>CM060890.1:74878764-77278764 GCA_030762935.1 Hymenopus coronatus
AGTAGTAATAGTAGTAGTAATAGTAGTAATAGTAGTAGTAATAGAAGTAATATTAGTAGTAATAGTAGTAATGGTAGTAGTAATAGTAGTAGTAATAGTAGTAGTAATAGAAGTAATAGTAGTAGTAATAGTAGTAATAGTAGTAGTAATAGTAGTAATAGTAGTAGTAATAGAAGTAATAGTAGTAATAGTAGTAGTAATAGTAGTAGTAATAGTAGTAATGGTAGTAGTAATAGTAGTAATAGTAGTAGTAATAGTAGTAATGGTAGTAGTAATAGTAGTAGTAATAGAAGTAATAGTAGTAGTAATAGTAGTAATAGTAGTAGTAATAGTAGTAATAGTAGTAGTAATAGAAGTAATAGTAGTAATAGTAGTAGTAATAGTAGTAGTAATAGTAGTAATGGTAGTAGTAATAGTAGTAATAGTAGTAGTAATAGTAGTAATAGTAGTAGTAATAGTAGTAATAGTAGTAATAGTAGTAGTAATAGTAGTAATGGTAGTAGTAATAGTAGTAGTAATAGTAGTAGTAATAGTAGTAATAGTAGTAGTAATAATAGTAGTAATAGTAGTAGTAGTGGTAGTAGTAGTAATAGTAGTAGTAATAGTAGTAGTATTAGAGGTGGTAGTAGTAGTAATAGTAAGTGTCTCATCTTTGGACATGCTAAACTAAAATATCGAGTTTGGTATTTAACCGACTTTTGGTTTTTGGGTTATGCGGTTCACATACGGACGAGGGCACGCACAGACATACACATACAAACATGCAGACATTTTTACAAAATTGTATTTTCTGGATTCAGGTGACATAAAACGTATATTACCGGTGAAATCTAGGTATAGAATTTTTGGATGGGAAGCAATACCTTCTCTACCTATATACTATGAACGAAATGGAGAAAATAAAAAGAGGAACGCTATGTAATAGCTTCAAAATTACATCTCATGTAAGGCCAAGTTAAAAAAAAATTAAATTTTTACTAAATTCAAACCAATAACAAATAATGTAAATACGTAGACTTCCACGGCCGTTGTCTATGTATTGGTAGCTGCTTCGGATATTAACCAGAGCAGAAGCTCAACATAGTTGCGCGAAACGTCGGCAAAAATATAACGTGGTCAATTCCGGAAGCAGCCAACAATAATATCTCTGAAAGAGCTAACGTTACAAAAAATTATCTTCCATAAATTATGTCCTTTAATTAGATCTATATTTTTGCTTTTTTTTGTTGTTACACTTTATTTTTATTTTTGTCTGTCTCTTACTGTTTACCAATTATACAAAAGTAGAATGGAGAGGGCTCCATTATAAAGTGAGACGGTTCGGTAACAAATTGGTTCGTTATACGATTCGTACACCGGGTGTTTATTTGGCAGCGGTTTGAATACACACGGAGAAGTATTGCATGCAGCATCACTTATTACATAAATTATAATTATAAGGTTTCCTTTTTACTTGTGGGTAGCAAAAAGTTCAATGGTTAGCAGCTTTTTTTAAATATCCATTATGATGTTTTACACAAAGAGCGTATACAAATTTCTTGAAGGAAAAGGATAAAAACTATAAAATGATGATTAAAAAATAAAAATATAATTCTTAAAATTATTTAATTTTTAATAGTAAATATAAAATATCAAAGTATTTTCTTGATTATTCTTAATTCTAGTTCTTAAGAGTAAATATAAAATATCAAAGGATTTTGTGATATAACTCCATGGCACGACAGCTCACGGGGAACCTTGGCCTACCGCCCGGCCGCTGCGTCCCCCATCTCGGTCCACTACAGACGTCATGGATGGGGTGCAGTATTGGAGGGTGAGACGTGGTCAGCGCCTCGAGTCCCCCCGGCCGGTTAATGCGGTCCTCATGACCTGGAGCCGCTACTTTTCCATCAAGTAGCAAGGATTTTGTGAATTATTTTATATAATAATTTCATGGGTTTATTTCCGTATATTTTCACTGATGTTGGTATTAACCGTCAAGTAAACGAGAACGGTGTAAACACGATGCGCAGTGGCATGATCTGATTGCTGCAGTCGGCCAACAGCCGATAATTCGTGCGGTTACATATACATGGCTATCGCTTCCAGTCTCCGCCTCTTTCCCCACTCCTTGTATTGCGCAACTTGACTGCTCATGTCTATTTGCAGGGATAATACATGACTTTATAAACCGTGCGCGCACCTTTTCTTGCACGTTAGTTTTATTGCGAAGCGAGAGGGGGGGCTGCAGGAGAGGGGCTGGTCTGTCTTTCTACTCTGTTGTCAAACAAAGCTTCTTTCTTTGAGACCCTCAGGCATTATGATGAATAGGTTATCTAATTTACCACGAACTACCTAATCGCACGTGTGCATGAGAGAACTCTGGGATGTAGGTGCAGACAGAATGAAGCCTTAGTAGCGAAACCACTATGTGTTAGCGTACTTCATGTCTTAACGTTGTTGCTCCGATGTACATTCGAAATTACGCGAAACCTACCGAATGAAAACGGCAGCCGAGTGCGCTGAAAACTGCGCGCATAGTAATTATATTGCCGTTAATAAATGTATAACATTTTTACTTTCTCTACAAGTTCTACGTACATGGTGTATAGAGAAGTTATTGCATTCTATCCAAAATTTTGATACCGATATTTCACCGGAAATAGACATTTTAGGGTCCGCTGTATCCAAAAAAAGTATTTTCAAAAAAAGATCCGTGCGTGTGTCCGAGTATCTATAAACAAATAACTCAAAAACGAAAAGTCAGTAAAATACCAAACTTTGTATTTAAGTTAAGTATCCTCCAGGGATGCGACACGAAGATTTTGAGGAACATCCCCAACCCCAAACTATCCTTTACATGGAAAAAAATTCGAACATTTTGATTCTCAAAAATGGCTCTAACGATTTTGATTAAAATACCGTATATTACAAATATTTATATTGCAAATAAAATGTACATCTTGAATTTTCTGGGAATGGCTTCTAAAGACCTCTTTATTCTGAATGAATTTTACGGAAGTACGTGTAACTGGTAAACCGTAAGAGATAGACAAAACCTTACTACACAAAAAATGTAGATCACGTTAAAACACACAATTTATGTCATATACGTTTATTTTCGTATAATTAACCATTTCTGAGATATTTCTTGTTGTTTGTTTCAGCTTTAAAATATTTAAACTTTTCTCACTCGGAAAGCTGTTATCTCCTTGCCCTGCATAGAAACGGTTTTCAACCACATGGCAACCAGCGTTTAAAAGATTTGACTGCCGTTTTAGCCTAGTGCATTCTACTTGCAAGGAAGCAAGAAATTAAGACAATGTATGCTAATGTTTATTTCGATTAGCATGAAGTAGATGGAAGATTAAGTTTTTTAATAATAATTTGTTACAGAAATGTCGAGAAAGTCATGTGAATGGAACACATCAGATTTTTATATTTCCATTGCACATTACTAAAGTAAATAACGTATTGAGCAATTTGTTGTATTGCCAATGTAATAAGTTAGATGAGATGATACAGAGAAGCAGTTCGATTTCCCTATTTTTATTGCATAACGGTAGATATTGGACACAACGCCTAAAGGGGGGGATACCTGATAACAAAGTAAGTAATAGATTACCTATTATGACTATTTCCTGCTAAAACTTATGGAAAAATAGTTATCTACATTTGCTAAATTCTAGGTTTCCTCCTCTAGCAGTAACTACACCATATAAAGTTGTTTCACATCCAAAGATAATAACATTTTTTTCTAATTACTTTTTCTACATAATAATACATAGTGCTAATAGTATGTAGGTAAAGAAGGTATTGCACTTCACCCAAAAATTCGATGCCGAGAATTCACCGGAAATACACCTTCTAGGGTTCCCTGTATCCAAAAAGAGAATTTTTGGACAAAAAGTCCCGATGTGCCCGTATGTCTTCAAAAACGAAAAATCGGTATCCAGAGATACGACACGAAGATTTTGAGGAAAATCCCTTCATCCCAAACTACACTTGACGTGGAAAAATGTCTTGAACATTTTGATTTTCATATAAATAGCTCTAACGATTTTGATTAAAATACCGTGTATTAAAGATGTTTACATGTCAAATAAAATGTATATCTTGAATTTTCTGAAATAGTCTCTGAAGGACTCTTTATTCTGGACTACTTTTGCTGAATTTTCCATAAATGATAAACTGTAAGAGATAAACAAAATTTATTACACTAAACATGTAGAGCTAATTAAAACACGTCATTATGTCATGTATAAATCACTGTTCGTGAAGTTGTTATTGGTTACAGTTTAAAAAAAATTAAAACTTTTTTAATACGAGAATTAGTAAACTCGTGTCCATGCAAAGAAACTGTTTCAAGCACATGGCAACCAGCTTTCAAAAGATTACCGCTTTAGCTTACGTATTCCCTTATTTGCCTTCTACTTACAAGGAAGAATATAATATGACCATTTCTGCTAATTTTTATTTCGATTAGTATGATGTAGATAGAATAATGATGCAGAGAACGTGATGTGAATGGAACTCACCATATTTTAATATTACGGATATTTCTTTCAAACGTTACTTCAAAAGGATTTCCCCTAACAGTTTCTGCTCTTCTGTAGAATATCACATCACTTGACTCTCCTTCAGGGTATGACTACTAGTTAAAAACATTTTATGTATTCCATTCACATGATTTTCTCTACGTCTCTACAATAAATTATTGCTAAAAAGCTTATTCTTCTATTTACTTAATGCTAATCGTGAAAAAATTAACAGAAAGGGTCTTATTACTTGCTTCCTTGTAAGTAGAAGGGAAACAAGGCAGTGCCAGGGACTAAAACGATAGGCAAATCTTTTAAAATCTTGCTGCTATGTGATTGAAGTTCCTTTGTTTGTCTAGACAGGAGTTGAACTTCCGTATGAGAAAATTAAGTATTTTAAAGCTGAAACCAATAACAAGGAATATCTCAAAATCGGTCAACTGCACGAAAAAAATGTATATAACATAAATTCTGAGTTTTATCTTTGTGTTTTATGTTTTTGTCTCTTAAGATTTACTAGTTATGCAAAATTCCGCAAAATTCATCCACAATAAACATGTCTTCAGAGGTTATTCCCAGAAAGTTGAAGATATACATTTTATTTTTATGTAACCATCTTTAATATAGGTATGATATTTTAATCAAAATCGCTAGAGCCATTTTTGAGAAAATCAAAATTTTCGAAAATTTTTCCATGTAAAGGGTAGTTGGAGTTGGTGGGATTTTCTTGAAAATCTTCGTATCTTGGAAGATACTTAACTTAAATACCAAGTTTGGTATTTAACTGACTTTTCGTTGTTGAGCTATGCTACCCACAGACACACACATACACACATGGACATTTTTCTAAAAATCCTTTTTTTTGGATTCAGGGCGTTCTAAAGCATTTATTTCTGGTATAATCTCGGTATCGAATTTTTGAGTACATCACAATTCCTTCTCTATGCACTATCTGTATAGTGCGAGTAGAGAAAGTAATAACATAGCATACAAATGTATGCAAATTTCATAATTAGTAAACTAAGATGAAAGTTAAATGGTGACGTGGTGGGCTATAAGAACTACTACATCACCGCCAGTGTTATATAGTGACGATAATGGCAATAATAATAAAGACAGAAATATTGAATACAACGTTTATCATACGCAAAAAAAGTGTTTTCTACTGAAAGCTGTTACTATTTAGTTGGCGGCAGGTTTGGGCGGTTATTAGTGCTTTAGATGATAGGGCTCGGCAAATATGGAATTATAAATCTGATGTGTTCCATTCATATGACTTTCTCTACCCGTCCTCTACTATTCTTACAAGAGAGATTCTTTTATCTATCATGCTAATCGAGATAAGCATTGGCAGAAATAGTCTTACTATTTGATTCTTAAAGCGAAAGTCATATCTTTTAAAAGTTGGTCGCTATGTGAACTATTGAAGTTCGGTTCGCTTTGCAAGGCAGCAGTAAATAAAAGCGAGATGAAAGAAAAACTAACCCTATTTGAGAAAAGTTACATAGTTTAAACTTGAAAACATAACAAGAAATATCTTGAAAACGATTAACTGTACAACATTGTTTTAAAGAGATCTACATTTTCATGTAGTAAGTTATGTATTTCTTACGACTTAAAAGTTACGAATAATTCAGCAAAATTTATTCAGAACGGACATGTCTTCAGAAGCTACTCCCAAAAATTTTAAAATACAAATGTTATTTGTGATATAAACATCTATAATATACGGTACTTTAAGCAAAATCGTTAGAACTATTTTTGAGAAAAACAGAAGTTTCAGAAATGTTTCCATGCAAAGGGTAATTTGTAGTGGGGGGATTTTCTTGTACATCTTCGTATCGCATCCTTGGAAGATAATAAGCTTAAATACAAAGTTTCGTATTTAATGGTCCATACACACAAGCACGCACACACAAACATATGCAGATACACGCCTAGGTACACACACTGACCTTTTACTAAAAATGCTTTTTTTTTTTTTTTTTTTTGACTCAGGGAAGACCTGAAAACATATTTCCGGTGAAATCTCGGTATCAAATGTTTGCGTGGAATACAATAACTTCTCCGTACACTATGTACATAGTACGTGTAGAGAAAGTAAAAAGCAAGCTTAATTCTTAAAAGTAAAAATACTTTCACAAAATATATATAAACGCTGTTTCTCCACACATAACCATGTGCCAATTAATACACCAACACCTATAAATTAAGTGGTGTTGAGTCACACTGCCTTAAGGATTCGATTCCAAGAGCAGTTAACCTCATTTATTTGACTAGGTCGCTGTAGCTTTCCGCAAATGTCAGCAGATGGCAGCAGGAATCATCTGGGAATCTGGGGACTTCACCGTTTTCTATTAACAGCTTGTGTATCTTTTGCCGTTAACTTTGTATTCAGAAAGTAAATGCAATTTTTTGATATACAATACATTTACCTATTTGCATTATAAATATATGGTTAGGTATTACTTAAGAACCGATAAAATATAATAAGTAATATTGGGAAATCTTACAATAGTTTTCAATTATTTTAAAATAAACGAGTTTAAACAAAGAATTATCTCATGTTACATATTAGGGCATTTACAATGAGGTCTTCACTACATACATTTACTTAAATGACAAGAACATTTTAAATTACCGCACTATTTAGAACTTTTTTCCTGTAATGAAACCTGTTTCATTCTATAAGTTTCATACTATGACATCAAAGTGTTTACTGCATTAACAAATAACTGTAAATGATCAACTTAATAAACGAGCCTTATCTATTTTAAATAAACAGTAAAATATATGGCAAAAAAATTAAAAATTGAATGCAATATTCATGCTAGTTGTATAATCTCTACCTGAGGAGGCAAACATTTAAAATTGAATTGCACATGCGTTTATACAAGAGTGTGATCCTAGAGATATGTTTTACCTTTTGCTTCACAGACTGATATTGAAAATTTCTGACATTTTGATAACCTGAAATCTATTAATCTCATGCAGAATAAAATTTGATGATTTTTACTTTCTCTATACGCACTATGTACATATTGAATAGAGAAAGTATTGCACTCCACCAAAAAATTCGATACCGAAATTTCACCGGAAATATGTTTTAGAGTCCCCTTTATCTAAAAAATCATTTTCACAAAAAGGTCCGTGTGTGTGTGTGTGTGTCCGTGTGTCCCCACCCCAAACTACCCTTTACATGGAACTTTTTTTCGAAAATTTTGATTTTCTAAAAAATGGCTAACGATTTTGATTAAAATATCATATATTAAAGATATTTACCTGACAAATAAAATGTATATTTTGAATTTTCTGGGAACAGCCTCTGAAGACTACTTTATTCTGGATGACTTTTGCATAACTACTAAACCGTAAGAGATGGACAAAAACTGAACACCCAAAAAATGTAGAGCACGTTAAAACACACAATTTATGTTATATACATTTTTTCGCGGAGTTGATCGTTTTTGAGATATTCCTTTTTCTTGCTTTGAAAAACTTATACTTTTCTCATACAGGAATTTGTCAATTCCTGTCTATACAAACAAAGGAACATCAGTCACATAGCAACCAGCTTTTGGCTTTCACTTTAACTTATGGTATTCCCTTATTCTTGTATTTACAATAAAGCAAGGAATAAGACTATTTCTGCTAATTTTCCTCGATTAACATGAAATAAATAAAAGATAAGCTTATTAACAATAATTTGTTACAGAGAGACAGAGAAAGTCATGTGAATGGACACATCAGATTTTTATAATAATGCAAAGAATGGTCTTGCCAAAAAGTGCGTTATCAGCTTTACAGGAGCAGACGATATAAATAGAACTTTTATTCCAGAACAACTTTCTTCATATGGTGAAACACCCAAATTTTATTAAGAGAATCTTTGTTCTAATATCATTACTACATCCAGGTGGAACGCTTAGGATCTATAGCATTTCATGAATGAACAACTAAATGCTTTATACAACATTATATTTCCCCCCACCTGATTTTCAGTAACTAATCGATTAGCTTGCTTTTATATTGTTTCGTAAGTTTTCTACATGCATACAAGTTCTCCAAGAGTCGTTGTTCATTTCTTCAAATTCAACTCTCATTATGGTTCACGAATTGTAATGGGCAGGTACATCTTCTAGAGTTTCTGGAGCAATAGGTGCGTATTGAACTAATTAAGAAATAACCTTAGCTATCCAATTACTTTGAATTTTAATTTGGTGGCGTATTTGAAAAAATGTCCTTTTTCACATCATGCCTATAATATTCGATACTCATATGTTTTTCCGACTGAAGTTTGGCAAAACATTTGAGAGTACTTACACTATTTTTATGAACTTTGCGAATCATTTGCTCGTGCAAGTTCGTGCTTGGCAGATATTTCATTTCGGAAGAACCTCTGAAAGGCTATGAAACGGTTAAATAGTGCAAGGTAGAGAAAAAGGAGAGCAAAAGGAATGAGGCACTATAAAATTGAAGAATAATGAACGAAAAAAAAAAACAACTTATATATATATAAAAAAGGGAAGATTTGACATACCAACAAATAAACAACTAAGAAAATCCTGGAAATAATTAAAAAATAAATAAATAAAAATAAAAACCAATGAACAATTCTGATTTGTTACGTTCATATTATTTCAACAAAATATTCGTTAAAAATCTTGTGCTTCTATCAACTTACATTAATTGAGAAACATATTTTTAGAAATGCTTTTATTAGAATTTTATTTCCTTGTAGATTTAATGTGAATAGGGGAGCACAGTAGGCTTAAGCGATAGTCAATCACTTAGCAACTGGTCGATATGAGGTAGGCTTAAAAATCCGTTCTCTTTGCTTAATGAGGAGAAAACGAGAGAAAGCAGATTTTGTATTTGAAAAAAAATGTATTTTAAAATTGAAAACAATAACAAGAAATATCTCGGAATGGTTATTCCACAAAAGAAAAGAAGAAAAAGTATTTGACATAAATCGTGTTCTTTAACAAGATCTACATTTTTGTGTTGTAAGATTTTTCTCCTCTTACGATTTGCCAATAGTCATTCAATCGAGAGGTATACTTCAGAGGCTATTCCCAGAAACATTGGTATTTAAATGGAAAGTTTAGAGTAATGTTAGAGAAAGTCAGAATTTAAAACTCTTCCATATAAAGCAGTTTAGGGCAGGTATTTTCTTGAAAATATTTGTGTGACAACCGTGGAGATGCTTCCTTGGAGATGCTGAGCTTAAATACAAAGCTCACATTTGAGTTATGCTGTTCATAGATACACACATACATACAC
This sequence comes from Hymenopus coronatus, assembly GCA_030762935.1. NCBI lineage: Eukaryota > Metazoa > Arthropoda > Insecta > Mantodea > Hymenopodidae > Hymenopus > Hymenopus coronatus. Next base: position 74,888,565 of record CM060890.1, read on the forward strand.
ATGCAAACAGGAACATTTTTCTAAAAACGCTGTTTCTTTTCTTCAGGGGACCTCAAAGCATATCTCGGCATCGGATTCTTGTATTGAACGCAATACCTTCCTTAGGTACCTACTATGTATGTGGCAGGGAGAAAGTAAAAAAACTCTGATGCGTTACACTCACACAACTTTCTCTAGCTGCTCTACAAACTTCTTACAAAAGATTATTCTTCTTTCTACACAATGCTAATCGAGATAAATATTAGCAGAATGTTATAATTACTTAGATCCTTATAAGTAGAAAGGAACTAAAGGAATGCGATATGTTGAAGTCAAATGTTTTAAAAGCTGTCGTTATGCAATCGCTTCTTTGCTTGACCAGGAGTAGAACAAAAGAAAAACGGACTCTTCCTGTCTGAGAAAAGTATAAGTACTTTACAATTGAAACCAATAACAAGGAATATCTCGGCAACATTACCTCCACAACAAAAATGAAAAGGACATAAATTGCGTGTTTTGATAGATCGACATTTTTAGTTTATCTATTACGGTTTACTAGTTATGCAAAATTCAGCGAAATTCATCCGGAATAAACAGGTCTTTAGAAGCTATTCCCAGAAAATTCAAGATATAAATTTTACTTGTGATGGCAATGGCTTTAATATGTGATATTTTAATCAAAATTGTTAGAGCCATCTTTAAGAAAAACAAATTTTTTCCAAGTTAGGGATGAAGGGATTTTCTTGAAAATATTCGTGTCGCATCCTTGGAAGATACCAAACTTAAATACCAAGTTTGGTATTTAACCATCTTTTCGTTTTTGAGCTAGGCTGTCCACATACACAGACACGTGGACATTTTTCTGAAAATGCTTTTTTTTTTTTTTTTTCCTATTAAGGGAGTCCTAAAACATATATCAAATATTTGGGTGGAATATAATACCTTCTCTATCCACTATGTACCTTGTACATACGGGGCTAGAGAAAGTAAAAATGAAGAGGAACAAAATATAAAGGATACTGAAGAGTAAACTTACATGGCAATGTGGAGACATCACTGGTGTAGTGAATTGCTGCCGGAGCTGTGCCGGATGATGAGTTTGTTGCTACCTGAATATTTTGTTTCCCGGATCTTCGACGTCTCGCCACAGTATATATGACGGCAGCAGCCATAATGATGAGCGCTAGTGCCATACCACCTCCAATGCTTACACTGAATACCAACCCAAGTGTCCCAGCCTCTCCACCATCTCCCTGAAGACCATCTGACACATAAATTATCTCTGGAGGTGATGCTTCTTGAATTTCCTGACCAGATTCTTGCTTATTTTCGGTATTAACAATTCCATTGATCGTTTCGTGATCTTGTTCTTCTTCTTGTTCCTCCTCCTCATCTTCGGTGTGGTTGATTTCAGAATCTACAGTTTCGGCACTATTGTTATCCGTAAGTGTATTTACAGTGTCTTTGTCTTCCATTGCCCATTCTTGTTCCAAACTACTTGTTTCATTATCCTCAGTGTTAACACTCCCTTCTTTCTCTTCCTCTCCGTTTTCTTCTCTCGATATTTCCTTTTTAGCATCTTCGGCTTCATCTGTAAGTGTATTCTCGTTTGCAACCTCTGTGGATTCATTTGTCTCTTCAGAGGTGCGTTTCAAATTATCACCGTCCTCTTCAGTTTGAACTACGTGCTCCATAGACTCATCTACATCTGCAGATGAAATTTTAATACTATCTGTGTCGCCATCTTGTATTTCTTCTTTAGATATCTGAGTTACACTTCCCTTAGGCTCATTTGTCTCCTCCTGCCTTACTTGCAGATTTGCTGGAAATGTGGTCTTGTCACTTTGTCCTTGAGTTGGTGTAGGTCTTAAATTCTCCCTGGCATTGCTTGCAGCAGTGTCATTTTGTAACAACCCGACCTTAGCACTAGTCACTGGTACACTGGTAGTTGTCTGCTTAAATGCAGTACTAGTTCTTCCCTCTTCATAAAGAGGTGTTTTATGGTAGCATTCTCCCGTGATGTGATCGCAGTTACCGCTGAGACACTGACATTCCTCCATACAGGCATCTCCATACGTACCTCGAGGACAGGGTGTCTCGCATCTGCAACATATTAGGAAGTAATTGGTAGAATCTTCAAAGGAATTTAGGGCAGTCATCTGTGAAATTTGCAAAATACACAGTATGTAAATTGTAAAATATCTTGTTGAAATTTATATTAGCTATTACACACAATAACAATGATGAAATAAGAGCTGAAGCTCTCCTGGCGACGAACTGATGTTCTTGGGCTTCAAGCCAGATGAGGAGATGAGGAGGATATGAATGACTAAATCGGGTAAATACAGCAGTGCGGTGTCGTTGAAGGCGAGTCTCTCCTGTTAGGGCGAGGGCCTTCGACTGTTGTCAATTCAGGACATTGACCTTTAATGGCCTAGGGATGAGGATTCACTCAATGACAGTAGTAAACGGAGGTAATTTGTTCAGGGAGGAGATTTTTTAATTTAATGTTTTATTTTTTTAGAAAGGGAAAGGGTGAGCTGAGGGAGAATCGGATAAATGGTCTATGTAACATTACATGTTTGTAACATTACATGTTTGTAGCATTACACTAGACTTCTGCACGTTCTATGAAAATTTTGAAAGTGTGAAAATGTATTTTGAGAAAAACGCCGTTTAATGTAATCGCATGCTAGAAAACAGTGTATTGTAGGATCTTAAAATGACTGTAAAGCCCGAAACAAGGGTAGGAAGCTAAATGTTGATTCTGTATACGCTTAAAGGCTCCAACATTTATTTTAATAAAAATAGCTTTTTTACCGATTCTCTTCAAAATTTCACTCGCTTAAGTAATATCAGCTCTGAAATTTCAAATAACTCACGTTGTTCCTCTCCAACCCGGCTCACACTTGCAGTCACCGGTCACGTGGTTACAATGGGCATCATTCTTGCAGAGACATGATTGAGTACAGCCCAAGCCCCAACGACTGTTCTCGCATTCTGCAACATGATTTAATAATAACAATTGCTTTTAAAATTACAATTCACTTCTTAGATTAAAGGCAAAGAACAGGAAAACAGAAAATTGAAGCAGAATCAGAGACTCTTGGCCGCAACTCAGAGGATAGGATCAGAAATAATAATTGGCGTAATGAGGGTCAATAACCTCTGGGTCATAATGCTCTTTCTAGAATATTGTAGAAAGTAAGATTTCTGCTTACTTTAGACGTACCTTTGCGGTAAATTTTGGAGTAGACAAAACATTTCATCTCTTGCGAGTACCTTAATCAAACAAAAAACAAAACAAAAAGAAAAACAAAACGAAAACAAAAAAAAACAAACAAAAAAAAGAGATATTTACTTTTATGAACATGAACTTTTAAATATGCTTTGAATGATATTATACAATTTATCATATTAAAAACGAATTGTTCAGTCATAATATAGGAAATATTTTGAAGCTATTTAATACTTTAAATGTACAATATTTTAATGTTGTTATAAATGCATTAATTAATATTAATAATGGTAAACATATGGCATGCGGGAACTCAGAACAGGAAGAAGATGTGTGGGCAGGAATAAGACCAGATGGACGGACTTCTGTAGGCAGAAAGTGGAACATCTGTAACCGAGGCGTGTAACAGACAGAGAAATGTGGGAACAACTCTTAAAATGTTACTGCAAAATATGCAAGATATAGAAGGGACAGAGAGATGCAGTAATACGGAAGAGTTTGATAAGTTTAATGTAAAATTTGCGTTAATGTTAATGTAAAATAGTATAGTGTATGTGACAAGAGTGAAATGCACTCCCCTAAAGAATCTTTTTGAGCTAGGACGAATGAAGCAGGTGAATAAATAAATAAATAATAATATGACAAGCAGTACACATGACTTTCTCTACATCTCTGTTACAAATTATTGTTAAAAAGTTTATTCTTCTAACTACTTCATCTAATCGAGATAGAATCAGCAGAAATGGTCTTACTCTAAGCAGAAGGAAAATATGGCTAAACAGACAGTCAAATCTTTTAAACACTGGTTGCTATATGATTGAAATTCCTTTGTATAGCCAGGGGTTGACAAATTTCTGCTTGAGAAAAGTGTTTTAAAACTGAAACCAATAAAAGGAAGATCTTAGAAATGGTCAGATCTACAAGAAAGAGAGAAAATACCCCCACCATCAACTACCCTTTTCATGCAAACACTTTCGAAACTTTTGATTTTCTCCAAAATGGCTCTAACGATTTTGATTAAAATTTGAGATTAAAATATCGTATATTAAAGATATTACATCATAAATAGGTAATATGTATATCTTGAATTTTTTGCGAATAGCCTCTGAAGTCCTCTTTATTCTGTGTAAATTTTGCTGAATTTGGCATAACTGATAAACCTTAAGAGATAGACAAAAACAAAAAATGTGCATCTTGTTAAAACACATGTCATATACGCTTTTTTGTAAAATTGACCATTTTTTAAAGATTCCTACCGTTATTGGTTTCAGCTTTAAAATATTTATATATTCTTAATTCTTTCAGATGGCGACCAGCCTTTAAAGGATTTGACTATCGCTTTAGGCTAACGTGTTACCTTATTACTTACCAAACAAAAATGTCCATCTTGTTAAAACACAACATGTCATATAAGCTTTTTTGTATAATTGACCATTTTTTAAATATTTCTACTGTTATTGGTTACAGCTTTAAAATACTTATATATTCTTAACTCTTTCAGATAACGACCAGCCTTTAAAGGATTTGACTATCGCTTTAGGCTAACGTGTTACCTTATTTCCTTTCTACTTAAAAGGAAGCAGGCAATAAGACCAATTATGCTTATATTTATATCGATCAGCATGATGTAATAAAAGAGTAGTCTTCAGTAAGAATAGCATGTATTTGGAAAAGCTAGAAAAATTATGTGAAGGGAACACATCACATTTTTTTTACTAATATTTCGTTGTGTGAGGGAGGAGCGCATGTCCCCCGCTTTTCCCTCTGTACTCACCCTTGATGGGAAATTATAAGTTGACTTTACGACAAATCGCTTAGGGAAGCTCCTCTTGTAGGAGATCCAATAGGGAGGACAGGCCTAGTGCGCATTTGCGAGAATGGTTTACAGATTTTGCGTATCCTTCTACAACACTTCTTACTACATTCCTGTCATGGGAGGACAGGCCTAGCGCGCATTTGCGAGAATGGTTTACAGATTTTGCGTATCCTTCTACAACACTACTCACTACTTTCCTGTCATGGGAGGACAGGTCTAGTGCGCATTTGCGAGAATGGTTTACAGAGTTTGCGTATTCTTCTACAACACTTCTCACTACTTTCTTGTCATGGGAGGCCAGGCCTAGTGCGCATTTGCGAGAATGGTTTACAGATTTTGCGTATCCTTCTACAACACTTCTTACTACATTCCTGTCATGGGAGGACAGGCCTAGTGCGCATTTGCGAGGATGGTTTACAGATTTTGCGCATTCTTCTACAACAGTTCTTGCTACATTCCTATCATGGGAGGACAGGCCTAGTGCGCATTTGTGAGGATGGTTTACAGATTTTGCGTATTCTTCTACAACACTTCTCACTACTTTCTTGTCATGGGAGGACAGGCCTAGTGCGCATTTGCGAGGATGGTTTACAGATTTTGCGCATTCTTCTACAACACTTCTTGCTACATTCCTGTCATGGGAGGACAGGCGTAGTGCGCATTTGCGAGGATGTTTTACAGATTTTGCGCATTCTTCTACAACACTTCTTGCTACATTCCTGTCATGGGAGGACAGGCCTAGTGCGCATTTGCGAGGATGGTTTACAGATTTTGCGCATTCTTCTACAAGACTTCTTGCTACATTCCTATCATCCCTTGGCATTCATAACTCTCTTTAAAGAAAATTATTCTGCATTGCTAATTTAAACTACAGGGAGAATGTGCGACGACCCGTTTTCTCAAACATGCACACAAGTTGTCTGCATTCACCTGTAAACCCGCTTTTCTTTTATACTACAATATAGGAGCTGGAACGTTCTGAGTTTGCATCTAAAATTCTGTAATCTTTTTTAAGTTGACAATTTACGTATGAATATTTTAAGGTATTTATGGTTCAAAATTAAAGGCAGGCTTAAGCCGATTAGCACCCCGCGCAGCTGGTAATGCATCAGAATTTCTATGAAAGTCGATAGGGAGACTACTTTAGGAGCGTGTGTATTAAAATTAATTTGAATACTCTGAAATAGAATCAGTTACGCACCTCTATCACAATGAACACCCGTGTATCCTGCTGCACATCTGCATGTGTCTGGGGAAACACAAAGACCGTGAAGACATCCGCCTTCTTTGCATACGGGGATGCAGCGCGTCTCATTCCGGTCTGGGGCATATCCTCGACAACACACCATCACTACCCGCTCACGTACTGCTGTCTGAAAAATCATTACAAAAGAAAACATTATTAGCAAACATGTCGTCCGATCTAACAGTAAGATAAATGGTATTTTTGTTCTCAGCAGACTTCAGAAGATGATACCAAAGGCAGGATGCCCATTCCCCCAAAGGTTATATCTTTTTCTCCCGGAAAACAATTATCCTCTCAATTGCAACTATTTAGTTACTTTTTTATGCCGTTGGGAAGAATAGAAGGGGCTGTCTTAGTCGGATTACCTTCCCCATATGGAGGACTTACACTCCCTAGGACTTGCACCTAGGGTCAGAAGCTTGCCGAGGAGTCAACGAAATTTAAAAAAGGAATGAAGAACCCGGATCGGCTCGTAGCCATACATGGGAATGAGGAAGAAGATGATATGAAGGCAAAATAGATGCTAGGAAAGTAGATAATGGAGCAACGGATGCATGAATGGCTGGAGAACCGGAGAACCTAGAAGAAATTCACCCAGAAGCCGCTTTGTTCACTACAAATACCACATGCGGTTTCTAGGAACTGAACCCAGAGGCAAGCGATCTAACATCTCGAAGACACTATAGTAGCTACAAAATGAAAAATCAATTAAATAATTGGAAAGTTAAAGTCATTAAAATGATAATATTTACAGAAAAGTTACAAATAAATATATTTGGCAGGTGCTGTATTAAAAATGCTTCGTATTTTAGTGTTTTCTATTTATCCGCTTAAAATCCTAAATAGATCAATATAATAAGTGTAAGCTATACTTTATGAAAATCTGCATACCTATCAACAATGTTACTGTTCCTTTTAAACATTGTCAACATTTGATACGCCACATATAGCATTGGGATTGTGCTTCAAATCACCTTTTACAGCGCAGTTAAATTAATACATTTAAACACAGAAACTGAAGTAACTATTACAGGATTTAATTAAAAGTGTGTCAAATGTGCTTATATTATCTATGTTAATTTTCTGAATATATTTACACTATCCTAACTATTGAAATCCCCTAAAAATATTCCTGATGACGCAAGTTGCTCCTTGATTTCCCCCCGTGGGCAATCTTATATTCTAATACAGATATTAGTGATATATTTATCAAAACTTTGAAACTTGCAGGCATTTATCATGACAAACATATTACTTCCATTACATGTGGACTTTACTCAGACATTTCAATTCTGATGCTGCTTTTCCATATCGTCAAATTTCTTACGGAAATGTGCCGCTCGCGAAGGCTTAGGTGTACTTGATGGAGGAAGTTTCGTCTTGATGCAGAGACAATCTTTTCACACTCTTGAAGCAGATCCAATCATGTAAGACTCTTGAAGCTGAAAGAGGCGCGGAAACAAGTCTTTGCCATCGACCTTTCGTCATTAATATGCAGCAATCCGATTGCTTGACACTTGGCCTATTGGAATACCCTACATCAGGAGTATAACAACATGTCTGGGAAAAATTAGCTCAAGGGGGAGAAGGGAGATCTTCAATTGCTTAATGACACTGTCGTCGGTGCGTTACGCTTTCATTGAGCCACTGCATTATCTTCTCGTTGATATCCGTTAGCTACAGTGGTTTACTTAGTGCACAGACAGCATCTTGGAAGCTCTGGTGGATCCCATACATACCTTTTGGTTTCTTTTTTTAAATTTTTTTTTTATCTCTTCAACATATTAAAATACATTGTAAAAGGGAACGATGTTTGTGGTGTGATGAAGATTGCTTCCATCACTGTTTAAACAAATACTATGTGCATCTAAGTCTCTAAAGCAAAGATTTAGGGTTAACTTTACTCCATATTTTTATATATCAGGATTTTCCGGAACTTTGTCTAAATTTTTGTTATCAGAACACTTAAAATATGTTGCTAGAAAGACAATATCTCCTGACATGCATTTATGACACCACACCAAATTTCACTTCCTCTAGCACGTATGTATAACGTTCATAGTGGCCAGAGAATATATTATATTTTACCCAAAAACTTGATAACGAGATTTCGCAGGAAATACATGTTTTCAGGCCAGAATTAAAAAAAGTATGGTACTTTCTCTACGGGTATTATGTATATAGTGTATAAGGAAGTATTTATTTCACCCTGAAAATTGATACCGAGATTTCACCAGAAATATATCTTTTGAGATCTCTCGAGTCAAAAAAAAAAAAAAATAGAAAAAAGTCTGTGTGTGTCTGTGGACATCATAGTTAAAAAACTAAGGGATCAAACTTGGTAGTTAAGTTCGTCACTTCCAAGGATGCGACACGAAGATGCCCCTATCCCAACTACCCTTTACATGGAATAAACAAAATTTTATTATCTCAGAATTGTGTCTAACGATTTTATTAAAATGTCACAAATTTAAGATATTTACTTGAGAAACGAATTATATATCTTGAATCGCCTCTGATATATAACTTTTATATAAAAGGTAAACCGTAAGAGATAGCTAATGGCGATGATGTTCACTCGCTGTTCATATCTTTGCGTCATTTTCTTTAGGTTTACACAGACACATTCACACACTCTTTCATATTTCCGGACACTCGGCTTGATTGATTAAAAATTCTCACCTCAGCTGGAAATAACCCGGTACCCCTCACACTGCTCTACCGGCTGAATTATGGGGACAGCAGTATTTCTTTGAATTTTTCAAAAGTTAACAATATTTTACGTCCAATATACAAAGGGACACTGAAAACCACAACAGTTAAAGAGTGGCGTCCATAAATAAAACTCTATTTAGTTTAAACTAAGTTTTTACATAAAGCAATGTTAAACTGCCTTCTTGTTCGAGTGGTCAGCGAGCTGACTTCTCACCCGGGGGACCCGGGTTCGATTCTTGGTTGGGGTAGGGAACTTTTCTTTAACCAGAATTATTCCCTATCCCCACAGAGTCTTGAGAGTGAATGTGTGTGTTTAATGTTTTAAAATGATTAATCTAATGTAATAATTTAAAGTAATATGAGTTGCTTCATAAATCAAAGCCCCCAATATGACCATTGAAGTTAAAGGGGGCTGTACAAATGAAACAATTAAAAACATTGTTTGCAAGTGATCATCGAGGACTATATTAGCTAACAGTGATTTCTCACAAAAAATCAAATAACATACTATCATTTACTATGCGAAAGCAACATTAATCAATTATAATTTCTGGACAGGAAATGACGAAGAACAAGATAACTGAATGAGTAAATGTAGGAAGTAGAAAAATAAGAACGTCGCTTAGATAACGAAGAAGAGATTCTTGTGCTTTGAACAGCAGATAATGCAGGAATCCTAGATACGCCACTTTATCTGGGAAAGTCCCGCTTACCGACATTTTATTAATATATTCCAACAGATTTCACTCGCAATGCTAAATATCTGTGACTTTATCGAAAGAAGAAAAATGTTTCAGTGAGATTTATAACACTTAGAGCACTTATATGGAAAAGGGGGTTACCGAGGCTACAGAAACGAGTCAAAACGTAATTGCGAATCACGTTTTTGTTTGTTTTTTGCCCCCGTATTGCTTATTTATTACAACTGTACATGTTAGTAAACATATTTGTCTAAAATTGTATTAGATTACAAATAGTTTCAACTTGCTCTCACTGTTTTACGTTCTGTAAACCTGTCTTAACTGTACTAAGACTTAAAGATGAATGCTCTATTTATAACGTTGAAGGTTATTAGTTTTTTTAGCTTATAGTCTTTAATAATTTCATTTTTTAGAGCTGCTCATACTTTATATTTATATTCTTATAGTCAACATGGAAATTATTATTCTGGTACTACGTACGTGCTTAGAAGTAAAGCATATATTCTATTTCACAAAAAAATTTAATGCCGAGATTTTAGTTGAAATTAACGTTTTAAAAAATCTTATGTGCACCATTCACATGACTTTCTCCATATCCCTGCAACAAATAATTCTTAAAAAGCTTATACTTCTATTTACTTTATGCTAATCAGAAAACAATAGTAGAAATAGTCTAATTACTCGCTTCCTTGTAAGAAGAAGCGAAATAAGGGAAACCGTAGGTTAAAGTGATAGTCAAAAGCTGGTTGCTATGTCAATGAAGTTCCTTTGTCTATATGGATAGGAGTTGACAAGTTAAAATATGAGAAAGGTATACGTTTATCATAGCAGAAATCAAAAATAAGGAATGTCACAAAAACGACGAACTCCACGAAAAAAATGTATATAACATAAATTGTGTGCTTCAATGTGCTCTACATTTTTTGTGCAGTAAGTTTTTGTCCATCTCTTACGGTTTAGCAGTTATTCAAAATTTAGTAAAATTCATCCAGAATAAACTACTCTTCAGAGGCTATTCCCAGAAAATCCAAGATATACATTTTATTTTTCAGGTAAATATCTTTAATACACAACATTTTAATCAAAATCGTTAGAGCCATTTTTGAGAAAATAAAATTTTTCGAAAAAAGTTCCATGTAAAGGGTAGTTGGGGTGGGGGGATTTTTCTCAAAATCTTCGTGTTGCATCCCTGGAAGATACTAAACTTAAATACCAAGTTTGGTATTTTACCTACTTTTCGTTTTTGAGTTATCGTGTTCACAGACACACGGACACACGGACACACACACACACACACACACACACACACACACACGGACCTTTTTGTGAAAATGCTTTTTTTGGATATTGGGGACCCTAAAACATATATTTCCGGTGAAATCTCGGTATCGAATTTTTTGGTGCAGTGCAATACTTTCTCTATACACTATGTACGTAGTGCGTATGGAGAAAGTAAAAATTAGAAAAAAAAAGTTCATATGGCGTGATCATATCTCAAAAACGAAAAGTCTGTTAAAAACTAAAATTAATTTTTAAGTTCAACATCTTCTCAGGATGCGTCACAGTGATTTTTAAAGAAAATCCATCTGAAATTATCCTTTGCAAGGGACGTTTTTCGAAAATGTTGATTTTCTCATAGAGACAAACGATTTGGAATAAAATACCATATATTTTAAATATCTTATTACAAATGGAACGTATATTTTGAATTTTCATTGTTTTGAAGTCTTGCATAACTGTTAACCTGTAAGAGATAGACAAAACCTTATAACACAAAAATGCAGACTCCTTTAAAACACACAACTTAAGTCAGATATGTATTTCTCTTGAGTTAACTATTTCCGAGATATTCCTGATTATTAATATATATTTCATAATACTTAAACTTTTCTCAAAGGGAAAGTCTATATTCGTTTATCTTTTGTTTAATTACTAGACATACAGATAGAACAGTTTTCAAGGCAAGCATATAGCGACCAACTTTTAAAAGAGTTGACTATCGCTTTAGCCTAGTGTATTTTCTTATTCACTGATACTTATAAAGTACTAAGTAGTAACATCATTTTTGTTAATGTTATATCGATAAGCCTGAAAGTAGATTGAAAGAATAATAAGAGAAGGATACGGATGGAGGGGATTTGGCACCGAACCTATGTGATTATTGTGTCGACGTCCCTCGAGGGAGGGAGGTGTGAGGTGAGAGGATTCACTGAGAGTCCGGAACCAAGAGCGACAGCATAGTAATGGTAAGGTCCGTATAATTTCTAGATTGAAGCACACCGACGATCTGACAGGGGACCCTGCCCCACATAAGGTCCAATTCCCCCGCTAGGGGCGGTCCTTATCCCGCAATCAGCCGAAGTCGGGAACGGAGATAGTCCTTGAGTATCTTATTTTCCTTGCCACATCGCTCTGAGCACCAATGTCGAGACTTCCAACTCTGAAAGAAATCAACGTAATCAACGTAATCAAGGGTGAATGAAATGACGATGGAAACCACACAGATGAACAGGGAATTCGGAGGATGGAAGCATTCCCCTTGCAAGCCGGGGAAACCCCCGAAAAAAACCCAGGTAGATCGGCAACGGGGATCGATCCCGCTATTTCCCGAATGTGGGCAACCGACGAAACGGTCTGAATCATCCCGCTCGGTAGATAGAAGAATAATATTTTGTAAAAATAGTTAGTTTGTTGCAGAATAAGTAGAGACCTTTTAAATATTCGGTTTTGGTTTCATGGAAACCGACCGTACGCGTAAAAATCAGTTATCATCTACAATCAAAACTCTGGCTTGAGGCAATATTTATTCTACTATATCCTAACCTCAAAATGTTACCGACATCTTGTCAATTCCATTCTATTTTGTATATTCGATAATCAAGTTGTATTCTTGTTGCATTCCGAAGTTGAAATCATTGGGTGTAGTATTAATTATTCCTTGTGCTTTCGTCATGTATAAGTGTTTTGATTTTTACTTTGTCTACATGTCCTATGTACATAGTGTATAGAGAAGGAATTGTAATGCAACCAAAAATTCGATACTGAGATTTCACCCGAAATACATCTTTTGGATTCTCCTGATTAAAAAAAAAAAAAAAAAATATATGTGTCCGTGACAGCATAGCCCGAAAACGAAAAGAAAATAATCTTTCAAGAATGCGACACTAAGATTTTCAAGAAAATCGCCCCACCCCCAACTACCTTTTACATGGAATTTTTTTCAAACATTTTGGTTTTCTCAAAAATAGCTCTAACACTTTTGATTGAAATATCGTATATTAAAGATATTTATATGACAAAAATTATGTATATCTTTAATTTTCTGAGAATAGCCTCTGAAGACTATTTTATTCTGGATGCATTTTACGGGATTTTGCATAATTGCTGAACCGTAAGTGATGGACAAAAACTTGACAAAAAATTGTAGAGCACGCAAAAACTGAAAATTTATGTTATATACTTTTTTCGTGGAGTTGATCGTTTTGGAGATGTTTCTTGTTATTGGTTTCAGGTTTAAAAAACGTACTTTTCTCAATCAGGAATTTGTCAACTCCTGTCCATACAAACAAAGGAACTTCAGTCACATAGCAACCAGCTTTTGATTATTACTTTAACCTATAGTACTCCCTTATTTCGCCTCTACTTACAAGGAAGCAAGTAATAAGACTATTTCTGCTAATCTTTTCTTGATTAGCATGAAGTAAATGGAATATTTTAATAATATTCTTTGCAGTGACGTAGAGAAAGTCATGTGAATGGAACACATCAGATTTTTTCTCTGCGATTTTGTTCGTTTATAAGCAAGTATAGTGGTTACATGTTGATTTTCTTGATTGTGAAGCCAGTTATTATAAAGTAACAGGCTACTCGGAGATTATTAGCAGTCGAGTGAGACCGGCGGCGATTCTGATAATACGCGAGCGTTAAAGCTCTGGCGTTGAACCATATAGTACAAATATTTGCAGTGGGATGGCTGATTAGTTTCCGCTCATTGCATTGAAGAGACATAGTATATTTTAGTTCAAGGAATCAGAAGAATTTCGAAATTTATAAAGAGTTCAATTTGTGAGAGATAGAATTGTCACGTTCAAGAAGAAGGAGCTGAATTGCACCAAGTGATTACAATTCGTGCATGAATTGTAAAAGTTACCTTGAGAATAAATTACCATTCAACAACCGAGTAATGGATGATTTTAGAAATCATCAACCCACTTTAGTAGCCTGGATCTGACGAGCCCCATAAGCCCAGTGAGATAAAATGTTGATTGCCGGCCAATTCGAATTTAGCGGAACGTAAAAAGCCTGTTTATTACTTCAGGCATAACGCTTTTAAATTTAATCAAGAGCATATTTATATTTACCTGAACCTTGAGCTTGTCTCTCATTTCTGTGCGATATTTAGTGCAACGGGGCGGAACCCCCAAGCACCAGGTGTAAGTCTTCACCTGCACCGGCTCTTTCACCCACACAGGCAGAGTCACTGTGTACCTGTAACATAAGCAAGCATTCATCCAAATATTCCTACGCTCTGCTGGATCTTGCTGAATGTGCACATTATTTGTAACCTAAAAAGCGAAAAGCATATTTCTGATATTAGAGGGAGCTTATGAATATAAAGATTCATTATTAAATGCATTTTAATATAGAATTAGGAAAATACCCTTAAGTTTAATTATATACTGCTTGAGTAACTTCTCATTATTTTCCTGGTTATATCTTTTTGTACATCTGCTTGAGTAATCTCTATAAATTCCTTTGTTTATATTTTCTGTACCATTCTCTTGATAAATGGGTTGGTTATGCAATTACCTTCCCCTAAAGTCGTCTGAGTAAATTATTTAGAGGGAGGGAAATCAGAAGGGCAGAATGGGAGAGATTCTCTCTCTCCACTTTTAACCCAATAACGCCAGCAGCACTCTCCATGGTGTGAGAGTAGGTAGTAGTGTCATGCAAAACGCTCTTTATGTTCTCTATATTTGTCGAGTGTGGCCACTATGGAAGTATGCTTGCTTCTCAGAGAAAGCAAACTACGTTCCTTCGACTTTGTTCCCTGTTTGTTATCTCTCTCCCGCGTCTTTACACATCAGAGACACAAATTTCCGGACGGCTTTCGAAGAAATGGGAAGTCAATCTTAGAGCTAATCTGCTTCAAAGATATTTCATAGTTACAAATTCTAACTCTCACATTGCAAAGTATTTTGATATTCCTTTCATTAGTCTATAGTTTGATAGATTTACGTTTGAAATGTGTACTTTCACGTGGTATGGCAAGGATAGAGGCAATTGTTTAACATAAACTTGTAAAATTTGTAATTTTATTTCAGACCTGATAAAACAAACAGGCCCAGTAATATATTTTCCTGAGTGACGTATTCTGTATAATTTAGAGACGTTATCATGCGACATGCGACACCAGATCGGCCAAAATGAATAGTTAAGAGGGCGGTGGCCTTTGGTCACTACCCAGGGAGCAAAGCGGAGTTTACGAGGGTAGTTCAAGTAGTGTCCTCTCTAGTCTGGGGGCAACATGCTAGCCTCTGGTTCTCAAGGTCGCGGTTTTTTTCCCCCTCTTTTTTTTTCCCCTACTTTTATTTACCTTTTTTTTTTACCTTGTTTTGCCGTATTATTACTGGATTGCTGTTTTCTTACTTTTACAACACACACACACACACACACACACACACACACATATACACAAACATATAACACCCATGCCCAAGGCGGGACTCGAACCCACGATCCCGTGCACTACGAAGCGCCAAAGCGAGTTGAAACCCAGCGGAGGGAATGCTAATATTAAATTGGAATGCTAATATTAAATTGAAACAGAGGCCTCCCTAATGGAGCCTCTTACAAATGTAACTTCTTTCTAACCAGCATCTTTATAAAGATATGGTAAACAGTTTTCAATACATTCTTATTATTATTATTATTATTATTATTATTATTATTATAATAAATTGCCGACATGAACTCTAACATGGTATAGTGATATTTAAACTCACGTCTCTCGTCGTGAACACACGTTGTCACCCTCAAGATCAGTCAGAACTGTCCGGATCATGAGTGCCAGCAACGGTAAACTCCGTAGCAGCATCGTCCCCTCCACTCTTGTCAGGCACCACCTACAAACAAAACAGTATCAAAAAATATAGCTTACAAATACTCTTTTTAAGACAAGAATAAACAAAATGTATATGCCATTTAAAACGTTATTTAATACGCTGCTCGTAGGCAGAGGGTCCAAACAGTTGCCAAATGCCTTTACGTTTTGGAAAAGTTTCTTGGTAGAAAAGAGAAAGTATTGTATTCCACCAAAATTTGGTACCGATATTTCGCCTGAAATACATGTTTTAAGGACCTTTGAATCCAAGAAAGCATTTATATAGAAACGTCCGGGAGCGTGTAGCGTGGCTGTTGACAGTATGAGTAATTACTAGTGCCGCAGTTCCACGCATGCGCACTAGCCTCTCTGGTTCATTATCTGTTCACTGACGCCATTAACTATTGCCGGATTGTGTTGTATTTACAACTGTTAGTGATCGTTCAAAACGTTTAAGACAATTTGTAATCCTGCCGACAGTGAAGTGCGTTCCGTAATACGCTGTTTGAATCCGAGGAATGTTAAGCTAGCTGAAATTCATCGTCAACTTGTAGAGATTTACAGTGTAAATGTAATGATAGATGGAATGATGATAAATGGGTTAGGCAATTCAATGATGGACGAGCCAATGCTTATGACGAAGCACGGAGTGTGCGGCCTTCTGTCGCCACTGGTGGTTTGGCTGAGCAAGTAAATGATGCATTGCGTGAAAACACAGTTCAGAAAAAAATGCTGTTTAAAAAGCTGTTCAGCAGTGGCTGTCTTCACTGGCGGCATCTTTTTTGAAGAGGGCATACAAAAGTTGATTCCCTATGACAAATACCTGAACAATGTGGAACAATAGGTTAAGGAATTTCTTTCATGTACAAATAAACTGTGTTGTGAAAACAAGTACTTTATGCCCTTTTTTCCGAACCCGTACTTATTTTCCGGACACGCCTCGTATGTAATGGTAAAGCTGAATTCGCAAAAAATAAATATATTTTTAGTCAGATTTTGGTTTTGAGGCCTAATTTATAAATGCAAGTACGTATTTATACACATTATATCATTAGAATTGCCAGGAAACATACATAATAACCCACAAGGAACCTTGGCCTACCACCCGGCCGTTGCGTCCTCTATCTCAAACCATGACAGACGTCATGGAAGGGGTGCAGTATTGGAGGGTGAGACTTGGTCAGAGCCTCGAGTGCCTCCCGGCCGGTTAATGCGGTCCTAATGACCTGGAGTCGCTACTTCTCCATCAGGTAGCCCCTCAATTGGCCCCCAGGATAGCAGGTCTCCCAGCGGGGGAAAAACCCCACGCCAGTACCGGGAATCGAACCCAGGTCTCCCTTTTAGTAAGCAGCTTCGCTATCACAGGAAACATAAAGTCGCATTTAATGTTTACCTTATTTTACCCAGTACGCAGTTCAAATAAATGATAACAATCAAGACATCCCCGTTCCTCTTGGGATGCTGTCACAGTAAATGAATTCATAACAGGAATTTCTAAGGCATCGTGCTGTTTTCAATAACACCGGTTATTTCGAGCAACCATGCTTTTAGTGTTGTAATATGTTGCAAACGTGCCGTTGCTAACATTTCTGTTTAATGAGGAGGTTTGGAGTATTACGTAAGCAGTGATTCCAACTTAGATTTCCTGACAAAAGGACAGGGACGGCCTAAGAACTGTGTTTTAGTCAAATAGAACTTTGAACGATAAACATAAGTGAAATGGAGCAGATTGTATCCATAGCCACTCCTTTTGGATGTCGTCGTTTCAAGTCAGTCACATTCAGATATTATTTTTACTTTCTCTAGCCCACATGTACAGTGTACATAGTGGATACAGAAGGTATTGTATTCCACCCAAAAATTCGATGTCGGAAATATATGTTTTGGGGTCCCCTGAGTCGAAAAAAGCATTTTTAGAAAAAAGTCCACGTGTGTCTGGACAGAATAGCTCAAAAACGGAAACACGAAAAAGTGGTATTTAAGTTTAGTTTCTTCCAAGGATGCGACACGAAGATTATCAAGAGAATCCCCCCTCTCAAAACTACCCTTTACATGGAAACATTTTCGAAAATTTTGATTTTCTCAAAAATGGCTCTAACGGTTTTGATTAAAGTCCCCCATATTAAAAGATTTACACGCCAAATAAAATGTTTATCTTGAACTTTCTGGGAATAGCCTCTGAAGACCTCTTTTTTCTGGATGTATTTTGCCGAATTTTACTTAACTGCTAAAGCGTAAGAGATAGATCTCGCCAAAACACACAATTTATGTCCGTTACATTTTTGTTGTGGAGTAACGTTTCCGAGATATGCCTTGTAATTGGTTTCATTGTAAAGTACTTTTATTTTTCTCAGACAGGAAGCGTCGTTTTTCTTTTGTTCTACTCCTGGTTAAACAAAGAAGCGATTTGCAATGATAATCGCCTAACGACAGCTTTTAAAACATTTGACAATCACTTTAGCATAGCACATTCCTTCAGTTCCCTTCTACTTATAAGGACCTAAGTAATAAGAACATTCTGCTAGTGTTTATCTCGATTAGCATTGTGTAGAAGGAAGAATAATCTTGTGTAAGAAGTTTAATCGTAGAGCAGCTAGAGAAAGGCATGTGAGTGTGACACATTAGATTTTCTTCCAAGGAAAGTATAAATTCTTCATGTAAAGTCTACTTTGGAATGAGTGGAATAACAGGATGATGTACCAAACTTTAGTTTCCTGATTCGGCTAAAAATAAAGAAACAAAAGTTAGGACGGCAACATGGTGCGGTGCTAACTGACGTCCCTGCTTAAATGGAATGGAGTAGTGTGAATGCTGCCTTTTTCGCCTCTTACACTCCCGTGTGATCTTCAATAAAGTAATTAAATTGGCATTAAACGCCTGTATGGCACTTTTGGTTTCTGAATATCATTCTCGAGTTCTATATTTTTACTTTCTCTATACGTACTATGTACATAGTGAATAGGGAAGGTATTGTATTGCACCCAAAAATACGATACCGAGATTTCACCGGAAATATATGTTTTGAAACCCCCTGAATCCAAAAAAATGCATTTTTAGAAAAATGTCCGAGTGTGTCTGTCTGTCAATGTGTGTATCTGTGGGCAACATAGCTCAAAAATGAAAAGACCGTTAAATACCAAACTTGCGACACGAAGATTTTCAAAAAAAAAATCCCCCACCCCAAACTATTCTTTACATGGAAAACAATTCGAAAATTTTGATTTTCTTAAAAATGTCTCTAATGCTTTTGATTAAAACATCGTATATTTAAGATATTTGCTTGACGAGTAAAATGTGTATCTTGAACTTTCTGGGAATAGCCCCTGAAGACTACTTTATTGTGAATGAATTTTACGAATTTTTACATAACTGCTAAACCGTACGAGATGGACAAAAACTTATCACGTAGAAAATGTAGAGCACATTAAAACACACAATTTATGATATATATATATATATATATATATATATATATATATAATTTTTTCGTGGAGTGGATCGTTTTAAAGATATTCCTTGTTTTTGGTTTCAGCTTTGAAAAACATACTTAAGCTACATAGCAACCAGCTTTTGACTATCACTTTAACGTATGGTACTCCCTTATTTCGTTGCATGGAAGCAAGTAATAAGACTATTTTTTCTCGATTAGCATGAAGTAAATAGAAGCATAAACTTTTTAACAATAATTTTTTGATAAGATGTAGAGAAAATCATGTGAATGGAACACGTCAGATTTTTTCGTTTCTTTTCCGTAGAGTTCTTTCTCCTTCTTTTTCACTTTCTGTAGTAAGAGAAATATTACGAGGAGTATTGTACTCCACCCCAAAATTTGTAAATATTTATTTTGAGATGCCATCAACAGGGGTGAGATCGTCCCTTCAGGATGAGATTGTTCCCAATGTTATAATTTAAGATATTTTCTTCGCCGTCAATGTAAGTGGGGAAAATGGATTCTGTGAGTTCTCACGTGTTTTAGGATATGTGGTGGTCAATTTTAAGAATACTCTACTAGGGGAAGCACTTGTTATTGTTGCAAATTTTACATATACAATTCGCCTGAAAAAATCTCGTGGGAATACAATGTACTCATGGATTTTAGCTAATCAAAAATAGTATTTAATCAATTGAATTTCAGTATTATCTAATAATCAACAACTAAGTGAAAAAGACAACATTTGCCTTAAAATCTGTTATGTTCCATTCAAAGGACTTTCTCTGCTATTTTGTAACGAACTATTCTTATAAAAGCATATTCTTCTCTGACTTTATGCTACTCACGATAAACATTAGCAAAAATCATCTTATTACTTAGTACCTTATAAGTAGAAAGGAAACAAAACAAATTACTAGCTAAAGCGAAAATCAAATCTTTTAAAAGACGGTTGCCGTGTGATTGAAATTCGGTTCTCTTTGCATGACCAAAAGAATCAGGAATGACAAGTTCCAGTTTGAGAAAAGTTTTAGTATTTTAAAATTGAATCAGTAATAAGGAATATCTCGGAAATATTTAACTCCCCAAAAATAATGTATATGAGATAAATTAGTATTTTTAACAAATCTGCATTTTTTTGTGTAATACGGTTTACCAGTTAGGCAAAAGTCATCCAGAATGAAGAGGTATTCAGAGGCTATTTCCCAAAAAATACAATATATACTTTTTTGTCATGTAAATATCTTTAATATAGGTATTTTAAACAAAACTGTTAGAACACTTTTGAGAAAATAAAAGCCTTAGAATCTTTTTCCATGTAAAGAGTACTTAAGGGTGATTTTTTTAAACCCTTTGTGTATCGTATCCTTAGAAGATTGGAGCTTAAAAATCAAGTATGGTATTCAACCGACTTTTCGTTTTTGAGTTATCTGCGCACACACATGAACGCGCGCGCGCACAAACATAGAACTTTTTCGAAACTTGCCTTTTTGGGATTCAGAGGTTCTCAAAACATGTATTTCCGGTAAAATATCCGTATTTAAATTTTGGGTCGAGAACAATACCTTCTCTATCTAATATACACATAATATGTATAGAGAAAGTAATAATTCTCTTGTGTCAGATTGGGTTAAGAACTCGCTTTTCTTCAAACATTTAGAGTAAATAAATTATTGCATACCATTTGATAAAATATCTCTTTTATTTGGTTGAGATTTCAATGTTGACTTAAGGTGATGCATCTATGAAATTTTACCACAAATTGTGCAAAAATTAAACATTTTTTTCATAATAAAATATTAATTCTAACTTTAAAAAATTCATCTTTCCACTTGGTGCACTTTAACTAGCAACTAACTGAAGCTATTAATTGGTAGATTTGTGCTTATTTATTGTTACGCGCAACTTCAAATCTTGTTTTTCATTATTTTATTATAGTCAAATTGCTCCACACGATGCAATATTATTCTTAACTGTTTCAAAAATGTTATACTGCTAAACAAAAGTACATTAAATAAAATTTTCGATATAATGTTCCAATTTTAAGAAATAAATTATTACATTTTGAAAAGTTTTGAGAGTATGAAAAATAACAGTTTTTATACAACAATTAAGTTTAATATAACATTTTTTGATGTAATAGAGCTGTGTGTAAACTAATTGGTGTACAATTTGCATTTTTACGTAAATAGGTTTAAAATGCATCATTTGGCTAAGTTTTATTAGGACGATGAATTTAGTTAATACAAATGATTATGCAAGCTAGAACTTCGACACATGGCAAAAATATCGCTGTTATTGTTTATAATGATTAGTTTAAAGTTCCACACAATATCTTATATAAGGTAACTTTTCCAATTTTTGAACTTTTAACAAATGGTTTTAATTTATGAGAAGTATTAAATATGTACCAATCCAGAACTTTAAACATTGTTTAAATTACAATATTTGTTTACTAATGATGGTGTCAATTATCAGGGTCATATCAGCAGTGCTGGTGTTCCGGAGTTTCGTCCTGCAGGAGTTATTTTACATGTCGCTTAAAAGCCATCGGTCTGGGCCGGGTTTGAACTTGCAATCTTGGTATTAGAAAGCCAGCACCACTGAAACCGAAGAAAAATTGTTTAAGCTTTTGTGTTTTCAAGTTCCCTTATGCCTATTCTGCTCCCTCTTTCCCATGCTCTTGCAAAACAAACCCAATGTTTGGAATACACTTTTATCATCCATATTCACATGACAGTTCCGCCAGTCCTTCGAGGCCACGTCCCATGCACCATGCAGATGGTGTTAGGGATCTAATTTAGTCTATACAAGATACGATTAATAACATTACCTTTACTTAATAATAATCGTTAAAAATATAGCTGTTTTATCTATCCGTGGATAGATGCCAGCACAAGTCTTATTACCATCTATTTTTAGTTTTTACTATTGTTTTAGATTGAAGGTTGATCTTGGGCCATAGTATTTAATAGTCTATCTGGTATTTACCTTGGCAACTGAGAAAACTCATGAAGAAAACAAGCCAGATTGATCGGCCCATGGATTTTGAACTCCGGAACTCCCGAATGGGATACTTTTGGGCCATCCCACTCATTATAATAGCTTATAAAGTTACTAATTGAATCATTTGTGATATGACTTTTGACTGCCCTTGAATCAGAAACTGAGTTCAATTAATGATTAGAAATTATATTTTCTTATGGCATGAATAAATGATCTGGTACTACATGTTTTGGCATTGAAGTTCTATTTTAATGCTTTTTGTAACTAAAATTTATAATTACTTTCGGTATTAATATAATATTTCTCTTTTGGGTATAAAAATAGCATGAATGTATCCAAAGATTGATCACATCCAAGATCACATTATATCGGAACGGTTTCTGACAGACTGTCGAAGTTTTACATTTTTATTTTATTGCTTAGCCCCCTTTAACATCAATGGCCATGTCGGGGGCTTTCTCGTGTGAAACTGTAGGTTCAGCACATTAGGTTAAACTTTATATTACTAAACACACGCACATTCACTCTCACATCCATACTTCCAGACTCTATGGAGGATAGGGAATAATTCCGGTTAAAGAAAAATTCCCCGTCCCAGCCGGAACTCGAACCCTGGACCTCCGGGTGAGAAGTCAGCTCGCTGACCACTCGACCAGTCAAAAGAAGTTTTACATTGATTAAAATATATTCTGCTTATCGAATTCTCAGCACAATGAACACCTACGGAATGTTTTACATGGACATGGTATAATCTTTCATTACGTTACATAATGTCACGAATACAATAATGTACTTTACGGTAATAGTTTTTGCTCCCAACATACCGTCAACATAAATAGATAGCATGGAGAATTTGGGTCAAATCGCCGCTTTGAAAAGCATTGAAAACGACAGTAATGATAGAAGAGTAATTCAGAATACAGGCCGAGAGAACTGAAGAATGGATTTAATCTGTATAAGAAACGGGGGCTGACGATTAAATTATGTCAGCCTACGCAGAAATTAGTTTATGCTTGTAAGGGTTTGGTTACACATGTATATTTAAGTCTATGAACTGCATTACCTGTGTTTACATTCTCTTAACGTTTGCGGCAGTATCCTCTCGGAGAAGAATTAGATCATCCTTGATGCTGAAGAAATCTTTATTGATTATCTTCAGTCAGTGCCACATTAGATTATTTTTGCCTTCCGTTTGGTTTTGGTGTTTTGTCTTAACGTTTGATCGCGAAATCTCCTGTGGAAAGAATTAAGAAAAAGAGTAGCTGCATTAAAGGAAGCAATACTTGCTCCTTGCTGTGCATGAAGTCACTTATTTATTTAATAGCTTTGTCGTCCGCGAGTTAGGGGTAACATGGTCATGGTTTCAAACCGGACTGAAGGGGATGGGAGTTTTTGGGCACAAAAATCCTTATTATGGCTTCCTTCGGAAGGGAAATAAAGCCGGTGATCCTGTGTCGTAGATTGAGGGCATGTAAAAGAACTTCAAGCCTGATCAAAAAACCTCTGACCAACATAGACATGACACGCTGAGAACCGCAGCAGTTAAATATCGTCTATAAATAAAACTCAAATTTTATGCTACCGAAAGAATTGATGTCGCAGTAACCTTTGCGATTCACATTCTGGAGGCGTGGGTTCAATTCCCAGCCATCCTGACCCATGTTTTTTTCGCCAGGCGAATGCTGTGAAAGTTCATTACATCTTCCGACTTTTCCTGGCCATCACTTCCTGCTCCCAATACTTCCTTGTCATCTGTTTCACGATTGAGGACCAGATACGTTGCGTGAGTTGCGGCTGGACTGGAGTTACTTGTACTTCATTTCTAGCGTCGTTGCGGTACTGCCCTATCGGGACCCGCCTTCGAATGCTTTCGGTTTTGGGCCTCTTCAAGGATCCCTTGGAGGCTCAGGGTTGGGTTCGGGCGTCGTCGGAAGCCTTCCATCTGTAACCGCTAGGGAGTGTTCATGCTTGCGTCCATCGCTCCGGATCTGGTCACCCTTTGGGTCTCTCTTCTCATCCCTTCCTGGGGTCTCACGTAAGCCGCACAGGGTCCTAAGGCCTACAGTATTTTTCAGAGCATGGTGGCCCTTTCCCACTCCAAAGTCGGTCTGGCTTTAAATTTTGGAATTAGTTTTTGATCGATTGGAAACCAACCCTCGCTGTTGCCAACTCTTCCACTTGCTGGTCCTTTTGAACTGAGGCGCGATTCTCGACTTGCAATCAGTGTCTCCAGGAAAAGATTTTTACTGCGTTGCCTCTCACCCCTAGTATAGGGTCGCTTTTTTGTTTGTTAATGGTTATTGCCTACTGGTTGGAGGGAGCGGTTCGGGCTTCAGGGCCATCATGTTTTGGAAAAAACTATTTTCGCGGTGCTCTACTCCAGGATCGGGAGCCCGTAATCCTCATTCTTATACTCTGCTATGACATATGCTATTAAAGAGATGACTGATCCTTTAATAAGTGATAACCTTGTTCGGTAAAGATGTATTATTCCACGCCTAGACACCTTCCTCTTTCCCCTGATTGGCTAACGTACATCTTTGAATGGTGACAAAGAAACCGGTGCCACGCAAGGGCAGGCAATAAAAGCGTTATAAACACTGTTGTGATAGATGCCCATGCTATTGTCATCATGACAGGCAGGCTTAAAATGAGGGTACCTCCATTTATTTGTTGATAAGACTTTACACAACTCTGAGCTACATTAATTCTGCAAAAGAATATTTTTTTATGTATTTTTTTATTTATAGTTTTATTTAATGTCGCCTAACTACATAGGTCTTATAGCGACAACATCATGTAACAATAACAACTTTCAATACACTATTTACATATTAAATTAATAATTGTATCTAGCTTGTAACATTAGTTATTGGAATCTAACAATAATACTTATATATTATGTAGTGTTTCACACAAACCTATTAAAAGTATACAATATTTTACAGTGCAGTAGCAAGTTTACAATCTTTTATGTATTTGAATAATGCTGATAACTTCGTTGGTTCGTTATATATTTTATTCATACGGTTATCAAAATAAGAGTTGACCATACCCTTCGGACATTTTAACATAAGTGATCATGTTAAACAATAAACTATTTTGTACTGCAGAACGGCATATTCGCAGCCAATGAGAGGTGACTTGGCGGTCACGGGGCAAAGTTATATTATGTAAGAAATCTTGATTGGACCTCTTTCTTTTCGATCGGGAGTGACTGCAAACAATCAGCTCAAATTAGCTCCTTGTTTCCTCTTATGCAGGTGTTTTAATCTCTCTAACCCTCAAGCTCAGCAAGTAAATGCTTCAACTTACGATCGGTTTAATGGAAAAGAAAGGACAATGAAGAAAATGTGTTATCAGCTTGGTTGAGTACCAGTGAACTTATGGCAGAATGATTCTCAGGGATAAATGCGCTGAAGAAAGTCTACACAACACGTGTTAACATCCCATATAAACACTGTTTTTACAGCGCTGGTTACAGCCACTTGTTTTGCATTACATCACAGCTTCCAACTTCTGATTTCTAAATAGCTAGCTGTGCTTTGTGACCAGAGTTGACTCACTTTAGCGATTGCAGGAAAACTGGGAGTAAACACACGAACAAAAGGAATACTCGAGAATGATTTGTCCTTAAGGGGCTGGGAGTAACATTTAAAATTCTATATTTTTGCATAGATTTTTCTGAAATTTTCATTGTGATTGCGTTGTAATGTCAACACGAATATAAAATTGTATATATACTTTGAAATATATACATTATTTCATGCATTTTCTTATGCAAATATACAGTGTCTTATGTATTTGGAATTCTAAGAACAGTATATTCTAGAGAAGTCAACTAAAATGTCAATATATAATCAAAATGTCCCACGAGCCTCAAAATTTGAAAGAATTTTATTGTCATTTTCTGAATTGGAGCTTTGAACCACACAAAATAACATTCAGCCGGGATATTTTATTAACTTCGATTACTGAACTATTATATGTTTTAAGACGTTAGAAATATCAATCTATAAAATTAATAATTGTAAAAAATTATTATTGAGGTAATTCTGTTCTTTGTAATATTGCATTAGATATTTCTGCACATTCTGGGAAATTTTAGTTCTATTTAAACAAAAATTGAGATACGTAGAACATTTTGAAAGAGTGAAAATGTAGTTTTGAGAAAAACACTGTTCTTATAAAATAGTATGTTATAGTCTTTAAATGACTGCAGAGTCTAAAGCAAGTCGAGGAAAGCTAAATTTGATTCACTAGAGACACCCAAAAGTTTCAAGATCTATTGGTATTAAAAATCAATTTTCGATTTTAATAAAAAAATAAATGTTCGATTGTTTAATCTGTAAGTGTCTAAATGTCACTTACAGTGCTCCTTAAGTAATTGATTGGTTACTAAAATATTTGGGATTTATTTTTTTTTTGTAAGACAATTTTGAGAGTGAATTTGCTTTTGATTTAGGAAGTGGGGAACAACATGATAATATGGAATACAATCACACAGTTGCGGGGTTATATTTAATAACGTGCATTTAGTTCTCCAGAGCATCTACCTGGTTCCATAATAACATCCTATTATCCCATTGTTGGTGAAATTCTTATTAAGAATTTTGTACTATGCATATCCACTACAGTCGGCCCTAGTTCTACTCTCTAACATTTTTCCTCAAGGTAGTAAATATTGAGGTCATGTTTTGGATTTCTATGTTCTGGCTAAGTGCTCTTTCCAAGTGAATCTATTGTACGGTAAAGCAAGTCATGAAATGGTGTCCGCCTTCCTTCTGGGCGGCATTCCGCCTAACTCCCATTTATATTTTAGTTTTCCTAGTTTGTGTTAGGCACATTATATATTCTTGTTGCTCGAGGAATGAAGGCATTTTTGTGATGATTGCTATAGAGAAATGAAGTGGTAAAATTTATTAAAATAACTTTAAACAATGTTGTATTTACTTTGTATAGAAGTGATGTCATACACAAAATATTTGCAGGTTATTTCTTCGCATATTCCTTCATCCAGTACAACTGCACAAGAAAATGCTGTAGTTTATTCGTGGAAGCTATCCATAGAATCTAAGATTATGTGAGAAAATAAATTTATGTAAGTAATGATCAATACAGTGACTACAATTGCAGCACTAATAACAACAATAGCAATCCTATAATGATAAAGTTAGTCACCGTTATCATTGGCAAAACCATAACCTCCAACTTTACAGTTGAGAGCTTGTCTCGAAATATTCAACATTCCCCACTCTTTTTGGTCTTTCTTAAGAACTTTAAAGTTTATAAGTTAAATTAAGATGCTATATTGCTTGCATATAAGGTCAGACATTGCATTACGTGGCTTAATCATTTTCATTCAAGTTACTTCACGCCATGTTGTCGTATATTGGGCCACAATGGTTTCTTGATTATGGAATTTCTAGTTCGTGAGTTCGCCAGTTTGTGCACAGGTGATGAGGGATCAATTATTCATCGTCCATAGATGGCACTGTAAGAGGAAATCACGACTGGCGGACGTGAAAAATACCGAATTTAATCAATTTAACCTCTTGTTTCAAGGTATGAGTTTCTTTTACGTGCAAATAAGAACTGCACGGATCCAACTTTCCTTCCAAAAGCCATGCTAAGGATTTTTACATCCGAAAAATCCATTATCGTCGTCGAGTTTGAACCCGCAACCTTAGTATTGGGGCTAGCGTAGTACCACTACACCACAGAGGGTGTGAGGTTCTTCTAATTGCCCCACGGATTTTGGAATTTGCGTATTTTTTGTTGTACATACATAAAATTATAAGCTTGCTCTATCACTCAGATATTTTAAATAACTAACCTCTGTATACTTAAGTTTTAGGGTGAACCTGGCTCTTATATAGTGCTTCTTTTAAACAAGCTTCTTGTTGGACTTCACAACTTTTAATTTAATTAGTGTAATAATAAAAGTGTGCATTTTCCCGAAGTTCTTGTATCCTGTACTCACACATCTTCATGAAATGAAATGAAACTGAAAGTGGTATAAAGCCTTTGGTTGCTAAATGTTACATCCAGAGATCCCAGTTTGATTTCTTTTATACCTAGTCAATCTCTGTTCTATACAAAATCTAACAATGCAATTGAGAATGAATGTACGAATTAACAATATAAACTATTTAAACCTTTTATATGTAGAATTTGTACAACTTTATTTTATTTACTTGTTAACACAGATAAACGTTTGCAGATATAGTTTTATTATGTATTTCATTGTAATTGCAAGCATGAGGCTGAAGCGACATTCAACTCTTTAAAGGCGGTCGCAATTTAATGACCATGAAAATGCAGTCTAAGGCTGACCACCAATAAGTATAAATATTCGTAAATAGATACCTGAGAAGAATTCTAGGAAGTTGAAAGAAATTAACTTTGGGCACATACAAAACAAACTGAAATTAAGATACAAATAAAAAGGGAAAATGGAATTTGGAGAGGAGCTATTGAGAGGAATGTGCTGGATTGCAATCTGAAAGGAGTAAGAAAACGAGCTCACCCCAGAGTTACATGACAGGAGATAAAGAAAAGTGATGAAAGTTGGAGGGAGTTGAAACGGCTGATTAATAACGGAGGACGAATGAAAGTTTTTTTTTTTTTAATTGTTTTAAGCTTTAATACTTTTTACCTGGTAAATGAAATCGGCGAAATGAGCCAAATCATGGTACTTAATATTTGTCTTCTCAAGATAAAGGAAACCCCAGAATAACTTAACTGGGCAACTCATCAAGACATGTATATTAAATATTTGAACAAATTAGTAACGAAGAATATCTCTGAAATGATAAATCCACAAACATATTTGACATAAATTGTGTTCAAACGAAACTTGCGTATCTTATGTGATAAGCTTTTGTTTATCTCTTTGGAATGGTTTACGAAATTCACGGTGTTGTAAAAGATATATTCAGAATGAAGAGGGCATTACAGGCTATTCGCAGAAAATTCAAGATGCTTTATTTCATTTCTGGCACAAAAATCTTAATCCATATTTAGTTGAAATTAAGTAAGAAGCAAATTAATTGTGAGCAGTTTCGACATACATTATTTTAGAAAAAATTGTTAGTGAATTTTGATGAAATAAAAATAACGAAAAATCTTTCCATCTGAAGCTGGAAGATTTTATTGAAAATGTTCGTGTTCCATCCTTGAAAGACGAACTTAAACACAACTTTTCGCTTTGAATTATGCTGTTCACAACGCACACGCACGCAAGTTCTCGCCGAACATACTCATACAGACATACAGATCGACGCTTCTGTAAAAAAAAACAACAAAAAAAAAAAAAAAAAAAACAACCAACTTTTGGAAGTTCAGAGAGCCTTATAGCTCGCATTTTCAATGAGATGACGATATGGAGTTTTTGGATTGAATACTCATACAATACTTCCTCTACCTACTTCGGATAGGCAGAAGGGAAAGAAAAAACTATCAGTGTTATATAGAATACACTAATGCTGAATTTTACGAAGACATTTTTTGAATCTCAAGATTCATAACTACATTAAATACATATATCACTCCTCCTAATACATAGTTCATACATACATAATACTCACATATATAATAAAGACCTACAATTGGAGGAATGCTGAAAAAACGACATTTTCATTTTTATAAACATTGTAATAAAGTATCAGCACAGACCCCTTGATTTTGTGCCGAAGCAAGCAGTCAGTAAACGCGTATCAGCATGGATTGTCTCTCTCCCTTGCACTGTGTGTGTGTGTTTATAATGTTCGGAACAGAAAGCTATCCAACACGCAAGCCATCGACTCCTATGAGAAATCTCTCTTAATTATAGAAAGTACTATTATCAGAGTCATTAGGTAACCCATGCAAGTGAGTGCGTGACAATTAACAGGAGAAGAACGTTTCTTCAAATTGTGTTCGATGCCAATTAACTACCAAGATGAATGTTCATATTCACTGCCGTAAATGTTAAAATGTTCATTACAAATTAATCAGCTTTGTTGGCAATACAATGCAATTACAAGGTATTATTGTTGTTATTATTGCTATTAATAAATATAATAATTCTTATTTTAACGTTTTAATAATAATTGTCTTTTTTCAAATATTAATGTTACGAACTATCAATTATCACCAAACCTATATATATATATATATATATATATATATATATATATATATATATAAAGACTAATGCAAGAGACACATTACTTTTTGTACTAATCATTTATCTATAAGCGGTGTATCAACCTAAGAAAGGTGAACGTATTTCAGACGTAAAATGTTGCATACTCCCACAGCTTAAGGAATTGTCTATTCTTGCTTTCTGTGCAGTTGATCGCGCAGTGCACAATAGGCGATTCGCAGAAGCATCGAGCAAATTTACTCTCCTGGCTTTACTCAAAGGTCAATTGGATTAACGCCTGGATTAACATAAGAACCGAAGGTTTGTCATATGCAGTCATTAACCTTTGATCTTTTAGATGGACTGCAATTCGACTTCTCCTCCATGCAAGTGCGTTTGAATCAGCGGAATTAATATCAGAGCACAACATTCTTTTTTCTGCAAGCTCAGCTATTGCTTTTAAACAGGGCATTGCTAACGATTAATTTCCAAACGGATGTGACAAACTAGATGACTTTCAAATAACTGCAATATGTATATGTCTTTAAATAAAAGCTTTGTTGGCAATCTTTTCATTCCTTGGACCAGTATTGGTACTACTTATGCATTTAACAGTCATATTTCTTCAAATTAAATGATGAAACCCTCCTTTGACTTCCAGCTCCCAAATAGCTTTTGTAATGTATTGTTAATTAAGACATTAGTTGTAAATACTTGTGGAGGCAAATAAATTAGGTTGCCATGTTCCAAAAACCAAAAACCAGGGCAAAATCCAAATAAAAAGGAAATCGATGTTGGTTATTAAATAATGACATTAATTTTAGTTCGTACTAACTCAACTTTTAATAAAGCAGTGAGTACGTATTTGAAGTTTGCTGTTATATAAAACCTTGTACACCTTAAACGTGTTACACTAAGCTTTCTAAAGGTTATGCTCCTCTGAGATTTGGACCAAAGAAAAGTAAGTTGCTTTGAATGAATCTTTTATATCAAAATATTGGGCCAAAACAGGAAGTATTTTAATATGCTTGTGATTAGTGGCATCTGTACTGATTTCAACATAGCACGTTGAAAGGCTATTTTTTGCATTATCTTTTATGAAAGGTGATATCACATTGTTAACAATTGACTCCGTTTTAGATTCTATACCCGAAAAGTTAGCAGCTACTTTTGAATCATTGAAAAATGAGATATAAATTTTGATGTGCACGAGGAAGAGGTAAAAGAATAATGATACTTGTTAGTAAAAAAAGTAAATATGGCTTCCTTCGGTATGATTGTTCGTAAAATAAATACAACTGTACGGAAGCTGAAGTAGAAAGCATGCTTTTCATTCTTGATTTGGTCATTCACTTCTTGCTTCTCTCCATGGCAACTGAATAAGTCGTGTTTAACTCTTTAACTTCATAATCTGGAGGAGAATGATTTTAGTCCGCAATCATGGAATCTTATAGTTAGGTTATGTACCTATACTGTTAGCTTACACCAGGGTGAAAATATCGCTTTGTCGTCATTTTCAAAAAAATCCTTTAGAACTTGTTACGTACAACGGGTTCAGAATCACACGCGGGTTAACGAGCCGAAATAAAGAAGAAATGCTTCCAAGTGCTGCACGAAGAACCGGAAACTCCTAATGCAACGCTAATCGATTGTTGTTAACAATCACAAAGTCAGAGAGTCTGGAATGGATTTTTATTTTCTACTACATGCAAACTTAATATGAGCTATGAATCATAGCAAAACATGATTATTCAAAACAATATTTTTCACACTGAAATACACGGACTTTTGTCTCTTCGTCCCGGACCTTGTCTTTTAGCATAAACCGCGGATTATTCATGAAATCCAAAGCATCTGTCAACCCTAAATAAGATGCAATATTTATGCAATATACATATAATATTTTTAACAGAATGTACTAAACTATTTCTTGTAATTTGAACAGTTTCGAATTTATGAAAAGTATTAAATTGTCAGTATAATATTAATTGCTCTTTCACACAATCCATGGGTAGGACAAAGTGGAAATATAGAATCAGACTAAAAATTAGATGTCATAGCTGTGATTTGAGCCAGGGATCTTTTGGATTCTGTCCGGTTGCTCTGATCAACTGAACTACCACGACAGTATTACTACGTTACTATGGGAATTACACAAAAAGAAGTAACCGCTACTTTACAAATTCTGCTTACGTTATGTGTGAATTTCTAAGTCTGTAATTCTAAAGTCTGTTCGGGGTTGTGATCCAAATTTATAAAATTGGAATTTTCCTGTAAATGTGGTTGGTATATATTTGTTTTATTCAGCTGTGCTGTGATCCGAGTTTGGAATTCCGTTTTCGAGTTGTTCAAAATTGATTACTGATTTTATTTCCAAAATTAAGCATGAGGGAGATCTAGAGGACGTTGAGCAGCAAATAGAAAAAAGAAAGTTGTCCGATTGTAACGTAATTTGCAACCATAGAAAACGATGCAGAGAAAATACAATTTCCAAAGTCTTTGTGAGCAAATTCAATACTTGAAACCCCAGTCAGAGTTCATCTTAATGGTACTATAGTTTAGTGTTATTACTAGACATTCAAATATCTACTGCTTAGGGTTCCTTTTAATAAACAGTTCAACACTTAGAGTTAGTTATTAGAATGTCAAAAACCTCCGTTACTAAGTATAACTCCGGCTTGGTATGTCATACCATCTCTATAAGAAGTGGAAGAAAAAACATGAAAAGATAATATGACGTCAGAGAAGGGAAGGAAGAAGCAATGGCAGATGTTAAACTGTGCGAGAGTTTGTGAGGCAGGTCAACACACATGCAAATCGAGTTTGTGTTAAAGAATATTACTCAAGCTCTAGAATTCACGCAATTTTTGAACCCTAATTTCCAAAACGACTCTCTCTCTCTCTCATGTTTTATTTTCTGCTGAATTGCCAGAGATTTCACTGTGTTAAAGTTTTCCCAGTGCACAAAGGTATCCACGATTAAGAGTTTTTAATGCCACTGAAAAGAAAGAAAGAAAAATAAAACAACTAAAAGAAATGTTCTTATTCTACCTCTTCGCCAAAGCAAAGGAAATACTGCCTAAAACGTCGGTGACGAGATTTCAGCGGGAATATAAAGGAAAAAGGGTTATATTTTGAAAGAAAGTCCACGTAGGCGTACGCATAACTCCTTTGTATGTGAACAGAAAGCACAAAAGAAAAGTTATATTTAAGTCCGACACCCATATGGATATAATGATTTTACCCACATGAATATTTCATATTAAAAAAAATTCTTCTTATTTCCTTTTTTCAGGAAAAGAAAATAATATTATCTTGAACTTTCTCTAAATTTCCTAGAAAACGCTCTTTATTACAAATGTGAAGCCATATTTTATTTGGATAAAAGCTTAAAACGGACTTTAGCACTGAAGCGCCATATTTTAAAAAACTACTGTTTGTATGAGTAGTTATTCTTAGATAGTTAATAGTTATTCTAGCATTTTGTATCAATCGCAGATATACTTTTCCTTAGAGGCGGTATCCGAACCACCCTTACAATACATATTGATTATAATATCGCCCATTGGTTTGTTTTTGGTCTCTAGATAGTTTTTCAGGACATTAGTTACCATAATTATAGGATCAAATTTAAGGTTAATATATTTCTTCATTTATACCATTAACACAAATTCCATTTTTTTCTTAATTTTACCTAAAATTCAAACTTAAAAAAAAAAGAGTTGAGAACTCATATTTGATAGCTGGAGTCAAAGGTGCAAAACTTAAGTATAGAAAGAATTATTGTGATCTTCGCGAAAGGGCCACGTTTTATGCTAGTATAAGGAAGATGTAGGTACAAGATTCATGCAACTGTGTATTAGTGCTATATAGTATTTGTTGCTTAGATACGAGATATATTACATATTGTCAGATCTCTCACCTAGACGGCCCGAGTTCGATCCCAAGCGACCGCACATGAGATTTGTGATGGACAAAGTGGCGCAGGGGCGAGTTTTCTACAGGTTCTCCGGTATCCCCCTCCATCACATTCATGGATCATCAGTGTCACAGCCTGTGGTGCCACAGCAGTAAAAGCGGGCGTTAAACACTATTAGGCGGGGCAGGCCTAAACACTTGCCAGTTTAATAGGACAAAACATTTCATGTTTAATGTATTCAGTTTATGTAATTTTACGCAAACATACTGATACAAAAAGTAACATTTATATCAGTCTCAGTATAAACATCTTATTTTCTTTCTTGAAACACCATTACATAAAAATTACAATGACGCCCTGATAATGATATTGCCTTTAGTATTCTTCTTCTTCTTATTTTTATTATTATTATTATTTACAGTTTAACGATGTTTAACCTATAGGTCACATCGCACGATGAATGAAATCGGCAAAATGATCTTAAATGAGCTCGGGACACGTGGAACTTAATGTTACTCGACATTCGCCTTCTCAGTATAAGGTAAAACCCAGAAAAGAACCTTATCCAGGTAACTCACTTTAATCGAGATAAACTCGGGACCTCTTGAATGTGAGGCAGAAATGCTACCCCCTACGCTAGTATTACATCGTGATTCATATTCAAATATACGATCCCTGTTATTCATTAACAGAAATAAATATAGGAAAAAATGCCAGAAACAACCTGGAAATGTCATCTTTTGATATCAAATGATCTCAGATTTGTAACTCCATCGCCTTAAGATCATAATACTTAAAATAACACTGCTGGTAACGGTTTTTCATTTTATTTATTGTTCCATTTACCGCGTCTTTTACTGTAATGGCCATATCGGCGACCTTTACCTTTGGAACTTATTGTATATCGACAGTGGTGTTAATTCCTACACAGTTTTATTGGATTTCTTGTTTTTCTTTCGGTTTTGAACATTAGATCACACGGATACATCCACATTCACACTCTTATTCATACTTTCAGACTCTGAGGAGGATAGGGAAAAAGCATCTCCAGTTGGGAATGAACCCAGGGGCTCCACTGACTGAGCTACTGGGCCAGCAAAAATTCTATTAACACTCCAGAAAAGAAGAGTTATAATAACGTCAAATGACATACACAACACACAAAGGAAAGAAAGATGAACAGAAAACAAATGAAGGGGAGACAGAAAGAGAGAGAGGAAAACCATTAATGAGAGCAGTGAGGGGGAAGGAGGAGATAGTGGGAATGATAGATGGAGGAAGAGACATAAGTAGTAAGAGATAAGTCAAAAGAGTGGGAGGGATGAGAGGGGGAGGTGGAAGGGACTGGAGTGAAGAGAGAGAGAGAGAGAGAGAGAGAGAAAGAGAGAGAGAGAGAGAGAGAGAGAGAGAGACAATAAAAATCTACTGCAAAGTTAACGCAATTAAATGAGCAGATTATAGGTTCTGTTAGTGAGAAAATAAATTAGTTCAGTTGTAGAGCGCCTGCCATTGTGCGAGGGGCCCCGGGTTCGATTCCCGGCTGGGTGGTAGAGATTTTCCTCTAGCTCAAATTATTCCCTGTCCTTCCCATAGTCTGGAAGTATGAATAGGCGTGCGAAGCTCTGTGTGATCTAGTAATTAAAATTAAAGATGACTAGAAACCTAACGATAAGAGTTAACATCATTGTCGATTGGGAAATGACGCCGATAGGTAGTTAAAGGCAGGATATAAATGGAAAAATAAATATTTTGTTAAAAAAATCTGATGTGTTCCATTCACATGACTTTCTCTACATCTCTGCAACAAATTATTGTTAAAAAGCTTATGCTCCAGAAAAAAAAAAAAAAATAGCAGAAATAGTCACATTACTTGCTTCCGTGCAAGTAGAAGGGAAATAAGGGAATAACATAGGCTGATGTATTAGTCAAAAACTGGTTGCTATGCGACTGAAGTTCCTTTGTTTGTATGGACAGAAGTTGTCAAATTCCGTATGAAAAAATATAAGACTTTTAAAGCGGAAACCAATAACAAGGAATATCTCAAAAACGATCAACTCCACGAAAAAAATGAATATAACATATATTGTGTGATTTAACGTACTCTGCATTTTTTGAGTGGTAAGTTTTTGTCCATCTCTTACGGTTTAGCAGTTATGCAAAATTCAATAAAAATCATCCAGAATAAAGAAGTCTTTAGAGGATATTCCCAGAAAATTCAAGGTTAACATTTTATTTGTCAGGTAAATGTCTTTAGAATACGATGTTTTAATCAAAATACTTAGAGCCATTTTTGAGAAAATAAAAATCTTCGAATTGTTGGGGGTGAGGGGATTTTCCTGAAAATCTTCGTGTCGCATCCTTGAAAGATACCAAACTTAAATATCAAGTTTGGCATTCAATGGTCTTTTCGTTTTTGAGCTATAATGTTCACAGACACACAGACACACACATGGACCTTTTTCTAAAAATGATATTTTTTTTTTTTTTTTTTTTTTTTTTTTGCATTTTGCAAAATATGTATTTGCAGTAAAATCTCGGTATAAAATTTTTGGGTGGAATGCAATACCTTCTTTATACACTATGTACATAGGACGTGTAGATAAAGCAATAAAGAAGGAATCAGCGTTTTTGCCTCACTCCAGTTTAGATTTGCTGGTAAAAAGTCGTGATGAGCTAATCACATTTGCTTACAGATAAAAACGATAAGAAACAGACAAGGTCAGTGGAAGTGGTTTATTGCATCATCGGCTAACATTAACTGTGCTGATAATTCACGTTCAGTATTGTGTTCAGCTTAAGCATCATTAGCTAATGCTCTCCGTGTCTTATCTTACAATACTAATATCGAAGAGAAAACAAGACGCAATACTCTTCTTTCAGGGACCGTGAAAGTCGGGTTTCTGTCTTATATTCTCTAGTTTAGTCTGGCCTATATTACCGCATTAGGTCCGTTCTTTACTTCAAAGCAATTATAGGTGTCGCCTTGTACAGTTATGCTCGACATTTTTACTTTCTCTACACGTAGATAGTGTATAGAGAAGGTATTGTATTGTATCCAAAAATTCGATACCGAAATTTCACCTGAAATATATGTTTAGAGACCCCTGAAACAAAAACAAAGAAGCATTTTTAGACAAATATCCGTGTACGTGTGTCTGTGGACAGCATAGATCAAAAAAGAAAATACCGTTAAATACTAAACTAGCTTTTTAAGTTTGGTATCTTCCAAGGATCCGACATGAAGTTTTTCAAGAAAATCCCCCCACCCCAAACTACCCTTTACATGGAACTTTTTTCGAAAATTTTGTTTTACTCAAACATGGCTCTAACAATTTTGATTAAAATATCGTATATTAAAGATAATTACCTGACAAATAAAATGTATATCTTGAATTTTCTGGGAATAGCCTCTGAAGATTACTTCATTCTGGATGCATTTTACGGAATTTTGCATAACTGTTAAACCGTAAGAGATGAACAGAAGCCTACCACACAAAAAACGTAGAGCAAGTTAAAATACACAATTTATATTATACACATTTTTTCGTCGAGTTGATCGTTTTTGAGATATTCCTTGTTTTGGGTTTCAGCTTTAAAAAGCCTATACTTTTCTCGTACAGATTTTGTCAACTCCTGTTCATACAAACAAAGGAACTTCAGTCACATGGCAACCAGCTTTTGACTATCACTTTATCCTATGGTACTCCCTTATTTCACTTCTACTTACAAGGAAGCAAGTAATAAGACTATTTCTGCTAATTTTTTTTCTCGATTAGCATGAAGTAAATAGAAGCAGCCTTTTAAAAATAATTTGTTGCAGAGATGTAGAGAAAGCCATGTGAATGGAACACATTAGATTTTTTTTAATACACTTCCGGAGTCTTGTCGGGACTCCGGCGCTGTATACTCTTTTTCCTCTTTTTGCATTTTCCTAGCATTTACTTTGTTTAATATTTGATTACCGTTTTTGCTGTTTTCTTCCAACACACACACACACACATTTACACATTTTACAACCATATAAACAACCATGCCCAAGGCGGAACTCGAACCCACAATCCCCTGCGCCACGAAGCAACAAACGCACTTTAGCGAGCGCGGCCATGGAGACCGACGAAGTCAGTGAGTCGATATAACAAAACAAAGGTTAGCTTAACCTCTTTTTTGGATAAACATGTGATTTGAGGCGTTTTGAGAAGCTTGAAGCGTAGGTCAAATTTTTAATTTAAACACGAAACATGCGATTCATTTACAACAGTGCAGAATAAATTACATATTCAAGCCCTTCAATAACTAAAAGAAAGTGAAAATGGAATCTTTGGTATTTTGAAATAGTACTAATAGCATTGTTAAACAAACCAATGTTTTTAAATATTCTTAGAGTGAATTTTGGGTAACTTTTATTATTTCGAATGTGTTGACCTTGTTCTTTTTACTTTCTCTACACGTACTATGGACATAGTGTATAGAGAAAAAAATGGCTTGTTATTTATGTACGCTCTTTAACTACTGTGGTTCGCAGGATCCCATTCTAAATTGGGCGTGAAAGACCGTTTAATTTTGCTCAGAGGACTTTCTATCAGGCTTGAGGTTCTTTTACGTGACGTAAATCTACGACACGGGACCAACGGCTTTACTTCCCTTCCGAAGGAAGCCATGCTAAGTATTTTTACACCCGAAAAAATCCATCGTCCTCCGCGATCCGCGACCTTGGGTATATGAAGTTAGCATGGTAACCATTACACCACGGAGGGCGACATGTGTATGTATAGAGAAGGTATTGCATTCCACCCAAAATTCGAAACCGAGATTTCATCGGAAATAGACGTTTTACGGTCCCCTGTATTCAAAATAGCTTGTTTTATTTTCTCTACATGTACTATGCAGATAGTATATAGAGAAGGTATTGCATTCCACTAAAAATTCGATACTGAGATTTCGTTGGAAAAAGACGTTTTAGGATTCCCCATATTAAAAAAAAAATTAGAAAAAGGTCTGTGAACACTAACTCAAGAAACGAAAAGTCGGTAAAATACCAAACCTGGTATATAAGTTTAGTATCTTCCAAGGATGCGACACGAAGATTTTGAGTAAAATCGCCTCACCTAAAACTGCCCTTTACATAAAACATTTTTAGAAAATTGTGATTTTCTCAAAAATAGCTCTAACAATTTTGATTAAAGTTAGATGTATTAAACATATTTACATGAAAAATAAAATGTATATCTTGAATTTTCTGGGAATAGGCTCTGAAGACCCCTTTATTCCGGATGAATTTCGTTGAATTTTGGATTCAGGGGGATCCAAAACCTGTATTCGGTATCGAATTTTTGGGTGCAATACAATACCTTCTCTATACACTATGTACATAGTACTATTAAAGAAAGTAAAAATCTGATGTGTTCCATTCTCTACATCTCTTAAAAATGATTCTTAATAAGCTTATTCTTCTATCTACTTCATGCTAATCAAGATAAACATAAAGCATTGTAAGACATTATATATACATCTTATTAAAATCATTATCAGTGATATATTCCTTATAAGCAGAAAGGATATAAGGGAATACTCTAGGCTGAACCGAAAGTCAAATGATTTAAATGGGGTTGCTATGGGATTGAAATCGGTTTCTTTGCTTGGGCAAGAGTATACAAATTCCCGTATAAGAAAAGTTTTAAGTATTTTAAACCTGAAACCAATAACAAAGAATATCTCGAAAACCGGCAACTCAACGAAAAATGTTTGTATTTTATGTGTTTTAACGAGAACTACATTTATGTGTAATAAGCTTTTCTACTTCTTACGGTTTATCAGTTCTGCAAAATTCAGAAAAATTCATCCAGAATGAAGAGATCTTCAAAGGATATTCTCAGAAATTCAAGATATATATTTTATTTGTTGTGTAAATATCTTAAGTATATGAAATTTTAACCAAATTCGATAGTCATATTAGAGAAAACTAGAATTTTGGAATTTCTTTTGTAAAGGTTAATTTGGGGTGGGGATATTCTTGAAAATCTTCGTGTCGCGTTCTTGGAAGATATTTAACTTAAATATAAAGTCTGGTATTTAACGGTGAACCTTACTGCTCACAGACACATACATACGGACATTTTTCTAAAAATTTTGTTTTTCTTGTTTTTTTATTTATTCTGGAGGTCCCAAAACACATACTTCCGGTGAAATTTCGGTATCGAATTTTGGGTGCATGCAATACCTTCTGTATACACCATGTACATAATACGTATAGAGAAAGTAAAAATACTTTAGTAGCCTTAACTATTCAAACAAAAATATATTTACTGCACGACAGTAAAACACATAATGATGAGATGCCATTTAATAGACTCAGCAAGCTTCAAAATATGTAGGATTAGGAATAGACATGGATAGGGCCCTAGAGCACTGGGCAGACACGGGACGCAGGCCCTTGTGGCCCTTTGCCTCTTACGTGAACGTCCAGGCAGGCCCCCAGAGCGAGGTCCAACCTGAATGGCAGATCCTGACCGAGTGTTCCCGATGACAACGTCAGGACAACCTTTTACATTACATATTTTACCATCCAGCTGCAACCCACCGAACACCATCACCTGGTTTTTCAACCCTGAAATACATGACTAGGAAATGATGGGAACAGAAATGGCGGTAAAATTTGGAGGATGTAATAAACCAACCCAGCATTCGGTTGGCGACCAGGGGGAAACGATCGAAGAAAAAAACAACAAACAAACAAAAAAACTTAAGGTATGCTGCCACGAGGATCGAAACCTCCGAATGTAGGCCACAGACGAAATCACCTGAGCCATTTCTCTCGTTTTCAAAATATGTAAATATGTAATATATTTACAGTAATTATTTGAATCTTAACTTAGATAGATTCCAACAATGAAAATTTACTTTTATATGCTGCTTTTAGTGCGCATGACAATTAATGTGTATACACACACCCATATAGGTATATATATTGAACCATTTCTCTCGTTTTCAGAATATGTAATATATTTACAATAATTATTTGAATCTTAATTTAGATAGATCCAAACAATGAAAAGTTACTTTTACGAGTAAATGTTGCTTTTAGTGCACATGACAATTAAATATATGTATAAATAAATAAATGAAATAATTAGTGTTATTTAAAGGAAACTAGTAGCAAAGAAAACTAAAATAAGCATTCATATATTGATAACATGTATTTTTATAGCATTACTTTTCGCAAAAATGTTCAACATTTTCATGATAATTTAAATACTTGATTGCTGTGTCCAGGTGGGTGAGATTGTCACTTCGTGACAGCTGCCGTATAACCATATGTGCTTATGTTCCTCTTCCAGTATCTCTAATGACTCACCAAAGAATAGTAATAGTTGTACTGTAGCTGAACGGTTTGGTGGTTCACCTCTGAGCATGCGAATTCAAGATCCAGTAATAATATGCAGGTAGTCTTTTTTACATTCTCTACATAAGGTCCAGAAGATATTGCATTCTACTCAAAAACTCGATGTCGAGATTTCACCGGTAATGAATATCTTGGGGTCCCCTGAATTTAACGAATATCTCAGAGATGTTTACCTCCACAAAAATATTGCACATTACCTTTATTGTATGTTTTAATGAGGTTCACAGTTTTGTAGTACAGCTTTGTCTCTCACAGATCACCAGTTGTGCAATGTCAACCAGAGTAAATACGCTTCAGAGGCTAATCTCAGAAAATTCAAGCTATGCTATGCTTTTGTCATTAAATATCTTAAGTATATGATATGTTAATCTAAATTGATTAGGACACGTTTGGAATGTATTCAATAGTCAATCCAGCAACTGATTCCTACCTTTTCCCTTTGGACAGCAGGAGATTGCGATGTAAGAGTAATCAACGCACTCCGGAGTTTGAAGAAAACACTGCGAATAGGTATTGGAAGAGAAACTATCAACTAATAACCATCCGTTTTATTGCACGAGAAGCAGATCAAATCCTTCCATCTGCAAAAGGTGCAAACCTTAACTCTCAGGGATTTTAATTTACACTTCTGGTGTAGTAAACAGCCTTAAGACAGCCACCGGGATGATTATTCACAAATGAGTCCAGATTTATCAGATTCTTAACTCCATATTAGTCACTGGCCATATGAAAATCCTCATCTTATTATGGAGAAGTACAATCAACAGCATTTTAAAGTGAACACATGGGCTGGCATTTTTTCTGACCATTGATTTGACCTTATCTTTCTTCTTCCTCGACAGCATGATGATACCTAGAAAACATTTCTGGACTATGTATCACCAGCCCTTTTGGAAGAAGAGCTGCTTGATGTTCAGGCTCAACTGTATTTCCAATATGGCGCTCTTACGCATTATGCTATAAACATAAAGGAGCTTCATTAGCCAATCATTTACATCTGACCAGTACGGATCGCTTCCTCAGCTGCATTCATTGGCGTGTGCAATCAGCAAGGCCATATCTTTTACACCGTAATGAACGTGTGAGGTAACTTAAGTAAAAAAAACAAACAAAAAAAAACAAAAAAAAAAACAAAAAAAAAACAGAAAAAAAACTTGTGAACAAGTTGTTGAACATGTCTGGCATAAACTAAGGTTCTTTACTTTCCATCTAATTTATTTATTTATTAGTCTGACTCATAAATGAGTTTGCCAAGTGACACAGAAGCCTGTAATACAAAATCCCTAGGTCTTATGATTGATCGTAACATGAATTGGAAACACCATACTGATCACATCTTACCCAAACTGAGCTCTGCATGTTTTGCAATCCGATCTTTAATTCAGCTTATAAATAAGAGCATACTAAAACAGCTTATTATGCATATTTTCATTCATTGATGATCTATGGAATAATATTTTGGGGAAATTCAGTAAATGCTAAAAAGTATTCATTATGCAAAAAAAAAAAGGTAATAAGAATAATGGCAGGGGAAAGACGATCAACTCACTGCAAGCCACTCTTCAAAATATTTGGAATTTTACCATTAGCCTGTGAATATATTGTAGCCATATTGTCGTTTGTAATAAATAACCCAGAAAAGTTTACAAAAAATGCAGATATTCATAGCAAAGAGACCAGACATAGGCAGGACTTACATAGACCAACAAATAATTTGCAGACATTCCAAAAAGGGGTCTACTACAAAGGAATAGTTTTGTTTAATTCACTTCCCTCTTCTGTAAAAGAATTGCAAACAAACAAAAACCAGTTTAGATCAGAATTAAAATATACCTTATTACTCACACTTTCTATACAGAGGAGGATTTTATTCAATCAAAATACTGGTAATAATATAACATTGTAAATACAATAAACATGAATATTCTAAGAATGCAAGTGTACGGGTAGACTTTTGGAAACAGACTTCTAATTGAAAATTATGCAAAACTGACACCTCTGAAAATTCGTTGTCAGAGTTATTATTTGTAAATAAATGTATTAATAAGTATGAATAAACGTAATTGTTGACATGATCTACATCCTAGAGCTTGAACTTTGAGTCTTAGCTCATAATAGGATCTACAGATTGCAATGTTTTGTGTGTGTGTGTGTGTGTGTGTGTGTGTGTGTGTGTGTGTGTGTGTATACATTTAGAAGTTTTTAACGAAAAATGTTATAAGTGAGTATTACAAAAAATGTTTTTATCATACGTTATAATAGTTATATAAAATGAAGCTATGAGAACAAATTGTAACAGATTATAAAAGACGTGCAACAATAAAAGCTATAACAATAAAAGAGAAAAAAATACAAAAATAAGCGATTTATAAACCATAATACATTTTACGTTCTATTCAAAGCATATAAATGATTTCGAAAAATGGAAATGTATGGAAAATAAGAACAACTTTCATTATAATGTTTTTTCAAATTGAATTCGTGAATTATTTTTTGCAAAATTTGAATATTTTGTCTTTGCGCAAGTAGTATTAATGAGAGACGGAATCACTTAGCGCGTTACTCCTCAGTTAAGCACGA
Source organism: Hymenopus coronatus (assembly GCA_030762935.1). Taxonomy (NCBI): domain Eukaryota; kingdom Metazoa; phylum Arthropoda; class Insecta; order Mantodea; family Hymenopodidae; genus Hymenopus; species Hymenopus coronatus. Next base: position 74,932,825 of record CM060890.1, read on the forward strand.
ATGCAATATGCTAACACAGCAGCACTCCGGTTGGTTGCCGGCCTGGTGGCACTCAAGGACACACCTCATTCCATTTGAAAGTCATTATCCCTTCATTATCATATCACATTAGCTGTATGTGATTAAGTTGCGGTGTTAAAGACCAACACCGTCTAGGGTTTTATCTTCTTTTCATTAAATATTGCTTAAAAGTAGGAATCCATGCTGTAAAAGGACAAACCAAATGAATGGGGCATGTTTTCCTCCGTAAATACTCAGGACTAAAGACAATGCGGTTGGAAGTAAAATTACTTTTTTAATTGTTGAATACAAAATAAATATGACATGTTTTGCAGTGGGATGAAGAGAACGGCATCGAGAGAGCCTCTGCGTCTTGCAGTAAATCCATAGGTCCGGGATTTAACTTCCAGATAAGAGGAGGAAGATCTACCCTGCGGACTTATGAATGCGAATACGAATACGTGAACTGTGATTGTTTAAGACCAAAAGTAAATAAGTGATAAGCCTCTGCTCTCCCTCAGATGTTAAACTATGTGAGTGGATGAGAGAATGAGAGAGGGAGAGAGAGAGAGAGAGAGAGAGAGAGAGGGTGGGTGTATGTATGGTGAGAGAGTAAGAGTGAGATGTTAAGTATGATTTGGCAACCGATACTAGATGGCTTCGCGGTAACGTGCGAGACTTACATTGGGGAGGTCCTGGTTTCGATTCACAGTGACAGTTCACATTGACCATGGGTTTTTCGTAGTTTCCCCTGGTAGATGACCGAATGCTGGGGTGGTTCATCTTGTACTACGACTTTCCGGTTTCTCACTTCTGTACCCATACCTTCATTCATCTTCATCTGTTTCCGGGTTGAAGGATCAGGCAACAGTGTTCAACGTGTTGCAGGTGGGCGGTAGGTGTCGGCTTTGGAAAATTCTCTGTGGAGTCGGTCGGACTACGTCGGATACGTTTAATCTGGAAATATTAGGGATCCTGTCCACGCTTGCTCACTCATCTCCTCGATCTGATTGTCCTTTGAATCTCTCCCCTCATCACTCCTTACAGGGACACGTTTAAAACACAAGAGGCTCTATGTGCTGTTTTGAGCGTCCTTAATAATATGTCTCTTTACTTCACCTTTATAGTTCTGCAACAAGAAAACGGTGAAACATATCCGTCAACTCTCTCCGAAAGACACGCTAACCTGTACATCCTGTGGTTTGCTCGGCAGAGCATAACGCGTTAGGCGGACAGGTAAACTCACCTTTATCCTCCGCAACTACAAGGGCATGACACTGGACCTTGAACTTGTCCAGCCCCAATTCTCCTTGCGTATCCCTCAAATAAAATGTATTGGCTCCTTCTTATTTCCTTTTTATTTATTGACTATTCTATATCAAGAGAATTGTGTGTTGTCATATAAACAAATAAATAAATGTGAGGATAAATTGAGATCCGAAATTCATTAGGCATTAATTCCTTAACGAATTTGGTAATTGTCAAACTTAATGTGCAAGAAAAATTGATGTTGTGGACCAATGTATCAGCAAAGCTTTTTGCATGTATCTTCTTTTCAGATCTTTTTTCAGAATTTTGTTTAGTTGCAATGCAAATATTAAAAAAAAAAAAAAAAAAAGTAAAAATATAAAACATGAAAATTGTCTAACTAATAAATAATACACCGATGTTATAAGGTTGAACCACACTTGAAAAATTAAATTTCAGCGCCGAAACTCGAACAATGGATCTTCGTCTGTGCTTACAAATGCTCTTATCACTGAGCTTCTCTAGTGAGATGCCCGCACTATACACGCACCTTTTTTTTGGGCGCTCGGCTACTTTGTCTTCAGTCGTAGGTTTCACGCAATTTCAGAAGAGAGCAGAGCAACTTCATTGAGGCATCAAGTACGATCTACATATCAATATACAGTGCCTTCAGTGCTAAGTTTCATTCTGTGTGTAGATCCCAGAGTTTATGCACTGCATGTGTGATATGTTTCGTTTAATACTTCAGATATTTCGTGGCGAATTAATCTATACACCATGATGAATGACAGCCTAAAAGACCTTTCTTTGGTTTAAAACTCTGCGGAAAGATAGGAAGGAGGACTAGCTCTTCTTCCGCCTGACCCCCGCTTCTTAGTAAAACTAGTACTCAAGAAAAGGTGCGCGCATAGTATATGGTTTGAATCTACTCATCTGATTCAAGTATCCCGATAAATTTTCAAGGAGATCTCAGATATTGAAGATTCATATTTCAAAGAACGTCCAATTGCTTTTACCCTCCGATTTTACTCTAAGTTGATTTTTACTTTCTCCATACGCACTATGTACATAGTGTATAGAGAAAGTATTGCACTTCACCCAAAAATTCGATACCGAGATTTCACCGGAAATATATGTTTTAGGGTCCCCAATATCCAAAAAAAAAAAAAAAAAAGGATTTTCACAAAAAGGTCCGTGTGTGTGTGTGTGTGTGTGTGTGTGTGTGTGTGTGTGTGTGTGAGTGTGTGCCCGTGTGTCCGTCAACACGATAACTCAAAAACGAAAAGTCGGCAAAATACCAAACTTGGTATTTAAGTTTAGTATCTTCCAGGGATGCCACACGAAGATTTTGAGAAAAATCCCCCCACTCCCAACTACCCTTTACATGGAACTTTTTTCGAAAATTTTGATTTTCTCAAAAATGGCTCTAACGATTTTGAATAAAATTTCGTATATTAAACATATTTGCCTGACAAATAAAATGTATATCTTGAATTTTCTGGGAATAGCCTCTGAAGAGTAGTTTAATCTGAATGAATTTTACTAAATTTTGAATAACTGCTAAACCGTAAGAGATGGACAAAAACTTACTACACAAAAAATGTAGAGCACATTAAAACACACAATTTATGTTATATACATTTTTTTTCGTGGAGTTCATCGTTTTTGTGACATTCCTTATATTTGGTTTCTGCTATGAAAAACGTATACTTTTCTCATACAGGAACTTGTCAACTCCTATCCATATAGACAAAGGAACTTCATTGACATATCAACCAGCTTTTAACCTACAGTTGTCCCTTATTTCGCCTCTACTTACAAGGAAGCGAGTAATTAGACTATTTCTGCTATTTTTTTCTGATTAGCATAAAGTAAATAAAAATATAAGCTTTTTAAGAATAATTTGTTGCAGGGATATGGAGAAAGTCATGTGAATGGTACACATCAGATTTTTTTAAATAAGTTTAACGTCCTTTAGCCTGGTAAGTTATATCGAACATGAATGAAATGGGCGAAACAATGCTCAAATTCCACATAGCTTAAGATTTATTCGATTTTCATGTTTTCAGGATAAAACAAAACTCCGAAGAAAACAAATAACAAAACAAAACTTATCCACGTAACTCAACTAACCGCGATTCGAATCGGGTCCTCTTGAATGTAAGACATTCACGCTATTCCCATACAAAGATAAGCTAGGATTAATTTATGGTTCGAGTTCCGGCGTAAACTTTTAAGCTGTGATTCAGGTTTCGTAATTTGTGCCCAAACACGGGCGGTGTGAAAGAACAATTATTGTCCTACATTTAATGTAGAGAACTGTACTACATAAGGATCCGCTTTCATCTTGCTCCTTCTGTTTATTAAAAACATGGCTTCCTTAAGTTCTTTATTTAAGATTTGTTTAACTTGTATATAGTTTAATATCTTTATGTTTTTATGATATTGCAGTTGTAAAAGGAATGAAAACATATCTGTAATTGTAAGTTCCTAATATTAAATTATTTCATGGATAAGATTGTACTTAAATGGTTACACTTGAATATTTAATGTAAAATTACGCCAAGCAAAAATATCTTCAATTTTTAACTACAACTGTGTTAGATTTTTCCATCCCATTAATAATTTCATTTACAGTATATTACAGATCATATGTATAGCATATCTTCTCGTAAAAATGCATTTTTACTTTCTCTATACTCACTATGTACATAGTGTATAGAGAATGTATTGCACTCCACCAAAAATTTCGATACCGAGATTTCACCGGAAATGTATGTTTTAGGGTCCCCTGTATCCAAAAAAAGTATTTTCAGAAAAAGGTCCGTGTGTGTGTCCGTGTGTCCATGTGTCCGTGTGTGTGTCCGTGTGTCCATGTGTCAGTGTGTCTGTGAACACGATAATTCAAAAACGAAAAGTCGGTGAAATACCAAACTTGGTATTTAAGTTTAGTATCTTCCAGGGATGCGACACGAAGATTTTGAGAAAAATCCCCCCACCCCAAACTACCCTTTATATAGAATATTTTTCAAAAATTTTGATTTTCTAAAGATGGCTATAACGATTTTGATTAAAATGTCGTATATTAAAGTTATTTACCTGATAAATAAAATGTATATTTTGATTTTTCTGGGAATAGCCTCTGAAGAATACTTTATTCTGGATGAATTTTGCATAACTACTAAACCGTAAGAGATAGTCAAAAACTTAACCCACAAAAAATGTAGAACACGTTAAAACACACAATTTATGTTATATACATTTTTTTCGTGGAGTTGATCGTTTTTGAGATATTCCTTATTCTTGGTTTCAGTTTTGAAAAACTTATACTTTTCTCATACAGGAATTTGTCAACTTCTGTCCATACAAACAAAGGAACATCAGTCACATAGCAACCAGCTTTTGGCTTTCACTTTAACCTATGGTCTCCCTTATTTCGCTTCTACTTACAATAAAGCAAGAAATAAGACTATTTCTGCTAATTTTTTTAGATTAGCATGACATAAATAAAAGATAAGCTTATTAACAATAATCATTTACGGAGATATAGAGCAAGTCATGTGAATGAAACACATCAGATTTTTCTAGATGAGCATGAAGTAAATAGAAGCATAAGCTTTTTAAGAATAATTTGTGGCAGGGATATAGAGAAAGTCATGTGAATGGTACACATCAGATTTTTAGAATACGATTCAGTAACGCTACATTACTGTGTTTCCTTCTCGTACCGTCTTATATACATGATGTTTTGACCACGAAAAAGTTGAAAATGTGTATTTAAATAGCAAGTTTCTGAAGAAGTTTTCAATCTGTCCATTTTTATCATAATTCAGTAATTGCGTTTAACGACTTTTGAGTTCGTATGTTTGTTTAAATATTCATGTGAAGATTCGAAATCTTAAGGGTGGTCACGTCAGATTCACAACAACTGTTATTTTAGTTTTAGACATAGGTATATGTAATTTGACTCCCCTCTCCAGCCGTGGCTACATTCACGAGTTTAAATTAATGTTTCCGGTCCTCAGAAATTACACATTTTTGTTTTCCATAATTTTCTTGTACTCTGTGTTTGTAAATCCTCTATAGTAAACTATGATTGAGCAGTATGATTGCCTTAATGCGTATTTCAGAGCTTTTAGCCGGCAGTATCAGGTTTAATAAGTAAATAAACATTAAATCATATCATGTACATCTACTAAAATCTCAATTTTCTGAACTTTGTAGCAAAAGAATGTCAGCTATTTTATAAGACCCGATGGAGCAAATGTCCTAATTTTTTTTTTCACATTATGAATTAATATTCCTGTACACACACATATATAATATCATATATATAATACTTTAAATAAAACATAAGCTAATAAATTAAAAAAATCTAATTAAATGCCCATTGAAAATATTATCTAAGAAGGAACCAGTAACCATATTTACAAATCCAGCATTTTCTGTCAAAATGAGACTAAATGTGTGTAATAAAATAAGAAAGTTCAAATAATATTTCTCAAAAGAACCTAAAATATCTTGTTACATTGTTCTTTTCATTATTCATGAAGTTAAGCAATATTTTAGACTTTGGTTAAGTACCTTGTTAAAATAGGAAGTAATCATTTTATTGTAAAAATATTGCGTTATATCGGCGCTATACACTATAGATCATGTTTACATCATATTACTATGTAAAATTTCTGGCACCTACTATATAGACACCTACTGAAGGACTGTGTTTATGTAGTGTTTCTTGTCTTTTTCCATTCCTGTTAGGCGAGATTAAACTTATTTTTAAAATTCTCACAAAATCACACAAAATATTATAAATTAGTGCAACAATGAAATTCTTTGTGAGTTACGATAAGAAAGCATAATTTAGAGAGGGAAATAACATTACGGCGGTCTATATGAGTTAGTTTTAAAATATTCTATGCACACTAAACAAGCTGCCTTTGGGAACGAAGGGCACCGTTTATCATAATGTGTCCGCAATGGTTTTAAACCACTGGTTCCAATAGCTATCAAAAGGATATGGATGGTTTGTAATTAAAATAGGATGTATTTCTAGCTCTTGCACATCCTTACAAAATTAATTAATGTTTAATGCTCTAAGTGCTAAGAGTTTAATACATTCGTTTTGAGATTAGTTGATAAAAGCTAAACTTGACAAAATTTGCAGAATCTTGGCAACAAAAATGGTTTTATTAGAAAAGAAGCTGAGGTTTTTAAATATATCACAATGATCATCGAACATATTTCAGAATTGACTTTTTCGTAAGGAACAACATTTTGTTCCGAATCTGAAGTGTTTCCTTGCAAAGGGATAGGGGTTTATTGTATTTCTGTTAAATGCATTCATGTGACTGAATGCCTGTAGTACTCTGATCTTAACCTAAGCCTCCTCTATTCGACCCAAAAGGTTGCTTTTTGGGAGGGGGTTAACTTTTGACGTCATTAGTCATATCGGTTGGACATCTCGGGTCCATGGAGATTAAAGTTATTCAACATTTTCAGGATAAGGGACCCCCCCCCCCAAACCTTATCCGAGTAACTAACCCTAAAGGAGATTGAAACTCATGACCTCTGTGGGACAGACATGCAGACATGCCGCCTCCACACTACCACTCAGGTTGAAATTGATTGACCTTTGTTACTATAAAAGAAAAATAGGCGTATTGCTTCCGAAAACCCTCTCAGACAAAAGGATGGAACAACTTCTAGCTCTCCAAAAAACACCGCGACGCTCCACTTACCTCCATGCATAACTCCACTCCGGGTTCGATCCAGGATCCTCAGAAGTCCTTGCCCACGCATCTGTCGCACTGTCACCAGCGTCTCATACTGTGCCTTGCCGTTGGCTGTATGTCATCTTGTGTTTGCTAACTCCATCATTCCATTCCCCGGCCCCCCTCTTCTGTCCCCTTGTGTGCTCTGCTTCATGAAGGATGCATTTCCGGCTAGTCAACTGAACCAAAGGTTGCTGAGCGGAGCCTCTTCATTGTTACAAAAGCTTCTGATAGGCCACCAGTTACCAACCTGCTCTGTCTGTAAACAAGGGTTCAAGCTTTCTCATTTATCCCTCATTGTTACTCGTCTTCTTGCCTTTAATAGTTTTTGTCACTAGGAAGGCAATTTTAAAAATAGAGAATTATTCTCAACCAGTTTAAAATAGACCATATATATGTTTCATATGTCTCGTTAGTAAGAATATAATTGACAATTCAGCTCCACTATTAAAGCGCCAATCGAATGACCGAGATTAGGCAATTTCAACCAACCGCAGTCATCTGATTGGAGCGATAATGTTGAAACATCATATCTCAGCTGATGTTCATTTCTTTGAAATCTTGTCTCACCTGACGTTCGTATGTTTAATCTCATGTTTTGGGAACTGGTAACAAGGTGACAATCCATGCAAACAACCTTCACTTTTAATAACTGTCAGTTCCACAATTGTACTTTCAATTAATTCAGTTTATTATGTATGAGGTGTGTTCAATAACCTCAAATAAAATAACATTTGTTTCCATTTCATGTATTAATTATTAAAAGCTGAAATAAGATAATTGTTCCCTATTTCTATTGTTACTATTGATATTCGTACATTGGGTGCAGACACGGTCGGCCCTATATTTCAGGAGGCAGTGAAGAAAGAAAAGGAAAAAAAAAGTAATCGGTAAATTAACATGGTCGAATGCGTCATCTACCATTTGAGAACTACTGTACTTACGTTAGTTCATAACCTGATAAAATCTCCCTTCCTATACATTATAAATTATTAATAGTCTATTTCGCTGAATTGTCTTATCAAGTACAACGTAGCTTCGCTCCGGTCGTGAATTATCGACAAGATGAAAACACTCGCGATATTATGATAATTTTATATTTGATGTTTTTTGTGTTTTATTTTATATGATATGATTACATAAGAATGTGGAAAATGGAACCCAGCATTACTCTACTTCTTCTAATACGCATCCATAGCCTTTCCAAAGCATGCAAGCAGGTACTATAGAGATGGATCAATGGATGCACTGCGTCATGTGGACAAGTCTATATTGTCATCTAATTGTGCTGAAGGCTGACATAATGATCTTGGTATTGGTTGGGCATTGAGCTCAATGTAAGTTTCAACTCAACAATCGTCCAAATGCAAGATATACATCCATATCTTCACGTTGTTACACTTTTTTCGTTGTTTACGAAGAGTACAGTATTCGTATTCCTTTTTGTACCTGCTTTTTGATTTGTTTCCAGGTGCTTCCTTTAAATTTTCTAACATTGTTGAACACCATTTTCTGTATATGTACATCTGAGCCTTCTACTATGATTTTCTATTGATTAATAGTTAAATATATGGATTCTGTTATGAACGCTGTCGACTGAAATTGCGGCCAGAAATAAGTATTATGTCTTTTGCTAGTATATTTTTTAAAGTAAAACCAAGGAAGTAGTATATTGCACATTATAAAAAAGAACATATTCTATATATACATAAAAAAACCGATATTTCACTGTGCAGATATCCTATCGTGCATTAAAAGAGTTGCAGAACACAATGGGACCATTTTAAGTTAAAACTTGCCAATAGAGAACTATTGAAGGTGACCTTCGTTTTACCCCTCTAAATGAGCGCGACCTCTTCACCGGCTCCGCTGATAAGCATGAATCGAAGGTTGCTCACACGCTTACCGGTGTTAACTTGAAATAGCCCCCTTGAGTTCTGCAACTCTTTTAAGGGATATTTGAACACGTCAAATACAACCAGTTATATCATTTTCTTTACCGTTCAAATATAATATTCATATTGTAAATTATTATTAACAAGGTGATACATCTGTGAAATTTGGAAAATTATTGAGATTTATACCAGTTATGCATAATAATACTGATCTTTTTGCCAGGTATCAAAATTCTAGTTTGCATAGTTATTTAAATAATAATTTTATTTCCCAAATTCATTGTTTTAATAAAAATGAATCACGCGATGCAATTTTCAAAATATTTACATAAAAATACATTTTTATAGTAAATGAGAATACAGATATATCTGTCATATTACAATTTTTATATTAGCCCCAATTAGTGAAGATAATTACTTTTCGTACTTTCCAAAACTCTTCTTTTTCAAAACTTAGTAATTTATTTATAAAAATTGGAGCATTACTTAAAAAGTAATATGATCATTTTATTTAATGTATTTTTGATTGGAAGTAGAAACATTTAGAAACAGATTAGTGAAACACTGCATGTGTGGAACATTTTGAACATGGAAAAGTGTTGGAAAAAAGTTTGTTAGAAAATAATGCTTAAAGTTGGGCATACCCATTAATAAGCATGCTTCATCATTTATAGCTTCTGTTAACTGGTAGTTGAAGTTCGCCAAGTTAGAAAAACGATATATTTTCTGTAAGTTAGAATTCATATCATCCAATTAGGAAACAAAAGAATTTTTTAATTCTTCACAATTTTTGGTCAAATTTCACAAATGCTTCACTTTAACGTAATCGTATTACCCTCCCCCAATGTAGAACTTACACCCCCCAGGACTTAAACATGGGTGCCTAGTATCAGAAAACTATCTAGGAGCCAACCGCATTGGATCGTAGAATGAAGAACCCAAAACCAGGGACCGGCCCGAAGAAGGTGTAGCCAGAAGTGAGGAATAAGATGTGAAATGAAGATGAAAAGGATGATAGGAAAGCCGATGATGGAGCAATTGGTGGGATAAATGGCGGGAAAACTGGAGAACCCAGAGAAAAACGCCCAGATGCCTCTTTGTCCATTACCTTTTTCCGGTGCTCGGGAATTCTTAGTGAAAGGTGAGTGGTCTATTACATGGCCACGGCACCATCATTATTCTTACTAGTACTTTACATACATATATAGTAAGTCGCCCATATACACCTAATACGAAATATTGTAATCCAAATAGAAATTTAGGTAGAAAACTACTTTTTATAGTGGTTTGAAGGGACAAATAATTGAAGGGGATACCAGTGTATCAGGTGATGTCCGTTGTACATAGAAGAATCACGGTTAAAGATGTTTTTGTGGTTATTCATTCAGATCACGCCATTATCTCTGAAATTGACTATATATACTTAGAGACAGTGATGGTAGAGTTATGCTTAAGGGGTTATGTAACAATGAGCAATTGAAAATGATAAGATTGTAGTATGAAAATAATAATAATCAACATAATCAATATATCATCACGCCATAAATCTTGTGCTACCTCCGTCTTCAAGAAAACTGATCCACCCACTCCGTATTCTTGAAGAATGTGAGTAAATGACATGTCCTCTGAAAACTGTACCAGCATGAAAGAGAGAAAAATGTTCCTGCGACTACCAACTTATACGCTAACAGTATCCATATAACATGTATTATCCCCAAAATGAAGAGTGGCATGCGGGTCCTTTGCGGAGTTGAGGAATTTCTCCTTGTTACCCCAGAGATAAGTATCTACTTATCTTCCAGAGAAAGGGGCGTCGTCCTACTGCTCTGGGGATAGATTAATATGCTAGCCTCTGATGCCCAATGTCCCAGATTCAAAGCCCGACAGAGGCGATGGATTTTTTCGGGCCTAAAAGTTTTAGCACGGCTTCCTTCGGAAGAGAAGTAAAGCCGTTGGTTCCGTGTCGTAGATTTACAGCATTTGAATAATCTCAAACCTGATAATCAAAATTAAGCGGTCTTACACGCCCAATATAGGATGAGACCGAACCAGTTAAAGACTGTCCTTAAATAAATCTCAATTTCAATTTAGAGAAAGAGGTACTTCTTCTGCCATCATCGCTATATCGAAAAACTTCCTCTATACCAATGTTGCCATTCAAGTCATCGGCTTCTCCCCGGTAAGAGGCCCACCAGGTGGCTGCTTCATGGGCTAGGAGGAAGCTGGAATCCTCATCGCGAGGGTTGCTCATTCCTTAGTGAGACTGTCTCCCTTAGGAGAGTTTTCACCTGCTATCCCAAGGTGAGGATCCTGCAAACTATTTAGATATAAAATCGATTTACATTCGGTATTTCTTAAAACTATAGCTTGTTTGATCTGTTGGACAATCTATTCTAAAAGTCCTGCAAAGCCCTTGAAATCCTATGAAAATTTACAAATTTAGGACAGGTAAGTTGAATAGAAAAGACCATTTATATATTGACTATCCTAAGTTATTCAAAGCACTTCTAATTCAAACTAAAATGTAAGGATAAGTAACGCGGTTTCGTAAAAGGAAAAAAAAAAACAACAACAACAAAAAAAAAACTTTATAGCTCAAAGTGTATCTCATTTAATAAATGACATACATTCAAAATGCGTAAAGAAATTGTAAAGCCCTCGTATTGATAAGTGACTTCAATAAGCTACTTCCATTATCAATTGAAGACAGTAGAATTTGGTCTTCTTCAAACTTGAACGCCTATTTTTATGGAGAAGCAAGCTTCCATACTGAAGAAAAATCAATATTTTAAGGGATGTATATTTAAGGATGGAACCTGGAAATTTAGAATTAAGCAGTAGCTTTTATTTCCCAATTACTTCTATCCTTCAATGTTCGTTCATTCCAATCATCTTGCTTCCATTGAAATAGGACCTGCGGGCACCCTTGTGTATCTGTGAAAAAAACCAACAAAAAAAAAACCCTCAATATTTGGATCACCATCATGATGTTTACAGAAGAGAAAGGAAAACACCGTATAGATAAAACTAATGCAATTCACATATACTCTCAGATCGGATGTAATTTAATGATTCCAAGGAAAACTTGGTGCCCTTGGGAATCTTGGATTTAATAGAAGATGAGTGGCAAGGAAACGTAATATACGAATTGGAACTTGGAATTAATTTAGAAAATAGAATGGAAAGAATTGGAAGACAAAGGAATAAGGCGGTGGGAGAATTGCAGAGAATTGTGAGGGTCAGAAAAGAATGTAGAGGGTCAGAAAAGAATGGAGAAGATCGATTGAGAGCACCATTCCTACGCTGCAAGGCAAAAGGGAAGAAGCAATTCACACAAGATAAGATTTTGAGAAATGTCTCCCCTCCCAACTACCCTTTACATTGAAAAAGTTTTGTAAATTTTGATTTTCTCAAAAATGACTTTAATGTCTTGATTAAAATACGGTATATTAAAGATATTTACATGGAAAATAAAATGTATATTTTTAATTTTCTGGGAATAGTCTCTTGATTAAAATACGGTATATTAAAGATATTAACAGGGAAAATAAAATGTATATTTTTAATTTTCTGGGAATAGTCTCTGAAGACCTCTTTATTCTGTGTTACTAGTAAACCGGGAGAAGAAATTGCTATAAACCCATTATACAAAAAATGTATATCCCGTTAAAACACAAAGTTTACGCCATGTAACTTTTTTTTTTCGGTGATTTGACTATTCTTTATTGATTTCAGTTTTAAAATACTTAATATTTTCTCATACATGTAAACTCTTGGTCATGTAAAGAAATGAATTTCAATCACATAACAACAACTTTTAAAATATTTGGCTATCGCTTTAGACTAGTGTATTCCCTTATTTGCCTTTAAGGAAATAAGACCATTTATACTAAGGTTTTTCTCGATTATCACGAAGTACAGAGAAGGATGCATTTTAGCAATAATATATTAACATTAATATGTTACAGAGATGTAGAAAAAGCCAATGACTAATCGTAATCCACGTTGTATTCGTAGCTACGGGAACATGAGTTACTGTTTTTCTTTCTTATTTAGGAAATGGCTGTTCTATATAAACATGCAACTTTGCATTTAGTTGTAAATAATAAATAAAAATCAGCACACGCACAAAATCTGCTGATGTCTACTTACCAGGATTTTGCAGCCCATTTTTCAACAAACTATTGTTACAAAAGTATTTCTCTATCTATTTTATTTAATCGGGACAAATATTTGTAGAAATTGTTTTATTACATATTGTTTCCCTTTCGATACAAGAATAGTAGAATATAATATGCTTAAAATTATATCCATAGGCCTTTGAAATTCAGTTCTCTTTGCATGACGAGGAGAAAAATATATACTTTTCTATTTAGAAAAGTATAAATATTTAAAACTTTAAACAATAAGGAATATCTCGGAAATGGTTAACCCCCTTATAAAAATAATTTATCTGTCTGTCTGGGCACCTCAGTTGGTTAGGTACTAGCATTCCCAAAGCCGCGGGTTCAAATCCGGCCCAGAATGATGGTTTTAAGTGTGTCTAAAAGCAACACCCCAATTTAGTAAATTTATTGTCATGTAAAAGTTCCCGCGGGATGAAATTCCGGCACACCGGCGGTGGTGATACGATCTTGGCAATTGACAGGCATAAGCTATGTGCTTTAGCGAATACTACATTTTTGTGCAGTAAACTTTTATCTTCTGTTTCTTACGGTTTACCAGTTATGCAAAAAGAAAATAAAAAATAAAAAAACAAAAAAAACTTGATATATATTAAATTGTCATATAAATGGCTTTAATATGTTCACATTAAACAAAATCGTCAAGCCATTTGTAACAAAATCAAAACCTTAAAACGTTTTCCAAGTAAAGGTTAGTTTGAGGCGGGGAGAATTTTCTTGAAAATTAAAGATTTGAAGCTTTCTCGGTGTTGGTTATAACAGATGATTTCACGGGGTAACAACCGAGTTAAATTAGAATCGGAGAAATTCCTGTGAAATCAAAATCAAATTTAGTATTTAAGTACACCTACGCTAAGGATGCGACAAAAACATTTTCAAGAAACAGATGACTTAGGAGTTGAATTGAATTGGAATCGGAGAAATTCCCGTGAAATCATCTCTGTCTTGAAAATGTTTTTGTCGCGTCCTTAGCTTAGGCTGAACATAAATACTAGGTTTGTTTTTGAACCTACTCTTTATTTTTTGGTGATACACGCGCGCATATACGCACACACACATACACAAAACACTTTTTCTTGGTCCAGGAGCCCTAAATATTTTGGTGGAATACAATACTTTCCCAGCTTTACGTAGTAGAGACGGTAGAATTGTCGTGATTCAATCTTAATAGGAGGAATGCATGTTAGAGCACTCTGAAATCTGTATTATAATGTGGTGACAGTATTCTTGTGCACGACCTATCAAATGCCTTAATTCTTCGTGAAAGTGACAATCAGTTCTTTAGATTTTTAAAACCATCCTGTGGCAGTAATTACATCACTTTTCTTCACAGTGTGAAGTTTATTGCACCAGATTTACTACGAAGGTTGATGGACTTTTTGGTTGAAAATTGGAGCAATTACTTTAACTCAGTTCGCGTGCGAGCAGTGTTTATTCGTCGTGTCACATGGCATACAAGGGGTTTACAAATGTTAAACTGCCATCGGTCGCTCCTCCTCCACCTTCCCATTTCATTGTCGCTTCTCCCTCACAACTGTGGACCTTTCCCAAAAATCTCCTATTCGTTGCCCGTTCTTTTGTTCAGAAATCTCTGGTAAGGTAACATTGCTACCATTGTGGTTGGCTGAGCTAGCATTTTATGTACAATTACTTTTTAATTGTTTACCGAGCGAAGTAGCGCCACGGTAACATGCACCACTCACATAGGGAGGTCCCGGGTTTGATTCCGTTTCTCATGGTTTCTCCGGGATCACCAGGCGAATGCTGGGGTAGTTTCTCGTCAATCACGATTTCCTTTCCATTTATTCTCCTTCATATCATTTCTCACCTTCAAGGTGTGCTTCCAAGGTCGTCCTCCATGGTGTAGTGATTACCATATACCCAAGGTCACGGATTCAAACCCGGCGGAGGACGATGACTTTTTTCGGGCGTAAAAATCCTTAGCATGGCTTCCTTTGGGGGGAAGTAAAGCCGTTGGTCCCGTGTCGTACATTTACGGCACGTAAAAGAATCTCAACCCTGATAAAGATGCCTCTGTGCAAAATTAAGTGTTGTTTCACGCCTAGTATAGAATGGGACCTGAGAACCACAGCAGTTAAAGAGCATCCATAAATAGAACTCCTTTTTTATTTATTTCTGGTGTATGACATGCGTAATGGGAAGCCTACTCCCTGTAGATACTAGGTGACTGCTAGTTTGAAGGATCACTTGCAGCTCTCTCTCTCTCTGGCAATTATAGGCTTGGAAACTTTAGATACTTCCACGTGGCTATAGGGATGGAGTGATAAGGAGAGACCTGAAGGATGACCAAATCCGGATGACGACGGGCGCTAGCGTGGAACGCTTCCGACGCCACCCGCCCCTGCTCAGGAACTCGGAGCGTCTAGCGGATCCCCAGAAAGTGGCCATGACCTGAAGACAGGTCCTGATCTAGCGGTACCGACGACAACGCCAAGATAAACCTTTTCTGCACCAATCAATATGTAGCCACAACCCACCGAGCATCGATCCCTGATCCTTCAATCCTGAAAGAGAAGACTGGGAAATTATGGTGGACCGGAAAATTCCTTAGATGCAATGAAACTAGCCATCATTTGCCCTGCGACACGGGGAAACCCCCCAAAAAACATGGTGATGGTTATGGTGATCAAACCCGCGACTTTCCGAATGAGGGTCAGAAACGAAATTGCCTGAGACCTCCCGCTCTATAACAACCTTTGCCAAACCTCAAGTTGAGAACAAAGAAAATGCGATTTTAGGGAGGGAGGGAAGGAAAAAAAAAAAAAAAAAAAGAAGTAAAAATGTAGACATAATGCAAACCTTAATTCCTGGATGTTTTTGTAACAGTAAATCACTGGGGAGTCAAGCTGGCTGACTACACGTGCCATCATTTGCTGCAAAGGCAGCATCAGTCACGAGTAAAGATGTGCACTGTCTGTAACGAAGATCTTGTTGCAAGGGTTCAAGACAATCACCTAAAACTTTACTGTGAATGCCACTTAAAACCAACGTGTATTTCAATAAATCTATTTTCTGGCCATAATTATATCCTTCAACACAACCCAGCATTGTTTCCCTTTTTCCGCTTTTCCTTGTTTAACATTACTTTTGAGCTTAACCTGGTTGGTCATATAGGATTCATTACTATTTGTTTATCATTTCGTACGTTCATTCATCTCTGTGTCCAGCTTCAAATAGTTACGATAAAGACATGGGTGGAATTTAAATACATTCATAGCTTTATATGTACAATCATTAAAGTGTTTTACAGAATAAAACATTAGAATAAACACACTATAATTCTTTAAAATAATGGCGATTCGAGCTTTAATTTATGACCTAGAATACTTTGGAGCTGACAATGAGAGTTTTCAATGAGAACTGAAAAAAAAAAAAAAAATAGATAACATTAGGACTTGGAGGAAATAGAAAATAGAGACTTATAGGAACAGCTACAAAAAAAAAATCTGATGTGTTCAATTCACATGACTTTCTCTACATCTCTGCAACAAATTACTGTTAAAAAGCTTATGCTTCTATTTACTTCATGCTAATCGAAAAAAAAAAAAATTGCAGAAATAGTCTTATTATTTACCTCCTTGTAAATAGAAGCGAAATAAGGGAGTACCATAGGTCAAAGTGATAGTCAAAAGCTGGTTGCTATGTGAGTGAAGTTCCTTTGTTTGTATAGACACGAGTTGACAAATTCCTGTATGAAACCAAAAACAAGGAATATATAAAAAACAATCAACTCCACGAAAAAGATGTATATAACAATTGTGTTTTAAAGTGCTCTACATTTTTTGTGTGTAAGTTTTTGTACATCTCTTACGGTTTAGCAGTTAATTCCATAAAATTCATCCAGAATAAAGTAGTCTTCAGAGGCTATTCCCAGAAAATTCAAGATATACATTTTATTTGTCAGGTAAATATCTTTAATATACGATATTTGAATCAAAATCGTTAGAGCCAGTTTTAAGAAAATAAAAAACTTCGAAAAAAGTTCCATGTAAAGGGTAGTTGGGGATGGGGGGATGTTCTTGAAAATCTTCATGTCGCGTCCTTGGAAGATATCAATCTTAAATACCAAGTTTGGTATCTAACGGCCTTTTCGTTTTTGAGCTATGCTGTCCACAGACTCACACACACAAACACACAGACACACATAGGCACACACAGGCACACACACGGACCTTTTTCTGAAAATGCTTTTTTTTTTGGATTTAGGGGGAACCCAAAACATGTATTTCCGGTGAAATATAGGTATCGAATTTTTGGATGAAATGCAATACCTTCTCTATACACTATGTACATAGTATGTGTAGAGAAAGTAAAAATCTTATGAAAAATATGAAGAAAAATAGAGTGCTGAAACAAATACTAAGCAACAACTGCATAAACATAAAAGAATTGTCGATCAGTGAAACTGGAACAAATCTAATACTATTTTTGGGAATGATGATTAATAGTGAGAGTGTGAACGAAAATGTCCACTAAATCTTGTTGTAAGTTATCCCCATTCATGATGCCAGTCATGGGCAGAAGTGGTGGATGCAGCGGTTGAGTGGTAGACCTTGGTCCGCTTTGAGCTGTTGCGCCACAGATTTAGTTTTAAGTATTTGATGTAATTTATACAGATTATCAGTATTTTTCTTAAGTTTTGTTTGTAAATTACTACTGTGGGTAGCAATACTATTGTGATTTGTCAATCACATTAACATATGCATTTCTATATTTAAAACAGTACTAGAAACACAGAGATTTCACCGGAAATACACGTTTTAAGGTACTCTAAATACTTTTTTTTATTAGAAAAAGTGTATTGTGTTCATATAAGTTGACTGTAATTAATCACTTTTAGAAGAAATGCTGGCTATGTCTAATTCCACCTCCAAAGTTGGTGAGAGATTTGAATGCAGTCAGTTGAGTGTTTTCTGTAAAACACTTCTGTTGAAAATACTTTAATACATGAAAGACCACTTGTGGTTGAATCAACATTTTAGCACCATAAGGTTTTCATGAGATCCCTCCATCCTGTATAATACTGCTTCGAAAACAAAGCTTTGTAGTTCGAACTCATTCGATAAGATATTGGCATTAAGGTATAGGAATTAGTTACTTACTGAATGTAAGAAACACTTATTTTCATCTCCTCAACCTTGAATAAAAAAGTTCTCTGACTTGCATTATGTGCAAATCCCGAAACGCAGTTTTCGAGATTTTACTTGCTATAGGTTTACATTTTGGAATTCCTGTAATTTACTCAAATGGGAAGTCGATATTCATATTGCTTTCTCTACAGTATTATGTATATAGTGTATAGAGAAGGTATTGCATTCCACCCAAAAATTCGATACCGAGATTTCACCGGAAATACATGTTTTGTGTCCCCCTGAATAAAAAAAATATTCAGAAAAAGGTACGTGTGTGTGTCTGTGTGTCTGTGGACAGCATAGCTCAAAAACGAAAAGACCGTTAAATACCAAATTTGGTATTTAAGTTTGATATCTTCCAAGGATGCGACACGAAGATTTTCAAGAAAATCCTCCACCCCCAGCGATCCTTTACATGGAACTCTTTTCGAAAATTTTGAATTTTTCAAAAATGGCTCTAACGATTTTGATTAAAATATCGTATATTAAAGATATTTACCTGACAAATAAAATCTATGTACATCTTGAATTTTCTGGAAATAGCCTCTGAAGACTACTTTATTCTGGATGAAATTTTACGGAATTTTGTATAATTCTAAACCGTAAGAGATAGACAACAACTTACTAGAAAAAATGTAGACACATTAAAACACACAATTTATGTTATATACATTTTTTTTTCGTGGAGTTTATCGTTTTAGAGATATTCCTTAGTTTTGATTTTAGCTTTGAAAAATGTATACTTTTCTCATATAGGAATTTGTCAACTCGTGTCCATACAAACAAAGGAACTTCAGTCACATAGCAACCAGCTTTTGACTATTGCCTTAACCTATGTTACTCCCTTATTTCGCTTCTACTTACAAGAGAGTAAGTAATAAGGCTATTTCATATACTTTTTTTCTCCATTACTATGAAGTAAATAGAAGCATTATCTTTTTAACAATAATTTGTTGCAGAGATGTAGAGAAAGTCATGTGAATGGAACACATAAGATTTTTTTTTCATCCTGGCCGAGCAACCAGAACGGAATTTCAAATTCATCGCATAGTGACGTTTTTAAAAGATCTGACTACCTGTTTATTGTTTATTATTATTATTATTATTATTATTATTATAATTAGTATTATTCTACTACTAATCCAAAAAATTACTACATTAACATCAACCTTCTATATACTAATCAAACTTATTTAGTTCAATTTGGATATGCTGTTCATCCTGTTCCAGCTAATCTTTCAATTATTATTCTAATAATTAATAATATAATAAAAGGGGGCAAAAGCCAAGGAAATAATATTGTACAAAAAATAATATCGTAATAAAACTATTTCTGCCAAGGTTTATTTTGATAATATGAAGTAGATAGAAGAATACGCTTTTGTAAGAATAGGCACATTTAGATAAATTTCACTACCTATACCGCAGTATTCTTATAAAAGTTTATTCATCTATATACTTCAAATAATCAAGATAAATGGTTTTATTACGATATTATTTCCCTGTACGGCATTATTTCCTTGTATAAGCCTTTGACTTTTACCTCATTCTATTATTTTATTAATTATTAGAAGAACAATAATTTGAAAGAGGAGCTAGAACAGGGTGACCAGTATATCCAAATCGAATAAAATAAGTGTTAATTAGTATATAGTGGGGCAAATATTGTTTGATTAGTAGAGTAAGCTAAACAGTTAAAAAAAAAACAACGTCGCTTTTAAAATGCCATCTATTAGTTGACCAGAATGTAGAAATTCTGAATAACGACTTCCTACTTGAGTAAAGTACAGGTATTTGAATATTTAAACCTAAAACAAGCAATATAAAAGTTTGGACTCTCGGTGCTTCAAAATATATATTTCCGGTGAAATCTCGGCATCGAATTTTTGGGTGCAAGACATTTACTTCCGCTCTTATGATACGTAGTAAAGAAAGCAATAAGTGACACATCCAAAGTAAGAAAACTGTTGGTGAAATCACGAACGATTGAAAGCTCATGTAAATTATTAAATATCTTTTTTAACAAAAAATAAAGTTCCTTAGTTTGGTAAGGATTCCGGCTTGTATTGCCTTTTTTTTTTTTTATTTTCCAATTCCTCCTTTTCCCCTAAATTTCCTGTGTTTACCGTTTTCTATTTTACGACAAATACACATTCGCAAACACCCATGCCCAAGGCGGGACTCAAACCCACGATCCCCTGCGCCACGAAGCACCAAAGCGAGGCGCTTTAGCGAGAGCGGCCATGGGGACCCACAATATTAGTCAATTCCGGAGATTCTCGTAGCCCATATGCTAGATAGTTGCAGAGAGACGGCGTCTACATATCATTAGTGTCACATTCTTACAATTCCTTTAGAATCCTATATGAAAGGTTTTTAAGTCAGACAATAGGACTTGTAGCTTGTACTCCGTTCATTGTCATTAGAACACACTTTGGTTTCTCTTCCTATCCCTGGCTGCTGTGCTTGAGAAGACTCTTAATGAATGACTCTTAGCATTGTGGTAGGCTAACTTAGGAACAATGAGGAAATTACACGTTTGTATCCTTCACGTGGAGTCGCATGAGTGGCTTAAATAAGAAAAAAAAAAAAAAAAAAAATCTCATGTAACCATTCACATGACTTTCTCCATATCCTTGCAACAAATACTTCTTAAAAAGCTTATACTTCTATTTACTTTATGCTAATCAGAAAAAATTAGCAGAAATAATCTAATTACTCGCTTCCTTGTAAGTAGAAGCGAAATAAACGACCACCGTAGGTTAAAGTGATACTCAAAAACTGGTTGCTATGTCAATGAAGTTACTTTGTTTATATGGATAGGAGTTGACAAGTTCCAGTATGAGAAAAGTATACGTTTTTCATAGCAGAAACCAAAAATAAGGAATGTCACAAAAACGACGAACTCCATGAAAAAAATGTATATAACATAAATTGTGTGTTTTAATGTGCTCTACATTTTTTGCGTAGTAAGTATTTGTCCATCTATTACGGTTTAGCAGTTATTCAAAATTCAATAAAATTCATCCAGAATAAACTACTCTTCAGAGGCTATTCCCAGAAAATTCAAGATATGCATTTAATTTGCCAGGTAAATATGTTAAACATACGAAATTTTATTCAAAATCGTTAGAGCCATTTTTGAGAAAATCAAAATTTTCGAAAAAAAGTTCCATGTAAAGGGTAGTTGTGGGTGGGGGGATTTTTCTCAAAATCTTCGTGTCGCATCCCTGGAAGATACTAAACTTAAATACCAAGTTTGGTATTTTACCGACTTTTCGTTTTTGAGTTATCGTGTTCACAAACACACGGACACACGGACACATGGACACACACACACATACACACACACACACACGGGCCTTTTTGTGAAAATGCCTTTTTGTGAAAATGCCTTTTTTGGATATTGGGGACCTTAAAACATATATTTCCGGTGAAATCTCGGTATCGAATTTTTGGTGGAGCGCAATACTTTCTCTATACACTATGTACATAGTATGGAGAAAGTAAAAACTGTTAGTGGTCACGTGGTCTTTTACAACATAGAACATTTATAATGACTTGATGAGCGAAGCACAGAGTATAGAATAAGAAACAAGTTTCCTTGCTCTCATTTTAATGGATATGGTATTTATTAAAGGAATTTTATTTGACTTCCGAAATATAGATATAAGGTCGGAGAAGCTGAGGTACTAAGACAGGACATCGTGAATGTCAGGTCCGTGGTTCAAATCTCGCAAGGACCGTCATCCCAGCCAGAGTTTCTTCCAGGTTTTCCTCTAAACTTAGTTTTGGAATGTTACCTTTCTTACCCAGCTATTTCATTTCATGCATCATTAGTGCCCACCACCTGTAGTGCCGTAGGCATTAAGAAGAACGCTATAAGCTATTAAAACTCAAAAGTAATGCCGTTTCCCCATTTCTGCAGTCTGTTTTCCACAGAAAAAATCTGTTTCAGTTAGGATGAATTACCCGGATAGGGTTTTACTGGCTTTACCCTTATCCTGAGAAGACTTAAAAAGACTTAAAAATCTCCATGGAACACGAACTCATTGAACATTATTTCACTGATTTCCTTCAAGGTCACATGACTTTCTCTACCTGTTATATAAACCATTATTGCAAAATATTATTCTTTTATCTACACCGTGGTAATCGAGATAAACATGAACAGAAATCACCTTATTATTTGCTTCCTAGTAAAAATAAGAGAAATAAGCGGGAATACATTAGGCTAAAGCGATGGTCAGATACTTTAAACCTGGTCGCATATGAACCAATTGAAATTCGATACTCTGTGCTTCGCCAAGAAAGAAAGAAAATATGGGAAACGATGGGTGGCTTCCTGTTTGAAGAAAGATTAAACACTTTAAAATTGTAACCAATAACAAAGAATATTTTGGAAACGGTTAACTTCACAAAAAATATATACAACATAATTTCTGTGTTTTAATGTTATCTACATTTTTGTGTAGTAAATTTTCGTCTACCTCTTACGCGTTACAGCTATACAAAAGTCATCCAGAATGAGACATACATCTATACAACCAACTGCATCGTGAACTTAGAGTTCTTCCTACATATTAGTGGAGCTTTCCATCTGCAAACCTGTCCGTCAGTTCTTCTCAAACCTACAAGAAGTTCCAGAAGCTGTACGCAGTCGGAGTTCAAACACGCCATCCAACATGCCTAAATAAATCTGATGTGTTCCATTCCATACTCTGTAGCATGTGCACAAATGTTTTATTACTTATTTCCTTGTAAATAGAAAGGAAATAAGGGAAGTCAATAGGCTAAATCAATGGACACACTTTTTAGAAACTGCCGCTATATAGTTCTCTTTAAATTGCCAGGAGTAAAACAAAATATCGACATATTTCATTAGGTATAAGAGATTACATCACCACGAATGATATCTTCTTGCTTGAGAAAAGCATAAGTGTTTTAAAAGTGAAGCCAATAAACAGAAATATTACAAATGGTTAAATAAAAAAAAATGGTATAGGACATAAACTGAATGTTTTAACGATATCTATATTTTTCTATAGTAAGAGTATCTCTGTATCTCCTATGGTTTACCAGTTATGCAAAAGTCCTCCAGAATGAAGAGGACTTTAGAGACTTTTGCCAAAAAAGTCAAGATATGCATTTTATTTATCATGTAAATATGATTAATGTTGGGTGTTTTGAGAATTGTTAGAGCAATATTTGAGAAAATCAAAATTTTTGTTAATACATACAATTTAGGTCATATAAATATTTTGTAAATCTAACCATTTCAGAGATATTCACTTTTATTGGTTTCAATTTTAAAATACTTAAATTTTTTTTCACAACAAGAAGTACTCATCCGTTTCATATATCTTTTGTTTTACTCCTAGTGATGACAAAAGAACCGAATTTCAATGAAATGATGCTTTTTAAAAATGGCTGTTGCTTTAGGCTAGTAAATTCCCTTATTTCTTATCTATTTATAAGGGACTAAACAATAAGACCATTTCTAGTAATGTTTAACTTGACTAGCATTATGTAGATAAAAGAATAATCTTGTCTATGAATAACTTGTTTGCAGAACAATAGAGAAAGAACACATCAGCTTTTATACAGTAAGATTTTCACTGTCTGTTATGGTATATGAGTTACGTAAAAGTCATCCAGAATTAACAAGACTTCAGAAGGAATTCTCAGAAATGTGATTCAGCATAAAAGCATCTTGAACATATGCTATTTTAATCAAAATCGTTAGAGCCATTTTTGAGGAAAACATTTTCGAAAATTTGCATATATAGGGTAGTTTGGGAAAGAGGAATTTCTTGAAAATCTCCGTGTCGCATCCTTGGAAAACGCTGAACATAAACATCAAGTTTAATATTTAACGCATCTTTAGTTTTCACACATTCACACTCGCACGCGAGGATACATGGACACACACGGTGCTTTTCCTAATTTTTTTTATTCAGGGACCTCAAAACATATATTTGCAGAGAAATAACGACATTGAATTTTAAGGTGGAACACAATACATTCTCCGCCTACTATGTGGCATTACTTGTGGAGAAAGTTTTGACAAAAATGAAACATTTGCGAGATGTTTTACAGATTTTAAAAACCACATTCTACTTTCTGTACCACATAAGCTGTTACGTAATGCGGGAGTAATCTCTGTGGAACTGAAATAAGAAAGTTGTCAAAACAACATATTGTTGAATTTATTGAGTATGTGTAATGGTCATTAGGAGGACCAGCAGAGCGAAAAGCGAGGGCTGGAAAGTGAGTATGATCACCAATACCATCACCAACCACTTTTTTTCTCTACACGTACTATGTACATGGTGTATAGAGAAGGTATTGCTTTCCAGTCAAACATTCTATGTCGAAATTTCATAGGAAATACGTGTTTTGAGACCTTCTGAGTCAAAAAAGCATCCATTTCAGAAAAAGACCCTTGTGAGTCTGCGTGCGTGTTCGTGTGTCTGTGAATACGATAACTCAAAAACGATAAAAATTGGTATTTTATTTAGTATTTTCCAAGGATGCAACACGAGCAAACCACCCTCCCCAAATCCTCTTTTTATGGAGAAAAAATTCGAAAATGTTGATCTTCTCAAAAATGGTTCTAACGTTTTTAATTAAAACGCCCTATATTAAAGACAAATAATATATATATATATATATATATATATATATATTAACTTGTTGCACAAAAAATGTAGATCTCGTTAAAATACACAATTATACATTTTCTTTCATGGCGTTGACTATTTTCCGAGATATTCCTATTAGTCTCAGTTGTAAAATACTTAAAAGTTTTCTCATACGGGTATTTGTAACCTCCTGGCCATGACAAGAAACGGATTTTAACCACAAGGCAAGCAGCTTTTAAAATATTTGACTATTGCTTTAGCCTTATATACTTTCTTATTTCTCTTCTACTTGTAAGGAAGCAGAATATGACCATTTCTGCCAACGTTGATCTCGATTAGCATGAAGTAGGTAGAAGAATAAGCTTTTTAACAAACATTTGTTACAGAGAACTGGAGAAAGACATTTGAATAGAGCGCACCCGATTTGTATTTAAATTCTGCCCTAATTTTCAGCACTTAAGGTTTTTATTGGCATTCAAATGCATCAGTGGCAACTTTTATATTCTGACATCACCGATAACTTGGTTAGAAGACAAACAAGAGGATGCATTTAGTTTTCAAGATGATACAAAGTGTTGAACAGTATTTGGGATATTGTACGGGGAAAGTTGGTCAAGATACTATTTGCAAGAAAATTAAAAAATAAGAACATTGATTACCAGGTAATGTGCAAAGTCGATAACATTCTGAGAGGTAAACCATTTGAATCTGATGTGTTTCTTTAACATTTTCCCTAGCAGACTTTGCCTATTTCGATTATACATCCATGACATCAGTAGGAGTGGAAATAAGTTTTTCAATACACAGAACATGAGACACTAAAACTTTATTTTGAAAATTATAACTAATTTATTTTCAGTTCATCAGATATTATAAATTTATCAATTAACTGATCAAGAATCTTTTGTTGGACTTATATTAATTCTAACTTCAAGTTCGAGACTCCAGGTATGCCTATGGTTCTTTACTGCAATGTTGAATAAACATTTCTAAAGCTTTCAATAAGTCATTATACATTATATGTAATAAATATAACTTCATTTTATAGATCCTTTTTAGTAATCTTAGATCACCATAAATTTAAGGTCATTTTTTTCAATAAATTATTAGGTTAACTGCCAAGTCCTAATAATGAAAAAAAGAAAAAAAAATAAAGAACAGAAATTGAAGATTAAAACTTTGGATAATTTTCAATTTTAAAATATCTATGAACTAACATAAAATGCATAGTTTTGCAAACTGGGTATATTATACTTTTTTCTCCCTCTCGCTCTCCATTGCATAAACATATCTTTAGTCTAAGTTTTACTTTTTATTCTTATAATGCTTTGAAAAGGGAACCATTACTAATTTCTCAATCGTGAATTTTAACAGAAACTGTGCGAATGAGGGAAAGACGGATAGAAAAGGAGGGGGAAGGTGAAAGAAGAAAAGAAAATCTTAGCGGATAACGGGATAACCAAGCATAGCTGCGGGTTTTGGTAGAGCAAAATAAAGATAGCATTTGAACAAATCTGGGCTCTTGCAAACTGCTTTAATGACCTTCATCTCTTATAAAAAAATCTAGAGAGCCAGAAATCCAGATGTGCTCCCAGCTAGCCTTGTAACGTGGAAGAGTTGGAGTTATAAGGTCATTTGCATAAAAGAAATTCTCTTTGAGGAACTGTTAATAAACACTGCAACGAAAAACTGTTATCACTAATTATAGCCACTGCATTTATGTGCATATTTCAAATAATTATACTTGTGATAAGTTAGTATCAATCCCTGGATTCTGTGACTTATATGCTATATAATAATTTATTTCATTATTTTCACTATTTATAATACTTCACCTAATACAGATCAAATCAGCAAACAATAAAACCAATACGTTGACTGTCTATTCAAGTAATTACAAGGGAGCCAACTTTTTTGTGGTAACTTTTTATAATGTACTATTTGACTGCGATATGAATGCGTTTGGGTTAAAAGGAACTAAACACATACAGATTAAGTGGACAAAGCATCTGAAGTATAGCCAGTATATAACAGTTAGGTGTATGTATATATTTTTTCTCAAAAATGGCTCTAACGATTTTGATTAAAATATCGTATATTAAAGATATTTACCTGACAAATAAAATGTATATCTTGAATTTTCTGAGAATAACCTCTGAAGACTGCTTTATTCTGGATGAATTTTACGGAATTTTGCATAACTACTAAACCGTAAGAGATGGACAAAAACTTGCCCCACAAAAACGTAGAGCACGTTAAAACATACTTTTTGTTTAATACATTTTTTTCGTGGAGTTGATCGTTTTTGAGATATTCCTTGTTATTGGTTTCAGTTTTAAAAAACTTATACTTTTCTCATACAGGAATATGTCAACTCCTGTCCATACAACCAAAGGAACTTCAGTCGCATAACAACCAGCTTTTGATTATCACTTTAACCTATGGTACTCCCTTATTTCGCTTCTACTTATAAGGAAGCAAGTAATAATATTAATTCTGCTTATGGTTATCTTGATTAGCATGATATAGATAACAGATTAATGTTTTGAATAAAAGGTTTGTTTACCGAACAGCTAGAAGACATCATGGGAATGGAACACATTAGATTTGTTCCCTTCTACATACAAGGAACTTAGTACTAAGGACAATTTTTGCTAATGTTTATCTCGATTATCACGAGGTGGATAGAAGAATAATCTTTTTAACAATAATTTGCTACAGAGATATAGATAGAGAAAATCATATGAATAGAACACATAAGATTTTTCTAATATCCATTGAGTAATTTCGTTGCTCTATTGAGCTGATGCTCTCGAAATTCCTGTCTACTGTCCTAAACGCCTCAGGTTTCCTAGGACTATGTTTCATGGCAGCACAGATTTCGTCAAGCTTTTCCTCAGTAAGAACATAACGGGTTGATTGCCTTTTCCTGTCATTAACAGAGCATTAATCGTTAATTCGATCCACGAGTTGTAATGTGTATTCCTACACAGAAGTGATATGTTAGGAAATTTAAGCCTAAAGTTTCGTCTAGTTTTCCCGCACGAATTTCTTTTGCTGAAAAATATTTTTAAACGTGTACACATGCTCGCGTAGTGAATATACAACCATACTGTAGAACGAATACGTGTATTTACAACCACTCACTCCAAGGTCTACTCTCTGAGTGTGTGTTTGTGTGTGTGTGTGTGTGTGTGTGTGTGTGTGTGTGTAAATAAAATGGAGTTGTATTTATGGACGCTCTTTAACTGCTATGATTCTCAGCGTTCCACTCTATACTAGGCGTGAAATACCGCTTAATTTTGCAGTGCTGTACATCAACAGGGGACCAACGGTCTTAATTTCCTTCCGAAGGAAGCCATGCTAAGGATTTTTATGCCCAAAAAAAAATCATTATCCTCCACCTAGTGTGTGTGTGTGTGTGTGTGTGTGTGTGTGTGTGTGTGTGTTACATAAATGAAAAACAAAATGAATTAAATTTTCACATTCTTAAATTAATAACAAATTCTAAATTTGAATTTATTAAATTTTCTTATGAATTTAATGAAAAAAAAACTCAATTATTATCAGTGACTACATTTACAAAAATTATATTTTATTTGACTGATATTATTGTTTTCAGATATGTGGAGTTTCTTTCAAGTAAAACATACATTTACTGACAGAAGGGCGTCATAGATGCACAGAACACGTGTTTCTTCAAGTAGGTTATACCATCATACCAAAACCGATTGGACTTCGGCTTCATAGACGACTCTATGACGAGTAAACACCTTATATTCTCCATATGATTAGAATCTCTAAAATTTACAAAAGAAACCACCACTTATTGCCAAAGAATAGAAGGAGAAGATTTCATGCTACATATATTCCTAATTCAATATAATTTCCTAAGGTAAAAGTAAATACACAAATCTTCCATATACAATCAGTACTGCTGAAAAATTAATATTCATTGAGAATGACCAAATATTCCAATCTGAATTTAGCTCATATTTTGATGAGCGATCAAGGTTTTCTCTAAATATGAGATTTTCATTGAATGAAACATTTCCTATAAATGATTTACCTTAAAAAGTAATAGGGCCTATTCCTATTAATGGCATGAACATTAAAGATGACATGTCATCCATGCTTTCAATGGATTCCTCCTATCCATTATCAGTATTATTACAAGTCAATGTCTTTCTGCGTCGCCCTTTGTGTAGTGGTTGCTGTGCTAGCCTGTAAAACCCAAAATTGCAACTAAACTAACCCAACTAACTAAATGAGCTGAGTGAACTGAGTAAACGAAGTGTTGAAGTAATTGAAGCAGTTGTAGTAATTGAAGCAATGGAAGTAAGTGAAGCATTGGAAAGAATTGAAGTAATTGAAGCAATGGAAAGAGTTGAAGAAATTTAAGTAATGGAAGCAATCGAAGTAATCGAAATAATTGGAGTAACAGGAGTAGTGGGAGTAGTTGAAGTAATTGAAGTAATCACTGGAAGCAATGGAAGAAATTGGAGTAGTTGAAGTGGTTGAAATAATTGAAGCAATTTAAGCAATTGAAGTTATTGAAGAGTTTAAGTTATTTGAAGTCATTTGAAGTACCCAATTGAAGTAACTGAAGAAAGTGAAGTAATTGAAGTGATTGAAGTAATAAAATTCATTAAGCAATAGAAGTATTTGAAGTATTGAAGTAACTGAAGCAATTGAAGAAACTGATTTAATTAAAGTAATTGAAGTAACTGAAGTATTGAAGTAATTGAAGTAACTGAAGTAATTGAAGTAAATAAACTAACTGAAGTAAGATATTTGTAGTAACTGAAGTAATCAGAGTAGTTGAAGTAACTGAAAATGTAAATGTAGATAAATGTAAATGTAGTGTTATTAATGGACACTCTTTAACTGCTGAGGTTCTCAGCGTCCCATTCTATACTGGGCGTGAAAGACCGCTTAAATTTGCTCAGAGGCCTCTCTATCAGGCTTGAGGTTCTTTTCGTGCCGTAAATCTACGACACGGGACCAACGGCTTTACTTCCCTTCCGAAGGAAGCCATGCTAAGGATTTTTACGCCCGAAAAAATCCATCGTCCTCCGCTGGGTTTGAACCCGCGACCCTGGGTATATGAAGTCAGCATGGTAACCATTACACCATGGAGGGCGACTGAAGTAACTGCAGTCTTTGAAGTAATTGAGATAACTGAAGTAATGGAAGTAATTGAAGTAATTGAAGCAACTGAAGTAACCACATTTAAGTGACTGAAGTAATTGAAGCAATTGCAGCAACTGAAGTACCTGAAGCAATTTAAGTAATTGAAATATCTTATGTAATTGACGTAAGTGAAGTAATTGGAATAATTGAAGTAATTGAAATAAATGAAGCAATTAAGTTATTGAAGTAATTGAAATAAATGAAATAATTGAAGTGATTGAAGTTAGTGAAGTAAATGAAGTAATTGAAGCGGTTGAAGTAAGTGGAGTGGAGTACTGAGGTAATTAGTAATTGAAGTAATTGAAGTAAGTGAAGTAATTGAAGTACTAAAGTGATTGAAGTAATTTAAGTAAGTGAAGTAATTCAAGCAGTGGAAGTAATTTAAGTAACTGTAGTAACTGAAGAACTGAAGTGATTGAAGTAACTGAAGTAATGAAGGTAATTGAAGTAAGTGAAGTATTTGAAGTAACAGAAATAATTGCAGCAAATAGAGTAATTGAAATAATTGAAGTAAGTGAAGTAATTGAAGTAAGTTTAATAATTGAAGCAAGTGGCGGAGTTAAGTAATTGAAGGAACTGAAGTAGTTGAAGTACAAAAGTACATAATTGAGTAACTGAAGTTATTGAATTAAATGAAATAATTTCTGTGATTGAAGTAACTGAAGTAATTGAGGTAATTGAAGTAACTTAAGTGATTGAAGTAAATGAATTAATTGAAGGGCCGAAGTAATTGAAGTAACTGAAGTAATTGAAGTAAATAAAGAAATTGAAGTATTTGAAGTAAGTGAAGTAATTAAAGTAATCTAAGTAATTGAAGTACTAAAGTAATTCTAGTAACTGAAGTTTCAAGTAACTAAAGTAACCGAAGTATTTGAAGTAATAGAGGTAATTGAAGTATATGAAGTAGCTGAAGTCCGTTAAATACCAAATTTAGTATTTAATTTGAGGATGCGACACGGAACTTTTCTTGAGAATCCCCCCAATCCAACTACCCTTTATATGGATTTTTTGTTGAAAATTTTGATTTTTTAAAAAATGCCTGTAATAATTTTGATTTAAATATCGTATATTAAAGATATTTACTTGACATATAAAATGTATATCTTGACTTTTCCGGTAATAGTCTCTTAAGATATCTTTATTCTGAACGAATTTTGCAGAATTTTGCATAACTCGTAAACGTAAGAGACAGACAAAATCTTACTACACAAAAAATGAAGAACAAATTATATTAAAAATGTTGTTGTTGATTTCAATTTTAAAATGCTTATAATTTTATCATACGGGGACTTGTTAACACTTTGTCACCAAAGAATCGGATTTCTATACCATAACAACCTCATTTTAAAGCATTTGACTGTCAGTTTAGCAGTTTAGCCTAGTGTATCCTCTGATTTCCCTTCTACCTATAAGGTGCTAAGTAATAAAACCATTTCTACTAATGTTTATCTCGATTAGCATGAAATAAATAGAATAGCAAACTTACTAACAATAATTTGTTACAGAGATGTAGAGAAAACCATGTGAATGGAGCACATCAGATTTTTTCCCCTCGAGTGTTTAAATTTAAGTACCAAGTCCAAAGTGTTTCCGATGTTATGCTGTGGAGGTGGGGAGATTAATATGGAATTTCCACTTCCACCCGTTTCCCTTGGTTCAATATTGATATCAGGGGATTGTGCGTTTCTCCAATGTGAAAATTGTGCAGAATTTGCATGTTAAATGCATCTGTTAAATAATTACGGGACCAAAAATTGGGCACAACATTTTAAATTTTCTAAAAATTATTCTATTAAGTAATACTTAAAATGTTCATGACTAGTGTCATACATGAGTAAATGTCCCCAGGTTATGAAGCTGTCTCAGAAAAAGTTTAGGTTTCGTGGGTGCGGTGTTACCAGACAGATGGCGCAGATTTTTGCTCAAAGGAAATAGTTATCTCCCTGAACATTAGAGGGCTGTTTCATCTACAGATCATATATCGCCCTTCCTAGGCAGCTCCAAGTAGGAGGTCTTCGAGTTTGGAACTGCTAGGGAGTTGTGCCCTTTGTGGCCTGTATTCCTGCAGCCTGTAACCTTCTGTGATTCCTTCACTTCATCTCTTCCTCTGGTAGGTGGATGATCGAGTACATCAATGACGTGAGATGTTCCCTATCAGTTGTATATCCTACACCAATGCACCATTATTCTTCTCGTTTGCTATGATATATTAACATT
Organism: Hymenopus coronatus; assembly: GCA_030762935.1. NCBI lineage: Eukaryota > Metazoa > Arthropoda > Insecta > Mantodea > Hymenopodidae > Hymenopus > Hymenopus coronatus. The sequence goes on from CM060890.1 coordinate 74,965,133, forward strand.
AATATGGGGCACGAAATGTATTATGACCATACGTTAGTGACATTCCAAATGGCCACTAATTTATTTTTACTATGCTAGACTGCTTACACTCAAATTATACTGTAGCGGAAGTTCGTCGCGGATGGCTTCCTATTTTATTTCGCGACAGTGACTCATATAACCTTGTAGCCATGAAATGTCAAACTTGCCACATCTGTACGCAGGCATGTGTTTTGCCTTTTTTGGTTTCTTCTCCTTTCCTTCCATTAATACGCCATCATTCGCCACCTACAGGTACTTGGAGAGCAAGAATGTCCGATAAATGAACTGCTATGCTCAACACGTTTTACTTTCTCTAGCACATATGGACAATACGCATAGTAGGTAGAGAAGATATTGTATTCCATCCAAAAATTTGATACCCAGATTTCACTGGTAATACAGTTTTGATGACCTCTGAATTAAAAAAAAAAAACAGTTATAGAAAATCGTCAGTGTGTGTGTGTGTGTGTTTGTGAGTATGTGTGTGAGTTTGTGTGTGTGTAGTGTGTGTGTGTGTGTGTGTGTTTGGGGGTGTGTGTCTGTGGACAACCTAACTGAAAACCGAAAAGTCGGTTAAATATCAAACTTAGTATTTAAGTTTAGTATCTCCCAAGAATGCAACACCCCTGAACAGGGAACATTTTTATTTAAAATTAATTTCTTAACAGTTAATTAAAGTGTTTTCATTATTTTTTTATTTCAAATGGCTCTAACGATTTTGATTAAATAACGTACATTAAAGACATTTATATGCAAATAAAGCGTATATTTTGTTTTTAGGAATAGCTTGTCTTTATCTGAACAACTTTTGCACAAATAGTGAACCGAAAGAGATAGAGAAAACTTACTACTGTAGTCGATTTCAAATGACAGTAGCCAGAATAATTTTTTAAATATAAGAAATATGTGAAATGATACAAAGACAAAGCTGCAGAGATACCGCCATAAATGCTATTACATGCGATGTTCGCATGGGTAGAAATACTGCTTAAATAATATACTGCAAATTTATTAAAATAAATAATATTTTGTAAAGATGTGTTATGTTACATAAACAAGTTTTAATGTACTTCTATACGATAAATATGTTAAAGAAAGGTAAAAGGTGATTTAAAATGTACGTAAAGAAAAAGCATTGTTGATGACCCTTGGCATCATGGGACTTGATGAAACAAGAGACATTTTACATAGCGTCACCTTCCTCGGTTGAGAACGCTATACTTGTGTGGTAATATAATCGCAACGGCACTAGTGATAATTTGCATTGTATATTCTTAGAAAGCCATTAGATTCGAAATGTAAGTGCCATAAAAATAATTTCATGAAATTATTGCTGCCTAAAAGTGTTCTTATTTAGTATACATTAAGCTCCAAATTTCCGACTTGAGACTCCCAAATTATTTTGAGATTACAAACCCAATGGCGACTTACAATTCTGTAAGTATTTTAAATCCTAGGATTCATAGTATAGCCAAATATTATGCTCAATTGGTATTGATGTAATTGTTTTTTCACACAAGCCGTGTTTAGGACAGGAATTGGATAGGTAGAGTCAGACTGAAAAATTCAGTACATAGCCGGGATTTGAGCCACAGATTTCCTGGTCTCTAGCCGGTTGCTCTTGTGATCACCTTGTGGTATACCGGGAAACATGCGAGTCAGTTGAGAAATTCAATGGTATACCGCATATTGCAACCGGCTAGAGGCCGAGAGATCCATGGTTCAAATCCCGACTATGGCTTTGAATTTTTCAGTCTAACTCTACCTATCCAACCCCTGACTTACACACGCTTATGTGAAAAAACAGTTAAATCAGTACCATTTTTGGTAATGTTTATCTTTATTAATATAATGCAGATAAAAGAATAACCTTTTGTAAGAATAATTTGTTTGCAGAAGAGATAGTGAATATATATATATTTTTTTTAAAAAGAAAGTATCCAAGATAAATAATTTTAAAATACATCGCCATGTAGGTTCAATTCCCATGCCTGATCAGGGTTTTTTAAGTACTTTTCTCCAATCTGTCCGGGTTGAAATTTCCAAATTGCTCACTTTATTCCCTTCGTGTTATCCTTTTAATGGTACTTATTTATCCTTTACAGATAAGAACCTGGTTTGACTCCCGCAAGGAAATATATAAGAATTGTGAAAATCTTCCCCAACTTGACACTCCTGGGTGTTCAGGAGGCGAAGGGAGAGCTTTGAGCACTTTGGAAATATTAAGGACACATATCACAGCCAATTTTTCTGCTTAGAAAACCCCCGTGCGACTACTACTATTCCTCTCTTCATCCCAAAGATTAAATAATGCAAAATCCGTATGGTCAAAATCTCTCCAATCACTCTATATGATACTTCTATTTGCTTCACAGAAAATTACAGGTAATTCTCCATTCAAAGAGACATAAGAGCAGGTTTGTTATAAACATACTTTAAAAAATCTTATGTGTTCCATTCACATGCCTTTTCTATATATCTGCAACAAATTATTGTTAAAATCTTATTATTTCATTTCTTTTATGCTAATCGAGAATATTGAGCAGAAATGGTCTTTTTACTTGGTTCATTGTAATTATAAGGGAAATAAAGCTAAAGCGATAGTCAAATCTTTTAAAAGATGGTTGCCATGTGATTGAAATGCCTTTGTTTGTATGGCCAGGAATTGACAAAGTCCCGTATGAGAAAAGTATAAATATTTTAAAGCTAAAACCAGTATCAAGGAAATCCATTAACCGGGAATGTCTCAAAAACCGTAAACTCCCAGAAAAAACGTTTATAGCATAGATTTTGTGTTTTAACGAGCTCTACAAATTTTGTATAGTAAGCCTTACGGTTTATCAGTTATCTAGAATAAAGAAACTATTTTATTCAGAAGCTATTCCCAGAAAAATCAGGATATACATTTTGTTTGCCATGTAAATATCTTTAATACACAATATTTTAATCAGAATGTTAGAGCTATTTTTGAGAAAATCAAAAATTTCGAAAAATTTTTCCATGTAAAGGGTAGTTGGGGGTGGGGGATTTTCTTTAAAATCTTCCTGTCGCATCCTTAGAAGATACCAAACTTAAATACCAAGTTTGGTATTTAATGGTCTTTTCGTTTTTGAGCTATGCTGTCCACTGACACACACATAGACATTTTTCTAAAAACGCTTTTTTTTTTTTTTTTTTTTTTTTGGATTCAGGGGTACCCAAACATGTATTTCCGGTGAAATTTTGGGTGCTATAGAATAACTTCTCTATACACTAGTCGCCCTCCGTGGTGTAATGATTACCATGCTGACTTAATATATCCAAGGTAGCGGGTTCAAACCCGGCGGAGGACGATGGATTTTTTCTGGCGTAAAAATCCTTAGCATGGCTTTCTTCGGAAGGGAAGTAAAGCCGTTGGTCCCGTGTCGTAGATTTGCGGCACGTAAAAGAACCTCAAGGCTGATAGAGAGGCCTCTGAGCAAAATTAAGTGGTCTTTCACACCCAGTATAGAATGGGACGCTGAGAACCACAGCAGTTAAAGAGCGTCCATAAATAAAACTACATTTATTTCAATGTTGCAATTATGAGAATATTTTGAGAAATTTGGCCTTAGATATATAACATTGTATGACAATTGCTTAAGGTATTTTGAAACTTAATTCACCAATTACTGTAAATTTGAAGATGCTTAGTTTGAAAATTGTACACAGATTTCAGTGATAACAATATCTTATTTAAAATATTCCTTTTTGCTATGATAATAATTTTACAAGAAATGTTTTATAAGCATTTAATATAAAATGTAATAAATTTTGAAGACCTTTTCTAATATTCAAATTGGAGTAGGATCATAAATCAATTTGTTCCTCTTTTCTAAGTTTAAAGCATAGGGCTAGTTATCTGCTTATTGAAGTATTATTTTTCTTTCGTTTCAGATTTTTAATACAAATACTAACCTTTTCACAACAAATTTCTTTGTTTTAGTTTATCGTCGTTTAACCTGGTAGATGATATTGAACGGTGAATGAAATCAGTGAAATGATGCTCAAATGATTTTGGAGCCATGGAGGTTAAAGTTACTTGACATCCGTCTTCTTCGAAATATACCTTATCCAAGTAACTCATTCTAAAACCCAGATTCAAACTCTTACCACTTGAATACGAAGTAGATATGTTCCTCCCACACTACGGAGATGGACAATTATTTTTATACAAATCAGTTGAATTACAGAAAAAAAATCTGATGTGTTCAGTTTACACGACTTTCTCTAGCTGTATAACTTTCTTCACAAAATATTCTTCTTTTGTCTAAATGAGGTAAACACTAGCAGAAATAATCTTTATTGCTTGCTTCCTTGTAAGTAGAAGGAAAATAATGGAATACATTAGGCTAAAGCGTTAGTCAAATATTTAAAACTCTATCGCTACGTGAAATAATTACATTTTTGTTCTCTTTTGCATTCCCGGAAGTAAAACAAAAGAGATGGAATGGAAGTCGACTTCCCGCTTGAGAAAAGTTTAAGTATTTAAAATTGAAACCAAGGAATATCTGAAAACGATTTACTCTATTATAAAAATGTATATGATATAAATGGTGTGCTTTAATAAGATTGACATGTTTGTGTAGTAAGTTTTTGTCTATCTCTCTTAGTTATACAATAGTCATCCAGAATGAATAGAAGCTATGCTCAGAAAATTCAAGCTATACTTTCTTTATTATGAAAGTATGTTAAACATATGACATTTTACTCAAAATCAATATAGCCATTTTGAGAAAACCAAACTTTCCGAAAAACGTTCCAGTAAACAGCAGTTGAGCGTGGGGGAATTTTCTTGAAAATCTTCGTGTTGTATCCTTGGCAGATACTGAACTTAAATACCAAGGGGATCTCAAAACACATATTTCCGGTAAAATCTCAGCATCGAGTTTTTTGGGTGGAATACAATACCTTCCTTCTGCATCTACTGTGTATGTTGTATATACCTGTCAGAGAAAGTAACAAATATTCGATTTTTGAGCACTCCAATGACAATAAAGCATAACGTGTTTTATTAAAATTTACCGGCAACTTATACGTAAGAAGTAATTAATAGTAAAAAATCTGAATCTACCTTGCAAGTAGAAGCGAAATAAGGGAGTACCATAAGTTAAAGTGATGGTCAAAAGCTGGTTGCTATGTGACTAAAGTTCCTTTGTTTGTGTGGCCAGGAGTTGACAAATTCCTATATGAGAAAAGTATGTTTTTTAAAGCTGAAACCAATAACAAGGATATCTCAAAAACGATCAACTCCACGAAAAAAATACATGTAGCTTAAATTCTGTGTTTTAATGTGCTGTACATTTTTGTGTGGTAAGTTTTTGTCCATCTCTTACGGATTAGCAGTTATGCAAAATTCCGTAAAATTCATCCAGAATAAAGTAGTCTTCAGAGGCTATTCCCAGAAAATTCAAGATATGCATTTTATTTGTCAGGTAAATGTCTTTAATAACGATATTTTAATCAAAATCATTAGGGCCATTCTTAAGAAAATAAAAAGTTTAGAACTTTTTTCCATGTAAAGGGTAGTTTGGGGTGGGGGATTTTTCTCAAAATCTTCGTGTCGCATCCCTGGCTTTTTTTTTTGGATACAGGATACCCTAAAACATATATTTCCGGTGAAATTTCGGTATAGAATTTTTGGGTGGAGTGCAATACCTTCTCTGAGCACTATGTACATAGTATGTGTAGAGAAAGTAAAAAAATGATAGAGAATGCATGATCTAAGCATTAAAATGCCCCTTAATCACCGTTTTTTTTATAATTTATTGCAGATTTAAAATAGCAGAAAGCGTAAGTAATGCATTACTGGTATTTACTACAGTAAAAAACATAATTCGAAAATTAGTATTTTTGATCAAAATCTCAGGTCTATCTTTAAGTAAAGAGAGGGAATAAAAAGTAGAATTTACCTAAGTGGAAATATTTTATTACTTTCCCTACCACATGAAATGTACATAGTAGATAGAGAAGGTACTGCATTCCACCCAAAAATTCAATATCGAGATTTCACCAGAAATACACATTTTCAGGATCCCTGAATCCAGAAAAGCTTATTCAGAAAAATGTCCGTGCGTATGTGATTAGCATAACTCAACAACGAAAAGTAGGTTAAATTGCCAAATTAAGCATTTAAGTTCAGTGTCTACAAAGACTCGAGACGAAGATTTTCAACTAAATCCCCCCACCCCAACTACCTTTTACATGGGAGATTTTTTCAATATTTTCGATTTTTTCAAAAATTACTAAAGATTTCGATTAAAATATCATAATACATTAAATATATTTACATTGCAAATAAATTGTATATGTTGCACTTTCCAAGAATACTTCTGAAATTCTCTTCGTTCTGGATGATTTTTGCATGACTGGTAAACTGGAAGCATGGACAAATCTCACTACACAAAACATGCATATCTTGTTAAAATACACAATTTATCCTGAATATAGTTTTGTTGAAGTTAATCATTTTCGAGATATTCCTTATTATTAGTTTAAATATTTCAGTACTTAGCCTTTTCTAGATTTGTTTTCTCTTCACCGAAATTCAACCTCATCACTTAGCGACCAGTCTTTAAATATTTGACGATCACTTTAGCCTAGTATATTCCCTTATTTCTCTTGTACCTCAGATGTTTTGTATTATTGTATCTTACTTTAAGTTAGTTCATTCAACACCACGTGATGAGGAGAGAGAGAGGGGTGGGAGAGAGGAGAGAGAGAGAGAGAGAGGAGAGAGAGAGAACATTCTATTCATTCCTCTATTTCTGAGATTTTTATCTTAAAGAAAAACATTTGAGTTCTTTTCAGCGCTGTAGTCGTTAAATTCTGCTATATTTCTCACTTCCTGTTTATGTTCTTCAAATGACATATGTTTTGTTTCCTTTCTGCTCACAAATTACCAAATTCCGCCAATGTTAAATTTGTTAACTTCATCAGCCTTTATCCTGGAAACTATATAACATACAATGCAGACATTTTTATGCAACATATATAGATACATATCTTATATGTTAACTGAACTAGAAACATACCCTAATTAAAGGAGCTATAATTTTTTCTTACTAACCAATTATCTTATTAACACTAATGTACTTCCATAAAATATAAATGTGATGTTTTTATTCCTACAAAATGTAATTGAGTTATCCTCTGCAATTTCTGAGAAAATATGTCAATAATACTCGTATTATAAAACGTTAATTCGCGAAAGTTTTACCTAAAGTGAAACTTATAAATAAACCCACATACTCGTATATTTAGGGGAACAAAGAAACCACATAATTTGTAAAAGCAGAAGCTGCTATTTCAGCGTAGGTACCTTTAACAGGTTTAGCTTAGAGGAGTTCTTATATTTATCAAAATGAAATGGAGTTTTATTTATGGACGGCATTTCTATCACAAATAAAATGTATATCTTGAGTTTTCTGGGAATAGCCTCTCAAGACTACTTTATTCTGAGTGAATTTTACGTAATTTTTGATAACTGCTAAATCGTAAGAGATGGACAAAAACTTACCACATAAAAATGTAGAGCATGTTAAGACACACAATTTATGTTATATACATTTTTTTTCGTGAAGTTGATCGTTTTTTAGATATTCCTTGTTTTTAGTTTTAGCTTTGAAAAACTTACTTTTCTCATACAGGAATTTGTCAACTCATGTCCATACAAATAAAGGAACTTCAGTCACATAGTAACCAGTTTTTGACTATCACTTAAACCTATGGTACTCCCTTATTTCACTTAAGCTTTTTAATAATAATTTGTTGCAGAGATGTAGAGAAAGTCATGTGAACGGAACATATCAGATTTTTTAAGAATAGTTTGTTGAAGAATGGGTAGAGAAATGTAAAACATAAGATTATTTTCTCCCCTACAGATACATCGACATCGATAGTGTTGCTCCTCCTCCCACAAACACGCTTAGGGGCATACATGACTATGGTAAATGACTCTAATTGAGAAGGGGAAGCTGCCCTCTCAATCTGACGGTTCAAAGACCTGCAGCCGTTATTACCTCGTATAAAGGGCTCGTACTATTAAAAGACCCACGGTACCATGCGGAACACATGCATCCAATTGCAAAAGCGCAGCTTGTCTTAAGCTGTCCTAAAATGTAAACGAAGACTATTGCTGCGATAAGCCGCAAATCCGCAATTCCACTCCAAGTAGAGCTCAGTCAATTTTACCTTCTCCACTGCGGTTTTTTTTCCCTTTCTTTTTTATATAAAAGAGTCTGGTGAGGACTCCGACGCTGTATTCCTTTTTCTTATTCCTCTTTCTTTCATTTTCTCCTACATTTCCTTTGTTTACAGTTTTATGAGAAACACATACACAAATACACAAACGCCCATACACAAGGCAGGCCTTGAACCCACGATCCCCTGCGCCACGAAGCACCAAAGCGAGGGGCTTTAGCGAGCGCGGCCACGGGGACCGGCAACTTAACACCCAAAATTTCGATTTCAACATTTCACGAAATGCATATTCTGAGGCAACTTGACCCTTCAAAAATCTTTTTATAAAACAATAAGTGTCTATGTGTTGTGAACAGCATAAAGCAAAATAAGAGGCAGATAAATACCTAACTTGTTATATAAGAAAGAAACCACTCAAAGTTTTTCAAGAAAATCACTCCACCCCAAACTGTGGATCATGCAAGGGCAGTTATTCAAACATTTTTATTATGCTTAACACATTACTGGCAATAAAGTGATATATTAAATTTCCTAGAAATAATCCATTGATTCTGAATCACATTTGCACAATATTTGTGTCAAAACATAGTTTTCTTTGGTGGAGTTAACCGATTCCGAGATATTCCTTGTTATTGGTTTGAATTTTCAAATACTTATACGTTTCTAGATGGGAAGTAGCTTCCACAGAGCAGCCCATTCTTAAAATATTTATCCACCGCTAAATCCTGTCTTATTCCCTTAATACCTTATACTGAAGGTACAATATGTAATAAGACCATTTCCACAAATAGTTATATCGATTAACATGAAATGAATAGAAAAATAAGCTTTTTTAATAATAATTTTTTAAGAATAGGTAGGGAAAGTCATGTGAATATAATGCATAAGAATTTATTTACATCTAACTCATACTAATTTTTTACATACCTATTATGTGAAGGAGTCATCACGAATAGTTTAAAGAAATAATCTCTTATTCAGGTTCTTATTTTAGAGAATTTAGAGTACAATTTACTTTTTCATAATAAATTGTGTATGCTCAGTATCAGTTAGCATTAAATTAGCATTAAACGTTCCTCTCCGTAAGCAAATAGATTTCAGGTCAGTAATAGGCTTCGTCAACTGGTAAGTATGTTTCCTGCACTTTGCAATTCTTACACTCTTGAAATAGTGACTGTATGTTCAAATAGCTTATTCATATGACTTTCTCTACACCCTTCATGCGAATCGAGATAAACATTAGCAGAAACGGTCTTATCACTTGCTTCCTTGTAAATAGAACGGAATACGCTAGACTATAGTCAAATCTTATAAAAGCTGATTACTATGTGATTGAAATCCGTTTCTTTGATGGTCAAGAGTTGATAGATTACGAGGAAAATGTATTTTAAAATTGAAACTAATAATAAAAAATATCTCGCAAATGCCAACTTCACGAAAAAATGTACAAATTGTGTGTTATAAGGAGATATTCATTTTTTGTGTAGTAAGTGTTTGTCTTATTCTGATGGATTACCAGTTATGCAAAAGTCATCCACAATGGAGAGCGCTTCAGAGGCTATTCCCAGAAAAATCTCTATACACTTTAATATAGGTCTTTTAATCAATCTAATTAGGACTAATTTTGAGAAAATCAAGATGTTCGAACCTTTTTCCATGTACAGGGTAGGTTGGGTAGGGGGGAATACCTCAAAATTTACGGTCGCATGCTTGAAAGAAAATAAACTTAAAATACCAAGTTTGATATTTTGACAATTTTTCTTTTTTGAGCTATCGTGTTCGCAGACACACGGACACACACCCAGACCACTTTCTAAAAATGCTTTCTTTTTCTTTCTTTCTTTCTGACTGTCTGTATTTTGTCTTTCTTTCTTTTGGATACAGGAGATATTAAAGTATGTATTTCCGGTATCCAACTTTTAGGCGGAGTCCATACCTTCTATGCCCAGTACCATGTACTAATTACACAATTCTCTTATTTTAACGCGAGTGTTCACAATACTGACGTAATTCCAATGCGTCACTGACACTGAATGAATCCTCTTCTTGACCTCCGATGCATAAAGTGCATTTACACGTTTTGTTGAATATGAAAAAAAAAAAAAAAATTATGACGTGTTACATTCACATGGCTTTCTCTACATTTTCTGCAAAAACTATTCTTGCTAAAGATTATTCTTCTATTTACTTAATGTTAATCGAAATAAACATTGGCAGATATGGTTTTATTACTTACTTCCTTTTAAGTAGGAGGAAAATAAGGGAATACATAAGGCTAAAGTGTCAGTCAAATCTTTTAAAAGCTGTCACTATCCGATTCTCATTCGGTTCTCTTTCCTTGGCCAGGAGTAAAACAAAAAAACAAAAAACAAAAAAACAACAAAAATATATATATATATATATATATATATATATATATAAAGACGAGTTCCTTGTTTGAGAAAAGTTTAAGTATTTTAAAATGTATTCAATAACAGGGAATATCTCTAAATTGTTAGCTCTACTATATATAAAACAAATCGTGTGTTTTAACGAGTTTTTGTCTCTCTCTCTCTCTCTCTCTCTCTCTCTCTCTCTCTCTCTTACGGTTTACCAGTTATGCAAAAGTCATCCAGATGCAGAGTACTTCAGGGGCCCAATAAATTCAAGATATACATTTTATTTGCCGTGTAAGCATCTTTAATATACAGAATTTTAATCAAAATCGTTAGAGCCATTAACAAAAACATATTCAAATGTAAAGGGTAGTTTTTTGTAGGGGGATTTTTCTGAAAATCTTCGTGTTGCATCCTTGGAATATATTAAACTTAAATACCAATCTTGGTCTTTCGGACTTTTCTTTGAGTTATGCTGCCCCCCCCCACACACACACATACATACATACACCTCTTTTTAGTGTTTTCTTTTAAATTCAGGGGTCCTCAAAACATATATTTGCGATGAAATTTTGGTATCAATTTTTTAGCCAAATACTATACCTTCTCTACTTCTGTGTAGTACATGATACATATGTGCTAGAGAAAGTAAAAATGAAAAAAAATTGGACGTCTTGAAAAACATTTTACATTTCTTTATGAAGAAAGGGAAACTTACCTCAACCTATTTAAATTACAAGGAAATGTTTCAGCCCTGCCATATCCTTTATCTCCGGTCTGTTTTCAGGTCACACTGATGTCTGAAAGGATTTTATATACATCCTCATTTATCACAACCGCAGAGCGATTATTGCAGCCGTTCGCAAAGCCTAAAAATCTTTCCTGAATTTTACCCTCTTTTACATAATAAATGATTTTGAAGTTATTTTGCAACATTCGTCCTTTCATCCAGCATTGAAGGAACATTCTTTTTACTTTTCCCCTTAATTATGACCAGAATTATGTCAATAACTTTCAATAAATAATTTAAATTTTGGATTTTACGTATCTTTGAAAACTTTAGCGCGTTGTGGGTCTAATTTGATGTCATATTTGGATAACATGAGCAAAAATTCAAAATAGTTCTCCCGATTAAGGAATTTATTATGACCTCTGAAAGGCATCTTGCTTAGCAAGTTACATCGATCAATCATTATTTCTTTATTGGACTTAGCTTCGGCGTGTTTCAAAACACATGACTTGCATTGTTTACCAAGTTGAAGGTCTATCCTTGTTTTACGTAAAGTTTTTAATTTCGTCATTGCAGGTAAATGCGGTTGTGTTTTCTCATGATAAATCTTTGCTTTGTGAAAATAAATCATGCCACTCCATGCTCAACATTTTTATGAAGAATAAAAGGCCAGAAAAATAATATATTTTTCGGTTGGATGAACTTCTTTGCATTTGTTTAAACAGAGTATTTCATAGGTTTAATTAACTTTTTTAATTTAAAAGAAACATTCTTTAATTTAATTTGTGTTAAGTTCGATAACACCTGTATGCTGTTATTGATTTAATAAATAAAACATAATTTACATCAATATTTTGACAGAATATTTACCTTAGTATATAGCATTAAAATCGTAAGTTCCTGTCGAATGTTTGTTTCAATTTTGAGATAACATTATTATTATTATTATTATTATTATTATTACTACTATCATCAGGATCATCATAGTTATTGTATCGTTTGTTTAAATGTTTCAAATATTTGCGATTTGTTTAGTTTTAAAAGCATGGTAGATTCACTTAATGTTTAAATGCATATTCACTATGATATTTTTAGGCTCCACAATCTTTGCCTCGTTGCTGCTTGAGGTGAACTCCTATCTAACCTTGCAATTTAGTTATTTCGTCATAATGCTCGCTGAAGTATCAGGGACGCGATTCGGCTCACTTGCAAGGTTAGTTGCCTTGATTACTCGTAGTGACGAAGCCGGCTAATGAGCCTTTAAGTTATAAAGGCCTAGCTTATGGGACTAGTCCAGTCCTAGTAATCCACTCAGAACAAAACCTCAATTTAACCTATTCATTGTTGTTAGAGTATTCCTAATAAAATGTAAATGGCGTGTTATTTATGGACGCTCTTTAACTACTGTGGCTCTCAGCATCCCATTCTAGCGGCGTGAAAGACCGCTTAATTTTGCTCAGAGACCTCTCTATCAGGCTTGAGATTCTTTTACGTGCCGTAAATCTACGACACGGGACCAACGACTTTACTTCCCTTCCGAAGGAAGCCATGCTAAGGATTTTTACACCCGAAAAAATCCATGTCCTCCTCCGGGTTTGAACCCGTGACCTTGGGTATATAAAGTTAGCATGGTAACCATCACACCACGGAGGACGACCAGAGTATTTCTAATGAAACAGGAATAAGTATGTTAGGCCAATTTTTGAACTTTAACGAAAATGCAAACTCAAACAGAACGTGCATTGATATAGAAGGAATTTATTTAAAATTCAAACTTGAATTGAAAAATCAATGAAAGTCTCCACCATACAATATTGTAGTATAGTATCCTTATAAAAAAATACTGGAATTAGACTGGCCAGACGTCCCATATTATACGGATATTCCCATAATCAAGAAGGAAGAACCTGTCCCGTATTGCCGTCACACTGATCGTCAAAAATCCCTAAGCGTTTTGAAATTTACGAATGGTCATTCAGTGCATTGGTTATTGGTGACCTATAGTAAAGTGTTCGGGCTGTAATGCTGCATGTGCATAGTAGCTGCTTGTATACATGCATTGTCGTATCATGTCAAACCGTTGTCGGAAGACGCGATGAGGGACGAATCTTATGGACTTATATTACTCTCTCTAGCACGTATGTGCTAGAGCAGATATTGAAGTGTACCCAAAAATTCGATAGCAAGATTTCACGGAAATACACGTTTTGAGAACCACTGAATTCAAAAAAACGTTTTTAGAAATCTCTCTCCGTTGGTGTGTATATGCGTGTGTGGAAAGCATAGCTCAAATGCGAAAAGTCCATTAAAAACCAAACTTGGTATTTTAGATTAGTATTTTTCAGGCGTGCGGCATAGAGATTTTCAGAAAAATCCCCTAAACTACCCTTTATATGTAACCATTTTTTAATATTTTGATTTCTAAAAAATGGATCTAACGAGTTTGAATAAAATGCCGTATATTAAGATGTTTGCATACCAAATAAAACACATATCCTGAATTTATTGGTTCCTGAACTCTTCATTCTGATAAACCGCAAGAGAAAGGCAAAAACGTACTGCAGAATAATATATTGTTATATCTAGTTAAAACTCACAATTTGTCTTATGCATTTTTTTGTATACCTGTTGTTGATTTTAATTTTAAAACAATTTTCTCAAACGGTAAACTTTTATCCGTTTCATATCTCTTTTGTTTTATTCCTGGCCATGGAAAGATAACCGAATTTCAATGGAAATCACATTATGACAGCTTTCAAAGATTTGACTATTGCTTTAGCCAAGTGTATATCCTTATTTCCCTTATATTTATAAGGGACTAAGTAATAAGACTATTTGGTATATTTATCTTGACTAGTATTATATAGATAAAAGAATGCTCTTTTGTAAAAATAATTTGTTTGCAGAACAGATAGAGAAAGCTATGTGAATGGAGTACATAAGATTTTTATGTTATTTCTAACGTATTAAGGGCATATGAATTGTTCTTCAAGAAAAGTTGACTATGTGTATATTTAACAAACTGGGAAAATGAAGAAAAGTATTCGTAGTTATAGCCCGTGAAAATAATAGTTTCAAATAACAGTGCAAAATTCATACTACGTGCTTCTACAATTTACCAATGAAGTGCGGGAGAATCTTCCTTTAAGCAGAAAATGACAGCTTACTTTGTGAGGATGAAAAGAAAGAAAAAGTTGCTGCAAGTGAAATCGCACTGTTACAATGTAAAACCCAACCTCAGGCGTAATAATTTTAATACACAACCCATTCGGCATATGTTTGGTGGCTATTCCAGCAGCTTGAGTATGCTGCCTGTGAGCAGATCCGAAGTGCAAGCTTCGTAGAAAATTCATTGGCACCGAAAGTAAAAAGGATCTTATTTTACGAAGAACTTTCTGTTCTTCGAGACAGTTTAAGGCCAGTGAATAGTCCGAACTTTGAAAAGAAATAATTTTTTTTCAGTAACAACATTTAATTGAATGTCCCAACATGAATATGTGTTAATGTCATATTTGCTGGATGTTTTTGGCTCACATGATATTACAGAGGGAATATTTTCAGTTGGAAAAGCAATGTTACCCCTCCGCAACAATAAAACACACACACACACACACACACACACACACACACACACACACACACACACTGGAAATGCTATTTGATGTGATTATAGCGTGGTTTGTCAGATTTTTTAAAACAATAATACAAGTTTGTTTTACGAAATAATGAGACAGATCCAGTGGCTCAGGTTTTTCGTCTGGGAATGGAATTCGGGAGGCCGTGGGATCGGTTCCCCGCGGCCGACCTCTTTGAGCCATAGCTTTTTCGGGGGTTTCCTGGCTCGCTAGCAAATGCTGGAGAGGATTCTTCATTCCCCCGACCTTCCTATCCCTTCATTTCAACTATTTCATCCCAAATGGTTTCTTTCAGGGTTGTGTCGACAAGAACTGCGGCACAGACACCATTCCGTGGAGGTGACTGCGCTCTGGAAATGCAGCTCTCGACGGCAGGATGGCGTTGGTGATTTGTCTGAGGTCTATCCGGGACAGAGCTATGGGCTCCTGTGGACTCTCGGCGTCGAGACTTGTTAGGGAACCTCCACGGCAGCTCTCTCCCTGTCCGGAATGTCGGCCGTCCTTTGAAACTACATTCCTTTTATCCTCTCTCCCAGGGACCCTAGTACAATAAGCCACCTCTTGCAGTGCGGAATACCCCTCCGTAACATTAACTCTCTCTCTCTCATACACACACACACACACACACAAACACATACATACACACCAATGCAATGAAAAGACACAAATATAAATTATGATAGTCCATAAAATATACAAATGAGTAATTGTAAATTACTTAAAGACAATTTCTGTATGAATATAAGTAAATATATTATAAAAGCATTTTAGTTTGTTTATGCAGCTTAACGTGCTTTAACCAGGTTGGTCATAACGGACGATGAATGAAATAGATGAAATAATGCTCAAAATAAATGTTCTTAGAGCCCATGGAGCTTTAGTTTCTGGACATACGTCTTTTCTGGATAAAGGAAAACCTCTAAAATAACCCTATCCGGGTAACTCGCTCTAATTGAGATTCGAACTCGCGACCTCTTAAATGTGAAGCAGACACGCTATCCCCACACTACCGAGGCGGGCTTTCCAAAAATTGTTGCTTTAGTGCAATTTTCAAAGTAAAAGTCATCCTGAAACTTTCTTTAAAATCTTAACAGAGAGAACAAACACAGTTTAATTTTATAAATATAGATATTTTTTGCAATTTGATATTTATAGTTCTGCCTCTCATCATGTGAGAGGGATGATGCTCCTTATTATCATTTTAATTTTTTTTGCAAATACATATAACCCGGATACACAATAAAACGTTCTAACGCCAGACTGGAAGTTCTTTTTATTAAGACATACACATTTGGTGGTGACTGTATTTTCATTCTGGAGTGCTTAAAACAAATACTTATTGCAATTTAATTTATATTATCCCTTCGTTTAATGAAAACTGTTCCGTGCCTTGTATTCTTATTATAAATCATGACTGTGCTCTTTGGGATGGACTAGTCCATAGTGCGAGCAGCCAGTATTGCCGCCCTCATCAAGGACAATGCATTCTCTATTGATCTTGGGTTTCATTATGCGACTATACCTATGGAGCATACCATAGGCAGCTCCATCCCACGTAATAATCTGTGATTCCTGCTTACTCGCATGCATCCATGGTCGCCAACAGTGTAATACGTTTGCGCAGTTGCCAACCATTACCAACATTGTAGTTGCTGGCTCTAAGTCGAAACAAAGATACTAGGTTATGTCTGTCCATCACTATGTAATAAATTAAACGTTGTATTATTAAGATTGACGTTGATCGAGGAAATGGATTCTGCAGGGAAGTCTTGTGAGAGTCTGTAAGTGTATTTACTTCATAGTTTTTGGAGTCTTTCTGTGCGGAAAATGTAAAATAAATGACATCAAAATGGACATTGCACAGCTATCAATGGCATACCCTATCAATATGTTATCGATGTACTACAGGGACCATAACAGCATGTCTCTCTTAGCCAAAGTATTTATCCAAAGGAACATAATAATAAGGAATAAACTCAGTTATTTAGTTGCTTTCAGGCTTTCTTGTCGCTAATGGGAGATCCCATAGCGAGTAGCGCCATGATGTATTTAACAGATTCAGCAAAACTCCTTTTTTTCTGTGTTTTCTATCTTAATTTTCTTCTTCATAGAAAAAAAAAAAGATTCATATCATATTTTCTTATGACAGTTCTGTAGTCACAGTTGTCAAGGCATTAGTCACAGTTGTCAAGGCATTCTATCATCTTATAATAGGTCTTTTTACTCAGACCAGTTAATAATTCTTCTTGGTATCTGATGATGTCTAATAGAGTCTGGCATTACTATTTTTGTACATTAATTGTAAGTTCCCTTTTCATTCGTTAAATTAATTGTTGCCTGTGTTCATATACAAGTAGCTGCCATCCTTATGATCCGGATTGACTGCTTATTATTAATTGTAATAGCTTTTAGATTAATCACTTCCAAGGGTAATAAATATCAAACAGCCTTCTTATCTTGTAAAAGGATACTACTTAGAAGAACTATAGACAAAGAGGCACTGTGTGCTTGTCGTGTATTGTGTAAAATTTATTTCACATGCCTGTCATTTAATATTTTCATCACTTCTGCAAAAAAGAAAAAAAACAAAAAAATACACACACAGCAAACAAATTTGAAAAAATGGCATTAACAGAAAACCTCCATCTGATTTAATAAAATTAGTTTTTCAGCTTCTCATATTTTTCAGGATTGCTTTCAGTGTCATTATATAAACATGGGTAAACTTCCACAGACGATCTAGAAGGTGTTGAAAATCTGCTAGATTGCCAAGGTAATTCTTCTTGGGATCATTGGGATTCCTTGGCTATGCCCTATCGTCACTCCATTCCTCTAGTTAGGGCCCTTTAAGTTTTAACAGATCAGTAAGCAATTACAAAGCAGCTGTAATGGCAGAGTGACAAAATTACCAAATCCATGTCACATAAGGAAGAGGAAAATTTGCAGCAGTATTAGATACATTTAAAAAGGTCCTAAACTTCCTCATTTGGGCAATTATATTCATTTTCAGCATCTGAATGTCTTATTATCTAAAATACAGCAGGACTTTTACATGACAAAGTGAACAAAGCATGCACACAAAAAAAAAGCAATTCTATATTTCTTGTGAATGCTATATAATGAAAAAGTAAATACCTAATTAAAATTTATTTCATGCTTAGCATTTTTTTACATTTTGGTGATATTTTGGCCAGTTAAACCTGGTATTAGAATAATGCTTGAGAAACAAAATACACCAAATTGTTATACCTAATCCAATATCCTCTGTTTCTCAAATGTGGTTTACTTGGAGACATTTGATATTGTTCATTTGACTAAAACAAAAAAAAGTAGTAATAAAATTGATTTATACCTAATTCAAAATTTATTATTCTTTTATCATTCATATTTTTAATAAATATTGACTTTTTTTGTTGAAATTGGTGTCTCCATCTGCGCAGAGATATTCTTGTCATTGTCTTATGGCATTACCATTTATATGCATAAATTCTTTTTGTGTAATGTTCATAATTACTTCACTGTAGTCACAAAAGAGGATTTTATTTTTAAAAGATTAGTAGCTAAATGAATAGAGGTTTGTGAAACACCCGCTTGCTGTGCAACACAGCTGAAAGACTTATTAGAGAGGGTTTCAATGCAATACCAATTTCTTCTAGCTTTTCCTTTGTTAGAACATGTTGTTTTTGCTTATTTGGTTTAGCATTTAGTGATCCTGGTGTTCTAATTTATTGACCAAACATCTCACAGGCTCTTTACTTGAAACAGAAAACCAGGAAAAGGGTTCTGAAATTGCTTACACACCTGTCTACATGATTCAATTTTCATGTTTGTTTTGTACAAAAAATATACTGTTTAAGCATGAATTTGCTGTCAGATATTTCTCTAATAAGAGAATAACATTCCTAAGAAAATCACACACAACACTCAAAACACTTCACATTATGAAGACAAAGCAAGGGCTGAGGCAGTTTACAGCTTGACACGTATGTGCTGTTTCTGTGTTGGCATAATACCAATGTGACTGCCGTCTTGGCTGACACACATATAGGGCAGTTGTGGCCTTGGCATAAAATGAAGGCCTGGCATAACATGTAAGATTACAAGCAGTGTAATCTTTATTTGCACTATGTTATTAGCCACCTGTAGTGTGTCAATCTGGGTGACTTAGTTGGTTAGGCCCTAGCCTTGTGATCCCAAATTTGTGGGTTCGAACTCACATGTGAAAAAATTCTTGCACACCGGTAGCACTGATATGTCTGATAATTTATAGAACATAGCACCATTAACAAACAAATCTTATTTTACTCCTGTAGTGAGGTTGTTCATAGAATATTTAAAAGAAAAAGATGGAAGTTAAACATTTTAGTTAAAAATGTTTCATAATTTTATTAATACTGTTTTTCAATTTCCACAAAAGTACTCATTAATATGAGGTAATTTAAAACAATTGCATTCCATTAATGTAGTGTCCTTAAATGCCTCTCTGGCAGATGATGGCATTGAAATCATAATTTTCATTTTAATGTTAGGTTTCATCATTAAATATCTAAGTTGAGGGTGGTGGTTTGTAATAGTTCCACTTGAACTCCCAATCCTCTGTGTTCTCACCAAAGACCTTGGAATTATATTACCTAGACTCACTGCTGGTGCTGATGTGGTATCGCTAGTTGAAACCTCTCGCACGTAGGTAGATGGAGGTAAAACGTGCGTTTTGCCGTATGCTCAGTGCTCTTAAAAGGCTTTAAAAGTGAGATGATTTAAGGGTGTTAGGGTTTAATAAAGCATGGTGCACTTCTATGCTGCACAATTGTACCAACCACCAGAAAAATGATTCCGAGACCACTTTCCATCAGTAAGAATAAATTGTAACATTTGTGTTCCAAATTCATTCCGATTTATTCTCGTGGGTTTCCTCGGTCACTAAGCGAATGATAATTTATTTTACATTTCCAATACATAAACTAAAATTATTGAGTAAGTCAGCTGCTCTGAGACAAATTTGTGCCAGTCTATACCCAGTGCATTTTGAGAAAAATTGTTTCCATGAGAATAAAGGCAAGATGATGCTAAACCCGGACACAGTTCCTTCAGTGTTTAGTTTCCCTTCTCATCTTGACAAAGCTAATGAGAATGCTAATTTTATTCTTATAACTATTTTGTGTATGTTTCATTAGCATTAGAAGTCAGTGCTAAAATATTAGATTCAATATTATAATTTGTCCTAAATTAAAAGAATTAACCGAAATCTTGATTAAGTTAATTTTTCAAATCATCTGTAATTTCAAACTGAAACATAACTCCACAGGGTGCAAAAAGGAATTTTGCAAAAGTGTTAGAACATAAAGAATATTAAGTAATAATCAATTCTTATTTTAGATTTGTTTATGAATTATTTCAGGAAGCACAGTGTTGCTCATATTAATACACCTATCTTATCTGACTCAAATATATCACAAATACTGATAGAAAATGTTTATTTAACGTCTTGAATACAATTTATTGAGGAGGAATAATTTCACATTTATTTTATTTTTATACTGTACATCTCTGAAAGTCCAGTATCACGTATGTTTTTTTTCCTGCTAAATCATTTTATTTATTTGTATGTTTTTATTTGTTTACATACCGCCTTTATAGGTAATATATTCATATTACCACTTTGACCTTCTATAACAACTGCTTAAATTGTTAAGGTGTACTTAATACTGTACTTCTCGATTAACTTAACACACATTCAGTATTGCATTCATATTTTCAGGCTCTTGAGGGTGGGGAATAAGAACAACTTCATCAGCCTAGAATTGAACTCAGCATATTTTTCATTTTTATTCAGCATTTTGATTACTGCAGAGACACTCTTAACGAGTCCTCTTTATAATTCTTGTTGACGGCTTTGTGCATTGAAGTAAAACACAGAAAACAGTCAAGGTCTAATCCCTATTCATAGATGATCATAAAGAATGTGTTGTCGCAATTATTTCCTACTCAGGTATTCTTATGATGTAATTATAGCTGTTTTAAATTTCACTGTTTTGCCATTACAACTAATGTATTGAGCGTGACATTGGGAGTCTCTTGCCCTCCAGTCCAGTTCTTCATTTCACAACACTTTAATTGGTCTGTACAGCTAGGCGTGTAGGGGCTTGGTTCTCACATACCTGTAACAAAACAAGTTCTATTGCTAAAGAATTACAAATATAGTAATAGGGGGTGAAAAAGATTTAAAAGGGAGAAGTTATTAAGTGGTATGCTGAATATGGGTGGTAAAATTACAAATGATGGAAGAAATGATATGAAACTAAATTGTAGGGGACAGATATTTGGAGGAAAGAATTTATACAAAGCAAATGGTTGAAAATGGCAAAATCAGTAGTAATGTAAAAAATATTCTGCAAACAATTAGAACTTTTATTTAGAGTTAAGATGAAATCGATATGGTCAGTTAAATAAATGGGCGTACTAGTATAAACAGCTTGAAAATTATAATGTAGAATTTAGGGGTTAGAAATGATGAATGGATTATTAATAATAGCTGTAGATAGTAGTGTCACTTTGAGTGCAACGGATATTCTGTATTGTTAAGAAGCTGTATTAAATTGCATGTAATTGGATGTGACAGGCACTTATAAATATTAAAGAAAACTAAACAATGAATAAGAAAAGGGAAAATGTTGTCTCACATATTTTGAATGGTATGCACCAATGTGGCCTGGGTTCTATCCTAGGTGACTGCATGTTGATTAGTGTGGACAGGAAAGTACAGGGGCGACCCCATCTCATTCCATGTATATTAATTCCATCACCTGCAGTACCATAAACAGTAAAAACAGGCATTAAACACTAGAAAAGAAAAATCTCTAAAACAAAATTATTGTTAAAAAGCTTATTTTTCTGTCTATTTTATGATATTAAGATAAATATTAGTAGAGGTTGTCTATATTACTTGCTTCCCTATAAGTAGAGGGGAAATAAGGGAATAAGGTTAAAGTGATAGTCAAATCTTTTAAACGCTGGTTGCCATGTGGTTGAACTCTGTTTGTTTACCTGACTAGGAGTTTACAAATTCCTGTATGGGAAAAATCAAATATTTTAAAACTGAAACCAATAAAGAAATATCTCAAAAATGGTCAACTCCACAAAAAAAAAAATGTATATGACATAAATTGTGCGTCCAAATCCACATTTTTTGTCTAGAAGTTTTTGTCTATCTCTTACGGTTTGCCAAGTATGCAAAATTCAGCAAAATTTATTCAGTATAAAGAGGTCTTCAGAGGCTACTCCCAGAAAATTCAAGGTAGGCATTTAATTTCTTGTGTAAATATCTTTAATATACAGTATTTTAATCAAAACTGTTAGAGCCATTTTTGAAAAAACAAATATTTCTAAAATTTGTTCCATGCAAAGGGTAGTTTGGGGTGGTGGATTTCTCTCAAAATCTTTGTGAAGCATCCCTGAAAGATAATAAACTTAAATAACAAGTTTTTAAGCTATTTTCAAAGCCACACACAAACACACATGGACCTTTTTCTAAAAATTATTTTTTTGGATATAGGGGACCCTATTTCTGGCGAAATCTCAATATCAAATTTTTGGGTGGAATGCAATACCTTCTGTATAACTGTGTACATAGTACGTGTAGAGAAAGTAAAAAGCTTGTTCTTCTATCTGCTTTATGCTAATCAAGATAAACATAATCAGAAATTATATTATTACTTAGTTCCTTATAAGTAGAGGGGAATTAAGGGAATACACTAAGCTAAAGTGATTGACAAATTTTTAAAAGCTGGTTGCATGTGATTTGGTTCTCTTTGCATTGTCAGGAGTAAAACAAAAGAAAAAGGAATGATAAATTCTCGTTTGAGAAAAGTTTAAAGTATTTTAAAATTGAAATAAATAACAAAAGATATCTCAGAAATTGTTAGCTCTATACAAAAAATGTACATGACATAAATTGTGTGTTTTAAAAAAATCTATATTTGTTGTGTAGTAAGTTTTTGTCTATCTCTTAATGGTTTATCAGTTATTTCAAGTCCATCCAGAATGAAAAAGTCTACAGAGGCTATCCCCAGAAGATTCAAGATATATCTTTTATTTGTCATGTAAATATCTTTAAGATAGAGTATTTCAGATACAATATTAAATCATTAGAGCCATTTTTGGGAAATCAAAATTATCGAAAAATGTTCCATGTAAGGGGTACTTTGAAATTGTTTGTGCCACATTCTTGGAAAATGCTGTACTTAAATGTCAAGTTTGGTATTTAACTGACTTTTTATTTTTAAGTTCTTGTTGTTCACAGACACAGCAACACCCATGGACCTTTTTCTGAAAATACTTTTCTTTTCAATTACAGAGGACCAAAAATGCATGTGTATTTCCAGTAAAATATATTGGTATAAAAATTTTGGGTGGAATGCAATATTTTCTATATGTACTAAGTAGAGAAAGTAAAAATGGTTAAAAAAATATGGCAATTCAGAAATACTTACCTACACATTTTAGATATTGGAAGTGAATAATTGGCTGCCCTTAGCTCGAATATCTAAAAGAGATAACATTAGAGATGGAAAAATTAGACAAAAAATAAAAATTAAAAAAATCTTATATGTTCCAATTACTCTAGCTGTTCCATATACAAACTATTCTTACAAAAGATTATTCTTTTTTTTTTTATCTCATGCTAATCGAGATAAACATTGCAGAATTGGTCTGTATTAGCATGTAGTGAATAGAGGAATAGGATGTTGCAGAATAGGTAGAGTTAGTCATATGAAGGTAGCGCATCAGTTTTTTACTTTCTCTACATATACTATGTACATAGTGTATAGAGAAGGTATTGTAATGCACCCAAAAAATTGATACTGAGATTTCACCAGAAATACATGTTTTGGGTCCTTCTGAATCCAAAAATACAATTTTTAGAAAAAGATCCATGTGTGTGGGTGTGTGCGTGCATGTGTGGACAACATAACTCAAAAATGAAAAGTCTGTTAAATACCAAACTTGGTATTTAAGTTTGGTATCTTCCAAGGATGTGACATGAAGATTTTCAAGAAGATTGCCCACCCCAAACTACCCTTTGCATGGAACATTTTTCGAAAATTTTGATTTTCTCAAAAATGGCTCTAACAATTTTGATTAAAATACTGTGAATTAAAGATATTTATATGACAAATAAAATGTATATCTTGATTTTTCTTTGAGTAGCCTCGGAAGACATCTTTATCCTGAATAAATTTTGTGAAATTTCGCATAGCTGATAAACCGTAAGAAATATTCAAAAACTTACCTAGCAAAAAATGTAGAGCATGATAAAACACACACATTATGTTATGTGCATTTTTTCGTGGAATTTACAGTTTTTGAGAGATTCCTTGTTATTGGATTCAGTTTTAAATACTTATACTTTACTTATTCAGGAACTTGTCAACTCTTTACTATACAAAGAAATGGATTTCTATACCATAGCAACCACATTTTAAAACATTTGACTGTCTAATAAGAACTATAGCTTTCCTGGCGACGTGTTAATTCAAAATCTTCTCGGGCTTCTAGCCAGGTAATAACTATTACCTGGCTAGAAGCCCGAGAAGATTTTGAATTTGACTGTCTTTTTAGCGTAGTGTGTTCCCTTATTTCCCTCCTACTTATAAGGAACTAAGTAACATAACATTTCTACTAATATAAGAACTATAGCTTTCCTGGCGACGTGTTAATTCAAAATCTTCTCAGGCTTCTAGCCAGGTAATAACTTGGCTTGACACCACCGTTTCGAAGAAGTGCATCTTCCTCGTCTTCAGGGTGAACTGAAGACGAGGAAGATGCACTTCTTCGAAACGGTGGTGTCAAGCCAAGTTATTACCTGGCTAGAAGCCCGAGAAGATTTTGAATTTCTACTAATGTTTATCTTGATTAGCATAAAGTGGATAGAAGAAGAAGAAGAAGCTTATTAACAATAATTTGTTTTAGAGATGAGTCATGTGAATGGAACACATCAGATTTTTTCCATTTTAGTGGGCAATGAAAATTCAACATTTGATTCAATTAAATATGTTTAAAATGTCTGAGTTTACCCATTATTAATTCACAGTACTCTATGCATATATTTCACTACATTAAATTTTGAGTACTCTACATGAACCACAGTAAATTTTGTCTAGGCATAGTTTAAAATTAGGAAATATGAAGCTTTGGTATGTTTAAGAATCACTGATGCCAAAAATACAATTATTGACATAAATTTTATATTTGAACAAGCTCCACATTTTTGCTATATACAAACTTTGGCCATATCTTATGTTTCTCAGATAAATATAATTTATTAAGAATGAGCTATTAACACAAGTTTTTACACATGTATTATTTTAATCCAGAAGATGTGCTATTTTAATCAAGATTATTGCAGATATTTTTGAGATAGTGGAAATAAAAAAATATTTTCCACATAAATACTTGAGTGGACTGTAATTCCATGGAAATCTTCATGTAACACTAATAAGTGAGGAATTTAATGTATGTTAGGGATCCCCTATCAAACAGTTTTGTTTCAGTGTCCAGATAGCCTTGTTATAATTTTTTTTTTTTCTGTTTTGTTCCAGAAAAACAAAGAAAAATGTTTATAATTTTTGTCCTTTCTCATGTTAGTTCTTATACCTTTTATAATGCTAAAGATCCTGCTTGCATCATAATCCTTGGAATGCTTTTATCATGATTGAATCCAAAAACTTTGCCCGTTTCTACCTAGAGAATTTGATTGAGTTGTTTAACATTTTTGTTTTATTTCATTTGGACAGACAAAGTTACAGCGTTTTAACACCACATTTTAAAAAGCAACATTCATTTTTGTATTCTATCTAGATGTCAACAAAAACCTTGGTCTCAAATATACATTTAATTTCAGGTAGTGTATTTTTCCCAGTTCAACCATTAGCCCATCATTTAATTTACCGAGTCAGGTGGCTCTGGTCATGTGGCCCACATTTGGGAAGTCCTGGGTTCAAACTGAGATTTCAGTGGACATATATGTTTTGAGTCCACTGAGTAAAAAAAAGCATTATTAGAAAAATGTTTGTGTGTAAATGGCGTGTTATTTATGGACGCTCTTTAACTACTGTGGTTCTCAGCGTCCCATTCTATACTGGGCGTGAAAGACCGCTTAATTTTGCTCAGAGGCCTCTCTTATCAGGCTTGAGGTTCTTTTACGTGCCGTAAATCTACAACACAGGACCAACAGCTTTACTTCCCTTCCAAAGGAAGGCATGCCAAGGATTTTACACCCGAAAAAATCCATCGTCATCCGCCGGGTTTGAACCCACGACCTTGGGTGTATGAAGCTAGCATGGTAACCATTACACCA
This sequence comes from Hymenopus coronatus, assembly GCA_030762935.1. Classification (NCBI taxonomy): domain Eukaryota; kingdom Metazoa; phylum Arthropoda; class Insecta; order Mantodea; family Hymenopodidae; genus Hymenopus; species Hymenopus coronatus. The sequence continues at coordinate 74,991,470 of CM060890.1, forward strand.
CGGAGGGCGATAATATTTGTGTGCGCATGCATGTGTGTGTGTGTGTGGGGGGGGGTGGAGCAGCATAGCTCAAAAATGAAAAGATTGTTAAATAACAAACTTGGTATTCAAGTTTAATATGTTCCATGGATGCACCATAAAGATTTTCAAGAAAATTCACCTACCTCAAAGTACTACATAGAACATTTTTTGAGCAGTTTGATTTTCTTAAAAATGGCTCTAATGATTTTTTTTTTTTAAAATATTGTATATTAAAGATATTTACATCACAATTAAAATGTATTATCTTGAATTTGCTGAGAATGGCCTCTGAAGACCTTTTCAGGTATTATTAAATATGAAAATTTAATCACAATATAACATCATAATTAAAAGAGAAGAAAGAAAATAAAAGTTATGAATAAAGACACAATTAAAGTATTATTAGAGATAAGACACTACCATTTGGATATATTTAAAAGGAATATCATAAATAATATAATTAATTCCTATATTTAATTATTTCTTAAATTCATTATAGGGCAAGCTATGATCCTGTTCTATTTTCTTGAAAGTTCAGGAGGTTTTTGTGTGATGATGTTTTTGGTTTTTTGAATTGGAATAGCTGTCATTTTCTTGCTTATTAACCATATGAAACACACAACAGTATGGCAAATAGATGATATGTAATTAATGGTATAATTTAATGCAGAAAAGTTTTTTTTTTTCTCTTTTTAATAGGGACAGTGGCAGTAAGCCAGATGAAGAAGATGCAAGACAGTGCAACCCATCGCTGCCAGTGGAAATGGAAATTGATACAGATAAAATGAGGGGAGATGCCATTGGGAATACACTTTATAGTGAATGTTGGGTACTAAAAATACTGCTAAAACTTTCTAAGGTAAATTAAATTAACCTCTTCCATATATATATATATATAGGTATATATCCATTGTAAAATTGGACATTTTACGGTATACTTATAAAATATATGCTTTGCAGACATCTCATTTTTTAGAAGGTGATGAAATTTGACAAACTCCTTCTGCTCACTTATTCAAAATGTTGAGGGTGTGTTTTATACACTTTGCTGGTATTATTAACCTACAAACTGTCAGCAGTGAATAATTTTTTGGTATAGGAACTCCTGAATGCTGCTGATGGAACCTTGATAAACTTGTGAATCTGTCCTTAGGGATGTTAAAGTTCTGAGATTGCTGAACTTCTTTGTAAAGATCTTCTCCATAGTTTTAAACATTTCATTTCTCTTTGATCTCTTGGCTGCTGTCCTAGAAATGTGCTGATACAGCTGAATTATCTGTATGCATGTTGGAAATGATCTTTGAGACAAATTGCCAGATTTGCACTCCACCAAAAAATTTGATACCGAGATTTCACCGGAAATATACGTTTTAGGGTCCCCTTTATCTAAAAAAAAAAAAAACAAAAAAAAGAAAAACCACTAAAAAACGAAAAGTAGGTAAAATACCAAACTTGGTATTTAAGTTTAGTATCTTCCAGAGATGCGACACAAAGATTTTGAGAAAAATCCCCCCACCCCCAACTACCCTTTACATGGAACCTTTTTCGAAAATTTTGTTTTTCTCAAAAATGGCTCTAACGATTTTGATTAAAATTTCGTATATTAAAGATATTTACCTGACAAATAAAATGTATATTTTGAATTTTCTGGGAATAGCCTCTGAAGAGTAGTTTATTCTGGATGAATTTTACTAAATTTTGAATAACTGCTAAACAGTAAGAGATGCACAAAAACTTACTACACAAAAAATGTAGAGCACGTTAAAACACACAATTTATGTTATATACATTTTTTTTGTGGAGTTCGTCGTTTTTGTGACATTCCTTATTTTTGTTTTCTACTATGAAAAACATACATTTCTCATACAGGAATTTGTCAACTGCTGTCCATACAAACAAAGGAACTTCAGTGACAGCGCAACCAGATTTTGATTATCTTTTTAAACTATGATACTCCCTTATTTCACCTCTGCTTACAAGGAAGCAAGTAATATGGCTATTTTTGCTAATGTCTTACTGATTAGCATGAAGTTAACAGAAGTATAAGCTTTTTAAGAATAATTTGCTGCAGGGATATAGAGAAAGTCATGTGAATGGTACACATAAGATTTTTACTTACAGAGGTTATCTGAAAATTTCTCAGCCTAACAATGAAAATGCAAAATTAATGATTTAAGAGTATTTTCATTTCTCAAAATAATATTTAAGAGCAAAACACCAATTACATCAATGCTTCTAGTATCATTATCTCACCCCTGAAGAGGTTTTCTTGGAAGCTCTGCAAAATAGGATTTACAGCTGCAGTTTGAAGAAAAAAGCTGTCCTGTGAGGAAATCTTTGAACTTGGGGTAGACATGAAAGTCAGAGGGCATCAGATTCAGGTAGTAGGGTGGTCCAACAATTCATAGTGCAAATACTTTAGTATTACAATGCCAGAACACTTGTGGTGTGTGTTCTGGTGAAAGATAACTTTTCCTCTGCAAATCAGACCTTTTCTCTTTTGGATTCTGGTGTATAATGAATCCAAGCTTCATCTATTGTAACAAATCTGTGAATAAAGTCAGTGTTATTTTGTTTCTGTTTAGTTTCTCTTAACACTGCTCGGAAGTACTCATGCTGTGCGTTGTGTTCGCTCTGCTGTGAGCAAATGTGGCACTCATCTTGCACAAGGTTTTTTTTATCCCTAAATCATGACACAAAATTTAACTTACATGCTCTTTAGTTATGTCTATAGCCTTAGCAATTTCATGTGCCTTGACTCATCCATCCATCAGCACCACATTGTGCACCTTTGTAACTATTTCTGGAGTTGTAGCACATTTTTGGTGTCCTTTGCATGGACCATCTTCTAGGCTGGCAAGCACACATTTAAATCCATTTAAATCTCTGGCCCACATTTTCACCATTGAAAATAAAGGCGTAGCTCCATCATACACTTTAATGAACTTGGCATGAATCTCATTTGGTGTCAATCCTTTGTTTTATGAATCATTTTATAATCCACAATACTCAAATATAAATTCCTATTTGAAAGTCTATCAACATACAGTTATTACCTCAAATCCCATGTGATGTTGATAAGCATTTGTAAATATGCAGAACAAGCAATGGGTAGAGATGGCTTGCATTCCCATTGTAAATATACTTTTAGGTTTTTTTGTGAAGAATTTACAAAAGGTTTCAATTCTGCTAACTAGTGTTTCATTTTCTGAGGAGAACACAAATATACTTATTGAACTGTAGGTATTTTTAAATTTTGGTTCAACTAATTTTTATATTGAAACACACCAAATCTGCAGAGGGTATAGTTGAATAAAATCCCCTGTTCCAGGGAGTCAAACCTTTTGGGCTGAAAAGCCAGAATGTTGACCCTCAATCACAGACTTGGTGAGCAGCTTTTTGATCACATTTATTTTTTGAGTGGATTTGAACGTAGTATCTTATCACTATGAGGTAAAGTTTACATTGTCGATTTGGTTAAGGTATTTTTACTTTCTCTGACACATATATACAATGTACATACACTAATTGGTGGAGAGGGTGTTGTAATAGCAAGTGCATAATATTACATTAACTGCATCACAATCGCATGAGTCGGGTGACCGTACAAGCTCATACATACTTTAATTGACAGTATTACCTTCCGCTATTTGCCACTGACACACATGCACGCACGCATGCATGCACACACACTTTCTTTCTAAAATACTTTAATTGAAAATATTACCTATATTCCTATTTGAGCAGCCATCTTATCTCTTAGGTCGTCTCCTTAGCGCGGTGGTAGTGCAGCTGCCTACCAAGCGGGAGACCTGGGTTCGATCCCCAGTACCGGCGTGGGGATTTTTCCCCCGCTGGGAGACCTGGACCGGGGTGCACTCAGCCTCGTGAGGTCCCTGGGGGGCCAATTGAGGAGCTACTTGATGGAGAAGTAGCGGCTCCAGGTCGTGAGGACCGCATTAACCGGCCGGGAGGGGCTCGAGGCGCTGACCACGTCTCACCCTCCAATACTGCACCCCATCCATGACGTCTGTAGTGGACCGAGATGGGGGACGCAGCGTACGGGCGGTAGGCCAAGGTTCCCCGTGAGCTGTCGTGCCATGGAGTTATCTTATCTCTTAGCATCTTTACTTCTGTTAAGTATATGCCTACGCTAGGGCAATTTTGGCTGTTCAGAAACAGGTTCCAGTATCTTGTCCTCTGACGCAAAAAAAGCTTCCGGTAATAATTTTTTCCTAACACCCTCCATTTGCACGCAATCTGCCAAAATTATGCATCCAGGCTTCCTGATCCCTGCATAATGGTCAAATGCTCTTACCAGCCTCTTATGAGTTTTCCACCCTTCCAACCTAAGCCATGCTAATCCCGTCCTCTGTTTCACACCCAGTATTAAAATACGAGGGCTGTCGCAGAAGTGCCTGACTTGACATATAGATAGCAGTTGTAGTTTCAAACAACAACAATGGTAAAAAGTACCAATCTTAGAAAGCTTAAGTTTGAAGTTTGACAACTTTACATTATTTAGCATTTGTTTGGCTCCCATCATTAGCGAATGCTCTCAGCAAATTTGTAAACATGGATAAAACTGGTCATCACTATGTGATACAATATTTCCATTTGAAAGGTCTTAGTTCAACTAATATTAAAGCTGAGCTAGATTCTACTTTGGGGAGTCTGCTCCTTTGTTTACACAGTGAAATATTGGGTGACAGAGTTTAAGCATGGCCATACGAGCTGCCAAGACAAACATCGCAGTGGCCGACCAAATGAGGTTACCAGCTCAGAAATTGTAAAGAAAATCCACAAAATGGAATGCACTGTTAACTGAAAGTGCACAAGCAGGCATTTCAAAAAGTTCTGTACATCGCATATGGACTGAAAATTTGTATATGAGAAAATTGTGTGTAAGGTGGGTGCCACGTTTGCTCACAATAGAACAAAAACAGTCGAGGGGCTGTTTCAGTTGAATGTTTGGCAATGCTTCACTACAATAAAGCTGATTTTGCATTGATTCATAACAATGGATGAAACCTGGGTCCATCACTTCACACCTGAGATTAAGGAACAATCAAAACAGTGCAAAGAAGACAAAGACAGTTCCATCTGCAGGCAAGGTCATTGTGTCAGTTTTCTGGGACGCAGGTGGAATAATTTTCATTGATTATCTCAAAAAAGGAAATGTAATCAATAGCAAATTTGTTACAGCATTTGAGTAATGAAATTGAGCAAAAATGACTGAATTTAGTGTAAAAGAAAGTTTTGTTTCAAGACAGTGCACCGGTTCACATGTTCATTATCGCCATGGTCAAAATCAATGAGTTAAAGTTTGCTTCCTCATGCAACCTATTCGCCAGATTTAGTGCCCTCTGATTTATTTCTGTTTCTAAACTTGAAGAAATGGCTTGGTGGTAGAAGATTTACCAACAGTGAAGAGGTGGAGTCTGCAGTTGGTGGCTATTTTGCAGACCTCGATAGTTCTCACCATAAACAGGGTATCAAAGCTATTGAACATTGCTGGGAAAAGTGTATTGAGCTGAAAGGAGACTATGTAGAGAAACACAAATGTGCTTTCTTTGTAAGGTCGGGTACTTCTGGGACAGCCCTCTTATGTTTCTTTAGCCTCCCAAATTTTATTTCATTTTGTAGCTCCAATGACAGTTTTTTTTTACATTTCATGATGCTATATCTATTTTCATTACCCCTTTGCCAAATATTGTTTTAAACCAATTTTTGATAATCCCCATTGCCCACCATTTTAGATCCTTTATGTTGTTCATTTGATGCCAATAAAATATTGTGCTTAGAGTTTGGTCATCTTCAATTTGTATTCCACCCAAAAATTTGATATAGCAATTGTAACAGAAGTAAATGTTTAAGGACTGCTGAATCCAAAAATGCATTTTTAGAAGATGTATGTGTGTTAGAGAAGAGGAGAAGAGAAGGGGAGAGAGGAGAGGAGAGTAGAGAAGTCTGGGGAAGGGGACAGCAGAGTGAGACGGGGGGGATGCAGCATAACACCCCCCCAAAAAAAAAATTCATTAAATACCAAAGTTGGTATATAAGTTCACTGTCTTCCAAAGATGTGGCACAAAGATTTTCAAGAAAATCCCTTTCCCCCAAACTACCTTTTATATGGAACATTTTTTAAAATTTTTGATTTTCTAAAAAATAGCTCTATTTTGATTCAAGTGCCATATATTAAATATATTTACATGATAAAATGTATATTGTGAATTACATAGGGATAGCCCCCTAGTTCTCTTCATCCTGAATACTGTTGCGTAACTGGTAAATGGTAAGAGATAGGCAAAATTTTACTTGCACAAAAAATGTAGATCTTGTTAAGATACACAATTTATGGCATATACAGTGTTTTTGTAGTGCTAACCGTTTCAGAGATATCCTCTGTTGTTGGCTTAGTTTTAAAATACTTAAAATTTCTTCAATTGGGAAGTTTTCAGCCATTTTATCTCTTTCTTTGTTACTCCTGGCCAAGTAAAGAGAACCTCATTTTAATGACAATTGTATATGACAGCTTTTAAAGGATTTGACTGTTACTTTAACCTAGTGTATTCCCTTCAATTGTAAGGAACTAAGCAATAATATAGTTTCTGTTAATGTTTGTGAGATTAGTATGATGTAGATAAAATAATAATCTTTTGTAAGAATAGTTTTTTTTTTTTTTTTTGCAGAAAAGTTAGCGAAAGTCATATGAACACATCAGATTTCTTTTTATTTAGTTTTTTCCAAGATCTTAATATTAATAGAGCCAAAGTAATACCAATATTTGCCAAATCATTGGATTGAAACAGGAATAGAGCTTTTCTTTTGTTTCATTCAGTCTCAAATTCCTGTTTAACAAGGTTTAATACAAGTTTGATTCAATAAATAACCAGAAAAGTTGTAATAAAATATAAAACGTCAACAAAATGTGTGCCTTTTAATTATGTTTTAATGGTGTCTGAGAGCTATCAGATGACTTGCTACCCCTGCCCTGTGAGTGGAATGCTGGTATTCAGTGAAACCAGTTATAGATTTGCACCAGCATGGAGCAGCGGAGTGTCATTAGATTTTTGTCAGTGGAAGGATTGAAACCAATCAAAATTCACCATCAGATGGCAATGCTATGCAATGAAAGTTGTTTGAGTCGAACACAAGTATGTGAGAGAAGAGAGGAGAGTGTATGAGTGGGCAGATAAGTAACCATAAGGGAATGATGTTTGAACAGTACATGCTGAGAGGTCAAAATATAAATAGTGAGAAGTATGCAAACCTTAAGTGTCAAAATTTGAAACCAACAATTTAGAAAGCAGTGTGCATGACAACGTGAGGTCACACACTGCTTGTCACATTAGATATTGTCAAAAACCTGCTTGCCCCACCCTCTGTATTCTCTGGATCTGGCACCTTAAAATTCACATTTTTAACCCATTGAAAGAAGCTCTTGGTGGCTCAAGATTCGCTGATGATGAAGTCTAGGTGGCATAAGAGCTTTTTGTGGTAATTCTTTAAGAATGTGTCATATCCTGGTGCTTTTTATTGCATTTATATTCTGGCATATTTCATGTTTTAATTCTTTAAGTGTTACATGCCTAAGTTCTTTACCTTCCCTTTTCTTGCCATGTTTTATGTCCTCTTCAGATGTTGGTCTAGATAAATGTTGAAAAATCTCTTCTAAATAGTTGGCAAATAGGTCTGCTTTATCCTTATCGCTCCTTACCTATGCTCCATCTCCTTTCGATTCACCTCCTGATTCAAAGTTTATTATACACAAATTCATTTGCATTGTTCGCTAATATAATATTTACCAGAGTAAACAACTTTAATAAAACAAAATCTTCTCGGGCTTCTAGCCAGGTAAAAACTTGGCTTGACACCAACGTTTCGAAGAAGTGCATCTTCACCCTGAAGACGAGGAAGATGCACTTCTTCGAAACGTTGGTGTCAAGCCAAGTTTTTACCTGGCTAGAAGCCCGAGAAGATTTTGAATTAATACGTCGCCAGGAAAGCTTCAGTTCTTATTTTAATAAAACAATTCAAATAAACTACTATTATAGAAAATATTCAAAGCTTTATTTCCTTAAATTTAAGAGAAGGTTTGAGTCAGAATAGAAACACTTGCATCACTTAGAGTTTTGTTATCTGACCGGTTTCAACAACTATTTGCTCTCATCTTAAGAAACCGACTGGCACTGTTGTATGTTGGTTGTTTGTGTTGATCCAGACAAATTGTAATTTCATTTTCTATAATCCAATATAGATTGGATTGATTGAGATGGTGTGTTGATGTTTCTGCATTCTTTTCTATTTTATATCTATTCATTTACTTCTTTTGCAGTTTAATTCAGAGTGTTGGTCAAAAGATGTGGAAACAGAGTTGTGCCTACTTTGGGACATGACAACTGAGCCTGATGTCGTGGAACTACTTATGGAGCATAACTTTTTAGAGCTGGCCTCCCAAGTAGTTAGAGAAACCACCACTCCAAGGCTGACTGTAAGTAATTATTTCTTGAAATTTGTGGGCTTTCACGGCCGGTGTCAGTATAAGAAAAATTATTTCTTGTTATGAGTGCAGTCAGTTTCTAACATTACTCAATGTTTTTTTTACTTTCTCTAGCACATATGTACAGAGTACATAGTTGATGGAGAAGGTATTGTATTCAACCTAAAATTTTGATACAAGGTTTCACTGGAAATATACATTTTAAGGACCCCTGTATAAATGAATTTGAAAAAGGTCTGTGTGTGCGTGCATGCGTGCTGATTAAAATAATATATATTAAAGATAATTACATGAATAAAAATGTATATCCATAATTTTCTGGAGTCTGTTTCCCATACCATGAGCAAGCTGCTAATCAAAACCGAGAGGGGAAAGTAGTTCAGAAAAACCGCCACTTTAGGCGAACAAAGAGAAATGAAGCAATGAACAATGAGAAATGAACTGAAACAAAGTAATATGGCCAAATCATGAATGAATAAAGATAATCAGTTACTATTTATGCTTAATTGCATACATTAACATTTCAGAAAAATCTGAATGATAAATGGTATTTTAAAAATTATTACTATAAGTAAAAGCTACAAAGAAGCATAACTATTCGATAATCTGTATTCCAATCTGTTGACAGTGGGGAAAACAACACACTATCACACAGCACACATTTTTGGCAGTCACTCCATTTGGCTAACAAACTATGAGGAAATACCTATCACAGTAAAAAACAAGTTCCAAAGTACTAAATTGAGACGCTTTTGTTAAAGGCAATTCTTTAATAAATAATTATTGTAATGACGAAGTTACAGAATAGCTGGAGAGTATGGAGAAAGAGGCAGCACAGCAATATTGATTTTTGTGCAATAGTTACGTACCAACAGAGATGAATGCGCAATTGTGTTATTATGAGGCAAGAGTTGAATTGTTTCACAGCATTTCAGGCCGTTTCCTTTTCACCTTTTCTTGCAGGTGTTGTAACATGTCCTGTTAGTACCTACACCAATTATCAGTTTGCACCCTGTAGCAAGAATTCATGATGAACTAATCCTTCAGAGTTAAAGGAAATTATCACCATTTCAAACTTCAACATTTGACCTGAACCTGACAAGGTTTTTGGGTCTTGGAAAACCTTTCCTGACCCATTGTGAAGATTGAACCCTGGTCTCAACATCATAGCCGTAGACAACCCGCCAGTTATGATTCTCTTAAGGAACATCTTGTTCTCATTTGTGCAATTAAAAAGCTCTTCACAGATTACAAGGTGATGGTCTTTCTGGTCTTGACTCATGAGCCGTGGGATGAACTTGGTGGCAACAGGATACATTCTAAGGTGCTGTGTCAGGATTTCATGACATGATCCAACTGAAATGTTATATTCTTCTGCAATCTCTTGGACAGTCAGCTGTGTGTCCATGTGTGGTGCATGGCATAGTTCAAATATGAAAAGTCTATTAAATACCAAACTTGGTATTTAAATTCATATCTTCCAAGGATGCGACACAACATTTTCAAGAAAATCTCCAACTACCAACATTGACAAATTTTAAAAAATTTTGATTTTCTCAAAAAATGGCTGTAACGATTTTGATTAAAATATTATATGTTAAATATATTTACATGAGAAATAGAATCTATATCTTGAATTTTCTGGAAATAGCCTCTGAAGACATCTTTATTCTGGATGAATTTTGCGGAATTTGGCATAACTGTAAACAGTAAGAGATGGGCAAAAACTTACTTCACAAAAAATGTAGAGCTCGTTAAAACACACAGTTTATGTTATATACACTTTTTTCGTGAGTTGACCATTTTTGAGATATTTCTTGTAATTGATTTCAGTTTTAAAATAATAACTTTTTTCTCATATAGGAATTTGTCAATTCCTGGCCATACAAACAAAGCAATTTCATACATATGGCAACCAGATTTTAAAACACTTGACTATCGCTTTAGCCTATGATACTCCCTTATTTCCTTTCTACTTACAAGGAAGCAAGTAATAAGACCATTTTTGCTCATTTTTTCTCGATTAGCATGGCATAGAAGAATAAGCTTTTTAACAATAATTTGTTACAGAGATGTAGAGAAAGTCATGTGAAGGGAACACCTCAGATTTTTAAACCATGTGAACCATGAATACAGTTTAAGCACTCATCACCATAGGTTTCCAGCATCATTTGCTGTGACTCTGTAAAGTTTTTTGTTTAGTTTCATGAAAATTTAATGCAGACGCATTGCTCCTCTCAAAATTTGCAAACTGTGCGATACATTGTTCTACTCAGTACAGCACTGAACAATAGCTAACAGATATAGAATAATGAAACTTCCGGAAGTTACAGATTAAAACTGGTGTGTGCAGGGATGCCAACTGTATTTTGCTGCAACATTTCATTGGCACGAAATTACGAATGCTCCGGATGCTTTTAAACAGACCTCGTACAGTGACTCCTGTAAATATTTGGTTTGTGACATTTGAAACCACTGACCTGCCATTACATCTCTAATTATTTTCAAGCTTGTTCATAATAAACAAAATAATTATACCTTTTAACGCTCCAGGACTTATATTTCCATATCAAACAAACATTAACCTCCTTTTGTCCATATTCTAAATAACAAAAATAACTGAAAACCTTGACTGAAAAAACATGTAATACATGTACTTTTAAACATTTGATTTTCTCTTTAGTGCTGCATTTAGTTGGAAGACCCTTTTGATGCTAAACATCATTCAGACAGTTTCGCAAACTAGATACTAATTAGTAGTCAGAACTAATGCTATTCCATTCTTCCAGCAGTCTTCTCTTTAGTTCCACAGCTGAGGTACCTAATTGAAGAAGTTCCTATCCTGTGGTTTGGTTAGTTCCACAAATTTTCAATGAGATTTGAATCTGGTGATTGCACACAGTTTGAATTACCTTGGAACAATTTTACAGCAGCCAGGAATGCACTTCATAGGTCATGTGTTTGGAAATTATCACCGTCATAAAATTTTAATGTTTCCAATATCCCTAATTTCTCAGCACTTTTCCACACACTGTCTTTAAGCAAGTGTAAATATTTATGTTTGTTCAGAATACCATCAATAAACACCAACTCTCCAGGTCCCTAGCAGAAATACACCCTCAAACCATCACACCTCCTCCACCATGCTTCACAGTTGGTTGGTTTATTTGTGTGGCTCTTGATTAGGTCTTTGCCACACCATAGTCATCCCACCTGACCCAAAAGCTATATAGAGACTCTCATCAGTGAAGATCACATCATTCCACCAGTTTTTGCCCTTAGCAAAGTTTAAACTATTACTACTTCTCCTCCTCCTCCTCCTCCTCCTCCTCCTCCTCCTCCTCCTCCTATTTACTTCACTGATGGATGATTTTTTCCTGGCTACTCTTCCATTAAAGGCTTCTGATTTTAGTGTCCTCCTGATTGTTTGTGGATTGCCCTACTTGTGTCACTGCTCATTCACCTCTGCAGCAATTTTTGGGGCAGTTACTTTTTTATTTTTCATTATTTTTACTAATTATAGCACATTCTTCTTTGTCTGTTAAGTTTGGCCTACCTGGTGGTGGTACTATCTTCATGTTTGTGCCTCCTAATGATGTCACCAACAGTACTCTTGGAAATTTGTAATAGTTTTGATATCTTTGTATACTTATGGCCTTTGGCATGATGAAATATGCAAAGTAGCCTTATTTTGAATGTAGTGTTACATACTTTTTGATCCATTTTACTTTTCACTTACATTCAACTTGAGCAATACAGTATCAGTCAGTTCAGCAACCTTTAGAATACTGAATGCTTTACCTTTTGCATAACTAGGTAACATCAAATGGAGCTGGCGTGAAAGTTAATAATTATAAGATGTGACATCTGTTGCTCTGAATGTAAATAGACTTTTTCTATCATATCATATAATGCAGACAAATTAATCTATATTGGTTGTAAACTAGAAACATATGCTTATTTTCAAAAAATAAATTACCAGAAAATATTGTTTAGATGTAAGAGAAAAGGAGCTCAAAAACCTCTGACATACATACAAGTCAAAAATTAGATGCATAACCTTGCAATATTAAAAGCAGTTGGAGTATGAGGCTAAAATTATTCATGCTAAGAAAAGGTCCTCTGCTAACTTTCCCTTCCATGCTCAAGCTTCTGCTAACTTTCTCTACCATCATACAACGTACATAGTAGGTATTTCATTCCACCCAAAAATTTGATATAGTGATTTCACCATAAATGCAGGTTTTGAGTATCCCTATATTCATAAAAACATTTTTAGAAAATGCACATGTCTATCTGTCTGTGTATGTGTCTGTCTATATGTGAACAACATAACGCAAAACAAAAGTAGGTTTGATGATCTTCCAAGAATGCGACATGAAGATTTTCAGCAAACTCCCCTCCACACCAAACTACCTTGTTCATGGAATATTTTTTAAATTTTTTTTCTCAAAAATGGCTCTAAAGATTTTGATTAAAATACCATATGTTTAAAATATTTTTATGGAAAATGAAATGTATGACGTGTTTACAAATTATTGGATGATTCCACAAGACTATATTTTCATCAATACTTGGCATAAATAAATTGCCATACCACATTTGAAGGAAGGAAGTTTGAAGTTTTGTGTTGTGCAGCTGGTTTTCATTTTTCTTTCATGAGTAGCATGTATATTGCTTTATGGAGAAACTAAATTTTTTACCAATGGATTATAGTGGTTCACTGACCACTTAGATGGCATTTCGTGAGTGCTATTCTCGATTGCTGCGGTAATGCACTTTTTCATACTGCCAATGTCACTGAAAGAGGAGAGGTGCAAGCACTATCCTTGATGTAATTCCAGGAATATATCACACACCTAAAGGTCAGGTGAATGGGTTGGCCATGTGCATAAGGGGTTGTCTGCAGTTATTCTATGATCAATCCCTCTACCTAGCGGGTGTCAATTGAGGTACCCACGGACATTTTCAAGGCAACATGGAGGGGTCCCATCTTGTTGGAAAATGAATCCCTGTTCCTCGTCACCCGTGAGTTGTGGCATTAACCTCTTTAATGTTAGCCATAAAATTATCACAAAGTGGATCATTGTTGCAGTTTGTATTGGAATAACTTCATTAGCATCTGGACTGTTGATGTTGGCACCTGCAACTGATGATTGGTGATGTTTTAGGCATCTGTATAAACCTTTCAAAGACTTTTGTCAATTGTTTCTTCATTTGCACTTGGCTTTGCATGCATTGTTTCTCTTGATGACAGATACATCCTCTGTCACAATATTGTTCGTATCATCTTTGGATTGATGATGCAGGAGATGGAGGACATCAAAATTGCCATCTAGATGCTTGGCAAATAACTATCTATACTCATAAATTCAGGCATAAACCAGCTATGTTCAGCTGGTAAGGCAGCCTTTTTACCAAAATAAATAAAAAAACTAATGTTTCTCATTATGTGACAAATGAAAATCAGATATGCAACACAAAACTTGACACTTCTCTCCTTCATGCCAAGTATTGCTGGAAACATATCCTTAAGAAATCGTCCAGTAATGTGTAGACACTCTGTATATCTTGAATTTTTTGGTAATAGCCTCTGAAGTCCACTCCATTCTGAATGATATAACTAGTAAACCATAAGAGATAGACAAACTATCATTAAATGTAATTCTATTAAAATGTACAATTTATGTCAAATATATTTTCTGTGAAGTTGACCATTTTGGAGGCATTCTTCGTTTTTGTTTTTTACTCCTGACCATGCAAAGAGAGTGGAATTTTAATCCATACCAGCACTTATAAAGTGAGATTATAAATAAAAGATTTGACTATGCTTTTTCTAGTGTATTCCCTTATTTCACTTGCACCTAGCAGTAGAAGCTAGTATTTTGCCTTTCAGTAGGTCCTCAAATTTGTTTCCCTGTATCTTTCTATTCTCTGCTATCTCCTTCAGAATGCAATATTTATGCTTTTTCCTTAAATCATCTAACAGCTGAATTGTTCTTCTTCTGAGTCTAATGGTTCCTTCTATCTTTCCTTCTATTATGTGCTACCAGCAGTTTCTTCTTAGAATGTGCCCTACCCAGTTTGCTTTTCTCCTGAAAATTGTGTATAACATTATTTCTTCTCACCATTTTTTCCAAATTTTTAATTTATCACTGTGTCTGTCCACTTCATATTCTCTATCCATCTCCAGCATAGTCTCTAGGTAAATATTTCTTCTCCATTTTCCCTAAAGTCCACATCTCCAATTCATACAGATCAATGCTCCAAATGTAACATTTAACCATTCTATATTCAAATTAAGCATCCTTTCTTCTGTCTTTGATATCCTTATACTTTTGATTTTTCTATGTTGATTTCCACTCCATATTCTTCCTGTTTCCACCAGCCTTGTACTTACAAGAAAATATTTAATACCATTTCTGCTCATGTTATCTCAATTAGTATGAAGTAGATAAAAGAATAAGCGATTGTTAGAATAGTTTGTTGCAGAACAGGTAGAGAAAATCATGTGAAAGTAACACATCAGATTTTTCCTCTAATTCATTCATATGACCTAGTAAGAGCTTTTGTGAAAGTAGGGTTATGAATACTTCATGTGAAAATATCATGTATTGCATTACTCATCTTATCTTAAGTATTTTACTGCATAACCTCCTGAAGCTATTAGAGAATTTTTCATTATCTTGTAAAAGTATTGAAATAGAGTATGCTATTAATGTACAGTATTGCTATTTTATTTTTTTTTTAGGAGATTTTGATTGGCATCGTAGGCAATGTATGTTGCATTCCTTCAGTACGCAACAAACTGGCTCTTAGACGAGACTTGATATCTAGTTTACTTCGGCTTCTGTCATTGCCAGATGTACCAACACTGCTTCAGTTGATACGACTTATTGAAATCTGTACTTGGGACTTGAGAAAGTTGGAAGGTAGTTCTTTAGAAACATCGGAAGACCAAGAAGGCCTAAAGGTTGATCATTTTTCAGAAAAAAATGTGGTCCATGATTTGAATGTTGGTGCTTCTAACACTGTAACAGACCCACGGAGTAAGTGTGCAGAGGTAAATGTTTCTGAGAAACAGAGACAGAATGTTGAGCACCAGGACCCTAAACAAAGTACTTCCAAGAACTGTGTGTCACAAAGAAGAGATTGTAAGTCAAAACCAGTAGAAAGCAGCTCTGATAGTCACTTGTCACAAAAGGCACTAGAGCAAGCAGCTGATGTCCCTGAGAATTTTTGGATGCAAGAGCTAATGGATGTAAATAAATGGCTGCCTAACATTATTTTCATTCTTAATAGTTCAACTAACGGTAAGTGTCAATTTATCCTGATATATGGTGGACTTTGAGACAGTGATGTGTTTTAACAATTAAAATTTAGTTGAGTCGATTTTGTAACACTACATCACTTACAAGTGTTACAAAATCGACTCAACTAAATTTTAAGTGTCAATTTGTTATATGCTATGTGCAGTTGAACTTACTACTAATAGGCTGAACTATTAGTTGGAAATTCAACCAATAAGACAGACTTGCAAAATTAACAGTTATGAGATTTACATCACATTTTTACTTTCTGTGCTTAGTACTTAGAGAAGCTATTGCATTCCACCCAAACATTCAATATCAAGATTTGACTGCAAATACACGCTTTAAGGTCTCCCTGAATCCAAAAAATAGCATTTTTAGAAAAAGGTCTTTGTGTATGTGTGTGTGTGTGTGCGCGCATGTGTGCATGTGTGAGTGTGATAAGTGTAAAATGAAAATTTGGTAAAATAACAAACATGGTATTTAACTTTAGTATCTTCCAGGGATACAACATAAAATTTTTGAGGAAATTCACATGCTCCAAACTACCCTTTACGTGGAAAAAAATATGAACATTTTGATTTCCTCAAAAATTGTTTCTAATGATTTGGATTAACAATGTTTACAGAAGAAATAAAATGTATGTCTTGAATTTTCTGTGTATAACCTCTGAAGACCTCTTCCTTCCATATGACTTATGCATAACTGGTAAACCATAAGAGATAGACAAAAACTTACTATCAAAAATTGTAGATCTTGTTAAAATATACAGTTTTTGAAGTATACATTTGTTTGGGAAGTTGATCACTTCCGAGATATTCCTTGTTGTTGGTTTCAGTTTTAAAATACTAAACTTTTCTCATATGGGAATTTGTTAACTCTGGCCATGCAAAGAAACAAATTTCAATTCCATAGCACCCACTTTTTAAAAAATTTTGACAACTTTAGCCTAGAGTATATTTCCTAATTTTCTGTTTACTTACAAGGAAGCAAGTAATAAGACAATTTCTGCTAATGTTTATCTCGATTAGCATGAAGTAGATAGAGTTAATTAATTTCCTATAGCTCCTAAGTGGAATATAGATCATTGTTATGATGTTTACATGATCAGATTCAAATTTCTAGTTTGTGAGTTTGCTGCTATATGCCATGCTGATGAGGAATCAGCACTTTGATAACAGATGTAGGATGAAATCATGAGTTTGTGGATGCAAAATAACAGAGTTTTGCCTAGAAACCTTCTTCTTTCAATGTATGGGTTCTTTTACATACAAATAAACATTACACAGGTTTACTTCCCTATCAAAGGAAAACATGCTAAGGATTTTTGCATCTGAAAAAATCCATCACCCTTCACCAGGTTTGAAACTACAATCGTGGGTTTTAGAGGCTAACATAGTAACCATTACACCGTGCAGGGCGACTGAAGTAGATAGAAGAATAAGCTTTTTAAAAATAATTTCTTACAGAGATGTAGAGAAAGATATGAATGGAATATATAAGAGTTTTAGTATTTTGGTGCAAAGGATTAAAATTGAATTACAATTTTTTTGTATCATGTACTCTTTTTTTTTTTTTTTGTGGCAACATTCATGCTTATCCCTTGCTGGTGAAACAGTGCATGTTGTTTTCTTCTGGTTTGAGGTTTTTGGAATGCCACATTGTCATATTCCATAGACCTTGGACTTTTCTTTGTGTATCCTTAATCATTATCTTCTTCATATATATATATATATATAAAACTTCATGAATGGAGCCTATCAGTCCATCCCGGCTCCTTCAAAATCTTGTTCCAATCACCTTTTCATTGGTCCTCCAACCGTTGTTTTTGTTTTTGCATTTTTGTCTTTCAGATGCATGTTATATATTTTCTCCAAATTTCTACATATGTTCTTTTTCCCAGTAATTTCCAAATTCATTTCAAATTGAAAAAAGGACTTGCTCACACACTTCTACTACATTACACTTTTTTTTTAACCCAAACATGTTTCAGAAGCTGTTGTTCCTATCATCAGCTGATTATGACTGGTAAGATAATGGGGAGATAAAGAAGCTCATCTCCATGTGGTGTCCCTTGGACTGGATCAATCAAAGTAACAACCAAAAAGAATAACTTTTTTGAAAGCTTTATATGTTAGATCCAGACAAAGTGAGCTTCAAAACTAGCAACAGCTCCCAGCCAAAAACCATGCACTGGAATGCAGATGGTCTAAACCAAGCCAAGAAACTACAAATCTCCAAATTATTATATAACAATGATATTGACTGCTTTATTATTACAGAATGTAACATGACTCCAGATACAGAGACAACATAAAAGAAGATAAATAGATAGTGGAATTTTAGTTGCTACCAAAGCAGATATAACAACAAAAGTAAAAAGCTCTAAGAGACATGTGTCAAGATGAATCTTCAGAAATAATACAGGCTACAAAATGGAAATAGAGCAAAAGTATAGCATATATGGTATACACAGCGCACCGGGAATTAAAATTTAAATTTAGATATTATAGACACCAACAAGAAAACAATAATAACAGAATTTAATGACCACTCCATAATATTCCAGACTTACTCAGACTTAAATGAGACAGGAGAAAGTATTGAAGAATTTCTAGACTCTACGCCAATGCATTTATATATAAATCTGGTGATATAAAAAAATTATACACCACACAGGACAACAAACACATGTGACATAGTCATGGATATAAAGGACCTAGCAAAGTAAATGGTTATAACTAATACAGGTAGTGGACACAGAGCAGTTATACCAGAAACATCTATCAACAAAAGAAATATGAGGAACCCACAAGTCAAATGCAAAAAGAAGTATATCTTCAAGAAAGTCAACTGGTCACTCTTCAAAAATAAATTAGAAGAAAACATTGAACTTATAAATGAAGAAGAAAGTACTGACAAACTAACAAAAATGTTCATTGATATCATTAAACTAGTTAAATTGCATGTATCCAGAGGAAATGTTAAGATATACAAACCATTTTTGAACAAAAACCTAAACAAATTATAAAAAATAAGGAAAAAAAAAAACAACAAAAAAAAAACAAACAAAAACAACAACAAAATAGAAGAAATGGATAAGTGGAGAAAACTGGCACACAACTTAAGAAAGAGGTAATCAAAGCCAATAGAGAAACCTTCACCAACTTAGACAAAGCACCAATGTACATCAGTATATAAACAAATGGAAACACCAGCAGAAAAACTTAACATCAATGGAAGTATATAGAAAAGAAAAATGGGAAGATCAAACCATAGCCAACACATTCGACACCCATTATAAAGGAGTTAATTCAATCTCTCATAACTTTAAAAAACAAAATAAAATACTACAAAAAAAAAAAAAAAAGGAAATACTAAGGATAAATCAACACACAGACACTTCAATGTTGACTTCAATACACAAGAACTAAACCAGACACAACCTGGTATAGATTATACACATACTGAATTCATGAAACACATGAGAAAGAAAGCTAAACTATTTCTGTTAAAATTGTACAATAATATATGCCAAAGTCAAACTAAAATCCCATCAACATGGAAAAAGGCACTAATTATACCAATAGCGAAATCAGACTAAGGAAAAGAAGAATTGAACAGTTACATGGGTAGCAACAAAATGAAATGACAAGATTTCAAAGTCTCCTGCTGGGAGCAATATCCATTCCAACACTCTTCAGCATGTATATAAATGATCTCCCATTTACAAAGTAAATAAAGACATAGATGTAGATATGCTTGCAGATGATGTAATAATGTATGGAACAGTAGCCAAAAGCTGTAAAGATAGAAAAAGTAATATGTCCAGCAATTAAATCAGGACAATAATATGACAATAAGCACTAATAAAGACAGTGTATCAAATTTTCTCCTTAAAACATGAGACTGAAAATCCCAATACAATAATAAAAGGGAACCAAATAAACAAAAATAATAGCACCACATATGATGAAATCACTATGGACAATAAATTATCACTCAACGAATACAATAAAACAAACAAAGCAACACACAAGTCCAAAATACTAAAATGATTAGCAGGTGGTAAATGGGGAAGCAATATGGATGCTTTAAACAAAACCTACACTAAATATATCAAACTCAGTACTCAAATATGGAGGTGAAATAGTATGAACTACCAGCAAGAAAAATAAATTAGCCTCGGAAACCTGTCAAAATAAAATTCTGTATATGACAACAGGTGCAGTAAACAAATAAAAGCACAAGTGGTTCTACAAAGAAAGAAAAAAAAAAAAAAAAAAAAAAGAAATTAAATTAAAACACAACAATATTTTAAAACCAAAGCAGAGGAACTTTTGATGATTCATCCAAAAAATTATGAAATTGCTCCAAAATCAACACCAACAAATTCAGCAGTCTATATAGAAATTGCAATATCTGCTTGCTTGACTGAACCATTTTCTAAAACAGAAGACACTCTAGAAAAACTTACAAGTCTCACTAAATATCCTCAAAATGCTTGGCTTAGACCGTACATAGATGGATCACCAACAAACAGTAATAATGGAGCCTGGTTCCACTATTAGGTTTAATAATGAGAATCTTATTTATGGGGTTTATACGGTAATATTGTCCCAAAATAACTGGCCTGATCAACTCAAAATCAGCCATGAAGCAATAAATAATTATGAAATGCAATCAGAACCCATAAATCAAATCAGACATATATACAAACAACAAACACCACAAGACAAAACTGTAATCCTGCAATGGAAATCCTCACATATTGGCTTGCAGAGAAATGAAAGGGCAGACTTGTTGGCAGTACTATCATACAAAAATCCACACACAAGCTGACAATAGAGACATGCTGCCAAATACTCCACAAAGATAAAAAATTAAACAGAAAAGCACAATTCAAAGAGTCACATATAGGGAAAAAATATCACTAAGAATATCTGGCACCTATCAAACAAAACATCCACAGCACTGTTTTGACTAGAAAGCGACCATGACTGTTCCAATAATCACTTATGCAGAGAGGGATTATCACTAATAAACCTATGTACCATCTGTGAGGAAGATACTGCATGGACAAGAATCATCTTTTGGTCTGCAGATGTATGGATCTAGCCAAGCAGAACCAGGAGCTCTCTACTGGGAGGCTACGGTTCTAATGGTATAGGCCAAATTCCTGCCATTAGACAACAACAACAGATTTAGGATAATGGTTAGTCTCTCGGCAATCAAGCTTGGACATTTAGATGTGCTTGCTTATACAATTTTCTTCTTAGGGATATACAAATTCATAAGTTCCTGCCAGTTTCTCAAGAATTTTTATCCAGAGATATAGTAAGCGGTATATGTCTTTCTTCGTTGTTCAACTATTTTATTATTTTGTGTACCCTTTTCTTCTCTACCATATGTTCTATTTGTGTACTCCAACTATATTTTATTTTTCTTCTTTTTTACGAAGGTGTTTTTTTTATGTAATCTGCTTTTAACATTATATTTGTGAGGTTAGACAGCCTTATGGAAAATCTGCTTAATATATTTTTTTTATTCTTGGTTTAGGTTATTACTAGGGTTGTGCTCTTAGGTAAACACATATTTTGTTTGCACCATAATATAAACAACACTATTTAATGGATAGGTAGAGTCAGATTGAAAAATTCAATCCCATAGCTGGGATTTGAACCATGAATCTCCTGGTCTCTAGCCGGTTGCTCTTCCACTGAGCTACTGACAACATGCTTGCATAGCATTGAATTTCTCAACTGACCTGCATATTTCCTGGTAAGCCACAAGGTAATCTCAGTTGCTCAGTGGAAGAGCAACCGGCTATAGACTGGGAGACCATGGTTCAAATCCTGGCTATGGCATTGAATTTTTCAGTCTGACTCTACCTATCTAACTCCTGTCTACACATAGGTTGTGTGGAAAAAAGAATTAAACCAATACTATTTAATGTTCTTGTAATCACACTAGAGCATATATTTTAGACTTTTTTTTTCTGATTTAGGTATGTAAATACATTTTTGGATATTCATATAAAACACACAGAAGTGACTTTTTTAAAAATAATTTTTAAGTCACCATCTAACCAATTAAATTTTTATTTGCATAGTCTATGTGCCATACTTTGTTATTAAGAAGTGCAAGAATTTGATATATGTCAGCTATAGTATCCCTCCATTAGAAAGAAAATATAAACATCATGCTTATACAAGCAGGAAGGGAAACATTGGAAAAACTACTTCCCATATGTGACCTTCATGACCAAATAGATAGGGGTGAAAATTCCTATATTTTGTGTGCATGATTTTGCATCTCTTGTTGCTTTAACTTCCAGTTTTATTATGGTTTTGCAAAGTGACATATTGACAGTTCAAGTTCACAGGGGATTGAACATGCCTAAATTGAAAAGTGGTATAAGTTACTGTTTACAGTTGTATGCTGTGGAATTTAAGGATACTTTTAGTTTTTATGGTAAAATATTGTATTGTCATAATTTATAAAGGTAGATCAGTAATCACAAGCAATACAAACATATGTCAGCTAATTCAGGTGTTGTAACATCAAGTAGCATCAGGCAGGCAACCTATGAAAATAAATCTAGTAGAATTTGAAGCTGATTTAGTTCATGAGGCATGAAGCTGATATTATAAATGCATTGCTTCTGTAACGGGTGAATAAGGCAGGAAACCAACTATTTTTTTTTATGTTTATTTGATCCTTAGTCCTCAAATGAGGTTGACCACACAGATCCTGAGTGTGCAATATTATACAAAGTATAACATTTAAAGAGTAAATAATAATTTATTAAAATGTTTACAGTTAAACAATAACTAGTTATTATAAAAAGTTAATAGTTTGAAAATTACAATGTTTAAAGCTTAATCAATGCTTGGATAGGTGGAGTCAAACTGAAAAATTCAATGTCATAGCTGGGATTTGAACCATGGATCTCTCGGTCTCTAGCTGGTTGCTCCATCCACTGAGCTACCATGGCAACATGCTAACATGCCATTAAATTCAACTGACTCGCATGTTTCCGGGTAAACCACAAAATTATTTTGAGATGGCATACCCCAATGGCAACTTGCAATGTTACAAGTACTATAAGTGCCAGGCTTCTTAGTTTACCAATTATTAGATCAATAAGTGTAAATTAATTATTTTTTACACACAAGGTGTGTGTAATGCTGTTTGTTAGCCTAAAATGATTCATGACACGTGTTGTAGATGGATTGCATAGAAAATGTGTGGAAAGTAAACTAGTTTTCTGACATTGATAAATTGACTTCTAACAGGAAAAAGGTAATCATCAAGCTAGCCAAAAGAACTGAACATTTTCAGGATACAAATCCAAATGATCTGCTGCTACGGGTGTATCTGTAGTGACTTGCTGGGGAACGTAGTTTATTCAGTATTACTTAGAAAATCTAAATGGTTTTACTGTTGTCTTAAATGAGTTCTGGGCTGATGCCCAGCCAAATTCTGAATTTTTACTTTATGTACTAGAATACAGGAAACTGGCGCTTGCTGACTTTGCAAGAGAATTTGGATTATGATTCTTTTAATTGAGCAATGCCATTAAGTTTTTCATGCGTTAAAATGTATTTTTTTACTAGTCCTATAGTTTGAATTTTTAGTTTCTTTTATGAAGTTTGGATCCCCAGGTTGACAAATTCCCAGAAATCCTTAAAATATTATATGGAATTTCTTAAAATGTACAGTGAGTAAGACCTAAACATGCCCTAAATTGTTTTATAAGAGGCAATATGTGTTGTGTGCAGCTGCAATCTGTATCTTTTGATCCATTCTGGTTATGGAAATTAAGTGAAAACTCACTTTAAAGACATGTAATATGGAAGAAATTAATGTGGTTATTAATATTTATGGTTATATTGTGCACAATAAATGCACTGTGTTAAATACACGGTTAGCTACTAAAATACTTTGAATCAAATAATCTTCTCTGTAACATGAAAAAGACTAAATATATGTTATTGAAATTACACACTAGGGAAATAGCAGTTGAAATCACCTAATTATTAATGATGAATTAATAAAAGTGAGTCAACATAAATTCTTAGGCATAATAGTGGCTGAAAACTTTCTTGGGGGGAACATAATAATTATCTATGTAACAAAATTAATAAGTTAATATCTCTCATAAAGCATTTTAAAACATTTACAAACAAGCATATTCTTTGGTTATACTATGGTACTATTTATGCAAATTTATTATCTGGTGATGAGATATGGAGATCAGCAGCTAAGATATATATGGACAGGTTATTTATTCTAAAAAAGAGGTGTATAAGGGTTAGAAGTAAATAATATGCTATCCACAGAGTCATATAGAAATACTTTCATAAATAATGATATACTTACTCTCTATTCATTATATACTTATAAGGCAATATTATTTGAAAAAAATATTTAATAAGTAACAACTATGAGCACAACTATAATATCAGGACTATGGGTGACTATTACAGTAAGGCAGCTACTGAAAAATATTTATATATTATGGGAACTATATTGTTCAATAAATTTCCATTAAATATTAAACTTTCAAATGGATAAACCTTTAAGAGAGAACTTAAACTGTACCTAATTAAGAAATATATGTATTCCATGATCAAATTTTAATTACCCGTATAAAAAGAAAATTATGAACAAATTGTACATAAAACTTTACAATGCTTGAAATTTGAAAAACTAATCTATGAGCAATAAAAATTATTATTATTATTATTATTATTATTATTATTATTATTATTATTATTATTATTAAGACATGTAATTGAAAACTCTTTTGTTTCAGAGAAATTGCTGCGTAGAGTATTGTCGTTACTGGATACACTTTGCTACATTCCTGTTGGCAGTTGTTTTCTGGGAAACTATGTAGCTAGTCCAGGTGAGTTGTGTTATCATCATCATCATCATCATCATCATCATCATCATCATCATCATCATCATCATCATCATCAAGTTTATTTAACAGCCAGCAATGAAAGGGTGATATCAAAATTGCAAGTATTGTGTCCTATGGATATGCTCCAACTCTGGAGCTTTGCCTCCTTTTAGACTTTTCACAAGTCCATGTTATCTACCTTGCTGAAATCTCACTGTCCAGTCCTGAGATTTCTGGGTTCTATGTGCTCACTTTTTGTTGGGTGCTTGGCTTCCTAGTCTTCATTTGGTAGGTTTCTCACAATTTTGGAAGCACAGCAAAATAACAGTATTGAGAAATGAAGTACTCTATACACCCTGATATCTAGAGACAATGCTAAGGTTTCATTTTGTCTCAGTGCATATGCACTATGTTTCGTTTAATAATTCAGCTAGTTTGCAGTAATTAGATAATTTATTCATCATAAAGGCTGAGGGCCTCAAAGAAAGAAACTTACTTTCGTTGACAACACTGCAGAAAGACAAGCAGGCAATATCTCTCATTTTCTTCCTAACCCTTGCCCAAGAAATGTGCCCTAGCTAGTACCTATGCTTCTCTTTCCATCCCATTCATGCCCAGAATACTACTTTACTGCCCATTTCCTGAGAGAAATTTTGCTTTGTGCCTGAAGGTTATATATTATTGTTCATCTTTTGCCATATTATTTTCAAACATTCTTAATTTTCTCAATTATTTTCTGTTGACATTCCCATCTTTCCCTCTTTCCTCATCTTCTGAGTTTTTTTCATTTTCACTTCTGCCTGGGTTTTTTTCTTGTTTTTGTTTTTTTTCCCCCAATTTTATATTGTTGGTCATACCAACCATCTTGCCTACCTTAGACGCTTTTTGCACCCATTAAAATATATAAAATAATTGCAAAAGTAGAGCACATAGCCTCAGCCAATGTTTTTAACCTTGACATCATTGACCAAAAAATTGAAAAACATAAGGAGAAATTAACCTTAAAAAAAATCACCACTCTGTCCACCTAAAAACCAAAAGTTATATATAAAAAAATTCACTTATCACCCAACAGCAGATAGAAAATTCAAAAAATTTTTCAAGAAATACAATATAAGTTTAGCTTCAAGTAACCAATGCAACATAAAAATACATTGAAAACATACATTAAGGACCCCATACCTACAAATCAGAGATCAGGCATCTAAAGAATTGACTGCAAGGACTGTAAATTATGTTACATTGGACAAACAAAAAGAAGATTGGAAACAAGGTTAAAAGAACATTTCAGACATATCAAACAGAAACAGAGAGATAAATCGGCAGTAGCACACCATTTTTTGACATCATATCACGAAATAGAAAATTACATAAAGTTGCTAAAACCTGTAAACAACCTGGCAGCACTCACAGTTTGGGAGAATATTCTCATTACATAACACAAAGACCAACTGATAAATTTTGAAATACCACCACATGATTATGAACTTCTACTGAGAACACCAGATGTCTCCACCATAACAGACCACAGAGCACAAATTCCAGCCATTAGTCGGACCTCAACTAAAGAAGAGGGCAAACGCCCTTGAAACATATGTTTTGAAAAAATTTCATTTAAGTGATGAGTGTCACTATTCCGACTCATTTTCAACTGTTATACTTGAACTACCTCACTTGTCTCAAACTTCTGAGTTTCTTTAATTATGTTAAAGCTTGAATCTATTTGCCTGTGAAATCTGTAACATCCATTAGACTCAAAACACTGTATGTATTGATATCTGCAAATATGCAAAGAAGCTTGTGACAGTGATGTGATTAAATTAAAAACAAAAGAATTTGAGTTGGTTTTTGTAACACAAATATCACTTAGAAATTACTGGGACCAGTTTCGGGAAGACTTGTTCCATTTTCAACTCTGCATTCCAACTAAATCTTGTTTTGTTGGCGTCAATGATGAGGGTGGTGGTGTATCGTTTGTGGAGCACCTGTTGCTGGATCTATGAACTTTCAAAGGTTACTCCTCATCCTTGAAGCCAACAAAGCAAGATTTAGTTGGAATGAAGGGTTGAAAATGGGAAAAGTTTTCCCGAAACACAAAATTACACAAAGTAATTTTCAAGTGATGTTTGTGTTACAAAAACCAACTCAAATTCTTTTGTTTTTAAGTGTATGTATTATTTAAATAGTTTGAAACAACACATATCAAATCATACCTAATCTGGCTGGCGTCACTCACACACTCACCCCACACATGCCAAAGTATCAACAAGATAATATTCCCCAAAAATAGTAAATTCGTTAAACTGGGACAAGACCTTGAGTAAACCTAGGCGAATGCCTGGTTCCCAGAACACAACAGCATGTCTTGACTAATCCTCACAAGCAAAGTACTTGGTCCATTCAACCCTAAGGCAAGCAGATCATGGGTGTTCACAGAAAGCACAAAAAGTTAATTAAATCTATGAAGAAAACAAATACAAATGATATGTGAAAACCCCATTGATATTTAAGCTGGATTGAAAATATAAATGCCCTGCTTCCAATGGCATTTGTTATTCTTGTGGTCTATGGGTAACATGCTAGTCTGTGGTTCCCAAGATTGTGAGCTCAAACTCTGCGGAGGGCAATTAATTTTTTCAGGCATCAAAATCCGTAACATGGCTTCCTTCATACAGGTCATACTTGTATAAGAACCTCAAGCTAATAAAGGGGCTTCTGAGCAGAATTAAGCAATCTTTCATGCCCAATATAGAACCACAGGAGTTAAAGAGCATTCATAATAAAGTTCAATTTAATTTTTATTTTCTCTACATGTACTATGTACATAGTGTATAGAGAACGTATTGTAATGTGCCCAAAATTTTGATACCAAGATTTCACCGGAAATACATGTTTTGGGTCCCCCTGAATCCAAAAAAAGCATTTCTGGAAAAAGGTCCATGTGTGTGCATGTGATTATGTGTGTGTCTGTGGACAGCATAGCTCAAAAACGAAAAGACCGTTAAATACCAAACTTGGTATTTAAGTTTGGTATCTTGCAAGGATGAGACACGAAGATATTCAATAAAATTCCCCACTCCCAACTATCCTTTACATGGAACTTTTTTGGAAAATTTTGATTTCCTCAAAAATGGCTCTAATGATTTTGATTAAAGTATCGTTAATTAAAGGTATTTACCTGACAAATAATATGTATATCTTGAATTTTCTGGAAATAGCCTTTGAAGACTACTTTATTCTGGATGAATTTTATGGAATTTTGCATAACTGGTAAATCGTAAGAGATAGACAAAACCTTACCATACAAAAAATGTAGAGCACATTAAAACACACAATTTTTGTTATATACATTTTTTTTGTGTAATTGATCTTTTTTGAGATATTTCTTGTTTTTGATTTCAGCCTCAAAAAATATACTTTTCTCATATGGAAATTTGTCAACTCCTATCCATAGAAACAAAAGAACTTTAGTCACATAGCAACCAGCTTTGGACTATCACTTTAAACTATGGTACTTCCTTATTTTGCTTCTACTTGCAAGGAAGCAAGCAATAAGACTATTTCTGCTAATTTTTTCTTGATTAGCATGCAGTAAATAGAAGCATGAGCTTTTTAACAATAATTTGTTGCAGAAATGTAGTCATGTGAATGGATCACATCAGATGTTTTCTGATAGTCTTAACAGGCAACTCCTCCTGCACTTGGCAACGAGCAAAGGTAGATTGCTGAGAGGCAGGTGATGGGGACAAAAGTATGTGTTGCAGTAACCAGCCTCATGTGATCAAATTCAGTGAGTGTAAGGCAGCCAGTATTGTAACAGCTGCCAAAGATTCTAGAGCAATGAATATCATGGCAGAGACACACTGCCACAAGTTAAAACAAAAGAAACAGCATTTTATTCTAAGGATATAATTTTAGAAGTAGTTTCTTTAAGAAATTTAAATACACTTATATATTTTTTGTATTTTTTTTCTACAGGGTTAACAGTTTGTTATACTTTTCGTTTATTTTTCAAAATAAAAGAAACAGTAGAATAGAGAATGTCAGGCAGATTTAATTTTTTTTTTAAATATTGTTTCTCTTTTTTCATTTTTGCTTATACATAGGAATTATTTTGAAATGTTATGGTATTGTTTCACAGCTTTGGTAATGGCACTAATTGAAACACTGGAACAGCTGCATCGAGAATACAAGAATGATGATAGATATACTAATGATAAATTACAAAGAGCTGCATTCCATTGGATATCTGTGCTATCTGCTTTCACTTCATTTTGTGAAGGAAGAAAAGCATTGGGTAAGTTTGTATTTACTATTTTGTTTAAGACATAAGAAAAGGTTAACTCTTTTAGATGCTG
The DNA here is from genome assembly GCA_030762935.1 of Hymenopus coronatus. NCBI lineage: Eukaryota > Metazoa > Arthropoda > Insecta > Mantodea > Hymenopodidae > Hymenopus > Hymenopus coronatus. The sequence continues at coordinate 75,020,573 of CM060890.1, forward strand.
AAAATCGAAATCTAAAACAGTGCAAGAAGTTTTGCACTCTTCTCTGTTTTGCCTTTGGTAACAAAAGCACAAGATTAATGCAGTGTTGCAGGAAACTCCAGCTGATACCTGATTATAATGAAACACTAGAATTCATCTTTTTATTGCAATCCTATACATATACACAGATTGTCTCAGAATTCAACCACATAAATTGGCAGTATTGTAGAGGGGTCCAGGATTCTCCCTTTTGCCAAATGTCAAAGTTATGGCATGATATCTGGATCATATATAAATGGTAAAAAATTATATTTATTTGGGCGTGTGGGTCCTATTATTCAGAACAATTCAGAATGCCTCATTGGTATGCCTGTAGTCAAAGGAATGCAGAATTGTAATCAATACAATATTTAAAATCATTGGACTTGTAACTATGGCAAAATAGCCAGTTCTTTGAGAGTGTGCATGCCTCTGATAACAGCTCATTTGATTTCAGAGCATAGGTAGCTAGAGCTTTCCATCAGAACATATTGGTATAGTGCTGGTCATTGAATCCCATGATACAAATTTCGCACTGCTCTTTGAAGTTTCCATTTTTTAGTTTTTTTATTTTCTTGTTTTTCTCAAAGAGTACACAATTAGAGCAGCACTACTTAGTTTACATTTCTGAAGCTAAAACAACTAAACGTCCAGTACAAATTACTTTCAAAAGACTATGAAAGATTTCTATGTAGCATTCAATATTAAATATAATAACTGTTAAGGAACCTGTGCAGATTAATGCAATAAAACAATTTGGTTTGTTGAAAAATAATTTATCATAATGTACCTGAACTATGATTTTAGCGGTGGAATAAAAAAAAATCTAGGTTATTGCCAGGATTCGAACAGCAGTACTTTGATGTTACCCATATGTAGGTATTATGCCATTTTAACCACTTGAGCTACTGTGGTCCTGCAAGACTGTGCTTCTGAAAATTGTATCCTATGCCTACAGGTGATTATTGAGGGAACCATAAATTGTTTAACATTATATTCATATTGTAAAAGTATACGCATTATGTGTAAGAAAATAAATTGTTTCAATGAGGTGCGAAATGGAGAGCACACAGACTAATATCCTAAGATAATTTAAGCTGCAAACTTCAGAGCTCATGTGGTTTTTGCTGCCACGTAGTCCATTATGCATGCTTAAGAGCCTCACGTACAAAATTTCCATTGAATGCAGCAGGACATGACAGGGACGTTTTCAAATTCAAAGAAAATAACAAGGAATCATTCAAGATTACAAAAACACTTTTACACTTTTTAAAACATTAAAAATCTTGGCTGAATTCTGCCTGTGTAATTAGCTTCGGTATATGTACCATAGATGGCTAGAATACACAATAGAATCCATACATAGGTTGGCACTGCTTGAAAAATGCCCACAGCATGCTGTGATATAGATATTTCAAATTGCCACAACCTCTTCAAAACAAATAATATTGAATTAAGATTTATAATATGAAAGATGAACTGTGATCTCAATGTATTTGGTCTCTATAATTTTTGTGAAGTTTTATGCTGTTCATATGTGAGGTTTTTAATTTATAGTTTGTTTATCTTACATTTATATATGTTGTAGTTTGAATAGTATTTCTTAGTGGTAACTTTATGCTGATACAAATATTATTACTTTTACTTATCAGTTCTCTTAATATGTACAATAATGCTTGACATCACCAATTTTTATATCTGTACAGTCATACAAGCATTATTGCTGTAAGTAACAATAAGTAGCTTTCTGCTGGTAAGATTTTGATCTCCATCTTCTATTAAATTCCACTCCTGGTTCAAATGTAATGTTATCTCCATATTATAAATGTAAAACGAAGCTAATAACAGTGAAGTAATAACACAAATATTAATATAAAAATAATAATTGCTACAAATCTTCACTTATCTTTGGAATCCTTGCTTTGGACTAGTTTCGTAATGAATTCATTGTATTATAAGGAAATTTATGTTGATAATGCAATGAATTCATTGCAAAACTAGTCCAAAGCAAGGATTCCAAAGATAAGTGAAGATTTGTAGTAACTATTATTTTTATATTAATATTATCTCCATATTATTCAATCTATTACAAATAAACTTCTTTATTCCATTGGTTTCATAACAATTGTACAGTATAATTTTCTTGTTGCTTTGATGCATCTACTATCTCATGCAACTGCATGCTAGAAAAATTGACCGTTGACTATCCATGGCTTAGTTGAAAATTGATCATTCTAGCTTGCATCTTTCCTTTTTATAACTGTTAATGACCTGGACAGAAATTTCAAGAAAAAGCAAAAATTCTAGCACATGTCCGTCATGCTTTCCATGGCTTTGAGTTACTGCTTCTCCTCTTCATGTGTTAAATTTATGGGCCATATGACAATGAATGTGGTGGCTACTTAAAGGAAGCCAACCAAATATATGCAACAATCTACTTTAAGCTTTCCAAAGCAAACCTCTAATACATGTGCAACAATTATGATATTAATAATAATTATTATAATAGTAATAACAGCAGTGACAAAAATATTAATCTAGTGAATCTACTGGTAATCTAATTTGAAGTGATGGAGGGTCAGACTTGTACAAGAATTATTTTTATTTCATTTATATAATCCCCTCTTTAACTTTTATGGTCATACCAGAGGCTTTGCTTTAGAAGCAATTGTGGTGTTTTCTCACTAGCTGTAGAGTTCAATAATGTTAGTTTCTTCACTCACTCACTCACCCACCCACCCACCCACCCACCCACTCACCCTAGGGAATGATTCTATTAAAGAAAAATTTTCCACCTCAGCTGGGAATCAAACCCAGGACGATTGACCACTCGACCAGAGGCATTCTATATATGAAATTGTTATGTGGTATTTTAAGGTTATTGTAAAAGTAAATTTTACACTTTGGTACTTTCCAGGAAAAAATGCAAGAGGAGTAGATGCATGCCTACGTAGGCATCTTTTGCCGGAATATTTGGATGATCCCCTCCATGGAGAACAAGCTCAATTTATTATGTTGGCAGTTACTGTAGTTGGAGCTTTGCTTTTGGAGGTCAATTATTTCCATCCTAAAACTTTCAATCGATTGCTGGCCATACTTTCTGAACTTAAAGGTAAGATAGATACTCATTCACTTCATAGATATAATAATTAAGTTTCACAATAACTGATGAATGAGAATGACAAAGTTGAAATACAGGTATAATGGGAGTGTCCATAATTGATAGTAATTCCTGAAGTACCAGGTATGGGAAGAAGTTTTGGCTAAGTTTAATTTCATCTTAGGTATGGAACATTAGAGCGATACTGTGCATATTAGATTAACACTGTAGAGAGTATTTTAGGCAATCATGATATGAAACAGCCACTAGAGCTCAATTTAGTCACACACTGAAAATATAAAATGGCAGAAATTCTACCATATGTTCATCCTAGTCTCAGATCCTAACACCTGTAGATACATTGACCATTGGTTCTATTAGCGAAAACATTGTCTATAGCTCGAGTTTTCCACTGATTATTCTCACATTATGCTTTATTATGCAGATATCATAACTTTGATGGAGAAAGAAGCCTACAAAACTTGATTTATAGCCAAGAATGCTTATGGATTCACAAGTTGTATTCTCAAATACCAAAACCCTTTCATCCAGAATTCATGACATCAAGTGCCTATTAATAAAATTTAAAAATATGGAGAAAAACATCATTTTACAATGGATCCCCACCCATGTGGGAGTGGAAGGATACGAACTGACAGTAAATTAGCCAAAAATGGCACTACATATAAATGAGGACCCCCCTGGCAGTTAACTCAATCAAAAATATAATCATAGAATCTTTAAAACATAAAGGAAGAAACTGCTCAATTTATGGAGACAAAGAGGTGGAGAAAAATAAATAAGTATGAGACAAAAACAAAATCAAACCAATTCAAATTATTTTTATTTTTCAACATAGTTTCCTTGTACTCTAATGCACCTGGTCCTTTTATATTCCAATGCCTTTATTCCATCTTGAAAATGAGATTCCTCCAGGGCTGCAAAATACTTGTGAACTCCAGTTATCAATTCTTCATTTGAAGGGAATCTTCATTCACCTTGCGGAAAGAGATGGAGATTTGTCAGAACCATATCAGGTGATTAAAGTGGGTAGGGAAGCTAATCATACCTCAGCTCATGTATTTTTGCCATGGCAATGATACATGTGTGTGGGTGCCATTGTTGATGGAAGTTCTTTGCTAAACCTGGCCTTTTTTTGGTGAACCTTAAGCTGTAGTTGGTCCTAAAGGTTAGCGAGTATTATTCTGTAATTGTTTGACCATTAGGTAAATAATCTATCTGCAGAAAACTGATGTTATAACTTTTCTGGCTAATTGTACTGATTTTTTTCTTTGGAGGTGGAGAATCAACATGCTTTCACTATTTTGATTGATTTATTTCAAGTGTATAGTAGTGGACCAATATACTTCATCTGTGTTCACAAACTGGCGCAAAAATCTTGTGGGTTTTTTTCTAAAAATGGGGCAAACATTGTTCAGAAATTTGTAATGTGGTCATTTTTGGTCTTGTATTAATAGTTGTAGCACCCATCTAGTAGATAATTTTTAATACCCAATTCCTCAGTCAAAGTGTGAAATGCCCTATCACATAATATCCCTATATCTTCAGCAATTTTTTGCACTTTCAGTCACAGATCCTTCAAGACCATTTTGTCGACTTCTGTTTTCATTTCTGGGGTGGTGACACATCTTGGCCAACCACTATATGGATTGTCTTCTATGCTCTCCCACCAAATTTAAATTCATTGGTCCACTTAGCATCAGTGGAATATGAAGGAGCAGAATCTCCCAATGTGTGCAGAAAGTTTGCATGAATATCATTTGTTTTCATACTTTTCTTTACAAAGCACCTTATTAATCTTGAATCTTAGTTTTCTTCCATCTGCAAAATTTCTTACACAGGAACAACAATAAGAAGTTACCTGCAATACAGCTCAACACCCAGAGCATTGAAATGCCACCTGTGCACTCATTAAGGAAGACTAATTGTTGTGTCAGAATATGTTGTGCTAGCAATGACTATTGTTGATGATTCCAAGAACTTATTAAATGACAAATTAATAAAAGGATTAATGTACAGACCCTTCACTTCACTTATTTATTGGTTAGGACAATGTTTCGCGGAACATTTGCCTGCATCCTCAGCTGTTGAACCACTGCCAGAATCTGATGCTGTTGGTGCTGTCGTACTGTTTGTACTGTCATCTAGTGGAAGGGCAATGAGGTTGAATACGCAATCCATGTGAGACAGTAAAAATTAATGGCTTGAGGCAGTGGTTTAGGATAAAAATCTTTTCACTTGCTGTTAACGCCAATGGATTGAATAATTCTTTTAATAATATTATTTCTGGGTTAATTTCATGGTTGTAGTGCCAAAATTGGTATGCAACTACAGATTTGTTGGATTGTTTAGGCTTTATGGTTTTTCTGTGTTCCTTGTTATGCGTGTTCCAAATTTCTTTTGGTTTTATCAATATATTTCGAATTGCACTCCAAGCATTCTATAGAATATACTCCTGATTTTTTTATAGCGGGTATTTTGTCTTTCAGTGAGTCTGCAATTGCACACCATTTTTTGCACTACAACCATGAAATTAACCCAGAAATAAAATCATTAAAAGAATCATTCAACCCATTTGATTTAACAGTGTGGAAAAAGATTTTTATCCTAAAACACCACCTCACAGCCATGAATTCTGAACCCCCCCTCCCCTGGATTGTTTATTGAACCTCATCACCCTTCCACCAGATGAAAGCATAAACAGTACAACAGCATCACCAGCATTCTGGCAGTAGTGGTTCAACAGCTGAGGATGCGGGGAAAGGTTCTGGGAAACATTGTCCTAACCAATAAAGAAGTAAGTGAAGTGTGTGTAAATTTAACCCTTTTATTAATTTAATTTGCCTTTACTGTAAGTAGCTTCTCAATTTATATGACTGGTTATTAAATGACCCTCGTTTGTTTCAAAATGTTTCCCTTTTAGGGATATACAGTTCTCCCAAAATTCTGCCATTTTTAAGTCCCACCAAAAAATAGGAACTGTCAAGCTCTGCAATATATGCCTCTTGTCTCAGCAATGACTTCCCCATTTAATCTTAATTTTGTTGTCGTGAGCCATTTCTTGTTTAGGAACAAGAATAAATCACAGGCACTAGGTTAGGTTAGGTGAATATGGGGGTGTGGCAACAATTCATAATGCAATTTATGGAGTTTTGTAGTGACAACTGATGAATGCTGGCATGTTGTTGTGATGAAACAAAATTTTCTTCTTCGCCAAATCACTGAGCATTACTGCAGTTTTTCCATTTGAGTAAAAACACATTGAACAATTAATTGAAATGCCTGCCAAATCAAATGAGTCAATACAAAATTTGTTTTGGCAACTTGTAACAAATGGAAAGTGCATAATGTAAGACCAACTTGCCTTAGCAGCACCATTCTATATTGAACTGCCTCAGAACCATCAATTTCCCTGTCTCCATTTACTCTCATTTTATTTTCCTCTTCATCCTTCAGAGTTGCAGGACCAGGTAGGATGAGCAGTGAATTTGATGTACATGATTTTTAGGACAGAACTGTTTGTTTCCTGGTATAGATTCTTTTGCCCAAAGCTGTCTTTGCAGATAAACAGTGCCTAGGAGGGCTAGCCAGGGAAATCTGAAAACATAAGGGACCTTGCTATACTTTGCCTGCTACCTGGTCATGCTTCCTATTTTATTGATCTTCTTTCCAGAAGAATATTAAAGGCACAATAGTGGCTGTAGTGCTAAAATTCTCTGTTTTTATTATCTGCTCCACATTTCTTGATAATTTTACCAAATTTCAGCAAGGCCCAAGAATGTGAATTTTTTCAATCTTTGTAGCTTAACATGAATGAAAATTTTTCTTATTTTTTTTTTTCTTTTGAATTTATTTTAAATATATGACTAAATATCTCAAAATTATATTGTTTCATTCAAAATTCTGAATAACGTGGCTCCAGGTTTAGAAGTATGCCCATTCAAAGTCATAGCATTGTTCCTGTTATAAATTTAAAAACAGTCTGTTGTTTTTGTTGGACCATTTAAGGTGAAGTATCTGTAAAATTTGAAAAATCTAGAGTATAAAAAATGTCTTACTGAAATATACCCAGTTATTATATACAATTTTATTTAATAACCATGAACTTTGATATAGGGCAAAAATATTACTATTATACACAATAACAGTAATATTTTTGACATATATCAAAATTCATGGTTATTTAAATACAATTTTTTACTAAGTTTGTAGACTTTCACGGCCAGTGTTATATTTTATTACGTTTTTTTTTACTGTCTAAGTTCGTTGTTCTAATAAAAATCAACCATGTGAAGCAGTTTTGAAACTATTCATAAAATATGTGAATTCACGTTTTATAGTAAACGTGTTTACAAATAGATCTATCATATTACATTTTACATATTCACCTTAATTTTTACAGAAAAATTTTATTTTTTGTATCCTCCAAAACTCTTGATTTTCAAAATTTAGTATTTTATTTTTCAAAATTGCAATACTATTTTAAAAAAAATACTATGTAACTATTTTCTTTAATGCACTTTTGAGAGGCAGTATAAGAATTTTGAAACAAATTAGTAAAATTGCATCATGTGCTGCATTTTGAGTATGGAGAATGTTGGAAAATAGTTTGCGGGAAAACTAGGTTTAAAGTTGATGTGACTATTAAAGTATGTGCCTGCACATTTATAGCTTAGGTTAATTGGTAATTAAAATTGTGAAAAGTGGGGAAAAGGATTTTTTTTTGTGCAATATATAGTCAAATTTCACAGATGCATCACCTTTTGGAATACTGACTTGTAACATTTTAGATGTACCAACTTGGACCCTATGAATGTGTGTTTATTTTAATGGAATGTTGACAAATTTTTTTTTTTTTTTTGGTAGGTAAAGTGTATGAACAGGATGAAACAACAGAAGAAGATTCAAATAATATTGACAGAGAAATTGAGAAAGAAGTTGCAGATAGCCTTGATCAGTATTTTGAGGCAGTGGTGGGATGCGGTGATGAAGAGCTACTGACTCATCTCTTACAACGATGTGATATACAACATGTGGCTACCCTGAAATCGCTCATCAAGAATGATAAATCATCTGATTAAAACTCTTTACTCTGCATGTATTTAAAATTATTACTTTGCATGTATGTATTAATGTATGTATAAAGAACTGTGGTCAAACACCAGGAGCTATAAGTTCCTAACTTGATAAATGTAGCTGTTATGGTAATGCTTAAAGAATGTGTGAATCAGATCTCTATTCTATGATTAGTGTTATATGCAAATAAATATAACTTTATGCCTAAAAATGTTTTATAACCCATTCTAACCTGATTTATTTTCAGCCAAAACTAATTTTTAAAACCAGTCAGTATCGCACAGCAAATGCTTGTTTGTGTACTAAACTGAGAAGACCTCGTCCTGCATTTGCTATTTACTATATATGAAGGGCATTTTATTTACTTCTCTGTGACGGTGATTGCACATGTTTGATCTCACTAACATCTAAATGTCTTGGGGGGTTAGAAAGATGTACATAACCGAAGTAATGCACCTAAATGATTGTCAGTTAATGTAGACCTTACATTACGTTTTATTCAATTCATTTTCGAAAAATTTTATTCACATAATCAAATTGTGCCAAATTTCACTTGATAATTGTATATAAAAATCAAAGTTTACAGTTTTTGTATTTCTAACAGTAACTATGATTTATAAATGCTCTAATGCATTTTGTAGACCAAACAATTTTGATAATGAACGAAAATTTATAGTTCACCCTGAAGACGAGGAAGATGCACTTCTTCGAAACGTTGGTGTCAAGCCAAGTTTTTACCTGGCTAGAAGCCCGAGAAGATTTTGAATTAACACGTCGCCAGGAAAGCTTCAGTTCTTATTGAAAATTTATAGTGTTTGTGAATAGTTACTAATAAACAATAATAATACATGATACACAAAACTATTATATCTATAATAAATAATAATATAAATAATAACATTAATAACTAATAACGAACATTAATAACTAATAATCTAATAATAAATAACGACAACAACACGATGAGGATAATAATAATAAACAACAAAAACAGAACAATGCATACCTATAAGCACCTGAGCCATATATCTCTCTCTGTGCCAAATGAACTGACTTCGTACTATGATTTATATACTAGTTTTGAACAAATGAGGCAATTAACTTCTTGATTATTCTTAAAAACAAAATAATAATTGTCCCACCTACCATGGAAAAGTGATCCCTTTGTTGACGTAGTGTGCTGCTGATGGTCCATGTTGTCATTGCTGCTCTGTATTTAGAACATGCCAATCAGACAGCATGTCAGTCATACTAACATAGTGGATGACAGTAGCGGGAGGGATCATGCCACTGAGTCATAACACAAAGAGCACTCATACCTTAGGAGGCATTATTACTTTTTCTCAGATTTATAGCTCAGTTGGCTAAAGCAGTGAGCATTACGGACCAGGATTTCAATATTGAAGTTTACTATGCTGCATTATTACCTTGTCTATGGTAAAGCAGATAGATTTAGTTATTGGGCCCACAAAAATAAACAGTGACTATTAAAAAGAAAAAGTTCTGATGTGTTCCATTCACATGCCTTTCTCTAACTATTCAGCAACAAATTATTCTTATAGAAGTTTATTCTCTCTCTAATTGAGGTAAACATTAGTGGAATTGATCTTATTTTATTCCATTGTAAGTAGAAGGGAAATAAGGGAATACATTAGACTAAAGCAATAGTTGAGTCTTCTAATGGCTTTTGCTTTGCAATGACATTGAAATTCAGTTGTCTTTGAATTGCTAGGAGAGATGAAGTGAATGAGGACTTTTTGTTTGAGAAAAATATAAATATTTTAAAATTAAAACTAATAACCAGAAGGCCGCGCCGTGGCCGAGTGGTTAGACCACTCGACTCTCACCTAGACGGTTGGGGTTTGATCCCAAGCGACCGTATGTGAGATTTGTGGTGGGGTGGGTTTTCTCCGGGTACTCTGTTTTCCCCCGCCATCGCATTCCACCAGTGCTCCATCATCATTCATGTATCATCAGTGTCACCGCCTGCGGTGCCATTAGTAGTTAAAGCAGCTGTTAAACACTACCAAAAAAAAAAAAAATAGAAATACTTTGGAAATTTTTAACTCTGTAAACAAATTATAGCACATAAATTGTGTGTTTTAATTAAAAGTTGGGTAGGATGGTACAATTTTGTTGATTTCAGAAAATCTCTATTGTAACCGGAAACATATTCAGGAAAGAAGTAATTTCAAACACGGTACTTGTTGTTTGACGTTTAATGAATATGTAACATAAGTATTATACCTTTAGGTGTTCGCTTATATACAAGAGAAAGTTATAGAATTTAGTAAAACTGATCAAAAATATACATTTGGTACAATCTGATCACTTTCTGGTACAATTCTAATCAGTGATATCTTACACATAAAATTACTTTTTCCCAACACTAGGAAATATCACATTTTTGACACAGACACAAACACCTTTCTCTATTCATTTTGCATTGAAATAATTCCAAAAGAATTGTTTTGAGGTCCCTGAGTCCAAAACAAAATTTTTATAAAAAGGTTGTGTGTGTGTGCGTATGCATATGTGCATGCAGCGTAGCTCGAAAACGAAAAGACCAAACTGGTTTATGTGTGTCTCCCAAGGATGTAATATGAAGATTTTCAAAAAGATCCCTGTACCAAAAACTACCCTTTACATATATTAATATAAAAATAATAGTTGCAACAAATCTTCACTTATCTTTTGCAATCCTTGCCTGGACTAGTTTTGCAACGATTTCATTGCATTATCAACATATCCTTTTGGTCTCTTTTTTGATGTTGTTTATTTACACTGTTATGGTTACTGCTACTAGGTGGATTGTGTACTAATGCATTGCTAACTACTGGAATCAAAACAAATTTGGTAAGAGTGTCAATTGGAGGTATATCAAAATTCATTGCATGATTTCTATACTTTAATATAAATATTTTCTCCAAAACCATTAAATCTATGGGCCCATTTAAGTGTTTTAATAATTTAACATCTGGATTTATTTCATGATTAAATTTCCAAAAATGTTCTGCTACAGCTGATTTATCAATTTGTTTGTATTTAATATTCCTAAAGTGTTCTTTTACTCTGGTTTCCAATTGACGTTTAGTTTTACCAATATAAACAAGGTCACAATTTAAACAGTTTAATTGATAAATGCCAGATTTTTTTATTATTTGAAATTTCATCCTTTTTAGAAAAGCCTAACAAATTTTTTATACTGTATTTATTTTGAGGAACCAATATTATGCCATGCTCTTTGAAAATATTTGTGAATGTTTTATTTGCCCAAGGGTGATAAGTAAATTTTTTAAAAATGTAATTATCTTTTATTTTCTTAAGCGTAGAAATATCTTTAGTAGCTTTTTGATATTTAAACTTCTCAATTTTTTTTTATTCATAAAATCAGTATTAACACAGTTAACACATTATTAACACTGCTTTAATTAATGGTTTTAATACTGATTTTATAAATAAAAAAATTGAGAAGTTTAAATATCAAAAAGCTATTAAAGATATTTCTACGCTTAAGAAAATAAAAGATAATTACATTTTTAAAAAATTTACTTATCACCCTTGGGCAAATAAAAAATTCACAAATATTTTCAAAGAGCATGGCATAATATTGGTTCCTCAAAATAAATACAGTATAAAAAATTTGTTAGGCTTTTCTAAAAAGGATGAAATTTCAAATAATAAAAAATCTGGCATTTATCAATTAAACTGTTTAAATTGTGACCTTGTTTATATTGGTAAAACTAAACGTCATTTGGAAACCAGAGTAAAAGAACACTTTAGGAATATTAAATACAAACAAATTGATAAATCAGCTGTAGCAGAACATTTTTGGAAATTTAATCATGAAATAAATCCAGATGTTAAATTATTAAAACACTTAAATGGGCCCATAGATTTAATGGTTTGGGAGAAAATATTTATATTAAAGTATAGAAATCATGCAATGAATTTTGATATACCTCCAATTGACACTCTTACCAAATTTGTTTTGATTCCAGTAGTTAGCAATGCATTAGTACACAATCCACCTAGTAGCAGTAACCATAACAGTGTAAATAAACAACATCAAAAAAGAGACCAAAAGGATATGTTGATAATGCAACGAAATCGTTGCGAAACTAGTCCAGGCAAGGATTCCAAAGATAAGTGAAGATTTGTTGCAACTATTATTTTTATATTAATATTTGTGTTATTCTTCACTGTTACTAGCTTCTTTTTACATTTATACCCTTTACATGTAAACATTTTTGAAAATTTTGTTTTTCTCAAAATGGCTCTAACAATTTTGATTAAAATACTGTATATTAAGGATATTTAAATTACAAATAAAATGTATATTTTAAATGTTTTTGGAATATTAAATCTACTGATTTACTGTTATGTGAATGGAACTGATCTACTGTTGCTTTTAAGCACACTTAAAAACCAACATTCTGGGCCAGGTTTGAATCTGTTACTTTGGGACCGGGATGACAGAGCCTAACCAATCGAGCCATTCATAAACAGTGACTTGCAATCACGTTGGTTGTAAGGACAGCACTGCAATGTTGCATAAGAAAAAAAAAAGTAATGACATTTATTTTAAGGTATCTTAATATAAATGTAAAGAAAAATTGTAACATCCAATGAAAAATAGAGAATAATGAAAAGTGTACAATTTTTAACAGTCATTTTTGTCTATTACTTGCGAATGTGGTGAAGGAGTAAACTCGGATACAGGCAGAACATTCTAGGATATTCCAGGATATTTTGTCAATAGCAATAATTAGCAGGCAGTTTGTCTACATGTTTTTGAGCATAAGTATGGCTATGGACGCTTTGTCAATAGTCTTTTCACCTATATTTATTTCAGTCAAGAGGCAAATTTGCATAAGGCTGGATTAAAAAAAAAAAAAATCAAATCAGGTGATCTGAAATGAATTAGAATAGTAGATTAAATGGGAGAATGCTGGACTTCTAACACATGTTACAAATGCATCAGTAATACAAGGAATTTCCAGTTTCACCAAAAAAAAGTTATCAGAACAAGGTAGAAAGTTATAAACCAGTCAGTCTGTGTTCATCTTTCAAAAGTAACGGAACAACTGCAAACGTATGTATAAAGAAAAAAGAAACCAAAACTAAATATTATACAGAATGACATTGTGGTCATCAAAAGCATAAAAACCATACAGAAGCCTAATAGCATTATAATAAAAGCTCTAAAGGATCTTGAATTTAGGATTGCTAATTTTATAGATCTATCAAAAACATTTGACTGTATGAATATATAAAATCATTGATTAACAAGTTAGAAAATTGCGGTATTCAAGGCCTGGCTCAAAATTGGGTATTGACATATTTAAAAAACTGAAAACAGTGTGTAGAAAGAAACATCTGAATACAAAGTGTCAAAAACTAAAATCAGATTTCAAAATTTTATACCAGGGAGTTTCATAAGGCTCTAAATTAGGACCTTTCCTCTTCTTAATATACATAATTGATATATTTGAACTAATAGAAACAAAAAGAGGAATAGCAATTGACAGGACAGTCATGATTAGATGCCAGCCAACCAAATAATGTAGAAAGTAGGGTACACTTCCTTTCATATCATATGAAATGAAGATGAAGTGGATGACAGGAAAGATGATAGTTGAAACAATTGGTGTTATGAATGGTGGGGAAGCCAGAAAACCTGCTCAGATGCCATTTCATCCACCAATAGCCCAAAACTGGGCCACCTAGGTGAGAGGCGCGTAGTCCAACCACTCAGCCACAGCACTGCCAATTGGGCATATTCAATTTTAAAAATCATAAAGCAATACTACTACAACTAGATATGGTAGGTAATAAATGTAAAAAATTTGATGTGATCCATTCACATAACTTTCTCTACGTTTGTGCAACAAATTATTGTTAAAAAGTTTATGCTTCTTTTTACTTCATGGTAATTGAGAAAAAATTAGCAGGAATAGTCTTATTACTTATTTCCTTGGAAGTAGAAACGAAATAAGGGAGTACCATAGGTTAAAGTGATAGTCAACAGCTGGTTGCTATGTTACTGAACTTCCTTTGTATGTACAGACAGGAGTTCACAAATTCCTTTTTAAAGATGAAACAAAAAATAAGGAATATCTAAAAAATGAACTCCACGAAAAAATGTATATAATATAAATTATGTGTTTTAATGTGCTCTACAATTTTTTTTTGTGTTATAAGCTTTTGTCTAACTCCTACGGTTTAGTAGTTATGCAAAATTTTGTAAAATTAATCCAGAATAAAGTATCTTCAGAGGCTATTCCCAGAAAATTCAAGATATACATTTTATTTGTCAGGTAAATATCTTTAATATACAATATTTTAATCAAAATTGTTAGAGCCAATTTTGAGAAAATCGAAATTTTCAAAAAAAGTTCCATGTAAAGAGTAGTTTGGGGTGGGGGGGATTTTTCTCAAAATCTTCGTGTCGCATCCCTGGAAGATACTAAACTTAAATACCAAATTTAGTACTCTACCGAACTTTTCGTTTTTGAGTTATCGTGTTCACAGACACAGGGCGGGCAGGCGGGTGGGCACCCCTTTCTGTGAAAATGTTTTTTTTTTTTTTTTTTGATACAGGGGACCCTAAAACATATATTTCCGGTGAAATCTCAGTATCGAATTTCTTAGTGGAGTGCAATACCTTCTCCATACACTATATACATAGTACATATAGAGAAAGTAAAAAGACAGCATACTTTTTCAATTAACAAATCACAATTCAAATTACATAAATTTAGCAGTAGAAGATGAAAGTATAGGTGAGATAAATAGTACATAATTAGTCACACTGAAAAATTAATTCCATAACCGTGATTTGAACCATGGATCTGGTGGTCTCTAGCAGGTTGCTCTACCACTGGCCTACCATAACAATGTGCTGGTATGGCATTAAAGTCCTTAACTGACTTGCATGTTTACCAGTAAACCACAAGGTGATCAAATTATTTTGAGATGACATACCCTAATGGCGACTTACAAAGTCATATGTACTTTTAAATCCTGGGCTTCATTGTATAGCCAACTATGATGGTGTCAATTAGTGTTAATTAATTGTTTTTTCACACAAGCCAGCTGTGGGACAGGAGTTAGATAATTAGAGTCAGACTGAAAAATTCAATTGCAAGACTTGAACGAAGGATCTTCCAGTGTCTAGACGGTTGCTAGACTGGATTATCCAACTCTTGTCCTACTTATAGCTTGCATGAAAAAACAATTAAATTAACACTAATTGACCATAACAGTTGGCTATACTATGAAGCCTGGGGCCTAAAAGTGCTGACAACATTGTAAGCTACCAACCATTGTGGTATGTCATTAAAATAATTTGAGATCACCTTTTGATCATTACTGGGAAACATGGAGTCAGTTGAGAATGTAATGCCATACCAGCACTTTACCATGTTAGCTCAGTGGTAAAGCAACCAGCTAGAGACCAAGAGATCCATGGTTCAAATCGCAGCTATGACATTGAATTACTACTGACTATCCAACTCCAGTCCTGCACATGGCTTGTGGGAAAAAACAATCAAATTTGCACAAATAGTACATGGTTTCTTGGAATGATCATTGAAAAAATTTAAACTAGAAATCCCATGTAGTATCACACATATTAAAAATCTGATGTGTACCATTCACATGACTTTCTCCATATCCCTGCAACAAATAATCCTTAAAAAGCTTATAATTCTATTTACTTTATGCTAATCAGATAAAAAAATTAGCAGAAAAAGTCTTATTTCTCGCATCCTTGTAAGTAGAAGCGAAATAAGGGACAACCCTAGGTTAAAATGATAGTCAAAAGCTGGTTACTATGTCAATGAAGTTCCTTTGTTTATATGGATAGGAGTTGACAAGTTCCAGTATGAGAAAAGTATACGTTTTTCATAGCAGAAACCAAAAATAAGGAATGTCACAAAAACGACGAACTCCACGAAAAAAATGTATATAACATAAATTGTGTGTTTTTATGTGCTCTACATTTTCTGTGTAGTAAGTTTTTGTCCATCTCTTACGGTTTAGCAGTTATTCAAAATTTAGTAAAACTCATCCAGAATAAACTACTCTTCAGAGGCTACTCCCAGAAAATTCAAGATATACATTTCATTTGTCAGGTAAATATGTTTAATATCCGAAATTTTAATCAAAATCGTTAGAGCCATTTTTGAGAAAATCAAAATTTTCGAAAAAAGTTCCATGTAAAGGGTAGTTGGGGGTGGGGGGATTTTTCTCAAAATCTTAGTGTCGCATTCCTGGAAGATACTAAACTTAAATACCAAGTTTGGTATTTTACCTACTTTTCGTTTTTGAGTTATCGTGTTCACAGACACACGGATACACGGACACACACACACACACACACGGACCTTATTGTGAAAATGCTTTTTTTGGATATTGGGGACCCTAAAACATATATTTACGGTGAAATCTCGGTATCAAATTTTTGGTGGAGTGCAATACTTTCTCTATACACTATGTACAGAGCCCCATATGTACAATGTACATAGGAATAGAGAAGGTATTGTAATGCATCAAAAAATTTGATACTGAGATTTCACCGGAAATATATGTTTTGGGATCCCCCCCGAGTCCGAAAGAAGCATTTTTAAAAAAAGGTCCGTGTGTGTGTGTGTGTCTGTCTGTCTATGGACAGCATAGCCCCAAAACAAAAAGACCGTTAAATACCAAACTTGGTATTTAGGTTTAGTATCTTTCAAGGATGCGACACAAAGATTTTCGAAAAAATCCCCCCATCACAAACTACCCTTTACATGGAAAAAATTTCGAAAATTTTGATTTTCTTAAATATTGCTCTAACAATTTTGATTAAAATCCCGTATATTAAAGCTATTTATGTCCAAAATAAAATGTATATCTTGAATTTTTTGGGAATAGCCTCTGAAGACCTCATTATTCTGGATGAATTTTGCTGAATTTTGCTTAACTGCTAAACCGTAAGAGATAGAAAAACGTACTGCACAAAAAATGTACCTCATGACAAAACACACAATTTTTGTCCTTTACGTTTTTGTTGTGGAGGTAACTGTTTTCGAGATATTCCTTGTTATTGGTTTCAATTGTGAAGTACTTAAACTTTTCTCACACAGGAAGTGTCTATTTTTCTTTTGTTCTACTCCTGGCCAAGCAAAGAAGTGATTTGCAATGACAATCTCATAACGATAGCTTTTAAAACATTTGACAATCACTTTAGCATAGTGCATTCTCTTATTCCCTTCTACTTATAAGGAATTAAGTAATAACATTCTGCTAATATTTATCTTGATTAGCATTGTGTACAAAGAAGAATAATCTTTTGTAGGAGTTTTGTAGAGCAGCTGGAGAAAGTCATGTGAGTGTAAGGTATCAGAATTTTTTTTTAGGCAAATCAGTAAGACGATGGATAGAAAACTATGATACAGATTTATCATGCATTGTATACTCGCACATAAGAGTTATGCTATGGGGAAATATTACACAAACAGGAAAAACTTTTAATTGCATAAAAAAGCCATCAGAATACTAGGAAAGAAAATAATAAAACAAATATATAGAAGCCTGTTTAAGAACTAAAAAATGTAGATTGACACTGTTACGGACACACAATAAAAACTATTCTACATAAAATACTCAAAAGAATTACAATATATAATAATTTGAGAAATAATGGAGATTACTTCAGAACAATACTAAGGGAGACATTGAATAATCATGCAACAGAAATAGAATCCAATGTATCAAATGAAATAAAGAATATAAACCAAACTATAGGGTTGATGAAAACCATAAAGGGTAAAGACTGACAATGCTGGAGGACATCTCATGCACTGGTACCTTCATAGATTTATTGTGTGCTAACAACCCCAGAAAAAAAGGAAGTGAAGAACCACAAGTAGCCACAGGCTGGCGGCAGATAGACCACAGACACATGCTGTTAGTTCTTCATCCTGGTGCCAGGAGCTGCAAGCAGCTGCTAACACCAAAGGTTCATGCCCCTGCAAGGACACCGCTTATTGCATTCACAAAGTGTATACATCCACATGACTAAAGTGTACCCAAAAGATAAAAGGAACGAAAATAAATAAAGTCTGTAGAACATGTACATAATTTTTAAAACCGGGGCATACATTTGTTTATTTCCAAACTTAATTTACGCACGTGCACACACACCCACACCCATGCACACACATACACACACACACACACTTCTAGACTGTGGGGTGGACAGGGAAGAGACTTGCCTAGAAAACACTTCCACTCCCAGCAAGATGTCTTTAATATAGAATATTTTAATCAAAATTGATAGAACCGTTTTTGAGAAAATAAAAATTTTCAAAAAAAGTTCCATGCAAAGGGTAGTTGGGGGGGGAATCTTTTTTTAAAATGTTCAGTTTATAACAGACTTTTCGTTTTTGAGCTATGCTGCCCACAGACACACACATAGACGGAATATAAAATGGATAGCTATATAGACAGACATTTCAATAAAGAGAAATTAATTTATATAGAACACTAACAACAATATTCTCATGAATACAGTGAAAATGAAGTTTGTAAAATGATATACTTATTGAAGTGTAAAGTCAGATGTTTTATTAAACAGGAATGTACAAACACTAAATAAATTATAATAAAGCAAAAATAACATCTATGCATAAAACATTAAAATAAAATGACAAATATATGAGGATATAATAAATTAAATGAAAAATGAAATCTAAGAAGAAGAAGAAGAAGAAGAAGAAGAAGGAGGAGGAGGATTATTAGATTAGATAATTAAATGAGAATATTTGTCCAAATCATTTTTTTTGCATGATTCATAACGATGAAATAACAAAGTGCGATGCAGTGGTGCTAATATTACTCTGCAATTTTTATTCATATTATTATTAAGTATTATCACAAATAATATCAGAAAACGTCTGACCTGGGAAGGCCAGACTCTCATATGAGAATGAGATTTATCTGGACTATTTCATGAATAAAATATAAATTTAAATAAGGTATCGCAAGATTTTACCAGAAAATGTTAGATTCTATAAAAAAAGTCTGATGTGTTCCATTCACATTGCCTTCTTTTCATCGCTGTAACAAATTATTGTTAAAAAGCATATTCTTCTCTCTACTCTATGATAATCAAGATAAACATTAGCATAAATTTCCTTAATTACTTGCTTCCTTGTAAGTAGGAAGAAAATAAGGGAATACACTAGGCTAAAACGAATGTCAAATCTCTTAAGGATGGTTGCCATATGGTTGAAATCCGTTTCTATGCAGAGCCAGGAGTTCACAACTTCCCGTGGGAGAAAATTCCAAGTATTTTAGAACTGACAAACATAATAAGAAATATCCCAGAAATGGTCAGTTACACGCAAAAAAAAAAAAAAAAAAAAAAAAAAAAATTGTATACGACATAAATTGTGTGGTTTAACGCTACTTTTTTGTATAGTAAGCTTCTATCTCTTACGATTTACCGGTTACGCAAAATTCTGCAAAATTCATTCATAATAAAGAAATCTTTAGAGGCTATTCCCAGAAAATTCAAGTCATACAGTTTATTTGACATATTTGAATTGAATAATTTTTTTAACTCCTTATTTTATTTGTTTACCATTTGTTATATAAATAATATATGGTATTTCAATCATAATCGTTAGAGCCATTTTTGAGAAAATAAAGGTTTTCGAATTTTTTTCTATGTAAAGTATACTTTGGAGAGAGGGGATTTTTCTCAAAATCTTCATGTCGCACCCAAGTTTGGTATTTTAGTGTGTGTCCGTGTGCCTGTGAGCACGATAACTCAAAAGCTTTGAGTTATCGTGCTCACAGACACACGGACACACTCACACATACACACATTCACGGACCTTTTTCCAAAAGTAAGAAAGTAATAACCTGATGACGCCGACTAAATAAAAGAATGACTTATGATAAATGGTACGAAACAAACGAATGACCAGGTAGTAAATCGTACGAGTATATGATGAATTAATATCTATATGTATTAAATGGTCATACTTAATCTGAAATATTAAATTTTACTTCCTCTACACATACTATGTACATAGTGTGTAGAGAAAGTATTGCATTCCATCCAAAAATTTGATACCGGGGTGTCACTGGAAATAACAATTTTAGGATCATACGTATCCTAAAAAAGCAATTTTAGAAAAATTTCAGAGTGTGTCCGTGTGTCCGCGTGTCTGTGAACACAATAACTCAAAAACGAAAAGTCGATAAAATACCAAACTTGGTATCTAAATTTAGTATCTTCTAGGGATGCGACACGAAGATTTTGAGAAAAATTCCCCCACCCCAAACTACCCTTTACATTGAAAAAAATTCGAAAATTTTGATTTTCTCAAAAATGACTAACGGTTTTGATTAAAATACCACATATTAAAGATATTTTATTTTCTATAAAATGTACATCTTGAATTTTCTGGGAATGACCTCTAAAGACCTCTTTATTCTGAATGAATTTTGCTGAATTTTGAGTAATTGGTAAACCGTAATAGATAGACAAAACCTTACTACACAAAAATCTAGATCACGTTAAAACAGAAAATTTATGTCATATACTTTTTTTTTCTCTCGTGAAAATGACTATTTCTAAGACATTCCTTGTTATTTGTTTCAGCTTTAAAATGTTATACTTTTCTCATATGGGAATCTGTCAACTCCTGCCCATTCAAACAAAGGGTAGTTCAATCTCTTAGCAACAGCTTTTAAAACATTTGACTATCGATTTAACCAACGGTACTCCTTTATTTTCTTCCTACTTACAAGGCAGCAAGTAGTTAGACCCTCTCTGCTAATCTTTTCTCAATTAGCTATAAGTAAATAGCCTTTTAACAATAATTTATTGTAAAGATATAGAGAAATGCATGTGAATGGAACACATTAGATTTTGTCAATCTCTTTACACGTACTATGTATATGGTGAATAGAGAAAGTATTGTATTGCATCCAAAAATTTGATATCGAGATTTCACCGGAAATATTTGTTTTGAGAAATCCTGATTAAAAAAAAAAAAATCTGATGTGTTCCATTCACATAACTTTCTCTACATCTCTGCAACAAATTATTGTTAAAAGGTTTATGCTTCTATTTACTTCATGCTAATCGAAAAAAAAAAAAAAAGAATAATAGCAGAAATAGTCTTGTTACTTGCTTCCTTGGTAGTAGAAATAAGGGAGGACCATAGATTAAAGTGATGGTCATTAACTAGTTGCTATGTGTCCTTTGTATGGACAGTGACAAATTCCTATAAGAGAAAAGTATAAATTTTTCAAAGCTGAAACCAAAAACAAGGAATGTCTAAAAAACGATCAACTCCACGAAATATATATATATATATATATATATATATATATATATATATATATATATATATATATATTGTGTGTTTTAACATGCTCTACAACCATCTCTTATGGTTTAGCAAAATTCCGAAAAATTCATCCAGAATAAAGTAGTCTGCAGAGGCTATTTTCAGAAAATTCAAGATAAACATTTTATTTGTCAGGTAAATATCTTTAATATACAATATTTTAATCAAAAATCGTTAGAGCCATTTTTGAGAAAATAAAAAATTTCGAAAAAAATTCCATGTGAAGGGTAGTTTTGGATGGGGGAATTTTGTTGAAAATCTTCGTGTCGCATCCTTGGAAGTTTGGTATTTAACAGCCTTTTCGTTTTTGACCTATGCTGTCCACACACACACACGCACACACAACACACATACACAACCTTTTTCCAGAAATGTTTTTTTTTGGATTCAGGGGGTCCCAAAACATGCCGGTGAAATCTCGGTATCGAATTTTTGGATGGAATACAATACCTTCTCTATACACTATATACATAGTACGTATAGAGAAAGTAAAAAAGTTTTTGAAATATATCCGTGTGTGTCTGTTAATCAGTCTGTGTGTGTGTGTGTGTGTGTGTGTGTGTGTGTGTGTTTGTGTGTGTATGTGTGTGCCGCATCCTAGGTTTCATATTTAACGGTCTTTTTTGTTTTTGAGCTATGCTGTCCATAGACACACACATGAACAGACACACACGGACCTTTTTCTAAAACTGTTTTCTTGGATACAAGGGGACCCAAAGCATGTGATTCCGGTGAAATCTTTGTATTGAATTTGTGGGTGCATTACAATACGCTATGTACATAGTACGTGTAGAGAAAGTAAAAATGCTTTTTTGGGTTCAGGGTGCACCAAAACATGTATTGCCGGCGAAATCTCGATATCGAAATTTTGGGTGCATTACAATACCTTCTCTATACACTATGTACGTAGTACATGTAGAGAAAGTAAAAAGGAACTGTTTCATTTAAAGGCTTATTTGGGGTGGGGGATTTTTCAGGAAAATATTCGAGTCACATGCTTGGAAGATACTAAACTTAAGTGCCCAGTTTGGTATTTAATCCTCCCCCTCCACACACACACACACACACACACACACACACACACACACACACACACACACACACACCCGCGCGCGCGCATGCACACATACTGTACTTTCCCGTAATTTTGGGTGCAATACAATGTTCTGTATCTATTATGTACGCTGTACATACGTGCTAGAAAGTATAAACGCACTGGGAGGAAAGTTTAAAACCAGGGCTCCAGTCCTTCACTTTGTTCTTTCAGATCTCACGCAACACATTTTAACACTTGTTACTTTCTCTACACGTACTGTGTTCATAGTGTATAGAAAAGGTATTGTAATGCACCCAAAAATTCCATATGAAGATTTCACTGGAAATACATGTTTTGTGACCTCCTGAATCCAAAAAAAGCATTTTTAGAAAAATGTCCTTGTGTGTGTGTCTGTCGGTCTGTGTCTGTGTGTGTGTGTGTGTGTGTGTGTGTGTTTGTGTGTGTGTGTGTCTGGGCAGACGAAAAGACCATTAAATACCAAACTTAGTATTTAAGTTCAGTATCTTCCAAGGATGCGACACGAAGATTTACAAGAAAATCCCCCACCCCAAACTACCCTTTACATGGAACTTTTTTCCAAAATGTTGATTTTCTCGATAATGGCTCTAACTCTTTTAATTAAAATATCGTACATTATAGGTATTTACCTGGCATATAAAATGTATATTTTGAATTTTCGGGAAATAGCCTCTTAAGACTACTTTATTCTGGATGAATTTTACGGAATTTTGCATAAGTGCTAAACTGTAAGAGATGGACAAAAACTTACTGCACAAAAATAGTAGAGCACTTTAAAACACACAATTTATGTTATACACTTTTTTTTCGTGGAGTTGATCGTTTATGAGATATTCCTTGTTTTTGGTTTCAGCTTTAAAAAACTTATACTTTTCTCATACAGGAATTTGTCAACTCCTGCCCATACATACAAAGGAACTTGTCACATAGCAACCAGCTTTTGACTGTCACCTTAACCTATGGTACTCCCTTATTTCGCTTCTACTTGCAATAAAGCAAGAAATAAGACTATTAATGTTAATTTTTTCTCAATTATCATGAAATAAATAAAAAAATAAGCTTTTTAACAATAATTTGTCGCAGAGATAGTTATGCGAATGAAACACATTAGATTTTGTTTGAAAGAAATTCAAATGTCAATGGCCACATTTCATTAATTTGTCCACATAACTTTAGTCTTATAGTTTTGGCTGTCTAGAAACTCATGAATTAGATCACCAGTGAATTATAAGTATTTATTTGGAAAATTTCTTACATGTAATTAATCAACTTATTAAATTAAATGTTCACGTGTTATATTGTTTTCTAGACATAATAATGCCTAATTTGAAACTCTTCGCACAACTATTTTATTAAATAATGCTCAATAATCTACCACATTGCTCTTTTCAGCTTATCAACAAAAGCATAAATCTTCAAAATTTCAAATTGGTGTTTGGAAAAAAAAGGGTGGGACCTAAAACGATTTAATTCTTCTTCTGGTTCATTTATCTCTAAATTGAATTGAACTAATTAATAATTCTGTATAATGTCTCGAATCCTAAAACTAAATATTCAGTAACTAAATATTGCGCCAATAAAGAAATGATACTTGCTTTAAAACAGAAGCTGGTACTGTATACAAACACCACCATTGTTGCATCGAGTTAGTGCAAACAGTCGAAATGAGAGCATGCCTAATCTTGTCTCCAGAAAATGTTTGTCTTCTGTTTAAAAAATATGACGTGTTCCACTCACCTGACTTTCTCTACCTATCTTGTAACATATTATTCTTACAAAAGCTTATTCTTCTATCTCCTTCATGCTAATCAAGATAGACATTAGCATAAATGGTCATATTGCGTATTTATTTCCTTACAAGTAGACAGGATATAAGGACTATGTAAGCTAAAGCGAAAGTCAAATCTTATAAAATTTGGTTGCTATGTGATTGAAATTCTGTCCTCTTTGTATTTCCAGGAGTACAACAAAAGAAACGGGGATGACAAATTTCCTTGTAAGAAAAGCTTAAGTACTTTAAAACTGAAATCAATAACAAGAAATATCTCCAAAGAAAAGTAAATATCAAATTGTAGGTGTTTTAACGAAATCTACATTTTATTGGGTAGGAAATTTTTGTCTATCTCTTACGGTTTGCCGGTTCTACAAAACTCACTCAGAATGAAGAGGCTTTTAGAGACTATTCTCAGATAATTCAAGATATATATTTTATTACTTTCTCTACACATACTAGGTACATAGTGTGTAGAGAAGGTATTGCATTCCAACCAAAATTCGATACCAAGATTTTACCGGAAATACATGTTTTGGGTCCCCTGAACAAAAAAAAAAAATTTCAAAAAAAGGTTGTGTGTGTATATGTGGGTAGCAGAGCTCAAAAACGAAATGACCGTTAAATACCAAACTTGGTATCTATTTAAGTTTGGTATCGTCCTAGGATGCGACATGAAAATTTTAAAGAAAATCCCCCCACTCCCCACTATCCTTTACATGGAAAAAATTTCGAAAATTTTGATTTTCTCAAAAATGGCACTAACGATTTTGATTAAAATTTCTTATATTTAAGATATTTACATTACAAATAAAATGTATATCTTGAATTTTCTGTAAATAGCCCCTGAAGACTAGTTTATTCTGAATGAATTTATCAAAATTTTACTTAACTGGTAAACCGTTAGGGATAGACAAAAACCTATTCCACAAAAAATGTAGATCACTACAAAACACACAATTAATGTCATATACATTTTTCTTTTGTGGAGTGGGCCATTTTAGAGATATTTCTTGTTATTGATTTCAGCTTTAAAATACTTAAACTTTCCTCATACGGGAACCTGTCAACTCCTGGCCATGCAAAAAAGGGATTTCTATCTCATAGCAACCACATTTTAAAACATTTGATTGTCGGCTTAGCCTAGTGTATTCTCTTATTTCGCTTCTGCATAAAAAGAAACTGAGTAATAAGACAGTTTCTGCTAGTGCTTTGGCATTAAAAGGATTGAAGAATAAGCTTATTAACAATAATTTGTTACAGAGATGCAGAGAAAGTCATGTGAATGGAGCACATCAGAATTTGTTTCCTGTAAATATATTTATTATATTGTATTTTAATGATAATGTCAAAGCCATTTTTAGAATATAAAATATTTCGAAAATGTTCCATGTAAAGGATAGTTTGTGGTGGGCGATTTCTTTGTAAATCTTCGTGTTGCAGCCTTGGAAGTTGCTGAACTTAATTCAAGTTTTCTGTGTAAGTGACTTTTTGAGATATGCTGTTCACAGTTACACGGACACACATGCAAATTTTTATAAAAATATTTTTTTTACTTTCACTACACCTACTATGTACATAGTGAATATTACTTTCTCTACATGTACTTTGTTCATAGTGTATAGAGCATGTGCCTCTAAAGTGTCATCATTATGTAGAAGAGTTGCCTCTAGTATAGCTATATGTCACAAAAGTGTCATCATTATCTGGAAGAGTTGCCTCTGGTACAGCTAGATGTCACAAAAGTGTCATCATTATCTGGAAGAGTTGCCTCTGGTATAGCTAGATGTCACAAAAGTGTCATCATTATCTGGAAGAGTTGCCTCTAGTATAGCTAGATGTCTCTAAAGTGTCATCATTATGTAGAAGAGTTGCCTCTAGTCAGTGGCGGCTCGTGCCTAAAACAAGTAGCGTGCTGCACGGGGGAAAAAAAAAATGCATGCAACTCACCTAGTTTCGAAAAATGAAGTCCATACGCCGATGTTTCTTCATGCAGAATTTGTCCATCACTCTGACGTTGAAATCCCTGATATTTGTAACGAATTTCTTCTCTATGGATAGCATGGCCAGAGAGGTAAGGCGATCCTGACACATGGTGTTCCTCAGAAAGGTTTTTATCCTCTTCAAAGAGGAGAAACATCGTTCTGGTTCTG
This sequence comes from Hymenopus coronatus, assembly GCA_030762935.1. Lineage (NCBI taxonomy): Eukaryota > Metazoa > Arthropoda > Insecta > Mantodea > Hymenopodidae > Hymenopus > Hymenopus coronatus. The sequence continues at coordinate 75,047,202 of CM060890.1, forward strand.
CAGTTGACATGGGAATAGTCACAACAATTCTTAAAACCTTTGTCACTTCACTAAAAGTTTTTTGCAGATTATTTTTTAGTGTCAACTGCAAGAGTGGAAGAGCACCTTCTACTTTCCTGAATTCCGGATGCTCATATAAAATGCTAAGTTCGGTTCGGAGCTTGTTTTTGTCGAGATCTTTGTATCGATCACAGACAATGCCGAGTTCTGTTTCAGGAAAAACTTGAGAAAATAATTCAAAGTTTTTTGCATCCAATAGTTTTGCAGCATCAAGATGTTCTGTGGACTCAAAGCGGCTGTGTACCTCCGATATTATTCGGTCACATACTTCCTTGGCATCTACTCCTAAGTTAGTTTCCCTACGACGTCTTTTTGTAACGTGGACGTTAGATGTCTGAATCTGGTGTGCTATATCATCCGTTCTACTTCGCACGGCATCAATTGCTTTGGCAAAAGATTGGACTGCATTTTTTGCCTTCACTGCATCCATCTGTCTTGCTTGTAGCTGATTATACAAAATGTCTACATGTGGCATTATTTTCTGAAAAAAAGCAAGCCAGAAATTAAATTCTCCATCCTCCAAATTATGCCGCAGGCCACGAACTTCTTGCACTGTCCTATCTGATAAAGATTGTTCTAATTCGTCAAAACAATCGATCAGAGATTCTCTGTGTTCATATACGGTGTTAACAGTCCTAGACTTGAAATTCCATCTTGTTGCAGATCCTCGAGGAACTCTTCGAGCAACAGTTGCTTCCAATGCTGCTAAACGCTGTGGAGATCTTGAAAAAAATGCTGGAAAAGCTGAGAGACTGCAGAAGAATATTCTGGCGGACTGATTTTGAGAAGCTGCTTTCTCCATAACCAGATTTAATTGATGGGCGTAACAATGTACATACTGTGCGAGAGGATAGTGTTCTTTCACCTTGATCTGCACGCCTCCTGTGTTGCCGCTCATTACAGACGCACCGTCATAAGTCTGGGCGATGATTTTATGGCGATCATCCTTAAAAAGGGTGTCCACTTCTTTCAAAATACAACCGGCAATAGAATTAGCGGTCTGATCAGATGGATTAAAAAATCCCCAAAACCGTTCATAAATAAAGCCGTTCCTTTCATATCTAAAAATTAATGCCAACTGAATTTTTTCAGTGATATCAGTGGTTTCGTCTGCCATGATAGCAACATAGGCTGCCTCCTTCATTTCTCTTTCAATTTCTTCGTGGCACACTTCCAACATGCAATCAAGTAGTTCATTCTGGATGGTCTTAGATAATCCTTTGAACACCTTATTGCTTTCGGTATGCTCTTTCATCGCACTGTCTATACTGCCCAATAGATTTATAAGGCCTAAAAACACGCCGGGATTATCTGACGTTTCCGTCTCATCGTGTCCACGCAAAGCAAGCTCAAAGGCCCCACAAAATTTGATGCAGTCTATTATCCTGGATAATATGTATCTATTTTTCTCAACCTGTTCATTATGTTTTTGTGTAGCATCTTGATATGCCCTGCTTAGCTGCGTTGCAATATTTACACCTCCAAGCATTGAGAAGTCAAGCGAGTTTTTCATATGCTTCTTGCTATTTGAATGTTTTTTTATATATTCATTAACATGACCTAGATCTTTAACACCAGTCGTAGACCACGAATCTGTACTTCCAAACAAGAGGCAAGGAAAGCAAAAGAGCGCGTTTCTGATTTCACAACCACAGATCCAGTCACTGTTGTCATATATATTTGTGTTAAACTTTCTTGTGTAAATAGAATTTTTACTTCCTTTTGCTTTCTGTTCAATTTTTAGATCAGGAGTAGGTCGCCCTAAATTTTTTATCCTGATCTTTTCATCTAACGATCGCCTTGAAAAGGGAGTTTTTAACAGCTCATCAACTATATTCATTATGTATGACTAAAGTTTTCTTACCTATGAAAGTAACACAAACCTACACTGAATGATACTGAAATATAATAAAGTGCGATCACAGTTGGAAATAAACTGAAAACTGACACTGAATAACATTTACACAACAGAACACTTTGTTTCAATGTGATACACGTGGGCCTGTTAGATTTCACATTTGCGGAAGTAACACATTGCGCCAATATGAACTTATGGTTACCAATGTTAACAAACAATATAACAAACAATGTTCTGTACGTTCCAATGTGAATAAGGTATGGAGATAATAGTCCTTTTATGGCTCAGTTTGTATCACAAAGATATAATTACTTATTATAACTAAAATAAAACGTTGTAATACGCTTTAATTAATTTCACTAAATTCTGATGTTTAGTGTGGCACTTAGGTGAGTGTGGCAGGGCTGTTTCGTCTGCTGCCAAAACGATTATAAGGAAAAGAACTAACACTCGTAGCGATTTCATTGATTCCGTGCTTTAGCCAAACGCAGCACGTAGCAGTGCGAAAACGATGGGACAGCGACCGTCAGGGGGGGGGTAAGAGGGGAAGGTTCTACGCAAGCGCAATATTCACCTACCGTGCTTGATCGCTTTGAGCACGTGGATGCATTCCATTAGCTAAACTTGCGTGTTTACCTTGCTTCGAGAGTTCGTCATTGGCAGTGCTGCCTTTCTTATTACTACCATAATGTGTTATGTTTGTTACATGGTCCTTCAGCATGTCTGTTATGTAATTTAGAAGAAAAAAAAGTAGCGTGCTGCAGCTCTTCAGCACGTAAGGACGAGCCGCCCCTGCCTCTAGTATAGCTAGATGTCACAAAAGTGTAATCATTATCTGGGAGAATTGGCTCCAGTATATCTAGATGGCACAAAAGTGTAATCATTATATGGGAGAATTGGCTCCAGTATAGCTAGATGTCACAAAAGTGTAATCATTATCTGGGAGAATTGGCTCCAGTATATCTAGATGGCACAAAAGTGTCATCATTATCTGGGAGAATTGACTCCAGTATAGCTAGATGTCACAAAAGTGTCATCATTATCTGGAAGAGTTGCCTCTAGTATAGCTAGATGTCTCTAAAGTGTCATCATTATGTAGAAGAGTTGCCTCTAGTATAGCTAGATGTCACAAGAGTGTAATCATTATCTGGAAGAGTTGCCTCTGGTATAGCTAGATGTCTCAAAGTGTCATCATTATCTGGGAGCGTTGCCTCTAGTATAGCTAGATGTCACAAAAGTGTAATCATTATCTGGAAGAGTTGCCTCTGGTATAGCTAGATGTCACAAAAGTGTAATCATTATCTGGAAGAGTTGCCTCTAGTATAGCTAGATGTCACAAAAGTGTAATCATTATCTGGAAGAGTTGCCTCTGGTATAGCTAGATGTCTCAAAGTGTCATCATTATCTGGAAGAGTTGCCTCTAGTATAGCTAGATGTCTCTAAAGTGTCATCATTATGTAGAAGAGTTGCCTCTAGTATAGCTAGATGTCACAAAAGTGTAATCATTATCTGGAAGAGTTGCCTCTGGTATAGCTAGATGTCTCAAAGTGTCATCATTATCTGGAAGAGTTGCCTCTAGTATAGCTAGATGTCACAAAAGTATCATTATTTTCTGGAAGAGTTGCCTCTGGTATAGCTAGATGTCACAAAAGTGTCATCATTATCTGGAAGAGTTGCCTCTAGTATAGCTAGATGTCCCAAAAGTGTCATCATAATCTGGAAGAGATGCCTCTGGTATAGCTAGATGTCTCAAAAGTGTCATCATATGGGAGAATTGGCTCCGTTATAGCTAGATGTCACAAAAGTGTCATCATTATCTGGAAGAATTGCCTCTGGTATAGCTAGATGTCACAAAAGTGTCATCATTATCTGGAAGAGTTGCCTCTGGTATAGCTAGATGTCACAAAAGTGTCATCATAATCTGGGAAAATTGGCTCCTGTATAGCTAGATGTCTCAAAAGTGTCATCATTATCTGGGAGAATTGCCTCTGGTATAGCTAGATGTCTCAAAAATGTCATCTTTATCTGAAAGAGATGCCTCTGGTATAGCTAGATGTCTCAAAAGTGTCATCATTATCTGGGAGAATTGGCTCCAGTATAGCTAGATGGTTCAAAAGTGTCATCATTATCTGGGAGAATTGGCTCCAGGATAGCTAGATTCCTCAAAAGTGTCATTATTATCTGGGAGAATTGGCTCCAGTATAGCTAGATATCACAAAAGTGCCATCATTATCTGGGAGAGTTGCTTCTGGAATAGCTAGATATCACAAAGGTGTCACAATTATCTGGGAGAATTACCTCTGGTATAGCTAGATGTCACAAAAGCGTCATCATTATCTGGGAGAATTGTCTCTGGTATAGCTAGATATCTCAAAAGTGTCATCATTATCTGGAAGAGTTGCTTCTGGTATAGCTAGATGTCACAAAAGTGTCATCATTATCTGGGAGAATTGGCTCCAGTATAGATAGATGTCTCAAAAGTGTCATCATTATCTGGGAGAATTTGCTCTAGTATAGCTAGGTGTCTCAAAAGTGTTATCATTATGTAGAAGAGTAGCCTCCAGTATAGCTAGATGTCTCAAAAGTGTCATCATTATCTGGGAGAATTGGCTCCAGTATAGCTAGATGTCTCAAAAGTGTCATCATTATCTGGGAGAATTGGCTCCAGTATAGCTGGATGTCTCAAAAGTGTCATCATTATGTAGAAGAGTTGCCTCTGGTATAGATAGATGTCACAAAAGTGTCATCATTTTCTGGGAGAATTGGCTCCAGTATAGCTAGATGTCTCAAAAGTGTCATCATTATCTGGGAGAATTGGCTCCAGTATATCTAGATGGCACAAAAGTGTCATCATTATCTCGGAGAATTGACTCCAGTATAGCTAGATGTCACAAAAGTGTCATCATTATCTGGGAGAATTGGCTCCAGTATAGCTAGATGTCACAAAAGTGTCATCATTATCTGGGAGAATTGCCTCCAGTATAGTAGATGTCACAAAAGTGTCATCATTATCTGGGAGAATTGACTCCAGTATAGCTAGATGTCACAAAAGTGTCATCATTATCTGGGAGAATTGACTCCAGTATAGCTAGATGTCACAAAAGTGTCATCATTATCTGGGAGAATTGGCTCCAGTATAGCAAGATGTCACAAAAGTGTCATCATTATCTGGGAGAATTGGCTCCAGTATAGCTAGATGTCACAAAAGTGTCATCATTATCTGGGAGAATTGACTCCAGTATAGCTATATGTCACAAAAGTGTCATCATTATCTGGGAGAATTGGATCCAGTATAGCTAGATGTCACAAAAGTGTCATCATTATCTGGGAGAATTGACTCCAGTATAGCTAGATGTCACAAAAGTGTCATCATTATCTGGGAAAATTGGCTCCAGTATAGCTAGATGTCACAAAAGTGTCATCATTATCTGGGAGAATTGACTCCAGTATAGCTAGATGTCACAAAAGTGGCATCATTATCTGGGAGCGTTGCCTCTAGTATAGCTAGATGTCACGAAAGTGTCATCATTATCTGGGAGAGTTGCTTCTGGTATAGCTAGATGTCACAAAAGTGTCATCATTATCTGGGAGAATTGACTCCAGTATAGCTAGATGTCACAAAAGTGTCATCATTATCTGGGAGCGTTGCCTCTAGTATAGCTAGATGTCACGAAAGTGTCATCATTATCTGGGAGCGTTGCCTCTATTATAGCTAGATGTCACGAAAGTGTCATCATTATCTGGGAGCGTTGCCTCTAGTATAGCTAGATGTCACGAAAGTGTCATCATTATCTGGGAGCGTTGCCTCTAGTATAGCTAGATGTCACGAAAGTGTCATCATTATCTGGGAGCGTTGCCTCTAGTATAGCTAGATGTCACGAAAGTGTCATCATTATCTGGGAGAATTGGCTCCAGTATAGCTATATGTCACAAAAGTGTAATCATTCCCTATAGATATGTCTCTAAAGTGTCGCATCATGTAGGAGAGTTGCCTTTAGCTATATGTCTCTAAAGTGTCATTATTCCCACATAACTAGAACTTCTTCAGTCGGCTCTCAGGTTCAGATTTTCACGAAGCGGAATGTTATAGTAGGATGGAAAAGCTAGAGTCCTAATCTCTGGAATGAAGAAGAAGAAGACCATAAATTGTCACCAACGCCACTGCAACGTCACAGCTAATGAGCCTGAAGAACGCATTTAGTTATAGAATCACTGCTCTACTAGGACATGTGAAAAATTTTACTTATCTAAATGCTGTTTTATAATAAAGGTAAACATAATTTTGTTTTTAACTCTTTTAATACTGCTGTGTTGATCTTTTAACTTTACTTCACTAGTAGAGAAAATCGGTCAACCCTCGCAGCACTTGAGAGATGTAAGTGCTGTGCTTATTGCGGTAATCTCTCTGTAGGGTTCCATAGCATTCCCTTACATGTTCATCCTACACTACACTTTAAGCCGGAACTGTCACAAAGTTTTATGCCGATACTATCGCTATCAGCTTCAGATGAAAAACTGGAGTCAGAAAAAAAAAGTGTTTATCCGTGGAAAGCTTCTCATCAGCACAGGGATTTTCCACCTCTCTTTATCGCAACCATCTTTGAAATCTGGAAGAGACAACGAGAGAGACGTTTTCCCCATCCATTAAATTTATATTTGCGATTGGAAGCTTCGTTTCTACTGATTTATTTTCCGATAATGTGAGTGCGTTCTGAGACAGATCCATTTCTGTTTATTAATAATACAGTGACATGCACTTTCCTTAAATGTGAGATCTGTGATTTCGAGAGAGAAGCGTGTATATTATTTTCTTATGGGCATTTTAGAAATAGAGGCAGTTTGACGTCCGATGCAATTTTATAAAGTAATAAAAATTCATAAATTGTTAATCCTCCAAAATATTTATTATTACTTTCTGTATACGTACTATGTACATAGTGTATAGAGAAGGTATTGCACTCCACCCAAAATTCGATACCGAGATTTCACCGGAAATATATGTTTTAGGGTCTCCAATATCCAAAAAAAGCATTTTCACAAAAAGGTCCGTGTGTGTGTGTGTGTGTCCGCGTGTCCGTGTGTACGTATGTCTGTGAACACGATAACTCAAAAACGAAAAGTCGGTAAAATACTGAACTTCGAATTTAAGTTTAGTATATTCCAGGGATGCGACACGAAGATTTTGAGAAAAATCCCCCCACCCCAAACTACTCTTTACATGGAACCTTTTTCGAAAATTTTGATTTTCTCAAAAATAGCTCTAACGACTTTGATTAAAATATTAAAGCTATTACCTGACAAATAAAATGTATATCTTGAGTTTTCTGGGAATAGCCTCTGAAGAGTACTTTATTCGGGATGAATTTTACGGAATTGAGCATAACTGCTAAACCGTAAGAGCTGGACAAAAACTTACTATAGGAAAGATGTAGAGCAAGTTAAAACACAAAATTTAAGTCATATACATCTTTTCGTGGAGTTCATCGTTTTTTAGACATTCATTGTTTTTGGTTTTAGTTTTAAAAACGTACACGTTTCTCATACAGGAATTTGTCAACTCGTGTCCATGCAAACAAACGAACTTCAGTCAAATAGCAACCAGCATTTGACTATCACTTTAACCTATGGTACTCCCTTATTTTGCTTCTGCTTACAAGGAAGCAAGTAATACGACTATTTCTGCTAATTTTTACTCGATTAGCATAAAGTATATACATGCATAAGCTTTTTAACAATAATTTGTAGCAGAGATGTAGAGAAAATCTTGTGAATGGAACACATCAGATTTTTTTTTACTTTCTCTACACGTACTATGTTCATAGTGTATAGCGAAAGTATTGCAGTCCACCCAAAAATTCGATACCGAGATTTCACGTTTTAGGGTCACCTGTATAAAAAAAAAAAGTATTTTCAGGAAAAGGTCCGTGTGTGTCCGTGTGTCTGTAAACACGATAACTCAAAAACGAAAAATCGGTAAAATACCAAAGTTGCTATTTAAGTTTAGCAGATTTTGAGAAAAATCCCCCCTCCCCAAACTATTCCTTACATGGAAAAATTTCGAAAATTTTGATTTCCTCAAAAATGGCGCTAACGATTTTGATTAAAATTTCGTATATTAAGGATAATTACCTGACAAATAAAATGTATATTTTGAATTTTATGGGAATTGCCTCTGAAGACTAAGTACTTTATTCTGGATGAATTTTACAGAACTTTGCATGACTGCTAAACCATAAGAGATGGACAAAAACTTACCACACGAAAAATGTAGAGCACATTAAAACACACACTTTATGTTATATACATTATGTTCGTGGGATTGATGGTTTTAAAGATATTCCTTGTTTTTTGTTTCAGCTTTGAAAAACATACTTTTCTCATACATGAATTTATCAACTCCTGTCCATACAAACAAAGGAGCTTCAGTCATATAGCAACCAGCTTTTGACTAGCACTTTCACCTACGCTACTTCCTTATTACGCTTCTACTTACAAGGAAGCAAGTAATTAGACTATTTCTGCTATTTTTTTTTCTCGATTAGCATGAAGTAAATAGAAGTATAAGCTTTTTAACAATAATTTGTTGCAGAGATGTAGAGGAAGTCATGTGAATGGAACACATAAGATTTTTTTTAATTGTGCTAATTTTTACTCACTCTCACTACCGAGTAATATGTGTGAAAATAATAAGCAGAGAATGTATTATATTCCATCTATACATATTATGACCGGAAATTTGAGGACCCATGAATCCAAATAATATTTTTAGAAAAAGCACCGTGTTTAGCAAAAGCTAAACATTCCCTAAATGTCAAACTTGTTATTTAAGTTAAGTATTTTCCAAGGATATGACACGAAGATTTTCAAGAAAATCACCCCACTCCATCCTTTACATAGAAACATTTTCAAAAATTGCATTAAGATTTTGGTTAAAATACCGCATTCTAATGAGAATAAGATGTGTATCTTGAATTTTACGAGAAATGCTTCTGAATAATTTTTCATTTCGATGACATTAGGATAGTTGGTAAACCGTAAGAGAAAGACAAAAGCTTACTACACAAAAAAGTATATCTCGTTAAAACACACAATTTATGACATAGACATTTTTTGATGGAGTTAACCATTTCTGAGATATTCCTTGTTAGTGGCATTAGCTTTGAAACGCTTACACCTTTTTAAACGGAAATTTGTCATTCCTTCTATTTACTCCTGGCCATGCAACGAGAAGGAAGTTCAGTCACATAGCAATCAGCTTTTAATAGATTTGGCTATCGCTTTAGCTTATTGTATGCCCATGATTCCCTTTTTACTTTCTATAGCCCATATGTACTATGCACATAGTGGATAGAGAAGGTATTATATTCCACCCAAAATCAATGTTAGATTTCACCGGAATATGTTTTGAGGTCCCCTGAGTTAGAGTAAAGCATTTTTATAATGAGGTCCGTGTGTGTATGTGTGTGTGGACAGCATATCTCAAAAACAAAAAAACCGTTAAATACAAAACTTGGTATTTATGTTTAGTATCTTTTGAGGATGCGATTTGAAATTTTCTAGAAAATCTCCCCACCACAAACTGCCCTTTATACGGAAAAATTTTCGAAACTTTTTATTTTCTCAAAAATGGCTATAACGATTTTGATTAAAATGCTGAATATTAAAGATATTTACATTCCAAATAAAATATATATCTTGTATTTTCTGGGAATAGCCTCTGAAGACCTCTTCATTCTGGATTGTTTTGCCGAATTTTGCATAATTGCTAAACCGTAAGAGATAGACAAAAACTTACTGCACTAAAATGCAGGTCTCGTCAAAACTCACACTTTATGTTCTTTAATTTTTGTTGTGAAGGTAACCGTTTCCGAGATATTTCTTGTTACTGGTTTCAAATGTAAAGTACTTATACTTTTCTCAGACAGGAAGTGTACATTTTTCTTTTGTTCTACTCTTGGCCGCAGCAAAGAGGCGAATTGGAATGACAATCGCATAACGCCAGCTTTAAAAACATTTAAGTATCGCTTTAGCCTGGTGTATTCCCTTAGTTCCCTTCTAGTTATAAAGAACTATGTAATAACATCATTCTGCTAATGTTTATCTCGATTAGCATGGTGTAGAAAGAAGAATAATCTTTTGTAAGAAGTTTGTTTGTAGAACAGTAAGAGAAAGTCATGTGAGTGTAGCACATCAGATTTGTCTTATAAGGAACTAAGTAGATCATTTCTGCTATTGTTTCTCTTGATTAGTGTGAAATAGGTAGAAGAATACTCTTTTGTAAGAATAGTTTGTTACAGAATGGGTAGAGAAAGTCAAATGAATGAAACCATAAGATTCTTTTGTTATGTTAAGAGAGACACTGAAATTATATTTACATGGTAAAAATGTACATGTATGCTAATGCCCTATTTGTAATTAATGTTTCTGTATCAACCTTTGTATTCCCTGCAGTGTTAAGTTGTTATTTTTTTTTGGATAGTGTTTAATGCCTTTTAATGCCCGCTTTTAGTACTTGTGGCATCGCAGTGCTAATGCATGCAGTGCAATGCGATGGCGGGGGAAACCGGAGAACCCGAAAAAACCCGCCCGTGCGCCGCTTTGTCTCACATGTGGTCGCTTGGAATCGAGCGCAGGCCGTTAAGTAGTTAGATTTTAAACCTGAAGTAAGGGGTTAAAGCGTACTTTGGCTTACGCCTCGACTTAACGCCAAGAACAGCCAATAATTAGATACACGTTTACTTCAATTGTACTACTTTTACACGTAAGCATTTACTCAGGTTAATTCATCTTTTCTTCTGCACAAGATGGGTGTTGAGAAAGTAGAGATAGACTGAAAAATCAATGCCTTAGTTGGGATTTGAATCGCAGATCTCCCGGTTTCCAAGTTTATTTAACCAAATAAGCTACTATAGCAACATGCTGAAACGACATAAAGTTCTCCAACTGATTCACATTTACTCACAAGGATACTATACTACACACATAAGCAACTCATGCCTCTCAATACTTCCACTTCTTTCTGCTTAGAGATTGCTTCAAATTGGACAGTATTGTAATATTGCCATGTGCGGTTGTTTTCGCGCTTGCTTTGATATGAGTCGGCGGAGTGGAGGCCTTGGAATTCGGTAAACACAGGAAGCGACGCGCCGGAAGCCCTGGAATGCGAGACATTTATGCAACTGGCACGTGCCAGAATCTTCCACTAGCTTCGGCTGCTTCCAGAAACTCCTGTGACTTCATTCACAGCTAAATAAGAAAGAGTTACAAATTAGTGAGTAATGAATTAGTCGTCGACTGGAGTGATATAAGAGCAGTGGCGCGAGAAAGCCGTAAACTGTCTATGCGTCGAGGCGTCAAGTGAATAGTTTGCAGCAGTCAATTGAAGACTTTATTTATAAATAAATTTTGGTTTCGTTTTAAAATACTTACACTTTTGACATACGGGAATTTTTCAACTCCTAGCAATGCAAAGAAACAGATTTCATCCACATGGCAACCATTTTTTATCTATCGTTTTAGCCTAGTGTATTAAATGAAAACATTTCTGCTAATGTTTATTTAGATTAACATGAAGTAGATAGAAGAATAAGCTTTTTAACAATAATTTGTTACAGATGTAGAGAAAGTGCACATCACACATAACACATTTTGTTTATTAACATTCACAATTCGCTTACATTAATAATGTATTACTATGTAATGTGATTCTTGACATGTAGAATGATGCTGCTCTGTGATGAATTTGGAAAGACAGAGCACGTGATTGCCTCTAAATAATTATTATGAAGCAGGTATCTCCTTATTTGCAGATGCTAAGGCTGTAACTTGTAATCTAAAGCGCTTAATTTCCATGTTGCCTATACAACAACGTCATCTTTTGAGGCGCAAACTGTGTGATTTTGAAACGCACCCCTCTTTCATTTCCTCGTGCTTTAAAAAGTGTTAATGAAAAGGCAAACAGAAACCTTAGGAAGTGGGTTAATGAAATTAAGAAACCCTTGTGTTTTAATGAACTCCTTTCTTAATTCTTAGCTTTTTCTTAATTTATTATTGTTCCGACGTGTCTCCTTCATTAATACTCCTATTGTCTCACATCTGCTTGTATCTCCGTGTACCACTTTATGTCAACGTCTGGCCTGTATTTTCTTCCTTTCTTTTTTGCTGTTTTCTTGCAATAGATTAATCAGCAACGCCACCTACATAGTCGATACAAAAGAGCTAACAAGACCAGCTGTTTGTCGAGTCGGTGACATTGAAAACAAATTCTCTGTACAGATCTCTTGAGCTCGTGCGACACGATCCCAATCTTTCCTAAGCCGATAATGTGAAGTTACGAGACAGCAGAAAGACATTCTTGCTGAACAAATCGTTTTAGAGAGTTGTCTTTTGTTAACATTTGTAAACTTTTATTTACTTTTATTCGAATTAAAAGAGAAGCAGACTGCTGTTTGGAACATAAGAATCTGGGTCTGTTACTATACCAACTGCTTGCTTTGCTGACAATATAAATTTCTCTTATATTTGGATGAATAACATACTAACGGATATAACAATCTACCTTCCTGCATCCCAACACTTCATTCATTGGTGATGACAGTTTGCCTCAATTCCGAACTATAACATGCGGTAGGCAGACCCCTACGAATCGTGAGGACTCTGTTGCTCTCTGGCGCACGCCCAAGCTGGAACAGTTTGAAGTAAACGACAAGTCTGAAGTTTTGCTCTATATTTTTTAGAGGATTCTATAAGGAGGAAACGTGAATGTGCCAATATTTTGAATATATTAGGTGTTAATGAACTCCATCGGAATAATTTCAGAGGTTGTAGACATTCCAAAATAAGCAATTTAGATAAGCAATGCAAGGTCTACGGTCATACATAAGTATTGGTATCAGATACTGATAAATTTGTGTTGAAGCAACGCCGAATAAAAATTAGCCCAGGACATACTGAAAATAATAATAATAATAATAATAATAATAATAATAATAATAATAATAATAATAATAATAATAACCACTCCCATGGCAGAGTGGTTAGACCACTTGCCTCCCATCTAGGCGGCCCGGGTTTGATCCCAAGCGTCCGCATGTGGGATTTGTGGTGGACGAAACGGCGTCTGAGTTTTCTCCAGGTCCTCCGGTTTTCCCCGCCACTCATTCCACCAACTGTTCTATCATCAGCTTTCCTATTATCCATTTCACTTTAATTTCATATCATCCATTTCCCAACGCTCATGGCTGGCTATGAGTCGACCACTCGTTCCTGGTTATTCATTCTGTGGTTGACTCCCCGACAGGCTTCTGACCCCTGGGCACGCGCTTATAAGCCATAGGGAAGTGTCAGTTCTACATATGGGGCGAGTAAGCCGACTACGTTATTATTATTATTATTATTATTATTATTATTATTATGCTCAATGTTTAATGCAACAAAATCTATCATCTCAAATTAATCACTTGGTAATGCGATACTGAACATCGATTAATAGCCGTATAATGTTATGGAGCCGTCTCTAGAAGTCTGTTGAACAGTTCGACTGGCTTAATGCTTAACGCCTACACATTACACAGTTAATGTTTTATTTATTTTCTTTATTATTAATTCCTTACGAAGAACTGCTGCGATACGTACACTCAGGAAGAAATTCTGATTGACCATTGCAATAACACTACTGTTATTCTTTTTATTCGACTTACTGAGGTTAGTATGCCAAAGATTGTCTATAACACAACATGAACATGTACAGCTTCTCTGAAATTGCAGATATACACCTTATTTATTATTTTGATAGTAAGGTTTTTAAGTAATATATCATCCGTGTTATTTCGATGGAGCTTTTGGCCAATTTTTCTTCGCAGCCTTTTTCATCGAATTAATACGTCTCTGGAGCACTTATTAATGCCCACTGCCGTGAAAATTTAAGACTTATTGCACGGATGCAGTTAATTGTGCTGTTGGAATTATAGTTTATAAAATGAAACATGAATTTAAGATTTAGGTTAAAACTGCGCTAATATGCTATGCTAAAACAAAAGGTAGTGAACGAGACTTGAACACTATGCTAAAAATCTGATGTGTTCCATTCACATGACTTTCTCTACATATCTACATCAAATTATTGTTAAGAAGCTTATGTTTCTATTCATTTCATGCTAATCGAGAAAAAATTAGCAGAAATAGTCTTATTACTTGCTTCCTTGTAAGTAGAAGCGAAATAAGGAAGTACCATAGGTTAATAGTCAAAAGCTGGTTGCCATGTGACTGAAGTTCCTTTGTTTATATGGACAAGAATTGACAAATTCCTGTATGAGAAAAGTATAAGTTTTTCGAAGCTGAAACCAATAACAAGAATATCTCAGAAACGAAAAAAATGTATATTACATAAATTGTGCATTTTAACGTGCTCTACATTTTTGTATGGTAAGTTTTTGTTATTCTCTTATGGTTTAGCAGTAATACAAAATTCCGTAAAATTCATCCAGAATAAAGTAGTCTTCAGAGGCTATTCTCAGAAAATTCAAGATTATTATGATAATTCGTAAAAGGACTAATGAAAAGACTTTCATTGAGTTCAATTAACTTGATACTGAAGACTACGCAAATTGTTTGTTTCGCGATACAAATTCAATGCCAGTTTTAGTATAAACTAAAACAAAATGGCTTATGACAAAACAAAATGCCTATTTTATTTTCTTAGTACTGATATATACTTGTTAATAGATTAATAATTATGCGTCCGTGTTTGGTCCTTTTATCTACCTCTCTGGTTGCATTTGAAATTCAAGTTATTAAAGAATAGAGATTCACTATATGTAACACAGGTCTTTATGCTGTTTTTTTTTTTTTTACCTTGTTTTGCTGTATTATTACTGGATTGCTGTTTTTCTTACTTTTTTACAACACACACACACACATATACATATATACACAAACATGTAGCACTCATGCCCAAGGCGGGACTCGAACCCACGATCCCCAGCGCTATGAAGCACCAAAGCGGGACGCCTTGGCGAGCGCGGCCATGGGGACCGGCGACACCAGAGATGTTTCTGCCGAAGGATACGGCTGATATTCCCTCAGTGTTCTGTAGCACCCGCAGAAGCATCTCTGGTGTCACAATACAGCAAGCAGAGATTCTACATATGCGGAGAACCGCAATGTTTCTTGCGGTGTTGAGATAGACGTCCTGAGAACCGCTGTTGATACAATCCACGCGAAGCAGAGAGTTTTCCTCCAACCTTACCAACTATTTATACTAATCGCTACATAATCTAATTATCTTACTGTTGAATGACGCATTGGTAGAGAGAAACGCTTTTATATCCGCCAAAAATTCTGGACACAAAGTTGTCTAGACAATAGCACAGTATTTCTCGAAACGCATACAAATAGGAACATATGTAAAAATGTACAAACTGAAACGGTATTTGAAGTTTTTATGTTAGAAAACCTCCGCCCTAACCACTTGTTCAAAGCACTGCTGGGGATATGTAGCATAACGACAAGATGTATTATTATTGTAATTATAATGTAGGTATTATGGAATATTAAATTATTATAAAGGATTATAAACGTTATAGCTTACCATTCTAAGAATAATAAATACATATATTGGCATGTAAAGCTGAATGTCAGATCACCAAATACACTTTACCTTGTACGCGGAGAGAGTGTTAGCAATACGAGAAAGCTTGTAAATAACAGAAATGAAACGGAAGCAACTATTCCTTCTTAAAGAAATGATATTACAGCAGACATATTTTAGCATCTCTGTCATCCTCCGTGGTCTAGAGGTAACATGCTAACCTCTAGTTCCCAAGCTCGAGGTTTCAAACCCAGCAGAAAGCCATGGCTTTTTTTCGGGCATAAAAATCCTTAGCATGACTTACTTCGGAAGGGAAGCAAAGCCGTTGGTCCGAGTCGTAGATTTACGGCACATGAAAGGACCTCAAGCATCACAAAGAGTCCTCTGAGCAAAATTAAACGGTTTTTCACGCCCAATATAGAATTGGACGTTGAGAACCATAGCAATTAAAGCGTGTCCATTAACAAAACTCAGTTTCATTTTTACCATCTCTCTTATTGTAATGTAGGTTGCCTATTTCCACAAAGTGGACTGTGATTCGGGAATAGCACTGTATAGCAATAGCTTTAAAATGAAAAAGTTTATTCTTTCATATATGTTTGGAGGATGAATAGTAGGTACAACAGAGTTTGAATCCCTCATCATTAACAAGGTAAGCTTGCAATTCCCTAACAAACTTATGCAGGCAACTGGGAATAGAAACTTTCTCTACTACTTGTCAAACACTGAGCCTCTGAGCGACAGTGATAAACCAGATGTGCTTCTGTAACAACATCCTGAGCGTTGTCCTATTGGGAAAGGTTAACTGTATAATTATGTTCATGAGGAAGAAGGATCTACCCGCTCTCTCTTACAGACCAAACTTCACAAGATAAAATTAGCTACATTTGGGAATCATAGTTACTGGTACAATGGGCTGTGCAAGTAACATTAAATAATAGCAGAAACAACAAGAACAGCTCTAACATGACTAGCTTATCAGCTTAAATACACCCAGACATAAAATAGAACTATGAATCTACACTCCAGCTATGGAATCGATACATTTTTGAAACTAAATGCCCTTCACTATCCTCTATCACTATCGACATCCATGGAAGAATGGTATCCTAGTTATTTCCTTGCATCCAACAGCAGATTAGTTGAAAGCGACTTCTGCAATAACTCCAGTTCTTCATCTTTGATAGTAGCAAAAAATATAGCTTTAATGAAAATAAAGCAACAGGAAGAATCGTTGAACAAGTTCTCATTCACAGGTACGCATTACATATCACTATAATTCTCCGAGGTGTATTGTTCACGTTGAAACAACCTTTTCCTTCTCCTTCTTTCAATGTAAACAATGTTTAAATAATTAAACTGACATTTAAAATTACAACTATAAGCAAGAGATAGATGGAAATATAAACTAAATATTCAGGAACAAATGAATCATCTCCTATCACAAGGCGTTAAAGAATATTATGCATAAAATGTAGTAAATGCTTTTCCTACAGTTCTGGAAGGATTCAGCATTCATAAAAATCGTAACAAATGCTTTTCCTTTTAGCGCAAAATCGAGCTAGTAGGTTTTACTTCCACCTTACTTCCACTGTTTGTTATGGATAAAATGAAGGAAAAGAATTTGCTTCGTAGGCAATACTAAGAGGAATCATAGGCTTCCTTGCTTGCTTAGCTAATGTTCGTAATTAAGTAAATCGGTGCATTTCTTCAAGTTCATGTGGTCTTGTGTGTGTGTGTGTGTGTGTGTGTGTGTGTGTGTGTGTGTGTGTGCATCGCTTAAAAACGACGAAAAGTCTATAAAATACCTAACTTAATACTTAAGTTCAGCTTCTCCAAGGATACAACATGAAGATTTCTAAGAACATTCCCCGATTCCACACTACCCTTTACGTGGAGAGATTTCGAAACACTTGATTTGTTCAAAAGTAGCTCTAACGGTCTTGATTAAAATACCGTATATTAAAGATAATTACGTGGAAAATAAAATGTAGGTCTTGGATTCCCTGGGAATAACCGCTGAAGACCTCATCATTCTGGATGACTTTTGCATAACTAGTAAATTGCAATAGATAGGCAAAAACTCACTACCAAAAAAAAACAAAAAACAAAAACAACAACAAAAAAACAAAAAAACAAACAAACAAAACAAATGGTTCTAGCTAGAACACACAATTATGCCATCATATACATTCCGAGACATTCCTTATTAGTTGGTTTAATTTTAAATTACTTAAATTTTTTTTTTAAAGGTGACTTAAATTATTTTACTCCTGGCCATGCAACGAGAACCGATTTTCAATGCACATACCAACCAGCTTTTAAGAGATTTGACTTCGTTTTAGCCTAGTGTATTACCTTATTTTCATTCTGCTTACAAGAAAGCAAGTAATAAGAGCATTTCTGCAAATGTTATATTGATTAGTATGAAGTAAATAGAAGAATAAGCTTTTGAAAGAATAGTTCGGGTCGCATGTGTCCGTGTGGTTATTCCACTCGACTCTCACCAAGGTGGACCAAGTTTTGATATCAGGCGACAGTATTTGGGATTTGTGGTGGACAAATCCAGGCTCTCCGGTTTCCCCCGCCATTGCATTCCACTGTTGCTCCATATACTTTCCCGTGTAATCGCCTGCGGTGCTATATGAATTAAACGTGGGCGTAAAAACACTATAAAATAGTTCGTTGCAGAATGGGTAGAGAAAGTCATACGAATGGAATACATTAAAAATATTTACTTTCTCTATTCGTACTATGCACATAATTATAGAGAAGGTATTGTATTGCACCCAAAAATTCGATACTGAGATTTCACCGGAAATACGTTTTAAGATACCCTGAATCCAAAAAAAAAAAAAAAAAAAAAAAAAGCATTTTTAGAAAAATGTCTTTGTATGTCTATCAGTGTGTGTGTGTGCGTGTGTGTGTGTGTGTCTGTGGGCAGCATAGCTCAAAATCGGAAAGTCGTTAAATGCCAAACTTGGTATTTAAGTTCAGTATCTTCTAAGGATGCGACACAAACCCCCAACTCCCTTTACATGGAAACATTTTCGACAATTTTGATTTTCTCAAGAATGGCTCTAACGATTTTGATTAAAATATCGTAAATTAAAGGCTTTTATATGACAAATAAAATGGATATCTTAATTTTTCTGGGAATAGTCTCTGCAGATCTTTTTATTCTGGACGAATTTTGCGGAACTTTGCATAACTGGTAAACCATAAGAGATAATCAAAAGTATT
Source organism: Hymenopus coronatus (assembly GCA_030762935.1). Taxonomy (NCBI): domain Eukaryota; kingdom Metazoa; phylum Arthropoda; class Insecta; order Mantodea; family Hymenopodidae; genus Hymenopus; species Hymenopus coronatus. The sequence continues at coordinate 75,065,951 of CM060890.1, forward strand.
TAACAAAAATGTAGAGGTCGTTAAAACACACAATTTATGTTATATACATTTTTTCGTGGAGTTGACTGTTTTTTGAGATATTCCTTATTATTGCTTACAGTTTTAAAATACTTTTCTCATATGGGAATTTGTCACTTCCTGGACATACAAACAAAGGAACTTCGATCACATAGCAATGGCATTTTAAAACATTTGACTGTCTGTATAGCCTAGTGTGTACCCTTACTTGCTTTCTATTTACAGGTAATAAGACAATTTCGTCTAATGTTTATCTCGATTAGCATGAAACAGATAGAAGAATAAGCTTATTAACAATAATTAGTCACAGAGATGTAGAGAAAGTCAAGTGAACGGAACACATCAGATTTTTACTCCTTAAAACCATAAAAGAATGATTACTTGCTACGTTAAATATCACAGTAAATCAAACTTTTTTTCTTGTCTGTTGTTTGGGGATTTTCATTCGAAAAGAAATTAGGGAATGAAGTTGATGATATATGGATATGTTTTATTGTGATTTCATACTTAGAATAATATTTTCACAAGTTTAATAAGTTCACAGGAATAAAAACTAATGCAAATTTGCTGGTTGAAATGTTGAAGTGTGTAAATCCATTTTAATTACTTTCGCCCCCACCAAAACATGGCCGTTTTTTGCTGGCATTCTCCTATGATCTCTGTTAATCTGGGGAGAAAGAAAAACACAAAGAGTATGCATTAGAGAATGCACTGCTTTTCATGCCAGAGGGAAACATGGAATGAAAAAGCATGGTTCAAAAAACGCAGAACCCATCAATTTGGATGATGGGTAATGTGGAGACGAGAAAGATGATAAAGGCACATTCAGCAAAATCTCCTCGTCCCTGTAACAGTCGCTTTGCTGGCGCCGAGATCCTAACGAGTAATTTACATTGTAATGATTAATTTAGCCTGTCGCCCACCTTGTAGCTAACTCAATCAACGTTATTAAGGATACTCTTACACTCACTCGTGGCTTATGTTGCTTTGCTGTTCCACGCGTCGGTTATATTATCCGAGTCGCGCTGGTTCACGAATATTTCCTTGTTCAGTGGCTACAGAAACCACTCGAGACACAGATGCACCTCTTTAAGTGCATACATTTGGGTTCAACCAAGATAAGCCAAAATCACGCAAATATAAGGACCGGGAAATAGAGTTATAACATTCAGGCAACGGACTGCTCCCCCCAATTCCTCAACAATTACCAATAAAACATACCCACTGCTATAAAATTATTTACATATAGTTCCATATCTGGACACTCCTGCATGCTAAACCCCTCTTACATCTCTTGCGTTACCCATAGTTTCCTAGTAGTTCTATCCATTTTTCCAACTTTCGTCTGCAAAATGTCCAACAAAACACTTTTTATACGTTTTCATACACTTTTCGCCATAATTTTGTATTAAAAAACGTGTTTTCAATGATTCTTTAACAGATTCCTTGTCATTTCGCAATTTTTCTAAGTACCATAATGGATTTCTTTTATACAAGTGCTAATTCTCTTCAGCTTTGTCTTTAATTCTGCTACAACGCTTGTGGTCTGAGTCAATATCTGCATTTGAAAGTGCCTTCATATTTTTCTCGCTGCCTCAGAATCTCCATTTCATGAGTCTGTAATCAATCTGGCATCTATTACTATTTCTAGTTTTTTATCCAGGTGTACAGCTTGTTTTTCTCTTCTTGAGATAGGCACCGGTTATCACTAATTCAGATAAAAGGGAATTCAATAAGCCTATTTCCTCTCTCATTTCACTTCTATTATCCGTAAGTCCCACAATCTTTTTCTCGTCTCCTCCGATGACAATTTTGGATTCTAACATAATTATGACATTCAATTTATTTCTTACTTCTTGGTACAATATCTCGCTTATATCTTCAAACACTGTATCAACCTCTAATCATCGTAGTCTGAAGTCTGCTTGTAAACTTTCAATATCAAACATCTACTAGAGCTGCACTTATTTTTGCAAACATCACACGACCATTAATTCACTGCACTTTTTCGAAATATTCACTAATTAATTTTCATCACTATGGCTATACCTCTTTCAGCACTATCTTCACCTGAATATCACATTGTGTATCCACCACAAACCACTTGACCGGTCCATCTCACGTCACTTAAACCCGCTAAATTCACATCAGATATATCTAACTCCTTTATCACGTTATATCTAATTTGTGTGTGTGTTTATTGTCCTGTTTGTTTTCTTTCAATATGCCCCTAAAACACTCCCCACCCGTAGATCCGAATGGGAACATACTTTACGGATAATTTGCTTCAGGAGCAGCCATAATGTTATTAGCTGAGAATAATGTGGTAGTTCTCCTATTCCCTTTCCACCATGCCCATCATATATGTTTTTATTGGAAACGACAAATTTACATCATTGGATTAAGAAAAAATCTGTAGCTTTAGTACTTCTACGCATACCAAATAGAGGAAGTGTAGCATTCTACACAAAATTAGATGTTGAGATTTTAACGAAAATATATATTTTGATACACCCCTGAATAAAAAAAACAGTTTTAGAAAAAGGTTCTGTGTGTGTGTGTGTGTGTTTCGACGTGTCTCCAAACAGCATAACTCAAAAACGAAAGTTGGCTATATATCAAACTTGATATTTAAGCTCAGAATTTCAAGGATGCGGAACGAAGATTTTTAAGAAAATCTCTCCCCCCCACTACAAACTACTCTTTACATGGAACATTGTCTAAAAATAGCGTTAGAGATTTTGATTAAAATACCATATGTAGGTGTATGTTTACAATATTTTCATAACAAATACAGAATATTTTGGAAATATATATATTTTATGAGCTCCGCTTCATTTTGTATGTGTTTAGTATAACTGGTACACCATAAGAGATAGAATAACCTTCTTCTTCTTCTTTCAAATCTTAAGTATTATTGACCTATTCCGGCCTCTATTATCCATCCATTTTTATGAGGTATACCCAGATATCTTTTTCCAATCGACTGATAATTCATCATTATTATTATTATTATTATTATTTTGGTTAATTTATTTTCTGTTATTTATTTACATTCTGTCGGCAGATCCTTCAATTTTATTCTGTTTTCTTATATCTTATCTTTAACTGAAAATATTTTAAGATATGCTCGTATTATTTCATTCCTTATTTTATCAATCTTAGTGCATCTCTCATCACTTTCATCTCTTCTGCCTGTATGCGAGATGTTTTCTTCCAATTGTTCCATAGATAGCCTGAAATCCTATTGAACAAAAATATTATAAATTTCGTTAAATACATCTTTGGTGGAGTTATCCATTCCTTTTGTTAGTCTAAAAGTTCCAATACTTTCTTAAAGGGGAAGTCCTATTCGGCTTTCTTTCTCCTGGTGAAGCAAAGAGAACAGAATTTCAAAGACATAACAATGCGTCCAGCTATTAAAAGCTCTGACTCTCTTTTCTCGTGTATTCTCTTATTCTCATTATACCTACGAGAATATATGTAATAAAATGAGGCAGATAGTTAATTTCCTGTAGCTCTTAATTGGAGCATAGGGCATCGTCACGGTGTTTCCTTGATCGGATTTCAATTTCTAGTTTGTGAATTCGCTGCTATGAGCCATGGTGGCGATGAATCGGCTCATCTCTCACAGATAGCACTGTAGAATGAAATCACGATTTGCGGACGCGAAATGACGTAATTTTGCCCAAAAACCTGTGTCTTTCAACGTACGGGTTTCTTTTACGTGCAAATAAAGATTACACGAAACTTCCCTTCCGAAGGAAACCATGCTACGGATTTTTGTGTCCGAAAAAAATCCACCACCCTCTGCCAGGTTTGAACCTGAAGTCTTGGGTTTTAGAGGTTAGCGTGGTAATCACTATACCACGGAGGGCGTCCCCATAAGGCGGATAAAAGAATATTATGTTGTAGGAGCAGTTTGCTGTAGAGTAGATAGAGAAAATCAGCAGAGAAACACATCAGAATATTTTAATGATGAAAATTAAAGGTATAATTCATATAGAACCTGAAAAATAATTAATACATAACATTTGAATAAATTAAAATAATAATTTAATCTATATTTAAATAAAATTCTTCCTTACCATAATCCAAATCGAATTATTGGGCATTTGAAAAGAAAGATTAACTCCATATATGGGGCATGAACCTATTAGCTTAAATTTAACTTACTTTTCTACATTTTGCTAAGACTTATTATCGCGTACAACTTATGTTCCGGCTATATAATATTAATACTCTGTAGCCATCATATAATGTACCTAGAACTACATAATTATCAAGTTTCCGCGTGCGTTTCATCATTACGATAATATTCAGGAATAACTTAGATATAACGCATGAATAAGTTATGATGACAATTATAATTATGCTACATAGTCCATTAGAGCGTTCTAAATTTACCTTCTGATGGTAAACTTTAATTTCATAAATGTGACAAAACAATGTGCTAAACGTGCTGCAAGGATAATCAGATAATACTATTTCCAACAGCTCATAATTACTTAGCTATCGTAGATGCATGTAAATACATTGTTATTTACTTTCTATATCAGTACCTAGTAAACAGAAAGGATATTATTTCATCCAAAAGTTTATCGATATTTCACCAGAAACACTTTTTTTTAAGGTCCCTTGATATTTATGTTCAGCATCTTTCAAAGACAATTTTCAAGTATTTTTAAGACAATCCTTCACCCAAAATACCATTTACATGGAAAAGTTTTTTTATTTTCTCAAAATTTCCTCTAAGATTTTGACTAAAATTACACATATTAAACAGCTTAATGACAAATAAAATATATATCTTGGAATTTTTTGGGAATAGCCCTGTGAAGTATTCTTCAGTTGTATTTTATACAAATTGCTAAACATTAGGAGATAGGCAAAAAAATAATGTAATCTCCTTAATATTCATTATTTATTGAAATAAACTTCTGGGGGCTTAGAAATTGCGGATACATCCCTCATTATTGGTCAAAATATTTCAATATATTTTAGTTGTTTTAGGTGTAGTCGTAATTCAGCTGTTACCTGCAATGTCATAGAAACAATAAGATATTTCAAGGCCACTATAAAGGCTGCCGCTTTTAAATATTAGGGGCGTTTTCTAAGGACTCTCGTAGCATCGACAATTTTTTGTATTCATTTATTAACCGTCTTCTCTTACTAAATAGCAGTTAAAGTTTCATCTATATCTATCATGTGGTTTCGTTGCCATAGGCGATTGAATCAACTATCTAATGCTTCTGTAGAAATACGTAAAAAAATCGTGCGATGATTAAACATGTCTATTTAAAAGGCTTAATACCAAAAAGATATAAGTCGAGTTGGATGAAGTTTATAGCACATCTGCTCCTGCATTTACTACAATTTACAATTGGACAAATACATTTAAACATTTCCGTCCATCCACAAATGATGAGCATCATTTCGGACTTCCTGTAGAAGTGACTTCCTCCGAAATAGTTGACAAAATCCAGGATATGGTTTGAGTGACCAACGAATCATAGTTCGGGAAATAATAGATGCATATCATAAGGTACAGTATTCTCAATTTTGCACCAAAATTAGGTCTGATAAAAGTCTTGGCAAGATGGGTGCCGCGTTTGCTTTCACTGGAGAATAAACGCAATCGTGTGATCGATTCGAAAGCTGGTTTGGCGTTTTCCGTCGCAATCCTTACGAGAGTTTGCGTCGATAGATAACTTTGGATGAAACATGGATGCACTACTACACTCCAGAGGCAAAAGTATAACAGTGGGTTTTTAAAGGGGAACGGCTCCGAAGAAAACAATGGTGGTGAAATCTTCAGGTAAGGTGATGGCCTCGCTTTTTTTTTTTTATGCACACATGATTGATTATTATTTATATCGACTTGTTTCTTATAAAATTCCAATTTGATTTGTACTTCAACGTGATAGTGGTCCCTTGTGGGTGCGTTTGTATATGAGAGAGAGAGAGAGAGAGAGAGAGAGAGAGAGAGAGAGAGAGAGAGAGAGAGAGAGAGAGAGAGAGAGAGAGAGAGAGAGAGAGAGAGAGAGAGAGAAGAGAGAGAGGGGGGGGGAAGATAACTTCAGCGAGTTTATCACTTGAGAAAAATATAAGTATTTGAAACTTCAAAGCAATCACAAGAAATATCTGAAAAATAATTACTTTCACAATTTTTACTAATTATATGCTTAAACGAGATCTGCAGCTATTATGAGGTAAAACAGCTATTATGTCACTCTGTTAGAGTTTACCAATTAACAGGACTTCAGACATTAAAACAACTTCAAGGTGTGCATTATGTTTAAACGCATTGTAATTAAATAACAGTTTTAAGGAAATTTTTGAGAAAATACAAAAGAACGACTAAACGGTAGTTTGTGATGGGAGAACTTGATTAAACCTCATAAGCCCCTCTCCCCCACACACAAACTTCACACATACGTATATGGTGAATTCTCGATATCAACGTTATGGGTAAAATGCAATGCTTTCTCTGTTTACTATAGATAGGTAGCAGAGAAAGTAACATGTCTAAACTTGGTGGCTTTTTCAAAGGTGTGTCATATGATTCAAATTATCTATTCTCATGTTAATTGCGGAGCTAGACAAAGAAAGATAAACACCTTCATCAGACATCCCGTTTCATTGATGGATATTTGAGAATAAAAGCATTTCACAAGCAAGCCTGGAGAGATATTCTGTCATATTTGTGTCATGGCAGTGTATATACACTTCCTCTTTAAGTCTGTAAATATCGGTATACAGTTTTAATACTTTATGTGTCCTTAATGCTGTCTAGCCTGGAGTGAGAAGTTTGTCGTACTTCTCCAAGTTTCACGTAGCACAGTATATTGCAAGCACAGCAGATGCATTATTTGTATTACGAAAGATATGGAAGTTTCCACGAACAGGCTTTCCATCCTGCACTAATACATTTCAAGAAAAAGTTAAGGCGAGATTTTACAAAGATATATTTGTTTCGAAAGTAGCAAAGCTTTGCATCTCTGCTAAAAGCATGTCTGCATTGCCAATTTTCGGTAAGTTTAGATTCAAAGAATCATTAATGGATCGACTCTATACAGACCACCCATTTAAATCCCGTAGAAAATCATGCTGATGTTCCTTTTCGAAGTTTGTCGTAAAGTTCCACGTACATTGTAAAATAAGTTGAAATTAGGATCTACGAGTTAGTGAAAATAACCACACACACAGTGTACTTAGATTTTATTATTGCCTATTATGCGACTTTAGCAAGTTCTTCGAGACCAATCTCAGCTGATCCAGTTATGGGCAGCTCTGGTGCACAATATACATTTCGGTTTACTTTGATAAAGGAATTATTGTCTTAATAAATTATTAATTATTTCATGGAGAAAGTGTGAAAATAGATTATTCCATATCTGTTGAAACAAAAAATGTCATTATGTTACTATGTGGGAGTGATTAACAGACAAGTTAAGCGTGGTGAAAAAATTAGATAGAAAGTCAGAATTGCGAGGGTAATTAGATGTTCTGGTGAATTTGTAAACCAGAAATCCATTTATTTATTGTTTCTTCCACACCACTCGTGTGTAGAGTAGAATTTGGAGAGGAGGAGTCAGACCGAAAAATTTATCGCAGAGCTACCATGGTAAAATGCTGACACGTACTAAATTCTTCTACTCTCCAGAAATCCATTAGCTCAGGGCTAGTTTACGTAGGGGTTTACCTCTCAAAAAACAGGCAACGTTTCAAAATTATATTTTTAATTTATTCTTGTTCTTTGAAATCTGAGGTTAAAATGGTATATAACACTTATTTACTTTCCCTTTATTTAATTATGCATTTTTATTTTTAAAACTGTGCTACGTGTATCAAAAAGATAGTGAACTGACGTAAAAATGAAAAACTTTCTTATGCTGTAAACTTTTTTCTATTAGAGATATCTATTTGGAATTTTCAGAACAGAGGGACATTTCTTCCCTCTTTTATTTAGAGCGCATTTGGTAGCCGTGTTTCAATATGGAACCTGTTGGTTTACATAGTTTATAACTCAAATATACATATGTACCAACATTTGCAATAATTCTGTGGTTTTTGTGTGATAGTATTATTTCTTCCGGCTGTTTTTACATTATTTTATAAACAACGTTTCAAAAAGCAATAAATTGTTTAAGAAGAGAAGAAATGTGGATAAGCCAAAATTTATCAATCAAACAATTCAGAATATTACACTTAACCTGAACACAAATGAAGTTCATGCTTCTGGTCATAAAAAGTTAAAATCTTTATCAGAGCAACATGAAATAATGAAAGCAGACGAATTCAGTGTTTTTAGTTTGAAATAGTAGATATATCTTTATTATAAGGTGCACTAAATGCATTTTCTTACCATGGTCTTATTACAATATCTGTGCAAAGAAATATTGATTTAGACAGTAAAATGATATTTAATTGTAATATGTGTGAAAGAAAGTATGATTTTATAAATTCTGAAGCAAAAGAGTTCCACAGTCAAGAGACAATACAAATACTGCATAATATTAACTTACGTTTAGTTTATGGGCTAAGAGCTGTTGGTAGAGGTCAAACGGCAGCAAATATTTTCTGTGAAATAATGAATCTTTCAAACCTAATTTAGAAACTTAGGGAAAATATGAAAGAGGCTATTGAGGAAACTGTGGAAATTAACTCTGGGAAGAGGAGCCTAAGTATTGCTTTAGATGGTGCATGCCAAAAGCGTGGATTTTCTTCACAAATAGGAGTGACGACAGCAACCTGTGTAGATGCAGGTAAGGTTGTAGATCTTGCTATTAAGAGTAAGTTTTGCAGGTGTACACAAAATCATCACGGAAATACAAGCCAGCATTAAAGACATCACGATAGCCATCAATATACTCAACGTAGACATCGAAGGACTCACAGAACACCAAATTGAATCCCTAAAGAGCCTCACCGAAGAAACAGAGAGCAAGGATCTCAGCATCTCATTCTACAAGGAACTCCCCGACAACCTCAACATCATGCACACAATAACCCAAAGACTTCAACGAAACCAAAAAGGAACACCACGTAATATATGAACAGCTCCAAGAAATAGCCAGAAACAAACCAAAAGGATAAAGTAAAAATAACCTGCCAAAACTGTATTGTATTGTTTTTTAAATAAATAAATAAAAATAAGGAATGTGCCTCCAGTCTGAACAAATGAGTTGCCACAACATTTAAAAATACGACAAAATAGCTAACGAAAACAACTAACATGGCTGAAGAGAGAAAGTCCCTAAAACAACCTTGAGTAGGACCCTAAATCCCGGTATCCATCCAAGTGTAATAATAAGCTGCAACAAATCCATGAAAATAATTGTATTGCCAATTACTAAGAGATTGGAGAAGGGATGGAATTGAGGGTTCAAAGAATATTTTCAAGCGCTCTCTGGTACAGTACAATGTGTGTTTTCAAAGTATTACAAAGTCTTACAAAGCTGTTCAGGATGAACATCATCCTTATGATAAAGGCATAAACATTGAGGAGTTAGAGTGCACATAGGTCATGTGCAGAAGAGAATGAGAACAAGACTAAGAAACTTAAAATTACACTTACGGTGGAAAACTGTCTAACTGACAGTAACATTCCGAACATTCAAGCATATTATGGGTCAGCAATCAGAAGAAATCTTACAGTACTTCAAAACATGAGAAAAGTTATTTGGGCTGTTTATTTTCATCTTCTTTCATCAAACGAACAACTCAGCATGGTCTTTATGATGCAACGTGGTGCAAATATTTGAAAGCAAAGGAAGATGAGAAAGAATACAATCACAAAGAACATTTTCATATTCCTCTCCTTTCATGGTTAAGATAAAACCAATATTCAGAGATTTAGCTGACCCAGAACTTCTATCTTCATGGTGGAATACAAAATCCCAACGGATCGCTGCATAATATAATTTTAGACTCCTATTTCAAAAAATGTATTTACTAGGATGAGCACACAACATTTTGGAGTTTATGAGGCAACAGCAGCGTTCAACAGGCAAAAAAATTGTGAAGTGCCAAGTGATGAAGATGCGGGGATCGGTTTAAATTGTATCTCTGCGATGAAAACCTTAGATTAAATGAGAATCAACAGAGGTTAAAAAAAGTTAGAAGAAATCAACAAAAAGACCAAGCAGAGCAAAACGAAAGCTGGAGTACCTATATCAGAGAGAAGCCACACGATTCCTAATGCAGGAATGCATCAAGGTATGATTTGAAATTTTTTGTCACTTTAAGAGCCATTTCCACCAAACTACATTTTTCATACATAAGCACTCTTTTCTCAGCCTTCGTAACAAGTAGATTGATGAAACTTTTATTACATATTCCTTACATGTATTTGAAGATTTTAACACAGGTGTTTCTTAATAATGCTATTTTTGTCAAAAAATAAACAATATTGAATAAAGAGTTTCATAATTTTTGGTAGGAAAATTTTTAAAAAATTGTGAATAAAACTCCGAGAAATCTTCTGTAAAATGCTCCCATTAAAATTTTATAAAGGCTTTCAAGAATATGTGTTAAAACTTTCAGCTTCCTAGAGTTGGTAGTCATTGAGAAAAAGGGATATGTATATAGGTTCATTTTAACTTGTCTAGTAGGCAAGGGTAAACCCTCTTATGAGAATTGTATCTTCAGGAATCTAGAGGGACCCGCAATACGGCATTTCCGGGAATTATAGAGTAAGAATAATACTAAAAATAAATCGTCAAACAGTAAAATGTCAACTCAGATGCTAATAGGAAGTATCGATTTGGCAACCTATTGCGTAGAAGCTTGACGGGGAGTTGTTGATGTAGAAGGGACTTAGGTTAATAAAAAAACCGAGTATTATATTGAAAATTTACTTATACTGCGACTTCTCTGTGACTTCCCTGCATCTTCTACTTCATCTTACAGTTACAAGACAGCTCTTAGATACAGTGCGCGGCTATCTGCCGCTTAGCGGTGACAATTAAGGGATTCGCCGTATAACAGTTTAGCGAGCCACGGTAATTTAAACTTGTTACTTCACTACGGATACAAATTTTCCTTACAGCTTACACTAAAACTCTGGAAGATAGCAGATATAATGCGACGACCTAAGAGTATAATGTGACTACACCTTGCGGCCGTAATCGCCGCTCGTGCGTAGCGGCTTATTTCGAAAGTCAGCCCTCCGTAGTGTAGTGGTTGCCATACTAGCCTCATATAACCAAGGTCGCGGGTACAAGCCCGGGAAGGGCGATTGCTTTTTTCGAGCGTAAAAATCCTTATAATAGCTTCCTTCGGAAGGGAAGTAAAGCCGTTGGTCCCGTATCGTAGATTTTCGGCACGTAAAAGAACCTCAAGTCTCTGAGCAAAATTAAACAGTCTTTCACGGCTAATATATAATGGGACATTGAGAACCACAGTAGTTAAAGAGCGTCCATAAATAAAACTCCATTTCATTTCGAAATTCATACCTGATTGTTGTGTTCGTTCACCCTTTGGCATCCTTTCATTAATTATTGAATTTACACATGTGTGTGTGTGTGTGTGTGTGTGTGTGTGTGTGTGTGAACACGTGTACATTCGGCGAGCACTTTTCTGGAAGTTTCTTGCCACGTCATCCTCAGGTGTAAAAAGGGGAGAACGATCCCCTGCGAGAGTACCAGTGGAGCAGAGTAAAAGGATACTGCTCCTAAAAATAGCAACCGTTGAGGAACCTTTTAATAGCGCTACCTCCTTAACACTGACACCTGAATCTCCACCAAAATCATCCAACTTCATCAATCCATCATTCCTGTGGTTAAGTCCTCACTAGGGTAGGAACACAGCAACAACACCTAGGCTCACTACGAGTCTACCAGATCTCCCTCGCACGCACGCACGACGAGTCAGTTTCGAAGGGAAGTTCGAAGTGTGCAGTCATAGCTGCCGCAGCGAGCATCGAAAGAAAACTGTAAGGTAGAATTGTTGCGAAAGCATCGAAAAAGACGTTTATTTGTAAACATATTCTGAGTGTAATCAGTTGGAAGAAATAAAGGGTTGTTTGTTTGAATGAATGGTTTTGTTACAATAATAACAGAGAAAGACGTATGGGCATGTTGACAGAAACTACATTTTTTAAGTTAGAAACCGAACAGACAGAAATTTATCTTATTATTATGACCTTAAATCGTTTTAATGAAAGTAATGCGTTATATGTCACTAAGGCAAGTTATGGAAAATAAATGAAAATAAAGTAAGATCTATGGAAATGAGAGGAAGTGGTATGAAATTATACGAAACAGATGTAAGTGAGCAGTAAACATTATTGATTCTATAGAAGGAAGACATTAATCTAGTATGTCCATTAAAATAGCAACCATAATTGGCAGCCTCCTCGGCAAAAGAAGAGGGCAAGACCACAACTGTTGTGGGGTGATTGTATAAGGAAATGGAAGAAAGGCAAACGAGTCACTAGAAGTGTACAGTTTTTAATCCACTCCTGTCTACGCCTGCTTGCTAAGTCAACATGCAACATATTCTCTTGGAGTGTGAGGGCGTTGTTCTCCAACCCTCCTCACGACAATGCCTAGTGCGGTCAACACCTACTAGTAGTTCTGATATTTCTACATGACCTGAAATCTTGTCGAATACTTACACGCTTTCGACCAGCTTAATAAGGTGGTGTCGGGTATGAAAAGAGTAGACTGCAATAATAATGTAAGTGTTGATTATTAAACTGGCAGCGCAACATCTTTAAGTAGTCAATTAAACGTGAGGGCCGCGCCGTGGCCGAGTGGTTAAACCGCTCGCCTCCCACTGAGACGGCCCGGGCGCTCGATCCCAAGCGACCACATGTGAGATTTGTGGTGGACAAAGCGGCGCTGGGGCGGATTTTCTCCGGGTTCTCCGGTTTCCCCCGCCATCGCATTCCACCGGTGCTCCATCTTCATTCATGTATCATCAGTGTCACCGCCTGCGGTGCCATGAGTAGTTAAAGCGGGCGTTAAACACTACCCCAAAAAAATTAAACGTGAAAACAATTGGCGATAATTATGATATAATAAAATATACATGAGATTTTTGTTTCGCGCTTTGTTAAAAGCATACATTTTGTAAGCACAAGGATATAACATTGCTTATAATACTAATAATGATGATAATAATAATACTGAAGATATAAACTACACTTAAAAGCAAGTATCAAAATAAAAGGTTAAATCGTTTGCAAATATTTGACTCATTAAAATAAACTATATTAAAACGTAGAAAAACTTTCTTCAACGTATTTAAGGCTGAAATAAACTAAATGAAAAATTTCCAAACAGTTTCAAAGTGAAGTTTTCTTTATTATTTTCTTTATATTTGAAGTACATAGTTATGTAAAATAACTTAAATTCAACAGTTATAAGCATTAGGATGCCCTATTGTAAAACTATACATCGTAACAGTCAGCGCAGAATATGAGATCCTGCTCGTAACCTTCAACCCTGTCGGCAATTTAGTATAAGCCAAATAGTTACTGACCTGTCAGCAGTGAGGTTATGAGGCTTAACCTGCCACGGTGGTAGGTGGAGGCAAAAATCGGTGAATTGTATCCTCTAGGAGTGATAGAAAAAGATAGAATCGTGAATGCGAGAGACGCAGTATGGTGCAAAAATCGCCTTGGGAATACGTTTTATTTATACCTCACTCTCCTTTTGTAAAACACAGGAAACAAATTATTATAAACAACATTAAAACTAAGTGTAAGTTGGATATCAAGACTTATCGGCTAACGTCTGCAACAATGCTGTGTGGGCTTGATGCCGACTAAGGAGCAAAGGCTTCCAGACGAAACACATATTGGGGAATCCGGATATCTCAGTGTGCGATCTATACAGAAGGGTCTGTCTATGAGTTATCTTTTGCATACTATTTTGAGCCAATTGAATTTCCTTAGTTTAATTTTCTTACATTATTCTTTTCTTTATATTTCACATTTTCAAATCTTTCAATCATTAGTTGACATTATCTTTATTATTATTGATTGCTTGCCTTCTACTCTCCTCTGTTTCTCCGTTTCGGTTGGAGAGATTAGTGCCTTTTACGAAGATTAACTTCGTTTCATTAGCTCCCTTAAAACTTTTGGAATATTCCATCTGCTAGTAACATACAATAGAATTCAATCTTACACAATCTCGTATGAATCTAGTTTAATGGTTAAAGCGCTAGTGTTTCCATTTTATGTTGCAAATATGTGATTACATTTTTGTGAATTTCTATTATCACACTGATTCTAATTCATGTAAGATCAACACTAATGCTATGAATCATCGATTTACTGTAGAACGTAGTTGTTTGGCTCTGATTATTACCTCAGTGCAGCTGTGGATATTGTAAATATATTTTCTTAATAATTTTAACGTAGGAAAGAACATGGCATTCAAATGCTACCTTGACTACTAATATAATATGATGCAATTGTGAAGTTTAAGATTACCTTAAATGTAATTCTAGAGAAATAATCAGATACCTGAAACATGCTTTTCGGAGATGCCCCACTATGTATTGAGACATCATTATGGTGAAGCTGTTTGCCTGTTCGCCAGTCAGAATTTCGAGGTAGCGTCCTCAAATCCAGAATACACTCTCGTGCTGACAGCTACAAAGGAAGTGGTCGATGGATTGAATAATGCCGTTTACTATACGCTCAGTTCCAAGTGATTATTGGTCCGTGTAGCATCCCACAGGGCTGATTGTGGATTGTTCAGACGTGTCATCCCTCGTTCCGGAGACATTGCTTGGTTATGTCGGTCAACCGACTTTGCTCTCGCGAATGTATTCTCTATGAATAGAAGACACAGCATTTCAGTTAATTTGGAAACTGTCCAATGATATCATTTTCAGAAACTATCATTAAAGTTCAATTATTGAATGAATCAATCATGGTTTTCTGACAACATCCCTTTATGTATGCATTGTGCTTTGCTACCCTCTTTTACACTTTTCTCTTCGTCTCTGCATACTGATAGTTTATCTTAATATTGTGTATAAATGTTACCTCTGTCCCGAACCTCTCCTCGTTCCCTATTCCATCCAGTGCATCCCTTAGCATTTCAAATCAGTGTTCTAGACATATTTATCGTTTTTATAATCATCTTTATCATTGGTCTTTTCTAAAATATTTTTTTTACACATATTGTCTATAACTTTCACATATTTATTTTCTTTATTAGATTAATAAAGGAATAATACTGCCTATCAATTTCATGATGGCTTCATTTTTAGTAATATAGAATATTGCGTCACTATAAGCTCATCATTAATCTATTTTCACTTATTTTGTAATAAATGCTAATTTTTAAATTAAAACCCATCTCCTCCATTACTAATGTTTGACTCCTTGTTAATATCTTGTCAGCATTTTTGCTACGTCCAAGTATCTAAAGCTTGGTTGTTTCTTCACTTTCTTCCAATAATCGTAGTCTGGAGTTTGTGTGTCTTCATTCAGACTTTTTCAACGTTATCACATTTTAAGCTATGGTAATAAAGTAATGGTTTGCTCGCATCTGAGCTATGCTATTCACACACACAGATATAGAAATTCTTTAAGTTTAAAGATCTATTTAACTATTAATACTCTAGCATTAAACTTTTACTATAAAATAATACGGTATCTAATCCAGTATTTGAAATAATTTTATTAGTATTGACTTTTATTAATTTGCCAATTTTAATTTTTTATTAAACTACTTAAGTAAATTTAAAACCAAATTAATACAAAATCTCGTTTAGAATTAATAAATTTCAAGGTAATCAATGGATCTGTTTCTAAAAATGATTTTTTGGTTTCAGGGGTCTCATAACATGAATTTCCAGTGCAACCTCGGTATCGAATTTTGGGTGGAATACAATATCTTCTATACTAGCTCTAAATTATAAACATGTTTTTGAGAAAAAATCAGAATCTTCAAAAAAAAAAAAAAAAAAAGGATGGAAAATCTGGGAAGAATAGACGAATGCTACATTCCAAAAAGAGATTTCGACTACTCTCGTAAAGAGATAGGAAACATTAGTTGTCCTAGAATATGTTGAAAGCAGGTAATAAGACGCCATTAAGCCATTTGATTATCATTATAAATTGCAGAAAGGAAACCCGAATTTGACCGAAACCGACGAGATTACTGAAGTAAAAACCTGGAAAAACTGACCAGGGACGTCTACGGAAAAGATGGATGCAGTAGATATAATAATTAAGAGTCAGAACGAACCAGTACGCTTTGAACCCTGAAAGAATAAAAAGACTACTCGTATGCCATGAAAATTCGGGTTTTATGATTTGGCATGTTCCAGTTAAGTTACATTTGTTCTCCTAGTTTCTGTATTTAGAATAATTAATTTTCTAGTTGCACCACGTTAAATTGCACATCAGTCGGTTGGCTTAAAAAAAAAAAAAAAAAAAAAAAAAAAAAAAAAAAAAAAACTCTCTTTTTGGAAACTTTTGCGCACTCTTTTGCTGCACAAATACTTTTCATATCAGTTGGAAGAAGGCAATGCGTAATTATATTGTTTCTATCTAATGTGATGCTTGATTATGAAATGGCAATCTCGTCACTTTCTAGCAAGATAAAGCTTATGTTGTGCTCGAAATATTGCGACTTCAGTCTGCGTACAATAAATTCAATAACTCTGTAAAGTAAATAAAATCCCACGATTTAAATTTGGGCAAGAAGTATTCCTTGGGTAGCTATTCACCGATCCCGGCGCTATTGCTTTTTTAATTGTATTTTGGGTAGAATAACTTATTTATACATAGTTTCGGCAGTAAATATGCGAAATCATAGAGAGTTCGAAGCAATTAATAATTTTTCGAACGCAGTTCCGCAGACGTAATGTGGTTAGTGACATAGGCAACGTTACTAGGTCAAACTGGGTCACTGTAAGAACTCCCAAATGCAAACAAAATAGCTTACTTGTTGGCGGATTATGATTTCGTTAATTCAAACAGACAAGCGAAACTTGTTTAGTTGCTGACCTGCGTATGGATTTGAAATAGAGGGTGCCAATCCCGCTGCCACTGTAACATTGCCAGCATATTTGTTTTATATTCTTGAAGACCCTAAAATATCTCCGTGGAAAATGGCTATAGAAAAAAATATAAGATAAAAAATATGTTCCAAATAATGAGATCTGTAACTGGTTTAAATTAATGTGATGACCTCCTTTCCACCGGTACATTTTGTGTCAAATAATTTATTCTTTGTTTATTTGTTACTTTTTTGATACAGTTCACTATTTCAGATATATTCCTTACTACTGGTTTGGAATTTCAAATACTTATTGACCAGCCGGAAAATCGCCATTTTTATGGGGTCATGCGAACAGCAAGATATTCGACAGGCCTCACTAACGATAAATCTCTTTAAAAATCTATCACTTTACCTACCGTATCCTATAAGAAATTGCATAAATATGAATTAACAGATTATCTGGACTGACAAGCAGCTGACAGACGTTTTTATAATAATAATAACATTTAGAAAAACGAATAGTGAAAGTCGTGAAAATGCAACTCATTGGATTTTGAAAATACCTTTTCATTTCGATTTCTAAATATGCGAATCTGCATTCACAGATTTTTCCATATTTTCCGAGATGCATGGGGGCGCCATAATGCCTCAACCACTGCATCCCAGTTTATTAAATGTTATCCAGTTTAAATGTTATTTTGTCAGATGCAAAATAAATATGGCTCCAACCAGAGCCGACACGCAATAACACAGTAGCCTTGAATGGCACCGTTCTACCTCAATATCTAACGAAGTCTGCCCACATTTGTTTTCCACCTGTCTAATCCACTCACTCATCCACAAACTTGACACCTGACATTATCACACACTAACACTGACGTTGACACTCTCCGGACGCAGAATCCTGTCTCGATTTGCCATTATTAAAATGTCGAAGTATGTGCACTCACTGTTGATTACACCTGAATATTACCTCTATGGACATTTTATATTAAAATTGAACGGAATAATAAAACTGGCTATTGGACCAACTTTGAATCTTTTTCTATTTCAGATTTTGATATATTTCGACTTTATATCAGTATTACATTTCTAGTTGTTAACTGCCATTATTTCTCTTGACATTTCTGATATATATGACAGTTGGAAGTTTCAACCAACCTTGTTGCACTTTCCAGAGTCTCCAGCAGAATAAAGTAAAATTGAATGATATGTAAAATTAACAGTTGCCTCAATATAAGGAAATCATAAATTAAGCAATGAACGGAATTTTACCAAGTTGAACTTTTCACCTCTAACAGAGCAGAATAATGTAAATGTCCATAAAGTGGGATATAAGAACAATGTCGAACTAGTAATGAACAAATGGGTGTTTGAGATCAACTAGATGCAATGAATAGATAAGAACCCTACACGAACCCTGTTGTTGCTCAGCAGAGGATAAAAAGGTTTGATTTACTTGACTTTGGAAGGACTTTTATTTGTCCAGATACTTAGATATACCTTCACTTTACATTTCCATACTATCTATCCAATCTTCCACTTTATTTAATTACTGCTTATAAATACGATTTACTATTAAGACGTATACGGTTCCACTATTGAAATATGTTCTAAAAGGTGAGTCATGTACCAGAAATAATCCTTTGATATAGCATTGATAGTTGAAATTAATAGTTCTTCATTAAATAATGAAACGCTTTTAATAGTAGAGTTGTTCTGAAGGCAGAATTCCCGATATAATCATACAAATTAAAGCAGCTACAAAAGGAGAAACATACAAAGAAAACAGTATTTTAATTTCAGGAAAACAGTCTGCAACTCAGGATCTTATGAGGGCCGTTTTTTTTTTCAACTTCCGATAGGCTATAAATAAAAGACAAGTTCATAGAAAACAATTATTTTATTGCTAAAAGTTTTGTATACTATGGTTACTTTTCAACATAATCACCAAAAAGATTGGGACATTTATTGTACATTTGCACAAACTTTGCAATATCTGCTTCAAAATATGTTGCCGCCAATGATTTCAAATGAGCATAACGTTGTTTTGAAGATCTTCGTACTTTACGACGTTTGCGGAGAGCCATTCAAAACAAACGAAGAGGAATGCTGACTTCAGGAATTGTGTAGATCCATGACAATGCTCGTCCATACACTGCTGGCACAGCCAATCGCCTCCTTGAACAATTTCAATGGGACATTTTCGATCATCCGCTGTACAGTCCTGACCTGCCACCCAGTGAATTTCACCTTCTCCCTGAACTGAAGACGTTGCTTAGGAGGGCAGCACTTTCAAACCAACGAAGATCTGTGTTAACCGTCGGTCCCTAAGGTGACGCAAGCTGTGTCTTCTGGTCTTTCACATCCATCCACCCATCCTATTCTGTCTCCAATGAAGGACCAGTTACACGGCATAGGTTATTTGGTTTTTATCCCTGCAGCATACATAGGCATCACAGGTGGAGGAGACTGATAAAACTTGAAATGAAATGATAATTGGGAAAGGACATTTGGAAGGAAAAACGTTCCTAAAGTTAATATATTTGGAGTTAAATTTTTTGTTTGTTTTTATCATCTTTCTCCATCCGAACTTATTTATAATGAATTAAAATTTGTTATAAAGGTTAGTATTCCTTCCTGGCATTTTTCGGTCGTGAAGTCGGTCAAGAAGTTCGAGTTGAACCTGGTGCCTCATTGCCGTCCAATTTTCCTCTGGCAAGCTATAAAATGCTTTTTTTTTGTGGCGGAGAGTGTTTTGCATGATGCAGGATTGGCAAATTTCGTATTAGATTTCAACTTCACCACAGTGTGTTCCGTGCAGGATTGTTATTTCCTGCCCTCTTGGTCAGATTCTTGTTAGTTATGCTCTTGTATATTGATTTAGTGATTTCAAGGTTTCAGAGGTAAGTTTATCACTTTGCTCATTTTCCTATTTATAAGTTTGCAAATACTCGAGTTGCATATTTAGGTGATTTAACCCTCGGCGTATTCTACAAGATCCTTATCAATGTTTTAATAGCGGAACTATTACTTCCTCCAATTAATAAAGGTGGTTGTGAACTGATAGAAGTAAATGCGAAATGTATGGCACTCCATGGGTAAAATGCTACTGCATATTCTGGATGGCGAGAGCCTCCTATTTCAGCAATATCTTTGGACAGAACCCCTTCGACTTCCAATTAAGCGGCTACCCGAATTTGAGGTGGCTGGTGGCAGACTTTTGCAATCCTGCCCAAAACTGGTTCTCAAAGGCTCCCTTAAACGGTCTGTTTACTTTTATAAATACATATACCAGTGTTTTACTCAGGGTTTAACAGAACTATTCGCTGCTACGAATACGATAGATCACCATTTGGGCTAAATTTACAAACCCGTAGAGCCTCACTGACTGGAACGCTGCAGTATACCCTACGGTCAATGAAGCAGTTCTCACAGCGGACATTCCTGTCGTTTTTGAACCCTCCGAAAATAGGATTTGCCGAGCTCTACAAAATACGCCTTTGTCTCGACGATGATCTCCAGATCTCCGGGAGCCATTTCTTTATGTTTGGGAACAAGAAGAAATCTTAGGGGGAATAAGACATACAATAGCAATTTATAACGGAATTCATGCAATTTGGTGGCAACAACTCCGAATGAACGTGCTGGTGCGTTGTAAAATAACACTTTTTTTCTGCGCCTAACAGAACCTTATCTCCTTTAGCTTCTTGTCGAGTTGGGCTAATAACTCACCGTAGTATTGATTTCAGTAATGGTTTTTCCATTTTTCTGAGAAGTCATTCGCATCCCAAAAAGTCAGCGCCATTACTTTTTCCGGCGGATAGGACCGCTTTGGAGCAGACTTGCCGTAAGCAACTTATGCTTTGACTGTTGCTCGGTTTCTGGAGTATACCTAATACGAATGTAGGTGTCTTCGATATTGACGACTCGACGCAAAGAGTATTTTAGATTTCGCTTAAATTGCTTAAAACACAGCTTTGAAGTTGAAGGCCACATCTGCTTGTTGATCTGACTGATTAGTCACGGCACCCATCGGGATGACAACTTTTTCATCTCCACTTATATGAAAAATATATATTGACGTACCCGTTGACACACCTATGGCTTCTGGCATTTTGCAAACTTTCCTTAGCGAGAATCATATCGTTGAGTTTTTCATTGATTTGCTCGGTAGCCATATCTGCCATATCCTGGGATAATCATCAAAAACTAATATTGACCGCGTTTAAAGGCGCTGAAAAAATATATAATTGCCATAGATGGCAAAAGGTTCATCATAAGCTGCATCCAACTTCATTTTTATCTCGTCGTTAAAAAAGTAAAAAGCGAATCATTGAATAATATTTCACTTCTATTTAAGTGAAAACATGGAAGCGACTAACTAAAGTGCTTTTCAATAACCCATGAGTCAATACCAAATTGTTTTGAAGCCGTGTAACAAATGACAGTTACACGATGGTAACACCAACCTTTGTAACATCATATATTTTGAAATACGCATTAATGTCCAACGCTTTATAAACGTTAAAATGTCCCGGAACCTTCATCAATTACATAAAGAATTCGAATAGAAGATAAAGAAATAAAAGTTAAAAGTATCATATTATAATATGTTTTCTTATTTATAATTTTAATGCTATTATGGGTGTTGTATTTTAACTTTTGTAGATTAAATATAATTACTTTCACCGTTTTTGATACTGTTTAATGCCCACTTTCACTACTATGGCACCGCAGGCGAAATACTGGTTATACATGGATTCAAGATGGAGCACCGGTGTAATGCGATGGCGGGGAGAACCGGAGAATCCGGTGAAAACCCGCACTGTCCACCACAAATCCCATATGCGGTCGCTTGGAATCGAACCCGGGTCGCCTAGATGAGAGGCGAGTTGTCTTTTTTTTTTAATAAGTCGTTCTCATATTTATAGATTAAACGGATATTTAAATAAAAAAGCAAAGCAAAAGCGCATCGCCAGGTGATTGCTTTGATGTTGAATGCTTCGTGCAAGTGAAAGAAACCTGGTGTGTTCCATTCACATGACTTTCTCTACACCTCTGCAACAAATTATTGTTAAAAAGCATATGATTCTATTTACTTCTTGCTAATCGAGAAAAAGTTAGAAATAGTCTTATTACTTGCTTTCTTGTAAGTAGAAGCGAAATAAGGGAGTACCAGAGGTTAAAGTGATACTCAAAAGCTGGTTGCTAATGTGACTGAAGTTCCTTTGTTTGTGCAAACAGGAGTTGACAAATTTCTGTATGAAAAAAGTGTAAGTTTTTCAAAGCTGAAACCAAAAACAAGGAATATCTAAAAAGCGACCAGCTCCACGAAAAAAATGTTTTATACATAAATTATATGTTTTAACGTGCTCTACATTTTTTGTGTGGTAAGTTTTTGTCCATCCCTTACGGTTTGGCAGTTATGCAAAATTCCGTAAAATTGATCCAGAATAAAGTAGTCTTCAGAGGCTATTCCCAGAAAATTCAAGATATACATTTTATTTTTCAGGTAAATATCTTTAATATACGATATTTTAATCAAAATCGTTATAACCATTTTTAAGAAACTCAACATTTTCGAAAAAAATTCCATGTAAAGGATAGTTAGGGGTGGGGGGATTTTCTTGAAAATCTCGAATCTCATCCTACGAAAAGTTCATGTAAGCTTTTGTTTTTAAGTTACGCTGTATACGTGTGCACATAGTGATATAAACAATGTTGAAATGGAAAAACAGAAATATTGGAAATGTTTTATAATAGCAGTGCATTATAAAACATTATATTTTATTTCCATTTATATCCCGCCCTTAATTATATGTTTCCTTTGGCGATATTTCCCTTTAGAGCATATTGCCTATCGGCAAAGTGTTAACTCGTATAAATGTTGTCGTTGGGTTGCTGTATCTTTAATTTCTCTACACGTTTTATATACATAATGTATAGAGAAGGTATAGTATTGCACCCATCCGTTAAATACCAAGTTTAGTATCTCCCAAGGATGCCACACAAAGATTTTCAATATCCCCACCCATAATTACCATTCACATTTAACATTTTTCGAAATGTTTTATTTTTTCAAAAATGCGTCTAAAGATTTTGAATAAATATCCTATATTAAAGACGTTTACATGACAAAGTTTATATTTCGAATTTTGTGGTAATAGCCTCTTTATTCTGGATAAATTTTGTTAAAGCTTGTATAACTGGTAAATCGTAAGAGATAGCCAAAAACATACTACATAAAATATGTAGATCTCGTTAAAACACATAATTTATGTCGTATACGTTTTTTTTAGAGCTGACCATTTCTGAGATATTTTTTGTTATGGATTTCAGATTTAAAATAATTATACATTTCTCATACGGAATTGGTCAACCCCTAGCCACACAACCAAAAGGATATAAATCACATAACAGCCAGCTTTTAAAATATTTGAATATCACTTTAGCCTAGTGTATCCCATTATTTCCCTTCTACTTACAAGGAGGGCAAGTAATAAAACCATTTCTGATAATTTTATTCTCATTTAGCATGAAGTATATAGAAAAATTAACTATTTATCAATAATCAGTAGCAGAGATGTGGAGAAAAACATGTGATGGAACACATCAAATCTTTATCATTAGATGCCAATGCATTCATTCACCTTCATACACATACTTCCACACTCAGGAAAGGATAAGGAATAATCAGGGCCGGAGAAAAGTCCCCACCCCCAGCTGGGAAACGAACCCGGGACCCTTCGCATGTAGGGAGGCTTTGATAATATTAATGAAAACTTTACTTGTAGTCTAGACATTACAGAGCATAATTCTTAATCATTTATCTGACGCCATTTAGACTTGTCAGGGCTCTCTTTAGTGATCAGGTAAGATCAATTGAGACATTCTGCATAGAAAACAAAATGCAATACCACTCATTGTTGCTTTCGAAGTTGATAATGGCACGTCACTGTCAGTGCGGCGATTCCAACCCTAGGCAATTGTCTGTTGCCAAACCGCAGCAACGTGATACGCGATTCCGTAATTAATCTGAATTTAATGATAAAATGTACTATGCGTAGTTTTTATTCTTTTCTTTTTTTTGTGCATGAGAGTGATGATGATTATTAGGGCTTAAGGGCTCTAACTTCTAGGTCATCAGACCCTTATAAAACATATTCTGAAAATACCATAGATAAACATTGATAAGTTAAAACAAAAGCAATTAGAGAAATGAAAATGGAGAATGGAATCTGATTCATTGCTAAAAACCAAGATATCATAAAAACGGAAGCTAGAGATGACATATAAAAACCTAGGTAAAATAAAGCTAACCATAGCAGAAAGAGATCTAAAGATAAAACTGTTAAAAATAAAGGAACTAAAATTTTAAAAACAAAACTAAATTATCTGATCTAAAATGTACATGTGTTATACATGGGAGGCATATACTCATTTCAGACTACAATTTTTAATTAAGACTACCAATTTTTTTCCATAAAAATGTAATACATACCAATTAATATAAAGTTTCCCAGAACGTAAATTTATTTAATTTAAATATATAATACAAATTTAATAATTAAACAATTTTATTAATTTCAGCTGCGAGAAGAAATTTAAGTGATGGTTAACTACATTTATAATAGGGTGAAGAGCATAACAGTTAATAACTTTCTTCACACTTTTACACTATATTGTTTTCCAAACAATAAGACAAACGAATATAAATATTAATCTCAGATTGAACCTTCCGTAAAAAGCTCTGGCTGTGATGGACTGCAAATCATATGTATTTTTACTCTGCTCTATAGAAAGTGGAGTACACCGGAAATGTTTTTAAGGTCTCTGAATCCAAAAGAGACATTTTTGATAACGTGGAACGCGCACGAGTTCCTTTGTGTATATGTGTTTGTGAGAAATATAACTCATGAACGAAAAGTCAGTCAAATATAACACTTAGTTTTCAACATATTTCAAGGTGTGTCTCGAAGATTTTCAAGATAATTTCCCAATAAACAACCTTTTTGTGGAAATATTTCGAAAATTTTGATTTTCTCAAAAATGGTTTTATTGATATTGACTAAAATATGTTAGATATTCTCAGTTCAAATGCCATTTATATGTTATGTATTTAAGAGACGTATATCTTGTTCTTTTGTGGAGACAAATATTCCCGAGAGAATCTTTGTTATTATTTTGAATTTCCAAACTATCTCATAGCGAACAGCTGTTGAAAGATTAGACTGTCTCTTAAACCTACTATATACAATAAAACAGTCTATAGAAACGTTTATCTTGATTAAAATTAAGTAGTTGAATTAGTTTTTGAGAAAATAGTTTATTGAAGCATGAGCAGTGGAAGTCATTTGTGTATGTAACACATAAGGTTTGTTATATTTGAAACTTATCGTATGCTCTCTCTCTGATACACTTTGTCAGACTTATTTGTCCTTCAATAGACAATAAGACAGGTAATAGTTTTACATACATACCAATAATATAAAATATATATTAGTTCATACCTTTCTTAAATATTCTTTACTCTCTGATTTGTTTAATGTTTTCAGTTAGATAACAATGTTAAACCTAAAACTATGGGTGATTTGCGTAATTACACGAACACACTTTATGTGTTACAATTACATACTGTTACAGCTCCTTGCATTAATATCATCTTGTATACAATTTCACAATTGAACTACAATGAGTGGTATTGATATATTCTCATTCATCAAACTTAAAAAATACATATATACCACTATACATTGTCACCATTTACATTTTTACTTTCTCTATACGCACTAGAGAAGGTATTGCACTCCACCCAAAAATTCGATACAGAGATTTCACCGGAAATATATGTTGTAAGGTCCCCAATATCCAAAAAAAGCATTTTTACAAAAAGGTCCGTGTGTGTGTCCTTGTGTCCGTGTGTCTGTGAACACGATAACTCAACAACGAAAAGTCGGTAACACTTTAAGTTTAGTATCTTCCAGGGTGCGACACGAAGATTTTGAGAAAAATCCCCCCACCCCCAACTGCCCTTTACATGGAACTTTTTTCGAAAATTTTGATTTTCTCAAAAATGGCTCTAAAGATTTTGATTAAAATTTCGTATATTAAACATATTTAGCTGACAAATAAAATGTATATCTTGAATTTTCTAGGAATAGCCTCTGAAGAGTAGTTTATTCTAGATGAATTTTACGGAATTTTGAATAACCGCTACACCGTAAGAGATGGACAAAAACTTACTACACAAAAAATGTAGAGCACGTTAAAACACACAATTTATGTTATACACATTTTTTTCGTGGAGTTCGCCGTTTTTGAGTCATTCCTTATTTTTGGTTTCTGCTATGAGTTTATAGAGAAAGTCATGTGAATGGTACACATCAGATTTTTACTTTCTCTACACGTACTACGTACATAGTGTATAGAGGAAGTATTGTATTCCACCCAAAAATTCGATACCGAGATTTCACCAGAAATACATGTTTTAGGACCCCCTGAATACAAAAAAAGCATTTTTACAAAAAGGTCCGTGTGTGTCTCTGTCTGTCTGTGTGTGAGTGTCTGTGGACAGCATAGCTCAAAAACGAAAAGTCCGATAAAAAGCATACTTGGTATTTAGGTTTCGTATCTTCCAAGGATGCGGCACGAAGATTTTCAAGAAAATCCACCCACCCCCAACTACCCTTTACATGGAAAAATTATCGAAAATTTTGATTTTCTAAAAAATGGCTCTAACGATTTTGATTAAAATAGCGTATATTAATGATATATACCTGACAAATAATATGTATATCTTGAATTTTCTGGGAATAGGCTCTGAAGACTACTTTATTCTGGATGAATTTTACGAAATTTTGTGTTACTGGTAAACCGTAATAGATAGACAAAAACGTAACAAACAAGAAATGTAGAGCACATTAAAACACACAATTTATGTTATATACATTTTTTTCATGGAGTTGATCTTTTTTAGATATTCCTTATTATTGGTTTCAGGTTTGAAAAACTTGTACTTTTCTCTTACAGGAATTTGTCAACTCGTGTCCATATAAACAAAGGAACTTCTGTCACATAGCAACCAGCTTTTGACTATCACTTTAAAATATGGCACTCCCTTATTTCGCTTCTACTTACAAGAAAGCAAGTAATAAGGCTATTTATGCTATTTTTTTCTCGATTAACATGAAAAAAATAGAGACATAAACTTTTTAACAATAATTTGTTTCAGAGATGAAGAGAAAGTCATGTGAATGGAAAACATAACATTTTTAAAACTTAGTTTTACATGAACTCTTAGGTGATATTTTAAAAATACAACATAAATTGTGCTTTTGAATCACAAATGTATTTTGTATTGAGGTACAAGCCCTCTAGTCCAAATACCATAATTCACTATGAATTCGAAGCGAGCATAATAAAAAGTTAATAGTATTTCATAAATCAACATGCGCTCAATATTCCTAACTTATCACCAACCATGTTGAGTTTAGAAATTTGGCTTGATATACACACACGAAATGCTAAGGTGCAGATAGTAAGACTAAAACTCTAAATATTTATTAGCAAATGAGTATTATATACTATAACTTAATAAATGAAACTTGATTTCTGTATTTGATTTAATTCTTTGTATTAGATATCTTTAGAACATAATAACAGAAGGTTAAGGTTCGAAATTTAGTTCTTCTCCTGTCTTTTTGCACATCGTTTCACATCCAGATGGCATGTCTTGGAATAGCATATATTTTATATCTTGAGCTTCACACTCTAGTGGTGTCATTGTAAAATCTGTACTAGGCTAAAATTCTGAAGGTAGAAAATTCATTCTTCATTAATACAACAACTAAAATGAGCAATAATATGTATTTTATGATGCTTTGCTATTATTTTAAAAATCTGATGTGTACCATTCACATGACTTTCTCTATATCCCTGCAACAAATCATTCTTATAAAGCTTATACTTCTATTTACTTTATGCCATTCAGAAAAAATGAGCAGAAATAGTCTTATTACTTGCTTCCTTGTAAGTAGAAACGAAATAAGGGACTACCATAGGTTAAAATGATAGTCAAAAGCTGGTTTCGATGTCAATGAAGTTCCTTTGTTTATATGGATTGGAGTTGGCAAGTTCCTATATGAGAAAAATATGTTTTTCATAGCAGAAACCAAAAATAAGGAATGTCTCAAAAACGACGAACTCACCAAAAATGTATATAACATAAATTGTGTGTTTTAATGCTCTACATTTTTTGTGTAGTAAGTTTTTGTCCATATCTTATGGTTTAGCAGTTATTCAAAATTCAGTAAAATTCATTCAGAATAAACTACTCTTCAGAGGCTATTCCCAGAAAATTCAAGATATATATTTTATTTGTCAAATAAATATATTTAATATTCGATATTTTAATTAAAATCGTTAGAGAAATTTTTAAGAAAATAAAAATTTTCGAAAAAAGTTCCATGTAAAGGGTAGTTTGGGGTGGGGGGGATTTTTCTCAAAATCCTCATGTCGCATCCCTGGAAGATAATTAACATAAGTACCAAGTTTGTTATTTTACCAACTTTTCGTTTCTGAGTTATCGAGTTCACAGACACACGGACACACACACACACACACACACGGACACACACACACGGAACTTTTTCTGAAAATGCTTTTTTTCGGATACAGGGGACCCTAAAACATATATTTCCGGTGAATTCTCGGTATCGAATTTTTGGGTGGAGTGCAATATCTTCTCTATACACTATGCACATAGTGCGTATAGAGAAAGTAAAACTAAATACTGTAGTGAATATGGAAAAAAGAATATTTTTCAAATACTCGCCTTTGTGGTGAAGTGGTAGCGTGTGTGCTTCACATTCAAGAGGTTTCGAGTTAGAATCTCCATTAAGGTGAGTTAACGTGATAAGGAATTTTCCATAATTTTCCGCTTATTCTAGAAGACGAACTACGAACTCATTTAAGCATACTTTTCGATTTCATTCATCCGTTGAGAGTTACTAGTTAAATGACTTTAAAGTAAAAAAAAAAAACATATTCCGGACATTAAGAGCACTCCCTTGAAAACTGAGGTAAAATAAAAATGAACATGTCCTAAATTAACGTATGGTACAGAAACGAGAGCAGAGAACATCAAAACTAAACAGTTACTCAGAGCAGTAGAAATACATTGCAGAATGACATAAACAACGCATTAACATTTGTGAAATAAATGAATAAATAATTAGACATTGGTATGAATATGTTGGCGGAGTAGAGAAAAAAAGATTGATTCGATTGCCTCCGTGATCGAGTGGTCAGCGAGCTGACTTCTCACCCGGCGGTCCCGGGTTCGATTCCCGGCTGGGCCGGTGAATCTTTCTTTAACCAGAATTATTCCCTATCCCCCATAGAGTCTGGAAGTATGAATGTGAGAGTGAATGTGCGTGTGTTTAGTAATATAAAGTTTAACCTAATGTTCTGAACCTACAGTTTCACAAGTGAAAGCCACCGATATGATCATTGATGTTAAAGGGGGCTATACAAATGAAGCAATTAAAAAAAGAAGAAGATTGATTTGACTGCCTCCATGATCGAGAGGTCAGCTAGCTGACTTCTCAACCGAGGTCTCGGGTTT
The DNA here is from genome assembly GCA_030762935.1 of Hymenopus coronatus. NCBI lineage: Eukaryota > Metazoa > Arthropoda > Insecta > Mantodea > Hymenopodidae > Hymenopus > Hymenopus coronatus. The sequence continues at coordinate 75,095,573 of CM060890.1, forward strand.
GATTTCCGACTGGGGTGGAGATTTTTTCTTTAACCACAATTATTCCTTATTCCCACAGTCTGGAAGTATGTATGTGAGAGCGAATGTGTGTGTGAATGTGTGTGTGTGTGTGTTGGTGGGTGTTTGCGGAAAATAAAACTATTTAAACCCATTAAAGAACCTACAGACGAGTTATTTCTAATGCAAAACCCCCTATACGATCTTAGATTTTAAAGGGGGCTAAAAAATGATTCGCGAGGCCATTGACCAGCCAAAAAGTAAAATTGATGGTTAGGATACTGATCGGCTTCAGACACTTCGTGAACACAAGCAGGCTTGGTCTAAACAAAAGAAGACTGTTCCTGACACTTCGTGCGGCGACGTGCAGTCGCCACTTTGTACGTAAGTGGAACGTGTTCGCTAGATACAGACAAAGCTTAAGTTTAACAAACTAGGATTTCATTAGTACGTTCCCTATCTTTTACAAACACCAGAGCAAGCTGAAATCACTAGAGTAAATCGTTACATTACCTCTCCAATTAATCCTTTAAGTTGCTAAAACTAAAATAATGATCCATAAAGTAATAATTCAAAGTAGAAGCTCTGCTCGGCTTTCGGAGAAATGGAATCAACCAGGCTGCTACGTATATTTTTGGTACCTAACGGATTTTATTGTTTCTATGTACGGAAAATAAATACAAATTATAAGGCTGTTTTCATATATGTACAAACTAAATACTCCATACCGTCGTACCCATAAAGTGATGAAAAATAACCATTAGTCGTTAAAACCATAAACATCTCAAAATTAATAGAAATTAGGGTTCTTTTTGCTCTGTATTATACCCAAAATAACTAGAGTAGAAACGCTAACTTCAAATGAAAATGAATCACCAATTAGTTACTGATTATCATAATGGTATAATTAATAAAAATATTTGACTTGTTTTGGGTTAAACCAATCCATCATCCTTATATATTTTGTAAACCAGAGTTTACTCAGCTCTGAATGAATTGTATCGCTTGACACTTCAATAAATGAAGCAAGAACATCCATTCCAGTCTGCAAATATCGTTTCGAACGTGCACCTTCGAACAAATTTTACCCCGGGAATTTTAGATTACAGGCTCCGCTCATTCGTTTTGTTGTTTGCATATACGGCAGGCTCACTTTGCCCCGTTTTAAGTTCGAAGATTTCATGAAGTTTATGTGATATATTAGGCCAAAATAAGAAAGCAATAAGATTAGATTTAAAAGTATTTTCATTAATGATAAGATAATGATAATAAATAGAATGAATGGAAAGATCAGGCTGACAGAATGATAGAAAATAGATTAGATATCCCAAAAAGCTATCGGCGAATTGGAAAAATACGTAGATTTGGGTAGATCTCTTAAGAGGTAAATGGCTGATAGAGATCGGAATAGGCGATTATAACACCTAATCATTGAAAGAAGACGTTCGAACATTGCATTGCACTAATACCTAGCCCATTTTAAAGGCAGCGATAGCAAATATATTTCCTGACACGAAAGAAAGGGCTATTGCTTTTATCCTAGGCAGCTGGTGCGGTAAACTTCAAGCTCTTGTTATTGAAAAAGAACATTCATCCAATTCTCGGAAATATGACAGTTCTTAAAGTTTTTTTACTTTCTCTATACGCACTATGTACATAGTGTATAGAAAGGTATTGCACTCCACCAAAAAATTCGATACCGAGATTTCACCGGAAATATATATTTTAGGGTCCCCTGTATCAAAAAAAAAAAAGTATTTTCAGAAACAGGTCCGTGTGTATGTGTCCGTGTGTCCGTGTGTCAGTGTGTCAGTGAGTCTGTGAACACGATAACTCAAGAACGAAAAGTCGGTAAAATACCAAACTTGGTATTTAAGTTTAGTATCTTCCAGGGATGCGACGCGAAGATTTTGAGAAGAATCCCCCACCACAAACTACCCTTTGCATGGTTCTTTTTTCAAAATTTTTGATTTTCTAAAAAATGGCTCTAACGATTTTGATTAAAATATCGTATATTAAAGATATTTACCTGACAAATAAAATATATATTTTGAATTTTCTGGGAATAGCCCCTGAAGACTACTTTATTCTGAGTGAATTTTACGGAATTTTGCATACGTGCTAAACTGTAAGAGATGGACAAAAACTTACCACACAAAAATGTAGAACACATTAAAACACACAATTTATGTTATATACATTTTTTTCGTGGAGTTGATTGTTTTTGAGATATTCCTTGTTTTTGGTTTAAGCTATAAAAATTTATATTTTTCTCATACAGGACTTTGTGAACTCGTGTCCATACAAACAAAGGAACTTCAGTCACATAGCAACCAGCTTTTGACTATCACTTTAACCTATGGTTCTGCCTTATTTCGCTTCTACTTACAAGGAAGCAGGAAATAAGACTATTTCTGCTAATTTTTTCCCGATTAGCAGGAAGTAAATAGAAGCATAAGCTTTTTAAAAATAATTTATTGCAGAGATATAGAGAAAGTCATGTGATTGGAACACATAAGATTTTTGGTATACTATTTTTGGAACTGGCAGAATTGGAATATCATTTCAACTTGAAAACAATAGAGCAATCTAGTTTACTGATTACTTATTGAAATACTGTCACAGATGGTGGAAGGTTGAACTTGATGGAGTTAACATTTCAGGAAACCGAACAACTGATGATGGAGTTATTTTATACAGATTCTTCTAATAATAATAATAATAATTTTATTTTTATAGTTTGAAAAGAACATCCAAGTCTCTCTCAATTAAGTTGGATGAAAATAATCAAAGAAAAAGAAGAATTAAAAACACAATTTCATTTAATGGTTGAAGACATATCTTTTGCCACTTTGGATGGAAGTCCCAAAATTGCCAGACGAAACTATACTTCACAAGCAATATTTTAACCGCATATGTAAGAAGTTATATACGCATATGTATTAATAAATATGCTAAATAAGTCTGAACATTGAAATAAGAATATTTTTGTGTATATAAAATATAATTTAAGATATTCATAGCGTTACATCGACGATCACTTCAAAGTTACATTGTGACGATCGATTAAATCTTCCGGGGACGCACATGGACCAAAAATCGGATTACGGGATGCACATGGTATGGCCAGAATTGTATGTGGAAGTGAGAATACGTTTAATATTTTGAACCGTGCTTTAAGAGCAATAATTCAGAAATAAATTTCTGAAAAATCTGTTACAGCTGTCCAGGTTTCCCTTGATACATCTTGCCAGTCAAGACGATTTAAATAGATGAATTGGACAAACATGGAAAGGCCGAGGAAACCCAAATTTCCAGCCCCTAGATTGATAGATTTAATTGCATTCTAGTAAAATGTAATATGTCCAGGCTTGTAAGTCGTGGTCAAATAATGACATTATTAAAATTGGACGTTTCGTCCTCGGCTGTAGAGGACAATCGCAGCTGCTCCTGCCCAACTTGCTTTCTGAGAGGATGAAACGTCAACATTTAATACTTTTATTATTCGAGCACGGCCTATACGCCCGAACATGTTATATTTTACTAATAACACCGGCTGTGAAAGCTTACGAGCATATTTAATTCCGGTTTTGTTGTGCCCGAGAGACTTACCAAACATCAGGCAAAATTGAGCAAGCGGACCAGAGGTGTACATATATACAAAGTTGGACTGCTGGTAAAGTGAGCCAGGTTTCTGACAGTGGAATAAGATATATTCCTATGCTATAAAACATGGTCGTCCTCTTCACATTGGCCATTATTATCAAATAAGTGAATTTTGAATTGGCACTTGTAAAATACCTATTATTAAATCCGGGGATTTATACTCTTGAGTTGCGAGCCGTTATCCCTTACCACAATTCAAACCGCATCTGCTAATACCGACTGACGTCACACAGTTACGGCTAAAACAAGATCGCCCACAGCCAGAGTGACGTAAATTGTGATTTTGCTGCGATCTGGTGGGAAATGGCAGAACTATCGTTCCTCCAGTGCCCCAGCAAGCTCACGTGGGAGTGAAGTTAGTCAGCCAGTAGAAAATTCGATGTGGGATAGACCATCTTCAAAAAGCACAACAAAACCCATTACGTAGCCACCTAGGGCAGGTAAAATGGGGTTTCTTTTGTCGGAAGTCAAATTTGGTATTATACATAATTGATTATAAGTCTTATAATTGAAAAAAAAAAAAAACAACAACACATTGTAGTGCAGTGATAGGTGTGATGGACGGTATGGTGCGGTGTTTGGGAGGATTTGTTTCTTCCCTGTCATAGAAACCTGTGCCTAATCCCACCCTGCGATTAGAGGTGGCTGCGAATGCTCAATCTGGAAACGTTAGAAACCTCGCTGCACTGCGCATGTCGTCATCAGATCTGCCCATCTTTCATACTCTCTCTTCCTCCCGGAGGTTTAGTAGGAGCCTTAATCGAAGTGCTGAAATTATCTTTTCAGAGATAGGTATATTGATATGTATAACATATAGCTACTTAATAATGTAGTTCTTTACATTAATAATGACAAAATATCACCCCACTCTCTGTAGATGTGACCGCCTTCTTCTTCCGGGCATAATTCTTGCCACTGACTGAACTGCAGGAAAGTAACATTCAAGTTAATCTTTGTATTTTCTTGCTACACTGTTATTTTCTTAATATAGGTTTGATTATTTCCGTTCCATAGCGGTAATAACTTTAAACTTCGTCTACATGTTGCTAATGAAAGCACACATATAACGTTTTATAGCTGCGTACAGCATAACGACACATGTAAATAGTATGTCACTCCTTTACAGAAATTCTATGACCGATTTAGACCTCACCTTGTGCCTAAATCGTAGCTAGCATCTTTTATAGAGATGATATCTATTCCATCCTTCATTTCAAGTTCTCTAGAGATGAAAATCACATACATTAATTCAGAGTATCTTGAGGGCCACAAACCTTAATTGATTACCCTTTCTTCAAGCATTTCCGGAATGAAATTTAATGACTCGTCAATTGTAGAGAGTAAATTCTTGATAGAAAAACCCAGACTTATATTAAACGTCGGTCAACTGTTGAATAAATAAAACAAAAACATGAGTTGGATAGGTAGAGTCAGATTGAAATATTCAATGCCATAGCCGGGATTTTTACCACGGATCTCCCAGTCTCTAGCCGGTTGCTCTTCCACTTAGAATGTAGTAAGTACTCAAGTCCCAGGATTCATAGTATAGCCAACTATTATGGTCAATGGGTATTGGTTTAATTAAGTGGCCATTAGAGTTGTTATCTCAAAATAATTTGAGATCACCTTTTGGATTTCCAGGAAACACGCGAGTCAGTTGATAAATTCAATGCTACGCCGGCATGTCACCATGGTAGCTCAGTGGAAGAGCAACCGGCTAGAGACCGGAGATACGTGGTTCAAATCCCGATTATGGAGTCGAATTTTTCAGTCAGACTCTACCTATCCAATTCTTGTCCGGCACACGGCTTGTGTGAAAACAACCATTAAACCAAAACAAAAACATTGTGCATATCGTTCTTGAACCTCTCTGCGTTTATTGTTTGTTCAGAAAATATAGCCCATATTATTCTGTGTGCACTTACTCCACACTGAACAACAATATTCTCGATATAGAAGGGATTCTCGTGGGTAAAATCAGGTTTCTGTCTGATCCAATATTTACTGTCTTACGACGGAGCTAAACCATGTAAATGAAATCATCCTTAGTTAGAGAAAAACATTTAAATAATATTATTGATTTTCAAATGCCAGTTATAGAAATTTACTCGACACTGATGATCACATTAAAAAAACAAAAATTTGATGTGCTCCATTCACAATACTCTCTCTGCCTGTTCTGCAATAAATTATTGCTACAAAAGCTTATTCTTCCTTCTACTTCCTGCTAATCGAAGTAAACATTAGCAAAAGGTTTTATTGCTTGGTTTCTTCTAAGTAAAAGGGAAATAAGCGAAAACACTAGACTGAAGCAATAGTTAAATATTATAAAGGCTTTTACTATGTGATTGAAATTAATTCCTTTGCATGGCCAGTAATTAACAAGTTCCCTTATGAGAAAAATATTTTAAAACTGATACTAATAACAAAGAATGTCTAGGAAATGGTCAACTCCACGAAAAAAAAATGTATGTGACATAAATCGTGTGTTTTAATGAGATTAACATTTTTTGTGCAGCAAATTTTTATCTATATTTTATAGTTTACCAGTTATGCAAAATTCATCCATAATAAAGAGGTCTTCAAAGACTATTTGTCATATAAATATCTTTAATATAGGAACTTTGAATCAAAATCCTGAGAGCCTTTTTTGAGATCATGAACATTTAAAACAAATTTAATGTAAAGGATGGGGAAGATACTAAATTTAAACACCATGTTTCGTATTTTATTTAACTTTCGTTTTTGAGTTATGTTCACGGACAAACACACCGGACCGTTTTGTAAACATGCTTTTTGTGGATCCAAGCAAGCCTAAAACGTGTAGTTCTGATGAAATCCGGTTATCGAATTTTTGGTGCCTATATACTCTATAGAAAGTAAAAGACAAAAATAACTCTAGTCTAGGCCGGGGTTGCCCCTGCCATCTTGGGATGAGAAGATCATCCCCAAATAAGTGATCCATCAAGCCGACGTGGGGATTGTAATTTTAAGAATCACTGATTTGATTTTGACAAGTTTTTTCGCCAATGAAATACCAAATTTGTTCTGACTGCCATGAGGCTCCAAGGCCTCTTCTAATTTCATTTCAGAAACTGCGAACATGTTAAAAAGGATTTACAGTGCCCTTATAATTTAATACTAACACATTGCAGTTACACTACAATTTGTCACTGGGTTATGTCATTTCAAAATAATTTGAGATTACCTTGTAGTTTACCGGGAAATATGCGAGTCAATTGAGGAATTTAATGATATGCCGGCATGTTGCCATGGTAATGTAGTGGCTAGGGCCATCGGCTAGAGACCGGGAGATCCGTGGATCAAATACCGGCTATGGCATTGAATTTTTCAGTCTGACTCTATCTATCCAACCTATCCATATCCAATATTTCTTATCAAATTGAAGAAGAAAGATAACGCTTATAAACTGCAGGAAAAACGAACTAGCAATATTCAATATGTATTTACAGTTTTTATAGTAAATAAATATCATTTTGCTTCAAATAACCTTAACTTCCTAATAGGAGCTAAGGGTACTATCGTGCTATTTTTGTATTATTTTCCAAATAAATACAAGTGAAACAATTTATCTTTTGTTAATATTGTTAAAGGGTCGCTAGCCGCTTAAATAATTTGTTTTAGACAAGGGCAATTTCTATATGTTTACAAATTAAAATATTGGCACATTTACAGTGGCTCTCAAGGGACGGCTGTGAATTGGAAAGCTACTCAAAAAAGCCAAAGATATTCTAATATATTAATAAAAATTTATAAAGTCATTCATATATATTAAATAAAAACCAATCACAGTTATAAATAAAATAACTTATAACATTTATAATGAGCAACAGCATAATTAGCACTTGCACCTGAGTATTGACCATGAATCTGGCCTTAACATTGACCGCTGATACGAGGAACAGCAACAATGTCCAAGGCGTCCAAGACGATGTCAACAAATAGTGGTGTTAAATCATGCATACGCGAAAAATGTTAATAATTATCCGCTATATTTTGGTCAACAAACCTAACCTCTATGCCTCTACTGCAACATGTATTGTCACTCTTGGTACGCTTTCCAAAGCACTTTACTCGCAGAAACGTTTTATATTATTCCATTCTCGAAATATATGTTGGTGTTGGATTAGGATAGGATTAGTTGCGGACGGAACCTCCAGAACTCTTGTGAAAACTCTTGTGGCTCCTTGGCACTTCACCACCGCCGACCATTATCGACACCACACCACCTGCACCCTCGTTAGACGCAGCGACACGGGACGCCATTCAGGATCTCCACGCGGAGATCTTGAACGTCGGCGCCCGTTTAGCTGCCCTTGAAGAGCTGTGCAGTGTCATCACTGAAAAGGTACAGGACCTTCAAGCTGCCACCACCGCCGCCATCGCCACACTCAGTCCACCATCGCTGAGCTGTCCAGCCGGATAGCCAGTGTTCAGCCGCGGCCTCAGCAGGACCTCCAACCGCAGCAGCTCCACTCCGCCGAACGGCCCCACTCCAGGGACCAATCACACATCGGGGCTGTTACAAGACCCGGACCTGAGTCTTGGATTCTTCGTTCACGGCAGTTACGACTGGAGAAGAACCAACACTAGCTCCAACTCAATCCTTCACCCTCTAATTCCTCTACTCCTCTCCCTGAATATTCCGCGGTGACAGTCTGGGCCTCGGTCAAGTCTGTCTCCCGGTCTTCATTTCACCCCTCTGACTGCACCCTGCAGTCAGTTACATTATCGCCTTGAATCCGCGGGTGCAATCATGCGGTACCGCCTCTCCTTACTTCCTTCTAATACCGGTGGAGGGGTTTTTTAGTCGGTATGCCCACATGGGAGACCCCGACACTCCGGGCTTGCCCGGGTCAGTCCATAAGGTGGATTTTTCCCCTCCACTCGAAACTTAAAAAAAAAAAAAAAAAAAAAAAAAAAAAAAAAAAAAAAAAAGGCACTTACCTGACCCCAGGGAAAGATGAGGGGAGAGACCTGAAGGACGACCAGATCTGGATCATGATAAGTCCAGCACGGAGTCCCTATCAGTTTCAATAGGAACGCTTCCGACCGCTTCACGAGTCCTTGACCCTCCCGGCGAGCCCCCAGTGGGAGCTGAAAGCGGATGGTTGGTCCCGAGCGTTGCTGACGGCAAGATAACGTTCTACAATGCACAAATCACCATCCAGCCGCAGCCCGCCGAACACCGTCGCCTGGTACTTCAACCCTGAAAGACATGATTAGGAAATGATGGAACAGGAAACAGTCGATGTAATGAACGTACCCACAATAACTAACAATAACTAATGTCAACCCTAAGAAACACTCAACAAAACTCAGGAGTCAAGTAAGCCGACCTCTCGAATGGAGGGCACAGAGGAAGCCAGCTGAGCCATCCCCGCTCGGTTATATATTTTGGTGTAATAAAATATAACCGAAAATTCCAGTTTCCACATCCGCTCTCCTATTTTGCAGCCTACACATTTATATCATTGTTTTCATGAAACATTCTGCAAGAACATTGTAATTTCTCTGAAGAAAAAAGCAATTAAATGCAGTATAATCATCTTGTAAGTGATAAGGTGAATTATTCATATGAGTGTTTGTAAACTGCGGCGCTTCAAAAGCAGAGCATGTTTGACTGAGTATGAAACAAACGCGGTTTTTGATTTTCAACGGAAAAGGCAACATCCAGAAGCAGCGGTCAGCGTTTCTCGTTTGTTATGTGTGAGAAATTTCTAGCTCGTTTAACACGCATAACCCAGCTTCTTTACCTGGGTTTGCAATCTTGTGGTACAAAGTGCTTTTCTATTCCAGATATAAAGACGTATACATGGTTTTGCTTAAACCACAACATGAAGATTATCGTTGTTGATGAAAATTGCCCTTTGAAAAGGAACAACATAACAATTTATTTGTACAGTGCTTTTCTTTCACACTGTGGCCCACCACAATCCTGCCGAAACAGTTAAAACATCCGTATACCGCCTCACATTCTAATAGTTGCAGTTAGAATCATTACAATAATTACGAGCAAATACCTTATAAGAAAATATGTTGGAAATTTCTTTTTCTGCCCACATATTTCTGACATCTCAAAAGTTTTTCGTTTACATTTGAGAATTCAGAATCCGAAATTGAGAGAATTTCTCTGTTTATCTTGATTAGTACAAAGCAGAGAGAAGTATCCACTTTTTTAAGAATAGTCTGCTACAGAATAGATAGAGAAAGTAATGTGAATAGAACATATAACATTTTTAAAGCGTGCTTAAAGTGACAACCTTATGTCGGTAGATTTACTGTCATGTAAAAGCTTATGGGTTTACAAGTTAGCGCTTGGGGTCAGACCTCTATTGAGGAACAGACACTCCGGATCAGAGAGAAGCCCAAGATGGGTGATCAGCCCGATGCCAGATATGAAAGTGAAGAAGTGGATAATATGAAATAAATGACCAGGAAGATGGCTATGGAGCTATCGATGGAATGAATGGCAGGGAAAACCGGAGAATCCGAAGAAAACCCGCCCAGACTTTGTTTCTTCCACCACAAATCCCACGTAAGGTCTCCTGATATCGAACCTGGATCAGCTAGTTGAGTGGACCGGCCTAACCACTCGGCCATGGCACCGCCTCTAAAATAACTCCTGTGGGACGAAATACCGGTACACCGACGACAAACAAAATATTTATTTTTTACACACAGAAAGTTTCTCATTTTAATATTAATGTAGATTTGAAATAAATGTCCAGGGATATTGTTTTCCAAGGGATTGTTTCGGAATATCCAACTGTCAATGAGATTATTTAGTTAACACAAAAAACAAAAGCAAAAAAAACAAAAAAACAAATATATTTTCTGAGAAAATGCGCCCGTAATTACAAATAACACATGCATTTTTAAGTTGGGAAAAATTGATTAGACATGAACACATTCTATTTTGTGTTTCATTCTTAGCGTGAATGTTTACAAAATTAATACTAACGTGGCTAGAAAGGTAACTCTGTCAAACGCAACGGTTTGTTTCTTAAATACCTCACTTCATTAGAAATATTTTTTAAGCAATAGTGGTTTTAGAAACTATTGTTTAGTAACAATGAAGAACTGATTGCTTTAACCTTCCACTGATGTCTAATCTTAAACTCCTTTCACATTGGTCTTTGGATATTTTTCACTTAAGATTTTTGCAAAGCTTTATTACGTTACGGTTCTAATAAATCGATAGCTACTTGATTTCAGCTCTATCTTCTTGTCGAAGTGTAAGCGTCCGTTTTTCTCTGGCAGCCCATTTTAACGAAGTTCTTACTCTCTTTGTCTCACTTCTCATTATTCTTATTCCTCCCTGAGTCATTATTATCAGCTTCTGTATCTCACTTTTCATTCTCTTCTGTTCTCAGACCTTTAATCCTTCTATTAAAGGTGAAGTATATATCGGAATACTCACCTTTGGAGCTTTTAAACGTGCCAGCTCTATACGAAGATGAATATATATGTATGTATATATAGTCTTTATTAGCAAAAACTATTGCGTTAATAAAATAAAACTTATAAAATTACATTAAAATCATTTACACTATATACCAATGATGCATGGCGTCTTAAAGGTCAAGTTAGGCGGTTCTCATAATCTGGTAAAGAATTAAACAGTTTAACTGAAGAAATAACTGTTCTAAATTTTGCTATACCATGCGCGCACATTTTTTTGGGCGCTCGGCTTCCTAGTCTTCATTCGGTAGGTTTCGCGCACTTTCGGAAGCAAAGCAGAGAGGCAACAAGTGCGCTGTACACCTAGATATCTTATGGCTTCAATGCTAATGCTTCATTCTATATGTAGATCCCAAGTTCTTCCAAATGCATTTGCACTATTTTTATTTATCTACAGGTACTATGTACATAGTGTATAGAGAAGGTATTGTAATACACCCAAAAATTCTATACCGAGATTTCTCCGGAAATACATGTTTAGAGACCCCCTGAATAAAAACAATTTTTTTGAAAATTTTCCGTGTGTGTGTCTGTGGGCAGCATAGCTCAAAAACGAAAAGACCGTTAACAACCAAACTTGGTATTTAGGTTTGGTATCTTCCAAGGATACGACACGATAATTTTCAGAAAATCCCCCCACCACTAACTACCCTTTACATGGAACTTATTTTGATTTTCTCAAAAATAGCTCAAACGATTTTGATTAAAATATTGTATATTAAATGTATTTACCTGACAAATAAAATGATCTTGAATTTTCTAGGGATAGCCTCTGAGGACTACTTTATTCTGAATGAATTTTAGGAATTAACTTGCAGGGTTGACGTGCAGAACCTGTTCTATAATTTTATTTTTAGTTTCTACTTAGTCTCGAAAGGTGTTTTTGCCAATAGCGATGTTTTTTAATGGACATCTTAATTTAGTATTCTTATATTTTAATAGATTTGGTACAAAATCCTTGCAGGCAACTCGCAGTGTCTGCAATAAAATGTCATCTACATAGATGACTATAGTATATTCAATTGTTTGTTCATTTTCTTTAGTAATTATAGTCACCACAATACTAAAAAGAAAAGGACTGAAATTTGTCACCTTGCTATGCGCCTCTTCTTTTGGGATTTTCTTGGTCAATTGTTCATTGACTTTAATTTGGCTAAAATAATTTGATCATTTATTTAATGTTAATTTTAAAGCCCATTTGGTGGATTACTATGGTTTAACATTTGTAGAATATGATACAGCCTTTTTAACCCCTACAAAAGACATATATTCAGGAGTTTATGAAAACCTTTTATGTGAAGATCGAGCACATTTGCGTTAATTTCACGTTTGTGTTATTTACTCTAGCATGAATTTTTTTCTGATAGTAGTGCAATTATAAATATTGCATTAGTGCAGAGTATCCCAAGTATAAAACCTAGCTGAGTATCACAGAGTGTTATAATATTTTTCATTTTGGCTGGGGTATAATCCCGGTTTGTGGGCCGTGGTCTACTGGGCTCCTCCTTTTTCTTCCCAGACGTTTCGTCTGCGACTACGGCAGATATCTTCGGTGTCAGCGGCGAGGTCGAAGTGCTCTAGTGGACGTTTCAACTGTGACACAGTCCACTAGAGCACTTCGACCTCGCCGCTGCCACCGAAGGTGTCTGCCATAGTCGCAGACGAAACGTCTGGGAAGAAGAAGGAGTCCAGTAGACCACGGCCCACAAGCCCGGATTATACTCCAGTCAGTATTGACACCGGCCGTGAAAGCCTAAGAATTTTTCATTTTATCATGAATTAATTTCATGTGTTCTTTGGGCAGTTAATACTTCTCTAAAATCTGTTTTTTGTTTATCCCTTATTATGAGTCTTCTATTCTTTTGGAATTTGCCTATATTTAAATATTTTCTCTGTTAAATTTCTAATTTCTGTATACAGTTTCTGTCCTCTATGTTTATATAGTACATATGATATTCATCGACTCCAATTTCTTAAAAATAATATATTTAATTAACATGGTCTGAGTCACTTTTGTAAATAAATAATGTGGATAAAAATTCCATGGTGAGGAAGATTTCCTTGATAGTAGATGTGTAGCATCTTTGTAACATGCTAAATTAAATAGTTTAGTATTTATATGAGTTTTTTATTTTAGTTATGTATTCTGTCCGCACACACATACACACACGCACGCACACAGACATGGCAACGAAATTTTTCTAAAATAAGTTCTCCTTCTGCCTCAAAACATGTTTCTCAGTGAAACATCATCAAATATTTTTGGTGGAATGTAGTATCTTCGCTATTTACCTACTAAAGGACAATATTGTATTTGGCCAACAAAAGAACAAATTATTTGAGGGATGACTCCGTGCAGTACTTTTGCGAACTGACCTCTGCAGAGACGTAATACCGGGGAATGGGAACGGAAACGGGAACCAGACTGGGAAAAAAGTAAAAGCTTGTTTCTAAAGTTGAGTATGAAATATTCAATGTAAATATTTTTGAAGCCGGGAAGCACCACTTGGAAAGTTGATTGGTTTCATACACTTATGGATAGTAACCACAGCTAATTAGTGGATCTATAGGAACTAAAGCTGATGTCAACAAAAGAATTGTCACTATACACAAAGAGACCCGGCATCAATGTTGGTAAACAGTAGCATAGCTATTGTAATTATAAACCATTCCAGAGCTGAAAATGATGTAAACTTTGTAGCTGATTATGAAGAAGCAACTGCTGTAAAGTGTTTGTATTGTTCAAGGATGCAGAAATGTTGAGATAGCCAATCAGTGTCTGTGTACATTCTGAACATTCATGAATAAATACGGTATGTATTAATGTTTACAAAAGTAGTGGAGATTGGATTTAGATTTAATTGACTATTTGCCAGCCATTCTTTTTGTTAAGCGTGTATGTTCATTTTAAAACTTAGGTTGGAACGTGATATAGGCAAAAGCAAAGGCATGCGTGAAAAGCGCTCTTTCACTCACAGCACCGACGGTATGTAGTGTGTGCTGTTGAGCCAAGCGTTAAATGCGTAATATAAAAGCCATTGGTTGCAATGTCCTTTGATGTCATGTTGCGCTCAATGAATCCGCCTGTGGATAAAGAGATTATTGAGCTTTAGAATTGTCATAAGAATAATTCATATATTTTAAAAATCTGATGTGTACCATTCACATAACTTCCTCTACATCTCTGCAACAAATTATTCTTAAAAACCTTATACTTCTATTTACTTCATGCTAATCAGAAAATATTAGCAGAAATAGTCTTATTACTTGCTTCCTTGTAAGTAGAAGCGAAATAAGGGTGTACCATAGGTTAAAGTGATAGTCAAAAGCTGGTTGCTATGTCACTGAAGTTCCTTTGTTTGTATGGACAGCAGTTGACAAATTCCTGTATGAGAAAAGTATAAATTTTCATAAAAGAAACCGAAAACAAGGAATGTCTAGAAAACGATTAACTCCACGAAAAATGTATATAGCATAAATTGTGTGTTTTAACGTGCTCTACATTTTTAGCTTTTACTTTATCAAAATTCCGTAAAATTCATCCAGAGTAAAGTACTCTTCAGAGGCTATTCCCAGAAAATCAAGATATACCTTTTATTTGTCAGCTAAATAGCTTTAATATATGATCTTGTAATCAAAATCGTTAGTCATTTTTGAGAAAATCAAAATTTTCGAAAAAACTTCCATGTAAAGGGTAATTGAGGGTGGGGGGATTTTTCTCAAAATCTTCGTGTTGCATCCCTGGAAGATATTAAACTTAAATACCAAGTTTAGTATTTTACCGACTTTTCTTTTTTGAGTTATCGTGTTCACAGTCACACGGACACACGAACACACACACACACACATGCACACGGATATTTTTCCGAAAATGCTTTTTTTAGATAAAGGGGACCCTAAAACATATATTTCCGGTGAAATCTCGGTATCGAATTTTTGGGTGGAGTGCAATACCTTCTCTATACACTATGTACATAGTGCGTATAGACAAAGTAAACATTATCACAGAGTAAGTTGTTATACCTAATGTAATTCTGCCCAAAAAGTGCTGTTTAACAGTATATTATTGGTATATTCTTATCTATCACGTTATGCAACTAATTTAAATGTTAATACATATACATAATATACTAGTACATGATACACATATATTGAGGCGATATATCAGTCCGATCAAAAAGAATGTTAAATAATAATAATTAAGCAATAATTAATGAAAAACCAGCAGTCAAATTGCCTAATATAAATCCGTAATTTTTGGTATAAAAACAATGTAAATATACCATTGGAAAGCCGGTACAATACTGAATCACTGTTTTAAGTTTGAGCTATATTGATGAATAAATAGTAACATTATTTAAGACCTGTTTCTCTATAAAACTGTATAGTTAGGAAAAGTATAATTTTCTCGGGGGGGGGGGGTAACTCTCAGACAAATGTCACAAGAAGACTCGCGTTCCGAAGGGTCCTGTTGCGTCGTGCTGTTCTTTAAAATCGAACTACGATGTCTCACGTGTGAGCTTCACTGCCGCATACCAGAGCGAATACGAAAGCGATCACATACCGGACGGTGTTGTCACATTATGCTCGGTGATTGTTTACGTAATAGGTCACACTGTTGACCCTTCTCTGTTCTTTGCTCTGCGTGACTATATGTGGTGTGATGTGAGGCAAGAATATCGATCCTGAAATTTCAAACTACGTAACTGTACTTTTGTGTTCATACAACATTATCTAATTAGAATTCACAACGCCAGGGTTCAACTCAAAACTATTGATTACAGTGACATTATTATGCTTTATTTAAATTTGGTTTTACTGAACAAATGCATGGCCCAAACCAACATGTAAGCACATGTTCTTCCGTTCATTCGATTACTAAGTCACCCTCATTGCTCTGATAAAGGCAAGAAATTACAATTAAACTGAACCTTCAAATCAATAATTAACAGAACCTGTGTCTCAGATCCTTTGATATATTGCAGTTAACGTTCGTTTTTTGGAAGAAGATAATTTATATATCGCCGATACTACAGCCCCTCGCAGCAGTGGCAGATTCCCCAATTGTGACATAAATATCAGATAATTGAGCATATGTAATGCCATTCATTGTGTAAAGGAAACTGCGATCAATCGGTCCCTTGTTTCCTTACTGTGAGTCACGTGAATGCAATTCGGCGGTGCGCGAGTTGTACTAAACACAGAATATATCCGTAGTAAAATGTATATAAACACAGGAAATGCTTAGGGCGTTCAATACAAATTAGACCTTGAAATTTGTGCTTTATTTATGAAACAATTTAGTAAGTGGACATAATGAGATACACTTACAATGTCTTATACGCATTGTTCTGTACTAAATATCAAATTATTTGCACTTTTTCACCTCTTTTCCTGTATAAGGACCAAATGTAGGAAGAGATCAGTGTCATATAAGAAGTAACATTTGAATACTATAAAGATGGATCCATAATAAAGAATATTGCACTAAAAGTAGCGAAGACTATCCTAGGAAAACAGATAGAGAAAGATTGACCCTTAATAAAACAAATTATATATACATATACTAATGAAGTTTTGGGAAAACGAAGAAATAAAAAACAAACAAAAGGACTATGGATATGAATCAGAAAGATCCAAGATTCAATACATAATAAACAAAATGCTTATAGACAACAGCTATTACAAAACAGAAAGGAGAAAACCTAAAAAAGAGAATAAAAATCAAAAGAACAAGACGAAACAAATACTATATCACGTTCCAAAATAGAAATGACTTCAAAGTGTGGGATAATTTCGCATGCACTGATGTGCAAGGATTTCATGGCCCCAATGTTTTCATTAGTGAATGAGGTTTACTCGCACATGGACGTGATGTTGTTCGTATGCTTTGGAGTGAAAACAAAACATATTGAAATAGATAATAATGAACAGGAATCAAACTGGTACCAGCAGTGGCGTTCATGTGGAACACAAACAAGAAATGTTTATACCTTACTTTGTTTTTATCCTGCATTTTATATTTTGGAATAGTACAACCTTAGTTTGGTATATGTTCTCGTACTTTATAACAATTTGTGACTTATTTTTGTCTATGTTGCAAATATAGGCTATGGTAATTGTTATACAGTAGATAATAGACTGATGTTTTCTATTCTGTAATGTTGGAACTGCATAAATGACACGTTTCTATACCATACTTTTGAACGGAGGGAATAGTCCAGAATGCACTACGATTATAACATTTCAGTAACATGTAGTATAATAATAACATTGTATATATCGTATATTATAATCGACATTGTGGTTACAAAGAAAGTTGATCCAAAAACTGAATCTGTAAGAATATAAATTCAATTAATATACCTCATAAATAAATAAAGAGTAGAACATAAGAAAATTAAAATCTTAATGATACATAACCTCTAATTAAAATATATAAATTGCTTAAAGGAACCAACCTTTGTATTTAAATTTAGTAACCCACTCACTGTCTCCGCTAATAAGCAAAGAAGGATAAACGGAGGTCGCTAATGCCTTTTGAGATTGCCCGCTTTTAACTCCTAATAACCCCGCTTAGTTTTGCAACTCTTTTAACCCACCAAGGGTTAAATACGGGGCAGTTAGTCCACCTGGCATATTCTTAAACTTTTAATTAAGGAAAGATACCTGTTACACAGGCTACGTAATACTATATAAAGTGAAATGAAAACGTGGCTGCATAGCATGCGAGGACATCTTGTTCAATGTAGGGGTTGTAGAGGTCATAACCCTCGCCCACACTTATTCCGATGCTCCTGGAAGAGACGGGTGGAGTACTGCACTCTCAAAGATCGTCTCTCTCTTCTCCATATGAGAGTTAACGGCCTGGAACGAGCGGATGACAATAAAGGTGATGAAACAATTGGTGAATGGGTGACGGGGAAACCGAAGGACCGGAGAAAACCCACCCAGACGCCGCTTTGTCCACCATAAATACCACATGCGGGCGCTTAGGATATAGCCCGGACCACGTAACGGTCTAACTACTCGGCCACGGCGCCGCCAGGAGTCATTTCTATGAAAGAAAAAAAAATGTCGTCCAGAAATATGTGACAGTTTAAAGTATATATGTATAATTTAGCGAAAGGCCATTGAAAACCTTATTTATTTAATTTACACTATAAGCACCTCTATTCATTACTTTCTCTACATGTACTATGCACATAGTAGGTAGAGAAGGTATTGTATTCCCCCCAGATTTCAATGTCGAGATTTCATCGGAAATATATGTTTTGAAGTGCTTAGTGTCCAAAGAATAATTTTTAGAAAAAGGTATATATGCATGTGTGTGGCGGGCAGCATAGTTCAAAAACCAAAAGACCATTAAATACCAAACTCAGCATTTAG
This sequence comes from Hymenopus coronatus, assembly GCA_030762935.1. Classification (NCBI taxonomy): domain Eukaryota; kingdom Metazoa; phylum Arthropoda; class Insecta; order Mantodea; family Hymenopodidae; genus Hymenopus; species Hymenopus coronatus. The sequence continues at coordinate 75,114,110 of CM060890.1, forward strand.
GTTTACTATTTTCCAAGGTGCGACACGAAGACCTTCAAGAATAGCCGCACACTCCAAAACCCTTTAGATAAAAAAAAAAAAAAAAAAAAAAAATTGAAAAACTTGTTACTCTCAGAAAAGCTCTAAAATTTTTGATTAAAATATCTTATATTAAAGATACATGGGAAATAAAATGCACATATTAGATTTTCCGAAATAGCTTCTGAAGACCTTTTTATTCAGGTTGAAATTTGTTGAAGTTTGCATAATTGTTAAACAGATAGAGAAAAACGTACTAAAAATAAAGATCTTATTAAATACTCAATTTATGCCATATGCAATTTTTTGAGGGCTTGATCGTTTTTGAGATATTTCTTTTTATTGGTTTCAATTTTAAACTACGTAACTTCTCTCAAACCAGAAGTCATCTTACATTCGTACTTCTTTTGTTTTACTCCTAACACGCAAAGAGAGCTGAATTTCAGTTGTTTCACACACCTAGCGATAGCTTTTAAAAGAGTTGCTTATTATTAGTAGAAATAAGTCAATTTCTGCTAATGTTTACCTCGACTTGCTAGATGGATGTAGATAAATGAATAACATTTTGTAAGAATAGTTTTAAGAACAGTTAGCAAAAGTCACGTGAATGGAAAACATATTTTTTTTTTGGACTGTGAAGATAGCGAAGAAATGTCTCTATGAAGAAACATACGGTACTTTAAAAGATATAGGATAGTTTTCGAAAGGCCATTGCTAACTTATGATTTCTTTATTTAATTTATCTCTGTGCCTTCCTACTAATTTTTGTGTTGTGAAGATACTATGAATACTGATCTTCGTTATTGTATTACCGTGTCATTGAGTTTGTTAATGGTTCGTTTATTCTGTTATTACGTTACATTAAGCACCGTTAACAAAACACCATCATTGTTTCCATAGTTAATTTGAGTGTTGAAAATTGCGTATTTAAACTGTAACAACATTTGCATTTAATATGGTGGAAGCATTCGATACTGAATTTGTCTATTTTGAATATATCAAAGATAGTGAACCTAGGATGTAGGTAGTTGTTGACCTCTAAATCATAAATTTTAAGTTCTGGAAGAAAAAGGTTTCAAACGAGATGTATTTAACGATGGTTTTTAATAGAGCAATAGACCGATGTTAGAATACACGACCGATTTAAATCATCTTCTCACACCACTCGACAGTTGCGTTTTACACTACAGGAACTTATGGAATACTTATTGGTGACATCTATAAATGGTCAAATACTTCAGTATCCATGTATGTTCAAAAAATTTCAGACATAGTTACATCTTTAAAATAACAATTGTGATATTTGCGAACGGAATTGAAATTCAAAGTTTCTATAATTCCTTGAAGTCATCGGAGCAGTTCATGTATACTTATATCCTCGGTGGTGGTATTACGGTTAGGAAGCTAATAAAAACAAACATGTTGCATATGAAGTTTTTGTTCATTCATTTTTTATCAAGAATAAGATCATAAGATGCCTGACCTTGATAAATTCTCGAGCAAATGCTGGTTATGTGGATTAGTAAGTCATCAAATGATATTTATTTGGACTATTTCATAATTAAATATGAATTTAAAGGTTTTAACAAAAATGTTAAATTCTATAAATAATCTGATGTGTACCATTCAAATGACTTTCTCTACATCTAAGTAATAAAATTTTGTTAAAAACTTATTTTTTATGTACTTTATGTTAATCGAGATAAAATAAGAAACATTTTCTTATTACTTGTTTCCTTTTAAATAGAATATGAGAGTTTTAACAGATCTACATTTTATGTGGTAAGTGTCTATCCTTTACGGTTTACCAGTTATGCAAAATTCAGCAATCCGGAACAAATGCTATTCCCATAAAATCCATAATATACATTTTATTTGTCATATAAATACCTTTAATATATGATATTTTTAACAAAATCATTAGAGCAATTTTTGAGAAAATGAACATTTTAATCGATGGGAGCGAATCTTTTACTTCCAGTTTGCCTAGTAGCACATCAATTTATTCTGCCGAGCTGTATGCAGTTTACCGAGTCCTTTTGCATATTCGCCATCGAAACGATTAGGTGACTGCCTTATTCTTAGTGATTCCCTTAGTGCCCTTCAGAACTGTACAATCACCATCCTTTAGTGCAGCACATCCAGAACGCCCTACACATTTTACACGTTTCTGGGGTTACTGTGGAACTCGCATGGAACCCTGGACATGTTGGCCTTCCGGGGAATGAACTCGCGGATTTGGTTGCGAAATCGGCAGTTACAGAGCCCAGGGTTAATATTACCAGTGCAACAGCGGAAGATTTTAGGGTTGTTGTGCGGAGAGCTGTATTTTTGAGCTGGCACGCGGAGTGGTCGGCTCTCCGTGGTAACAAGCTTAGGGACGTGAAAGATCTTCCTGCAACCTCCTCACGTACTTCTCGTCGGGAGGAGGTGCACTTGGTTCGGTTGCGAATTGGCCACTATTGTTTTACCCATTATAACCTTTTTACTGGAGATCCTGGACCTGTCTGTCCGCTCTGTGGCGCAGTAATGACAGTAGCACCTGTGCTTGTAGAGTGTGCAGCTCTTGTATCTTTTCGCATCACTCTCCAGCTGCCGGCCTCCCTAGCGGAGGTCCTTGGCGATGACCGCGCTGCTGTTGACAGAGTTTTTAAATTTTTATCCACAATTAATTTTACCTTCAGGATCTAGTTCTTTTTGTGAGCTTACAACATATTTAGTTTTACTCATTTTATCCCTTTTTACGCTCCATGGTTTTAACTGGTTTTATGAATTTTAGGGCTTTAGAGATGACTAGTTTTTACAGTTTTATTTTACCCTTTTTTATTTTAAACCCATTTTAGTTCCTGTCTCACGCCCATTTTAGATTTCTAAGGACGCTGATAACATAGTAGTTGAGCTCCCTTAAACCCCAATCATCATCACCATAAAATTTTTAAAAAATAATTACACATAAAGTGTAGTTGAGTGTAGGGGAATTTTCTTGAAAATATTCGTGTTGCATCCTTATTGGATACTGAACTTGAATACCAACTTTGATATTTAACGGACTTATTGTTTTTAGTTATTCTGCCCACATACACACATACGGCCATTTTTATAAAAATACTTTTTTATTCAGGGGGTCTCGAAACATGTATTTCCTGTGAAATCTCAGCGCTGACGTCTTATTTTGTACAGTATCTTGCTCAACGAATTGAAATCAAATGAACACTCAGTAATAATCAAGTTTGACATCTTCATTCCTTCCTCTGAAATTAAATTCACCTTTCTATTAAAAAAGAAGTTTTAATATAAACATTTGACTTCAGAAAGAGAAACTTTCCGCAACCATTAATGCTTGTTTTAAATTCTCTTTTACGAGAGTAAAGAAGTGCGATATCCAAGCGAATTGTTATGAACTTTATATAAGGTAACGCTCAAGAAATTCATGACAGATTAAACCAAACAAAGACAAAGTCAAAGAATGAATATTAATTTATGAAAATAATGCATCATTTTATTCGCATTTTTCAAGCTTTTGGAAGCTGTTTACGGATATTAATGTTTTCAAAACTTCATTGAATTTAGCAGACGGAATATATTACCATAGAAGATTAGCTAAGAGAGATCCTAAAGTAACTTCCTGCTCTATATTAACATGTTGGTGACATGAGTCTTACCATTCAATGTCTCTTGTATTTAAACTCACACTACTAAACTTTAAATACGAGTTATAGATCTTCTTATATTGTTATAAATCAGGGCTCGGATTTTAATGGACTAAAATGTTTGACACATGTCCTATAATGTTTATTATCTAATAAATATTACACAATATATAATACATATTGCACAATAAAAATCTGAGATTTATTTAATTTATTTACAATTAGTGTATAGAAACTTCTAGATTAATACACTGCCGTTTGTAAAAATTGCAACACCAAGAAGGAAACTTTACCACAGATTAGGTGTATTTATCTTTATGTTTTATTAGTTTTTTTATTAATATTATTATCTTTATTAAGATTTATTTTTAGGTATATGATAGGTAACAATTGATAAACTTTTCAAATCTATGCATGACCTTTGAGCCCTCATATTATTTGGCCTTCATACATGTGCAAATAGAGCTGCTATATGCATTGAATCAAAAAGTTTCTGAATAATTTCCTGAGGGATTTCCCTCCACGCAGTTTGTATTCGAGCTCACAAATCCGTGACACTGATTACTGGAAGATCGTGACGCACCAGGTACCGACCAACCATAACCCAGACATGTACGATGACGCGAACGTGCAGGCCAGGGAAGCTATGGTACCCGTCGTTCTTCGAAGAAGGCTTGTACATTCCTGGCAATATGTGGCCGGGATGTGTTTCTGAGATATTCCTTGTTATTGGTTTCAATTTTAAACTACTTTAACTTTTCTCAAACCCTAGTGAGGTTTTGATTCATCTCTCTTGTTTTAATCTAGACCATGCAAAGCGAACCGAACTTCTGTTGTTTCATATAAGAGCAGGTTATAAAAGATATGGCTACTCGATTCAGCCTAGTGAACTCCTTTATTTCCCTTCTACTTACAAGGAAGCAATTTCTGCTAATGTTTACATTGATTAACATGTCGTAGATAAAAGAATACTCTTTTGTAAGGAAAGTTGTTTGTGTAACAGCTACAGAAAGTCATGTGAATGAAACACATGAGATTTTTAAAATTCCTTTATATTTTATAAATAGAGATTGGTATTTTAACCAGAATTTATAATCTTTTTATCATAACATATTTTTAATATTTTGAAATATTTTGCTTTGTAAAGCTTATAGCTTATTGCTGCATGTGTTCGGTCGGCTGCTTTTAAATAACCCTACTCATTTTCGCAAAAGTGGTAATTGAACACGTGAAGAGCGGCGGCACTGCCTCGAAGCACTTGGAATACGATACTTGGCTGGAATGGTCATTGAAATTGAAATTGACCTACCACAGCTATAAAAGGAACTTCTGCAAACATGTCTGCCCGATCGCGACAAGTGAGCCGTCTCGAACGCAAAATAATAAAAAGAATAATAACTTGGCTGAAGAGGGGAAATCCCCTAAATAAGTTTTGAGTAGGATCCCTAATATCCATCCATCCCAAGCAAGTCAGTACCACTGTGCTCACAGCGTGCAGCAGTTGCGTCGAAATAACGAGACAAGAATTGTGACATGTCGAAGCCACGAGAGAAAATCGTACTGCAGACTTTCTTACGATATTATAGAAATAAAGACGTTTATTCCGTTTCGACTAAAATATGATTTACAACACAGAGGAATTTTGCCAAAGATATAAATTACGGGATGAAAAATTAGGAAATGAGTAGAACAGATGTTTTAATGATTTAATTGTTTTTTTCACACAAGCCGTGTGTAGAACAGGAGTTGGATAGGGAGAGTCAGAGTGAAAAATTCAATGCCATAGGCGGTTCTCCCGGTCTCTAGCCGGTTGCTCTACCACTGAGAAACCATGGCAACATGCCAGTATAGCAATGAATTTCTCAACTGACTCGCATGTTTCCCGGTAAACCACAAGGTGATCTTAAATTATTTTGAGATGACAAATACTAATGGTGACATACAATTACAATTGATCATAATAGTTGGCTATACTATGAATCTTGGGACTTAAAGTACTTACAACATTGTACGTCGTCATTGGGATTGCCATCTCAAAATAATTTTAGATCACCTTGTGGTTTATCGGGAAACATACGAGTCAGTTGAGAAATGCAATGCTATACCGGCATTGTAGCTCAGTGGTAGAGCACATGGCTAGAGACCGGGAGATCTGTGGTTCAAATCCCGATTATGACATTGAATTTTTCAGTCTGACTCTGCCTATCCAGATGTTTTAATGTTTTTTCTAAACGTTGTGTTAACTTCGGTGCTACCTATTGATGTCCTTGCCATTGTGTTGATTGTCATACGTCATAATTTGAACGTGCTCAAGGTATCCTAAAATATTGTTATAGGTGAACTGGTAATTAAATCACTGATAACATATCCAAGCGCACTCAATATTTACACCTTGCTGCAGAGGATTTCTTTTGTTAATAATGAAATATTCTATTTTCTGAAAATATGTAAATGGTTTTATAACATTTTCTCGAAAATACGGTATAGTTAGTTTTGAAATATTTCACCTTGCAAGTTATTGTAGAGTATAAAGTGATATTCTATTTTCCATTAATTTTCTCTACCTTCTTGACAGAAGTGACAAATGAAACTCCGACAGCGCGCAGAATACGTAGACAGTCTTACTGCTAAATCAAAATTAATCCAGCGCCAAAAAATGAGAAAATGAACAACGGAAAAGCGTCGTTCTGATAGAACATACAGAATCAACTGCATCTGTTTCCATTTCGCAGCTTTAAATCAATTATCATCTTGCGTGTGCTTTTAGGGGGGTAAGGATTGGAACTTTCATTGTAACACAGTTTTACTTTGAAAGTTATCTCTAGAAAGGGGTATTAAAGCATATTGTTATAAGCTGCACACAAAAGTTTTGAAGAAAACATCAAAGCACGTTTAAATAACTGACAAATTTGTGCATTAGTTTCAGCAGTTAATTATTAAACATTGTTGGCGATTGACTTTTTGTTTCTTGACGAATATCACTTTTGTAACGAAAGCTTTCTCTGCTGTTTACATGGAAAAGAAAGACATGGAACCCAAAATCAGTATCGAACTTTCATTATAATTTCGAGATTTATTAAACATACAGGAAAAGGTCAATCTCTTTGTCTGTCTAAATCTCCCTCTTCTTTGTTTATGTCTAAACAACATAAATACATTTTTGGAAAGATTTTCTATGTAGAAGGTAATTTGGAGTGTGGGATTTTCTTGAAAATCTTCGCATCCTTGGAAGATACTAAACTTAAATACTAAGTTTAGTACTTAACCGACTTTTAGTTTTCAAGCTATCGTATTCAGTGTTACACGCACTCACATTTTCTAATATTTTTCTTTTTTAAAATGCTTTTTAAACCATACAATGTGTATATTTCTAGTAAAATATCTGTGTAGAATTTTTCGGTGGAATTCAATACATTCTCTACCTATGTACTATGTACAAACAGAGAAAGTAAACTTTTGGAGGATTAATTTTTATGGACATGGAGAAAATCATGTGAATGTGTCGCTGATTTGTTTCTTTCTCCCTTGTATATACAATAACATTTCAAAGCATAGCAACACGCTCTTTAAAGAGTGATCTATACCTGTTGTATCCAAAAACGAAATGTGTAAATGTGGAATGAAAGTTTATCTGGTTTAACAGGAACTAGGTAGAAGGTTTGTTGTAGGAATAATTTTAGCCTACAGAAAGTAATGTCATTGAAACGCATCTGATTTTTTGGGATTAGAAAATAATATTTGCTCCACCTAAAAGATGGGACAACAAAAATAAATGAATAAAATAGGTTAATGTGAATATCAGTGCTGTAAAATTGTCTAATAACTAATGATTCTAAACAAGGAAAAAATTAATTAGTGAAATCTAGTTTGCACTCAGGTAATTACTGTGAGACTAAATAAACATGCGAACATCGCTGGCAGCCAAACATTTGTATGTACGTGAATTTACGATAGAATATTAATCGCTTGCGTCATGTAGATAGTAGCCACTTGTGGCAAAGTAAAATTTATTGCACGTTGGACGTTTATTGGTTTATGATAAACGGAAGTTATCATACAGGGAAGCAAACTTACTACTTTATGTCGGTTATTTGACTCCCTACAAGAGTTTATAAACCTCCAGTTTTACTTAAAGTGAGGCATCTTTGAAATTTGACCATAATTGTGAAAAATTAAAAAAAAATCCACAGTAAAATGATATGAACTCTAAATTTTAAGAAAATATATAGGAGCTTTCTCACTTAGCACTACTAATTAAATTAAGTTAAAATGGGTAGGTGCAAGCTTATTAATGTTCCACTGATGAAGTTTTTCGCTAATTTCTTTCAAATTCTTATACTGCCTCTTAAAAATACATTAAAGAAAATGGCGATATACTTTATTGAAATAAACGCCCAGTTTTGAGAAATAAATTATAAAATGTTTAAAAAGAAAGTGTTTTAGAAGTAATAATTTTGCGACATCCACATGCCTTTACTCTACGTCTCTGTAACAAATTACTGTTATAAAGTTTTCTTCTCTTTATTTCATGCTAATCAAAATAAACGTTAGCAGAAATGGTCTTATTATTTTTTTCTTTGTAAGTAGAAGGGGAATGCGAGAATTCACTTTGCTAAAGCGATAGTCAAATCTTTTGAAAGCTAGTTGCCATGTGGTTGAAATCCGTTTCTAAGCATTGCCAGGAGTTGGCAAATCCCCGTATGAGAAATGTTAAAGTACTTTTAAACTGAACCCAATAACAAGGAATATCTCGAAATGGGTCAACTCCATGTGTGTTTTAACGAAATATAAATATTTTGTGTAGTAAGTTTTAATCTATATATCTATCTGTAAGTTTTAACTATCTCTTCACCAGTTAAGGAAAGTTCAGCAAAATTCATCCAGGATAAAGAGATTTTTAGAGAGTATTCCTCAAAAAATTCAAGATATAAATTTTATTTTTCATGTAAAATGTTTAATATACGGAATTTAATCAAAATCTTTACAATCATTTTTTAAAAACATCAAAATGTTCAAAATTTTTTCCATATAAAGGGCAGTTTTGGTTGAAGGGATTTTCCTCAGAATTTCGTGTCGTATCCTTGGTAGATAATAAACTTAAATCAAGTTTGCTATTATATTGATTTTTGTTTTAAAGTTATCGTGCTCTTAGACACACATGGACCTTTTTCTAAAAAAATGAATTTGGAATCAGGGGACCATAAAACGTTTATTCCGGTGAATACCTGTATCGAATTTTTGGATGGAGTGCACTACCTTTCCTACCTAAGTACCATGTACTATATAGATAAAATAAAGAATATAACATGACAGATATATTTTGGCGGCACAGTGGGTGAGTGGTTGGGATTCGTGATGGACGATGCGGCGTCTGGGCGGGTTTACTCTGGTTCCTTCGGTTTTCCCCTTCATTCATTCCACCAATTGCTATATCATCACGTTTCCAAACATCAATTTCGCTTACATTTCATATCATCCACTTCCTCATGTTCACGCCTGGCTACAGGTTCTCCATTCTTTGGTTTCGTGCTGTTGGCTCCCCGATAGGCTTCTGACCCCCTAGGCATTGGTTTGTAAATCCTAGGGGGTTGTCAGTTCTACAAATACGGGGAGGGCAAGAACGATTACGAAACAAAACAAAACAGACATATTTGTAAACCAATTTTTTTTAAACCTTGTTTTTTTGTGTGTGAACATTTTGAATATGGCTCAGTTTTATTACAATAGCGGATTTGGACACTGACATTTATTATTTAAATAACTATGCAAGCTAGAATTTTGATACATGGAAAACATCGCTAGTAGTGTATAATAACTGACATAACTTTCAATAAGATATCTTACTTCTCATCTGAAAGTCTCGGGTTCGATTCCCGGCTGTAGCGGGGAATTTTTCTTTAACCAGAATCTCTCCCTATCTCCTGAGGGCCCGGAAGTATGAATATAAGAGTGAATATGTGTGTGATTAGTGATGTAAAATAATTAGTGTTCTAAACCTACAGTAATACGAGTGTTTCACAAACAAAGCCCCCGATATGACCATTAAAGTTAAAGAGTGCCATACAAATGAAACAATTAAAAAGCATCCGAAGTGTTCCGTTCACATGACTTTCTCTACATCTCTGCAACAAATTATTGTTAAAAAGCTTATGCTTCTATTTACTTCATGCTAATTGAGAAAAATTAGCAGTATTAGTCTTGCTTCCTTCTAAATAGAAGCGAAATAAGGGAGTACCATAAGTTAAAGCGATAGTCAAAAGATGGTTGCAATGTGACTAAAGTTCTTTTGTTTGTATGGACAGGAGTTGACTAATTTCTGTATGAGATAAGTATACTTTTTTAAATCTGAAACCAATAATAAGGAATATCTCAAAAACGATCAATTCCACGAAAAAATGTGTATTACATAAATTGTGTGTTTTATCGTGATCTACATTTTTATGTAATATGTTTTTGTCTGTCTCTTACGGTTTGCCGGTTATGCAAAATTCAATAGAAATCATCCGGAATAAAGGAGTCTTCAAAGGCTTTTCCAAGAAAATTCAAAATACATTTTATTTGTAATGCAAATATCTTAAATATAAGAGCTTTTAGTCGAAATCGTTAGAGCCATTTTCTTGAAAATCTTCGTGTCGCATCCTTAAAAGATACCAAATCTAAATACCAAGTTTGGTTTTTAACGGACTTTTCGTTTGAACTATGCTGTCCAAAGACACACACACACACACACACATACATACAAATAGACACACACACAGACAAACATACACACGGACATTTTTCTAATTTTTTTGTTTCAGGGGGTCTCAAAACATGTATTTCCGTTGAAAATTCGGTATCGAATACCTTCTCTATACATGATGTACATAGTAAGTGTAGAGAAAAAAAACAGATATATTATACACTAATGATTTTACAAATTTCATATTTATATCAACTTAAAAGTTGAAATCTGTACGAGACATCCGCATTAAAGAGAATAGCTCCGTTATATGCAAGAGAGTTGTAATCCAAGCGATGGATGTAGTTGAGGTGGAATAAAGCTCCGGTTGGATAGATCGGGATTGTTTCCACGAGAGTCTACCTCAGGCGAAGTTATATACCGCATACAAAACTTGCTGTAGTTCAATATGCTTTCCATTTTTATCGTTGATATCTTTTAGATGGAAATTTCAGCTTTCATTTAAATCTTCCATGCAATTAATATACCTACTCATGTCCTGATACTGATATCAATAAATACTGAACTCTATTGATGCAGTAAATTTTGAGGGATGTCAGTATTATTTTAACCTCTAAATCAGGAGGTACAATTGTCATATTTCAATTGTCATACGTGGTTACTTCTAATGAGTATAACACTGTAGCAACGAGCCAAAAGTAGTAAAAAATCTGATGTTTTTCATTCACATGTCTTTTTCTACCTGTTGTGCAAAACATCCTTTTTTCTACTTCATGCTACTTGAAATAAACATTAGCAGAATTGTCTTATTAGTTAGTTCCTTATGAGTAGAAGGGAAATAAGAGAATACAAGCGATAGTCAGTTGCTTTAAAAGCGGTCGCTATACGATTGTCATTGAAATTCGCTTCTTTACATCGCCGGGAATAAAACAAACGGTTGACTTTATGTTTGAGAAAACTACGAGTTTTAAAATTGAAAACAATAACAAGGAATATCTCGGAAATGTTGAGCTCAACTTATGTATAGCACATTTTTTGTGTAGTAAGTTTTTGTTTTACGGTTTACCAATTATACAAAACTCATTTAGAATGAGGAGGACTTCAGAAGCTATTCTCAGGGAATTGAATTGTCATGTAAACATCTTGAATATGGTGTATTTTAACCAATATCGTTATGGCTACTTTTGAAGAAATCAAAGGTTTCGAAACATTTTTCACGAAAAGGGTAGCTGGGATGGGGACATTTTCTTGAAAATCTTCTGTCACATCCTTGGGAAATGTTTAACTTATATACCAAATTTGTTATTAATATATTTTTCGTTTTTGAGTTATGCTATCCACAGACACAAACACTCACACAGAGACCTTTTTCTAAAAATATTTTCCTTGGATTCAGGGGGTCTCAAAACATTTCCGGTCAAATTTCGGTATGGAATTTTTAGGCCGAATACAACATTCTCTATTAATTGTGTATATTGTATATACCTGCTAGAGAAAGCAATAATAGAGGAGGCTGCTGCTTTTGCTGGGAAACGCTGTGATTTATGTTATAAGGGTTGATGTTTACAACTTAAGCCATAGAAGAGTGGCTGCAAATTGTATACGTATAATTATAAATTGCAAATTGAATATTTAATAAACATATGAACATTCAAATACAGCACTGTGTCTCATAGGGCACGGAAATATAATTACGGCGAGGGAATGGAGAGTAAGGAACTGACTAAGGAAATATGCAACAAGAATAGAAGAAAGCGTAATGCAACGAATACTTAGGACAAACAAAAAAGAAATCCACAACGAATGGGAGGCTAGTAATGGGTGAGAATGGAAGAGAGGCATTCTTTTGTCGCAACTTATATTTTTACTTTCTCTATAAGTACTATGTAATACACGATAAGATATTGCATTCCGGCCAAAATTTGATACTAGTATTTCACCGGAGATGCATGTTCTGATGACCTTTGGACAAAAGAAAGCATTTTTAGAAAAAGGTCGTGTCTCTAAACATCATAGCTCAAAAACGAAAAGGTGGTTCAATACCATATTTGGTATTTCAGTTAAGGATGTTCTAAGAATGCGACTGGAAGATTTTCAAGAATTTGTTGAATTTGTTTGGAATACTCGTAGATTTTAGATCTTCTTCATTCTGAATATATTTTGCATAACTGGTAACCGTAAGAGATAAACAAAAACTTACTATACAAAAAATATAGATTTCGTAACAACGCACAATATGCCATATGCATTTTTTGTAGAGCTAACTATTTCCAAGATATTCCTTATTTTTGTTTTAAAAATTTTAAACACTTAATATCTTTCTGAAATGGGAAGTAGTTATTCGCTGTTTTTTCATTCTGCTGATGTAAAGAGAAAGGAATTTGGATTGGATCGCATAACAAGCAGCTTTTAAAATATTTTATTCCTCTTTAACTTAGTGTTTTCGCATCTACTTAGAAGTAAATAATTAATAGCATCATTTCAACTAATACTTATCTCAATTAGCATGACGTAGAGAGAATAATAAGTTTCTGTGATAATAATTTGCTACATAATAGTTAGAGAAAGCAATATTAATGGAGCACATAATATTTCTTGCACTAGTTTAGAAATACTAATGTAAATGTATGATCGAAAGTAATTCTTAAAGATCTGATGTATGCCATTCATATGACTTTTTCTACATTTATGTAATACACATTTCTAAAAAAAGCTTATTCCTCGATGTATTTCATGATAATCGAGACAAACATTAGCAGAAAAGGTTATTATTATGTGCTACCTTGTAAGTAGAAGGGAAATAAGCGAGTACATTAGGCTAAAGCAATAGTAAAATCTTTTAAAAGCTGGTTGCTATGAGATGGAAATTGGTTTTTTTTACTGCAGAAGTTGAAAACTTTCCAGTGAGAAAGTTTAAGATTTTAAAAATGAAACCAATAACAAAGAATATCTCCGAAATAGTCAACTCCAGGGGGAAATGTATGCCATAAATTGTATGTTTTATGGAGATTTACATTTTTTGTGTAGTAAGTTTATGTCTGTCTCTTACGGTTGAATAGCTATGCAAAAATTTTCAATTTCGTCCAGAATGAAGAGGTCTCAGGGGGCTATTCCCAGAAACTTTAAAATATACATTTTATTCTTGATGCTCTGCTACTATGTACATTTTATGGGGTTGACCATTGTATGTACATACGTGTTAAAGAAAGTAAAATATTTTTTGACACGGGAGACCCTGTATATCATGTACTATGTAGAGGCTGCAAAAAAAAAGTCTGAATTTAATTCGGGGGTATTTCGGTAAAAACTCAGTGCTTTGTACACTATACGAGTGGCAGAGAAAGGATAACTTGAATAACTACTTCACATCTGATAATAGCCTAAATATTGGCAATTTTAAAACCAATAACAAAGAATATCTTAGAAATGGTCAACTCTACAAAAAATATCTTATGTGTTCTATTGACATGACTTTCTCTACATCTCTGTAATAAATTATTGTTAAAAAAGCCCTACTTCATGCTACTTGAGATAAACATTGGAAAAAATGCTCTTATTATTTGCTCTCTTATAAGCAGAGAGAGCACACTGGGCTAAAGCGATGACCAAATCTTTTAAAAGCTAGTTGCCATGTTGTTGAAATCCGTTTCTTTGTATGGCCAAGAGAAAAGTATGAGAAAAATGTTAAATATTTTCAAACTGAAAGCAATAACAATGAATATCTAAATGCTCAACTCTGCGAAAAAATGTATATGACGTAAGTTATGTGTTTTAACGAGATCTAAACTTTTTGTGTACTAAGTTATTGCATGTCTCTTAGGTTTACCAGTTATGAAAAATACAGCAAAATTCTTTCAGAATAAAGAAGCTATTCACAGAAAGTTCAAGATATATATTTTATTAGTCATGCGAATATATTTAATGTATGGTATGTTAATCAAAATAGTTATAACTTTTTTAGAGAAAATGAATCATTTCGAAATTTTTCCTATGGAAAGGGTAGTTCGGGTGGGTGGGCTTTTCTCAAAATCTTCGTGTCGTATCCTTGGAAGATACTAAAACTTAAATACCAAGTTTTGTATTTCATCGACTTTTCCTTTTTGAGTTACAGTGTTCACAACACACGGGCACACACATATACACACACGGTACTTTTTCTGAAAATGATTTTTTTTTGGACAGGGGACTATAAAAGAGTTTTCACGGTGAACCTTGGTGTCGAATTTTTGGGTGGAGTGCATTACCTTCTCTAACTACGAATCATGTACTGCGTAGAGAAAATAAAAACAGGTGAAAATTCCTAGGGCGGGGGAGGGTATCGGCACAATCTGTAGTGTCGTCATTAGGTAAATAGTCGTAAATAGTTCCCATTATCTGAGCAGGGTGTTCTCATGTTGGGTCAATCTGACGTAGACATTTTGAGCCCGGCGCCTAATCACATCCTCCATGGATGGAAGTGGGATCGGAGTCCTTTATTCTGCATCCGCAGTAACCAATGACGCCTGGAGTCTGCTTCCATGTCCCAAAATTCGTAAGCAAGAGCATCAGAAAGATTACTCTGTTTTAGCGATTTGTAAACTGTAAATTGACCGGTATAGGAGAAACTAGAACATGATAGATGCCCCCTTAGACCTGTTCATTTCCCCCCGAACAGATTAACGAAACGTTTGGCCTTCATCAAGAGTGACGCCGAAGTATCGTATGGAATCTCTCCATTTTATCCTTTAGCCTTGGTAGAAGAAATTGTGTAACTGGCTGTGGGGATGCATCATATGGTGAACAGAACATCATGCCCGTATTCTTGGACATCCGCCACTGCTTCCATCAGTCCTAAGGCGAAGGTGTCTTTGGATGGGGTTGAAGGCTCTGAAGATGTTTCTTTCTGTTCTATAGAGCAGGACGGCATCAGCAAATTGGGCCATATAGTCACATTGCACTGATGAGAAATATGCCATAAAATGCTAAACAGAGATGACAAAACGGAGCCCTAGGGGACTCCGCCTCATATTTAAACAGATACGTCCCTGTTCGCGGTTTATGAATCAGCGGGCAACACTGAGTGTACCTGCACACTTCTCTAAGCTCTAACGGCCTTATCTTAAGAATATGATCGGACTTATAAACGCAATAGGGCTTTCCACTACCCGCCAGTTTTGTGTAGCTAATTTATAATCATCCTAGAATTTCCATAAATGTTGATACGTTTACGTACCTTACTCATGCTGATTTGCTTAGGGATAATTTCATATTAAACAAGGATTAACTAAAACTCTTATAACAAAAGAAAGGAAAGCGCTGCTAGAGCTAAATAATGATGTACTTACAGATAGGGATGGTGTAAACTTGTAACATAGAATATTTCGGAAACATCTAACGTAGCGAAACGTATTAAGTATTTTAATCGCTTCAGCATATTTCTTGTAGTAATCGGTTCTCTTTAGTTTGCTTGTTAAACTAAATGAAAAAAACTCAAAAATACCTCTTAAGCTATTCACAAACATTTATAGATGTGCACATTGTTTCTGAGTCAATATGTACAACATATACTATTTTAATAAAAATGATTATACGAAAATATTTCTGTGTGAAATACAATTATAATACAAATGTAATTAAATTGCCCCCATGGTCGAGTGGTCGTCTAGCTGACTTTGATTCCTGGCTGGTGCGGGGAGTTTTTCTTTAACCAGAATTATTTCCTATCCCTCACAGGGTCTGAAAGTGAATGTGCGGGTGTTTAACAATAAAATCTGATGTGCTACACTCACATGACTTTCTCTAGCTGCTCCACAAACTTCTTACATAATATTATTCTTCTTTCTGCACCTTGCTAATCGAGGCTCTCATTAGCACAATGTTCTTATTACTTAATTCCTTATAAGTAGGAAGAAAATAAGGGAATACACTAGACTAAACCAATAGTCAAATGTTTTAAAAGCTATCGTTACGCGATTGTCATTACAAATCGCTTCTTTTCTTGGCCAGGAGTAGAACAAAAAAAAAAAAAAAAAACGGACACTCCCGTCTGAGAAAAATATAAGAAACTAATAACAATGAGTACCTCAAAAACGGTAAACTCCACGAGAAAAATGCATATGACAAACTCCTGTATTTTAAAAAAAAACTACATTTTTTGTATAGTAAGTTTTTGTCTGTCTCTTACAGTTTACTAGTTATGCCAAATTAAGCAAAATTCATTCAGAATAAACAGGTCTTCAGAGGCTATTCCCAGAGAATTCAAGATATATTTTTATTTGTCACGTAAATATCTTTAAAAACGGTATTTTAATCAAAATCGTTAGAGCCATTTTTAAGAAAATCAAAAATTTCGAAAAAAGTTCCATGTAAAGGGTAGTTTCGGGTGGGGGAATTTTTCACAAAATCTTCGTGTCGCATCCCTGGAAGATACTAAACTAAATACCAAGTTTGGTATTTTAGCTACTATTCGTTTTTCAGTCATCGTGTTCACAGACACACGGACACACACACACGGACCTTCTTCTGAAAATGCTTTTTATGGATACAGAGGGTCCTAAAACATGTATTTCCAGTGAAATCTCGGTATCAAATTTTTGGGTGGAATACAATACTTCTCTATCCCTATGTACATTGAACATACGGGGCTAGAGAAAGTAATAAAAATGATAAATTTAATGTCTTTAACCTACAGTGAATATGTGAGTTCTTTCACAAGTCAAAGCCAACAAGATTAAAGGAGGCTATACAAATGAAACAAAAAATGTAGCTAATACAAACATGGCTTTTATCCTATTTCTTATTACTTTCTTTAACAGTATGTGCAATGTAGATAGTAGACAGAGTAGGTATTGCATTCCGCCCAAAAATTCGACACGCCTATAATATATGCCTGGAAAAAAAGAGTCAAATTTAGAAAATATGTGTCCACCAGTGTGTGTATGTGTGTGTATGTGTGTGTGTTGATTGCACAACTCAAAAACAAAAGTCATTTACGTACCAACATTTGATTTAAGTTTAGAATCTTTCAAGGATGCAATATGAATATTTTCAGCCCTAACTCAAATTACTCTTTAAGAGGAATATTTTTCGATTTTTTTTATTTTCTAACGATTTTGATTAAAATGTCAATTATTAAAAATAGTTAAGTGACAAATAGCATACTCTGAATATTTTGCAAATAGCCCATGAAGTCCTGTTCATAGGCTATCTGCCCATGGACAGTACCTAACTTTTCATAACTGGTAAACCATAAAAAAAATAGACAAAAGCTTACTACAAAAACATAGATCTCGTTAATACATACAATTCATGTCATATACAATTTTTTGTAGAAGTAATCACTTTCGAGATAATTCCTGTTATCAGTTTTAATTTTAAAGTACTTAAAATTTTGCTCAAAGGGAAGTGCTCATCTCTTTTTTGTATTGCTCTTGACTATGGAAAGATAACCGAAATTCAATGACAATCACATAGCGACATCCTATTAATGTTTATTTTTATTAGCATGATACACATAGAGAAGAATTTGTAAGAATAACGTTTTTACAGATCAGATAGAAAAAAATTATGTGAATGGAATACACAAAATGAGTTTTTATTATATTACTTATAGGGAATAGATAGGTATAGTAAATTTTACTCAAATTCTTCGTTTTTGCTTCAGGGAACATAAAAATATGTATTTCCTACAAAATATCCGTACATTATTTACACACTGATAGGAGTAGAGAAAGTTAAAACTTATATACCATATCTTATCCAAGTCATGAAATATATCTTACAGTTTGTGTTATCGATGAAAATTATTTTTATCTATAAAATACTTATGTAGAAGCTAGCTTTTCTTCTTCTGTTACTTGTGAAATAAATATAAGTTTAAAATGTAAGTTTACCACAGTAATGAATTCCATTCCATATTTTCAACAAAATAATTTTAAACTATTATTTTCTCTACATGTAGATATATACTATGTACATAGTGTATAGAGAAGGTATTGAATTGCACCCAAAATTGATACTGAGATTTCACCGAAAATACATGGTTTGAGACACTGTCACTGTGTGTGTGTGTGTGTGTGTGTGTGTGTGTGTGTCTGGCTGCGTGTATGTATATGGACAATATAGCTCAAAACGAAAATACCGTTAAAAACCAAACACGGTATTTAAGATTAGTAACTTTAAAGGATGTGACACAAAGATTTTCAAGAAAATCCACCCCTGATTACCCTTTACGTGAAAAATATTTTGAAAATTTTATTTTTTCAAAAATAGCTCTAACAATTTTGATTAAGATACTATATATTAAAGATATTTACATCACAAATGAACTTTATATTTTGCATTTTCTGGTAATAGCCCCTGAATATCTCTTTATTCTGAATGAGTTTTGCAGAATTTTGATAACGGTTACAAGGTAACAGATAAACAAAACTTACTACACAAAAAAGTAGATCTGGTTAAAACACATAATTTATGTCATATAGGTTCTTTTATGTAGAGCTGACAGTTTCTGAGATATTCCTTGTTATTGGTTTCAATTTTAAACAACTTTGACTTTTCTCAAACAGAACTTCCATTTCATCTCTCTTGTTTTACTGCAGGTCATGCAAAGCGAGCCGAACTTCAGTTGTTTTACATAGGACCAGCTTTTAATAGATTTGACTATCAATTTAGTTAGGTATTCCCTTATGTACCGTCTACTTAAAAGGAAGTAAGTAATAAGATACTTTCTGCTAATGTTTAACTTGACTAGCACGTCGTAGATAAAATAATACTCTTTTGTAAGGAAAGTTGTTTCGGTAACAGCTGGAGAAAGTTATGTGAAAGGAACACATCAGATTTGTTTTATTTTGTATAGTATTTCTGTTAAACAATTATATCTGAAAGCAGATTCGGTGTGTACTATAATACCCTGTAGCACTCAATAGCGGGGTCACAGATAGGATATATGCGAGTTAGCTTTCACTGCAGAAAACGCATTTCTCCGCTGCTCACTAACGGTGACTCACGCGTTTTGTCTGGGACTGACATTCGGGAGGTCCAGGTTCGCTCCCCGTTGACCGCGCCCTGGGGTTTTCCGTGTTTTTTCTGGAGCCATTTAGGCGAATGCTGGGGTGCTGTATATCTACCACGGTTCCTTTCCCTTCTTCATATTTCAGGTGTGGCTTGAGGCTCTGAAGGCAGATGGCACGGTTGCTTGCTCCGAGTGAAACTTTCTTCCCCCTGGTTGCGCTGGTTGAGGGTAGGAGCCTGTAGAGGCATTCTTTCGGCCTCCCGGCGCTTGTATAGCCTCCGTGGCGAGCCATGGTTGTCATCTAGTGACTGGTAGGGACTTTCGTATGTCTCTGTGCTTAGCTGCGACGTTTCCCCTCCTCTTATCTCTTCCCCAGGGTGGGTGTGATAGATCCGAACCGGGTCGCAGTTGCCGAGATGTCCCCCGCTGTTAACATGCTCTACCCTCACTAACGGTTAATGACTCGCAATGGTATTGGTTCAGCTGCTACCTTTCTTATATCCTGTAAAAGCTATTGTTTGCTCATTGTGCGTCTCAAAACTATAAGTTTACTGAAAAATCTGTGTAGTGTTGAATTACTTTAGAGTATTCTTTTTATTGTTGCTGTTCTTGTATTGTTAATACTCCACAAATTCATGCTTGCACAAGTTTTTATGTACGATACATACGTAAAAATTGAATTTTGCGACAGGGTGTTAACAGTTTTGGGAGTTTCCTGGTTTTTCAGTCCTAAACACTGAATGATGTCTGTTTAATAAGGTTAGGACAACGAGATGGTTAAATTCTAGACCTAATAAGTTAAAATGAAATGTTCTAAGGACAATTTGCAAGGAAATCTAAAATATAAAGTTTATAGAACAAATCCCATGCATATATTTATTCGGCCTTATCGCCAATGGGTTTAAATGCATGACGTCGTTATTGGTTTGGCAAGTCCCTTGTTTCAAAGGGTAGGTGCGGAAACTTAGAATGCATGCATTGCCGACTTCGTAATTAGGTTGATGTACTGGGCGGCGCAGAATTGTTTTTCACCAGGACATGTTAAGCGTTGTTTGCACGCCAGATGGAAGTGGCCACCGGTCACAGAATTTGTGTTTTTTCTTAAATTATTCAGTGTAGGTAAGTTTCTATTTAGTGCTGTAAAGAACACGAACAAGCGTTTATTGTAATGGGAAAATTGTGCTAATAAAGCTCTCTACGTTAACAATATTATTTGAGTTACCCATCATATAAATGCTGCGATTACGAATTTACGAGACGCAAACGAATGCTCCAAATGTAAACATGGGAAAGGTCCCATTTCACTAAAGTGACCTCGAAACTGTTGACATCCACCCCTTCTCCTATCATTCGCTAGTCCCCTGCAAGATGCAATGCGTGGTAAACTTTCTACCTAATATTGACGTCATCGTGGACAAACGATGGACGGAAAAGGTCGAGGACCCAATATAGAGCAGAAATTATGAAAATATAGCATAGCATGAGAATGAAAACATCATCTGAAGATGTCAGAAATGTCTCAATGCAGATGGATACCACTTTTAGCACCATTTGTAACATGGATAGTATTCATTATAGTGCATATTACTATCACTCGTCACCAAGAGAGCAGGGTTCAAACACAGGCTACTGCATGTGGGATTTGTGGTGGACAAAGCGGCGTAGGGCATATACGGTCTCATAATATAAAGAATGCACTGTATTTCACTAGACGTGATTTTTTTACGATTGAGAAAATGTAAATAGACATTATTGATGTATTATGACAAATATTTAGAATGTTTTGAGATCTAAACCTGAGAAATGATAACAAAACATAAACTGGTATAAATCGCTTCGAATTCAACGTTTCGTTTAGTTGTATTGGCGCTCTAAAAGCAGGAGACTCATCAAAGGACACATTTCCATTATGATAACGCCACTTCCTAGTGTGGTGGAATTTGGAAGAATTTTACAGTTAAAGAGAATATTTAAGCTTTAACGCGCAGCTTGTTCATAACATATATCTCTGTTTCGGAACACTACTGGCATGTTAGCAAATCTCATCAAAAGACTTCCTGTAACATAATGAACGGTCGGATTATTCCGCGCTTCAAATATCAAAGGGTTCACGATAAGATAATTCGTTGTCATAATGAAACATTATTTTAAATATTCATTAACTTTTTCTTTATTTCCATACTTGGCAGTTAAAGGCCAAAGCTGCATTTTGGTGTTATTAACAGCTGTGACTACGTCAGAAACTACAGTACTATCATCAAGAAACGTTAAACCGACAAACTACTAATAGCCCGCAGGCGATGACATTGGGGATACATGGAATGAAGATGGAGCACCGGTGGAATGCAAGGGCGGGGGAACCCGGAGAGCCTGGAGAAAACACGCCCTGCGCCGCTTTGTCCACCGTCTAGGTGAGAGGAGAGAGGTCTAACCGCTCGGCCATGGCGCGGCCAATGCGAGCACGATATCTTCTATCTCTCTCTTTTTACAAAAAATGCAGTTCCGGAATCTTGCCAGGACTCCGTCGCTGAATCCCTTTATTCCCTCCCCCCTTTTTGTTTTGCTTAGTTTCCTACATTTCCTTTGTTTACCGTTGTTTTCTTACACACACATATATATATATACGTATTTACAAACACAAACAACAATGCCCAAGGCGCGACTCGAATCCACGATCCCATGTGCCACGAAGCGCCAAAGCCAGGCACTTTAGTGAGCGCGGCCATGGGGACCGGTTTCTCTGCGTGTAAGTTAATATTAGCCAGCTGAAAGCTCTGATATCAGACAGTAAGTCTTCTTGCTTCCGGCCCTGACAAGGAATTTGTGTAAGGAACACAGTGAGAAGTGCAGATATAGGAATTACTGTTAGGAAAGTAAAAATCTGATGTCTTCCAATTACATGACCATCTGTACATCTCGGTAGATATTCTTCTATCTACTTCATGCTGAATGAGATAAACATTAGCAGAAATGTTCTTATTCCTTGCTTTCTTATAAGTAAAAGGGAAATAAAGGAATATACTAGCCTAAAGTGATATTTTAAAAGCTGGTTGCATGTGGATGAAATCCGTTTTTTTGCATGGCTGGAGTTGACAAATTTCCGCATGAAAAGGTATTTTAAAACTGAAACCAATAACAAGAATGCCGGCCTAGGTAGTGAGGTGATAGCGTGGCTGCCTCACATTCTGAAAGTCGTTAGTTCGAATCTCGCGTAGGGTGAGTACCCGGATAAGGTTTTATTTCAGTGTTTTCCCTTATCCTGTAAAGACGAATGTCGAGTAACTTTAAGCTGCATAGACCCCGAGATCATTTGAGCATCATTTCACCTATTTCATTCATCGTCCGATATGACCAACCAGGTTAAAGGACGTTAAACTTAAAAAAAAATACATCACACAAAAATGTGTACAACATAAATTATATGTTTTAATAAAATCTAAATTTTTGTGTAGTAAGTTTTTGTCTATCTCTTTTGGTTTATCAGTTATACAAAATTCATCCAGAATAAAGGGATGTTCCCAGGATATAGCTTTTTTACTTACCATGTAATATTTTAATAGATTATATAGATACAGATAATATGTTTTAAGAGAATCACCCACCCCAAACTACCCTTTACACGGAAAACATTTCGAAAGTTTTTGTTTTCTCAAAAATGACTCTAACGCTTTGATTAAAATCTCTTATATTTAAGATATTTACATGGCACATAAAATGTATATCTTGAATTTTTTGGGGAATAGCCTCTGAGGACCTCTTAATTCTGGATGAATTATTCTAATCTTGCATAACTGATAAACCGTAAGATATAGACAAAAACTTACTATACAAAAAAGCACATCTTAATAAAACACACAATTTATGTCATATATGATTTTTTTTCTTGGAATTGACCATTCTGAGACACTCTTTGTTATTGCTTTCAGTTTTAAAATACTTAAACGTTTCTCACACGGAAATTTGTAAGCTCCTGTTCATGCAGTGAAACGAATTTCAACCACATGGCAACCAGCTTTTAAAAGATTTGACCATCCTTTAGCCTAATGAATTCCGTTATTTCTCTTCTACTTACAAGAAGGCAAGTAATAAGGCAATTTCTGCTAATTTGTATTTCGGCTACATAAATAAATAGAAAAATAAGCTTTTTAAAAATACTTTTTTTACAGAGATGTAGAGAAAGTCATGTGAATGGAACACATTAGATTTATTAAAATATTAGAGAAGCATATAGCAAAGACTTAAGCATATGGAAGTGACCAAGGTAATTTCAGAAATCATAGCCCTTTTAAAATTTACATATGCGACTTTTAATGTGTGTAGTGTTTTCTCATAATAGCATATATTCACTGAAGATGACTGGAGTTTCACATCAGGTAGGTAACCATCTAAGGGTAGGAGGCACCAAAGAAATCTTCCGGATCTCCAAGAATGGGGATTGTAGTTTGGGTTGTGCCCCAAACACTTAAAAAGAAACTCGTAAGACTTAATAAGAAATATCTACAGAAATGAAATTCCTTAGATTATTATAGGGAAGTACACGACTGTACAGAATTAGAAACCAGGACATACAGTCTCATTTACAAATAAGGTAAATCACCGAGGAATGTAAACATAATTTCAAGAAGCATTTACAAAGAATGAATAATACAAGGATTCCGAAAATGGCACTATTGCACAAACCAATTGGCCGTAGAAACCCAGGAAGACCGATACAAAAATAAATTGATGCCAGATGATGGCCTAACCCGGAAAGGTTGATGATGATTGATGATAATAATCCCCTATCCAATATATATATGACTGTAAAAATTAAGTCAAGTCATGAAAACAGTGAAATTACTATGGCAACATTAATAAACAAAATTGTAAGCGCATCTGCATAAGCGATGAATTAAGAAAAACATTTCGTGGATATACGCTTTCAATATATAAACTAAACTCTAAATTACAATACTACAAGAAGTGAAACAAAAAACAATGTGAAAACCAAAATAAATCAAAGTCTAAATGCAGGCTATAAATCTATCATATATAAATACTTATAAATGAACAGACTCTCAACATTTTAAGCATATGTTGTATAATATTAGAAGAGTACAAAAGACGATCATTTACTTCCAATTTGTAATTTTCAATGTTTTATCTCTTATTTAAGTGAGGATTGCTTGGGGCTGTAAATTGAACTCTTTCTTTAATTACTTGGAATGAATGCTCTGTGTCCTTTTCAAAACGGACAATAGGATACAGGATGAGTCTTGGTCTGCTTTTTCTGTCAATGGCTATGATATCCGGCCTTCTTGTTGACCCATCTTCTGTCAAACAACCTACTTCTTTGTATACTTCCCATTGCTGCAAAGACCAAGAGGAAAAAACAAGTTGTAAGGAACCGGGACCAGGAAATTGTTTGCTGGAAAGACAGGATGAGAACAGAACTGGACGAATCCAGGGAATAATACTTTGTCCTAAAATACTGAGATTATTTTTATGTTGACATATAGAGCGTTGTTTGTTACTGACCCTCATTAAAACAGATGTGATGCTTGTCACCTCTCTACACACATTCTGGTAAAAAGAAAGGGGGAGACACGAGAATAAGGCACGGCCACTAAATCTTGTATTTTCTGTATGATGTATTATTTAGTTTGTTATGTGAACTAAAAAATTGTTGCCATTAAGGAAAGGACGAGGATATAGGTTTCAGGTGAAAGTGATACTTCAGATTTCTAAATTGTTACACACATGTGAATCATTTTGACCGACATGTTTCACCATTTGTCATTTTTAAAAGCCCAGCTACATGTTTAGATCAGCAGTGGGCTACCTTATAAGCCTACTTCTCCTGCCTATATACCTATACTTTATTCTCAATTTTATATTTTTTGCACGCAAAATGTATTCCTTAAATTTCAGTTTTGCTCTAATTATTAAGCAAATTTGCATATAAATCTCAAATATGCTATATAAACATTTAAGGGTGCATGTTATGATTAATGTATTATTGGTTGAAAGTTAATTTGTTTTGAAAATCCAAAGAATATTTTAATTTTGCAACAAAAAATACGTTTCTTTAAAAATAATAACACAAACTTATATAAAATCGTCACACTGATTTTTTATCACAATAAATCACTATTGTACTTCTCTGACCAATAGCATTGCCCAAGGATTTTTTAAAGATAATTTACATTACCTCCGCTATTAAAATATTTAATGGCATAATCTGAGAAGTTATTTGAGGTAAATCCTTAAGCTTTTGATAGTTATTTATTTATTTACGCTTAAGTGTCCCAATTTTCAAGTAAATATATTTAAAATAAAAAACGCTACAGCGTTCAGTCCTTGTGTTCTTAACATCAATTAATCGCCTCTCAAAGACGAGTGTTTTTTCCCAACTGTGAAAATAAAATAAAACTTACTGCTTATTTTATTGCTAAAGAAAAGTTTTGTTATAAGTTTAATGTACCTTAACAAAGTATGGTAAAACTGCATTATGTTTATTCTGAGAGAGAGTGTAAATCTAGATAGAGACCTCAACCAGACACTTTAATTCAATTAGGATTCAACTTGAAACCGCTACCTTTGCTTTATAGTTGCTGAAAACTCTTGTTTACACAGATAAGCTTGTTTGGAAAATAAGAAATCATTAAATCTGTACAGGTAAAGAAAACAGAATGGGAAAAGGACATTGATCAGTGTAGTAGGGTAGAAAAGGGAAGGAATAGCATGGATGGGAACTGAGATTATATATATATATATATATATATATATATATATATGTGTGTGTGTGTGTGTGTGTGTGTGTGTGAAAAGATTGAAAGCAAAAGAGAGGGAAGTATGTGAACCATATGGAGAGCAAGAGTGCAATGTATAACTGAAGGTATAGAAATAAAAAGTTGAAGGGAAGACTTATGGGGTATAGTAAGACACAATAAACTAAACAATTGTAACAATAAAATGATAAATATATAAGAAGAAACTAAAAATGAGAGTGTAGGGAAATTTCTGAGCTGAGAAAAGAGAAGTGGGTCAGCAAGGCAAAGAAAACAGGAAGTAGAGAAGGTTAAAGGGCAGGTATTGAAGGGATAAACAGAGATTAAGTTAGCTATCAGTCAAACTAAAAGGACAGGGAGCAAGACAAACTTAGGTAACAATACTATTGGGGTCAGCAAAACATTTGTAAAATTTAAGAGGGGATTATTAAGAAAAGATACCAGGAAATGTGTGCAAATAAATTCATTCATTTAAATTCATTTAAATTCAATTCATTTCAATTCATTCATGTAGATGTATGTCAGACCAGTGGTTAGAACACTCGCCTCTCAGCTAGACGGCCCAGGTTCAATCCCAAGCGACCGCATGTGAGATTTGTGGTGGACAAAGCGGCGCAGGGGGTTTTCTCCGGGTTCTACGGTTTCTCCCGCCATCGCATTCCACCGGTGCTCCATCTTCATTTCATATATCATCAGTGTTATCGGTGGTGCCAAAAGTAGTAAAAGCCGGCGTTAACACTATAAAAAAAAACATGTTACTGCGAGTTCGAAATTCCCTGATTAGTCGGGCACCTTCCTGAATTAGGTGTCACGATCATCTTTGCTGATATAATCACAACCGTTCTGGGCTTATTTGAGCAATCACTTCTCAAAATGTAACCCATTGTCTCTGGGGTTCTTAATATTTGGGAGATTCCAAACAGATAATCTTTGAAACCAAATGCAATTTTGAGTCTGATCCTTAAGGTTCTTCAGGTGTTCAGTAAGTATTCGGTACATCATTAACTGTGACACGAGTAAAACAAATTACACTCTTTAGTGCGATAGGTTAACACACTTAGGACCGCTTTTACATAGCTGGAAATCACTGTTTTGTTATTTACTTTATGAAATACTTGTCATTAGCATGTATACAGAAATGGTTCTGTGGTACGAGTATTACTTCAGATCTACGAATAAGCCTGAGCTGAAACACGGTCCCACCGAAGTGCGCACAAAAATGACTTCTGATTATTTATGTTGAATTTGTCTATTAACATTAAGACCCATTAGGAGAACAAAATACAACCAAGTGCAATTGAGCGGTACAGTATAATTTTGTCGATCACAGTAGGTACATCGATTGCAGTTAAGACGCTTGTTATAAGCGATTCCTAAAATTCCACTCGTGCTTGGTTTCTCCAATCTTTGTCGAGGAATTTCAGGATCGTCAACCTGAGGCGGTTTGTTAAAAGCGGAAGTTCCGTTTCACTAAGGGGCGAAGCAACCATAAACATTTTCATATCTGCAAATCTTTGTTTAGGATTATCAGGGCTTGTGAAACCGGATCACAATTCTTAGCATTTCTTTACTCGAATAATTAATCTTTTTGACCCTGCAACATTTTTATAGAGTATGCAGAACGTGTAAAACAAAATTAACAACGTCTGTGAAATATGTATTGTAAATTATGTGACTTTATCATACAAAAACAGGCAGTTTTGAAACTCTTTGAGAAAATTGATTCAACTCCGATGTGTCCTACTAAGAGATATTACTCCGTTACATCCACACTAAAGTATCTACTTAGTGTGACTACTGTAATATTCAAGTATTTTAGCAAATTTGTCTAGTGTTGTAGCCAACTTGATTGTACGTATACATTTTATCACTCAACTGACGCAGAGCAGAAAGCCCTACTTTTCATTTAGTGTCCAGATAATTTGTGATCATGAATATTGTAAACGATAATCACGCAGCTATATGCTTGAGGCCCTTCAACTGAAAATACTGTTATTTGTGCCAGGAAAATATAACGGCATTCTGTTACGTAACAGACGGCGCTTGTAATGAAAGTTTTTCTGATCTCGATCAAGAAGAGGAGGTAACTGGTGCGCTATACTTCTGTTTTATTTTCAGAAGACAACCACACTCAATGAAAATATAGTTGCTGAACTTCACAACCGTATGTTTGTAGTTTCCATAGTTATTGTAGATATTTAATATGATTAGATTGACCACTGGACAAAAAATCGGATATCTTCCACTCACATGACTTTCTCTACATCTCTACAACAAATTATTGTTAAAAAGCTTATGCTTCTTTTTACTTCATGCCAATCAAGAAACAATTAGCAGAAATAATCTTTTTACTTGATTTCTTGTAAGTAGAAGGGAAATAAGGGAGTAGCATAGGCTAAAGTATTGGTAAAATTTGGTTGCCATGTGAATAAAGTTCCTTTGTTTATATGGGCAGGAGTTGAAAAAATCCCGTATTGAAAAATTTAAGTATTTTAAAGCTGAAACCAATAAAAAGGAATATCTCGGAAACGATTCACTTCACGAAAAAATGTATATAACATAAATTATGTGTTTTAACGAACTCTACATTTTCTGTTAAGTAAGTTTATGTCTATCTCTTAGGATTTACCAAGTATGCAAAATTCCGTAAAATTCATTCTTAACAAACTGGTCTTCAGAGACTATCCCCAGAAAATTCAAGATATACATTTTATTTGTCAGGTAAATATCTTTAATATACGATATTTTAATCAAAATCGTTAGAGCCATTTTGAGGAAATCAAAATTTTCGAAATTTTTTCCATGTAAAGCGTAGTTGAGGGGGGGGGATATTCTTGAAAATCTTTGTGTCGCGCCCTTGGAAGATACTAAGCTTAAATGCCAACTTTGGTATTTAACGGACTTTTCATTTTTGAGCTATGCACACACACGCACATACACGCACACACTCACGGATCGTTTTACAAAAATGCTTTTTTTTTGGATTCAGGGGAACCCAAAAACATATATTTCCGGTGAAATCGAATTTTTTGGTGCATTGCAGTACCTTCTCTATACACTATGTACATAGTACGTGTAGAGAAAGTAAAAATGAGAGAGCGCTAGATAATTATTATTGTCTTTTATTTTATTTATTTCCATCCTTTGTTACTTCAGTATTACGAGTAAAGCGTACATTCTAATAACAACGTTTTAGAGTCTAGTGCTCTACCTGCTAGCTCCCCTATTCTTTAATCCAGGCTGTATGTATGGTGTAAAGCTACTAGATAATAAACATTGAGTTTCAAATTTGTCGCTATCCAACTGCTTCCTATATGGAAAAGTAATGAGATTTCCATACAAACAGAGCTCCGAATATTTAATAGCAATGTGATCAGTATTGCTTTATGCGTGTGAAACTTGGAAGGTGACGAAATCTATCACCAAGAAAATGCAGACCTTTATAAATCGCTGCTTACGAAGAATCCTCAGAGTGTTTTGGCCAGATGTCGTCTCCAAAGAAGAGTTGAGGAAACGTGCAAAGGAAAAGCCTGTGGACATACAGATCAAACGAAGGAAATGGAGGAAGATAATAGGACATACGCTGCGGAAAAGTCAGACGGCAATGGAGAGGCAGGACCTAAATTGGAATCCTCAAGGTCATCGCAGGAAAGGAAGACCAAGGGGGGCTTGGAGGACAACATTGGAGAGAGAGGCAGCAGAGGCAGGAAAAACTTGGGGAAGAAGTGAAAGGAATGGTGAAAAACAGAGTCCGCTGGCGATGTTTCGTTGAAGATCTATGTTCCGACAACCGGTACAACAGGACCTAAGTCAAGTTGTCGCAGATATGTAGTTTCCTCTTTAGGATCCTTATTCACTACTCTTTTTATATTTCCTAATTTTGTTGACGTTAAACAGCGAAAACGTAATTCGTAACGAGAAGGATAATGACCGACGAAAATTAATTTGCAACAAAAAATTATGTAACCTTGAAATTTTATTAATTTACCTGCAATTTGTAGTTTTAGTAGTTAAAAGGGTGATCTACGTATAAAAGACTATAAACCACGAATGAATGTATATGAATATTTATTAGCTTGTTCCCTTAAGGAAAGGACAATACATTGTCTCTTGATTTTTTTTTAAATATCGCTTAGACACGAAAAAAAAAAAAAAAAAAAAAAAAGAAACATGGGAATGATTTCGTTGAATATCAAGATGGTGTATCGCGTAACTTTAGAAAATAATTAACCTCTTAAAGAAATACACTTAAGAAGACATGTGCCAAATTAATGAACAGAATTTAGCCTGTTAATTGTGATAGATGGAAATGATTTGTAAAGGAATTGAAGTGAACATTAAGAAAATCAAGTGTGAATATTAAACATGCCATTGAGAAAAACTCTTATCGACCGAGAAGTTATATTGATATTTTATACTGTTATTTATTATGTTATCTATGTTATCAATTATGCTAACTTAATTGAAGTTCCGTTTTTCAAAGTTCCACAAATGAAATAAAGCTTTATAATTGAATTCTAAAACTTGCATATTTTATTCAGTAGCAGTTGCTCCTCGGACTAATCCCTGAGAAAGAGTCCATGCAACTAAATTATATTTTAAATATAGCTAGCTGGTCTCATATACAAAAAATATAAATTGTGTAACCAAAAATTGAAAGCTACTGAAAAGGCATATTGGAAGGGAAAAGAATATTATTGGACGGAAAGAGTTTTACCGTTTCTCAGGTAAACCAACATACGGATTATAAAAACCCTACCAGATTTGAACAATTTCTGGAACAATACATAATATCCTAAAGAATAAAACAAGATCCAAAACAAGGATTAAATTCTATAATACTAGGGAAATTCCCACGTTACTTTGTGGATGTGAAAGTTGGGTTCCTACTTAAAGGACAATAAATAGTAGGCAGCGTTGTGAGATGCAATTTTGAGAAGATAGAATTATATAGAGAAGATAGAATTAAGAATGAAGAAATAAGAAAAGAATTAGAAGTATAATCTCTAATTCAAGAATGAATAGGTACGGAACTTATAGTTGTAACATGTGAGGAGTCAAAATGGCTTTCCGGTATGCCCCTAAAAGAAAGAGAGATGTGGGAAGGTCAAGAATGAGATGGAGGAGATACTGTGAAGACGGAAGAGGCAGCAACCTAATGCAAGAAATGGAGGAGAAGAAGAAGAAGAAGAACTTACAAAAACAATAAAACATACGCCACTATAATCGGAAACGTAATGCAACTAATGCTGAATATTTGAAAATTATAACAGCAAGAATATTGGATAGGTAGAGTCAGATTGAAAAATTCAATGCCATAGCCGGGATTTGAACCACGGATCTCCCGATCTCTAGCCGGTTGTTCTGCCACTGAGCTACCATGGCAACAGAGGCAGAGCAACCGGCTAGAGATCGGGAGATCCGTGGTTCAAATCCCGGCTATGGTATTGAATTTTTCAGTCTGACTTTACCTATCCAACTCCTGTCCTACACACGGCTTGTGTGAAAAACAATTAAAGCCAATAGCAAGAATATTATTATGCTATTTTTGGGCTCTAGTAACTTATTATACTTTATTAAGTATCCGAAACTGAACTTAAATATCTAAAAAGCTATTTTATGCAATTCAATATATAATATATTTGTAATGTGTTTTGAAGTTTAAAAATAACATTTCTTACTTATTATATTTATTGATTTTAAAACCAAACACTATTAAACTGCGCATGTCCTTTTAAAATATGTTTTAAATTTAAATGAAATAGCAATAAAGCTCTTTTATCTTATTTATTGTTTAAAAGAAACAATTTATTACGTATAAGAATTTTACGCGTATAAGGTAAAGGCATTGTTATAAACTTGAAGATTATAATTTACTTAAACACAGTAGGTGACTGTTATTATTATTGTATGAAATACATGCTTAATCTAAACAATTACTTACTTCAAATTATTGACGCGCAGAGTGAGGCAACAAATTCACCACTGCACTGACTTGTAGCAAAACAAGTACGTTACTCCACGTACTCAACAACAGAATATGGGGTGAGTGAGACACGTTCACTCCCTACTTTGCTAATTGTCCCCTGTTTTTTATTGCCGGGCCGCAGATCGAGCATATGGTACTGTGGGGGTTTCCGTCCTAATCTCCCACATTGTGACTATCTGACTTGAGATATTCCTGGCATTCTTCGCTGTCACGATTGTAATTCATAAACAACAACGTCTCTGCAAGTTTCAAATTTAAAACCTTAGCAGCTCTATGAACACAGGTTTTTAAAGCACCAAATTGCTGAAGAACCTGTCACAGATATTTCTTTGAAGATCATCCAATTGATGCAGCAATTTTTTCCTTGGTTAGAAAAGTTTTCCTTATTCTTAGCATTTAGGAAATTCCTTTTCCTAATCAGGCATCTAACTCTTCCTGAAAATTAAATACCAGGAAATTTCTCCTGAAGCTATCCATACACCTTCTACAGGTTTACTTTTTAGCACGTTTTATATTTTACTTAAAATTCCTTGCTCAAACGAGAAGTCTTTGGTAGACATTTCAACGGTCGAATAAAAATAATATAGCGTAAATCTCTCTTTCTCGCAGTCACACACTTACGTCTGAAACAAACTTTCACTTTTGAGACTTTACTGAATGCGAGTGACACAGACAAATCAGCTCATAAATGAAGCCCTGAGTCAGTCATTTACCGCTAGTGAGCTGTAGAAAAATACCAAGGTCACTATAGTAAAAGTGAACTACGCATATAAGCAATTTAAGCTCCATAATTCCTAAAACGTGACAACTGGCAACAGAGGAACTGTGATTATCAACAAGCAACAGATCCAAACCATTTCTTTCCAAAATAGGATGCATATTTTCTTCCTCAGTTTATAAACTTTGTCATGTAATACTTTCACATAATTTTACTTTATCACATATGTGCAATGCTTAGGTATTGTATTCCACCCAAAAATTTGATACTGAGATTTCACCGAGAGTTTTTTGAAATAAATATTTTAGAAAAAGGTCCGCGCGCGTATGTGGGTGTTTGTGAACAACATAACAACATAAAAGAAAAGTCTATTAAATACCAAAAGACGATACAAAGATTTTCAAGAAAACCCCTCTCCAAACTAGCCTTCAAATGAAACATTTTTCGAAAAGTTTAATTTTCTCAAAAGCCTCTATAATTAAAATATGTATATTTTCAGGTCAAATGAAATATATTTGTTCAATGTCTTGGAATAGCCTTTTTACCTTTACACTATGGATGACTCCTGTATAAAATGGTAAACCTTAAGAGATAGACAAAACCTTACTCCACAAAAATGTAGATCTGGTTGAAACACAGAATTTGTCAGGTACATTTTTTATAAAGTTAAAAATTTCAAGCTATTCGTTGTTATTGGATTCAATTTTTTAAATATTTATACTTTTCTTAAACGCGAAGTCGTCATTCGTTTCATATCTCTTTTGTTGCATTCCTGGTCATACAAAGAGAACCGAGTTCCAATCACATAATTATATCTATACTATAACTTTAACTATATCTTTAGTGTATTGTATCTCTTATTTCCCTTCTACTTACAATTAAGCAAAAGCAGACCACTTCCATTAATGTTTATCTCGATTAGATTAATGTAGTTAAAATAATAATCTTATGTAAAAATGGTTTGTTTGGAAAACGGAGAATACATATGTAATTCATAATACTGAAATTTTGTTTTTTTACCTTGTAGACGGTTATTGCAACATTTTGGACATTTGTTACGAACGCTCCTGTATTCTTTGGCCCGTAAAATGGCTATTGAAGTTGCCGACTTTGAAGCTGCATAATTAACTTGCGCTGTTACACATTCAGGTAGCTCAAAATATTGCCAGACAGATTAGTGTCTGGTAAATACAAATTAGGGAAACGTGCTGGTTTAGAGTCGCAGATCAGTGTTAAACCCTGCAATTCGAAAATACGTTATCAGTTAAAACTTTTACCGCTATCTTCTCTTTACGTCACATCTTTCTTCCTCCCTCGTCAAAATACCCCCAAAAATTTATATTCCCTAACGTTTAGTTTGATATTAATTACACGAAAATTAAATAAAGAATCTAAAAAGAGTCATATCTGTAATTTTATCTGGGTCAAGGAGTTGGGTGTTAATAGAGCATTCCGGTAACAAACCAAACCTCTACTAAAACCTGATGACATTTTTAAAAACTGACTTACAAATAACTAAGCACTACATGGCATATTTTCAAGGAGTTTAATTATTTTTCAATTCGTTAATTTTTATTTATGAAATATGCATTTTTAATTTTACAAATTTGGTATAGTTTGCAGTAAACTTTTTAAAATTAAAATTCGACCTAGGTCACTTAGAATTTGAATGTTCATAGTAGAAGTAACTAGTAATAAATATATGCACGTATTTTGAAAAATATTATATATAATGCACATATTATTTTATAGTGACTTGTTACACACATGGCAAAACTTTAGTACTCTCCCGTTAAAAACTAAGTTTGAGAAAATATTCCGTTTAGAGTTACCGCACACCAAAAAACTATCTGCCTAGAACCCCTTTGCTTCTGCAAACTGTTTAACTCTCTTACAGCATTTTTGACATTTTTAATTGGTAGAAAATAAATAATTTAGGGAACACATTGACAGACATTTGTTTGTCTTCCATCTTTAACTTAATTAAAGTTTATAACAAAAACTTGGCGATCTAGCTATGTCATGTCTCACCAGTTTTTTTTGTGTATGTGTGTTTACAATATTAAAATGGTCATTTATTCCGCTTAAATTGTATCAGATTAATTTAAAAATCTAATGTGTTTCTTTCACATGACTATCTCTTCAAATTATTGTTGCAAAAGGTTATTCCTATTTCTACATCATGGTAATCAAGATAAACATTAGCAGAAATAGCTGTAAAAATTCCTTCTATGCAGCAGGGAAATAAGGGAATACAGTAGGCTAAAGCGATATTCATCTGTTTTAAACTTCCAGTCCCAATGTGAAACAATTGAAATTCGGTTCGCTTTGCAGGCTTAGGAGTAAAATAAAACAAAGATGATATCTACGATAGATGACCTCCCGTTTATAATGTTTTTAACTATCTCTTACGATTTACTAGTTATGTAAAATTCATTAAAAAGGAAGAGGTCTTCAGAGATTATTCCGAGAAAGTTCAAGACGTACCATTTTATTAATTATAAATATCTTTATTATACAGTATTTTAATCAAAATCGTTAAACCCATTTTTGAGAAAAACACACGTTTCAAACATTTTTCGTGTACAGAGTAGTTTGGAATGGAGGATTTTCTTGAAAATATTCCTGTCGAATCCTTGGAAGAAACTAAACTTAAATACCACATTTGTTATTTAACACTCTTTTTGTTTTTGAGCTATGCCGTCCACACACACGCACACATACATACCCACACGTTAACGGACACACAAGAAGTTTTTCTAAACATGCCTTTTGTTTTTTGTTTTACGGGACCTGAAAACATATTTGTGGTGCAGTATCAACATCACATTTTTGGGTGTAATACATACTTTCTCAACCTACCATATGCATAGTACATGCAGAGAAAATAAACTACTAATGGTTTGTTACAAGTGATCAAAATTTCTGGTTAGCACACAATAATAGTTAAAATGAATATATTAATATGCTTTGAAAATTTACCAAGAACGTCAATAGCAATTATAATTGAAATACCAGTTTTATAATTATTTTATAAACGATACTTGCTTTTGTGGCATATTATTGTGAAGTTAAATATAAAGCTGGGAGAAAATGTAATGAAGATGAATTATTTTAATGCAAGATTTTTTGTGACAAACTTAATTGCTCTCAAGCAGGAATACACACAAAACAATATATCAATATTGCAAAATTACATTTTTTGTTGCAATTTGAATACCAGTGTGTGTCCCTTTAAGGAACCACCACCACCACCACCACCACCACCACCACCACCACCACCACCACCACCACCACCACCACCACCACCTCCTAATACTACTACTTTATTAAACCGAGTTTTGGATGAATTGCTAACATTTGAATTAATTTAAACCAGTAGCAGAATCAAAATGAAATTATAAAGTACACACACACACACACATATATATATATATATATATATGGTACGTTGATACTAGAATATCAAGGTTTTTCTAGGTTCAGCAAAATATGTTTGATGTGTCACTTTTACATAACTTTCTTTACCCACTATTATTTATTTTTATAGAGTTTCTATAGAATATTCTTAGGAAAGCTTATCACTAGGGATAGCATCTTGAGTCTGTTAGCGGGACACACGCATATACCAGTTGCATACCTACCGAGTAGAGACCGACCTGCATTGGCAATTGCACTCGCCGCATGTAAACAGCCTGCAGTAACGCGCCGGGGAACATGGTTCGACACAGCAGTTTACTATACTGTATATTACAATACTGTTTTATGCGCCTTTGATGGTAGCGCATACTCTTCAATCAAGATTGTAAAATATCTTGCTTTAAATGGATTGCATAAAGATTTTGCAATTCATACAGTAGAGTTTTGCATATATTTCTTCGACAATAACACATTTTTAGAAACATCGAACACTGAAATGCCTCGAGCTCTGAAAGCTGTCCATGAACTTGTGCAATCAATTAATCAGAGACCCGTGACACCTGTTTGGAAAAAATATCGAGTTTTCAATAATGCGTGAAATAGAAAATGTGCTACGAGGTGTTGCTACAGAAATAATTGCTGATGTAAAAGTTGTTTATGTGTCAATCGGAGACGATTCATATTTGAGACGTTACGTATGTATGTTGTTGTGCATTGTGATCTATGTATCTTAAGGCTACCCATCTGTGAAAATTGATCAAAAATTGCAAACAATGACTTTTTTTGCCTAATTAAATAATGTAATGTTCGTAGTTCAATTTCCTGTTGTTTTTATTATGATGCGGCTCTTTGAACCGTTACACACGACGATTTAAATGGATGACTATAAGTGGGTATGGTGCTGTAACCTTTTCACTATGGTGACATATTGCTAAAAATCCAAAATTTGGTTTTGTTTTTCTACCACGCACTTAGTAGGTAGAGAAGGTATACTACCATACATAGCAAATAGGGGAGGTATTGTTAATTGCGCTACTACGAATGTAGTAGGTAGATAAGGTATTATGAATTTATCTACCACGCTCTTAATGGTTAGAGAAAGTATTACAATAACAAAAAATTCGAGATTTTACTGGAAGTATACATTTTAGGGGTGCCCTGAATCCCCCTCAAAAGTATTTTAATAGAAGGTCCGTATGCGTGAGTGTGTGTGAATGGTGAGTGTGTGTGTGAATAATATAACTAAGAACAAAAGCTTCGTTTAACACCAACTTGATAATTAAGTTCGGTATCTTCTAAGAATGCAACACTAAAATTTTCAAGAAAATCCGAACCTAAACTGCGCTTTACATGTCACATTTTTAAAAAAATATTGATTTTCTCAAAATTTTCACTAATGAATTTTTATTAAAATATCGTACGTTTAAAATAACTTATAGGAAAATAAAATGTATATCTTGAATTATCTACGATTAGAAATATCTGAAATCTTCTGCATAAATGATAAAATGAGTTTTGCTCTCAAAAAATGTAGATCTTTTTCAAGCACACAATGTGCAATGTGTGTTAGAACATTTATTTGTGGAATTAAACAATTCAGAAACACGTATTTCTTGTTATTGATTTAAATTATTCGATACTTATACTTTTTATCAAATAGGACGTCATCATTAGTTTTTGTTTTTTCATCGTTGTCATTCAAAGAGAACGAAATTCAAGGCCATCACATAGCAACCAACTATAAAGGATATGACTATCGCTTTGACTTAATGTACTGCCTTATCTTCCTTGAACTACAAGAAACTAAGCAATAACACTATATAATTGTTAATGTTTATATCGATTAGAGTGAAGTAGTTGGAGGAATAAAGACGTCCTCCGTGGTGTAATGGTTACCATGCTAACTTTATATACCCAAGGTCGCGGGTTCAAATCCGGTGGAGGACGATGGATTTTTTCAGGCGTAAACATTTTTAGCATGGCTTCCTTTGGAAGGGAAGTAAAGCCGTGGGTCCCGTGTCCTCGTGTGACATACTTAGAAGTTACTGAAGTCAAATATCAAATTTTGAATATTACCGACTTTTCGTTTTAGAGTTATGCTGTTCACAGACTCACGTACATGCAGAAGGTTGAAACCTTCCCTACCTATGTACTATGTAGAAGTAGAGTAAGTAATGTGACCTGTCTGAGCAAAATAGTTTGATTCATTTTTCATAAAATCAAAACTAATGAAATAGTTTTTGCTTAAAAGGTTAGATTTTGGTGGGGTGTATCTTTAAAATCTTCATGGACATCTTTGGAAGATCCTGAACTTTAATACCAAGTTTTGTATTTATCGGACTTTTGTACTTTCTCTATAAGTACTATGTACATAGTGTATTGAGAAGGTATTGCATTGTACCCAAAAATTCGATACCGAAATTTCACCGGAAATACATGTTTTGAAAACATCTGAATTAAAAAAAAAAAAAGCATTTTTAGAAAAATGTCCGTGTGTGTGTCTGTCTGTCTGTGTGATGTGTGTGTGTGTGTCTGTAGGCAGCATAGCTCAAAAACGAAAAGACCGTTAAATACCAAACTTGGTATTTAAGTTCAGTATTTTCCAAGGATGCGACACGACGATTTTCAAGAAAATGCCCCCAACTACCCTTCACATGGAAAATTTTTTGAAAATTTTGATTTTCTAAAAAATGGCTCTAACGATTTTGATAAAAATATCATACATCTAAAATAATATGATTTTGATAAAAATATCATATATCTAAGAATATGAATTTTCTGGGAATAGCCTCTGAAGACTACTTTATTCTGGATGAATTTTACGGAATTTTGTGTAACTGGTAAACCGTAAGAGATAGACGAAAACTTACCAAACAAAAAATGTAGAGCACATTAAAACAAACAATTTATGTTACACAACTTTTTTCGTGGAGTTGATCGTTTTTTACATATTCCTTGTTTTTTGTTTCAGCCTTAATAAACTTGTACTTTTCTCATACAGGAATTTTTCAACTCCTGTCCATACAAATAAAGGAACTTCAGTCACATAGTAACCATCTTTGGCTATCACTTTAACCTATGTTATTCCCTTATTTTGCTTCTACTTACAGGGAAGCAAGTAATAAGTCTATTTCTGCTATTTTTTTCTAACTTAGCATGAAGTAAATAGAAGCATAAACTTTTTAACAAAAATTTGTTGCAGAGGTATAGAGAAAGCCATGTGAATGGATTACATCAGACTTTTTAGTTATGTTCTTTACACACACACACACTCACTCACACACGCATACACACATAGACTCACACTTTGGACGAATCGGTCTGAGTGGCTCAGTTGGTTAGGCACTGGTCCCAACCCAGCCACGTTTTATGGCTTTTAAGTGTGCTTAAATACAGCAGCCTCATGGGCAGTAGATTTACAGGTAGGTTAACGAACTCCTACGGAATCGAAATTCCCGCATTCCGACGCTGATATGATCCTGCCAATTGATAGCGTCATTAACAATCAAATAATATGATGTTAACAATTTAACGGTTTCTAAAATATATATATATTTTTTTTTTCGGTCAGGGAGTCTCAAATTATGTATTTATATGTAAAGTTTATATGGACATTTTGGGTGGAATAAAATATTTACTCTTGATTTTCTGTAAATATTTAGCACAGAAAATAAAAATGTGAGAGAAATAGAAGTTAATACAGCTGGTAGGTAAGAATAGGTAACAATATAACTTAGGTGACGATGGTGATATTAAATAATACAAGTATCAGTTTTTAGCATGATCCTGAGCAATCTGAGAGCATAAAGGAGCATAACAATTTATCAGCTAATGCCAAAGCTATTAGAATAAAAAGGAACTGCTTTAAATTAGAGGCTAGAATGAGAAAAATATTCCGTTATTTCGTCTATTAATATAAGAACAGAAATTCTTATTTGCTGCCACAGTTGCTGTAGTTGGTAAAATAGACGCTCTAAGCCACGTTTTCTTATATATGATGTCCAACATTGGTGATGTGACTGCAGCCGAGCAGCTTCGTATACTAATTGGCAGTGAAATGATATTTCCGTAATATTAGAATACTTACTCTCCAGACACACAGAGAAGAATTCTGTTTGAAGTACTGTGTAGGTCAGCCTATTCCAGCTTTTGCACCGGACAAAGTTAAGCAGAATACTCACTGCTCGTAAGAGGAATCTGCATGCAGTATGCAACACAGCTCGGAATTAAGGGTAAGCTGAAGTGTTGGAAAGAAGCGGTAGGAAGGACTTATGGTATGACCTTCGCCATAGTCACATATTGGGTATCTAGTTCCCCCTTCATCCGGACTCTGACAAGGGTTGCTGCGCATGCGCGAGTACTCTTACTCAGTCGAGGAAACTAGGAATAGCCTAGTTAAGGTGATTCAATGGAAAAACAGAGCAATGAATAAGGTAAACACAAGTTATGGGCAAGTGGAATCAAGGCACAGGCCATCCTGCTGTTCTCTGAAACTCCTCTATTGCTGTAATCTTACGTCACCAGTTCCGCAAACCTAATCCAATTGTTTGACCCTATACTACGTTCTAGCCAAAGTAATCACTAGTCTGACGACAGGGTTACACCCACCTCTCTAAGTGTGAAATGTGTGCACAGAATGAAACATGTCGCAGTCTCAGAATAATAACGCTAGAGCTCGTCAGCCAGGCAATATGCAGTGTCATCATTGCCTCTCCTGTAGCCATATTATTATACTTAAGGCACTGCGGTATTAAAGAATTGTGATGAAATATTTATCTTTTGAATATTTTTTTATTGAATATTCTGTATACAATGCTCATTTCTGTCTCTACTACATCCAGAAAAGTATTGTATCTCAACAAAAATTCTCTGTCGAGATTCACTGTAAATATACGTTTTGAGACACTTGAATCCAAAAAAGGTCTTTAAGTGCGTGTGTCTGTTTATCTACGAGGACTATAACTGGGTCACATGACCAAACTTGATACTCAAGTACCGTATCTTCCAAGAATGCCAAGATTTTCAAGAAAATGCCCCACACCAAACTATCCTTTACTTGGAGCATTATCCAAATATTTTGATTTTCTGAAACGTGATTAACGGTTTTGAATAGAATATATTCATAATGGGTTTTCCGGAAATACTCCCTGAAGTTCTCTTCATTAGGAAATACTTTTGAATGACTGGTAAACTGCAAGAGATAGACAAAAACTTCCACACAAAATATGTAGATCTTACCAAAACCACAATTTCTGTCAAAGACATTTTTTATAGAATTAAACATTTGTGATATATTCCTTGTTATTGGTTTCAATTTTCGTCTTCTTCTTCCACTGAATGCATTAAGATCTTTATCCAAATTGGTCCATTCATCTCTAGTAAGGTCTTCCTATGCTTCAGTCTTAAGGTGGTGCATCTGTGAACTTTGACCAAAACTGTGAAAAATTGTTTTCATACTGAAATAATTTGAACCCTAAACTTTAAGAAAATATATAGTTTTTACTTTCTCTACACGTACTATTTACATAGTGTATAGAGAAAGTATTGCACTACACCCAAAATGCGATATCGAGATTTCAGCGGAAATATTTGTTTTAGGATCCCCTGTATCAAAAAAAGGATTTTCAGAAAAAGGTCCGTGTGTGTCCTGTGTATGTGTGTGAACACGATAACTCAAAATTGAAAAGTCGGTAAAATACCAAACTTGTTATTTAAGTTTAGTATCTCCCAGGGATACGAGACGAAGATTTTGAGAAAAATCCTCTCCACCCCAAGCTACACTTTACAAGGCGCTTTTTTCGAAAATTTTGATTTTTTAAAAAATGGTTCTAACGAGTTTGATTAAAATGTCGTATATTAAATATATTTATCTGACAAATAAAATGTATATCTTGAATTTTCTGGGAATAGCCTATCAGAATACTTCATTCTGGATGAATTTTACGGAATTTTGCGTAACTGCTAAACCGTAATAGATGGACAAGAATTTATCACATAAAAATGTTAAAACTCACAATTTATGTTATATAATTTTTGCGTGGAGTTGATCGTGTTTTAGATATTCATTGATTTTGATTTCACCTTTAAAAACATACTTTTCTCATACAGGAATTTGTCAACTCCTGTCCATACAAACAAAGGAACTTCAGCCACATAGCAACCAACTTTAACCTATGGTACTCCCTTATTTCACTTCTACTTACAAAGAAGCAAGTAATAAGACTATTTTTGCTAATTTTTCTCGATTAGCATTAAGTAAATAGAAGAATAAGCTTTTTAACAATAATTTGTGCAGAGATTTAGAGAAAGTCATGTGAATGAAACACATCAGATTTTTCACAATTATATTATTTGAACTGAAAGTATATGCTATGTGCACACTTATTAATGGCATTTCCAGTTTTAAAACTTATTTTCTCGCAAACCTTTCTTCAGCACTTTTCCATATCTACTAAAAAGGTTTCACAGGACACAGTTTTTCATTTATTTGTTTCTAAAGTTTTATATTGGTTCTAAAAAGCACGGTAAAGGGTATGGTGTTACTACTTTTTCAAAATATTCCTCGAATTTTGTAAATAAATTATTACATTTTGGAAAATCATGAGCTTTTAGGTGGGGAAACTAATATTTTTTCTACACTAATTAGGGCTAATTTTAAGGAATATAATATAGTAGATCTATTTATAAATTCATTTATTATAAACCTTGACTTTATTATGTAAATATTCTTGAAAATGCACCATATGGCTCATTTATTTGAGAACAAGGAACTTAAAGCCCGCCTGGGTAGCGTGTGGTAGCGTGTCCCTCACATTCAACAGGTTGTGAGATCGAATCTCGCTTAGGGTGAGTTGCCCGGATAAGGTTTTTTCGGAGTTTTCCCTTATCCGGAGAAGACGAATGTTGCCTAACTTTAAGCTCCATGGACCCAGAGATCATTTGAGCTTAATTTCACCAATTTCATCTGTCGTCCGATATGACCAACTAGGTTAAAGGACGTTAAGCTTAAAAAAAAAAAAGAAGAAAATAAAAAGGAACTTAAACAATAAAATTTATTTATGTAACCATGCCAGCAGGAATTGTGTTACATGACAGAAATATTACCATTATTACGTATAGTAACTGGTATAACTTTCAATGACGTATTTTACATACTGTGGATTTTCCAAATTTCACATACCTTCATCTTAATTACTTATACTTTTTTCAAATGAGTAATCGTTTTTCGTTTTCCTTTCTCTCGGGCAATCAAAGAAAAGGAAATTTCCATAGCACCGGCGCTTAAACATTTGACAATCGTTTAAGCCTAATACATTCCTCAATCCCCATTGTGTCTTGAATATGAAGTAAAGCCATTACTGCCATTGTTTGTCTCGATTAACTTGAAGGATAGAAAATACCTTTTTTAAAGAATATGTGGAGAAATTCATGTCAATATGTCATCAGAGCTTTTAAAAACAATTTATTAGGCAGCACTACTATGGAACGTCGAAGTTTATAGATTAGTATTCTGTACATGTATCATTCTGATTTGCATTTTAAAATTGCAACTCTTCCTTAGAAAACAGAGAGCCTTTGTTCTTTTTGGATTTACATTCCCTTAGCATAGCTTTTTGCTTCTTAACGGATTGGAATATTCAGCTAGTACTTCAGACATGCTTTAACAGTTGTCATTTCGCACAGAGATTTTAATACATTGAATGAAAGCAAACTAGTAATTCTTTGCTCAAATCCTATCGATTTGGATCGAACACACTAGCTCTAGTGCGCATCGAACTAGAGATAAAAGTAGCCGAAGGGATCTAGATTAAAGAATTCAATTATTGGTTTCTTCTTTGAGGAGACTTAGTGGATTAAACTTTTTGAAGAGGTTTAAGAGAATGCATAGCGATCAACAGCTCTCTACAGACTTGGGAGTGTAAAGGTTCAAACCCATGCTAGGTATTTTCAACAACCTAGTGATGAATTTACGCTACTAAAACAATATCTTTAGTTTGGCAACATTTTCAAATTTAGTATACCTCACGTCGCTCGTAACGATTCTCAACTCTAGCCCCTAGTATACAAGATTGTGGGTTCAATCCCAGAGAAGGATAATGGGTCTCTAGCACGTATGTGCACATAATGTGCATAATAGCTAAAGAAAGCATTATATTTCACAAAAAATTTAATATCAAGATTTCATCGGAAGGATATGCTCTGAGGTCTCCTGAGACCAAAAAGTATTTTTAGAAAAAAAGTCCGTGTATGTGCGTGCATGTATGTCTGTGGGCAGCATACCTCAAAAACGAAAAGACCGTAAAATACCAAACTTGGTATTTACATTTAGGGTGCCACATGAAAATTTTCAAGAAAAGCTCCCCACAACAAACTATCCTTTACATGGAAACATTTCTGAAAATTATGTTTTTCCCAAAAATTGCTCTAAAGCTTTTGATTAAAATACCGTGTACACCAAAAATAAAAGTTTATTTATAATTTTCTGGGAATAGCCTCTGAAAACCTAGAGGAATTTTGTAACATTTTGTGAAAGAGATAGACTAAACCTTGCTGTACAAAAACG
Organism: Hymenopus coronatus; assembly: GCA_030762935.1. Classification (NCBI taxonomy): domain Eukaryota; kingdom Metazoa; phylum Arthropoda; class Insecta; order Mantodea; family Hymenopodidae; genus Hymenopus; species Hymenopus coronatus. The sequence goes on from CM060890.1 coordinate 75,158,912, forward strand.
TGGATCTCACTAAAACATAACATATGTCATATACGTTTTTCTTGTGGAGTTGATCGTTTTCGAGATATTCCTTCTTATGAGTTTCAATTTTAAACTATTGACTTTTCTCAAACGGGAAGCCACCTTTCGTTTCATCTCTATCGTTTTACTACTGGCTGTAGAGCGAACCGAACCACAATTATTTCACAGAGCGATCAGCTTTTAAAATCTCTTTAGCCTAGTGTATTCCCTTATTTTCCTCCTACTTACAAGACGGCGAGTAATAAGACCGTTTCTGCTCTTGTTTATCTCGATTAACATGATGTAGACTGAAGACGACAAAGGGTACTGACAACAAACTGAAAATAATTGCGTTTATTGAGCAGTGGAGCTATATGGAATAACAGGGCCAAACTTCTGGAAGAAATACTAAGAACGGAGTTACAGGAAAAGTGGAATTTGTGGTGGACAAAGCAGCGCAGGGACGGGTTTTCTCCAGGCTCTCCGTTTTCTCCCCGGTATCGCATTCTACCATCTTCATTCCCTGTATCAACAATGTCATCGCCTGCGGTGCCATAGTAGTAAAAGCGCGCGTTAAACACTATACAAAAAACCTTGCACAGGATATATCGCATTAGAAAAACATTCAGAATACAGCTTTCGAGTTTTAGCTGCAATACACCTTAGAGAGCATTGCTATATTTGTGGAGGCGTCATTGATGAACATTTCAATTGTACCTGGTGAATGAATGACCTACTTTAACTGCAAGTAAATGACCACATAACAATATAAATAAATAAACAAATATGCAGTAATACCTTGTTTCCAGTTTCAAGACGTACCTACAATCCGCAGATTAAAGTTTATTTACTAAGTATTTTTCATTTTTTATATTCTTTACATATTTTTTTTTGCAAAAATATACTATTACTGAGTTAAATTAAAACTAATCTAACAAATTTTGTAAAATGTTATAGCTCAATCAAGTTAGATATATCGCTGGGAACCGGTGATATTCCTTGATTTATTTATTACAAAACTCTGAAATCCGGGAATAAAGTGTTCTATTTTACCTACAATTGAACTAAATGAAATATGAATGAAAGGGCGTAGTAAACTTCAATCTACAAATCGTTATTTTAATTTCTTCTCCCAGTGAAATAATCCACACAGTAAAATTTAAAATATAACACAAAACATCTTTAATAATTTCACACAAACATGCGCTTCTTATAGCACAATTTTAATTGAAATGTATTTTTATTTTATTTTCAAAATTATTCTTGACACTATAATAATTATTTACACACTTTTCACAGCTTTAACTCAGATATCTTCTCCCTCCGAAATCCTGGCAGCCAGAAAGTTGCCGGCACTGGAGGAAATAAAAGCCTCTGGTGTTTCTTCTTCTGTATCACTGCATCTACATCATTCTCCTCTATTGTTACCCTCCCACTTCTTCTGTTTTCCCCATTCAACCCTTCCTATTAGTGTCCAAAAATATATTCTTCACAATCATGTCATTGTGAAGCCAGGAAATAAACACATACAGAGAGCATCGCTACTCAATGACCTTTCGCTTGAACCTACACTTTCCCTTTGACGCGCCTACCTTTTTTACTCTAACGTAGGTTAGAGGAAAGACAAATGCCACTATAATGAAGGCGACTTTTGTCTCGCTCCATTGCATATTCCCACGCCTTCTCTGTTTCCTTCACTCATGCTTCGAACACGCCTCATTCAGTGGAGGAATTGGCTTCGAACTCGGAAGTTTCAGCAACAGTGGCAGAAATCCTATTTCTATGACTAACAAAAACAAGAAAGGTACTTTTGAAATGCCGAGTTCAAATTACACACACACACACACATTCACACTGACACACACACACATATATCTTTTATGCTACATTATTTCGCATGAAATAGGTCTAATATGCACTAAAATAGCGCTAAAATAGCGCTAAAATAGCGGAATTAAATCTCGCTGTTAATTTAAAAATGTTAATCAGTATATTTTAAAAGTTGTAGGATCACCAAAATCCAATTTGAAATTGGAACGATATATACACAAATACATTCTGATTAACATATTTAAAATGTTAATCAAATATATTTTAAAATTGTGTAGGATCACCAAAATTTACTTTTTCCATTTATGGCGGCTTTGAAATATTCTGATTAACATTTTTAAAATATTAACAGCCTGATATGATTCCACTATTTTAGGGCTTTAATTACTTATTATTTTATTACATATCCGAACTTGCTAACCTAAAACGTGCATATTAGACCTATTTAATGCAATTTAATATGGTATAATATATTGTTTAATGTGTTTTAAATTTAAAAATAAAGGATCTTACTATATTGAGACAAATGACAATACCAGTTTCTTATAAATTCCCTTTATGCATCACTTACCAAATGTAGTAAAACACATTAGACTACACTGGCATATACATAGTACACAAAATAACTAAGTTACAGCTCACGAAGGCTACACTATGCATTGTTAACTGTCAGTTGCACACTTATTCGCTTCATTGTTTTAGGGTTCCTTACTCATTAGATTCACTTTCTGACGCATTCACAACCCGGTCAAACTTGTCGATTCCTTTTATAGTCCCATGGTTAGCTCCGAAAGCTGTAGTTGTCAAAGCAATGGGATATATAGTTTTCTCCAAAACAAGATGACCCTCAATCGAGACTGCCCCCCCTTCTGCCACTGTGAAATATCCATTAGCAAACAAAAGAGTCTATGCTAGGGGTGAAAAGTAACGTAGTAAAATCTATGTTTCCTGGAGACTCGAAGACTCGCTTGTCGAGATTCGTGCCGCATTTAAGGGACCAGTAAGTGGAAGGCTTGGCAACGGCGAGGGTTGGTTTCTAACCGCAAACTATCCAAACCCACACTTCAAAGTCACGCCGAGGGTTATCATGTTCTGAAAAATACTGTACGTTCCAGAAATGCACTGTTCTAGAAATAATGATAGCGAATCTTCGGAACTGTTTTACGGAGAAGCAATATAAAGGTTTTTGTTTGTCGGGCTATTGTGTTCATTTGGCTATTGTTAGAGCAGATCAAACAGTATTTCTTCGGACGTCAACCCACGCCATTGTTACAGTATTTATTGGTTTTAAAGTCAAACAATATGCTGAACACATACTTTGTAATTTTTTTTTAGTTTATTTATTGTTAAAAAGAAACAACTTTTAATGTGTTCATCACAGAGAGCTAAGAATTTTACGTGCACAGATAAAGCAATTGTTATATACTAGATAATCTACTTAAAACAATAGGTGTATGCATCGTTACACTATGAAAATATGCTTAGTATAAACAAATACTTTGAATTTCAGTGAAGATTTGGACAACCAATCCACCACTGCACTTGACTTGTAATAAACAAGTGCGTTATCGACGCCACTCAACGACAGAATGCGGGGTGAGGACACGTTCCCTGGCCGTCCCCATGTCTACCATAACATGTGAGAGAAACATAAAACTGTTGAGAAGGCTTGCTTGGACCACCTGATACACGCTCTCCTCAAACGAGAAGTTTTGGTAATCAGGAAGAGCAGCAGGTTTAAATGACATGAAAGCCTATTATGCTTCTGGAAACTTCCACGAGGAAGGTGTGAAAAGGACACAGAAGGCGATAAGATTCGAGGCGACAGTCTCGGACGCAGATGAATTCTCTAAGGTCTTCAGATATTACAGCCTACTTCTGGCGAGACCCTTCAAAAACATACTTCTAAAGCGGCCTAACAAATTAGGCAAATACTTCGCTCACCTAATTAATCAATATATATTTTTACTTTCTGAACACGTACTATGTACATAGTATATAGAGAACATAGCCCAAACATTCGAAACCGAGATTTCAACGGAAATACATATTTTGGGTCCCCTGAATTCAGAAAAAGCCTTTTTGGAAAAAGGTGTGTGTGTGTCTGTGAAAGGACCGTTAAATACCAAACTTGATATTTAAGTTTGCAATCTTCCGAGGATGCGACACGAAGATTAAAAAAAAATCCCCCACCTCAAACTACCCTTTACATGGAAAATATTTCGAAAATTTTAATTTTCTCAACAGTGGCTCTAACGTTTTGATTAAAATCTCTTATATTAAAGATATTTACTTGACAAATAAAATGTATATCTTGAATTTTCTGGGAATAGCCTCTAAAGACCCCTTTATTCTAGATGCTTTTAAATGAATTTTGCATAACTGGTAAACGTAAGAGATAGACTTAATACACAAAAAATATAGATCACGATAAAACACACACCTTATGTCATATATTTTTTTCGTGGTGTTGATCGTTTTTCAGATATTCCTTGTTATTGGTTTTAGCTTTAAAAAACTTATACTTTTCTGATAGAGGAATTTGTCAACTCCAGTCCATAGAAACAAAGGAACTTCAGTCATCTAGCAACCAGCTTTGGACTTCACTTTAACCTATGGTACTCCCTTATTTCGCTTCTATTTAGAAGGAAGCAAGTAATAAGACTATTTCTACTAATTTTTTCTCCATTAGCATGAAGTAAATAGAAGCATACGCTTTTTAACAATAATTTGTTGCAGAGATGTAGAGAAAGTCATGTGAATGGAACACATCAGATTTGTATCTATAGTTGGGATTGTTATTTTATTCACTAGAATAGGATTTCACCCAATTCAAATTTTGGGTACCAAAACTTACCATAAATCCAAATAAATGTATTTAATTGAATTTAAGCCAATTATTAAAGGCTTTTGTCTAGCTCCTTTACTGCAGTAATAACGCACAATTAGAATTTGAAAACCAGAACTATATTCCTGTTTTTAAATCATCGCTTATTTTTAGGACTCATAGGATTTACATCTTGTGCAATAAGATTACAATGAGCTCCAAACACTTCAATAATGTTGGTCAATAATTACTTACAGTAATATTCATTAACAATATACAGGTTGCATAACTATTGTTTTAACAGTTTCTATGAATAAGAAAATGAAACCACTGAGATTGAAAATTGGTACAAAAACAACAGTTGTATACACATGAAAATACAATGAATGACACAAGATTTATCGAGCCAAAAGATTTCGAGAACATTATAAAGTTGGACCGTGCAACATTTGATAACTAAACATTATACTAGAATTAAAACAAAAGTTACATGCTAAATTCCCACGACATTCTATAGCCACTCTTTTGCAAAACTATTGTTAGCAAAGCTTATTATTACTTTCTCTACGCATTCCGTGTACATAGAAGGTGTTGCATGCCCTGTATCTAAAAAAAAACATTTTTAGAAAAGGTCCATGTGTGTGTCTATGTGTCTGTGAACACGATGACTCAAAAACGATAAGTCGGTAGAATACCAAACTCAGTAAAACGATAAGTCGGTAGAATACCAAACTTAGTATTTAAGTTTAGTATCTTCCAGGGATGCGAAACGAAGCTTTTGAGAAATATCCTCCCCCCCTTTACATGGAAAACATTTACAAAATTTGACGATTTGATTAAAATACCGTACATTAAATATATTTATATGGCAAATAAAATGTATATCTTGAATTTTCTGGGAATAACCTCTAAAGATCTCTTTATTCTGAATGCATTTTGCTGAATTTTGCGTAACTGGTAAACTGTAAGAGTTAGATAAAAACTAGCCGCACAAAAATGTAGATCACGTTACAACATACAGTTTATGCTATATAGGTTTTTTTTTTTTCGTGGAATTAACCATTTCTGAGATATTCCTTGTTATTTGTTTCCATTCAAAATATTTTTCTGACATGGAAAGCTGTATACTCCTGGCCCTGCATAGAAATGAATTTCAACACGTGGCAACCAACTTTAAAAAAAAATGACAATCGTTTCAGCCTAATATATTCCCTTATTTTGCTTTCACTAACAAGGAAAAAAGTAATTAGGACAATTTTTGCTAATGTAATTTCTGTAGATAGAAGAATATGCTTTTAAACGATAATTTGTTATAGCGATGTAGGGAAAGTCGTGTGAATGAAATACATAAGAACACGTGCACAGTTGTGATTAGGTTTCTATTTTTCTTCATTGATTCACACACATTCATACTCTCTTCATGTTTCCAGACTCTGTGGAGGATAGGGAATAATCTTGGATAGAGAAACATCCCCCAACCGGTAATCAAACCCGGGAGCCCCCACATAGTAGGCAGGTGCTCTATTATGTGAGCTATGGGCCAGATAAAAATGTCTTATTTTTCTATGACTTTTTTAAAGTTTAATGCCCTTTAACTTAGTAGATCATATCTATTCATGAATGAAATAAATGAGATGTTCAAATGAGGCTAGGATCCATAGAGCTTAAGTTACCCAACATTCGTCTTCTCGTGACAAGGTAAATCCCGAAACGAACTCAGACTTTTTGGTGAGATAAAATGATACCGCATACCATAGAGGCGGGAATATGTACTTTTGTTAATGACGATAAACCTTCATTACTCATTTTCGTTGTAGCCACAAGAAGAATAAGAAAGTAAGCTAAGCGATAGTCAGATCTTTTCAAAGCCGGTAGTAAACTGAAGGCTTTGAAATTATTTTCACTATGTGTGTGCTTGAAGTAAAGACATAAATAAAGACGGAAAGAAAGAAAAAACAATCAGAATTTTAGCGATTTACAGTAAATAGAAAGAAGATATTAAAACATTCATATCTCGGAAGTGGTTAACGCCACAAGAAGTTTAACACACATTATGTGCTCTACTAAACGGAGAGGGTCACAATTGGACGAAGATGCAAAATGATATATTGACAAGCGAATTGGACGTCTTCAATTCCAACTATGAAGTACTCTTTTGCCAGCGTAAGGTCCTCTTACTTAAGTGTTTTTTTTAGGAAGGCCGATAAACTAAAGGAAGAAATAATAACATATCTACCGTCTACAAATATACATGAGGGTTATTTATTACCAGGTGGCGCAAGTGCTTCGTATTTGACGTGTGCAGATATCCCTTCTTTTGTTAAAAGTGTTACAGAACTCAACGGGGCCATTTCAAGTTAAAACACTCGCCATGGGGGAACTGGCATTGGTAACCTTAGTTTTATTCCTCTTGCTTATCAGCGGAGACTGTGAGCACGTCGGACTGTACGAGAGGGTTAAAACTAAGGTCGCTCTAGCAATTTACATCTGGTGGGTTTTAAGTTGAACTAGCCCCGTTGAATTCTGCAACTCCTTACGAGGGGATATCTGCAGACGCCAAATACGGGGCAGTTGGGTATAATTAAAACAATTATATTCGTCATCATGTATTGTGACGTTAATTAATCGTTATTATGTAATTCTATTGTAAATAGATAGATGTTGATTTTTTGTATATATTTGTAAGATATAAAGCAAGGCAAGGTTTGCTAGGCTACAAGGATGCGCATTTCTGGTGAAATCATCTGAAATGCAGTTTATTGACCGTCATTGTATTGGGTTGCAGGATCAGAGACATTCCCTAAACTTTAGTAAAGAGGGTATTTTCTAGTAATTTCCAAGTCACGTGTGTGATGGCATCCAATAAGGTACAAATGTAAGAGCATATGACGCTATGACGAGAATGTTGGCGCCAAAATATAGCCAATAATAGAACATCACTTTGACTTCGAGCTCATGTCAGCCTTAGGTATATAGGAGGATTGGATTTGAAATGCACCACTATTTGCGATATAACATTTGAATAAGTTCATGCTGATTTTCCGCCATTTTAAGCTTTTTACTTTCTCTATACGCACTATGTACATAGTGTATAGAGAAGGTATTGCACTCGCCCAAAAATTCGATATCGAGATTTCACCGGAAATATATGTTTTAGGGTCCCCAATATCCAAAATAGCATTTTCACAAAAAGGTCCGTGTGTGTGTGGTCCGTGTGTTCGTGTGTCAGTGTGTCGGTGTGTCCGTGTGTCTGTGAACACGATAACTCAAAAACGAAAAGTCGGTAAAATATCAAACTTGGTATTTAAGTGTCTTCCAGGAATGCGACACGAAGATTTTGAGAAAAATCCCCCCACCCCCAACTACCCTTTACATGGAACTTTTTTCGAAAATTTTGATTTTCTCAAAAATGGCTCTAACGATTTTGATTAAAATTTCGTATATTACAGATATTTACCTGACAAATAAAATGTATATCTTGAATTTTCTGGGAATAGCCTCTGAAGAGTAGTTTATTCTTGATGACTTTTACTGAATTTTGAATAACTGCTAAACCGTAAGAGATGGACGAAAACTTACTACACAAAAAATATAGAGCACGTTAAAACACACAATTTATGTTATATACAGTTTTTTCGTAAGTTCGTCGTTTTTGAGACATTCCTTATTTTTGATTTCTGCTATGGAAAACTTATACTTTTCTCATACAGGAACTTGTCAACTCCTATCCATATGCACAAAGGAACTTCATTGACATAGCAACCAGCTTTTGACTATCATTTTAACCTATGGTAGTCCCTTATTTCGCTCCTACTTACAAGGAAGCAAGTAATAAGACTATTTCTGTTAATTTTTTCTGATTAGCATAAAGTAAACAGAAGTATAAGCTTTATAAGAATGATTTGTTGCAGGGATATAGAGAAAGTCATGTGAATGGTACACACCAGATTTTTTTGATAGTGTTTAACGCTCGCTTTTACTACAAATGGCATCGCCTGAAGTGGAGATGGATCACCGGTGGAATGCGATGGCGGAGGAAACTAGAGAATCCGGAGAAAACACGTCCCTGCGCCACTTTGTCCACCACAAATCCAACATGTGGTCACTTGGGATTGAACCCGGGCCCTCTAGGTGCGAGGCAAGTGCTCTAGCCACCCAGCCACGGCGCGGCCACTATTTTAAGTGGTATGCATGATATGTATACTTTTGTGAATTTGTGCAAGTAAAATCAGTGTTAACATTTTATCATGGGCTATTAAAATTATAAAAGATCTTGAAGACGACAGAAGCAGCAAAAGGCCAACATATTCGTTAAAGGTACTTGATAAACACTCAGCCGTATGTCACAAAAACTTAGGGACAATTAGAAGCTACCGATTCAGTTTATAGTACAAAATATAATATAATTTTTAAACCGTAATTTATAAAAACGAAAGAAAAGAAAACACTTTAAAACAGGTACGATGGAAAAACTTTATTGTTTGAAATCAGTAAAATAATTAGGTAAGTATGATTGTACGGACTATTATTAAGGGGCATTAGCGTTGTTCATTAATGAAAGTTGCTATAAATTATCTACTAAAGAATCAGCGGGTTACATAATTTATTAAATACAATTGTGAAGTACACCGCAAAGGAGAATAAAACCGTAAACGCTATTACAACATTGGAAAGCAACAATTAAAGGCCAAGCAAATTAATATGAAGGAACTGAATGAAGAAATATCTTTGGAAAATCTTAAGTTTGGCGATTTTTCATTGTTTAACATTTGTTTGACAGCTATCATTAGTGAATGCTCTCAGCGAATTTGTAAACATGGATAAAATTGGTCATCGTTATGTGATAATAATACTTTCACTTTGAAAGGTCTTAGTCCAACTAATATTAAAGCTGAGCTAGGTTCTACTTTGGTGGAGTCTGCTCCTTTGCTTACAATAATGAAATAATGGATTGCAGAGTTATAGCGCAGTCATATGAGCTGCCAAGACGAACATAGCACTGATCGACCAAACGAGGTTACCAGTCCAGAAATTGTAAAGAAATTCCACAAAATGCTATTGGATGACTGTCGACTGAAAGTGTGCGAGCTAGCCGACATTGCAGGCATCTCAAAAGGTTCTGTACATCGCATCGCATACTCACTGAAAATTTGGATATTAATTGTCTAAATTGTGTGCAAGGTGGGTGCAGCGTTGTGAGGATGTTTCAGTCGAGCGAGTGTTTGGCAATGTTTCGCTGCAATGAAGCTGAGTTTTTGCGTCGATTCACAACAATGGATGAAACCGAGTCCATCAATCTACATCTGAGACGAAGGAACAATCAAAACAGTGGATTGGAAGGGGAGAATCGGCTTCAAAGATGGCGAAGACAGTTCCATCTGCAGGCAAGATCATGACGTAAGTTTTATGGGACGCACGCGAGAAAATTTTCATTAATTATCAAAAAAGGAAAAGTAATCATTGGCGAATATTATGCGAACTTGTTACAGCGTTTGAGTGATGAAATCGAGCAGAAACGACCGCATTTAGCGAAAAAGAAAGTTTTGTTTCATCAAGAAAATGCAGCAGTTTAAATGTCCATTATCGGAAAATTCAAATATACATTTTATTTATTATCTACATATCTTGAAATTCTTCGTTTTGCATTTTGAAAGATAATGAATTTAAATTGATATTTGGCCGACTTTTCGTTTTTGAAACAAAACATAACAAAAAACTTAAGTTTTAATGCTCCAAATTTGTTGACACTATCCTGTATTTGTCCGAGATTTAAATTTTCTTGAAATAAATTTTCCTACATTTTAATTTACCGCAGTTATATTAACATTTAATGAGAGGATTTATTAATTATTTTTGATGAGAATCATATTCATAAATGTTATAAAGCCTTTTTATTATAAAGCAACGAGAATATGCTACAGTGTGTAAGATTTCAACTTTTATTTTCTGACTATTTTCTTACATTTCTGCGCCTTAAAACGTTTCTCTGCTTGCAAACTTTCAAGTTCCTTGAAACTGTTACTTTAAGTTAGATTTCTCTTGATTAAAAGTGCGTGTTTGATTTGGGATTTTACCGATTTAATATATTCTTGACCTTTAAGAGATTATAACAAAATTACATTATATATTTTTTCAGGAAATTTTGCTGTACAAAGTTTAATTTTTAATTTGAAAAACTATAATCGAGAAATATCATATATAATTGAAACGCTTAAAATTAAAAATACACATTATTGAAGATATTTATAAGAAAACATTTTTATATTTGAACCATTATACTCAATATTGCGTAGACAGACAATATTAAAGAATGTATACATGAAAATAAGCGTTATAGTATAAGAATTTCCTTGAAACTTTCAACTGTGTCTTTAAGATTTCTGTGAATGAAATTGCTATTTTCTACAAATTTAAAATAATTTAGTTAATATGTTTCTTCAGTTTTTCAATATTAATATAATATGATACTTAAATTTTCCGAAATTTTCTGGATGTGTTTTGCACAACTGGCAAACCGTAAAAGACAAAAAACTTAACTGCACAAAAAATGTGGATCTCATTAAAAGACACAAGTTATATCAAAAAATGTTTTTGTGGAGTTAATAATTTCGAAATACTCCTTCTTATTGGTTTGAATTTTAACATATACGAGAAATTTTCTCAAATGAGATTCCTTATTCGTTTTTCTTGCTCCTGGTCAAGTATACAGTAAAACCTATCGATTTAGCCTAGTGTATTCCCTTATTCCTTTGTGTTAACAAAGAGGTAGTATGTGATAAAAACATTTTGCAAAGCCATTATCTGGATTTACGTGAAGTAGTTAGAAGAATGCGCTCTTTAAGGACAGTTTGATGCAGAATGAAGTGAACAATTTCTAAATCCTTCCATGTAAATAGTAATTTTGGGTGGAGTATATTCTTGCAAATCTTGGTGTTGTATAGCTGAAAGCTACTAAACTTATATAGCAAGAGTGACATTTATCGGAATGATCGTTTTTGCTAATTATGCAGACACACATAAGATATTTTTCCAAATATTCTCTTTTAGATTCAGAAGCCTCCAGACACTTATTCCTATATCGGTGTTGATTTTGGAGTGACATACAATACTTCCTCTATCTTAAGCTACGAGATATACAAAATTAAATTATTATTTTATATTACGAGTTTTTCGAATATGTATGAAAATATATGGTAATGGTTACAGAAATTCTAATGAATGTTACATATGAACCAACATTTTCATTTAGCGTAACAGTTCGTAATGGTTTTCTATCACTATACAGCAAAAGCACAGCTTCCGGGCAACCACTACATTGCTCATTTCCACAACATGCATAAGAGGCAATAAAGTGTTTAATGTCGCATCTCCTTTCTCTCCGTCTTTCACTAGTAGATTACCATGTTTTCCTTAGCTTTGGAATTGTGACAGACTGCGTATCAGAACAAAATAAATGTTTATTTAACCATAAGAACTTATACGAGGGCTGTCCCAGAAGTACTCGACCTAACAAAGACAGCACCAAAAATTTGGGAGAAAAACATCTTTATTTTTCTACATAGTCTCCTTTCAGCTCGATACACTTTTCCCAGCGACGTTCAATACCTTCGATATACTGTTTATACTGAGAACTATCGAGGACTGCAAAATAGCCATCAACAACAGACTCCACCTCTTCATTGTTGACAAATCTTCTGCCAGCAAGTCATTTCTTCAAGTTTTGAAACAGAAAATAATTATTATAATCAGAGGAGGCTAAATCTGGCGAATAGAGTGCATGAGGAAACAATATGCACTATAACACATTGATTTTGGCCATATATTCTAGTTTTTATTTTCCATATATTCTGTTTGCAGGTAGATAGAATGCTATTTTTGATTCAGTTCTTCGTAACGTATAATTTTGATACAGAAGAAAAACGGAACTGAAATCTCGAAATTGAGTTAGAATGTTGCAAAAAGAGAAAATAAAACTAAGTGTTTCAGATCTTATTAAAACGTATTAAGGAATATAAATTTAAGAGATAAAATGCTTCTTAGTAAATTTACTATTAGGATAATACTTAGCCGTGATATCAACAAGTTTTAGTAATGTTTAAAAACCGATACCAGAAGTGCTTGTGCATCCACTTCTACCCAAGTCTGCTTGCTTAGGCAACATTCACAATAATCATCCTGGCGTGAGAAGAGGCAGTGTTTTATACTATCCAATTCTCCCTTCCTCGCTGTCTAGTGAGGTCCATTATAACAGTTGCTGTGGTATGCTTATAGATCCTGAAGCTTTATTAACTCAGGTATGTCGTTCGCACCTATAATGTGATATCAAAAGAAACAATTTTAACTTTGGAGATACATTAGAAGTTAATGAAGGTCAAACTTTTCTATTCAATTTTCATCCTAATTTAATATACCACATGATAATCTGTAGAAACTATTGAGTAGGGAGCGGTATATTTTTTCTTATTAATGTCTCAAACTATCAAGAAATTAAGAAGCTATTATTTCCACAATTTTTCAACATTTAATCATTTACACTTCACAACAAATACTGCTGTCCATACTATTGTGTATTTTCAGAAATTTGTAAATGTTTTCAGTATCTTAGATGTCTTAACTCACTGTAGTATACATTTAACATTTTTTTTAAATTCTTACACTTTTCTCGACTCTTTTATTATATTTCATCCACTTTGGTAGGCTGTGTTTGCGTAGACGAAGATAAAAGGTAGATTACTTATTATGCGAGAGAACATTAATTAAATTGCCAGCGCTGCATCTCCAAAACCTCAATTATTAGTGAAATATGATGATTAAATAAGTAATTATAACTTCAAAGAAAGAACTTTATCATTTGTGTGCTTTGTTAAAAATGTACATTTTAAATGGCTGAGAGCAGAAGGATGTAATGCCATTAATAATAATAATAATAATAATAATAATAATAATAATAATTAAAACGGGTATTTTAGTTTGGAAAGCTGAAAGTGTTTGCAAGTATACCTATTTTGAACACGTCGAAAAATGTTAAACATAATGGTTAAAATAAATTCAATGAAAACTTTTCAAGTAACTTCAAACTATACTGCTTTATTACTTTAAAATCAATTTGGAGCAAACCAATATGAAAAATAACTTAAATCTCACGATATAAGCATTAAGATGTGGTATCTAGGGCTGTGCATTGTAACGGTTAGTAGCATAGCACTTGAATTTAAGAATATTACAAGGCAGCTTTCCCAATCCTGCCTCGCCCTCTCTAAACCTTCTCACCTGCTGACAGTTAGTATAAGCCAAATTTTTGGTTGATCTAGCATTGAGGAAAGCTGCATGGCTATGATAGCGAGGTAGGTAAGTGTAGCTAATAAAGATCGCAGAAACATATGCATTTAGTTATTACTTAAATAAGGTGAATAATGATACATAAATCATAATTAGGAACGGAAATGTAGGAATAGGGAGTGGGGTGAAGGTCAACTACACGAGGACCGGGGTAAACAAATATTATAAATATATATAAAAAGAAAAGGAATAATTGTGAAAACTGTACAGGAATTTTCGTTCTGGTTACAGTGTAATGTATTACTTTCAGTTTTGTGGATGCCTCTAAATTGGAAAGCACCTTTGAAACATGAATTTCATTTTATCTCACTGAATTCTGAAACAGTATAAATTGATGGATTTTAGTATTGGAATTTTACAAAAAAAAAAAAAAAAAATGCTTTGCCCTGGTTAGCATTGCAAGCTTTTTCATCCCCTCATCTCCGACAAGATAATCTTTAATCTCAGTCGATAAGTCTTGGAGAGGATGCTAAGGAATGATGGTCTAATGTAAATGATAACACACTATTTATTCTTTTAAAAAATTCACTGTATATTTTATAATTCACGTAATTATAGACAGGTATGGCGTATCTTACGTAGCTACACTAATCACTGATTAATTCTCACAAATATTACTTTAATTTCTTGCTATCATAGTTATTTTATAATCTCTGGAGTTACCTTGTGAGGCACGGTGTTACTTCCCTTACTCTCGCGTGTCTTTTTCTATCCACCTACACAAATCACACAATTCTGGCGTGACGAAATTTTACGGCTACATAAAACGAAACTTTGCCGTCAGCTTATTTATATCCCTTCAACAGCCTATAATATGTGCTGCAATGTAAAATAAAAACTTGCAACCTATAGCAGAAACAATACTGAATGAAGAACAAAATGGTTTTAGGAAGGGTGGATCTGCACTTTAGGTGACATTGGTTTATTAAATAGAATAATTGGTTGAATGAAAATAGTAGTATTATTTCTTAACTTGAATTCGAGTTCGCTCAGTTGAATTGTATCTTAATATATAAAATTCTATTTTATATTTCCTTTACTTTATCGTTAATTCTAATGTTTCCTGCACTAAGGAACAAATAAAAACTTGTCTGCTGATTGTAAATTACATAAAAACATATTTTTGGTTAGACCGTATGAAGCATTGGCAAAATTAGAAGATTATAAGATCCCTTGAATTTGATCACTATATTGCAACGCGAAGATTGTAATAATGTATAAGGGAAAACAAAAATAAGAAGTTAACATGGGATTGAGAAAGGTTATGGTTTAACACGTAGATTATTTATGTTTAAATAAAATAATAGAAACATGCAGCGCCAAATATAAACATTTATATTAAATAATACCAATATTACTACAAATATTTTCAAATATTTTCAAATTACAATTGATAAATAGTAAGAAAATATGCAGAAGTCAGTGCTTAACTTGAGTGAGATGATAAAAGAATATAATACGGACATTTCGAGAGAAAATATAAGGTAATGGCCATAATACCTAAAACAGTTATGGGTTAGAATTGTATTTGGAGATCAAATAGTGGAACAGATGTCTATCCACCTTCAAATATATGGGTTCAATAATATCAGTAATTAATAGAGAAGCAAAATGAAAGACAATTATGTTAAAACACATAATAAAACAATGGACGTAGTAAAAGACACTTCGCTATAAATGAGGAAGGATATTAAAGGACAGTATCTGAATTTACATTAAATACGCTTGTGAGACATGGGCAATAAAAACAAGGACAAAATAAAGATTAAAGGCATCTCAAATGAGATTTTAAAGATCCCTGTTGGATGTAACTAGAAAATATCGACTCAGGGATGTAGATGTAAGAGCAGAAGTAGAGGAAGAAATTAAAAGGTAGCAGAAAACGTTCAAAGGACGGAATATTTAAGATTTCCATGACATGCTCTATTTTACAAATCTTTTGCACGAAGAGGATTGAACGACCCCGTATGAGGTGGAGAGAATAGATCGATCAACCTCGAAAGTCTAAATACCTATTCCATGTAAAGGAAGAAAAATAGAATTTAGGGGGAAACCGTTTCAGGCCAAAGTTCAGAGCTCCTTCCCCGATTTGCCAGTTTGAAAACAAAATCTTAGAGATATGTATCCTCTAATTAAACATATACAAATTGCTTGTAAAATAATATTAATTCTATAGATAAAGGATGATTGAGAAATAGAATAAAAATAGAGGAAAGTCGACAAACATTCTCATTGAGGGAAAATGACCGTGGTAGAATTCCTGCTCTTGAGTCCATATTATAACGAGCTCAGCTACACACTGTTCTGCTTCAACGAACAACCTAAACATTTGGGGAGCAAATATGAAATTTATGAATCTAGAACATGATTGGGAGTTTTTGTATTTCATTACGATTTTATCATACAGCACAAATTGTGAGAGCGAGGGCGAGAAGAAGAAGATTCCGCATTTTAGCCTAAAGTCATTTTATTTCTCTAGATAACTACAATTGTTCAGACATATTACCAGAGATACCTACATAATTGCAAATACTAATTAGAACACATTTTATCTGTTGGTGATGAATAGATGAACTCTTAATATATAGTCACTTGTTCGAAAATAGGGTTGAGAGGTTTTGTTTTAATGAGAAGAAATGGATACAACTTAATATATTTTTAAAAAAAATCTGATGTGCGCCATTCACATGACTTTCTCTGCATCTCAGTAACAAATTATTGATTTTAAGGTTATTCTTTTATTTCATGCTAATGGAATAAACATTAGTAGAAAGGGTTTTATTGCTTAGTTCCTTATAAGTAGAAGGGAAATAAGGGAATACACTAGGCTAAACCGACAATCAAATGCTTTAAAATGTGGTTGCTATGGAACTGAAATTCGATTCTTTGCCTGGCCAGGATTGGCAAGTTCCCGAATGAGAAAAGTATAAGTACTTTAAAACTGAAACCAATAACAAGAAATATCTCAAAAAGAGTCAACTGAACGAAAAAAATGTATATGACTTAAAGAGTGTATTTTAACGAGATCTACATTTTTTGTGTAGCAAGTTAGTGTTTATCTCTTATGGTTGAGCAAAATTCAGCAGAATCACCCAGAATAAACAGGTCTTCAAAAGTTATTCTCAAAAATTCAAGATATACATTTTATTTGTGATGGAAATTTCTATAATATATGACAGTTTAATCAAAATCATTAAAGCTAATTTTGAGAAAATAAAAATTTTCGAAAATTTTTCCATGTAAAGGGTAGTTTGGGGTGGGGGTTTTCTTAAAAATCTTTGTGTCACATCCTTGGAAGATTCCAAGCTAAAATACCAAGTTTAGTATTTAAGGGTATTTTTGTTTTTGAGCTTCTGTCCACAGACACACGCACACACGGACCTTTTTCTAAAGTGATTTAGGGGGTCTTAAAACATGTATTTCGGGTGATATCTCGATATAGAATTTTTGGATGGAGTACAATAATTCCTCTATAAACGGTTTACATAGTACATGTAGAGAAAGTAATAAGTAATTGTTAAACTAGTCGGTTTTTGTCAGAATAAACTCGACTTCTGTAAGTTGTAATTTTAAAATTATTACTTGCTTGACTGAAGTTTAATAATTTTTATTAATTCTGGCACTTGTGTTGTTGTCCATTCTATTCTATGTTATTCTGAGGTTAAATAACTCGGAGTGGCAATTCACCAACGTTTTGGAATAAAGCCCGAAATGATGTTAAGTGTGTTTGAAATTATGCTTATTTTTCAACTTAGTTTTCCTTGTCATCAGTGCATCTGGTCGAGCTATACTCCATGGCCTTTAACTGTTTACGAAAGTCAGATAGGCCTGAAAAATACACTCATGTGCAATTAATGAACTAAGACTAAGTTCTTTATTGGACGAACATTTCTCTCAGTTTAGAAAACAGTCGAAGTATGATGGAGCTAACAACGTGCTATTGTCAATTTGATGCTACAGAATGAGCCGAACTTTTTTGGGAAATTAAATTGAAAAAAAATCTGAGGTGTTTCATTGACAATTTCATTCGCTACATCTCAGCAACAAATTATTGCTAAAAAGGTTATACTTCTATTTACTTCATGCTAATTGACAAAAAATTAGCAGAAATAGTCTTATTACTTGCTTCCTTGTAAGTAAAAGGAAAATAAGGCAATACACTAGGTTAAAATAATAGTAAAATATTTTAAAAGCTGGTTGCATTGTGGATGGAATCCATTTCTATGCAGGGTCAGGTGTTTACAACTTTCCGGGTGGGAAAAGTTTTAGGTATTTTGAGTCGAAACAAATAACAATGAATGTCTCAAAAATGGCAAATTCCTCGGAAAAAAACCGTATATCGCATATATTGTGGGTTTAACGTGATTTACATTTTTGTAAAGTACGTTTTTGTGTGTGTCTTACAGCTTACCAGTTACACAAAATTCAGCAAAATTAATACAGAATAAAGAGGTATTTAGAGGCTATTAGCAGAAAATTCAAGATATAGATTTTATTTACATATCTTTAATATATCTACGGTATTTTAAGCAAATCGTTAGAGCCATTTTTGAGAAAATAAAAATTTTCGAAAATTTTTCCATGTAAAGATTAGTTTGGGGTGAAGGTTTTCTCCCAAAATCTTCATGTCGCATCCCTTAAATACCAATATTTTACCGACTTTTCGTTTTTGGGTTATCGTGTTGATGACACACGGACACACAGAAACACATGGACCTTTGTCTAAATTTTTTTTTGGATACAGGGGACCCTAAAACGTGTATTTCCGGTGAAATCGGGGTATCACACTTTTGGGTGGAATGCAACACTTTCTTTATACACCATGTCATAGTACGTGTAGAGAAGTAAAACTTTTATGTGATCCATTCACATGACTTCCTATATCTTTTCTGCGAACAAACTATTCTTGCAAAAGATTATTCTTTTACGTACATTATGCTAATCAAAATAAGCATTAGCAGAAATGCCCTTATTGCATAGGTCCTTGTAAGTAGAAAGGAAATAAGGGAGTAGACTAGGCTAAAGTGACTGTCTAATTATTTAATAGCTGGCTGCAACGTGATTAAAGCTTGTTTCTTTGCATGGCCAGAAGTTGACAACCTTCCGTATGAGAAAAGTTTAACTAAAACTGAAACCAATAAGAACGAATATCTCGGAAATGCTCAACACTAGGAGAAAAATGTGACATAAATTGACTGTTTTAAAGAGTTCTACACTTTTGTACAGTAATTTTTAATATTATGTCTCTTACGGTTTACCAGTTATGGAAAAGCCATGCATCTGAAGAGATCTTCATAGGCTATTCCCAGAAAATTCAAGATACACATTTTAATACCTTTAATATAGCATATTTGAATCAAAACCTTTGGAGCCATTTTTGAGAAAATCAATTTTGTTTAATCATTTCTCAATCTAAAGGGTAATATGGGTGAGGAATTTTCCTCAAACTCTTCGTGTCGCATTCCTGGAAGATACTAAACTTAAATACCAAGTTTGACAGTTTACAGACATAGGAACGCACACGCACCTTTTTTAAACATTTTTTTTTGTGTATAGGGGACATTAAAAGCGTATTTCCGTTGCAATCTTGGTATAGTTTTGGGTGGAGTGCAATACCGTCTCTACCTATGTACTATACACTAAGTAGAGAAAGTACAATATAGGGGTACCATTTGAAATTTTCGAGTGGGGATGGCTTCCCTTGAAGGGGGTGAAACCTAAATGTAATTAAGACCAGTTTTAAGCTTGCCCTTGAATATCTAAGTTAACGTGTTTTTGTTTAAATTAAATCAGATTTAAATACATCGATATTTAGACTGGGAAAGTTTTAAATGAAATCCGTATTTCAAAATTTGGTGGGGTACGAAGCCTGTTCCATTCATTAATGCAGCACGCCCACCTAGCAGGGCGCGCAGCCCCTCTTGCGGTCCCCCACCGCTAGCAACACCTCGACGACGCCTGCTCGCGAGTACCATCCACAGCAAATATAAATTCTACTCCGGGGTAAGCTCCCTCAGACGACACTCTCTCGGCTCTGCGACTCGAACGGGCTGCAACTGCTTTTGCGCGACACACGTACTCTCATCGGGCTTGCATTTCGGAGGGGACGGTAAAGGGCTATATCTACAGTTTACAGGCATCGCTGACACCTGTTGCAAGTTCGCTCAACTCAACACCGGTCTTTGGGCTGCTGAAGCTAAGGTAAGTCTTCAGAAAAACTGAGAAAACTCATCTCTTTTTTGGCAACCATTTCACTATTCTTCTTCCTAAGGATTAGCCTGCGTTGTTAAACCAAATACATAAGAAACAATCTGAACATATATCCAGGAAAAATTACGACCGGTATGTTCAAAATTACACCAGAAAACAACACTGTTTTAAAATTAATAATATTTACATTTCTTAATGAGTCCCACTATTTTCTCAGGATTTATCTAATACATAGACTGCCTACAGTTCCATTTTAGTAACAGTTTTACAACAATTTAACGCGCGCTTTTCTATGGGACGTTAGCGCATACATTACTTGAGACGAGCTAATTAGACTTTTGAAGTACTCAAAGAAAACAGGTATACAAATTTTGGGTAATTCAAGGACCAGTCGCTAAGATGGTTTAGTATTAACTTTTATATTTGCATTTATTAGAGAGCAAATGCTTTGTCATCCCTGTTCATTTCTGGTCCTAAACGTTTATCACTCAATAATTATCTGCATAAGCTATTTAAATTAATAGATTAAACCATACTGATAAAGTAATCACTTTGAATTTGAGTGACAATATTCACCAGTAGCAAAACTTTCAACTCTGAAATTTGATTTATTCTTCGCGTAACACTACAAGCACTACGTTTTATGTAAATTTCAGCCGTTTCTATCGTTTTGTAGTTTCGTTCACGAGGGGATCAGTGAACAGGGGGCTTCATCATAAAATGCAAATCGTTGGCTTACGTATCAATTTTTGTGCATGTTACTAGGTGTTTGGAATTTTAAAGCAGTTGCCTAAAAGGAAGGGTCATTTTACATTCAGTACAGCTTTTATATTTTCAGTATTTATACTAATTTTGTGATATAACATTCAACGCATCTTAAGCATAATAGACAAAAGGCTACGTGAATTTACTTTCAACTAGCCGCTTTGCTTGGGAAACTTTTAAACAATAATTTATTTACGGCTTGCAACAAAAATGCCCACAATATAACAATAAAGGTACGACAGTTCGACACTGAACTCCGTGCTTAGTTATATAATCGATGTTGATGTGTCATTTAGATTCCAACAATTAAATTTTGTGTCCATCATTAAAGAAACAGTATTGCTAAACATGTGAGATGTTAATTAAAAAAAAAACACTTTGAGACTTTTAGATATACTTCCGCACTATGCATAGTAAAAATAATTAAATTATAAATATATCGATTTTTAGCACTTTTCTTTAAGCGCTCCTCTTCAAAATAAAGTGTTAATGTTCTACCTATTTCTGGTAGTTTTCCAAGAAATATTCCATTCCGTTTAAAAGAAACAAATATACTGATTTTATATATTACTAAATAGAAAAATGTATTATGATCCATCCAAAAATTTGATAATGGGATTTTTCCGAAAGTAAGTATATGTTTTGAAGTTCCCGACTCCAAAATCATATACGTGCGTCTTTGAATAACATAATGCAGAAACGAGGCTTCGGATGAGTACTAAATTCAGCATTTAAAGCTAATAGCTAATTCAATACTCAAACAATCCTTTACTATGAAACACTTTCGTTGTTTTCGAATTTTTAAAAAATGGTTCTTCAGATTTTGATTGGAATATGGGCTTAAATATTTACATGACAAATAAAATTTATATCTTGGTAATTTTTGAAAATCTCTGACGATTCCTCGTTCTGATATAATTTTGTATAATTTGTAAACCACACGAGATACTTAAGGATTTACGACACAGTAAATGTAGATCTCTTAAACTCATATTTACGTATATTTTTATGGTTTTATACACTAACGAGATTATATTTATTATTGGTTTCGATTTTAAAAGTGTTTCATATTTTTTTGGAATGTTAATACGTTATTCGTGTTTTTCTCGTGATCAAGCAAATAAATGGAATATCAAAACCATCAAATAACGAAATAACGACGTGCTTTTCAAAGATTGACTAGCACTTTAGGCTGCAGTATCCTCTTTATATAAACGACAAAAAGTGTAATAAAGGTAGTAACAAGAACTAGATAGAAGAGTAAACGATGTAAAATAGTTCATAGAAGAGTGGGTGATGTGGCTGTTATATGCTCAAAACTTTTTAACAATTCAGCTGAGTTCTAAAAATATTTATTTGTTGAACTTCCAAGAACTGACGCTAAACATTTAAAACAAACTGGAAGGAGGCTCCATTATGCAGAAGATTACAATTATGAAAAGTGCTGGAAAAAGTTAAGTGAAGCTGTGATTTCCATTTAACTTTATCGGGACTGTTCCGCTTGAATCATGCTGAAGGGCATTTAAACGACTTCAAAAAATACAAATAGGTTATTGCAAGTATAAAATTGTATGCTTTTGTTCTGAATGGAAATAACGAAACGTGGTGCTATAGTGTTTTTTAAGAGTTTGCCACAATTTAACTGGAACATTCCCTTAAATCCTATAAGAAACACAGAATAAAATATTATTTTAAGTAGCTTGTTCTACGAGAATTATTTCAATATAAGGTTTGGTTTTAAATATGTGCTGAATATTCTGAGTAACTTATGTACTACCCTTGTTTTTGATGCTCACCGAAATTTGCCTTCACACTAGCTAAAATATTTATTTTTGTTGGAATAGTTTTTGTGGTGTTTTTAATAGCTCTAAGCAAAACAAGTAGTACATTTAGGGAAGTTGAAATACACCCTTTATAAATCTTCTACTTGAATAACCCTCGTAATGTATCAATTATCTTTACTCTTCTGAAACAACTTCAAGATAATCAGTGTTCATTCTCTTGTAACAAATTGATAAAACTACTGCACTTTCTTCTCATGCATGATCATATATGAAATATAAGAGAAATCATTTCAGAAAAACTTAATAAATGCACCGGCGAACGGCTTCTATGGGGAGGCTTCGCAAAACTTGCACAGATGTATGTTACACTCACATGACTTTCGTTACTCACTCTTCTAGCTATATTCTTACAAAATGGGTTACTTTATCTTCTTTTTGTTAATACAGGTAAACCCTCAATTCATGTTTATTCTTCGCCATACGATAAAATGGGTAAAGCGACAGTAACATTTCCAAAGAGTGTGTCGCTTTGGGACGGCTTTGTAATACCAATGCTCTTTGAATGGTCACAATAAAAGTGAAACATGACTGCCCATCAAATTCAAACCAATGGCAAAGAATATCCCAGCTAGGTTAAAGCCAGAAAATAGTTATTTTTAAAAAGAAGTACTTGAATTTTATCCATCTCTTAGATTTACCAGCTATGGAAAAGTTATCCAGAATAAAGGGAACTTCAGAGGCTCTCCTAAATAATTAAAAGTATGCATTTCAATTGTTATAAAATATTTTAAATATGTGATATTTTATTCAAAATCGTCAGAGCAATCTTTCAAAAAATAAAATGTTTTAAAAATGTTGCAAGTAACCTGTTTTCAGTTTTCTGTTTCGAGTTATGCTGTTCTAAAACATACACAGAGACAGACATTCATGGAAAGTTTTCTAAATCGGATTTTTGGGGTTTAGAAAGTCTTAAAATATGTGAAATTTCAGTGAAATATCCATATCGAGCCTTACAAAGATTTCTCACTGTATAAATGCATTAAATAAATTAATTAAATTTCATTTTATTTACTGAAGGTATACATGTATGCGAATTGAACTTTGGATCTTACCTTTTGTGACTGGTTGGCTCTCTATGTTCTATACAATGTGCACTTTTAGACTTATCACATTTTATCATTGCTGTTTTTGTCTACCTTTAGATTTGTTTCCCTTTTAGGACTCCCATTTTTCGTGTCTTCTCCCTTTTCACTTTCCTTTCCCATTGACAAATACACAATAGAATAAGTAATAAATGTAGTTAGTTGTTAATTTTTATAAAACGAAGCGTATTTAAATTGAGGAATTTACTCGCATTTCTATATACTACATTTAAAGTTTATTCAATACGATGAACACTGCAATAAGACGCCAACAATCTGATGGTTAGCAAACTTTTATTATATATACGAAATTGGGTCGTATTAATTTTGCATTTTATACATTTTTGAGTAAAATAGATTAACGATTGTAACTGACATAGAACGTATTTCCATTACAATGAAAACATTATTTAAGTGGAGTTTTTTAATTCATATATATATTCACAAAAAATAGTTGTATTAAATATTTCTATTTAAAGTTGTTAACATATAGAAAACAAAATTCATAATAGTCCCTATCAGATGTTGAGAGAACATGGGAGCTTCTGTTTAAACCCAAATATTGATTATGTTAAAGGATAATTAAATTATTTTACTTGCAGTACTCCTGAAGTACATTGCTTTCTTAATGGTACGAGTTATAAATAAAATCAGTGAATTAATACTGATTATAGTTTGAATATGACCAAAATAAACATGTTTTACAGACAAAGCCTATTAAATAACATCAATTTTTAGCCAATTTATTGTTTTTACATAGTAATTATAAGGAACAAATTTTAGCAAACAATTTGCACAACCAAAATACTAGAAATAAATGAAATTTAATTTTTTCTAAACACAGACTCTCTCACACAAGAAAAAGTTACATTGTTTTAGCTATTAAGTTCAATAAGTTGCCTTATTATTTAATACATATTAATGATACCAATATTTTTAAATAAGGATAAAGCATATAATTTTACCATATAACTTTTATACTTTACAGGAATATATTGGTAATGGCTTAGATATTTAGCAATCAATCGAATTATGATATAAAATTATTACATTCATGTATTACCTAATGTGGAAGATAAATTATTTTACAATATTCTAGAACTGTATTTGAAATTATAAATATTACTGATATTGAATTTTATTATTGTATACCTATTTCTCCACTTAGACCAAAATCCTTAAATCTGTTTTATATATTTACTTATAAATTTGTAGAGCTATAGAAGTTAAAGTAATGCACCGTCCATAGATAATTGGTAATTGTTGTTTAAAAGAAAAGGTATTTGAATAAGAATTATTTTATTTGAGGATTTACTGGGGTCATTTATATATTTTGTACCTTCAAACTAACCTATAGAATTCAAAGCAATAATTTAATTTTTAGGTTAATGATTAAGAACTAGGCTTAATTTTAAGGTGCTTATTAAAATATTTTACAAGTATGCCATTTTATAAAACATAAATCTGCACAGCGTGTATAGTTTTATTTCAAAGGTTAATTCATAATTATAATGATAGCGATAGTGTTTATATAAATAAATATATGTACATATCGGAAATAACTAACATATACCCACAGGAAGAAACACACTCTAGTACTTTGCATTATACATATACCAGAGCAGCTCTCTTATTCCCTTAAATTTGCCAGCTATGTTAAAGTCATCCAGAATGACTGCCAGAAAAGTCTTTTGAATGACTATTCCCAAAAAAATTCAAGGTATACCTACATTTTATTTGTCATATAAATATCTTTAATGTACGGTATTTTAATCAAAATTGTAAATGCCGTTTTTGAGAAAATAAAGGCTATCTAAATTTAATCCACGGAAAGGGTAGTTTGGGGTGGGGGATTGAACCCCAAAATCTTTGTTTCGCTCCTTGGAAGATACTAAACTAAAATACCATTTGGTATATTGCCGACTTTACGTTTTTGAGTTATCGTATTCACAGACACATGGATACACACGGACCTTTTTCTAAAAATTCTTTTACTTTGATAAAGGGATCTGAAACATGTATTTCCGGTAAAATCACAATATTCAATTGGAGTGCAATACCTTCTCTACCTATGCACTTTGTACTGTGAACGGATTTTCCAGGGAAAGTGAAGGTCAGTGTATTTCAGACTATAATCTCAGTTCTCCAGTTATTGCATTTAAATAGTGGCTCACGTTTCTTATACATATAACTTAACCACACTTTAAAGTGTTACAAACAACCAATTTAATAGCGTTCTCAGGGCTGTTATAATAAATGTTTATCAAGAGTACCTAACATGCTAGCTTATTCAGTGTAAAAATTGGTATTTAGTTTCTATTGCATATATTTTTATGTAAAGTCGTAACTATTTGCCGTTGATTAGCTATGGTCAAATATTTTTGACAGCTGATGCCACAGCTGAATGCTTTATAAAATTAACTTTCACAATATTTTACAACAGTATTCGACATAGACTCAACTAGCGTAATGTCAGCCTAAGAGATATAGCGTTCTTTGCAATTAATCTATTTTTATCCTATCTACACGTACTATGCATATAGTAGGTAGAGAATGTATTGTATACCACCCAAAAATTCTAAGTCAAGGTTTTACCAGAAATATATGTTTTGATATCGCTGAATAAAAACAAATATTTAGAAAAAGATCCCCACGCGCGTGTGTGTGCAACACAGCTCAAAAACGAAAGTACCGTTAAATTTCTACTAAATTTAGTTGGATAGGTAGAGTCAGACTGAAAAATTCAAAGCCATAGTCGAGATTGGAACCACGGATCTCCCAGTCTCTAGCCGGTTGCTCTTCCACTGAGCTAGCACGGCAACATACCGGCAGAGCATAGAATTTCTCAACTGACTCGCATGTTTCCCGGTAAACCACAAGGTGATCTCAAATTATTTTGAGATGACAACCCCAATGACGACATACAATGTTGTCAGTACTTTAAAGTCCCAGTATTCATAATATAACCAACTATTATGGTCAACTGGTATTGATTTAATTGTTTCTTTCACACAAACCGTGTGTAGGACAGGAGTTGGATAGGTAGAGACTGAAAAATTCAATGCTATATCCTATCCAACTCCTTTCCTACATACGACCTGTGTGAAAAAACAATTAAACCAATATCCATTGACTAAAGTTAGTTTTTAAATTTAGTATCTTTCAAGGATAAGGCGGCGCCATGGGTGAGTGGCTAGACCGCTCGTCTCCCCTAAGCCCGGGTTCGATTCCAAGCGGATTCGTGGTGGACGAAGCGGCGTCTGGGCGAATTTTCTCCGGATCCTCCGGTTTCCCCCACCACCCATTCCACCAATTGCTCCATTATCACCTTTCCAATCAATTTCGTCTGCATTTCTTATCATCTTCCTCATGTTCACGCCTGGCTACGGGCCACCTACTCGTAGCAGGTTCTCCATTCTGTGGTTTCGTGCCGTTCCCCGACAGGCTTCTGAACCCTATGCATTGGCTTGAAAGTCTTAGGGGGTGCCAGTCCTACAAATATGGGGAGAGTAAGCCGATTACAAAAGCAAGCGTATCTTTCAAGGTTGCGACACGCCTGAAACTACCCTTTAACTTTTTTTTATTGTAAATATTGTTTTTCTCAAAGAAGGCTATAACGATTTCGATTATAACGTACATTACACTTACATGAAATATAAGATGTTTATCTTAAATTTTCTGTACACCTTTTCATTCTGGATGAATTTTACATAACTGGTAAACTGTAGAAGAAAGACAAAACTTACCACAAAAAAAAATGTAGGTTTTATTAAAATACACAATTTATATCCTTATTTTTGTTTTTGAGTCAACCGTTTCGGAAAAATTACTTATTTTTGATTCAAATTTTAAGCTATTTAAACTTTTCTCAAACTGGAAATCCATTTCGCTTCACCTCTCGTTTGTTTTACTACTGGCCGTGTAAAGCCAACCGAATTTCAATTGTTTCACACAGTGGTTGGAACTAATTCAATTATTTCTGTTAATGTTTATTTCGATTACCGGTTGTGGGTAAAGAAATAATATTTTGTAAGAATAGTTTGTAGAGGAAATTATAATAATTGGCTCATTATTTATGGACGCTCTTTAATTGCTGTGGTTCTCAGCATCTCGTTCTAAATTGGGAGTGAAAGATCGCTTAGTTTTTCTCAGAGGCCTCTCTATCAGGCTTGAGATTCTTTTACGGTCGTAAATCTACGACACGGGACCACTTCCCTTCCGAAGGAAGCCATGACTTAGTCATGTGAATGGATCACATCAGATTTTTTTAATAAGAACGAACTTTTCAATTATACAGACTATGTTGCTCGTTAATTAATACAGAATATTTCTTCAAAATCACGGTTGGAGAGGAAGTTGTGCAGATGCAAGGTAAAGGTACTTCTTCCCAAGGGAAAGGGTGCAGAGTTTCTCGTTTTCAAGGCGCCTGAAAGCGAGTGTTGTTAACTAATTAGATATAAGAGGAAGTTTACTGTTACTTTAGCGTCCTTACCCGGCAAAAAGATCGCAGCAATCCGATACCTAGTTAACTGTGATTCACTTCTTTACCTATAACATTTACTTTCTCTACCCCTCATCGACTGCAGATAGAGGCAGCATTGTATTACAGTGAAGCGTTTAAGTTCCCCAATTTTACTTTCTCTAGCACATATATGCAATATATTTAGTTGGTAGAGAAGGTATTGTGTAAATACGTATTTTGAGGACCCCTGATTAAAAACATTTGTAGAACAAGTCCTGTGTGAGTCTGTGTTTGTGTGTATATGGACAGCATAGCTCATAAGCAAAAAGACCGCGCCGTGGCCGAGTGGTCAGACCATTCGCCTCTCACCTAGACGGTCCGGGTTCGATCCCAAGCAACCGCATGTGAGATTTGTGGTGGACAAAGCGGCGCAGGGGCGGGTTTTCTCCGGGTTCTCCAGTTTCCCCCGCCATCACATTCCACCGGGGCTCCATCTTCATTTATAATCAGTGTCATCACCTGCGGTGCTATTGCAGTAAAAGCGAGCGTTAAGCACTAAAAAAAAAAAAAAAAAAAAATAAAAAAGTCGGTTGAAAAAAGTTCAGTAACTTCCAAGGATGCAACACGAAGATTTTTAGGAAAATTTCCCTTCCTCAAGTAAATACATTTTTTTTTGTAGCTTAACGTCCTTTAACCTGGTAAACCATATCGGACGATGAATGAAATTGGTAAAATGATGCTCAAATGATCTTGGGGTCCGTGGAGTTTAAAGTTTCTCGACATTCACTTCTCAGAAAACCCCCGGAAAATACCTTATCCGGGTAATTCACCCTGAGCGAGATTCGAACTCGCGACCTGGTGAATGTGAGTGAGACATGCTACCTCCACACAACTTAGGTGGGCTTTCGAAATTTTTGATTTTCTAAAAAATGGCCCCAAGGATTTTGATTAAAATGACGAATATTAAAGATATTTACTGACAAATTAAACTTTCTTGGGAATAAACCTGAAGTCTTCTTCATTCTGACTGACGTTTACATCACTGGTAAACCGTAAGAGATAGACAAAAACCTACTACATTAATTATTTCTATACGGATAAAACCAAATATACATATAACCATTTCGGAGACGTTACCTATTATTGGTTTAATTTTAAAATAGTTTAGTTTTTTTAAATGGAAAATCCTTATCCGTTTAATATCTATAATTCTTTAATCCTGGCTATGAAAATAGAACAGCCGCATAGTGACAGCTTTTAAAATATTTGACTTTACCCTAATGCATTCCTTTATTTCTCTTCTACTTATAAGGGACTAAGTAATACGAGAATAATTCTGGTAAAGGTCATCTTGATTAGCAGACATAAATGAAAGAGTAATGTTTTGTATGAATGGTTTGTTTCCAGATGAGAGAGAAAGTCATGTGAATGTAACACCGTAGCCTTTCTAAAGTTTAAAGTTCTTTAAGCTTCTATATTATATTAGAAGATGAACGAAATTGTGAAATTATTTTCAAATGAACTTGGGACATTGGCGCTCCTCTTCTCAGGATAAGGAAAATTCCGAAACAAATTTTATTGGGTAACTCACCCTAACCGAGACTCGAACTCAGACTACTCTTTATATGTATAGCTTATCATTATTTTTTATTCCCTCATCCAATTTTAATGATAGATAGATACTTCTATCTTGTAGAGCTTATAAGCCATATAAGTGGACCAAATGCCTCTTATTTGACGTGTTAAAAGAGTTGCAAAACTCAACGGGGTTATTTCAAGTTAAAACCGGCCAATGGGAAATGGTGGGTGAGCAAACTTGATGAATACCCCCAGAATCATATACGCTAACCGCCAAAGGCAATCAACATATGCCAATCAAGATATTACGAGTGCAAAGAAAATACAATACAGCCATATCTATAGGAAAAAAAAAAATCTCAAAAATGGTAATTGATAACAGCAAACCTTTAGTTTTTATCAAATTAAAGTAATAGATTGTTATTAAACGATCATATTTTTCAAATTTAGACATGAGGAATAGATCTGCCAGGATTGTTTCTTTAATAGCCTGTGCAGAAATACGTCATTATATTATACTTCGTACGGATAGCTAAAACTCTCTCTACCTATTCCGCAACAAATTATTTATTCTTCTCTCTACTTGGTGCTGATCGAGATGCTCCTTAGCACAAATGATTATATTAGTTAGTTCCTTCTGAAGGGAAATAAAGGGATACACTATGCTAAAACGATAGTCAAATGTTTTAGAAAGCGGCCGCTATAAGATACAATTGAAATTCTTTTTTCTGTGCATGACCAGGAGAAACAAAGTGAATAATAATTTCCCATTTGAGAAATTCTAAGTATTGGAAAGTTTAAAGCTGGTAACAAGGAATATTTTGGAAATAATTAGCACTACAAAAATGTATATGACAAGTTTGTGATTTAAGGAAATCTAATTTTTAGTGCAGCAGTTTTGCCTATCTCTTAGGGTTTACCTTCTATGCAAAAGTCATCCAGAACTAAGAGGAATTCATAGACTATTCCAACAAATTAAAACTTCTACTTTTATTTGCCAGTAAGCATTTTTAATACACAGTATTTTATTCAAAATCATAAGAGCCATTTTGAAAAAAAAACACCAACATTTCGAATAATACCCCTTTTAAAGTGTAGTTTGGGGTGAGAGATGTTCCTGAAAACCGTGTCACATCCTTGGAAGATACTAAACCTAATACCACATTTGGTTTTCGTTTATTGATTATGCTGTCCATAGTCACAGACATAGAAACACATGACCACACATATATGAACCATTTTCTAAAGTTTTTTATTGATTTAGGGGTACTCAAAAAAAAATTGTTTCCGGTGAAATTTCAGCATAGAATTTTTAGATGCAATACAATACCTTTTCTACCTACTATGTACTTAGTAGAGAAAGTAAAAATGTACTTCACAAAACGAGTGGAGTTCATAATATTCAGCTTGTGTTAAATAACCTTTTTGTTCTTTTAGCACTTTATAAAAATTTCGTGTCATCAGAAATAGCTATTATTTAAAACTATACACTTCTGTGTGTTTAGGTCATATAACGACTATTAAAGCGTAAATATAGTAAATTTCTTTTTAAACATTTGGCGTCCTGCATACCTCTAAGTTGCTATAAAACGTTATCGAAACTTGAAAGCATTTCGGAAGAGATATATAAAATTTATTGGCTGGTTCCGTAGCACAGTGGTGTGGGTGCAAGGCTTCCCGGGTTCGATTCCCGACTGGAAATGGAAACTTTTCTCTAGCCAAGAATATTACCTACCCTTCCAGGGCCTGGAAGTATGAATGACAGTGTGTGATCTAATGGAGAAATAGAAACATAATGATAATAGTGCTTATGTTCCAAAGGCAAATGTCGCCGATATGACTATGTAGTTAAAAGCGGGGCACAAATGAAACAATTAAAAAGTTATCAGGAAGCGCAAAAACTAAGCTGTTATAAATAATTTGCATAACAGGTACCTAGGTAAACTATAACATCAGTAAAAGTTAAATTATTGTAAAGTAATGTTTTTCTGCCTTTCTACTGGATATTTTATATACCTAAACTAAAAATTGTAGTATTTATATAGTATAGGGAACACTTGGTATGAAACGGTTTTAAAGATTTATCGGCTATAAGAATTAAGACACAACTTACGAAGAAATATCCGATGTGTTACACTCACATGGCTTTTTCTACCATCTACTGCTTATTAGTTGGTACACAAACAACTCTTAAGAACGCTTATTTGCCTTTCTAGTTCATTTTAATCGAGATAATTCTTTGCATAAATAATATTACAGTATTTATTTTTATAGATACAAAGGGTACAGCGAACTGTATGCTAAAGTTAAGCTTTAAATTCCATACTATTTCCATGTAATCTTAAGTAACAAGATGGAAGTTTAAAACAACGACAAAGTACTGAAAAGTTTGAATTTTTGGTAACGGGTATTTCAGATACGACCTATGCCAAAATATTCATTTTAAATACATTATGTTTTTAAAGAGATTTAAATTTTTGTGTATTAGGTTTTTGTCTATCGCTTAATATTTTAAGCTTATTGAAGATTGTACAAAATTCTTTCTGAATGAAGTGAGTTTTACTTTCTAATTCCAGGAAATTAAAAATAAATATTTTGTCATATAAACTTCTTTAATATTTGGCATTTTAATCAAACTCGTTAGCGTTATTTTTGAGAATACCAAAAACTTGGAAAAATGCTCCATACAAACAGCGTTGGGAATGAAGGGGTTTTTGTTGAAAATTTATGTATTGCATCTTTGGAATATACTGAAATGAAATACAAGGGTTGTTATTTATCCGGCGTTTTTTTTAATTCCGCTGTACACACACATACACACACAAACACACACACTACACATATACACGTCGTACACTCACATACACACCACACATACGCACCCACATAGGATCTTATATAAAATACTTTTATTGTGTTCAGGGAAATCTCAACTTAGAATTTTTGGTTAGAATACGCAATTCCCCTATTTACTATACGTAATAGAGAAAGTAAAATTAAGGTACAATTAGGCCAAAACCAGTATGGTTGCGACGATAGTAGATAACTTTCTTGTAACATTTCCGGTTTCAATCACGATAATATAATATTTTCTATTTTATTATATTTTGAAAAGTCAAACGCAGAATAACACTAAAATGTGATTTTGTACGATGTTTAATACTTATGACACGAATAAATTCAGGCTATTCAATTTCATTCCATATATGCAGTTCTTCCAAACAGGCGATTTTAGGTACGCCTAAAAATGGACAATTATATATGATTTTAAAATCGATGACAGGTATTCTTTAACTTATTACAAATTAAATTTGAACCACCACAATAAAGCAGTTCACCCAAATTCGTCATTTTTCATTAGTCTCTCTGATAAACTACCCAAATTTTCAGCAAAATCTGAAATGTTTGGGCAATTTAACTAATATAAGATATAGACGTTTAAAACCATAAGTGCAGCTGTTTCCGAGTTATATCATGCATACAGAGAGACAAATGTACCTTAATTGTTGCACCGCAGCCTATAATCACTGCCTTCCAAAATAGCATGCATCATATTAAGTAAGAGGGCCGCGCTGTGGCCGAGTGATTAGACCACTCACCTCTCACCAAGACGGCCCGGGCCCGATACTAAGCGACCGCACTGAGGTTTGTGGTTGACAAAGCGGCGCTGGGCGGGTTTTCTCCAGGTTCTCCGGTTTCCCCCGCCATCGCATTCCACCGGTGCTCCATCTTCATTCATGTACATCAGTGTCATCAGTAGTTAATGCGGGAGTTAAACATTACCAGAAGTATCCTATTAAGGCAGCACTGTTATTTCTAGGCTGAAATTAAAAATTTCCCACATTTGTTTATCCTAAAGCTAATTCTGGAGTAACAGTCACTACTATAATAGTTGAGTTAATTTCTTAGTGTTAACATTGAGGTTACGGGTGTTCTTAGATTATTTTTTTCTTAAAAGGTAAATTTGAATATTTAATGAATAGAAAATAATCTACAGTGAAAAGACAAAAGAAAAAATATATGAGAAGATATTTACACATTGGAAGAAAATATTTTTGCTTTGTCATTTTGCGGCCGGCATAAGGAAATGCATACCAAACAATTAAACAAACATAGTAAATAAGGGAAAAAATACAAAAGTTATCATACAAAACATAATACTGCAAAATACGTTAAACGGAATAGTCATAGCAACAGTACTTATAAAAAATTTCTGATATATCACATTTACATGACTTTTTCTACTCATTATTCAACAAACTACTCTTACAATGCTTATTTTTGTATGTTACGTTCATCGAGATTAATATGTGTAGAAATGCATTTATTACATATTTTACAATACAGGAACAAAATATATACTAGAATAAAGCTATATTAAAATATTTTAAAAACTAGTCGCACTGTAGTGGTTGAAATTCCGTTCTCTTCCGACTAGGAAGAAAAACGAATAACATGTCCCATTTACGAAAAGTATAAGTAACGAAACATTAAAAGCAATAAGGAATATCGTTAAATGTAGTTGATATAAGTTTGTATTTTAACGAGATCTATATTGTTTGTGTAGTGACTTTTGGCCTATTTCTTATGGTTTACCATCTATGTAAATGTCAGCCAGAATAAAGAGGGCTTCAGAGGCTATTCCCAAAAATTCAATATTACATTTTATTTCCCGTGAAAATGTCTTAAACAAATGGCATTTCGATAAACCGCGTTAGATCCATTTTTGAGAAAGTAAAAACTGTTGAAAAAATTTTCAAATAAAGAGCATTTGGGATTTAAGTTGGAAATCTTCATTTTTCTGAACTTCGATGCTGAAGTTATAAGTTTGGTATTTAACTGACTTTTACTCTTTAAGTTTTTTGTTAACAGACACACACATACACGCACACACATGGGCACACACATATCTTTTTCTAAAAGATTTATTTTTGGATTCGGGGGTCCAAAACATGTATTTCAGAATAATGTTCGAATCGGATTTTTGGGTGGAATGCAATACCGTCTCTACCTACTATGTACGTTATAGGTGGTACAGTAATTAAAACATGAAAAATAGAGCCGAAAACGAATAGTTAACAAACACAAATTTATAAAGGTGGTAAAAATGTATAGTAGTATACTCTATCTCAAAATGTTTATAATTGTTTGCGTGGATTTTTTATTTGACTACTTTATTATTTTGTTAGCACTTTTAGATGCACGAGTATCTCTGCAACAATGTTCTAGAGTTTAAGACATAAGTTAAAATCCATAAAAGAACTTGAAAAAATTGGTTAACTCGAGTAAAGTGCAGAATTTTAAAATAGCGGTCTTATAGTAACTAATCATTGAAAAGAGATCTTAAGTTCGAACACTCAGCGTTTTAAATATTTCCTTATTGTTTTCTTTATCTCTACACACACATACACACATTTTTTCTCTTATATCTGATATCGGCCTTTGTAAATCATGCCCTTGAGTATTATTGACTTATTGCTAAGTTTGCTAAACTGTGAATAATAGGGAAGACTTCATAATGAATTGTGCCACACCGCGTAAGAGTATTAGAAGAACTAAGAAAATTGTTAATCTAACTTTCAAATAATCGATTCACCCATGAATATATTATTACATTTAATAGCTTCATATTAAGGATATTCTTTATTTATAATTCAACATCTGATAGACGGCAACTTATAAGGTGTAGAATAAGAAAAAGCTTTTGATGAACTGTTTAAGTGTTCACTGAAACGGCTAATAACAAAACTTCTGATGTGTTATATTTACATGAATTTTTTGTATCAAATCTTCGACAAACCATTATTAAAACATTCCATTTGTCAGATATTAATAGAGATAAATATTTTCAGAAATGGTTTGATTACTTATTACCTTCAAGAAGGGGATTAAGGGATGGGATAGGCTTAAGTGGTACTCAAATATTTTAAGAGCGGCTTGGTACGTGACGACTTTGAAATTTCCTTCTCTTTGTATAAGTAGATAGTTGAAAATTGAAACCAATAATAATAAGTATCTCTGAAATGCTTTAATCCAAAAACAGTTTACATAGTTAAGGAGATCTACACTTTGCATGCTACATTTTTGTCCAACGTCTTACGGTTTATCAGCTATGTAAACGCCATCAAGAATGGAAACAGTTTTGAAGACTATTTCCAGAAAATTCAAAATGTAAGTTTCATTTTTATTTAAAAATGTAAAATAATCGTATTTTAAGTAAAATTGTTGGGATAAATTTTTTGAAAAATGTTCCATATAAAGCGTATATATTTTTTTGACCATTTTAACCTTATCTTACAGTTAATTAAAGATTCTTAATTGGGCATTCAAGCGTCTAAATACTAGAGGAATATCTATGTGTGTGGTTTTATCTCACCTGCTGCTGTATTCTATTTAAATCTTTAACGTTTGCGCTTGGTGAAACATTACAAGTATAACAACAAAAGACGAGCAATTAATTTTAAATCTCTTACAAATTGTTTTTTCTTTTTTCTCTCCCTTGTCTACGTGGTGATATCGCGACGGATCTATTAGTAGATACCTCTTGGCTCGATGTGTGATGGATAGTTAGCCTTCTAGGTCTAATCTCTGTATCTCCATAGAGGCCTTAATGCTGCACCGGTGCTTCTACACCTGACGGGTAGATGGCAGAATTAACGCGTGTCCATAGAAACCTTAGTGTAAAGCAATTGTATCTCCGCTTCTACACGTGCGGACACATGACATTAGGTGCGGTGTAACTGCGATCATTATTTGTGGTTAGCTGGGAAGGTGTGCACTATTATCCATCTATTTTCATTTTTAGTGTTGTTTTAGACTGAAGGTGGAACTCTGGCTAATGGTATTAAAACTCCAATCCGTTATTTATTAGTGTAATGCAAAATACAGCCTATATAAGTTTAGTTCATGTTTGTCCAGTGTGCCAATCGAAGAGAGGGGCAAGCTACGTTAGTTTCGACATTGAGCCGTTTTACTGGATGGATATACTCACTCAGTTCCTCTAATAACCGAATTAACAAATTAATTATCTGTACAATTCATAATGTGAAATAAAAATAACACTGCACTTCTAGCTAATTTTTAAATTTTACGAGAACTCCGCTGAAACATTAAGTGAAGCGAGGATAAAACACTGTGCTGCAGAAAATTCATTCATTTGATAGTTTAGGGATTCTAAACGGTAAAATATGGGTTTGATCAAAGTTACAGATTTTATTGCAAATATTCATATTATAAAATATGATTGACCTTGGTGTTCTTTGCTCTAAACGAATTATTTATATCTGTTTTTAAAATGACTATGTAAATTATTAATGCCAGGAATCTTATTGTTGTGTATTTTTTTCTCCATTTTTATTTTCAGGCATTTTATGCAGTTCAGTCTATTCAAATATTGAACTATATACTAACATTTGTGTATTTAATAAAAACAAATTGCGCCAAAAGTAAGTTTTTTAATTTTCTTTATATTCATTCACATGTAGTAAATGTTCAGAACATATCTTTATAATTTACTAAAATTTACAACTAATA
Source organism: Hymenopus coronatus (assembly GCA_030762935.1). Classification (NCBI taxonomy): domain Eukaryota; kingdom Metazoa; phylum Arthropoda; class Insecta; order Mantodea; family Hymenopodidae; genus Hymenopus; species Hymenopus coronatus. The sequence continues at coordinate 75,196,382 of CM060890.1, forward strand.
TAATTCAATTCAAAAATTTAATTCTCTATTTCCTCCATTAAGCTGTACCACGGTAATCGGTATAGCCAAGTTTGAGTGCATTACCTTCCTTATTATACGTTTAGAAAAAAATAGTTAAAGATTTTCAGACTACAAAATTATACATTCTTATTATAGAACCGAGGCAAAATTAATGCGAGTATTTGCATTGGTATCATGCATAACATCAAATTCTCATGTTATATTCCCATCAATCTTGTGTCAAGGATACAATGTGATGGCATACAATATTCGATAGCATACAAGGGATTCCTCAATTTTACTTTCTTTACCGCACACTACAACGTTTGTAGTAGATAGAGAGAATGTATTATATTCCAGCCAAAAATTCTATACCGAGGTTTCACAGGAAACACCGTTTTGAGGACCCTTGAAGAAAAGAATTTTTAGAAAAAGTACGTGTGAGTGTATGTGTATGTGGGATGTATGGAAAACTTAACTAGAAGACAAAATGTCGTTCAAATAACAATTTTGGTATTTAATTTTGATTGTTTTAAAAAATGTGCCACGAATATTTTCAGGAAAATTCCCTCACACCAAACTATCCTTTTGGAAATTATCTATTTTATCGGAAATTGCTCTAATATTTTGATTAGCATGTCACATATTAACGATATTCACGTGAAATATCGTTAATATTTTTGGATATTTTTGGAATAGCTCCTGAAGTCCTCTTCATTCTGAATGGTTTTTGCATAAATGGTAAACATAAGAGATAGACAAAAACTTACGATACAAACGTAAAAATACACAATTTATGTCTTATGTAATTTTTTCTAGAGCTATTTCCGCGATATGCCTGTTATTGGTCTCACTTTTATTACACTACATGGAAAGAGAACCGAATTCCAGTCAATCTCATAGTGACCAGCAATTAAAAGATTTTACTATCGTTTTAGCCCAGTAATTTCCTGTTTTCCCTTCTACCTACAAGGAAGCAAGTAAAAAGATCCTAATGTTTAACTTGATTAGTATGATATAGTTAAAAGAATAATCTTTAATAAGGATAGTTTGTTTGCAGAAGGCAGAAGAAGGTCATGTGAATGGAACTCATCAGATTTGTTTCATAGACTATCAAGGCCTTTCCCTTTTAGCACATGATAAAGGAGCACATTTCGTTGATATGTTCGTGAAAGTTCGAACTATTGCTGTGCGTTTACAGATTATCATACAATATTTTTATATATATTTTAGAAATAACCAATTTGGAGTTAATAATATAAGAACATTTCAGATTTTCTCACAATCCACGTTAAATGCTGAATCACGAACTCAAAAAGAAAGCTTTCACCACTTTCAATACTTTAATTTCTCATATAAATCTTGTCTTAAAACACGAGTTTCTGACATATCTTACTGTTCCACTAAACCTTGTTCATCCCTCTGTGTGTGCTGCCACTTGTTTAATTCTTCGTTTATGAGCTCACATATATTCCTTTAACGTGTTTTATAGACAACAGTATCCTCGTGTCTATGAAAGGCTCTAGACGGAATTCGATATTAGTTTATGTTTTAAACATAGTTTTCTTTTGCTACTGTTTCATACGGAGAGAAAACATTATTTGCATGCACGCAATCTTTCCATTACAGACTTTATCTGCCAAGGAACGCAGATACAGCATGACGCAAAAGTTACTGTTTTGTGAACAAAATTTTGGGTTATTGTTAGCATAATATTTTAAGCTTAAACCCTTTGGATTTATTTTAATTACTTATCTAATGAAATATTTTTGTATCAACTGACCAAAATTCTCAGATAAAAATATTGTTTTTACCGGCCTAAAGAAGAAAAAGAAGAAAAAAAAGCCGAACTGCATGCAGTGGGATTGATCATATTCAATGAACAGTTCTGCGATTAGAATGTACAAAATTAGTTTGTAGAAATGCTTAGGTATCACCTATATAATACATCTATAAACTTCAATCTAAAGTTTAATTTGTAATGTTTACTTTCGTGCCTATGTAATTAATGAAAATATGGAAAAATTTCACAGAAAATGTATTTTATGGCCAGGAGTGTAAAGAAAAAAGCTAAAAACGAATGGCGCCTTTCTAGTTGGGAAAAGTATAAGTACCAAAAATTTAAATCAATAACAAGGAATATCTGAGAAATGTTTAGTTCCACAAGAGATGTGTACAGCAAATTGTGTGTTTTAAAATTTTTTTTTTTTGTGTGTATGTAATAAGTTTTGCCTATCTCTTACGGTTTATGAGTTATGAAAAATGTATCCACAACGAAGAGCTCTTAAGACGTTATATATAATTTATTATGAAAATGTTTTAATAAAAACGTTAGAGCCATAATTGAGAACATAAAACTTTCGAAAAAAATTCCATGTAAGGGGCATTTGGGGGTGTGGGGTGTTTTTTGAAAATCTTCGTGTAGCATTATTGGAGAATACTGAACTTAAATACAAAAGTAAGTATTTAACGACATGTTTTGAGTTATACTGCTCTCTCGCTCTCTCACACACAAACATGGGCCTTTCTCTTTCTTTTATTTTTTGTTTTTGGAATTTGCGGGGTCTCAAATATATATTTCCTGTGAAATCTAGGTATCAAATTTTACTTCTCTATTACTATTTACAATGCATGTATATGATAGAGAAAGTAATAATAAAATAAATATGCATTCCTGTAACTCTTCCTAAACGGAATTGGGATTAATTTTCATCCTTTACAGTAGAACTAACTGGATGAAAAGGTTAGCTCATGGAGAGAATTTGTTATTGTGTTGTAAATCTTAAGCCTATAAAGTAAATAGATTACATTTCCATTTGCAAATTCTGTCAGCAAGCTCAAAGTCAATAAAGTTGAACGTGTTCTGTTCTGAGAGAGGCAAGTTTCTTAATTTAAGTCACGTTTCTCGTCTTGAGTTTGATTTAGAACAACTGTAACTTCAGCGAGGACAGAAATTTCTGCCGCTTAGAATCTACACATCGTCTGTGATATGTAGAACAGTTACCATGCTCAAATTAATGGTATTTGCGTATAAAAATTACTTTAAAAGGAATAGACTAGGAACTGTTATCATTATTCTCAATATTTCTTTGGGAGATACACGTTTTAAGGTCTCACGAATCCAAAAATAGAATTAAAAAGGTATCCATGTTTTGTATGTATCTGAACAGCTATAGTAATAAACAAGTCAGATAAGTATTAAAATTCGTACCTAAGTTCAAAAGCTAAGGTTTTTAAATACAATTTTTATTTTAAAAATCTTTTGAATTAAAAAGAACAATATTTTTTCAAAATAAACCGAACATGTTTCTGATATTCAAATATCTTAAAACGTATAAGTTGAAACATTGAAATTACGTAGTTTTATGTATTCTGTGGTTAATCTGCAAGGTTTTCCTTCATTCTATTTGCATTTTTTTTCAACTAGACAGTAAGAAATAGACAATTTATTCCTAGGGGAATAATACCGTTGTGGTTTCTGACCTTCGAGTTAAACTATTTCACCAAGCGGTCAACCCGTTTCAGAGGTGGAGCAGCCAAAGGGCGCTGTCCGTTACCTCAAATAGTAGGATAATAATGAGGGTGGCTGTGTAACGAGAGGGCCTACAGCTTCTGGCATTGACTGCTAACCAATTGAACCTTTATAATATTTCACATAAGATAGAAGCAGGGACTTAGAAAGGGCCGATTTAAAATCTCCATCCCAAAGCCGCGAAGTCAATCGTGAACCTCAGAATAAGAGTCATGAACGAGTCACGAGTTATCCTACTGCTCCAGGAAGTATATTATAAGCATACTGTAACTTTTCGTAAAATTACAGTTCCCAAATATTATTTGTTGTTATTTGATAGATTTTTTTTTAATTTCTCTACACGTTGTATGTACATAGTGTATAGAGAAGGTATTATTTCACCGGAAATAAACGTTTTAGGTTCCCCTGTATCCAAAAAAAGAATTTTCAGAAAAAGGTCCGTGTGTGCATGTGTGTGTCCGTGTGTCCGTGTGTCTGCGAACACAATAACTCTAAAAAGGAAAAGTCGGCAAAATACCAAACTTGGTATTTAAGTTTAGTATCTTCCAGGGATGCGACACGAAGATTTTGAGAAAAATTCCCCCACCCCAAAATACTCTTTAGGTAGAATCTGAATATCTGATTTTTGGGTGCAATACTTTCTCTATACACTATGCACATAATACGTGTGAGAAAGCGAAAAAAAAATGCAAAAATATACACTTTTTAAGAACAAAATGTTCATAGCTAAGAGTACCAAACCCAATTGCATGACATATTATGACACAAAATTTACACATTTATCAAAATGGCTGCTTAAAGTGGCCTGGAACCTTACCGTAAGTAAATTCCTTCACTATACATTTTATTTTTTGCATTACCAGTGTACACCAACTTTGGCATTATATTTAGTAATCATAGGTATTAAACACTAGTAAACATTGTTTGGGTAACGCCCTCAATCCTAATTGTTTGTGCAACCTTAAGCTCTGCACCAGCTTTCGCACTGGGCAGGAGATTTATTCATTTATTTTATACATCAACTTTTAATTATTTTAGAAGAAATATAAAAGAATTAAATATTATTATAAGAAGCAATATTGCTAGTCGCATTCAACCAACTATACTACTTAATAACCCAACACGGCCCTCATAAACGAATCCAATACATCCCTAATAAACCGATCTAATATAAAAGTGAAAAACTGCAAAAAAACCTAATGTGTTCTATTCACATTACAGAACTGTAAAGAAAGTCATAAATTACTGAGAGAACGTAGGCTTTCACGGCCGGAGTCAGTGTAACTAAGAAATGTTTCCGGGCTGTTTTGCCGTGGTCTGCTGGTGTTAGGAGTACCAGACGTTTCGTCCACAACTACGGTGGTCATCTTCAGTGGCGCGGTCGAAGTTTTCTAGGAGAAGGTTTCGACCGCGCCACTGAAGATGTCCACCGTAGTTGTGGACGAAACGTCTGGTACTCCTAACACCAGCAGACTACGGCAAAACAGCCCGGAAACATTTCTTAGTTACACTCATAAATTACTGTTAAAAAGTTTATTATATCATATTAATCGAGATGACAGCGCCGTGGTCAAGAGGTTAGACCACTCTCCTCTCATCCAGGTGACCGCATGTGGGATTTATGATAGACAAAGCGGCGCAGGGGCGAATTTTCTCCGGGTACTCCAAATTCTCCCGCCATCAAATTCCATCTCCATTCTATGTATCATCAGTGTCATCGCCTGCGGTGCCAAAGTAATAAAAGTGCATGTTAAACACTATAAAAATAGCATAAATTATCTTTATTGCTTGCTTCCTTGTAAGTAGAAGGGAAATAAAGGAATACACTGGGCTAAAGTGATGAAAAACCCTTTTAAAAGATGGTTACCATGTGGTTGAAATCCGTTTCTTTGCTTTGACAAATTCTCGTATGATTAAAGTTTATAAATAATTTAAAAGTGAAACCAATAACAAGGTGTACCTAAAAATGATCACCTACACGATAAAATGAATGTCATAAATTGTCTTTTTAACAAGATCCGCACTTTTTTCTTTTCTGTAGCAGTTATGCAACATTTAGCAACATGTATTCAGAATAAGCAAGTCTTTTCAGAATATTCCCAGAAAATTCAAAATACCTATACATTTTATGTGTCATGTAAAATCTTTAATATTCGCTACTTTAATCCAAATCTTTTTAGCAATTCTTTGAGAAAATAAAAATTTTCAAAATTTTTTCCATGTAAAGCGTAGTTTGGGGTGGGGAGAATTTTTTCAAAATATGCGTGTCGCATCACTGATAGATACTAAACTCAAATTTCAAATTTGGTATTTTACCGAATTTTCGTTTCTGAGTTATCATGTACACGGACACACGGACCTTTTTCTTAAAATCTGAGTGCTACATTCACATGGCTTTCTCTACATCTCTGTAAGATCAGTCTTGTTAAAAAACTTATGCTTCTATCCACTTCAAGCTAATCAAGATAATCATTAGCAGAATGCTTTATTGTAAGTAGAATGGAAATAATGAAATGCACTAGGCTAAAACAATAAATGAATTCTTTTCTTAAAGACCTCAAGACCATAATATATAAGGTGCAGTGCACCTTACACAATTGATTACTACACGCTTGAAATCCTCTGTAACAATCATTATAATCACTGGAAGATGACAGAATATATAAATTAATATAAAAATTAAATCTGGAAATTTTTGGTGAGTTCTACCTCTTGAGCTTGATGTCATACGTTATAAACAGTAAATTACACATATTTACTTATTGTTTGGAAGCTAAATCATACAAAAGTTACACGGTCTGGGCAACCCTTGAACCATAGATCTTAGGTTAACCCGAACGGTTGTCTTTTGAGATAAAGGCAAATATCCGTACACACTTAAATTGAAATTGGAATAAGGCGTTTTATTTTTCGGTTTTATTTTCATTTATTATTTTTATTAACTTTTGCTTAAAAGACCGGAGAGGTTCAAATGACGAATGAGTGAAATTAATGAAGAAATTAGTTTATAGAAAAATTCTATAGCAATTTTCTAACGACTGAGGACTTCATCCTAACCAGTGAAGAATACATTCAGAGTAAATAAATAAATCAGGCTGGTGTTGTTGATATAACTGATTATGATGATGATGAAAAATGAAAATAAAATGACTTTCCTATTTCCTTTTAACCCTCAAATTTTTTGGAAACGCTCGACTGTGCATAGCCTAATTAAAATTGTCATACTTCATTAAAGATTCAGTTAAGTTTACAAGCTTTTTAGTAGAACACTGTAAATAAAGGTATCTCGAAAATCAATCGGTTTAAAATGAGTCATTTACCGTTTTAATTATACAATGGTATTTGTTGTTATTTTAAAATACTGGTTTTAGGAAATAACTTTCTGACTCCATGTCGTGCAGCAAACGGAAGGAGTAACCTGGAATGAAATACGAATTCAAATTACATTTTATTTATAGAGCTGATGTTATATTAGCAGATGCTCCATTAACAAAATCTACTTTTTTACCTTTGCTTGGGATTTAATTTCGTCTTGAAATTATTAGACTCGCAACAGAAACAAGTTGGGTCTCAAAAGGTCACACCCATTACACTCGCTTACGGTCAGCGAAGACAGTTTGAATTCGATGTTTGAGGTCAAGTCGGAACTTTTTACTAACAACGTGCTGGAAATAAGACACGAGTTTATCGGCTTTCAGGACACACATACACATTCACACACTCACACATACTTACGCACATGCATTTACAAAGAACAAGAATAACTTAAGTGGGGTCAATTTGTTGCTCAAGTACAGATGTAAAGGGCATATTTCTTAAGTTCTAAGCGAAATAAAGAATAAAAATACCTGTATATGTGTCCTATTTGTCTTCCAATTGCAGATGTAAGGGAAGCATATGTATATAAGTTAGGAGGTGAGGAAGTAATATGCTTTTATTTTTGCTAAAGATATTGTGATTTTTGCAGTTTTCAATGTCACTCCATAAGGTTCTACTACCACTTCACTAATATGATTTAGTTCAACGATATAATTAAGTGCGCCAGAGCTGTCCCAGAAGTACTTGACCTAACAAAGAAAGCACAAGACTTTTGGGGAAAAACATCTTTATTTCTCTACATAGTCTCCTTTCAGCTCAATACACTTTTCCCAGCGATGTTCAATAGCTTCGATATCCTATTTGTAGTGAGAACTATCGAGGTCTGCAAAATAGCCATCACTGCACCTCTTCATTGTTGGAAAATCCTCTATCACCAAGCCATTTCTTCAAGTCTGGAAACAGAAAACAATCCGAGGGGGCTAAATCTGGCGAATAGGGTGCATGAGGAAGCAATTCGAACTTTAACTTATTGATTTTGACAATGGCGATAGTGGACTTGTGCGTCATTGTCTTAATGAGACAAAACTTTCTTTTTCGCTAAATGCGGCCGTTTTTGCTCGATTTCATCACTCAGACACTGTAACGTTTTTGAGATCGTAAATGAAAATTATCCCGCGTGCATCCAGAAAACTGACGCTATAACCTTGCCTGCAGATGTAACTATCTTCGCCCTCTATAAGCCGATTCGCTCCTTCCAATCCACTATTTTGATCGTTCCTTCATCTCAGGTGTGAAGGGAATTGACCCAGATTTCATCCATTGTCATAAATCGACGCAAAAAGTGGGCTTTATTGCAACGAAACATTGCCAAAAACTCGACCGAACATCCTCACGACGACGCTGTTATTGTTCTATTGTGAGCAAACGCAGCTCCCACATGGCACACAACTTTCTCATATCCAAATTTTCAGTTAGTATGCAATGTAAGAACTTTTTGAAATGCCTACAATGTCTGCTAGCTCGTGCACTTTCGGTCGACGGTCATCCAATAGCATTTTGTGGATTTTCTTTACAATTTCTGGACTGGTAACCTCATTTGGTCGACCATTGCGATGTTCGATTTGGCAGCTCGTACGGCCGTGCTTAAACTCTGCCACTTAAAGTTTCACTGTTGTAAACGAAGGAACATACTTCCCCTAAGTAGAATCTAGCGCAGCTTTAATATTAGTTGAGCTAAGACCTTTCAAATGAAAGTATTGTATCACATAACGATGACCAGTTTTATCCATGTTTACAAATTTGCTGAGAGCATTCCCTAATGATGGCTGCCAACTGCTAAACAATGTAAAACCTACAAACTTCAAATTTAAGCTTTTTAAGATTGGTACTTTTTACCATTGTTGTCGTTTAAAACAACAACTGCTATCTATACGTCAGGTCGGGTACTTCTGGAACAGGCATCATAAGACCTATTCTAGTCCATGCGGTAGCGTCACTACGCGACACACCACTCGTCACAAACTCATTCGGAGAACAGCACTTTTTGTTACACCATAAACGCAGTCACTAATTCAGTCGTGACATGTAGAAGCTGATTTATCTTACAAAGTTCCAGAACTTTCTAGAAGCGCAGAGAAGGAAAACTTCCAGAAGATTCTATTTATTTCCCGAGGGCGCTTCTGGGCGAGTGTACTACCACGTCTGTTGGCCAGAAATAAAATGGAGTTTTATTTAACGCTATTTAACTACAGTGGTTCTCAGCGTCCCATTCTCAGCGTTGGGCCTGAAATACCATCTAAATTTGCTCAGAGGACTCTTTATCAGGCTTGAAGTTCTTTTACGTGCCGTAAATCAACGACACGGGACTAACGGCTTTACTTCCCTTCCGAAGGAAGCCATGCTAAGGATTTTTACGCCCGAAAAAACCCATCGTTCTCCACCGGGATTGAACCCACGACCTTGGTAGCATGGTAACCACTACACCATGGAAGGCGACAACTCATTTGCCCAGAGCTGACCTCCCGATAACTTAGGTCCATTGTGGCTGCGTCACAATATGGTTTAGTATATTGTTTTGATAATATATATGTCTTTCAAAAGTCACTCAAATTTTAAACTATTATAATATTTAAAACACAATAAAGCAAAATAAATAGCACACTGGGCAAATAATGGGGTTAATTTTCGTTTATTTTTCAGTTCACCGTCACCATGTGTTCAGCATTAATTATGAATCTAACAGTAAATGCTAGAATACAGCTGATTCAATGATATTATGAAAGAAAAAGAGAAGTTTTTATCAAAAACTAAGACAATTTAAAACTTTTAACAATTTAAGAGTAGGACCATGTTCCATTCGTAATTATGGGGATTTAATCAGGAAGTTTAAGACAGCTCATTCTGATAAGACAAAATCTGGAGGGCTAAAGGTAATCAATGATGCCACTGTTATTAGGTGTTTTGAATGTACACCCTGTAAAATAATTAATTCTCCAGATCTTCGGCGATCATGTCATTAGTAGACATTTTCAAAAAAAAGAAGAAGTGGCTGCTGCGATCTACAGAATTCAATCGGACCGTCGTTTTGTTGTGAGGTTACCTTAAAGAACGAGTTTTCCTGATGCATCCAACAACCCGACAGCAACTGAAAGAGTGTTAGACATTGCTAAAATTCCAATACACCATCTGCAAAATGCTGTGTAGAAAGAATGGTATACGTTGAACTAGAGAAATACTTCTCTAATTTTTTATAAAACCCTATTACATGCTCAATATGCGACTTTTCTTGTTACTTTCTCTACACATACTTTGCACATTGTGTATAGAGATTTCACAGGAAATACACGTTTTAGGGTCCCCTATATATGTATATATACATATATAAAAGCATTTTTCGATAAATATCCGTGTGCATATCTGTGTGTCTGTGTGCCTGTGAATATGATAACTCGAAAACGTAAAGTCAGTAAAATGACCAAACTTGGTATTTAACTTTAGTATCTTACAGACATGCGACACAAATTTTGAGACCCCCCTAAACTACCTTTACATGGGAAAAAAATCGAAATTTTTGATTTTCTCAAAAATGGCTCTAACGATATTGATTAAAATACCCTATATTAAATATATTTATATGAAAAATGAAACGTATATCTTGAATTTTGTGAGAATAACCTCTAAAGATCGCTTTATTCTGGATGAATTTGACTGAATTTGGCTTAACTGCTAAGGTGCAAGAGATAAATAAAAACTTACTACACAAATAATGTAGATCTCGTTAAAACACACAATTTATATTATATACGCTTTTTTTGTGGAATTGGCCATTTCTGAGATATTTCAAGGTGTTTGTCTTAGATTTAAAATATTTAAACTTTTCTCAAACTTTTCTCCTGGCCAGGAATAGAAACAGATTTCAACCACATGGCAACCAGCTTTTATAAGATATGACTATCGCTTTAGCTTAATGTATTCCCTTATTTTCCTTCAACTTATAACGAAGCAATTCCTACTAATATTAATCTCTATTATCGTACAGTATATAGAAAAATATGCTTTTTAACAATAATGTGTCACAGTGATGTAGAGAAATTCAAGTGAATGGAACAAATCAGATTTTTTTTTGTTTTCCTATCTCAACTCTTATAATATTTATAGTGGTTTAATTTTGAAATGAAACTTGGTAAAAGCTGCAATAAAATTGCTATCGAATTGCAGCCCCCCTCACTTTGATTTGGAAACATTTCTCTTAGGCGGTATATGCAAACAAATAGAGATCAGTTTTTCCCAAAAACACATGTTTAGATAATTTCAACATGCGGAAAGTTTAAAGATGACTAGAAATAGCAATGAAATGTCCTACAATGAAGAATTAACGAGTTGTTTTCAAGATTTGTATGATTTAAACCGAATAATATAAGATAGAAGCAATAAAGAAGAAGTAGAAATATTTGTGTTATTTAGATAAAAATCTTCTTCAGTTGCGTCGTGCGAAACTTCACGTTTCTTTCCTCTATATTGAGATGAGAAAGCTCCAAATTTACATGAATTTCCTTTTTCGAGCCACAAAACGGTGTTGAACGGAGTTTCTTTTTCTTGGAAGATTTCAAATTCATATATGGGGTGAAAAAGTGGGCATATTGCAGCACAAGTGCACCCTAGGCGCTTCAGTGACACTATTTACACTCTCTATATCTCTACCAAGAACAATGGGTTCTGGAAAACGCCGTATTGCATTTTTCTTATTTCGTCTTCTTATTCCTTTCATAAGACTCATATCGGGTCTACGGAATCAAATGTTTAATAATATAGACGAAATATACTTATGTATTATATGACAGCACGGAATGGGATCTCATATTGGCACACAGCATTTTAAAACTGTTTTACTCTGACTCCGTTTCTTATACACAAGAGTTTAATCAACATTTTCTATTTACGATGTGTAAAACGGTTGGAATGCTATCTTATCTCCGATTAAGTTGGATGTATTTTCCATCGTGATGATGCTTGATTGCAGTGAAGGACCGTTACTTCTTGTTTGCCTATTTTTATTTTATTTTCCTATTTTAATTTCCTATTTTTATTTTTCATCCCCTTTTCTTTTTAATTTAGTAATGCATGAAATAATGAAGGATATAAAAATAATGGTGAATATAGAATGGAAACTAAATATATTTATATAGTACAATGAGGTAATCTTGATGGTGAATTCTGAAGATGATTTTGAAGATATCTATATGGATTTTACTTTAGCTGCCGAAAGCTTAACTTGAAATATCATTAACAATGTAATATGGTATACACCCTCCAGCAAACCTATCTATAAAAGTTCATATTCATCTTTCTACTTCAGTTAATCGAGCTAATAATTTGCAGAAATACTTTTATTACACATTTCCCTATAGATACAAATTAAGCGGTCTTTCACACCCAGTATAGAATGGGACGCTGAGAACCACAGCAGTTAAAGAGCGTCCATAAGTAAAACTCCATTTCATTTCATTTTAACGGTATTAAGATAATAGAGTGGGGTTAAACATGTATAAAGAGCTCTGTATCCTAACCTCCGAAATTTTGCTGATCGGTTAGTAGCACTATTCATATCTATGTATATAATTGTGTGAAAATATTTATCAAAAATAAACATTGTGAAATCAAGAAAAATATCATGAATAACAAACTTACATTGAGTTCCATAAACTTGACTCCTAAAATAGATAAAATAACCTGTAATAAAGTTCATACTTGCCCGCCTCTGTAGTGTGTGGGTAGTGTGGTTGCCTCAAATTCAAGAGGTACTGAGTTCGAATATCTGTTAGTGCGAGTTACCCGGGGATTTTCCTTGTCCTGAGTAGACGTATGTCAAGTATCCTATAGGAGCTGTCAATCATGCGGAAAAAGGAATTTGAACACTTTTTGTTATTCCTGCTAAAACAACTAAATTAATCATTTAGTGCCTCCAGCTTCTTTATCAGCATTAGTTCATTCCAACTTTAATTACAACGGGAGTTTATTTATTAATTTGATTAATAAAGATATTCCTAGAGGATTTCTAACTTTATTATTGATGATTTCTGTTTTAGTTATATTTATATAAAAATTTAGGGTTAAAAAGTTATACTCAAATTTTGACTTCAATCCTTATATAAATACTGTTAAAACTAAAAGGAAGCTCCAAAAATTAAGCTCTTTGAGCATCGTTGCACTGATTTAATTCATCTTCCGATATTGACTTACCAGGTTAAGGGGCGTTAAGCTAAAAAGAAAAAAAAAAGTCGTGCTTGAGTATAAAACATTCTGCAATAATGATTATTCTCTTGTCTTCTTGTTTCTTTTTAAAATTGTTTCCATTTATTTGATGTAAGAAACTTCTATTTATTTTGTTATTGATTTATTCCACAGTTTTAACCTTTAAAAGAAAATAATTCTTATTTAGTTTATATAAATACATTTTAAAGAGTAAACAGTATGTATTTGTATTATTATTATTATTATTATTATTATTATATATATATATTTCCAGCAATCATTTAACTTTGTAGTATAGTCACAGAACCAATAAATTATGTTTGTATTCGGCTACACCACTCTACGCCTTGAGGCTCACCTTGTAAAGCCGTGTACGTATATGATATAAATAAACAAAACTGGAAAGCAGAGGTGCTCTGTGATTAGTTGAGGTGATAATAATAAGCCGAAGGCAAAATTTAGTTTTATGTAGCTGTAAATTGTTTAATTTCGTCACACCAACAATGTGTGATTTGTGTAAGTAGAAAGAAAGAGGCATGTGAGTAGGGGACGTGACGCCACATCTCACAAAGTCGCTCCAAAATTATTCCATAGTTTTGATACCAACAAATTAGAAAAGGAATATTTGTAAGAATTTATAATGTAGACAGATAGTATATTTTTACTTTCTCTACACGTACTATATACATAGAGAAGGTATTGCATTCCACCAAAATATTTGATGCCGAGATTTCACAGGAAATGTATGTTTTAGGGTCCCCTGTATCCAAAAAAAGTATTTTCAGAAAAAGGGCCACATGTGTGTGTGTCCGTGTGTCCTTGAACACGATAACTCAAAAACGAAAAGTTGATACATTTCATTTTTCATAAAAGTATCTTAAACATACTGTATTTTAGTCAAAATCTTGAGAGCCATTTTGAGAAAATTAAAATTTTTGAAAAATGTTCCATGTAAAGCGTAATTGGGGGCAGGGTGATTTCTTGAAAATCTTTGTGTCGCATCCTTGGAAGATAGCAAACTTATATACCAAATTTGGTATTTAACGGTATTTTCGTTTTTGAGATATGCTGCCCACAGACACACACACACATACATGGACCTTTGTCTAAAATGTGTTTATTTGATTCAGAGGGTCTCAAAACATATAATTCCGGTGAAATCCCGGTATCAAATTTTTTGGTGCAATACAATACCTTCTCTATACACTGTATACATAATACGTATAGAGAAAGTCAAAAACAGCTAGATTGGTTTGGAAGAAAATATTGTAGTAGGTACATTCAATATTTTGATGTATTGGAGGTGTCGCTGGAAATGCATTTTTTGAGGATTCTGGAATACCCCCTAAAATATTTTTGTAAAAAGGTCCGTATGTTTCGGTGTCTTTATGTGCGTGTGTGAAATGTGTAACTTAAAAGAGAAAAGTTGGTAAAAACCGATTAGTCTCTTGCAAGAATGGACTACGAAAATTCCTGAGAAAATCTCCCTACACCAAGTTATTTGTTAAATGAACAAATGTTCGTTGTTTTTTATTTTCACAAAATAATTATAACAATTGTGATTCCGATTAAGGATTTAAAATACGCGTGGTTTAGATATTCGCATGGACTGAAATGCATAATTATTATCCTGAATCCTCTAGTCCTCTAAAATTCTCTTCATTCTAAATTCAATTTATACAATTTGCAAAGGGTAGGCCAAAATGCACTACAACAAAAATGTAGATCTATTAAATCACAATAACATCTTTGTGGCATTATTCATTTCCGAGATGTTTTTATTACTGTTTGAAATATCAAATACTTCATACTTTTTCAATTATAAAAATTCTATTCGTTTTTCATTCTCTATACATGCAAAGAAAATAGACAGTGTCCTACTCCTAAAACATTTAACTATTGCACTCATAGAGAATAAAAAAAAAAACAAAAAAAACAAAACAATATCTTCAAAGCTTATCTCGATAAAATGAAGTTGATATAAGAATAAGCTTTTATAAACATAGTTCGTTGAATCTTGAGTAGAGAAAGTCATGTAATGGAACAAACTTTTTCAAAACCTGTTTCACATTTTCGCTGTCTGTTTTGCATTTAGGTAAGTGTTGTTAGCATGTTCACACACATACACACATATCCATGTCTAAGAACACTAATTCAATATCCCCCCAGGCCGCACCGTGGCCGAGTGGTTAGACCACTCGCCTCTCACCTAGATGACCTGGGCTCGATCCCAAGCGGCGCAGGAGCTGGTTTTCTCCGGGTTGACTGGTTTCCCCCGCCATCGTATTTCACCAGGGCTCCATCATTATTCCATGTATATCACCAGTATCACCGCATGTGGTGCCATGTTAGTAAAAGCGGGCGTTAAACTCTATCAAAACAAAGTACCTCCGACCCCCTCAACAAAACCCACGACCCAAGTCCCTAAAAAGCATTGCACGTTGACTGACGGGAATCAAGGCGGAGGCTTCAGTAACTGAAAATACGAAGTTTATTCCATTAAAAGCAAACGTGAGGGTTATTTATCGATTTCTTGCGGCCTTTATTGACTGTAGGTAGTTAATAAATGCAGTCGTAAACAGAACTCCGCTAATAATCCGTCCAATTCTCTCTCCCATTCCTAGCGTCAGTTTTACTGTTCATTCGTGTATAACCATTTCTAGCGCAGCAAAATGTCACGAGGAATAAACCATTCTTATTGCAGCACATATATTTGATTCTTTATCTCGGCTACCTCAAACGTTGGCCTACTTTATGTCCTGGCATATTTAAAGTGGCGCAGGTGCTATTTTCTCCACTTATTTGACTATTTTCATAGAACACCATTTCCCAAATGAACATAATTTCAGCTTCTGGGATTCAAATTCAATTGTGTTATTCTCAAAATTACAACTACATATGTATTACTTTCTCTACACGTACTATGTACATAGTGTATAGAAAAGGTATTGTAATACACCCAAAAATTCGATACCAAAATTTCGCCGAAAATACATGTTTTGGGTTCCCCTAAATACAAAAAAGTATTCTTAGACAAAGGTCCGTGTATGGGTGTGTCTGTGGACAGCATGTATCAAAAACAAAAAGACCGTTAAATACAAAATTTGATATTTAAGTTTGGTATCTTCCAAGGATACATGAAAATTTTCAAGAAAATACCCTCACACTAAACCAACCTTTATATGAAACATTTTTCGAAATTTTTGATTTTGTCAAAAATGGCTCTAACTATTTTAGTTATAATACCTTACATTTTTATGACAAACGAAATATATATCTTTAATTTTCTGGGAATAGCCTCTGAAGACATGTTTATTCTGAATGAATTTTGCGGAATTTTGCATAACTGGTAAACCGAAAGAGATAGACAAAAACTTACCACACAAACACATATAGCTCGTTAAAACACACAATTTATGTCATATACATTTTTTGTGGAGTTAACCGCTTTTGAGATATTCCTTGTTATTAGTTTCAGCTTTAAAATACTTATACTTTTCTCATACGGGAATTTGTCAACTCCTGTTCGTACAAACAAAGGTATTTCAATCACATAGCAACCAGCTTTTAGCCTATAGTACCTCCTTATTTCTGTTCTACATACAAGGAAGCAAGTAATAATACTATTTCTGCTAATTTTATTTAGATTAGCATGAAGTGGAGAGAAGAATAAGATTTTTAACAGTAATTTGTATTGGAGATGCAGAGAAAGTCATGTGACTGAAACACATCAGATTTTTTTTGGAAGCTATCCAATGCAATTTCAACATCAAAAATTAAAAATATGATTGCAATTAAGAAGAATCGCAAAGTAAAAATAGCGAAAAAAGTTACTGTTGAATGTTTAACAATGTTAAGAAGCAGAATATTAAGATACATTAAGGGTTTTGACAAAAATAATAGATACGTAATACTGATTTATTTATTGTCTATTCTAGAAGCTGTTTCATAATAAACTACTGTGAATTTCAACATCACATAGAATTTGTTTAAAGACATTTCTTGAACTCTTTTGCCTAATTAGTATAGTATAAATATTAAATTACTACTATTGATTCTACACAAGTTACAAAAATATTTGAAATGTACGGATATATTTTCTTCACAATCGTATGTATAACATTTCAATTCCATTTTTCAGCGCTTCATAAGTTGCTTCATGCGTAGAGACAGATAGACGTGTAAATGCGTGAAGGTGCCTTAAAATTTAGACAGAAAAAGTACATATGTAATGGCGATATCTTTTTGTTTGCATGTGATCATGAATAAGGAAGAAAAACTTCAAACTTTAATGAGATTACATCAAGCAGATGCGCAATTTAAACATAACAGTAAATAAAGTTACAGGTATGCATTTATATGGTACTAGATATTTAAAATACAGCATTTCCCCGTAATTTTACCTCATAAAGTTCAAATACTCTTAGAGATTTTCCTTGTTATGCGGCTAATGGCACGACTTTGTCCTCCAACAATCCAGTAAGGTTTGATTAAATATTGACACCCGCAATGTGATAGGCCTTTTGGGATGGGATGGCAATCTTGATACACTTCCTAGTTTGTATACTACCGTAAAGACGAGAGAATACGTTGAACATTAAGCAAGGCTATTCATATTTATATGTATTAGTTTCTCTAGTGATTTAGCACTTTTAACTTTCACTTCACTGCAGTGGCCTAGTTCATTTTTCACTATCACGGCACCCGTCAGTCCTCGCATGCGTCCTATTCTTCCTTTACTAGGTCGTCGAACACAGGACCTCCCCAATATATTACAGTAAAAGCACTCACTGTACGTAACAACTGTCCTCATAACCTCGCTCGTAGAACGCACTGAATTATCAGCGGTTTATATCTCATGAGAAACGCACTCGCAAACTGATTCGCTCGCGAGCACATTCACCTATATACTACTGCAGTTTTCGAGAGTTTAGAATATTTGGCAGCTTATAAGAATCTGTTTATCTATCATAGCATTCTGGGGTTATGCGCTTGGCGAGACCATTACGGTGTCTACTTATCTCCTCTATCTCTTCAACCTTCCACTTAGCCCGTGCCATCCTGTCGCTAATAAAGCCTTGTAGACATTTGGTAGCAAGTCGAATAAGCAAATAAGAATAACATTTTACTTTCTCTATACGTACTATACATATACATAGTGTATAGAGGAAGTATTGTATTCCATTCAAAAATTGGATACCAAGATTTCACCGGAAATACATGTTGAATTCAAAAAAAGCATTTTCAGAAAAAGCTCCGTGTGTGTGAGTATCTGTGGACAGCATAGCTCAAAACCGAAAATACCGTTAAATGCTAAACTTGGTATTTAGGTTTGGTATCTTTCAAGGATGTGACACGAAGATTTTCAAGAAAATTCCCCCACCCCCAACTACCCTTTACATGGAAAAATTTTCGAAAATTTTGATTTTCTAAAAAATGGCTGTAACAATTTTGATTAAAATCCCGTATATTAAAGATGTTTACATACCAAATAAACTGTATATATTGAATTTTCTGGGAATAGCCTCTGAAGATCCCTTTATTCTGGATATGAATTTTGCTAAATTTTGCTTAACTGCTAAACGGTAAGAGATAGACAAAAACTTACTATACATAAAATGTAGGTCTGATCAAAACACACAATTTATGTCCCTTACATTTTTGTTGTGGAGGTAACCGTTTCCGAGATATTCCTTGTTTTTGGTTTCACTTGTGAGTACTTATATCTTTCTGGGACAGAAAGTGTCCATTGTTCTTTTAATCTACTCCTAGACAAGCAAAGAAGCGATTTGCAATGACAATCGAATAACGACAGCTTTTAAAACATTTGACTATCGGTTTAACATAGTGTATTCCCTTTTTTCTTTCTACTTATAAGGAACTAAGTAATAAGGACATTCTGCTAATGATTATATCATTAGCAGCGTGCAGAAAGAAGAATATTCTTATGTGAGAATTTTGTAGAAGAGCTAGAGAAAGTCATGTGAGTGTAACACATCAGATTTTTTTCACAGCACCAGGATTACTTTAATGTAATGCATATGTGAAATTTTTCCAACATTTTGAAAATGAAAATTTATTTTTTTATGATAAGGTAATATGAATTTCAAACTTTAAGAAAATATATCGCTTATCCCACTTGGCACACTTACCAAGTAGCTAAAGCTATAGATGGATGCTTATTAATAATCACTCCCAACTTTAAACCTTATTTTCTCACAAATTTTTCCAAAACATTTTCCTTACTCAAAATTGTCCACATTAAGCAATTATTCAACAATTTGTTTCACAATTGTTACACTGCTTTTAAAAATTACATGGAAGAACATGGTCATGTGCTTTTCCGTAATAAATTCTCCAATTTTGAGAAATAATTTATTAAATGCTGAAAAATCAAAAACCTTTGGATAGTACGAAAAGTAAATAAAATTAAAGCTCTAGTACAGAGTTTTTATGTGAATATTTTAAAAGTGATCACGTGGCTAATTTTAATTAGAATAACGAATTTAGACAACAAGAAACACATTTAAATAACCATACATGCTAGGATAGTGATATATAGCCAAAATATCATTACTATTGAGTATACATTTCAGTAAGATATCTTAAATACAGTGGATATTCCAAATTTCATAGATGCATCACATTAAGTTATATTTTCAGATAATTCTAAGAAAATTATCTAGATAATATTCAAAATAAAAAGATAAGAAATGATATTGCTGGTTAACATTGAAATAATTTAACTAAACATTTTAGAAGATAAACATAAACAATTCTTACCATACCTCCATAGCACTAGCTGCCATTAAAGTATGTATGCTTTTGTTGCTTACATATTCCATGCCCTCCACTTTCCTAATAGTTCACATTGTCATTTCCTCCTGCCTGAAGGCGAACATAGGTAGAGAAGGTATTGCGTTCCATCTAAAATTCGACACCGAAATTTCAATATAAATACATATTTTAGGGTCTCCTGAATCAGAAGAAGGCAAATTTAGAATAAAAGTCCGTGTGTGTTGTATGATGTTTTTGTTTTCAGAATCATTCCTTGTGTGTGAACACCATAATTCCAAAACAAAAATTAAACTTATCTTTAATTTCAGAATCTTCCAAGGATACGACACAAAGATTTTCAAGAGAAAAAATGGCTGTAACGATTTTGGTTAAAATACCTATATTAAAGATATTAATATAACGGATGTATATATTTCGAATTTTCTTGGAATGGATTTTAAAGCCCTCATCATTCCGAATGTCTTTTCCATTACTGGAAAACCGTAATAGAAAGACAAAAAGTTAGTCCACAAAAATGTAGAACTCATTAAAGCATACAATTTATTTCAGATGACTTCACGGGATAGCAACCGAGTTAAATTTAACTATCTGGTCAAGTCATCTGTAATAACCAACACTAAGAAACCTTCAAACCTTTAATTCAATTTACGTCATAACTTTTTTGTGGAATTAACCATTTCCAAATCATTTCTTGTTGGTTTCAATTTTAAATGTTTTCTCATACAGGAATTTGTCAACTCCTGGGCATGTAAAGAGAATGAATTTCAATCACATAGCAACCAGTGTTAAAAGCATTTGACTGTCGATTCAGCCTAGTGTTCTTCCTTATTTCCCTTTCATTTGTAAGGGACTAGGTAATAAGACCATTTTTGCTGATGCTTATCAGGCTTAGCATCAAGCAGATGGAAGAATAAGGTTTTTAAACTATTTTATTACAGAGATATAGAGTAATTCATGTGAATGGAAGACATCCGATTTTTACTTTCTCTGCACGTAATTTGTACATAATATATAGAGAAGGTATTGCATTCCACCCAAAATTCGACCGAGATTTCACCGGAAATACACGTTTTAGGGTCACCTGTATCCAAAAAAAGCATTTTTACAAAAAGGTATCTGACCACGATAACACACTTGGTATTTAAGTTTAGTATCTTCTAGGAATGCGATACAAAGATTTTGAGAAAAATTCCCCACTCCAAACTACCCTTTGTATGAAACTTTTTTCGAAAATTTTGATTTTCTCAAAAATGCTCTAACGATTTTGAATAACATACCGTATACTAAATATATGTGTATGGCAAATAAAATTTATATTTTAATGTATTTATAAATGTATTTATTCTGAATGAATTTTGCTGAACTATGCGTAACTATTAAACCGTAAGAGATAGACAAAACCTTAATACACAACAAATGTAGATTTCGTTAAAACACACAGTTTATGTTGTATGCATTTTTTTCGTGGAGTTGATCGTTTTTGAGATATTCCTTGTTTGTGGTTTCAGCTTTGAAAGAGTTATACTTTTCCATACAAGAATTTGTCAACTCCTGTCCGTACAAGCAAAGGAACTTCAATCACATAGCAACCAGCTTTTGACTATCACTTTAACCTATGCTACTCTCTTATTTCACTTCTACTTGCAAGGAAGCAGGTAATAAGACTATTTATTTTTTCTTGATTAGCATGAAGTAAATAGGGACATAAGCTTTTTAAGAATAATCTGTTGCAGAGATGTAGAGAAAGCCATGTGAATGGAACACATCAGATTTTTTTTTGTAGATGTAACCATTTTCAAATTATTCCTTGTTAATGGTTTCAATTTTAAAATACTTTATCTTTCTCATACACTTTTTTCATCTCCGGGACTTGCTTCATGTACATAGCAACCAGGGTATAAAAAATTTGACTGTCGCTTTAGCCTAGTGTTCTTCCTCATTTCTCCTTCACTTGTAAGGTACTAGGTAATAAGACCATTTCTGCTGATGCAGATGGAAAAATAAGATTTTTTAAACTAATTTTTTACTCAGCTATAGAGTAATTCATATGAATGGAAGACATCCAATTTTTAAATCTTCTCTTCGCTCCTTTGGAATTAAAATGAAGCTACAGTTTGACAACATTGGCAACAGTGCCCAATCCTAAAGTTAACGTGGAGTGTTGAAATCGTTGCATCAAGGCATAAGAGTCTGGTTTGAAGCCGCATGGAGGAACGCTGAATTAGGAAAGTCGCTTTTATAGGCAGTGCGGTTTATTATTATAGCACCTCGTATTCCGGCAAGAAGAGCAATCCGTAGCAAGTTTTAACCGTATTCAGGATGCGTGCACTATACAAACTGCTTGAATTTATTCTGAGCACGTGACTTTCTATATCTATTCTGTAAAAACTATTCTTATAAAAGCTTATTCTTCTATCTACTTCATTCGTATGGTCTTATTATTTATATGCAGAAAGGAACACTTGGCCAAAGAAATAATCAAATCTTTTAAAAGCTGGTTGCTATGTGAATCAAGATCGGTCTTTGCATGGCCAGGAATTAAAAAAAAAAAAAAGAAAGACATGAATGACAAATTCCGTTTAAGAAAAGTTTGATTATTTTAAAGTTGAAATCAATAACAAGAAATATCTCAACATATGTGTATGACATAAATTGTTCGTTTTAACGAGATCTACATTTTTGTGTATTAAGATTATACAAAATCATCCAGAATGAAGAGAGCTTAGGAGGCTAATTCCAGAAAATCCAAGATATGTATTTTATTTCTCATTTAAATGTCTTTAATATTCGGTATTTTAATCAAAATTGTAGGAGACGTTTTTGAGAAAGTAATACGTTTCGAAACATTTTCCATGTAAAAGGATAGTTTGCGGTAGGTGATTTTTCTTGAAAATCTTTGTGTTTTATCCTTGGAAGGGGCTGAACTTAATTATCAAGTAATTTAACCGAATTTTCGTTTTGGAGTTCTGTTTTTGGACTTCTACACTAGTGTGAAGAAATCCTGTTTGCAAATGTGGGTCTAGATTAAAATAAAGTAGATAAATAAGCATTATTATGAACATTTATTTATTGTTGTCACACAATCAGTGCACAGTAAAGGTTCGAAAATTAAAATCGGACTGACAGCTTACCAGCTGGCCAAATTGGCCCGTATTTGAGTATATAGATATTTCTTTGTGAGTTAAAAGAGTTGCAGAACTCAACGGGGTATTTCAAGTTAAAACCCGCTACTGGAGAACTGGAGAGCGCGACCTTTGCTCTCTGTCTCCAAGGGATAAAACGAAATTCGCTCAGCCAGATCCCCTCATACCGGTCTTAACTTGAAAAAGGTCGTGGAGTTCTGTAACTCGTTTAGTGTACGAAGGGACATCTGTACACGTTCAAACTCAGGGCAGCTGAGTTGGTATGTAGTTAAAGTACTTACGGCATTGTAAACCGCCGTTGGTGAGTGTCATCCCAAAACTAATTTGAAATATCTTTGTGGTGTATCGGAAGAAAGCTGATGCTTCTTTTTACTTCATGCTAATCGAGAAAACATTAGCAAGAAATAATCTTAGTACTTGCTTCCATGTAAGTAAAAGGGAGACAAGGGAGTAGCATAGGCTAAAGTATTAGTCAGGCGCTGGTTGCTACTTTGCTGTTCCTTTGTTCGTATGGACATGAGTTGACAAATTCCCGTAAGAGAAATGTGTAATTTTATAAAGCTGAAACCAATAGCAAGGAATATCTCAAAAAACGACTCACTCCACGAAAAAAAGTATATAACATAAATTCTGTGTTTTAACGAGCTCTACACTTTCTGTGAAATAAGTTTATGTCTATCTCTTTCGGTTTGCCAGTTATGCAAAATTCCATAAAATTCATCCAGAATAAAGTAGCCTTCAGAGGCTATTCCTAGAAAATTCAAGATGTACATTTTATTTGTCGGGTAAATATCTTTAATATGTGATATTTTAATCAAAAACATTACAGCCTTTTTTGATCAAATCAAAATGTTTGAGCACTTTTCCATGTAAAGGGTAGTTGCAGGTGAGGGGATTTACTTGAAAATCTTCATGTCGCATCCTAGAAAGATACTGAACTTAGGGTAATGTAAATCAGAATATCCCTTTAAGATCATAATTGACATTTTGTTCTAGCTACATTCATTTTCCAATTTTAAATAAACACATGCTTAAAATGATTCACGTCTCTGAAGACTTTCTAGCTCAATTTTTTCTCTTTTCACTTTATTTCTCTACAACTTTGTACATAGTAGAATGTGACGTAGAAATGTCACTGGAAATACGTGTTTTAATGAATCTAAAAAGCAGCATTTTTAGAAAAAGGTAACTATGTTTTTATATTACCTACCTCCAGTTTTCTTTCCCTCTTTCTTTTTCTACAGCACATTATATATGTAGTAGGCAGAAAAGATATTGTATTCCACCCAAAATGTGATGTATATATTTCACATGCTTTGAGGTAACATGAATCAAAAAAAAAAAAAAAGAAATATGTTTGTTTGTTTATGTGTGTGTATACACACGAGTGCGTGTTCGTGTGAACATAACTAAAAGGGAGAGATGTATGGACGGTTTGTGAGGGATGTGTTGAGTAAAAATGGAAAAGTATATTAAATATCGAACTTATAACAGATTCCACTATCACTTTAGCTTATGGTATTACCCTATTCCTCTTTTAACACTAAATAGCCTGTAAAAAACAATACTTCTGCCAATATTTATCTTTAAAAGTGTGAAGCAAATAGAAGAAGAATAAGTTTTATAACTATAATTTATTGCAGTATAGTAGAGAAGTTATGTGAATGTAGAACATAAGATGTTTTCAACTTTTCCGTTTCTGCTAACTGTTATTAAGAAGTCAAATTTGACGTACTCCTTACATTGCTAAATTGAGTAGATTTCAGACCGATTACCTCAGAAAAAATTAACACTTCTTGAGATAGTTGACTTAAGAAATAGAATATTTCATTGATTACATTTTATAGTGATCTATATCTTAGTCAACCGACACAAATCAACAACAAAGTGTATCTGTAATACGCTGTGCCTTTCTGGAGAGTCGAAGCTAGGCCCAAGTTGCCATTTGTCACTAAAACAATTGCATGCTCCGGAGAGAAAACTTAAAACTTGAACTTAGGTGGCTTGTGCCATAATCTGCTAATGAACAGATTATAAGTCCTCCCAACTCCACATGGAAAAAAGTTTCAATGTCTTCTCGAAAATGCAAGCTTTACAAATTGGAGTATTTACGTTTCTATGAAGGATATTATATACTAATAAAACAGACATTTGGCATTCTAAGTTCAATATCCAAGGTTGCGACACCCTAACTAACCTTTACAATGGCTAACAATTTTTATTAAAAGGCCATATGTTTAAAATATTTGCATGCTATACGAAATCTATATATTGAATTTTATGGAAATAGCCTCTGAAGACCTCTTAATTCTGGATGAATAACTCGTAAGCCTTAAGAAACAGACAACATTTACTACAGAAAAATGTATATTTCATTAAACAACAGAATTTATGTCATAAACAATTTTTTCGTAGGATTAACCGCTTCCGAGATATTCCTTGTTATTTGTTTCAGTTTTAAACTACTTAAAAATTCTCAAGCGTGAAGTCAACTTTCATTTTCTCTCTTTTGTTTTACTCTGAGAATGCAAAATAAATCGACGTTGAATTCTTTCACATAGCGATAACGTTTAAAAGATTTTACTATCGCTTAACATAGGATTTCCTTCTACTTCCCTATTTCCTACTGCCATTTCTGCTAATGGTTATCTCAATTAGCGTGATGTAGATAAAAGAAAAACTATTTTCAAAGAAAGTTTGGACATGTGAATGGAACACATCACATTTTTGGATCTTTCCGTAACATTTTCGGCTTCATTGCAATGAAATTATAGGAGGGGATAAGAGGTTTTTTTTTGGTAGCTTAACGTCCTTTATGAATAAGAATTTGAATACACGTGATTATTTAACACAAAATTATTGATAACTTATAAGCCATTAAAGCTGAAACCTCAATGGACTTATACAGTGGTCATGTAGCATATGTGTACACAAATTAAGTTCCCAGAAGTTAGATTTGAAATCCATTCCTTAAATATATTTCACAATTTCTTCATATATATCGTGACTTCTGTGTAATTATTAGAAGTTGCAGAGACGCTTGATTTTCAAGCCAAGCCACGTCTTCCTGTTCCATTATTCAGATCGTCTAATTGCCTGGAATGTCGTAGAGTAACGTTGATTTACCGGAAGCATTTTTCCATTAAAGCCCTTGCTACTGGAGCCGCAGTGAAGGTAATGCATTACAAGCTGAAGATTCTAGAACAGCATTAATGAGCATTTCTGCAGATGGCGAAAGAAAATACGGAGAGCACTTCAGGTGGAAGAATGGGGGTTTGAGGGGGATGGGAAGGTTGAAATGGCTTTAGGGGCACTGAAAAATTCCTGTTAAATGAAAAAAAAAAAAAAAAAAAAAAAAAGGAATACCGCAAGCGTTGATCTAGAATTATGGCCCCGAGGTCTTTCACGGCTCAAATCAATATTCTCCACTATTATTGAAAATTGGGATGCAGAGATTTACGCAGGTATTTTTTTTTTAAATTGGTTTGTGGTGAATTCAAGTGGGTAATAAAGGTAGATTTGCTTTCGGATTAATCTACACATTTGCCTTGCTGCTGAATACTAAGCGATATATTGAAAAAAAAAAAAAAAACCATAAAAACAACACATAATGCAAAAGCCAAACTGAGCTTCTTTTTATTCTGAATTAAAGCTGATATCACTCATCACTATAATGCCAATAATAATATAATAATCACTTTAATAATTTCATGATAATAATCACAAATCTAATAATAATCGCTAACCACTACAAGATTCAGAACTAAAAGAGGACACATTACTAATATCGGATAGGTATGTATAGAGGAAGTGAAAAGGGTCGCAATTTGAAGTCAATAAATAATAGCCCGCCTCTGTAGTGAGCGGGTAACGTGTCTGTGTCACATTCGGAGGTCCAGAGTTCCAATCTCGGTTAGGGTGAGTTCTTCGGATAAGGGTTTTTCCCGCGGTTGTGTAACTTTATGCTCTGTGGACCCTGGAATATTTGAATATAATTTCACCTGTTTCATTCATTCATCGTCCGACATGAAATTTTGAAATTAAATTTTATTTACGGACGCTCTTTAAATCTACGACATGGGACCAACGACTTCACTTCCTTACGAAAGGAAGCCATGCTGAGGATATTTATGTCCGAAAATCTCTCCGCCGGGTTTGAAAAAAAAAAACAAAAAAAAAAACTATAAGAATACTAGGTGTCAATTTTCTAAATGAATAAATACAACACTACAGAAAAAGTGATTCTCACACGTCAAGAGAACGAATGATCAAATACTTACAAAAACTGATATTAAATTATAAATCTACAGGTAAACGAGATTTAAGCAGGTTGCAAAGGAGATAGAAAAACTTACAATGAAAGCGGAGCAGGCTGATGTCTAAATCATGGAGTGAAGAAGAAGATTAAAGCTGAGTATAGCATATGGCATTTGTCTTCACAGATGTCCTTACTCTGCATGTTAAAGGGAGGAGAAACCAAAAGATCACAACACTTAGTGCGCCCGTTGTGACTGTACACCACGTCGCACTACACGTTAAGATATGAGATAGCAAAGTTCGCGCTCCTAAGTGCTAGCAGGCATCACACCACAGTGTTTGGGTACATACATAAAGGAATAAGGTAGCATCCATACAAAGAACACGAAAAGAAAATGCTCTTTGTAATGTTTAGCTTTAATAAGAGCGTGGGAATAATTTATTTATTTTTTTATTTGCATATATCCTGTGCACTGTAAATATATTGTAATGACGGGCCGTTAGGGACTGCTTACCAGACCTGCTCCGCTCGCTTAGCAATAGAGCGAATGAACGTGATTACTGGAAAAACAAAGGCATTTGTGTTACTTCCCTGCAGTTCAAGTAAAACATTCGGGATAACAATCCATTTCTGGAACCTTTTGAATAGTGATTTCCCGTGATTTCGATGAATGAAAGTTCCGGAGCCCGGCTACGGGAGTATACAAGGAGGAGCGATGATGCCGGCTAGCAGTCTAGTGACTGACAAACATTAAAACAGTGAAGTGAGAATAGTGAATTAAGAGTGCAGTTAACAGTAGACAGTGCATTGTGCAATCAACCGTGTATAAGTACCATGTATATAATATTAGTGTTACAGGTCTGACGTGTTTTATTATCTAATGAATACAGTGAGTTTAGTAGAAACTAGTTTTCTCATTTATAACAGTATTGCGCTGAGCAAAATTAAGAGTTTTTCACGCCCGATATAGAATGGTACGCTGAGAACCCAGTTAAGGAGAGTCCTAAATAAAAGTCAATTTCTCTCAATGTCATTAAATATGCAAGATTTTCCATTAAATTTACATGACAATAAAATACAAATAAAAAGAAATCCAGTACTATCGTATAAATATAAAAGTGGATTCAAATGCTTATTTGAAGTGAACTACATAGTCAGGGATAATCAGGAAAATTCTTCCGCTTCCTTGAGGGATATTTACATCCATGTTCATATGAAAGTTTTGTAATATACTTTTATCAGGCATACACCCTTATATTTATGGACCATTATTTATATACAAGCATCCCGTATAGGCCTCTTCCAAATGCCTTGCTATTTTAGGAAATATTGAAACCAGGAAAAGTGTTTGATTTTTATTACATATTTCAATCATGAATGTGTTATAAAAATGACAGTTTTAAGGTCCATGTGTATAGCCAGTTGGTTGCACTTCGGCTTACCGTATACTCAAGTAGATTTACTGGCGGTTAAAAGACGAAATTCCAGCACACTTGTAACACAATACGACTTTGGCAGTTACATACATTTGAAGTATTGAACCGATGAAAGAAGTTTCGCAAATCATCGAATCCGGTTTCTTTTGCATACTAATCAGGGCTACTTATAGCGTTAGCGTATTTACAACGTTATTAAAATCAATTAGTACATAAATATGCTGAAACTCATGGATCACTACTTGGGTTCTGTTGAGCACTATGGGATATGTGGGCGAATGAAGGGATTGATTACCACTTAAACAGCGGCAACCACAACCATAATAATACTAATAATAGTTTTGTTATTATAATAAAAATCTGATGTGTACAATTACATGACCTTCTCTATATATCTGCAAGAAATTATTCTTAAAAAGCTTATACTTCTATTTACTTCATGCTAAAAAAAAAAAAAAAGCAGAAATAGTTTTACTACTTGCTTCCTTGCAAGTAGAAGCGAAATAAGGGAGTGCTGTAGGTTAAAGTGCTATGTCACTCTCGCTCCTTTGTTTGTATGGACACGGGTTGACAAATTCCTGTATGAGAAATGCACAAGTTTTCCAAAGCAGAAACCAAAAACAAGGAACGTCTCAAAACGGTGAACTCAACGAAAAACATGTATATAACATAAATTATGTGTTTTAATGTGCTCTACATTTTTCGTGGAATAAGTTTTTGTCCATCTCTTACGGTTTAGCAGTTATTCAAAATTCATCCAGAATTAAGTACTTTTTAGAGGCTATTCCCAAAAAATTCAAGATATAAATTTTATTTGTCAGGTAAATATCTTTAATATACGATATTTTAATCAAAATCGTTAGAGCCATTTTTGAGAAAATCAAAAATTTAGATAAAAATTCCATATAAAGGGTAGTTGGGGGTGGGCGATTTTTCTCAAAATCTTCGTGTCGCGTCTCTGGAATATACTAAACTTAAATACCAAGTTTGGTATTTTACCGAATTTTCGTTTTTAAGTTATCGTGTTTGCAGACACACGGACACCACACACACGGATCTTTTTCCGAAAATGCTTTTTTTAGATAAAGGAGACCCTAGAACATATATTTCCGGTGAAATCTCTGTATCGAATTTTTGGGTGGAGTTCAATACTTTCTCTATATACTATGTACATAGTAAGTATAAAGAAAGTAAAAATAAATAGTAATAAGAGGATATGTTGATTTATTAATAGCAATTGCAGGAATATTACATTTTGGAAAATAAATTATGTTTTTTATTTAGATTGTTTATTAAATAAAAATGAGATGTATTTAATTTCACAACGGAGGCGTTCATCTCGGAGACTTTGGCCTACAGATATCTATTGCAACTACAATCCCCAGAAGGAAAGGGTGCAGAGAATTGCCTCATGAGGCAGGTAAACAGCCTCCAAACAGAACAAGATTCGAAGTCCATCGCACCACTGGAATTGCTAGAGAGAGTGATGAACAAGTCTTTAAACGAGCAATTTACGGGTGCCTTTAAACGTCATCAATACACAACGAAACCTATAAGCACACCTGAAACATGAGAAGGAAACAGAAGGAAAGGGGAATTGTCGAAAAGAAATCATAGAAGATGAGAAGGTACCACAGCATTCGCCTCCCAAATAGTGAAAAACAAAAATCGAACCGGGTCCTCCCGAATGCGAACCTTACATATTAATAATAATAATATTAATAATTACCAATAACAATAATAATGACAATAACGAGACTTTGTTCCCAAACGCGCTTGCGTGTCGCTCTCTACCATGCTCCCTGGACTATTGCGGGTGTGCACGAAGAGTACTTAATGCTGCCACGTATTGTTAGAGAGGTGAACACGTGCGCGAGCGATCGCTTTACATGACAACCTGGATTGTTGCAGATGTGCATCTTAAAAAATGGACACGTCAATAACGTCCCAAGGAAATACAAAAACGCCTTTATGCGCCTTCCCGCCAGTTCTGGAGTCGCCCTCCGTGGTGTAATGGTGAGCATGCTAACTTCGTACACCCAAGGTCGCGGATTCAAACCCGGCGGAGGACGATGGACTTTTTCGGGCGTAAAAATACCTTAGCATGGTTTCCTTCGGTAGGGAAGTAAAGCCGTTGGTCCTGTGTCGTAGATTTACGTAAAATGACCTCAAGCCTGATAGAGAAGCCTCTGAGCAAAATTAAGCGGTATTTCACGCCCAGCACAGAATGGGACGCTGAGAACCACAGCAGTTAAAGAGCGTCCATAAATAAAACGTCTTTTCCATTTTTTTCTCAGTTCTGGAAGTTTTAGCTGCCTATGTAGAGGATAATAATGGGGTCAATCAGGACCAGAGAGTGAGTTGGAGAGTACAGTACAGTAGGATTAGTGAAACAGCTGAAGCAGTCGAGAGCTGAGTGTATCAGCATCGAAGAGTGAAATAAAACTGTATGAAGTAATTGAAATAAATATTTTGTTACAGAAATGAATGTGATGATATCCAGAAATTCAAAACTGCTAATAAAATGTATTGAGATATTCACCAAAAGCTTGAAGAGATAACAACGTTAAGATAATGCATCAGCATATGGATTTAAATGGTAAATCAAACATAAATCTAATTGCAATGAAGAGAGTTAATGTATGAACATCTGAGGTTGTTCGTACAAGACACCGATAGTCTCCATTGCACAGAAGCATCTTGCTTCTAATAAAATAGAAGTGCACTTAGCTACAGAAGTGTCACGAAGAGACATCAGCTTTAATTGCAGTCATCTTCATCATCAAGGTTTTGTTGATGAGAGCTCCATATGAGAAGCAGCACATAATAAGCTAATATAATACATTAGCGTGACGTTATGAGGCGACGGAAGATCTATATGAAAACTGTAGCCATTCTTTAGTTTCGCGTGTACTCCAATCTCTGCAGGATTTACTTACTCATTGACAAAACAAATCAGAACATGGCTTCCACAAGTTGCGCATTAATAAAACTAAAGCTTTGCAGTATACTATTTCGTTTGTTTTTCTCTCCTACAATCCTTCATCACCCTAACCGATACTAAAATGTTCATCTTTAGGGATATTTCGAGTTTTTAAATTATGTTATTTGCTTAAAGAATCTGGGTCTGACTTTCTTTAATTATAAAGCAATTTACTTGAAAATTGGCACACATAATTTGAGTAAATTAAGAAATGAACCTAATAAATCTGACGTTAAAACCTTTGTTCTTTTAACTAGTTCACACTAATAGAGATAAATGTAGCCCAATTGATCTTATTACTTGCTTCCTTATAAGTAGAAGGGAAATAAGGGAATACACTATGCTAAAGCGATAGTCAAATCTTTTAAAAGCTGGTAGTCATGTGGTTTAAACCCGTCTCTTTGCATTCCCGTATTTCAAAACTGAAACCAATAACAAGGAATATCTCGGAATGGTCAAATCTACGAAAAATGTATATGATATAAATTGTGTGTTTCAACGAGATCTACATTTATGTGTAGTAACTTTCTATCTATCTCTTACGGTTTATCAGTTATGCAAAAGTCTTCCAGAATGAAGAGATCTTCATAGGCTGTTCCCAAAAAATTGAAGATGTACTATTTTATTTGCCTTGTAAATATCTTTAATATATGACGTGTTAATCTAAATACAGCCATTTTTGATAAATTCAAACATTTCAAAAAATGTTCCTACACAGGTGAACGGATTTACCTCAACTGCGCGTTGCATCTTTGGAATATATTATACTTAAATACAAAGTTTGGTATTTTACCGACTTTTCAGTTTTGAATAATTAGACCTTTTTCTAAGAATGCTTTTTTGGATACGGGGGACCACTAAACGTGTATTTCTGGTGAAATATTGGTATTGATTTTTTGGTTGATGTAAAATACCTTTTCTACCTACTATGTACATAGTACATATGTACTAGAGAAGGTAAAAATCTGAAAAAAAAACAGCTCAAATTGTCTAATTAGATAAAGCAATACATTTTTCAGAGAAGAATGCTTTTCAATTCTCTAGCACAATGATAATAAATGAAGATATAGATTTGAAGTACCTCTACTAGCAGTAGAGAAATTTATTTTTGTTCTTTTAAAGTTCTTGCTCTTCATTATGAATTACTTTTTGTGAGCCAGTGAGTAAATACTTGTATCTTTAATCATTGCAAAACTGGAATGTATGGAATAAATTTCATTTTCAAAACTAAGAAAGAAAGAAAAAATACACACACACACAAAACAAAGAAAAAGAAAAAGTATATATATAAAGGAGTGATCACCAATCCAATATTTAAACTTATCCCAGGCATTTTAAAAATGGTATATCAGAAAAAAATATTTGATCGATAAATTCCCATGGAATAAATTTCATTTTCAAAACTAAGAAAGAAAGAAAAAACACACATACATACAAAACAAAGAAAAAAAGTATATATATATACTCGGAGTGTCACCGAGTCCAATA
The DNA here is from genome assembly GCA_030762935.1 of Hymenopus coronatus. Lineage (NCBI taxonomy): Eukaryota > Metazoa > Arthropoda > Insecta > Mantodea > Hymenopodidae > Hymenopus > Hymenopus coronatus. The sequence goes on from CM060890.1 coordinate 75,229,590, forward strand.
TTTAAACTTATCGCAGGCATTTTAAAAATGACATATCAGAAAAAATATTTGATCGATAAATTCGCAGGTGTCTGTAGGATATTTGTATTATAGGTATAATTCAAAACTCTAAACTGTGTCATTTCAACTAAAACTCAGTTTTATTGGCCGTTAAGTTGCCAAGGAAAATAATTTTATCCCTGTTTACAATCTTAACGAATCTGCTTTAACTTAAAGTAAAAAAAGATGCAGTCACATATCTTTTTCTACTCATTCTTCTACAAATATTCTTATAGCATCCTGTTATTTTGTCAGCTTCTTTTTGAGGGAGATGAACTTTTCCTGTCCTTTAACCAGTAGGTAAATTGGACAATGAATGAAACTAGTGATAATATTGAAATGAGTGTATAGAACTTTGCCTCCCTTCAGAAATACAAGGGAGTTGATTATTTGAAATTATTGAATCAGTGTTATACAATGTAAAATACGTTAGAGCAAACCTTCATGCTGAAATGTAATGCTGTCATAGATCGATTCATTACAGTAACCATATAAGATAATACAAATTGTATAACATAGTAGGGATTTGATATTTACAGTTCGTTATACAAGTCTCACATCAACTCTTATAAATGGAAATTGAACCCCGGCGTAATATAACACGCCATAACACTGTAATCGCACTGGGGAAACAAGCAATATACATTTCTCAAAGAAAAATGTTTTAAACTTTGAGCCTTTAACCGCTAAACATTTTGTAAAATATAACACACATTAGAACAGGGAGAGAAACCCATTAACAGCAATAACTATAACAACCCGTTTTACTTAAATTTTAAACGCATTGGCCCATTTCTACGAAGCCCATCCAGAAAGTAACAGACGATTTGGCATAACTAAAAACGAAATATATAAACATAAAAATTTATTTACAAAGTTACGTACCTTAATATATTCTATCAAGATATTTATTGTTACGTGGTATTAGCCGATGTTATATTTTTCTACCGCCTTAGAACTTATTCGCTTTTGAATGCACAAAATGTTCTGCCAATCGAATTTTATGGGCAAGTAACGCAACCATATAGTGATAATGCAATGAACGAGCCTTAGTGAGGAAATAACGCATAATTGACAAGTAATCAAGGATGAATCAGTGTGTACAATAAGGACCGGAGTGGAAGTTCATAAATTGTTATGGAGGAATGAAAGAAAATATTTATGAAAGAATTCAGTAAAACCTGTGCTTTCTTTGGACACTGAACATGACTTTTTGGATGGAAAAGATTTCCTAGCCATGAAGACCTCCAAGTGGGTGTTACAGTGGCTCAGATCTTCAGCGGTGAAAGAGTACAACAAAAAATCGGTACCACGTGACAATAAATACCCTGATATCAATGGCGATTACTTCGAAAAACAAAGTAAATAAAGTTTTGTGTTGGTTGCTTTCGTTACTATTTAGTTATGCCAAATCGTCTGTCACTTTCTGGAATACTCTCGTATTAATCCAGAAATATATTCATCTTTCCCACAATCGCGAGCCGAGTACAAGGAAAGTCAGACAAGTCCCCAAAATATCATTTTATATAAACTGTGAAGCTACGCCAAGATATCAAGGCAACCACAGTACCAGCCAGCGAAGCTGAATACACACTGAATCTTCTCACTTTCCCAAAACAAGCCCCATTCCAAAGGGTCAAATTTCGGAAATTGTTTCATATAAATTGTGGGTTGGAAAGAGTTCATAAAAATGTTAATGTCGCATTCTTTGAGGGTACTGAACAGAAATACCAGGTTGGTTATTTGTCTGAATTTTCGATTTTGAATTATGCTCTTCACAGACAGACAGAGCCACAGACACAAACATGGGTCTCTTTTGCTGTTTTCAAAACAGCATTTCCAGTGAAGTCTCGTATCGAAATTTTGGATGGAATGACACGCCTTCTCTATCTATGATGTATGTGCAAGAAAGAAAAATATAAGTTGTACTTTGATATCTAACTTTGGGATTAACTCAGTTCTTGTTTTCTTGAAGTCTGAGGACGATGTAGTTGTTGAAGTATAAATATCTAGGAGTTTAGCTTGCGAAATCATGATGTGCATTTTAAATGGTAAACAGAGCAACGCATTAAAAAGAATTCACTTTGGAATTCTAAGCTAAATATTGGAATAGTAAGGAAATAAGCCGAGGAGCAATATAGCTACAGTCCAAGTTTGTAGCAAGCGAAGCGTTATTCTCATTTACATAGTGCTCGCTACAAGCTCGGTTGTCACTCATTCCCATTCCATACATGCATACTCATAACTGCGAAAACAAATTTCAAAGCAGTCTTGCTTATGAAGTCTTTCTGAAGGCAGTGACAGCTGTAAGACTTTTAGAAGTGAAATGTTTTCATTTGCCAATTTCAGAGGCAACCCTCTGTTGAAAAGTATTACAACAGTGCAAGTTGGAGTAAAAAAAGATAGTATTATCTTTTTATGTTATATGCTTTGATAATATTTTCAGAATGCTATGCTACTCTCATTGTGCGATTCTAATGAGAATTAATGTATTGGAAATAATAGCGGTTTTTCCCTGTTTTTTAAACTTCGATGTATTCACTTCAAGAGTATTTTTCTCCGGAAACGTAAATACATTTTAAAATTCAATAACTATGCCATTTTTATATGTTTGCATAATTTCACTTTTAGCAATAAAAACTGAAAGTAATTTCTATACTTTTATCTCAACCTTAATTTCAACAAAACGCTTACAAAGCGTTCAAAGCAATGTCACTAAACATGTTATTTATGTCAATGGAAAGGGAGAAGTATACACTCCAAACTTTCCGAATATCAGATTGCCAATCGAGAAATATCGCTGAAAAAACAATAAAGGGAAGCAGTGAAAGAAGAAGAAAAAATCTGATGTATTCCATTCACATGACTTTCTCTACATCTCTGTAACAAATTATTGCTAAAAAGCTTAATCCTCCATCTACTTTATGATAATCGAGATACACATTAGCAGATATTGTATAAATTACTTGCTTCCTTGTAAGTAAGGGAACACACTACGCTAAAAAGATAGCCAAATCCTTTAAAAGCTGGTTGCCATGTAGTTGAAAACCGTTCTAAGCAGAGGTTTACAATTTTCCGTGTGAGAAAAGTCACCTTCATCGGATTGGCTGAATAAACTGTCCTGGGGTAATGTCGTTTTTGGCCTTGTTGTCTTTCGGGGTTTTGTTCCAATGTGATATGTCTGAGCTCCAAAGACTTGAAGATGTTTGTTATAGAAAGACTTTGCTAGTTCCCAGATGTATTGCTGTAACGGAAGAATTCCCAGGTCTTGATTAAGTTGATTGTTTCTTACGAACCATGGAGAATTTGAGGCAATAGGAATGCTTTTATTTTGTAGAACCTTTAGTCGATGAATATGTGTTTTCTTGGCTGCACCCCATACAGGAGCTGCATATGTGATGAGTGGACGTATCAGTGATTTATATAACAGCATTGAGCATTCCAGCCCAAGTTACAGTATGCATCGTTTTGGACTCAGGGAGAACGTGACAAGGTTCCCCAGCTGTTCATGCAACGTACTATGCATTCAGTGCGTTACCACCGGAGAAGGTCGCTAGTGGTGATTTTCGTTCTGTGAAAAATGTTTATGCTTCTCTTCGGCGACCTGTTGCTGTTACCCCACATGTCCAAGAGAAATATCCTCATTTGCCTTGGAAACGTATTTGGAGCTGTTTCAGCATTCCGCACATTAATGTGGAATGGATAGCGGTAACATATGAAGTGGTCAATGAAGTTCTTCCTACGGCAGACAAATTATATCGTCACCGGATGACCATTTCCAGCAATTGCCCAATTTGCCATGCAGCGGATTCCCTTCCACATCGCTTGCTCGAATGTTCCGGTAAAGCAGCCATATGGACTTGGGTTTTGGTAAAATGTCGCAATTGGATATCTGGCGGTTGGAACCCTTCACCAATCGACATGTTACATCTGAATCTGCCGAAGCTGCATCCCACATTGCACAATTCCCTTATTTGGTTGTTAATGGGCACCTTTACTTGGTTATAGACGATGGACAACCCCGCTAATTGTACCCTGACCAAACCCGGACAATTTTTCTACACTGAGAGATGGAAACTGATCCAGAAACGCCAGACCGCGCCTTTCCAACCATGGCTCCTAAAAATAATGCACACTTAAAATTTTCCTGCATCAAATCCTTCCTTACCGATTACATAAACACTTACAATAAATAAAAGAAACAAAAAAAAACTTAGATGCATTATTGTTATTTACATTAGGAAGTATGATTAAAAAAAAAAAGCATAGTTGGATTAACCACAGCAATTATTAATTAAGTTTAGAAAAAAACCTTAAAACTTCGGGCCTAGCAGAAGCTATAAAACCATTTTTGCTTGGTGCAGCGAGAAGTTGTTCTCTTCATCGACTGATCTATAAAAAAAAAAAAAAGTTTGGAACGTCTGTTGATCAACGGATATAGCTTGGTGATTCGAGAAGAAGCAGGTGAAACTGGGCTTTCTGTCTAGCAGAAGTCTGCTTCATCATAAGATGGGCGAAACATTTGCAGATAAAAGGCACTCAGCCCAGAGGAAGCTTCATCATAAGATGGGCGAAACGTTGGCAGATTTTAGCCTTAAAACGCGGTCTATACCGGAAGCACTGGACCAAGATAACCAAGAATAAGATAATTGAAGAAAGAGGGAAAATATTTATGTTCCATTTACATGTCTTTATCTATTCTACAAACAAACTTCTTGGAATAAATTATTCTTGTTTCTCCTCCATGCTAATCGAGATAAGTATTAGCAGAATGGTCTTATTACTTAGTTCCTCATAAATATAAGGGAACTAAGGGAATACACTAAACTAAATTGATAGTCAAATGTGTAAAAGCTGTCGATATTCAGTTTTCATTGAAATTCGCTTCTTTGCATGGCCGGAGTAAAACAAAAGACACAGATGACTTCCTGTCTGAGAAAAGTATAAATATATTAATACTGAAAACAATAACAAGGAATATTTTGGAAACGGCTAACTCCACAACAGAAATGTAAAGGACAAAAATTGTATATTTTGACAACTCTATAGTTTTGTGTAATAGTTATGTCTATCTCAATGTTTTTCAGTTAGCAAAGGTAATTCAGAATGGATAGGACTTCAGAGGCTATTCACAGGAAATACTAAATATATGTTTTATATGTCAATTAAATATATTTAACAAAGGTACGGCATTTAATAAAAATCATTAGCTATTTTTAGAAAATCAAAATGTTCAAAAAATATTCAATGTAAAGGGCAGGTAGTTGGGGGTGGGGAAAATCTTCGTGTCGCATCCTTGAAAGATACTTTGGTATTTAACCGAATTTTCATTTTTGAGCTATTTACACACCACACATAGGGCCTTTTTCTGAAAATGTTGGTTTTTTTTTCAGGGCAGCTTAAAGCGTGTATTACCATGAAATCTCGATATCGAATTGTTGGGTGGAATGCAATAGCGATTTATGAGTCTAGTGTAGGATTCTACCAACTGGGGCAAGCACGGCACTGACCACTAACTCAGCTGGGCTCGTGTGGGCGTGATGCCGGTAATCGTCTGGTTTCGCAATGGTCGGCACACCTGTATAAACACGGGCACTTTAATGCTTAAAGATACACACATGTCTCCACCAACGTTGAGAAAATTAGAGAAAGTTTATCTGTCGCTAGTCGTGAGAGTTTTAAGCAGACGTGAAGCTACAATAATAATAATAATAATAATAATAATAATAATAATAATAATAATAATAATAATAATAATCATAGTAATATGTTTTAAAACAATAAAAGCAATAACACAAAACAATAAATAATAGTAATTATTATTATTATTATTATTATTATTATTATTCCTGAATGCTGTTTAACTATTCTAGGTGCATCAAATGTACACAGAGCACAAATAATAATAGACATCGAATTTCTGATTGTCTGTAAGGTCACTTATAGGGCGTGTCTTCTGATATCCTCTGCCCCCACCGTCACTCTAATTGGGGAAGGAGGAGGGGTTGTAGCTTACTCTTGTAGTACACGTTACCTAATCTTGCTTCCAATTGAGTAAATACCTATTAGCAAATGAGTTGGCAAACGCAGCATAGGTATGCTCTATTGATTCGATATAAAACACTCACCTTTAAGGTGACAGTATCAATCAATAAAATAAAAACATGACGTAAAGAAATACCCTACAAACGGCAAGAAATGCGGTGTCGATTTCTTTTTGTGCCTTTTGTACATTTGGCGACCTTTACAGTGATTTCTTGATAAGAGAATTTCAGTTTTCGAATTTGTCACCTACTCATCGGCCATAGATGGCACTATAGGACAAATCTCGACTTAAGTATAGGAAATTTAGCCCATGGGTATTTTCTTTCGCGGTATGGTTCTTTTACATGGGGCTTTATCTCCCTTCCATAGGAAGTCATGCTGAGAGTTTTTACGTCCGAAAAAAACCATCACCCTCCTTCGGGTTTGACCTGTAGTAATGATCTTTAAGGCTAGCAAAATAAATGGCGTGTTATTTATGGACGCTCTTTAACTGCTGTGGTTCTCAGCGTCCCATTCTATATTGGGCGTGAAAGACCGCTTAATTTTGCTCAGAGGCCTCTCTATCAGGCTTGAGGTTCTTTTACGTGCCGTAAATCTACGACACGGGACCAACGGCTTTACTTCCCTTCCGAAGGAAGCCATGCTAAGGATTTTTACACCCGAAAAAATCCATCGTCCTCCGCCGGGTTTGACCCCGCGACCTTGGGTATATGAAGTCAGCATGGTAACCATTACACCACGGAGGGCGACTTTAAGGCTAACATGATAACTTCTTAACTAGCTATAGTAATCTTATGGAATACGGGAAATTCCTTGAAATTTAAGCAACTAATAATATCAACTTACGAGTAAGTACAACAAACATTTAATAAATTAAATAAAGTAAATGTAATATGAGAGTAAGAGAAATATAATAATATAGCCCTCTAGCCACATGTATGTACTGAAAGTCTGTGCATTTCCTTATGGGTAGGAGGCACAAAGCTTATTTCATGAGAATTAAATGTCATACTTGTTCTCTGTTTCCTGACCTGGAGCATCTCCGTGGGGATTTGGGTGCCTAGGAGACTTAGCCTAAAGGTACCCCAGCGGATATTGACTAAGATAACGCTTCTTTGTATAAACAAAAGTATCTTATTCCTGCCACTGTTCGTGTGGCTAACAGCGTCCTTCTGCCACATTTATTTATAGTAATGCAAAAATGGCACTGAAGCATAACTAAACCGTGTAACATTATTTTTTTTTTATTATTGTTTCATTTATATAGCCCCCTTTAACATCTAAGGTCATGTCGGGGGCTTTCCACTTGAAACAACTCGTTGTCTGTAGGTTCTTGATATTGGATTTAAATCCTATTATTTTTCCTCAAACACACACACATTCACTCTCACATTCATACTTCCAGATTCTGTGGGGGATAGGGAATAATTCTGGCTAAAGAAAAATTCTCCGCCCCAGCCGGGAATCGAACCCGCGATCTACGGGTGAGAAGTCAGCTCGCTGACCACTCGACCACGGAGGCAGTCTGTAACATTATTGCTTTTATAAATCACCATTAGAGTAAAATGCTTCGGCACGTATGGGATTAATATGTTGCTCTATTGATGTTATTCATATATGCACATGTTTTCTATTTATCATTAAATGTAAGTTACAAAAACCTTTTGTTCATAGCTCTATAATTATCTTGGTGACAATTTGTAGCTAATACATCTGTACTATTGATGAATAAAATTTTTGAAGTGGTAGAATTGGAAGTGATTACTTGATTATGTGCCTACAATTACTAGCACTTCAGAATTATACAAATATAGTAAAATGCAAAAGAACATATATGGCTTTAGTGCTTTGAAGTGTAAAGTTTTATATTTATAGATTACTTTTGTTATAAATTAAAGAATAATGTTTACATATATATTCATAAACCAGGTGGCCCAATTGCACCCATTTTACGCATGCAAATGTTCCTTCGTGGTTTAATAAGTTGCAGAACTCAACGGGGATATTTCAAGCTGAAATCCGCCAGTTAGGAACTGACCGGACGACCTTTGTTTAAGCCCTCTCAATGAGCGAGACCCGTTTACCGTCTCCGCTGATAAGATAGTGGGGTTAAACGACCAGTTTCCCTCTGGCGGGTTTTAATATAAAATAGGCGCTGAGTTTTGCAACTCTTTGTACGTATGAAAGGATTTCTGCACACATAAAATACGGGTCTGTTGGGCCACCTGATATGTTTCAGGAAAAGACATTTGTTTTATGTTGAAAAATTCTGGCAGTGAAATACAACTGCTGATACATTTATCAGCGTATCCTGGGTTCCTACTCAGCACCTCTTTGGCAGAAGCAATGGCTAGTGGCATTATACAATACTGAGAAAGTGACGACTCAAATTGTTTTGGAAGGTACGGTAATACCGAAAACTCGCCTTGTTCTGTACAAAGAATACACTGCGCGGATTTGATAGGCAATTTTTCATGGGTAACTCGCGTGAATTGCACTTCAAATAAAAATGATACAGTGTAAAATCTGGCCAAAAACTGTGAAAAATTAAAAACATTTTTTGCATAAACTTTAAGAAATATATTGCGTTCTTCACTTGACATATTTGAAATATAAACTAACTAAAGCTATAAATGAGATTGGTTATTAATAGGCACGTCCATTTCTAAACCTTCTTTCTTGGAAAATATTTTAAGGCTTTTCATATTCAAAATGCTCCATTCGATTCAACCTTTTACGATTTTTTTATAATGTTTGTATTGCCTCTGAAAAGTACATTTAATAAAATAACTATAATTTTTCGAAATAATGCTTCAATTTAAAGAAATAAGTACATTTTGAAAATATCATAAATTTTGAAGGGAAAATAATAAAGTTTTATACATCAATTACAGGTCACCATAAAATATAGATTAAAGTGTTATTTGTAAAGTATTTATTGTAAAAATTAATTTTTAGTGAATAATTTAGGAATACATGCTGTGAACTATGTTTTTTAAGAAGAACAAGGTTAAGATATTAGGGCATTACCCTTTTTACTTAAATAACCGTGCAAGCGTAACTATCAGCACTACTGTTGCAAGTCATATACATTTCAACCGGATATCTCATATACTTGGATATCTTCCAAATTTCACAGATATATTACCTTAAGAAACTTCATAATGTCAGATTTCAGTTATGTTCATGCATCAGTTCTGTTGAAATTGAGTTTTATTTATGAATGCTCTTTAATTTCTGTGGTTCTCGGTTCCCATTCTATAGTTGGCGTAAAAGAATGCTTAATTTTCTCAAGGTCCCCTTTTCTTGAGCATCTTTTACGTGCCGTAAATCTACTACACGGCTTTACTCCCCTTCCGAAGAAGACGTGCTAAGGATTTTTACGCTCGAAAAAATCCACCGCTCTTCACTGGGTGTGAACCTGCGTCCTTGGGGACCAGAGGTTAAACCATGCAGGACGACTCGCTCCTATAATATTGCATCTGCGATCCCTCTTTCCTATGTCTTCTTCTTTAGGCTTTTACCTGTTCCAGTCTTATATTCTTTGGAGTCATCTTTTCTTGCATTTCATATCTTATTTTGGTTCTATGTTTATATAACTTGTTGCATATTGTTCTTCGCTACTTGTATATAGATCATATAATGATTGGCTTTGAGTAAATATATACTAATTAAGATAACTTACAAGGTTAAGGAAGGGTAAACGTACAGGTACTTATTACGGAGGAGCCCCAAACAGCAGTGGCGACCACTGGGATGGAGAAATGAAGAAGAGATCTTGAAGGATGCCCAGATCCGGGAGACAAGGTGCACAATTTACTTTAGATTGAACGCATCAGACGGGGCTCAATTTGTCCACAATCCCCGATACCTTAAGGAAATCGCTCACGAGGACGTACGTCAGGAGTCCCAACACCAAGGAAAACCCCTTCAAAAGTCGCAAGACACTTAATAGGTGGCTTGGTTCTTCAACCTAAAACAAATGAGTATGAAGAAAATGTTGCTACTGGAAATGATAGTCAGGAAAGCCATGAGAACTGGAATAACCGAGACATTCGCCTATCGACACAGGGAAACCACGAAAAACACATGGTAGGCGAAGCACAGCAGCATTCACCTATAAAAACCGAAACCACACGCTACCGCGGAGCCAAATCTCCGAAATTAAGCTGTGTAGTTACTCATCTTATGCCATTTGACCAGAGTGATGTGTTACATTCATATGACTATCTACTATTCTGCAACAAACTATTATTACAAAAGCTTATTATTCTATTTCATGCTAATCAAGATAAACATCTGTAGATTCGTTTTATTTCATATTTGCTTGCAGGCACAAGGGAAATAATGGAATACACTAAGCTACAGCAATAATTAAATCTTTTAACAGCGTGTCTCTATGTGACGGAACTGAAGTTTAGTTCTCCCCTGTAAAAGAAAACGAACAATGACTTCCCACATGAGAAAATGTAACCAATTACAAGCAAATAGCTAGTTCCACAAACAGTTGTCTGACAAATTGCCTGCTGTAATGAAATTTGCGTTTTTTGTCTAGTAAGATTTTTTTAACTCTTACCGTTTACCAGTTATGCAAAATCCAGAATGAAGAGCACTTCATAGGCTATTCTCAGAGAATATAAACTATTTAATTTGTCTTGCAAGTATATTAAATTTCTACCATTAGATTCCTCATCCAGTATGACTTACCCAATTAACGGAGATTAAAATTAATGCCAAAATAAATTCTTATTTACAACTCATGGGCCAGTATTTTGTTTTTTAAACATTTAAAGAAAACCGATAATGTGCGGTTGCAATTAACGACTTGTACCAGTATATTCCGGAAATTAAATAGCAATTATGAATCCGTTAATTTAACGGTGAAGCACAAATTTCATCGAAAAGACTAAAGAAAGGGGAAAAAAAGATGCAGGGTTAAGGTCCTTCGAAAAGTGGTGCCTTTTTATACGCAGAACATATGCCAATTATTTCACTTGAGAAACAGCGAATTGCCATGAAGGGACAAACGACGTCTGCCTTCCGGAGGTCTTCAACTGGAGAGACACCTAACATCAAAGAAGAAACGCCTCTTCTTTACCGTACAGCGCTTCCGTTCACGCTACTACAAAAACTGTGAGATTTATTTCATGCCTCTGTTCACTTGGCTTCCCCTTATTTTCTCATATCTTCGCAAGCAAAGGAAAGCAAGGCAATTATTGCAGTACATTTGAACTTAAAATTTGGGATAATAAGCGTTGCCAGAAACATTCCAAGAGAGGTTCCTGAGAAAAAGACAGCATACGCGTACCATAACTTTGAGGTCAATTTTATCCCTAATCAGAAGATACGCTCTACTTTTGGTAAAAAAAAAAAAAAAAAAAATCTTCATTTTATTCGTTTTATTAATTCAATATATATATGTTCACTACATTAGACAAAATTGAATTCATTTCTGACATTCACTTTTCACTTGTAACGTCTTATACATTCGAAGGGATTTCCATCTCTCTATGTAAAAATATGGTTACTAAGTATACGTGTTTCATATAAAATCAGCGACCAGTAAATTTATATTAATAATTACAATATAACAACAATGCTTGTTTTAGAGATTATAAAAAGAATGCCCTTTCATCAGACATTTTAAACCTTGTTCTACTCATTCGATAGCACGAAAGGAAACAAAATTTTGCAAGATGAAAAATTACAATAAGTGTTCTTTAGAAGTAGATTTTGGGGCTCAAGGTAGATATAAGTAGATCTTTGGTGTACAACAATGATAAACAAAACAGTATCACTGTTTCTTTGGTAAATCAGGGTTGCCACAAGATCAAATAGTGGTCGAGTGGTCAGCAAGTTAATTTTACACCCAGAAGTCCTGAGTTATTCCCTATCTTCCATAGAGTCTGAAAGTATGCATTTGAGAGTGAATATGCATGTGTTTAATCCTATAAAATGATTTGACTAATGTACTTAATCTATAGATAATATACGGATTGTTTCAAAAGTCAAAACTCTCGATAAGACAATTGAAGGCAAAGGTGGTTATATACATGAAATAAAAAATGAAATACTTTACTTGTAGATGTGCCTCTACATTATGTTTTTATTAATATAGAATAATGATGACAAGAAGATTGTGTTTCTCCTAGAAAGTGCCCCAAATTTATGTATTTGGGAGTTTCTGAAAGATATTTTTCATTATGGGGATAATGGGTGCTTTTATTAATATTAAATTAATTTAGATTCATGGAATGTTAAGAGGTTTGCCGTGTCAGCATCCGCGATTGCTTTGTTGTATATTTGAGTAATTGCATATGAAGGCCATCGCGCAACAGAGAAGTACTTTTTACAGAGCGAACAGCCACCGCCCAGCCGCAACCTACCAAGACCGTCACATCACCAGGTCCTTCAACCCTGAAATGGATGACAAGGAAGAGGCGATTTTGTCTGTGACTCGCCTTCGAGAGATCGCGGGCTTACTTCTGTGGCGGCCGACCGTGACCCATTCATGGAGGGTTCCCGGGTCACCAGGCCAGTGCTGGTTAGCTTTCTTTCATTCCCCGAATTACCTTTCCCACCAGGTCGTTTCTAATGTCATTTCATTCATCCAGTTGGTTTCTTTTAGTTTTGGAAGGCTCGGTGATGGAACTCGGTGCGGCGTGGCTAGTAAAACAGTACTCAAAGTGTCTATCTTCGTCCCGGACTTCGACTGGTTGCCGGGATGAGGATGATCCTGGAGGTGGCGTTGGACCCTTGGTAAGGAAGGGGCCCCGGTCTGCCTGTACGACTGTAGGGTTGCTTCAATCTGGAAACTGTAGGGATTCATTGCTGTGCCGCCGCTCTGGCCACTCGTTGTGTCCTCTCAACTCGTCCCTCCCTCACCTTCATGGATGTGGGTAAAATAACCTCAGATTCGGTGCCGAGTTCTCTCCTAGATATGGGAAACGATGCACAGGAAAGTTGTGGTAGACGATAAAGCGCCCATTATTCACCTGGCGACCCGAGGAAACACGAAAAACCTATAGGTAGAGTGGGCGGGTGACAAGAATCGAACATAAGACCTCACTATGTGGGCCGCAGACGTTATCACCTTAGCCATCCCGCCCGTTGTAGCGAGTAGAGGATAACTTGTGATAGGTTGCGCTATCTCCTGCGACAAACCCCTGAGGCGCGTCAACAAAGGAGAAGATTGGAACTTCGGGTTAACCGTGACATCAATAAATCGGTCTAACAAAATACTGTGGTAGATGAAAGAGTTTCGTTATCAGAGGCTATAACTGTGTGTAACCATCGTCAAACCTTTAATGTGACATAAAAGCAGATTTGATCTTGTCAGAATGGTATCCATTTTATTCTTTTCAACTGGTATACAAAGGACTACCCATCTAGGCGTTCCGGGTTCGATCACAAGCTCCCACATATGGAATTCGTGATGGAGGAAGCTGCGTCCGGGGGGGTTTTCCCGGGTCCTCCGATTTCCCTCATTGCACTAATTGGTCCATCTTCACATTTCCAATATCATTTCATATCATGTACTTCATGTTCAAGCCTGGCTACGCACCGAACCCTCGTAAAGGGTTCTCCATTCTGTGGTTTCGTGTCGTAGGCTCCCCGACAGGCTTCTGAACCTTAGGCATTAGCTAGTAAGTCCAAGGGAAGGGGTGTCAGTCCTACAATTACGGGGATGTTAAGTCGATAACGAAACGAAACGAATATAAAGGATTAAAATTTAATTGATTATATACATTTTAGTATGGTTTTAATTATTCTTCTGTATTATTTAAGTTGTATTTCAATGTAAACTTCCTCAGTAAAAGGAATTGTTTTTAAAAAGCTTCGTAGAAAAATATGCGATTTGTTTTAAAATTTAAAGAAAATGCTAATACCTACGAGATTAGTAGCATGTTACATACACTTCCTGTTTCTTCACATTCAAAGCCTCTTTGCTGCTTAAACAAAGAATATTTCTCTTTATCGAAAAAAATCAATTACAAACTTACCTATTTTGTTAAGAAACTTTTTACACAATGACTGTGGATCTAAATAGAAGTATGGTTTTAAATAGAACTATTTTTGCATCGGCGCTTATATTTCATTAGATTTGTATTATGTAGTTCCAAAATATCTCTTATATTCATTTTATGAGATATGCCTAAAGCAAAATTTCCTACTTTCCCTAAAGTATCACAAAACATGTTACAATATTTGAAAATGATTAACATTTAAGAAGCCATGTAATTTTTCGTTATTGTTTCTCATGTATAAATAAAGTTCCTTTTTAAAGTTCAACATCCTTTAAGCTATATTAGGCGATGAATGAAATGGGTGGAATGATGCTGAATGAGCCCTGGTCCATAGAGCTTTAAGCTACTCTACATTCGTCCTCTAAGAATAAGGAAAAATCGGGAGAAACATTTACCCGGCTAACTCACCCTAACCGAAATTCGAACTTGGGTTCTCTTGAATGTGACCGCTACCATTACACCACGGAGTAATTCTGATCGTATTGTAAACGTTGGGCAGAAGCACAAGTTTTGTGTAGTGTTAAACCTTTTACTTGCCTTTTAAGGTTAATGATGTCTTCCATTCATATGACCTTCTCTACACCTCTGTAACAAGTTATTGTTAATAAGTTTATTCTTCTATCTACTTTACATTAATCGAGATAAACATTAGCAGAAACGGTCTCATTACTTAGTTCCTTGTAAGTAGAAGGGAAATAAGGGAATACACTGGGCTAAACCAACAGTCAGGTATTTTAAAATATGGTTGCTATGGAATTAAAATCTGTTCTTTGCGTGGCCAGGAGTTGACAATTTCCCGCATGAGAAAAATTTAAGTATTTTAAAACTGAAACCAATAATCAGGAATACATCGAAAATGGTGAACTCCAAAAAAAAAAAGTACAAGTATATGACATAAAGTCTGTGTTTTAAGAAGCTCTACATGTTTTGTGTAGTAAGTTTTTGTCTATTTCTTACTGTTTACAAGCTATCAAAAATTCAGAAAAATTCATCCTCAGTAAAGCTATCTACAGAGGTTATTCCCAGAAAATTCAAAATATAGATTTTATTTTTCATGTAAGTATCTTAAATATAAGAGATTTTAACCAAAATTGTTAGAGCTATTTTTGATAAAATCAAAATATTCGACATTTTTTGCATGTAAAGAATAGTTGGATGTGGAAGGACCTTCTTGATTTTTCGTGTCGTATTAGTTAACGGTTTTTTCGTTTTTGAGCTACGCTGCTCTTCATACACACAGACCTTTTTTAAAAATGCTTTTTTTTTTGGATTTAGAAGGTCCCAAACTGAAATCTCAGATTCGTATTTTTGAGTGCGATACAATACCTTCTTTATACACCAACGGTTCCCAACCGGTGTGCCCCGGCACCCTAGGGTGCCGTGTGATTGGCTAAGGGGTGCCGCGAGATATTGAGATAAACAAAAAAAGAAATACCTTCTACTGAAGCCTTAAGTCTTGTAAGGTCTTGAAATAAAATAAGTCAAATCAATTACTCTCATGCACGGCAGATGGTGATAGTGGTCGATTCATTTCAATAATTCAGTTATACTAGTATCCCACAGAAGGCATTACAGCTATACCCTGCCGAACATTCCCGAGACTACTCGCTTCCTCACGAACATTCCCGAGACGTCGACAGATGAATACATAAAAGTGTACGCCGCTTGGCGCTTTCAGTTGTCTTCGTCGCGTTGATTCAGTGTTTAGCTATGGATAAGTTCACTGATAAACGTAAACGCCAGGACAGTGAAAGTGAACAGTCGGCTCCTAACGGCTTGCTTTAAGAAGCCAAATCTTACAGTTTCTCCCGGACCATCGAATTCACCACATAAAGAAGACAAACGAAAGAAAAGAACATACCAGGACAGTTACTTAGCGTATGGATTTAAGTGGAATAACAACGAGGAAAACCTTATCCCTGTGTGTTTAGTTTGTGGCGAAACACTTAGCAACGAGGCCATGGTACCTAGCAAACTGAAGCGGCATCTTACAACAAAGCATCCTAGTGATTCACAGAAAAGTGTAATGTATTTTTCACATATATTAGAAGGGGAGAAGAAAACAGCTGTGCGAATGGTAAAGAGAATGACCAATGCTCTTGAAGCCTCATTTAAAGTAGCAGAACTGATAGCTAAAAAAAAGAAACCTCAAACTCTTTGAGAGGTAATCATTGGCCCTACATGTCAAGTTATAGTTACAACAATACTTGGCGAAGGAGCAGCTAATCAAATTTCGAAAGTTCCTCTGTCCAACAACACAATCAGCCGCAGGATATCTGAAATGTCATGCAATATCAACGAACAAGTCACGGAGAAAATAAAAACTTATAGAACATTTGCTTTGCAAATAGATGAGAGTCTCGATATTGGTGACAAACCGCAACTCCTTGGTTTTATCAGATATATTGATGAAAAATATATTAGTGAACAGTTTCTGTTCTGTAGACCGCTGGAGACTACAACCACAGGCCATGATATTTTCGTTTCTATTAATTCCTATCTCAATGACCATGATCTTTCATGGAAAGACTGTTGTGGTATATGTACAGATGATGCATCATCTATGTCTGGGAAAATTAAAGATTCTACTGCCAGAGCTTTCAATGAAAATCCACCCATTATTATAACTCACTGTTTTCTGCATAGAGAGGCATTAGTCGTGAAAGCGTGTAATGAAGATTTTGCTGAAGTGTTTAACCAAGTTGTGAAAATGGTGAACTATATGAAGTCTCGACCTTTAAAGTGCAGAATTTTTGAACAGTTATGTCGCGCAACGGATGCAGCTCATACCTCTTTGTTACTTCACACAGAAGTAAGGTTGTTGTCGCGGGGTCGTGTATTGAACCGGTTTCTCGAACTTAAATAACAGCTAAAAACTTTTTTTAAGGATGAAAACCAAGACACATTTCATGAGCTCTTACTAAGTGATTCTTGGTGTTTTGAACTGTCGTATCTGGCAGATATTTTTCAAAAGCTGAATGGACTGAATGCTTCGATGCAGGGTCGACATGAAACAATAATCTCCTCAACCAATAAAATGATAGGTTTTAAAAGAAAACTTAGTTCTTGGAAGTCTGCAGTTCAAAAAGGAGATTTGTCGAACTTTCCATCTCTTCTTAATGTGGCAGGAGATAAAGATCTGGGTAAACTGAAAGACCGCATTTGTGATCACTTATCAAGATTGCAAGATGCAATAGATGCGTACTTTCCAACTATTTCCACTACGAATCTTGACTGGGTTGTCTCACCATTTGATTTCGTAGATAGTGCAGAGGAAATAGATTTTACTGCTTGCGAACGAGATGATTTATTGATCTTTGCGCTGATTCCACACTCAAAGGTAAGTTCACCAAGAGTGAGGCGTCGGTGGCTAGTTTTTGGCTTCAACGGAGAGAGGAGTACCCTAACCTAATGAAGAAAGCAATTAATGCACTTTTGCCCTTTTCAACATCCTATCTATGCGAGCAAGCCTTCTCTGCTATGGGGACAATAAAATGCAAAGCAAGAAATAGACTGAATAACCTTGAGGATGATTTGCGTGTTTCACTGTCAACTGTAAGACCCGACATCACATATCTGTGCTCTAAGCATCAATCACAAGTTTCACATTAATCATTAATCGAACAAAATTTATTGATGTATTTTTACTCAGTGATTGTAGTAAAGTTTACTGTATTATGTTATGGTGTACGTTATTTTTATATAATATTTCAGTAAATTAACATATTAAGCTTAATTTTCTTTTAATTCAAGGACGGGTGCTCCTGGTGTTTAATGTTATTCCCAAGGGTGCCGTGAACTGCCAAAGGTTGGGAAATACTGCTATACACTATGTACATAGTACGTGTAGAGAAAGTAAAAAACGGGTGAACATCAGTGTGTAGAGAAGAAACCGAGCGAGGTTTGCGAATTGCATTCGGGAGGCCACGAGTTCAGTTCCTATGGGTCGCCTTTCAGAAGATTGGGGTTTTCGGGGTTTCCCTGGCCCGCCAGGTGAATGCTGGGAAGCTTTATTACAACCCCCAAATTTTGCTGTTCTCATTTGCTCATTTCCCGTTCTCTTCATTAACTTGTCATCTGCAGCAGGATTGAAGGATGAGGCGAGTTGCGGCTGTTGGAGGTCTGCGTGAGGTTTGTTCCTGGCGTCGTCGCGATTCTGCTTGATCGGGGACCCACCTTAGGCTGCTTTCGGGATAGGACCCTTTCGAGAAACAGTGCCAGGGAGGGTACTACGTGGGTCTTTCCATTAGGGTAATATCTAGCTTCCGATGAAGCTCCCCCGACTGCAAACACACCAGGACGAAAGTGGACACGCTACTTATCCGCGACAATCTCGAAGGGGAGGGTACGAAAAACCTCTGTTGGACCGACAGGCATATAGTCTACTAGCCTCTACTAGCTATCCAGGCTAAAGTCTGTGAGATTTAGTTTATGAGGTTTAGAAAAGAAAGAGATTGAAACATTTAACCTCTGGCTGTTTCTCTTTATGGTGACGGATATATTTGCAAAGATCATGTAGCTATTTAACAAATAGAAGTTTGGGAAAGGGTGCGTGCTTTCCAAGAATTTAGACAGAAGAGGTAGAGTATCCCAAAGACAATGACGGAACCAAACCGGACAAGTTACATCTCATAGAGTATAGTGACGGAGGATACAAAGGTCTCACATCTCCGCCAGACATCACTTTCTAGGTATACCGAATCTCCCCACGTTTTGGGAATCACCTGTTGTTGAGCAAATTTCCAAAGGGAGGGAGCTCAGAATCGCTCGGCCCAATGTACTTCCAGTCATGTCAGAAGCATCACGAATGCTAAGGAGGATCGATAGCGCCCGCACCACGGCACCTGAAGGGGTCTGAACCTCCCCCCGATAGGTGACCGGTCGAGACCAGCCTGTCGTACTTCCAGTAACGTCAGAAACTCCATGAAACTCCGCCCACACTACATAGCTGAGGAGATCGGAACCTTACCCCCCCCCCCCCTCGGAAGCACGGGGCTCGTGGGTTGGGCGTCGGAAATATTCATTCTGGAACCGTTAGGGACCCCGTCCATGCTTGCGACCGTCGTCAGCCGGTTCTGGTCGGCCTTGGGATTTATCCCCTCATTCTTTCCTCCCTTGGGATCACATACGTCGCAAATGAGGTACGTAAGGATCTGTGGCCCAGTGTATGGGGAGCAAGTCCTTGAGTAATTCTAAAACATTATAATACAGAGGGGAGAAAACGGTAAAGATAAAAATGGAGGAAAAAATAGAAGATTTAGATGAACATATGGAAGAGTGAAAGAGAAAGAGATTAAGAGAGAAAGTGATGTAGACAAAAACAAAACTTTAGTTTGACTGCCTTGTGGTCGAGTGGTCGGCAGGTTCGATTCCCGGCTGGGGCGGGGACGTTTTCTTTAACCAGAATTAATCCTTATCCCCCACAGAGTCTGGAAGTACGGATGAAAGAGTAAATGTGCGTGCGTTTAGTGATATAAAATGATACCTAACGATCTAAAACCTACAGTAATACGAGTTGATTCACAAGTCAAAAGCCCCTGGTATGACCATTGAAGTTAAAGGGGGCTATACAAATGAAACAAAAAAAAAAAATCTTCATTTAACACAAAGATCTCCGAGTCCTGGTTATACTCAATAAAACACAACGTTTAAGTGACGCACAAAGTAAGCCTTTATTGTAGATGGTATATACGGTTCTTGGTATGAAGCTTGGCAAAGCAAGATTGTGTGGTATTTGGTGATGTATGTGGGCGTATCTTACACGGTTTCCTTTGGCTTCCAGTGGAATGTAGGCCGTCATTTTGTCATGCAACTCTCTACTTCTGCTCCTCATGGACATATGACAGATATTTGATCGATACCTCGCAAAAGAGCAGAAACAACATAACGGAAGCGCCTTTATGTGTTGGTGAAGCTTACATGTAGTTTGAATTCCAAAAACCCTTTCTTAATGTTTACATCAACCCGGATCTGTACTGCATTGGTAGTCTGTCTGCCGCAATTCAAGAGGTTCCTAGTTCGAATCTCGCATATGGTGAGTTACCCGGATAAGGTTTTTTCGGGGATTTCCCTTATGAGAAGACGGATATAAATAATTTTAAACTAAATAGATCCCCAGATCATTTGAGCACCATTTCACTATTTCATTCTGCGTCCTATATGAACAACCAAACTTAAAAAATATGCATTCACATGACTTTCTCTACACCTCTATAACAAATTGTTGTTAATAAGTTTATTCTTATATCTATTTCATGCTAATCGAGATAAACATTAGCAGAAACGGTCTAATTACTTAGTTCATTATAAATAGAAAGGAAGTAATGGAAACTGAGAGTCAAATGGTTTAAAATGT
The DNA here is from genome assembly GCA_030762935.1 of Hymenopus coronatus. Lineage (NCBI taxonomy): Eukaryota > Metazoa > Arthropoda > Insecta > Mantodea > Hymenopodidae > Hymenopus > Hymenopus coronatus. Next base: position 75,250,056 of record CM060890.1, read on the forward strand.
GGTTTCTATGGAATTGAAATACGTTTCTTTGCGTGGCCAGATGTTGACAAGTTGCCGTAAGAAAAAAGTATAAGTGATTTAAAACAGAAACCAAAAGCCAGCTCTACGGAAAAAAAATTACATCATAAATTGTTTTTAACGAGATCTACATGCTTTGCGCAGTAAGTTTTTATCTGTCTGTTACGGTTTACCAGTTATACAAAATTCAGAAAAATTCATTCAGTATAATAAATTCATGATATGCATTTTATTTGCTGTATAAAAATCGCCAGAGCTGTTTTTCAGAAAATCTAAATTAACGACATTTTTTCAAGTAAAGAGTAGTTTGGGGTGGGGGGATTTTTCTCAAAATGTTTGTGTCACATCCTTGAAAGATACCAAACTTAAATACGAAGTTTGGTATTTTACCGGCTTTTCGTTTCTGAGTTATCGTGTTCATAAACACACGGACACACATAAGAACCTTAATCTGAAAATATTTTTTTTATACCGGGGACCCTAAAACATATATTTCCAGTGAAATCTCGGTATCGAATTCTTGGGTGGAACGCGATACTTTTTCTATACACTATACACATAGTACGTGTAGAGAATTTAAGAATACATAAATAAGAAGTTAGTAGAGATTATTTCGTCACCATACATTAAGTTTTATATTCTGAAGATTCTTTAGTTATATGCTTTCTTCTATTGAAGGGGACCATTTGGTGGAAAATGTTAATTTTTAGCTACTTAGCTTATAAATAAGCCTGATTCTTTAGAATCATTTTCGGACAAAACTACTTCATACGGATTAAAATTGCGTGAGTATATCACAAATTAATATCCGTTAACAGAGAAGGATAATTGCGTGTCAGTTTTCAAGTACGTTCTCCTCGATTATAGTATTTGCGATATTTTTTGCATTTAAAGTGATCATTGTTGTGTAATTTTGAGTCCATAAATTTAAAATTTTGGAATTATATTACTTATAAACGCTTAATAGAATTTTCTTAATGATAATTACTAAAAAACACTTGATATACCACCACTGTCAGGAAATTAAATATTATTTAAACCTTTATTTCAGAAAAATTCATGAGTTTAAAGTTATATTTCTAGCCAATTTTTTCTGGGCTATTTAAGAACATAAATGTATAATTTATTTAAACATTGTATCGTAAGTGACCTTTTAGGTAACAAATTTATACTTTTTTAAACTTGCTTAATTCAGAAATCACTTGACAATAGACAAAAAACTCGTGTTAGGAAACAGAATTCTTAATACATTTTTGTTTAAAATATATATTATGAAAGCCATGCGATGATTTAGGTATTATTTTAATATAATTTAAGTTACGATACAATGATTCCCAGCCACAGCTCGAGCAACTCCATGCGAGTGAGAATTTTTCATAGGTGCATATGATCGGTATCCACTCGGCATCGTTCAGCACATGAGTTAGGGGAAAAAAACCGGCTGGGGAAAGCATGCCGATGACATCACTCCTCTCACCAGTTGTATGATCACCTTTACTGTGTACAAAGTTTGTAGATTCCATCTTTCATGGACTGTTGTAACTATTCTTAATTGCGTCATGTAAATATTGTAATGCCATAATGCAACGACAGGAACTGGCTGTCCTTATTTCTACGCAATGCAGTTAAAGGATCCCCTAACTGCTGGAACAACTTTGGGATAAATTCAACCGAGCTAGGTGGCTCAGGTATTTCCTCTGGACTGGCACAGGGGAGGTCGTTGCATCGGTTCCCCGTGAACGACCTCTCTGACCCATGTGTTTCTTTTGGAGATTTTCCGGGTCACTAGGCGAATGCTGAGGTGGTTTCTTCATTCCCCGAACTTCGTATCCCTTCATTTCATCTCCAATTCATCCAACCAGTCTCTTTCAGGGTGTAAGTGTCGGCGAGGACTTCGATGGTGGCACCTCTACGAGGGAGGTCTTTGCAAATTCAACTCTTGGCGGCGAGATGGCGTTAGAAGTCATCTATACACTCAGGGGCGAATTGATCAGACCTGAGGCGCAAGATCCTAGCGTTCTCGCGTCGAATTGACGAACTGCTTGGAAAGTGTTAGGGACCGTCCTCGGGGTTCCGTTCTGCCGTCTCATCCTATTCTCCCAGGTTCTGACGTACAATAGGTCAGTAATGGCTGACATGATTGAGCAAGATTCTATATAAGACAAGCTAACCATTTGTTTGAAAAAGTATACTCAAATGGAATAAAAGCAGGTTCTGATTAACTAACATAACAAATGGATTAATACTTTTGAGGGTAACGGTGGTTTTAATTTAAATATCTTATAATATAAACGAACTTATTTTGGAAAAATATTCTGTGCGCGATAACTGACGGTTGATGTGCCAATTGGTTTCAATTTGGCTTCCTGAAACAGCAATACTAGAAGTATGATAACTGTTTAATGAGTATAAGTACTTCTTTTATTTAAAATGTTACCTTTTCATAATCGATATCTAAAATTATGTGCCAACCCATTGCGTGCAAACTTTTATCACAAATCTCCTAGCTGCTTCCAGCGAACTGTTTGAAGCTGCAACTCCTTCCTCAGTAGTCTAGGATTACTATTTTAATTTGAACTGCAGGCAGGATGTTACTGCTGTCTAAAGGTCTTAAATTCACCGACATATTTAGTCAGCCTCTTTGTGGCTAAACCTTTATGTTGAAATGGAATGTGAATTGCATAAACCAATAAAATTATTCTGATGGAACAAAAAACTGAAACTTGAAATCACAGCTTTATTGAAACAATATATATTTTGTAAATCACAATAGTCTAATTTTAATTCTCGTTTTATTAGGCTTGTATCTTGTTTTCATCCTGAAGTCCCTAAATCTCTATCTCGGTCTCCCAGATGATCTTCCATCTGTTTGGAAATTGTCTCTTGCTTTGCGTACGATCCTGTCTGATAACATGCGGGATAAATGTTGGTTCCGAGTCTTTTAATACACAATTGCATAATGTTTGGATATTCAGCTGCCTTCTCATTTCTCCACTTTTAATTTCACCTTTTCTTGATTTATGTACAACGTTCTTTTCATTTGCTTCCAAGAGTTGCTCTCTTCCCCCCTTTAGCAGCGTCCTCTCTTGTTTCAGCAACACTAAGTCAATATTGGGTGTATCAGTGTCTCGCATATTTTTGTTTTAATATGTTTATTTAAATACTTATTAGTGTCTGTACTTCCTATATAGTACATAGGCACAGAAGGTATTGCATTCCAACCAAAAGTTCTATGTCGAGATTTCACTGGTAATATAGGTTTATCCTAAAAGGGAATTTTTAGAGAAAAAAGGTCCTTGTATATTTCGCTGTTTCTGTGAGTCCGTGTGTCTATGAACAGAATAACTCTCAAACAAAAAGTCAATTAAATATTAACTCGATATTTAAGTTAAGCACCTTTTGCATTAGGATACATTGTGTCTTAGATCACTGAAATGATTCACCTATTCAATAACTTGTAAAATTGTAATAAGTGGTCAACTTAAGAGGGTTTTCTCGAGAATTTCAACGGTTTCATTTAGTTTGTTTACCGCTACTTCATGTTCGTCCTTCCAATTCTCCCAACAAAGCCTGATCTTCTGTAAGTAACATTGTTTTAAAAGTGTACTATTTACTTTAAACGGTTAAATACAAGCACCCATAACGTGGCCAGGGGACTTTTCTTTACTTGTAATTACCAAGAGAGAGCGGACAGATCATAACTTATACCTATATATCTATAACTTAACCTATATTACGCTAAACGATACTTTCTATCGTAAATTTCTTTTTGAGCAGCGATTAAAAATGCATAGAATTTTTAATGTTTTAAGTTTCTGTAAGTTCTAATTTTGTGTTACCGGGGAGCAATATCCTGTTACTTGCGAAACATTAAATAATAAGGAAAATTGTAATATGAAAATTATGATGTTCTACGCTCACATAGAGGGGGCCAATTTAAGAGCTACTTGAAGGAGAAGTAGCGGCTCCAGGTCATGAGGACCTCAATAACCGGCCGGGGGGTTTCGAGGCGTTGACCACGTCTCACCCTCCAATACTGCACCCCATCCATTACGTCTGTCATGGACCGAGATGGGAGACGCAGTGACCGGGCGGTAGGCCAAAGTTCCTTGTGAGCTGTCGTGCCATGTAGTTATTTTTTGTTATACTCATATAGACTGCTCTGTATGTGCTGTAGCAAAAAGGAACTATTATTCTCTATATGAACTTACATAGCAGAAATGGTTTATTACGATACCGTTTCCCTGTACAAGGAGAATAAGGAAATGCAATAAACTAAAACGCTATGTCACGGTATAGAAATTCTGTTATTTTTGCTTAACGACTTTTCTTTGAGAAAAGTATAATCATTTAAACCTATAATAAACAATATTCTGAAATGGATGTTTTCACTAAAATGTATTTGATATAAATTGTGTGTTTTGACAAGGTCTACATCTTTTGAGTAGTAACTTTTTACAATCTCTTACGGTTTGTCATTCAGAATGAAAGTAAAAGTCCTTTGAATTAGGATATCCATGTAAATATATTTAATATTTTAATAAAATTCATTAGAGCCATTTTCTAAAAATGTTCCATAATGTTCCGCCTCCATAATTGGAAGGGGAATTTTACTGTCGCATCCATAGAATATATTAAACTGCTATATCAGGCTTGGTTCTTAACAGATTTTTCGTTTTTTAGTTTTTTTTCTCTAAAAATCTGATTTGTTCCATTCACAAAACGTTCTCTAGCTGTTCCACAAACTTTCTTACAAAAATAAATCTTTTATCTATATAATCTATTATCTACATCATTATCTAAGCAAGGTAAACAATATCAATTATTACTTGTTTCCTCTTATGTAAAAAGTAAATAAGGCAATACACTAGGATAAAGTGATAGTCAAATATTTTAAAAGCCGGTCGCTATGTGAAAGAATTTAAATTTGGTTCTGTTTGCTTGCTAGGTGTAAATAAAAGAGAGGCAAAAAGAAATATTAACTTTCCGTTTGCGAAACGTTTACCCAAGTATAGCTTAAAACTGAATCTAATAACTCGGAATGTTTCGAAAACAGTTATCTCTACGAAAAAAAAAAAAAGGATATGACATAAATAAGATGTGATTTAATCTACATTTTTGTGCAGTAAGTTTTGTCAATCTCTTTCAGTTTACCAGTTATACAACATTTATACAAAAATCATTCAGAATGAAAAGGTGCCCAGAGTCTCCTTTCAGAAAATTCAAGATATACTTCCCTTTGTCATAAAATATGGTAAACATATGACATTTTAATAAAAATCGTAAGAGCCAATTTTGACAAAATAAAGTTGTTCGAAAAATGTTCCATATAAAGAGTAGTTGGGGGTGTGGGGATTTTTCTTGAAAATCTTCGTGTTGTATCCTTGGAAGATACTGAATTAAATACCAAATTTGGTATTTAACCGACTTTTCGTTTTTGATCTCTACTGCCCACAAACACACACACTTAGACACACACATGGATACACACACACGAACATGTTTCTAAAAATGCCTCTTTTTGGTTTCAGGGGTCTAAAAATATGTATTTTCGGCGACATCTCAGATTCGAATTTTTGGGTGGAACACATTGTACATACGTGCTACACAAAGTAAAAATACTTATTTTTTGGTATCGAATTTCTAGGTGCTATGCCTTATTTACCATGTAAGCATATCGTAGATACATGGTATAGAAACAACAGATAGCTACTGAAACATTGAGTACATACTTCTCTACTTTGAAGTAACTATTTCGACACAGTGATAAATAATGTTTAGAGTTGTCATCAATATAACTTCAGCCCACTTGGGTAGTGTGTTGGTAGCGTTTCTGCCTCACATTCTACACATCGCGAGTTCCAATCTCGCTTAGGGTGAGTTACCCGAATAAGCAATTTTTTCGGGGTTCTTTCCTTATCCTGAGAAGATGAATGTCGAGTAACTTTAAGCTCCATGCACCCCGATATCATTTGAGCATCATTTCACCAATTTCATTCAGTGTCCGATATGACCAACCAGGTTAAAGGACCTTAAACATACAAAAAAACAAACAAACAAAAAGCTATATTTTGTTTTTGTAGCGTGGAACACAAAAGTTAGCACTCAAAGAAAAAGAAGCTGCAAAACACATCAGCACTTTCATTTTAAATTTTCCATACGAATTTTAAAGAGCTAAATGTTGCCCTGTGGTACCTCGGTTCACGACTTTAGAAACTCCAATCTAGGCCACCTAATTCGAGATGGTAATATATTGCAAACAAAAAGTTGTTAGGTAAAAGGTGTTTGTGCAATCAGATTGAAAGCAAAATCTGTTACACCACGTCGGGATGGATTATCCTACCTTTGTTTCTGTTTCTGCGCTGCACCGAGCTGACAAGAAGAAATATCTTGGGGCAGTTACACAACTCTAAATTGACATTCTGATTGTCACAGAATTCCAGCAGAACGATACAGTGTTGTTAAAGATTGGATATACACAAGACAGATGGTTGTGGAGGCACTGTGTTAATAACATAAGTGCTCCCGGATTCGAGAAATACTAAATTCCGCAACTTAAACTATCGTAAAGAATTGAAGCGGTGTGTGTGTGTGTCTGTGTGTCTGTGTGTGTGTGTACAGTTTGTTAATGATACTCGCAATTCATCCCTCCATTTCTCCAAACAAAGTCTTATCATCTAGAAATAAAATTATATTTAAATGTATATTATTTACTTTAAACAGTTAAACTTTGTCGTTTTCAATTGTCATACTCAATACAGCACTGATAAGCTGTCAGGGAACCTTTCTTTACTTGCAGTCATCAATGGAAATGTGAAATGGTGGTTTTTATTTGTGGACGCTATTTAACTGCTGTGGTTCTCAGCGTCCCATTCTATGTTGTGCGTGAAAGACCGCTTAATTTTGCTCAGAGGCCTCTCTATCAGGCTCAGGTTCTTTTACGTTCCGTAAATCTACGACACGGGACCCTTCCGAAGGAAGCCATGCTAAGGATTTTTACGCCCGGAAAAATCTATCGTCTTCCGCCGGGGTTGAACCTGCGACGTTGGGTGTGTGAAGTTAGCATGGTAACGTAACCATTACACCACGGAGGGCGATTGTAGAAGAGAGAAACCGGACTGATTATAACTTATACCTATATTGCGCTAAGCGATACTTTCTGTCATATATTTCTTTTTGAGCAACCATTAACAATACATACGTTTTAATGTTGAAGTTTCTGTAATTTCTAAATTTGTGTTATCGTGGCGTAATATCCTGAATATGAAGTAATAAGGAAAAGTGTAATATGAAAAATCTGATGTGCTACACTCACACAACTTTCTGTCTATGTTACAGCAAACTGTTGTTACAAAGGACTATTATTCTTTATGCTTCTTGCTTATCAATGTGAACATTACATTGCAGAAACGGTGTGTAGTTAATTACAAGGTATAATATCCAATTCTGTGCAGATAAAATATATATTTCAGTTCAAATTAATACATATCATGGTTTGCAGAGATTTGTTTTTTTTCAATTCCCCATGTACGAGTAGTTCAAAGCTACAAATGTTTTATTGACTAAAATAGCCTAGCGCAGGGGTTTTTCTTTGCAATTAACGCGTGCAATAAGGGGCCAAGCTTATTCTTAAGATATCCCAGAAATATACGGAGACAGGGGATTTTAGATTGTTTTCTCAGTCACGTGGGCAGTTTTGGGTGTCACGTGAACAATAGGCGCTAACTAAGTTAGGGCACGAGAATTTGTCCAATGGGAAGACAGTATGTTTAGAAAGTCTGGGTAGTATAAAAGGCCGAGCAAAGTCAAAATCGGGGCAGTTCAGTTCAAAAAGTAATTTAGAGTAATTTAGTTACAATCGCAGTTAATTTCGGAGTATGTCAAATTCAGAACCGCAAGGTCCTGAAGGATTATATTATGAATAATGCGGGTGAAAATTTCTAATATGAAAGACACTGTAGAAGTTAACGAAAGGTTCTAAAGCACAAACTTAAACTACTAGTATTGTAAGCACGGTGTCCATGCTAGGAATAGTAAAAAATAGCTTTATTTCAAAGTAATAGCTGTGTTATTTCATAGTGACTAAAATAGTCTCTACTGCCACTTTTCCACCACCGACTGGACTGATTCAAGAGAGTACACACCAAATTCGAATCAACTGAGTAGCCGAGAGCAGCGGAAGAAATTCCAACAGGTACGTGGAAAAATGGAATGACCTATCACAACTACAATTCAGGCGCTATAACTAACCAACGCAGAATATATAAATACAATTTTTAAATATGTGAAATGTTTACCTACAATAATAGTGGGTTGCAATGTATTTTGTATGCATAATTCTTATATCATTTACCTCGAAACCAACCTATTCAACTGTTAACCAATATAGCACTTCCTCTACTTCTCTACATATAGAATATTGTATTGCATCTGAAATTTAGAATCAGCAATTTTACTGGAAATACGCGTTTTGAGGTTCCCTGAATAAAGAACATATATGTACTACTTAGGAACTTGAGTTTGAGTACTTTTGAACGACGTAACTAAATAAATCTGATGTGCTCCTTTCACATAACTTTCTCTAGCTGCTCTGCAAACACATTTTTGTAATGAAATATTATTTTATATACATCATGCTAATCAATATAAACATTAGTAGAAATTAACTTATTATTTGTTCTCTTGTAAGGAGAAGAGAAACAAGGGAATACACTAGGCTAAAGCGATAGCCAATTCATTTAAAAGCGGTCACAGTGTAATACAATTGAAATTATATATCAATTGCATTACAAGCAACTATTCTTTAAATATAATTTTTTCATTATTTTATATTTTATGAAAGACGACTCTAAAACAGCATATATTTAAGATATTTCACACAGAAAATGTTATTTATTGAATTTTATGGCAATTGCAAGTGAAGACCTCTTAATTCTTAATGAATGTAAACCATAAGAAATGAAAACATACCTGCCATATTAATGATAATGGTGGAGACAGTAATATGGATAATGATGCAATGAAACACTACGAGCTTTCATGCAAGTGTTTTTTTTCTACGAGTATATGAATGTGAAGTATGGACCTTGAAGAAAAATAATATTAATAGAATATAGTTAGCGGAAATGAGATTTCCCAGAAGAGTAAAGGAATGTACAAGATTGATTATCGTAAATATAGAAATGATGATATAAGGAATGAATGAAACAGGAAATTACAGATAAAGGAATACAGAATATGGTGGTGGAAGCATTTAAGAGAAATGAACAAAGAACGACTACAGAAACAGCTATTGGATTACAAACCTCAAGGTAGAAGAAATGTCAGTCGACGAAGAATGTAAGTGGTAAGTTGAGGACGGAACAGGAGACTCTCCTACTCCATGAATACAAGAAACATCTCAGAAATGATCACCAGAAATGTATTTGCATAAATTGTGTGTTTTGACGAGATCTACAGTTTTTGTGTTCTAAGCTTCTGTCTATTTCTTACGGCTTACCAATTATACAACGGTCATTCAGATTGAAGATTTCAGAGGCTATCCCCACACAAATTCAAGACATTCATTTTGTTTCTAATGTAAATATTTTTAATATATGCTATTTTAAGGAACCCATTGGAATACTTTTTGAGAAAATCAAAACTTTAGAAATTTTTACCTATAAATGGTAGTTTGATGTGGAGGGATTTTCTTGAAAATCTTCGCGAGCTTAAATATCAAGTTTGTATTTAACGGGATTTTCGTTTTTGAGCTATGCTGTTCGCAGATACACATGCATACACACCGATTTTTTTCTAGAAAGATGTTTTATTGTTTCAGGAGACCCTAATACGCGTATTGTATTTCCAGTGAAATCTCAGTATAGAAATTTTGGGTGGAATGCAATACTTTCTCTACCTGTATACTCTGTATAAGTAGAGAAGGTGAAAAAGGGTTTATTGAATAATGCACGGAGGCCCCGAGTTCAAAAATCGCTAAGTGAGAGCTAATCCAATACATTTCTTTTTTTTCCGGAGTTCTTCCTTAACCTGGGAAGACGAATGTCGAGTAACTTTCAGCTCCATGGACTTCGAAATCATTTGAGCATCATTCTACTGATCTCATTCATTGTCCGATAAAAAAACAAAACAGAAAAGAATAAAAAGGTAAAATAAAAAAATATATGTTCCATTCACATGACTTTCTCTACATCGCTGTACCAAGTTGTTTTTAAAAGGCTTATTCTTCTCTACTTTATGATAATCGAGATAAACATTAGCAGACATGGTCTTATTATTTGCTTTCCGTATGAGAAAAGTTTTTCTGAAACAAATGACAAGGAATATCTCAGAAATTGCCAATTCCATGAAAAAAAGGTATGTGACATAAATTGTGTGTTTTAACGGGATCTAGATTTTCTATCTTACAGTTAACCAGTTTCGTAAAATTTAGCAAAATTCATTCAGTATAGAGAAGTCTTCAAAGGCTATTTCCAGAAAATTCAAGATATACCTACATTTTATTTGTCAGGTAAATATCTTAAATGTTTGACATTTTAATCAAAATCTTTAGAGTCACTTTTCAGAAAATCAAAATTTTCGAAAAAAGTTCCATGTAAAGGGTAGTTGGGGGTGGGGAATTTTCTTGAAAATCTTCGTGTTGCATCCTTGGAACATAACCAAACTGATATGCCAAGTTTGGTATTTAACGGTTTTTTTGTTTTTGAGCTATGCGTCCACAGACACACAGACACACACACACACACACACACGGACCTTTTTGTAAAAATACTTTTTTTTTGGATTCAGGGGACCCAAAACATATATTTCCGGTGAATCTCGGTATCGAATTTTTGGGTGGAATGCAATACCTTCTCTATACACTATGTATATAGACGTGTAGAGAAAGCAATAAAGGAACCTGTTGACGTAAGCGATGGTGAAAAATGATGATATGCGCTGGATTAGTAAAGCACACAATGTGGAGAAATTTCTATAATGCCGTTAATTCCCTGCAGCTTTGGCAATAATGCTGTGAGAGGTACAGCGGTTCCATTTTCCATAATCCGTTACTCCTTAGGGCGGTGAATCCCAAGTTGCACTCTTTCCCCCTGCTGGCAGCCGAACATACTAGCTTACTGAATGTCGCCATTTCCTTTGTTCCCTCATATTTTACGAGGGACTTACCTGTCTTGACAGTTGCAGATTACAAGTTCATTATTCGCCACCATTGTGGCTAAGCTATCATCTTAATTTAATATTCACTAGAACCACTTGAATCCTTCACGCTAAATTAAACTTCAGCAACTTTATATCTTGCTCAATTTAGTCCTAGGAGTTTGCTTGTGCTTCGCGTTCATTTGTCTTTGCATACCTAGCAAAACATATCTCTGTTTCCCTGGTCTTTCTTTTCTTCGAATTGATTTCCATTTCAGGGTTTTTAACATGTTTAACACTTTCTCATATTATCTACCGATTATCTAAGATTAAGATGTCTATTTGTGCCAAATTATTTAAGTCATTATTACAAAACTTTCTGCATACGTGATTGATCGTAGATACATATTTAAGATACAAGTTAAAGATGTCAACATTATGAAAAGAAAAAGAAAAAGAAAAAATTCGATGTGTTCCATTCACATGATTTTCTCCACATCTCTGTAACAAATGATTGTTAAAATCTTCTACACCATGTTAATGATATAAACATTAGCAGATATAGTCTTATTACTTGCTTTCTTGTAAGTAGAAGGGAAATAAGAGAATACGTTATATTAGATTAGATGCGTTCTGTAGGTTCATGATGGCCTTGGAACATACATGTCAACTAGCTAAAGCGATAGTCATATGTTTTAAAAATTGTTGCTATGTGGTAGAGATTCGTTTTCTGCATGGCCTGTAGTTGAAAAATGCAGGCATGAGAAAATTTAAAGTATTTTAAAACTGAAACCAACAACCAGGAATATCTCATACATAGTGAACTCCACGAAAAAGTGAATAAGACATGAAATATGTGGTTTAACAAGGTCTATATTTTTCTCTAGTAACATTTTACTTTCTCTTACGGTTTACCAGTTATGCAAAATTCAGCAAAATCATCCAGAATAAAGAGAACTTCTAGAAGTTATTACCAGAAAATTGTTTGTCATGTAAATATCTGGTTTAATCAAAATCGTTTCATCTATTTTTAAAAAAATCAACATTTTCAAACTTTTTCCGTGTAAAGGAAAGTTTGGCCTGGGGTATTTTTCCCAAAATATTCGTGTCACATCCGTGGAAGATATTAACCTAACTACCAATTTGGTATTTTACCGACTTTCGTTTTTGAGCTATCGTGTTCACAGACACATGTACACACACGGACCTTTATACAGGGTTCCTAAAACATATTTCGAACTATATCTAGGTATCGAACTTTTTGGTAGAATGCAATACATTCTCTGTGCACTATGTACAAAGTACGTGTAGATAAAGTAAAAATATAAATAAATTGCCTCCGGCTATTGAACATATTTGATGGATTTCAGACCCTGTAGCCAGGAAATTGCTCAAGTTTTGTCCGTTCCTCTGGTCAGCCATTATATTCCAACATGCTAGGCTCCTTCTATTTGGACTTAAAAATGTTTGTGTTGATTTAACTTTTTGCTGTTTTTTCCACTAAACAAATTTCGCCAAAATTTGTATTCAGTCCTCGTTACCACCATAGAATGGACAGAGTGTCCTGCCAGAATTGTTATTACTAGGTGGCCTAACTGCCCCGTATTTGGCATGTGCATTTCGTGGTTTCAAAAAGAGTTACAGAACTCGACAGGACTATTTCAAATTAAAACCGTCAGTGGGGACCTTCGTTTTACTCCTCTTTGCTTATCATTGGAGACGGTGAGCGGGTCACGCTATTTACGGGGTCGCTTACGTTAGTTCCCCATAGACTTGTTTTAACTTCAAATAGCCCCGTAGAGTCCTGCAGCTCTTTTAACGCACGAAGTAAGATCTGCACACATCAAGTAAATGGGAAGTTGGTAATGTTTCTGTTCTCCAGCCTCCTAGCTTAAAACATGCCATGTCTTACCTTTTCTTTCTTCTTTATGTATTTCTCTTTACCATGATTCAATTTTATTTCATTTACTATCCTAACAGAAGGCTCCATTTTATAATCTCATTCAATTTTCTAACAGTGAACTCTATTAGTCTTCTTTTGACACCTATCCAATATTTTTGTCGCTCTTTGCAATCTTGAACTTAAGCCTACTCTTTTGAAACCCCTTTCCAGATAGGGTTTCTCCTTGGGTTTATAATATTTAGGGCGTAGTGTGGAATAATATCCGTGTATCACCTGTAGCCAGAACTTCTCTGACTTTATATTATAAATAAATGGGATATTAGATTGCTTCCAATTTTTGATATCGCTATTTCTTTAGAAATAGAATAAGTTTTGAAAAAAAGTGTGTTTATGTGTATGTGAGAAAGATAGACTGACAGATAGACTAGATAAACATAGATAAAATAGAGTGAATAGAATAACTCAAACATGAAACTGGGATACCTTCCTTCGAATTAATTTAATTCGAATTAATGACTTTGATTTACTCTCTCATGATACATAGTAAAATTCCACCCTCACGCATGTAAAAATATTTTATTCTTTTAAATTTCTCTCACATTGCTATACACTGCTACAATCTGTATTTTAAGAATATTAACTACTGGTAAGACAAATAAGCCGTTTATCTTAAATGATTTTGTGAACAGGCTTATTATTTTGCTGGTGTTTTAAATGCTTGAAAAATAGAGATAGATGGGATCTTTAAATTTGTAGTTTTGAATTGTTCAATATTTTAAATAATACCATTGGAATGGTGTGCTACCTATTCCTCCTGGCTGATGCAAATCCAAAAGATTCTTAGCAAAACATTTGTTTTATCATATTTTTGTTTGCTTCTGCATCCAAAATAAAACCTGCAGTGCAACAGTTTTGTGAATATTTCAGTTTGCTTCTCTTTGGTGAACAAAGCACCCTCCAATGTTTTTTTTTTTGCAAGTTTTGCTCGGTATTTTGTATTAAATGGTGGCGAACTACATTTGCAGGTCTCCATAATTAAAAACAGCTGACCCAACTTTGTTCTTGATGCTCTCAAACTCGGTTTGAACAAGGATCTCGCACTTTACATAACATTTGGTGAAGAGATGGAAAGAGGAGGATCTCATGCACGTTTCAATATTCACGATATAACAGAGACTCTTCATCCTGTAAACAAATAGCTTATATAAGTGGAGAATATTTTCCACGTCATTGTTTTTGTGGAACGTGGATAACTACAGAATTTTAACAATTTAAAATTTTATGAACACAGTTCGCTCTGGCGGTTAGTAACTGTTGTTATGTTCTTTAAGACTTGAGAGTGTTCGTTAAATAAGTAACTAATTCAAACATATATTTTATTTACAACAAAACAGCTTCTTATTTAAGAAAACAGTTTCTTATTTCACAAAATACCTGGACATTTTAAGCAAATGTAAGAAATTATGAGGTCAATCGTTGGGCTTGCTTAGAGAAGAATATTAAGAAGTAAAAATATACGAAAAGAACCAAAGTGAAAAATAGTATTACCGAAGAGATATATATGTTTTAACATGCATGTCAATGTTGCATACTGATGACAGTAGCAAGGGAAATTCGCATTGGTCTGCTACAGTAATACTAAAGATCTTATTATTAAGTACAGTTTATTCCCAATATAGATTGCCATTTTTTTCCCGTTAACTACCTGACTTTCTCGAGTTTGTTCAGTGCTACAACAGCCATCACAGCTAATGTTCATAGCACTGACATTAACAGCCATGGATTATAGAAGAAGGCTTTCTTAATGACCGCTAATCCTAAGGCTGGAGAATGAGAAATTGGACTATGAGAAAGTAAGTGGTGGAAAAGCAATTTGTATGAAAACCTCTTGGTCTTGGAAGAAATCGAAGGGTGTGGATTGATATGTATCAGATCAGTGTAGATTATACAACGGAGGGAGAAACCTTTCGTACTGTGGCCTAACAGAATTCTTCAGGAGGAAGGAATGAAGTGAATGAGCCATAGGAGGGTACAGGTCGAGACAGACATTCCACAGAGACGCGCGGAAGTCCTATAATGTTCCAGGCTCGAAGAGCGTCCTACTGCTGGAGCTGCATAGAGAGGGCGATTAGTGACCGTCTCCTTTGAGCAAACATTTGCACCATCTTTCCAGGATTGTCATACACTACGAAACCTGGAAACACGGCTATAAGATGACAATGAAATGTGAAAGGAAATGAGGTAAGGGAAAATCTGGTGGATGAGAAAACACAAATGCTCATCTACCGGCCAGGGAAAACTACGAAAAACCCAAGGAAAAAGTAGGTTGTCGATGAAAAGCGAGCCTTACACGACACCGTGAAACCTCTCGTCTGATAGTGCTTAGACTTATACACAGTATAAATTTATGCTAAAATCTAGTAAAACAAATTTAATACATGAGAATTAAACACCTTACTTTGCAAATCATTTCTGTAAACATACTTACCTACAAGAAAGGATGTGAGGAAAGTGTTGGATTTCCAGTACTATTTTAAGATTAGATGTACATAAAGGGTTTGAGTTCATATTGCACATAGGACCTGTCAGAGCACAGACTCAAATTAATGATAAAGATGGGATTTAACCGTGAAACCATTAAGGGAATCTAGGGCGCAGTCTGGAATAAAGCGGTACACGACTGCCACAGTCAATTGGAAATTCCCACTCCGCCGGCGAGGTAATTGGAAGAGTTTACTGTGCAGTTCTAAATAACGTTTTGGTAAGCGTGATGCTTTACAGCACGGATTAGTGTAACTAATCAGACAAGTTTACAGCCAAACTCTTTTGGATAGTACTGGCTTTGCGTTTGACCACCTAAACCGATTATTTTTTCAGGTGAAAGTACTTGTTTTTTAACTTAACATGCACTCGTAATGTACTGAAACGTGGATTTTTTTCTATTCGATAACTGTTTACGTCTACGCCTAATACACCATTTTTATTCTTATAATGTAAGTTCAAGAACTTAAATTTATTAATTAGAACTTATTAATCAGGGCTTTGTAATAGTCTTTTCTAACATTATTATTCCTAAACATTTTCTAACTTAACTTTTCAAAATTCATTTTCCTAAACACATACAGGTATTTAAAACAAGTCTTTTCGTTCCAAAATTTTAATTTCTTAAGACATTTCTTAAATGAAACATTCTTAACAGCAATATTTTCATAATTGTTTTACTTACTTTTATTTAATGAAGCAAAAGTAAAGGTTTCTGGTAGGCTTGAAAGTTTTACTTTTGATGCGTTACTGCTTGTTAAATCTTCTCATGTTCCTTCTTCCTGACTGTGCGGGATGGCAAAGGCAATATCGTCTCTGGCAGATCGCAGATCGCAGGTTCGATCTCCGTGGACGGCCTACCTAATCCTCGGGTCACCTGGCAAATGCTGGTTAGGCTCATTGCATCCCCCGGTTTTGCGGTCCATCATTTTGTGTTCACATAATTTCCTAACCATCTCTTTTAGGGCTGAAGAACCTGTGGACGGTGTTCGGCGGAATGTCACTGGATAACAACTGCATAGCTGTACCATGGAAATGCACCTCAGAATTATTTATTCTGCAGAGGAATACCAGCAAAAAATTTGAAAGCATCATAGAGTGGCATGTTGTATTTTATTGGTACAAAGTGTTTAGGCTGTATTCATCTTTGTAAATGTCCTAATAAAGTTGGGTTTGCGGTAAAGTTTTTGCCATGAAGGTCTATAGATTATTTTTAACCATATATTGGTTATGGTTTTAATTCCACTTGGGACAATAGTTATAGTGCTCCTGTAAAATAAGCTTGAGTGTCTACATCTATATCAATTGTATGTGATGAACTCATATAACATGAGAATTTATAGATATCATAAAGGAATACATGTATGTGCTTTGCAACCATCTTAGCCATGCGGAGCTTTTGGAACCACAATAGGCTTTTATACAGCTGTAGTTAGCCAGACGGACAAATCAGATTGGTAGATGGACAGATAGACGAGACGGATGGAAGGATTGATGGATTGATAGATTAATGGATGGATTAAATGGATACAGATTTTTATTAGCGATTGCAACAATACAATTTGTTATATGCTTTAACAGACAAAATAAACACAAGTATTTATCTATAACAATTAAAAATTAAAATTTACCTTAAATCAGAAAAACAGTTTTCAGTTAAGTATTTGCAGAAACCGATTTTAAAAATAATTATTTTTGCATAGTTTAGTATTTGTTATAAAGCTTCAACTAATACAAGGGTAAGTTCCTCAGCGAGTACTATTCTCTGTCTTCATGATGGTATTATTAAGTTACAGCATCCGGTGATATGACAATAAAATGTTCATGAATATACATATTAGCAATAATGTATATATATATAGTTTAATATATTAATTAATATATAATATATAGGCTCACAATATAAATCATTTAAACAATTTATACATGAATCTCTCAAGAACATATTAACAATAATATAAATAGCTTACTTGTGCAATGAAAATATATCATAACTCCGCTATTCTTGCCGCATAATATTACACCATAGCTAAGAAGTAGTCCACAATTTAACAAACTGTGCAAAGAAATATTCTGCATCAATCTTTTTAATAAACATATTATTTTGGAAAGTTTATAATACAAAGGAGTATACACAATATGTCATACTAATATGCATTCCTGAATATTTAACAGCATTATGGTAATAAGCCTTTCTTAGCTACAATATATTTCTTGTGCGTTGCTTGACTTAAGACTTAGGTCGTTGGCATTGAACTACTCCATTACATTATCAGTTATGTCTTCATTAGCATTTGTTTCAGAATAAAATGTCTTTATAAAATAGCTTTATTTAATCAACATTCACTGAAACAATAAATAAAAATCCGATATATTTCATTCCGTTCTCTACTATTCTGCAAAAAACTATTTTTACAAAAGCTTATCCTTTTAATTGATGTCATTCGAGATATACGCTAGCAGAAATAATCTTACTGCTTATTTCCAAGTATGCAGATGTTTCGGAACCGTCATAGATAGGTGAATACATAGAGATAATGGAGGAGCACATGCAGATGTCTCATAACCGTCATAGGTAGATGCATATATAGAGATCATGGTGGAATACATACAGATGTTTCGAAACCATCATAGACAGCTGAATTTGTAGAGCTCAAGGTGGAATACATGAAGATGTTTCGAAACAGTCATAAGCAGATGAATTTGTAGAGCTCATGGAGGAATACATGCAAATGTTTCCAAACTGTCATATGTAGGTGAATTTGTAGAGCTCATAGAGGAATATATGCACATGTTCGAAATCGCAATAGGTGGGTGAATTTACAGAACTTGTGGAGGATTACATATAGTTGTTTCAAAACTGTCATATGCAGGTGCATTTACAGAACTCGTGGAAAAATATATGCAAATGTTTTGAAACCATCATATGCAGGTGAGTTTGTACAGCTCATGGAGAAATACATACAAATGTTTCGAAACCGTCATATGCAGGCGAGTTTGTGGAGCTCATGGAGGGATAAATGCGGATGTTTTAAAACTGTCATAGGCAGATGCATTTGTAGAGCTCATGGATAGTGAATTTTTAGGGCTCATGGAGGAACACATTATGTTTTGAAACCGTCATAGGTAGGTGAATTTGTAGAGCTGATTAAGGAATACATGCAGATGTTTCGAAATCGTCATGGGCAAGTGCATTTCTAGGGCTCATGGAGGAATACACTTAGATGTTTCGAAACTGACAGAGGCAGGTGAATTTATACAGCGCAAAGATAAATACATGCATATGTTTTGAACCCATCATAGGCAGGTGAATTTACCTTCATGTATCATAGGTAGATGAATTTATAGAGACCAGGAAGAAATGTATGCAGGTGTTTTGGAAGCATCACGAGCAGCTGAATTTATATAGTTATCAGTGGGTTACTTGCTGATGATTTAGAATTATCATAGGCGGGTGAAATTGTTTTATATGCAATTGATAACGAGGTGTGCAGTATCATAGGGACTCTTCGATTATCCTGTATTCATGCCCCGGAAAATGATCATAAGAATATGAATCTAAAGGAGGAAAGAATATTTCCTATCAAGATAAAAAAATGGAGGATGTGAATTTCAAACAAACTTATATAATTTTCAGGAGTAAGAGGGAGAGCTTAGGTAATATTTTCCCTTAATTTTTAACATGTCACTAACCACATATGCCTACAAGCACAAGATAAAACTTATGCGTTCAGTAAATTGTATTATGGAAAATTTCATATAATACTTTAGGCAATAAGGAATTATATACAGCTGAGTTATTTATATGTTTATATTGTCTCTAATCCAAAGTTTTTGTTTGAGTCTATACCGTCGTGTTTAACATTAACAAAAGCAATTTTTTGAAATTTCAGTAGCTTCATAAATCTTCCGAACATTGTTCATATCAAGTAACTTATTGTCAATCCGATATTCTGATTCATTACTATCAGCTGGATTTGGTTTCAGGATTTCGATAATTGTTGTCCTGTTTTGGGATGTACTCTATAGCTTTTAAATATCATAGTCTTTTCGAATGATGTCTTACGTAGATTATTATTTAGTCTGGGAAAATGTATTCTTTTCCTGTGTTGTTTCTCTATAGGAGATGAAGCTTATTTACAGACTCGTGTCTAGATTTCATTGTCATGTCTCATTATTTTTATTTTGAAATATTGAATTTCTACTAGAATATGAATGTGAATAATATATATATATATCAAAATACATCAGACTTTTGATCTATGGTATGGTTACTCCAATCAGCACCAGAATTTCAAACTACGCAATTGAATATAGCATGGTTTGAAATTTATAAACACTTTGTTGTGTAATTTTACGTGGTTTTGAGGCAGGAGTAAGACTATTATTGTGATACAGTATGATGCCCATCCACTTTTGTAATCGTACATAGCTCAGCACCAACTATTTGAGATTAGCATGTTTTAGAATGACTCTCAATTGTTGAACGTAACGTTTTTACGAAAACCTAATCAACTGGGGAAGTTAATGGAAACCTTCTAGGACGTTTAATTTTAGAAGCAATCTGTTTTAAGAACCTCTGAGGTATATAATTATTTGATTTTGGCCTGAATTGGTGTGTATGCATTACATCCATGGTATATGAACTTCCGAAGTAAGAAATTTTCATATGATGACGTATTTCATGAGATGAAAATAAATCGGCTTATGAATATGGAAAAGGAAATGAAGTGGAAGTACGAAGTATCTCGAAATATGATAGCAGTCTCTGCATGCTCATAGAATCACTGTTTGGATTAAAGTTGATGTGATGCTTTTGTCACGTGTAAGTATTTTGGAAAATATGGTTTTCTATAATGTTATGTAAATCTCATTAATGGCTTATTCATCGAGTCGTACTTCAGCATTTAAGCGGATTTTATACTTTAGTGATAAAACATACAATCATGTTGCATAAAATTACAGCTAATGTTCACACATTTCCACTTCCACATCTCTTTGTGTGTTTGGAGTAGGATTTAATTATTGGTTGCACAGACTAATATTTTATTTGGGACCCATTTAAGCTTCGAAAGATACTCTTTGGCCAAGTAACGTAGTGATATGATACATGTTGAAAAACCTTATTTTTTCTAATCACATGACTTAGTCTATTTGTTCTGCAAAACATATTACAAAACTTCTTACACAAGTATATTATTTCATTTAGTGTTGCTAATCAAAATAAACATTAGCGAATGGATTTAATACTTGCTTCCTTGTGAGTAAAGGGGAAATAAACGAATGCACTAAGGTAAAATGATAGACAAATATTTTAAAAACAGGTTGCTATGTGATGCACTTGAAATTTGCTTCTCTTTCTTGTCTAATGGCATCATCCCGTTTGAGAAAAGGTAAAATGTTTAAAAATTCAAACAAGGCATATCTCGAAAATGATAACTCTACAAAGTATGTATATGGCATTAATTATCTGTTTTAACGAGATTTACATCTCTATTTCTTAAGGTTTACCTGTAATACAGTCATCCAGAATGAAGAGGTCTTCAGTGGTTATTCCCAAGAATTTCAGGATGGTAATTTTATTTGTCATTTAAATATCTTTAGTATATGATATTTTGATAAAATCGTTAAGAGTCATTTTAAGGTGATCAAAACTTTCGAAAAATCTTTCATGTATAGAGGTGGGTGAAATTTCCTGTAAATCTTTGTGTCGCATCGCTGGAAGACGCTAAACTTAAATACCTACCAAGTTTTCTTTTTAGAGTTAAGCTGTCCAAACACACACCCACCCACACACACACACATAAATACACACACACACACACAAGGGCCTATTTCTAAAAATGCTTTTTTGGATTTAGGAGTCATTAAAACATACATTTCCAATGAAATCTGGTATCGAATGTTTGGGTGGAACACAATACCTTCCTTCCTGTACTGGGGCAGTTCCGACTTGTTTAGCTGCTCCGGCGCGAGCGCTGCGGACCTTAAGCACCCATGGTACTTCTGGTGTTACTAGAAGTAGTCGGTCGAACATCTGAGCCCCTCCCCAATCTTCGGATTGGGTTGGACTCGGCATGGAGTGGCCCCGATACCTTTGTGAGATTGGGTACGTCTGGACGGTGAAGCCTAGGCGAGGTTGTGAGACACCTTAATGTTCTCCGGCACTAACCTGGAAAGTTAGTAGACCTAAGCTGGTAAAGGTCGGGGTTCTCGGTAGTCTTCCCCTCGGCGTACCCACTTCCGTCCCTGTATGCAAGAACTGCGGTACTTGCACGCAGAGGACTTCAGTGTAGGTATACAGTGCCGGAGTCCTGATCAGACTCCGGTACCGTACTTAAAAATAGAAATAAAAAAAAAGTGTATAAAATAGGCAGGAACTGGCCTAATGGAAAAAATCAACGAACTTGTCCCTGGGTTGGCACATCCCTGAGTAGTCAGGTTATGCACGGTTGTTTCAGATGTCCAAACATTCACACACACAAAGACCTTTTTCTAAAAATGCTTTTTTGGATTTAGGAGTCCTTAAAATGTATTTCCGGTGAAATCTCGGTATCAAATTTTGGGCGGAATACAATACCTTCCTTCCTACCTACCTACCTACCGTATATCTACGTAGTAATCGGTAGAGAAGCTAAAACAAACAATATTATATATCACTTAGTATTCGAAAGCTGTTCACAAATCATTGTACAAGATGTACATTTTTGTGCTGTAAATTTCTCTCTATCTATTAGCGATTATGCAAAGGTCATGAAGAATAAAGAGGACTTCACAGGCTATTTCCAGGAAATTCAAAAAACTTCTAAATATCTCTAATATATGATATTTTATTCAGAATCGTTAGAACAATATTTGACAAAAATCGAAATACCGAAACATGTAAAGGTTAGTTTGAGGTGGAAAGCATTTTCTTGAAAATCACACACACACACACCCACACACACTCGCGGACCACTTTTTAAAAATCTTTATTTTGAGAGTATTCTAAAACTTTTAATGAAGTCTCGCTATCGAATTTTTGTACGGAATGAATAAATACTATCTCTGCCTATGGTTCATTTCAAAATCGCTTATCCTCCCCGTATTTGTAGGACTGACAGCCCCCTAGGAGTTACAAGGCAATGCCTAGGAGTCAGAGACTGTCGGGGAGCCAACGAAACCACAAAATGGAGAACCTGTTACGAGGGGTTGCCCCATAGCCAGGTATGAAGTGGATGCATGATATGAAACATAAGCAAAATTGATGATTGGAAAGCTGATGTTAGAGGAATTGGTGGAATGAGTGGCGGGAAACCCGGAGGGCCCGAAGAAAATCCACCCAGACGCCGCTTTGTCCTCCACCAATCTCACATGTGGGCGCTTGGCATCGAATCCGGGCCACCTAGATGGAGGGTTTAACCACTCAACCACTACTATGTATTAAGTTCAGAAACCAAACACGTGCCTAATGTTAGGAAGTTCAACTACGAAACAACTGACATTCTCATTCGACTCATTTACAAATGCGATTTAAGAAGAAGGAACAAATAAGAACGCGAGAGATTATAACGTATGTAGTGTAATGTTTCTCTTTAAGCAAGCTGAAGAACAAATAAAACAAGCAGCGCGCCAGTAGTGACTCGGATGAAATGTCTGAGAGCCGTGAGCCGTTTGGAAGTGCTGGTGACCTTAGAAAAGAAAAGAGTTTTGATCTTTAGATGAGAGCACAAAAGACCCAAGGCGACATTGGGAGCAAATTGCACTTGTTCATCTACTACAGCGCAGAAACAAGAATGAGAGGAGGAACAGTTCCCTGAAAGCAGCCGTTGCCCATCTCTGAAATACACTCTCAATTGTTCATTACGTCATGAAATGTGAAAATGGCTTTCCGCTACTAAGGAAAAAACCTGATGTGTTATATTCATGTTACATTCTCTATGTATTCTGCAACTAACAATTCTTACCTTTCTATCGATACATGCATTAGCAGAAATGGTTTATTTGCCTATTCTCTTTTAGGTACAAGGGGAAAATACTAGGCTTAAGCGAGTCAAATAATTTAAGAGCTGGTCGCCATGTGATGGCTTTGAAGTTCTATTCTATTTGCTTGACCGGGGGAAAGAAACGTGAATAATATTTCCCATTTGAGTATAGGTATTGGAAAATTGAAAACAACAAGAAATATCTCGGAAATGGACTACTCAATAAAAATCCTACCTATTTAATATAAATTATGTTTTATCGAGATCTAAAATCTTGTGCATTGTGTTATTGTATATATATCTCATGCTTTACCAGTTATGCAAACACCATGCAGATTTTAAACAACTTCATAAGCTATTCCTAAAACATTCAAGATATGCATTTTATTTTTCGTGAACATGTTCTAAATATAACGTATTTTAATAAAAATCATGAGGGTCATTTTTGAGAATGTCAAACATTTTGCAAATTGTTCTATATAAATAGCAGCTTGGGATGAGGGATTTTTTTTTAATCTTAATATTGCATCCTTGGGTAGTGCTGAACTCATATATAAAATTTGTCATTTAAGCGACTTTTCGTTTTTGAGTTATACGTTCACAGACGTTCACAGACACTCACACACATACACGCACACAAATACATAAATAATACGCATGCAGGCTACCATTAATTCATGACTCTGTGTGACGAAGCAGAGTTTTTGCTACTGCGCAACCGCCTTAGTTCATGACGGAAATCATAGGTAATCGTAACATACAGAAATCTAGGGAGGAAAAAGTACTGACAAGTTTAACAGATGCAACCACATTTCTGCAGCGATACTGAAAATGACGGAGTTAATAAAGACTTAGGTTGCGTGATAGTGCCATGTAAAAGCAATTGTAATAGAATAGAATAACTTTATTTATCACAAACGTTTACAAAAGTGAGCAAGAGCTCAGTAAACAGGTGACACGTCAAGCGAAATACAATGAGAAATATATACAGTTGAAGTTACAATATTTAGGGCAATAAGCCTTTATAAAATTGAATTAATACAATTTTTTAACTTTTATAAGCTATCCTCCATAAATTCTCTTACCGAATAGTATGACTTTTTTACAAATATGTTTTTGATGGTTTTGGCAAATGATTTTATATCTTTTATTTGTCTTATTTTAGTGGGTAATTTATTATACATTTTTATTCCTGCATAGAGTGGGTTTTTCAAATAATTGGTTCAGCATTGCAAGGAGGAATCAATCATTTGAATTAATAATTACTACATAATTCATAAGTAATTATCGCTTATGTGAGGAGATATGGGAAGGAAGTGTATAACATCTAAGAAGCTGTTAAGGTGGCCACGTGGAAAGAAAATTGACCACACTAAGTAGAAAACAATTCAGACATGTTTGCGAGATATTGATAGATGTCGCTGTGTCCAGATAATTTTTTCTTGAGTTTATAATCACAAATTGTTCAAGGAGAACTATTATAACACTGAACGCATGTACGACACAGTGGATTAGCGTTCCTAAGATGCGTGGAAAGTCTGCAAATTAGGACTACCTTGACCAGTCTACAGAGATGGGAAATTTAGAGCCGTATTTCGGCGGAGGAATGGAACTATATTATGAGAGGGATATTTAGCAGCAGAATTTCTGGTTCCAATAAGGAAATGAATATTTGCCTGGACGTGATAGTGGTCACTGATGTGCACCAGCTGGAAACATTACTGGCGAAGACAAAGGAGGCTAATTACTATGGCGGACGGAAGAGGAGAGGGGTACTCGAGTGTGAAGGTTTGAGCACACTGTGTTAGGATGTTAGGTATTCCGTGTTCTTTGTATGACATTCACTAATTTTCTATTTCGAGATCATTTTTGTTTGCAAGTGGGAACCAGATGTAAAGTCCATCAAAATATACCATTATTAAGAATTTGAAAAGTGTTTGAGATAGATAATAACACACGACAAATTGTTAGAGTGAATCTAGTAAACTATCAGATTTTGACTAATTATTGTTATTAGAATGTTAGTGTTATTAAAATTAAACAAACTCATTGTTGTCAAACGTAGATGTTTAATATTTAATCATTGACGACTTTATTTAAACAACTGTATAAATGACTGCCAACCTGGGTGAATGCCAACCTAATGTGCGTGTGTGTATGGGTGTGCGTGTGTGTGTTTGAGGAAAATAAAACGATTTAAACCAAACGTAGAACCTACAGAGGAGTTGTTTCTAATGCAAAGTCCCCGATATGACTTTAGATGTTATAGGAGGCTATATAAATACAGTATAAATACCCCGATCTTTATTAGTCGCAAGGGTCCACAGACAGTACATACTGTTAATAATACACACAACTACAAGCACGATTAAAACAAATAAAAAAAGGTGCACACGAAAAATAAATAGACATATTGAAATATACCATCTTAAATACAGACAACACTCATAATAGCAGCAACCGATTTCAATGCATTATTGTGCAGGGCCCTAACACCACTGTTTAACTATCCTTTCCGCCCACTCTACCCTGCCATCAGCTTTCTCAGATCTCACCTCTATCTCCTTAAGTACACATTTTCCTTTCCCTTCCGGTTTTCCTTACTTACTTATCTCGCTTCAATAGGTCTTTTTTTTTTAGATAATGGAAGTGGATTATAGAGGTTTTGGGAATAGGTTATAGAATTATGGGCTAAATGAATTACGGTCACTTGGACATCATGAGCTTCCAACCTGGTTCCTCATGAATGGAATTAAAAATAAACAATGTGCATACGAACAAGATTTGTAGTTTAATATGAAAACACACTGTAAAGAGGGTTTCTAGCATCATTAATTTCAGTGATGGATTTGTGGATGCAGAAAATTCAATTCTGATAATAAATTTTAAATATACTACATAAAAAGTAACAAGCTTTAAGAGAGAAAACATTTTAAATGTATCATTCATGTTGTAATATAAAAATGGTTCTTATAAGTGTAAAATTCACAAAGGAACTATCGATAACACATTCACTTTCTTCGCTCAACTAAGCGCTAGACAACGTTAATTAAAGGCCATTCTCTGGTCAAATATTACATTTGAATAAAAATCAAAGGTGGCCAATTTTGCAGCACCGGCCAGTTTTGGGTTTTTATCTTACCAGCTACTTCAACTTGGAAAAAATATTCCATTTATTTCATTTTTGTACTATCTTGCGTGTTGCCCTGAGAGCTGTTTTCAAGTTATTTTCTTCCGTTGCATTTCCTGATAACATACAACTCAAAATGCTAAATATGCTATGACACATTTCTATTCTTCAATAGACTTTGAACGATCATAACGTCACAAACTGTCTGTCTTGTGTTCCGGCGAGCAAATGAAGTGGTCTTATCGCCAGGCAGTTTCAGTTCTATTTACTTCGTATTGGAAGCCGATATGGATTCCATACTGCAATATTTTATATGCCATAATAGCAACTCGTGAAGTGTTATATAAAAATCTGCTGTGTTCCATACACATGGCTACCTCTACCTATACTGCAATAAACTATTCTTACACAACATTATTCTTCTAGCTACGATATGCTAATCTGGATAAACATTAAGCAATGCTCAAGTCTTTTAAAATCTAGTCACTAAGCGATGACTTTAAAATATCGTTGTCTTTGGATAGTCAGAAGTAAAAAAATAAATAAATAAAATATAACATAAATAAAAATAAAAAGCGAACTGAAACTTCCTGTTTGAGAAAAGCATAGCTAGAAAATTTGAACTACTACAATATCAAGGAATATTTCAGAAATGTTAGGTCCAGTAAAAAAGAGAGAAAAAGAAGAATGTTTTGGATATACATTGAGTCTTTTAACGAGATCTTCACATGTTGTGCAGAAAGATCCCCTACGGTTTACCAGTTGTGCAAAATAATCCATAGTAAAGAGACCTTTAGATAGGCTATTCCCTAGAAATAAAAATGTTATCTGTGCTGTAAATATTTTTAATAATGTAATTTTAATCAAAACCGTTCGGGAACTTTTAAAATCATCAAACATTTCGAAAAATCTTCCTTGTAAAGAGCATGCTTTTGAAAATCCTCATTTTGGTTCCTTGGAAGATATTGAACTTAAATATTAAGCGGTATTTAACCGACGTTTCGTTTCTGAATTATGCTGCGCGCGCATGTAATTCTTGTGAAATCTAAGTATCATATATTTGGGTGTAATACAATATTTTCTCCACCTATTAGTACACTGTATATGGTAGAGAATGATGCAATGCAAAACATTTTATAAAATCTATCAGCTTTAAAAAGAAAGAAACTATGAATTCTAATCACCGCAGTTTTCCAAAGCGTATAACGGTATAAAGCTAACTAAAGAGTCATTAAAAATCTAATGTGTTACACTCATATGACTTTCTTGAGCTATTCTGCAAACAAACTTCTTCCAAAAGATTACTCTTCTTTCTACACCATGCTAATGGAGATAAACATTAGCAGAATTATCTCATTATTTAGTTCCTTATAAGTAGAAGGAAACTGAGAGAATACACTATGTTAAAGCGATAGTAAAATGTTTTAAAACCTGGTGTTATGTGATTGTCATTGCAAATTACTTCTTTGCTTGGCCAGGAGTAGAGGAAAATAAAAATGGACACTTACAGTCTGAGAAAATTAGAAGTACTTTACAATTGAAACCAATAATAAGGAATATCTCGGAATCCGTTATCTTCACGACAAAAATGTAAAGGACATAAATTGTTTGTTTTGACGAGATCTACATTTTCGTGCAGTAAGGTTTTCCTATCTCTTACGGTTTAGCAGCTAGGCAAAATTCGGCAAAATTCATCCAGAATATTGAGGTCTTCAGAGGCTGTTATCAGAAAATTGAGATATACATTTTATTTTGGATGTAAATGTCTTTAATATACGAGATTTTAATCAACATTATTAGAGTTATTTTTGAGAAGATCAAATATTTCGAAAACTTTTCCATGTAAAGGGTAGTGTATGAGGGGGGGGTTAAAATATTCGTGTCACATCCTAGGAAGATACCAAGTTTGGTAATTACTGTTTTTTTCGTTTTAAGCTATGCTGTCCATAGACATCCACACACAAGAAAACATAGGCCATTTCCTAAAAAAATGGGACTCAAGGGACCCCAAAGCATCTACTTTTCCCATCATTTCACACATGTTCATCTGTTACATTGTGGCTACGGTGTTTTCTAAGCTTTCTTTCTGCCTTTCAGTAAGTTCAACTGTATCCCAACTCTTGTTGCTCTCGGGAAGCGTCCCCTTTAGGGGATCCTTACGGAGTAGGAGAATGCGGATTGTGAGCGGTGTCGAATGCTAGAAATGTTATCCATGCTTGCGCACGTTATCACCTGGATCTGATCGCCTGTTTGCTCCTTCCTCTCGTCCCTCCCTCCTAGGGTCACGTTAGAAAAGGCTAAATGAATTGCGTGCGGCGCCAATTCCGGCTTCCTGGGCCCCTCTGTAATATGTACCTTTATCTTTACCAACACCTTGATTAGAGTGATACTAGGGTATCAACGGTGTCAATCTCCTGGCATTTTTAATCAAGCTGACTGGTCTTCGACAAGGAAATTTATCAAAACGGATACAAAGTCATAACAGTCAGCATTTCCAATGGAGAAGTCTTACTAATGTTCGTTTCACACAGTTTTACTCTATGAATTTCTTATCTTTAAATAGCATAGTGTTTTTTTTACCTTAATACGTATAATTTAGATCATATAAATTTGTTGTGAGGTTTAGCATTACCTATTTAGTTTGTATTTTCATATACTTATGCTTTTCTAATCAGGGATGCCGTTATTAATTTTTTCTTTCATTTCTAGTCTTTTGATTGAGTTATGCAAACAGCATGGAATTTGGCAGCCATCACATAGCGACATGTTCTTTAAACACCTAATTATCCATTCATCAATTGCTTTCTTCAAGGACATGTGTATTTGTGAATTGAAAGTTTATCAGGATTAGCAATAAGTAGCTAGAGTAATACACTTTTGTAGGTATAGTCTGAAGAAAAGTGAGCAGAGAAAGTCACTTTAATAAAGAGACATCAAAACATATAGTTCCGCTGAAATCTGATATCGAACATACAAATGGAATTCGCTACTTCTACAAGGTTTTCTGGGAAAATGTTTCCAAAATTTATACAGGAATTAATACCTATGCAAAAAAGGGGGGCGGTTCCCCATAACATGTAAATTTAATATCTCATGAGTTAAGCTCTACTTAATTGCCGTCAAGGTTTCCATGTCTTTGATCAATTTTACACATGGGCTCATCCATTGCATTGCAGTCTTCTTCCACTGTTTTACATGGAATCACGCATTTTTTAAGACACCTCTAGTTGTTGCCGGATTACGTCATTGAACATGTGTTCTCAAAGTGTATATGCATCATTTATGGAAAATACAAACACCATGGTCTTTAAATTCCCGAAAGTCAAACATTTAAAGGGCTAAGGAAAGGAAAACTGGAAGGCCACAGTATTGACCCTCTCCCACCAATCCATCTCTCATGAAAGACTCGCGTAACTTGCCAAAGCGTTCGGAATACAAGATAGATTCCTTGCACAAAATAAGAACAGAACTCATAAGATTTATTATGTTTACAACCAATGTTTATAGGAAATGTTTTTGTTCTTTTTTCTACGCATACTACCTCCTCTGTAACTATAGGAGTCCGTTTTCCAGACACCTGATGTACTACTACTAAAAATGCTAGAGAAAGCAAAACTGAGCAAAATCTTGTAAACTTTTAAAAATAAGCCAAAGATGTGTTTTTGTAACACAGTTACTGGAATCAGAGAGCGGTCAAAACTCAAACGTTATATTTATCCGGATATGATTACTATCGTCATGCACAAATATTTTTTAAAGCCAATGGAACACTATCTACGGTTATTGATATTGCCATTTAATAACTTTATACTGGAAAAAGGAAATTATTTGTCTGACTTTTCAGAACAGCGAAATAATTGACAACAAAGCGAAAGGCAAACTGTTTATATTTGTTCTAGCCAGGTTTTGATTGGTTTGCAAGCGAAACATTTCCATAGTGAAATGTTATGCTATGTGCACGGAGAGTCGATACATAGCGGAACAATGTTTTTACAAGAAAGATACTGCTTTTTAATTTTGAAAGCATGTCATTTTCCATTTCAGACTCACTTTAATGATAAACTGATATCTTGCTAGAACCCACATATCCAAAATGCAGTTTACATTGCATGCATTTATTCCTACATGAGCTGCATCGTGGTCAATCCGTTTGTATATAAAACTAGATTTCCTGATTCGACTCCCATTATACGCTGCCTTATAAATGCTTTTTAAAGTTTTTTTCAGTCTTAAGGAGCTATACTTTGATAAAAATTATTTTAAACATCCACCTGGACCAACAATATCTAAAGATGCAGACGTATTCCATTCATATTATTATTGATAGGCTCCTTACACTAGACTAAAGTGATAGTCAAATCTTTTAAAATCTGGTTGCTATATAATTGAAATCTGTTTCTGTGTATGACCAGTTTACAAATTTTCGTGTGAGAAAAGTTTGAGCATTTTAAATCTGAAACAAATAACAGAGAATATCTCAGAAATAGTCAATTCCACGAAAAAAAGTATATGACATAAATTATGTGTTTTAACGCGATCAACATTTTCTGTGTATTAAGTTTTTTTCTATCTCTTATGGTTTACTAGTTACGCAGAATTCAGCAAAATTAATTTAGAATAAAGGGGTCTTTAGAGGCTATTCCGAATTATATATATTTGCAATATAAATATCTCTAATATACGTATTTTAATCAAAATCGTTGAAGGCATTTTTGAGAAAATAAACATTTTCGAAATTTTTAAGGGTAGTTTTGGATGGAGAAATTTATCTCAACATCTTCGTGTCCCATCCTTGGAAGTCCCAAACTTAAATACCAAGTTTGGTATTTTACTGACTTTTCGTTCTTGAGTTATCGTGTTCACAGACACAGACAAACAAACACACACACACACATACACACACACACAGGGACCTTCTTTCAGAAAACGCTTTTTTTATATACAAGGGACCCTAAAAGGCCTATTTCCGGTGAAATGTCGGTATCGAATTTTTGGGTGGAATGCAATTCCTTCTCTTTACACTACGTGCATAGTAAGTAGAGAGAAAGTAAGAACTGGGTTCTTAAAGTTTCTTTCACTGTTAGGGAGACTATGCTTTAATAACAAATATTTTGATCATCCAATTGGACCAAAAATATGTAAGAAAAGGGGCGTAGACATATTGAATATTATAGGGAAAGCAGGGAAATTAGAATTAAAACAATCTGATGTGCTACATTTACATACTTTTTCTACTTAAGCTCCAATAAACTATCCTTAAACAAACTTATTCTTCTACATACTTTACTCTTATCAAGATAAACATTAGTAAAACCATTTTGTAACATAATGCTTTCTTGTGCAAGAGAAGAGAGGAAATATAATAAGCCAAAACGATAGACAAATGTTTTAAAAGCCGGTCGCTATGTGGTGGTTTGAAATTCTGTTTTCTCTGCTTGATCAGGATAAATAAATATGAATAACGACTTGCCATTTGAGAAAAGTTTAAGCATTTGAAAATTTAAACTCATTACAAGAAATATAACGGAAATAGTTAGCACCACAACAAAGACGTATTCGACAAATTGTGCGTTTTGGCGTAATCGACATTTTTTGTAGTAAGTTTTTGGCTATCTCTAACAGTTTAAGGTTATGGAAAGCTCATTTAGAACGAAGAAGACTTCAGAGACCATCCCCTGAACAAATACATTTTATTTTTCATGTAACATCTTTAATGTGGTTATATCAATAAAACTTGTTAATGAGTTTTAAGAAAATAACAGTTTTTGGATATTTTTTCATGCGAGGGGTTGTTAAGCCTGGAGGATTTTTCTTTAAAACCTTGTGTCGTAATATTGAAGGTGCTGAACTGAATTATCAAATTTGGTATATAACCGACTTTTCGTTTCTGATTTATACTGTTCACACACACAAACACATACACACACACGGACCTTAGCCTAAAATTTATACTACTTCTATTAGTAGAGAACGTAAAAAGAAGTAATTTTAAGGTCATATTTGAAAGGCATTTAATGAACAACGATGGAGTTGCGTTATGTTCAATTTGCTCAGGTTCACCTTAGACGCACTGAACTTTAACTTCACTTACACCTTCACTTCACACCTTCATTCTACTAATCGAGATGACTAATAATCGGTATAGCGGTAGCATTTATTCATAATCTTGCATAAGATGCAAACATGGTATACCTCCCCATAATGTGCTATCTGCTACAGAAATTTCAACTGGATACTTTGAAGTAGACAACATAAAATACAATTTTTGAATTCCCTTTTGTTCGTCTTCCAAGAGCGTCCCTAGTCGTGATATTGGATATATTGGAGCATACTGTCACCGCGCATGCTGCCGTTGCCAAATATCGTATTTTCGACCTCCAAAAGATTCGCTCGGGGCTACGTGATGTATATAAGGAGCCGACGCGTGTCCGGCCCCAGTCACAGAGTCAGAGAAGTTGGGACAGTTTAGTCCATGGTTCTCAAATGGTTGATAGCGTAAAACATAGTGGGCGCTCAGAGTATTATGGTGGGGGGGGGATTCTGGTGGGAGTCTTAGAGGAATAGTTGATCTAAAAAGTAATTTTGAGCTGAAATAAATATTTAATGATTCATATCAAGCATTTTGATTGCAGAAAGACATCGCTGATCACTATACTGTAGTGTGCAGAGTGATTAAAAACTTCTTAGTGCGTTTCCAACATCGTTTTGTTACCACATGGTTTTAGTGTAATGGTGCGACTTCCATCAAAGCATTGGTCTGGGTAAATCAATTGGTTAGACACTGGTCCAAGGTCGCACACTTGAAAACCACACTGGTGGTTTTTAAGTGAGCTGAAAGCCTCAGTTCCAACTCAGTAGATTTAATGAGATGTAAAAAGCTCCTGGTGGGCGAAATTCCGATAATTTGACTCGAAATGTTGTTAATAAACAAATTACTTTTTAATTCTGTCAAATTAAAGAAATGGACGTCAAGTAACTTAACGTGGAGATCGAGGCTCTTATTAACCGAAATTGCACCGGACTTTGGAAAACGGATCTTTCGTCATCAGGTTCATCCATAACATAAACATTTTTCCCTCATGTCAACTCGGAACATTTAAGCCTTTTACTTTTCAGTATGAAGTCGTTTCTGTTCAGTTTAAACACACACACACACACACTTATATATATATATATATATATATATATATATATATATATATATATATATAATTAAATTCAAACCAATTGCTAATTTCTTGCTTTTTGTATTGACTCTAGCTGCATTATTCTATGGCTCAGAAATATGGACTCTAAACAAACAATTAACAGAATAGAAGAAATGGAATATCTAGGATTTTTACTTTCTCCATACGTACTATTGGTATAGGTATATATATGTAGTATAGTTATTGTATTCCGCCCAAAAATCGATATCAAGAATTCACCAGAAGTACAGTTTCCAGAGCCCCTGAATCCAAAAGAACGATTTTTAGAAGCATTTCCGTTTGTAAGTGTGTGTGTGAAGAGAGAGAAAGAGAGAGAGAGAGAGAGAGAGAGAGAGAGAGAGAGAGAGAGAGAGAATGTGTGTCTCTGGGCAGCATAGCTCTAAAACGAAAATTCCATTCAATACCAAACTTGGTATGTAAGTTATGTATCTTTCAAAAATGTGACACAAAGCTTTTCATTTACATGGAAAAGTTTAGAAAATTTTGATTTTCTCAAAAATGGCTGTAATGGGTTTGATTAAACTCCGTTATATTTAAGATATTTTCATGTCAAATAAAATGTATATCTTCAATCTTTTGAGAATAGTCTCTGAAGACATTTTTATTCTGGGTGATTTTTTCTGATTTTTGCATAAAAGTAAACAGTAAGAGATAAACAAAATCTTACTGCGCAAACAATGTAGATTTCGTTAAAACACACAATATATGTCATATACATTTTTTCTGGAGTTGATCGTTTTCGGGAAATTTCTTGTTATTGGTTTCAGTTTTAAAATAATTTAAATTTTCTCATACGGGAACTTGTCAACTCTTGGCCTTGGGGGAAAAAAAAAAAAAAACAAAAAAAAACTGGATATCAACTCCACAGCAACCACATTTTAAAGTCTTTAACTGTCGGTTTAGCCTAGTGTATTCTCTTATTTCCCTTATAGTTAAGGAAACTAAGTAATAAGACCGTGTTTGCTAATGCTTTTCTTGATTAGCAAGGAATAAAAGAATAAGCTTATTTACAATAATTAATTTGTAAAAACTTGAACTTAAGTCATGAATGGAACCCATTACGTTTTTACTTTTGTCACAGCGTCTTCATATAATTACTTATTACTATCAAGTTGCATGTTATACAATACTTCCCATAACTTTTTAGTGCGAGACCGAATCATATACTCTTTCTAGATCTAGAAATAAAACATCTGATATGTACCATTAAGATAGTTGTCTCTGCATCTCTGTAACAAATTATTATTAATACATTTATTCTATTTCACGAAATTTATGCCATTTACAATTTTTTCGTGGAGTTGACCGTGTCCGAGATATTCCTTGTTATTGATTTTAGTTTTAAAATACTTAAACATTTCTCATATCGGAATACCTGGTCATGGAAAGAAACAGATTTCAATCTTGTAGCAATCACTATTGCTTTGAGCTAATGTATTCCCTTATTTGCCTTCTACGTATAAGGAAGGAAGTAATTAAGTCCATTTCTGTTAATGTTAATCTCTATGATTTTTAACAATACAGAGATGAGAACGTCGTGTGAATGAACATATTAGATTTTTTTTCAGGATATACTTAAGTAGATATTAGCGAAGTGAAGATATTTACGACGCATTCCAAATATTTCATCAGTAGGTAAAATAGAATAATATAGAACACATTATTATGAAAATGTTCTATAGAATGTATACCAATATAATGCCGTGAGAGGTTTTAATTATCGACCGAGAAGCGGAATAAAGACCCGGAGGGATTTAGCAGCTGTAATAATTAAAACAAGAACGAACCATTAAATTTTAATCTTTGACAGCAGAAGTAAAATTATTTATTATTTAAAAACAGTTATTCAAATCCTTGGTTTACTTTGCTGTATTTATATTTTAAAGAGCAACAAAATATAAAGATCATATTTATTCAAATGGACAGTGCTCCAAATAAGTATAAGAATCACTGGTATAAAGAAGAAGTTAAAATAGTCAAGAAGAAACATATATACTACATATTAAAAATTCAAAAGGAATGTAATAATAATAATAACAATAATCAAATTGCCACGGATATGAAACCACTAGGAAGAAGTACTGGAAGGCCGCAGAAAATATGGAAATAAGACCTAAAGTCGATATCTATTGATTTTCCGGGATATATTACCAACATACTGTATGCTGCAATAGCATAGACAATTATTATCAATTTTTAATTGATGACATATATTTTGTTTTGATAATGTGAATTGTCAATACAGAATATATATTCGATTCCGGCTAGAGGATTCATTAACCAGAATTATTCTCAATCCTCCTCAGAGTCTGCAACTACGAGTGAGAGGGTAAATGAATGTGTAAATATAAGTATTACATCCTGATGGCTCTTGATGACAAAAGGTCAAAACTGTCGCCCCTCCAAAGGAAATTCATAAATAGACTAATTCTTGAAAACGATCAAGTAAGCAAATCATGTTGATTCCTACACTTATTTGTAAAGTTGTATATATTGCTATTTTCAGTGTAATAAGCCACCTTCTTGACTTTTTTCCCATGGGATTCCTAATCGTGAAAAAATTGTAAAGTTAAGTTGAAAAGGCTGAATTTACATCTGTCTTCCGCCCAACGATCAACATTCTGCTAATATGTAAGGCGCTGATCATGAACATTGTCAGGACCAGGGTTACAAGGGTACACGACCGTCGTCAAGTCGCCCTCCGTGGTGTAATGGTTACCATGCTGACTTCATATACCCAAGGTCGCGGGTTCAAACCCGGCGGAGGACGATGGATTTTTTTCGGGTGTAAAAATCCTTAGCATGGCTTCTTTCGGAAGGGAAGTAAAGCCGTTGGTCCCGTGTCATAGATTTACGGCACGTAAAAGAACCTCAAGCCTGATAGAGAGGCCTCTGAGCAAAATTAAGCGGTCTTTCACGCCCAATTTAGAATGGGACGCTGAGAACCACAGCAGTTAAAGAGCGTCCATAAATAACACGCCATTTACATTTGACCGCCGTAAAGGTAACTAACTCTAAACCAAAACTTTATGTTGCGAAGCCACATCGGCTCAAGTGCGTTTTAGTATTTAGTTTAGTTTTAGCTTTGTCTGTTGAGACTGTCAAGTTAATGCCATCACACATAAAACAACAATCTCTCTAAATTATCTTAAAGAATCGCCCTGATGCATTTCACCTTCACATTTTATTATGCCTGCAATCTGATCTGCTACACTTAATTGTAGTAATACCTCGTAGTCTAACCCGCGAAAAAACTTTTTATGATCCGCAATACACAAAAAGGGATTTGGTATATCCAATC
Organism: Hymenopus coronatus; assembly: GCA_030762935.1. Taxonomy (NCBI): domain Eukaryota; kingdom Metazoa; phylum Arthropoda; class Insecta; order Mantodea; family Hymenopodidae; genus Hymenopus; species Hymenopus coronatus. The sequence continues at coordinate 75,287,257 of CM060890.1, forward strand.
GCTTTCTTGAATATGTGACGAGCTATAAATATAGCTTCTATTGTAAATGATATCCACGAAATCCTTGTTGTTCTTAATTCATTTTTAAGTGTGGCTGTGATTTTTACATATATTACCTTTTGTTAGCATCTTTAGTGTCGTACTTAATAGGGTTATGCCTAGATAAGTATTATCCTTCATGAAATATTATCATGAAATTTATTGAAAAATTAAGACAATGGACAACAATGAACATCAAAGGCTGAACATTGTGCAAAATATGTATGATAAAACAATTTCATATGAACTGAGTAGTGAATTAGACGATTGTAATTTGAATAAATTTGTCAAAGGTTGTTTTATTTTCAAAGTATATAATATTATGAATTCTATAATTTAAGAAAATATATCATTTATCCATTTGGCTAATTTTAATTAAAGGCATAAATGGATAGACGTATACTTGTTAATATGCAGCCCAATTTAAATCTAGTTTTCTATAGTTTTCAAGCATTTTTTCACACTCAAAACGCTACACACGATGCCGATATCTTACTAGTTTGAAAACGTTGTACTGCCTCTCCAAAGCACATTAAAGAAACTTACCTTATTAAATATTAAATTAGCTTATAAATTACATTTTTCGAAATAATGCTAAAATTTTGAGAAGTAAATATATTTTAAAAATCAAGAGATTACAGAAGAGTAATAATAACTAGGGTGTCAACATAAAAAAGGAAAATAGTAAACTCATTTGCTGTAAAACATGAATTCTTATTTTAATGTTTTAAAATTCGCGTTATGTGGAGCATTTTTATTTCACAAATATTTCAATTACCATGCAATCTATAATTTTTAAACTTAGCAAAACTATCTATTTTCATGTCTGTAATTATTGGCATAACTGTCAGCAAGATATCGATTTTCCGAATTTCACATATACATTACTTTACATTGTTTGACAAAACATAAATTTGTCTGAAGCAGATGAAACTAAATAAAAACAGTATGGCTACTTATAACAAAGTCAAATAGGAGTTTAGACTATTAGCTAAGAGAAAAGCATTTTCTCTGCAGCGTTTTGTAGAGTGAGTCCCCAGCGTGTCGTCAATAAAACTACACAGAGAACGATTAATTTATGCTCAGCATCCCTTTGATACTGCAACCTAAATAAAAATGCATTTAATTTTATGGGAAAAAGGCGAAATATATGATTAGTGGATTCCTACCGTTCCGATCTTGCTACATATAAATTGTTTTAATTTAAAATATCTCCAGATAAATATGAAACAAACAAATAAAACAACAGAAAGTAAAGGAAGGTATGGGTTATTCCTATAAGACCGATATTTCTCAACAGAGTGCACCAGATGTATGTAAACTGAAAAAATAAAAGTGTCTCTTTCAAAGCGAATCTCTTTTATTTAGCATGTTACTGGCGTTAGATACACAAGAAGTACGCCTAATTTAACTATGGCTACGATGGCCTGATATTCCCTTAAACTGGATTATCCCTCTCATCGTGACAAATGCAAATTGGATGTCAAAATGTTTTATTCGTTTTCAAAGGAATATTTTATTTCAATTTCTCCAATCTAATAATTGGGTAATACGGTCGTCCACTGTAAAACTGGATGGATGACACTCATAGAGCGATAGCTTATTATCATAGGGTTTTTTTTTTTAGGGGAAGTAGTAGGTTAAGTGACATTATTTGGTCACATTTGCAACCCATTACATTACACCATGTATGTCAGGATCTATAAAATATATCAAACACCAATTTGTAGACCTGTTAAATACTGTAAATTGAGGGCCATTATGCTATTTGAATTATTTAAAATGTATACATTTATTGATATTCCACAACTAACTCAACTAAACACATCATTTTGTTGAGGTACAATTTCTCTGAAATATGTGTGTTGTGTATCTGTGTGTCCATGTATGTCTGTGAAGAGCTAATTCAACAAAACTGGTTAAATACCGAACTTTTAAGTTCAAAATTTTCAAAGGATGGGACGCAAAGGTTTACAAGAAAATTTCCCAATCCAAACAAACTTTACATAGAAAAAATTATTCAAAATCTGATTTTCTAAAAACTGGCTCTAACGGTTTTGATTAAAAAACCACATTTTAAAATTATTTAGATGACAAATAAATTGCATATCTTGTATCACCTGAGAATAGCATCTGGAGTCCTGTTCTTTTTGAATGACTTCTGAATGTCTGGTAAACAGATAGAAAACATCTTACTACACAGAAATATACGTTTTGTCAAAATATACAATTTCAATACCATCACATAGTGCCCGGCTTTTATAAGCGTCCTCTATTATTTTTGTTTATTATATTGCCTTATTCTTTTTGTGCAAAAAACTGATATCGAAGTAAAACTATTTCTGATAATTATCTTGATGAGCGTGAAGTATATTGTAACAGTAGTTTGTTGCAGAATAGAATTACAAAGTTATGTGAATGTGGCATATCAGATTGTTTAAATCGAAGAAAGGAGAAGAGGTCCACTCGAATAACTCTGTTTCACAGAAATAATCATACGTCGTTTATTTTAGTTTCACTTATTTTTGGAAAAAGTTATAAATGCTTCCCTCAATATTTTAAGATTATTATGCCATGAATATTAAACATTTTTAGTTTTTAATGAAATCTTAATCGTTTTCATTGCTACAGTCAAAATATTGAACCCCTTCAAACATGTTTTTGATAGATAAATCAAAGCTCCTAAAAAATATATTAAACTGTACGTTTAAAGTTGCCATTTATAGGATATAGAATGCCAAAGATCTATGCTGTTCGTGGTATATGTATGCTTTTTCAAATGTAATAAAACTTTCGTACCATAAACAACTTATGACTTTCTTCTGTAGTATTATACACAATTTTGCTTTCTCAATACGTACTATGTACATAATATATAGAGAAGATATTGTATTGCACCCAAAATTCGATACTGAGATTTCATCGAAACACATATTTTGAGGCCCATGAATCCAAAAAAAGCATTTTTAGAAACATTTCCGTGTGTCTGTGTGTGTTTGTCTGTGACAGCATAGCTCAAAACCAAAAGTCCGTTAAATACAAAACTTGATATTTAAGTTCAGCGCCTTCCAAGGATGCGACAGGAAGATTTTATATCGTTCGTATATTAAAGATATTTACCTGACAAATAAAATGTATATCTTGAATTTTCTGGGAATAGCCTCTGAAGATTACTTTATTCTGGACGAGTTTTATGGAATTTTACATAACTGGCAAGCCGTAAGAGGTAGACAAAAACTTACTTCAGAAAAATGTAGAGTTCATTAATACACACCAGTTATGTTATGTACTTTTTCTTGTGCAATGGATGGTTTTTGAAATATTCCCTTGCTGTTGGTTTCAGCTTTAAAAGCTCATACTTTTCTCATAGGGGAATTTGTCAACTCCTGTCCATAGAAACAAAGGAACTTTAGACACATAGCAACCAGCTTTTGACTAATACTTTAGGCTATGGTACTCCCTTATTTAGCTTCTACTTACAAGGAAGCAATTAATAAGACTATTTCTGCTAATTTTTTCTCGATTAGCATGAAGTAAAAAGAAGCATAAGGTTTTTAACAATCATTTGTTGCAGTGGTATAGAGAACGGAGTAGCTGCAACGGACATTCATACAGATTCTCTTCGTTGCTTACGCGTAGCTTGGTCTCAGAGATATATTGGGTGTTATTTCTTAATGCAAATAATAACACAGAGAATCAAGTTTCTTTTAAATTACTGTATTTAAAATAATTTAAAATAACAACGGATGGCTGCTCACAAATACTTATATGCAATTATAAGAGTACTAATTGTGCGTGTAGCAAAACGTCTGCATCAGGCGGGCAGTGATCTTTCTCACAGCTGTCTTACTCATAATTCTATCTTTCTTGGAGTTGCTTTTCAAAGCATTAAGTTTCTTTCCAATCACAGTTTTAAGATAAGTATTTAAGACTTTGCTGCTGTGAAACTATGTAACATTAAATTATATGTTTGCTTTCTCTACTTAGTACATAAAACATTGTAGTCCACCCAAATTTCGATAACGTGTTTTAGGATCTGCTCCAAGAAAACCAGTTTTATAAAAGTGTCTGTGTCCAATCTAAGATGCGACACGATCATCTTAAAGAAAATACCCAAATCCAACTACTCAAATTTTTCGAAAAATTTGATTTTTTAAAAAATTGCTCTAACAATTTTTTATTAAAATGCCGTATGCTTAAGATATTTTTATGAAAAACGAAATGTATATCTTGAATTTTCTGGGAATAGCTTCTGAAGACTTCTTCATTCTGGATGACTCTTGTATAACTTGTAAACCTTAACAGATAGAAAAAAATCTGATGTGTAGTGTACCGTTCACATGACTTTCTGTACACCAGTGCAACAAATTATTGTTAAAAAGCTTATACTTCTATTTACTTCATGCTAACCAGTAAAACATTAGCAGAAATAGCCATATTACTTGCTTCCTTGTAATTAGAAGCGAAATAAGGGAGTACGATAGGTTAAAGTGATAATTAAAAGCTAGTTGCTATGTCACTGAAGTTCCTTGACAAGCGGTTGACAAACTCCTGTATGAGAAAAAATAAGTTTTTCATAGCAGAAACCAAAAATAAGGAATGTTTAAAAAACGACGAACTCCACGAAAAAAATATATATAACATAAATTGTGTGTTTTAACGTGCTCTAAATTTTTTGTTAAGTAAGTTTTTGTCCATCTCTTATGGTTTAGCAGTTATTCAAAATTCAGTAAAATTCATCCAGCATAAACTACTCTTCAGAGGCTATTCCCAGAAAATTCAAGATATACATTTTATTTGCCAGGTAAATATCTTTGATATACACAATTTTAATCAAAATCGTTAGAGCCATTTTTGAGATGATAAAACTTTTCGAAAAAGTTCCATGTAAAGGGTAGTTGGGGGTGGGGGGATTTTTCTCAAAATCTTTGTGTCGCATCCCTGGAAGATACTAAACTTAAATACCAAGTTTAGTATTGTACCTACTTTTAGTTTTTGAGTTAACGTGTTCACAGGCACACGGACGCACTGACACACGGACACACACACGGACCTTTTTCTGAATATACTTCTTTGGATACAGGGGACCCTAAAACATATATTTACGGTGAAATCTCGGTATCGAATTTTTTGGTGGAGTGCAATACCTTCTCTATACACTATGTACATAGTAGGTATAGAGAAAGTAAAATCTTACTACACAAAAATGTAGAAGTCATTAAAACACATAATTTCAATTATATAGGTTTCCGATGTATTCCTTATTATTGGCTTCAATTTTAAACTACTTAGACTTTTTTCAAGCGGGAACTCAACCTTCGTTTCATCTCTCTTGTTTTACTCCCTTGAATGCAAAAGAGTCATTTCAATTATTTCATGTTGCGATACATTTTAAAAGGCATGGCTATCGTATATCCTATTGAACTCCGTTATTTCTCTTCTACATACAAGGAAGCAAGCAATAATACACTTTTTACTAATGTTTATCTCGATTGGCTAAGAGAATAATCTCTTTTAAAGAAAGTTAATTTTTGGAACAGCTACAGAAATGTATGTAAATGTAACACATAGACTTTTAACGGTAATTATTTATGATTTGGCAACAACGTAACAGAAAATGAAATAATTTTATATACGGATTACTTTAACAATATTTCATGGAATATTTATTTGTTTATGTTTAACACACATAACTGGTGTCTGCAACTGTTGCCACGAGCACAATTAAGATTTCACGGGTCTTTTATAAAGTTATAAACATACATCATTTAGCATTAATAATTATATAATTGTATTCCATTCACATGTCTTTCTCTATATCACTGCAACAAGTTACTCTAGTTACTTCATCTACGGGAGCAAAAATTAGCAGAAATAGTCTTATTACTTGATTCCTTGTTAGTAGAAGCGAAATAAGGGGGGTACCATAGGTTAAAGTGACAGTTAAAAGCTGGTTGCTCTGCAACTGAAGTTCCTTTGTTTGTATGGACACGAGTTCACGAGTCCTGTTTGAGAAAAGTATAAGTTTTTATAGCTCAAACCAAAAACAAGGAACATCTCAAAAACATTCAACTCCACGACAAAAATGTATATAACATAAATTGTGTGTTTTAAGGTGTGCTACATTTGTTGTTTGGTAAGTTTTTGTCCATCTCTTACAATTTAGCAGTTATGCAAAATTCCGTAAAATTGACCCAGAATAAAGTAGTCTTCAGAGGCTATTCCCAGAAGATTAGAAATATACATTTTATTTGTCAGGTAAATATCTTTAATATACGATATTTTAATCAAAATCGTTAGAGCCATTTTTCAGAAAATCAAAATTTTCGAAAAAAGTTCCATGTAAAGGGTAGTTGGGGGTGGGAGGATTTTCCTCAAAACCTTCGTGTCGCATCCTGGAAGATACTAAACTTAAATACCAAGTTTGGTATTTTACGACTTTTCGTTTTTGAGTTATCGTGTTCACAGATACACGGACACACGGACACACACACGGATACACACATGGACCTTTTTCTGAAAATACTTTTTTTGGACGCAGGGGACCCTAAAACATATATTTCCGATGAAATCTCGGTATCGAATTTTTGGGTGGAGTGCAACACCTTCTCTATACACTATGTACATAGCACGTATAGAGAAAGTAAAACACATTTAAAATGTATTATGGCAGTGACCGTTTATAGTGTCTCAACTTTGAAGCTTATTTATTATAAACAAATATTTAGTCACCAGTAAATGACTTATCCTAGAAGAATTAGACACCTATAGACAAATTACATACATTACATCTTAAACATACGGCTTAAAAGATGCTTTGGATTTTGTAAGACCTGCAAATCATTAGCATGGGACTCATTAAGCTCTTTTTGTATAAGGAGAAGTTTAAACATATCCATTTCGATTGAAGAGCACTTGTTAAAAAAAAAAAAAAAGTTTACTGATTTGCTTCAAAGTTTAGAAATTTCACTGCTGGCATCCTAGAATATTTCAGTGCTTTTCGAGGAGAAAACAATGAAAGGCAGGAATATTTCTGCCAAACCCAAGACAAACATTTGAGTTCGGTTTAATGCAGAATAACCAGTGACTTCTGGCATATATGAGTTCCTACAACGAAAGCGAAACGGGAGGGAGATTTGTGTTGTGTGATGCAGCTGAAACGGCTGAAAGCTTTTGAAACCATAAAGCAAGTTATTACTTCCGTCATGTGCCGGGATGTTATCTATCTGCGCATTACTACCTGCCTCTAAAACCAATAATCTCCATCCATCGCATTTAGATCGAAAGTACTATCACGACCCCGTCCACTAAAGATGGGCTGCATACCTGCTAGAAATAAAACCGTAATTCAGAGCTCTGGTTTAAACACATAACCACTAGTATTACTCTCTCTTCACGTACCATGTACATGGAGTATAGAGAGGGTATTGCATTCCACCCAAAAATTAGATGCCGAGATTTCACCGGAAATAGATGTTTTAAGGTCCCCTGTATAAAAAATGTATTTTTAGAAAAAGGTCCGTATTTGTCCGTGTGTCTGTGAACACGATAATTAAAAAACGAAAAGTCGGTAAAAAAACCTAACTTGGTATTTAAGTTCAGTAACTTCCAGAGGTGCGATACGAGGATTTTGAGAAAAATCTCCCACCCCAAACTACTGTTTGCATCAAAAAATTTCGAAAATTGTGATTTTTTCAAAAATGGCTCTAACGATTTTAATTAATATGCTATATATTAAATATATTTATATGGCAAATAAAATGTATATTTCAAATTTCCTGGAAATAGTCCCTAAAGACGTCTTTATTCTGAATGAGTTTTGTGAAACTGGTAAACCGTAAACCGTAAATTTACTGCACTAAACATGTAGATGGAGTTTCTTTCATGGAATTGACCATTTCTGTGATATTCCTTCTTATTTGTTTCAGATTTTAAATACTTAAACTTTTCTGTAAACTGCTGTTCCTGCATAGAAACGGATTTCAATTATATGGCAACCGGATTTTAAAAGATTTGACTATCGTTTCAGCCTGTGTATTCGTTTATTTTCCTTCTGCTTACAAGGAAGCAAGTACTTAAGACAATTTATACTAATGTTTATCTCGATTGTCATGCATTAGATAGAAGAATGTGCTTTTTAACAGTAATTTGTTACAGAGATGTAGAGATAGTCATGTGAATGGAACACATCAGATTTTTTAAATACCGTTTTGGACAAGGAGTAGAAGCTACCAAGTGTTTAATAAATATATCGCATATCTATGTTGCTCGCTTGCACTGCAATTTCCTGGGTAGGTTTCACTAACTTCATTGAAATTCCAGTGATTGTGAATGTTAACCGTCAGTTCCTAACCTATTACTCTTTCTACATGTATTATAGACAAAGTATTGTTTTCTAACCAAACATGCGATAAGGAGATTTCACCGGAAACATAAATTTGGAGATCCTTGAATGCCCCCCCCCCCCACAAAAAAATTTAGAAAAAGTGTGTCAGTCAACAGCATAGCTCAAAAACTTGATATTTCTGTTCCAAGAATACAACACAAAGATTTTTAGGAGAAATCCCCCAGCCAAAATTGGAAATTTTGAAAATGTTGCCTTTCACAAAATTGGCTCTAACGATTTTTATTAAAATACTAAATATTAAAGCTATTTGAATTTTCTGGAAATATCCTCTGAAGACCACTGAATGAGTTTTTCATAACTGATACACCATAAGAGAGAGAGACAAAACTTACTGCACAAAAACGATGCTCTCGTTAAAACACAATTTATGTCATATACATTTTTTTAGTAGAGTTGAATTTTTCCGAGATATTCTCTGTTATTGTTTTCAATTTGAAACTATGTAATTTGCACCTTTTGTTTCAACTCTGTTTTGTTCAACTGCTGCCCGTACAAAGCTAAACGAACTTCAATTGTTGTTCACATAGTAAGCAGTTTTTAAAAGATTTCACTATCGCTTTAGCTGGTTATTCCCTCTTTTCCCTTATGCTTAGAAGAAAGCAAGTAATCAGAGAATATCTGTTAATATTTATCTCGATTAACATGATACGGATAAAGACAATCTTTTTCATGGAAGACAAAATAAATCATATGAATGGAACACATCAGATTTTTCTTTATGTTGTTAAGATTGAAGTTATTCATACAGAAAGGACTAGAAGTATATGCTTCAAAATGAAAGTTAACCTATGGTAATGCGTGTGTGAAATTCCTAAATCCAACAATTTTCAACTAATCAGGCTGAAAGTTTGAACATGCATTTATGTTTTGCAGTAGTTATATGTCTTAAAATTTTGTATATGTATCATAAGTAGTTTTTCAATTATTAATTTTTAAATTAAAAATCTGGTGCCAAATTCAAATCATTCTACACGATAAAAATGATGAAAAATCTTATTTTTTTACTTTTAAAAATATCCATTTAAGAATCAGGAACAGAAGTATCATATGGATTTGTTGTACCACAATTAGTTCTAGAGATAAAAATATTAAAGCTAGAAACAGACAAAAATTCAAGAAATTTTATAATACAATTAGCGTTAAAACAATATCTAAAACAATATTAGGAATTTTAAAAAATCATATGACAGAAACCCTTTTTGCGTGTTAAGAACCTATTCTAAAAGTTTAAGAGAGCTTGAATAAAAGCTGCATCGTGTGGAACATTTTGAATGACAAAAAATGTTGAAAAAACTGTAAACGAGTAAATCAAGTTTTAAATTACAAAACATTTTCCCTCTAAGTTGCATACCTTCAAACAGTCTAAAACCCTTCAGATACATAAGTTTGATCCTCCTGCTTCTTCCTTCTCTCCTTTTCAGTAGTTTTCTTTAATCATTTAATTGTCATTTTATTATTTCTTTATTACTTCTATTGAAATATGACGTTTATTATTTATTAGAAAAGATTTTAGGAAAAAATCATCCATTTAAATCGTCACGTGTTACGGTTTAAAGCGCCGCATGGTAATAAAAATGGCAGGAAGTTGAATTCCAAACATTATATTATTTAATTAGGCAAAAGAACATTTTTTTCATTTTTTTCTCTTTTTGATCAAATCACAGGTGCATACCTTAAGAGATATCTGTTGTGTGTGGATTGCATCAGATTAATTTTATCGGTCCACTGATATACCAACAATTAACACATGAACAAAGAGTGTTTATGCACAACAAATACGTAAAGTCTGATGTTTTCCATTCTCCTGCCTTTCTCTACCTATTCTCCAACAAATTATTCTTACTTATTCTTCTATGTAATTCAATCTAATCAATATAGGATTTAATAGAAATTACATTTTATAAGTTTAAGCGAAATAAGAAGATACTCTTGGATAAAGCAATAATCAAATCTTTCAATAACTGGTCGCTAAGTGATGGCCTTGAATTCAGTTCTATTTCCAAGACCAGAATGAAAAAAATAACGATTTTCCCTTAAGGTAAATACGGATATTGGGAAATTTAAACCAATAACAAGGAATATCCCGAAATGGTTTAGCTATAAAAAGTAAAAGAAAAGCTTTATTGAGATCTACACCTTATTCTGTAGGAAGATTTCTATCTATTAGAGTTTACCAGTTATGCAAAGTTATCCAGAATGAAGAGAACTTCATAGGCTGTTCCCAGAAAATTGAAGATTTATTTTCCATTTGTATGAAAACATCTGAAACGTACGATACTTTAATCAAAATTAAAAAATCAAATTTAAAAAAAAAATTCCATATTAAGAGTAGTTTAGGGTGGAGGAATTTTCTTTAAAATCTCCGTGTGGTATCCTTGAAAGATGCTCGACCTAAAATATCAAATTTAGTATTTAACGCAGTTGAGTTTTAAGTGATCCTGTTCAGAGAAGGACACATGCGCGCGCTCACGAGCGGGTCCACATATACATACATGGACCTTTTTTCGAAAAAATATATTTTCTTTATTCAGAAGATACCAAAACATACATTCAGTGAAATCTCGCAATAAAATTTTGGGGAGGCAATGAATGATAGAGAGAGAGAGAGAGAGAGAGAGAGAGAGAGAGAGAGAGAGAGAATAAAATCGCCGAAAACATTAGTGCTTAAATTAATTGAGACATATGTCTGGTGCATTCAGCATTATTAAGAAAACTATTAAGGAAAAGAATACTGTATTGGGATTCGATTTTTAAACAATTTGTATAAATTATATAATATGAAAGAGTTCTGGAATTCTGAGTTAGAATATTTTAAAAAGCGATTTTCTATTAATTTATTAAGGTACCCACTGCAATTGACATCAAAATTAGATTTTGTTGCACGGGGGTTAAAATTCCCAACCCTTAGCTGCGCCTGTGGTGTCATCCATCACTATAAAGCTGGTATATCCATTCAAGGGTTTTGAAATTATGAAATCATTTTGAACACTTGCTCTAGTAGGTAGAATTAAGATAGAGATGACTGCACTTCTGCTCTTAATCAGAAAATTTGGATCATTGTTTACTGCAGCTCGAGGGACTATAAATCTTTTGGTTCATTTCTGAGAACTACATACCATTTTGTTTGAACAACACTGAAATAATGACTAGTAATAATTGAATATGAGGAGTTTGTGGGTTTGTCGTCAGGTTGATATACAGGCTGTTTCAAAAATACGGGGCATAATTTCAGGTATGTATTTCCCACATGAATACAATCAAAGTAGTTCATTATAACATGTGTCCGGAAATGCTTCATTTCCGAGTTATGGCCTTTACAACATTGAAAGTCCCAGCTGTAGACAATCAAAATAGTTCATGTCCGGAAATGCTTCATTTCCTAGTAATGGCCTTCACAACATTGGAATTCACTGGAACGTTTTTCTTTGCGCAGGTCTTTGCCGTCAAAGGGGACATTAGGAGGGCGCTCTGATAGTTCATTCTGAGGAAGGTTACATTCAGTGTTCTTTAGGCGTTAAGACTGTGCGACATGTATGCAAACCAAGAGCTGGCAGAGATACACTTCATGTACGGTAAGGCGGACGGCAATGCTGCGCTGGCTCGTCGTTTGTACCAGGAGAGGTACCTACAGCGACATTGTCCAGATCGGAAGACATTTGTACGTCTCCATTCCCGTCTGTGCGAGTATGGAACATTCAACTCTCCTGGTTTGTGAAGGGGACGACCAAGTTCTACAACTCCAGAAGTGCAGGAGGAGATTCTGGAGGCCTTGGGCAGTACTCCTTCTATCAATACACGACGGTTAGCGTTGCAAGTCAATGTTCCTCATACGACTGTCTGGAGACTGTTGAACGAGTATCAATTGTATCCTTATCATTTGCAACGTGTACAGGCCCTGTCACCAGCAGATTACCCTGCACGAGTTAGGTTCTGTCAGTGGTTCTTGCAGCAGTGTGGTGTAAATCCGAACTTTTCTACCGTCGTATTATTTACAGATGAAGCACAGCTCACAAGAAATGGCATAACAAAATTTCCACAATCAGCATGTATGGTCGCATGAAAACCCACGTGCAACTGTTGTATCTCATCACTAGGAGCGGTTCTCCCTCAACATGTGGGCCGATATCCTTGGTGATCGATTAGTTGGACCCCATGTACTTGTAAACAGACTTACGGGGCAGGCGTACACAAACTTCCTGGAAAACAGCATACCTGAAGTTTTCGAAGACACTCCACTGATCAATCATCAACACATTCGCTTCTTGCATGATGGCGCTCCTGCTCACTTCAGTCTTACGGCTCGCCGGTACTTGGATCGAAGGTTTCCTGATCGATGAATAGGTAGAGGTGGCCCAATTGCTTGGCCTCCACGCTCCCTGATCTGAACCCTCTCGATTTCTACTTGTGGGGTCATTTAAAATCATTGGTTTATTCGTCTCCGGTGCCGGATTTGGAATCCCTTCGGAATCGAATTGTGGCAAGTTGTGAGGACATACGCAATACTCCTGGAGTTTGGGATCGTGTTCGCAGGTCAATGAGACATCGATATGAGGCCTGTATTCAAGCAGGAGGTGGACATTTTGAACATCTTATGTAATGACAATAACCTGCGGAAAGAAAAACGTTCCAGTGAATTTCAATGTTGTGAAGGCCATAACTCGGAAATGAAGCATTTCCGGACACATGTTATAATGAACTAATTTGACTGTCTACATGTGGGAAATACATACCTGAAATTATGTCCCGTATTTTTGAAACACCTGTATAAAGACGTTATACAGCTGTATACCCAGTACCTGTGAAGACTTCCGACGTAAACAAATCACATGAAGTGAACAATTTGAAAATGAGAAATGCAACACTCCATTAAAGTCTAGCAAATGACAATATACAATACGAGTGGTATGCTAAGGAAGGCCTGTACTGGCTCGTATTATGATAGGACGGCAGATAGGAAGACAGTGAGCACATTTCTGGTTTCATTTCGTTTGTGTACATTTACCTTAGCTGTTTATCTCATGTCCATCTCTGATCGCTATCGATTCAATGTTTATTCGTGCCGCGCACAAACGCCTCATCTTTAGTAATGACTAGCCATACTAAATTCAGTGCCGTAGTATGAACAAGTTAACTGAAGATTTAGAATTAGTTTTAGGATACGGACGGAGAAGACTAGATGGTTATTGTGCCAACGCCCCATGAGGGAGGAGCCCTCAGGTGGGATAAGATGATAGAAAACATCGAGCGGCCGGAACCAGGAGCGACGGAGCAGCAATGACAGGGTCCCTAAAGTTTTTAGATTGAAGCACCCCGACAGTCGGACAGGTAGACAGGGACGCTACCCGAGGTAGGGTCCAACGCCGCCGCCAAGAACGATTCTCATCCCGACAACCAGGCAAAGTCAGGGAATGGAGATAGTCACTTTGAGCATTCGTTTTTCCTTGCCACGCCGCACCGAGTACTATCGCCAGCACTTAAACCTGAAAGAGCTCAACGGGAAGAAGAATGAATGAATTTACAATGGACACGACATGGAGGGACAAGAAATTGGACGGATGAAATAAACCTACACAGCATTTGCCTGGCGACCCGGGGAAACCCCAAAAATCCAAGGGTTAGGTTGGCCGGTCCCGGGGATCACATCAGTGGCCTCCAAAATAAGAAGAGACGAAACTGCCTGAGCCATTCCACTCGGTAACTGAAACTCTGCGGAATAATGCTAATTGTGACTTATGTGAATATTTCTGTTTGCAATTTAATGATTTGAATGTCGTGTGACGTAAATGAACATTTTTGATGGAAATAATACTTTGTAATGGCCCCAACCCACAAAACCTTAATTTACATTTTAACGTACTTTTTGCCCCTATTTTGGTTCTCATCACTTTTTAACATCTTGTGTAAGAACAGTAGAGAAAGTGGAAACGCATGTCTTCAGGCTCAGTTCCATAAATTCCAAGCGCTCGATCTATACACGACACAATCTTCGTTTTCCATTCACGCACCATCTGCGGTGTACAATCATCATCCCAAATTTATTAAGTAAAATGGTATCGTTTATGATTGCCTGTTGTTGACCCATCTCTCCACGTCAGTTCCACCAACTTGTGCTGCCTGGAATTGGATTGGTCATTTCAGTACCAAAGATGAAAACTTAGACTTAATGAGGTGACCTTCAAAATCACCTGACTTAATACCCTTCCCCCCTTTCGCGCGCTCTCACTCTCTCTCTCTCTCTCTCTCTCTCTCTCTCCTGTAGTTACAAGAACTTCTGTTTCCATTCCTCCATTTGCCAATATTCTACAAAGTGCTACTCTAGTTGCGGTAGATACCATAAAGTTATGATGAAAATGAAATGTCACCGTGTTGTATTGTCCTCTAATCTACGGTTCATGTATGAAACAAATATTGAACACATTATTTAACCATTGCATTTTGAAATCGGAGAAATCAATCCAGAATATTCTATTTTAGACTCATAAAAAATACTTCCCCCCTCTATTCAGTTTACTAATTAGATCATATAGAATTTATTATATTCAAGGTTTGAAAACAACGTTCTTTATTACATTACATTTTTCTTATGAACGTGCGCAAGAATCCATTCTATAGCATTTAAAAAAAGACATCGAATAAACCCCATATTGAGAAATTTAAACATAGAAAAGTGAATATTTGAAAATCTTAAATATCCTATAATATATCCTATGTGTTTTGATTTCTAATTAATATAAAATGAGTAAGAGTAATAGAATTTCTCGATCTTTTTGATTAAATTTAAGCTATTTTTTCGTTTATTCGGCGCCTTAAATCTACGAAAATTTTAACAAAATTGTTTCTCCAATTTTTTGAGAAAATGTAAGAAGTGGGAAGGGTTTCACACCATAAACATTCGCAAATAATACACAGAAATTGAAAAATTACATTATATCTTTATGCAGAATGCTAATATTTAGAGAGAGAGAAAAAAAAAAGAATAAGCGTCGTGAAATAAATTTAGAGTAGAAAAAAAATCTGATGTGTTCCATTCACATGACTTTCTCTACATCTCTGTAACAAATTATTGTTAAAGAGCTTATACTTCTATTTACTTCATGCTAATTGAGAAAAAAATTAGCAGAAATAGTCTTATTACTTGCTTCCTTATAAATAGAAGCGAAATAAGAGAGTGCCATAGGTTAAAGTGATAGTCAAAAGCTGGTTGCTATGTGACTGAAGTTCCTTTGTTTGTATGGACAGGAGTTGACAAATTCCTGTGTAAGAAAAGTATGTTTTTCAAAGCTGAAATTAAAAACAAGTAATATCTGAAAAACGATCAACTCCACAAAAAAAAAAAAAATATATAACATAAAGTGTGTGTTTTAATGTGCTCTATATTTTCTGTATGGTAAGGTTTTGACCATCTCTTACGGCAAAATTCATCCAGAATAAAGGGCTTCAGAAGCTGTTTCCAGAAAATTCAAAATATACATTCTATTTGTTAGGTAAATATCTTTAATATACGGTATTTTAATCAAAATCGTTAGAGCCACTTTTAAGAAAATAAAAAAAAAAATCGAAAAAAGTTCCATGTAAAGGATAGTTTGAGGTGGGGGGAATTTTCTCAAAATCTTCATGTCGCATCCCTGGAAGATACTAAACTTAAATACCAAGTTTGGTATATTACCGTCTTTTCGTTTTTGAGTTGTCGTGTTCACAGACACACGGGCTAACAGACACACGGACACACACGGTCCTTTTTCTGAAAATGCTTTGTTTTTTCTTTTTTTTTTTGGTTACTGGGGACTCTAAAACATATATTTACGGTGAAATCTCATTATCGAATTTTTGGGTGGAGTGCAATACCTTCTCTATACACCATGTACATAGTGCGTATAGAGAAAGTAATAAAGAAGGAGAAACGCTTTGAACCGAAAGCTTTATTCACAATCATACCAAGAGAGTCCAAAAATACTAATTGTGAAAAATATTAAGGTTCATTTATTTCTATGTAAAAAGAGGAAATAATGGATTTTGTAGAAAATTAAATGTAAATAATTTATAAGTAGGAGAATCAACAGTATTTTTGGGAAGTGCTTAGGTTAGGAATAGGCGACAGAGAGTACTATAGCAGGATTGAAATTAGCGCAGCCGATTGACACAATTAGGTTTTTGTAAACAGAAAAAAAAAAGTTACAGTACAAGTAATAACAGTGTTTTGATGAGGAATAGCTTAATTTATTCTTCCACAACTTTTTAACTCGCGTCCTGTTGTATGTGAGGCAAACACGTTAACCCCACACTAACCAGGCGGGTTTTTATTACTTTCTGTACGTAATACAAAGGTACATAAAGTATGGCATTCCACCTCAAAAATTCGATACCGAGATTTCACTGGAAATACACGTATCAAAAAGAGGTTTTAGAAAAAAGCTCCGTGTGTGTGTATGTGTGTCCTTGAGTCTGACAACACGATAAATCAAAAACCAAAAGTCGGTTAAATAGGAACTGCAGAAAAGAAGCAGGAAGCTATGAAAGCAAAAACCACGCTTCTTCTATGCCAGTCAACTGATTTGAGATTGAGCTCTGCCTGGGCACGTAACCTGAGCTTGCTCAAAAAGCAATACTATCAAATAGAAAACGTATTAAAAGTAATCTGAATATACGAGGGCTGACCAACAAAAACTGATAATGATTTTTTTTTCACAGAGGTTTATTCCAATTCAATGTTTATACGTTCTTTTTCAAAGTAGTCCTCTCCTACTTCAATGCACTTTTTATAGCGTCTCTGCCAATCCTTGAACACGTGCTGCAGACCATTCTTTGTCAGGTCCTTGAGAATCGCCTCACTTTTCTTGAGCTCTGCTTCAGAGTTCTCAAATCGAATACCCCTAAGCTTTGCCCTTAGTGATGGGAATAAAATAAATTCACAGGTTGCAAGATCGGGGCTATAAGGTGGATGTGGTACACAGGTAATGTTGAATCGAGCCAGAAACTGCATGACTTGATTTGCGACGTGAGGCCGTGCATTGTCATTATGAACTTGCCACCCAGTCCGAGAAAGCTCTGGTCGTTTCTTTGCAATGTGCTTCCTCAGTGTAGCCAATACTGGCGTGTAGTATGCTGCTGTAACAGTAGTGTGAGGGGGAACTGCATGCTGGTAAATCATTCCATTACAGTCAAAAAATATGATCACCATCACTTTCCCTGCAGATGGAACAACTTTTGTCTTTTTTGGTGTTGGAGAACCTGGCGATTTCCACACTGTACTGGCTTGTTTTCCTT
This sequence comes from Hymenopus coronatus, assembly GCA_030762935.1. Taxonomy (NCBI): domain Eukaryota; kingdom Metazoa; phylum Arthropoda; class Insecta; order Mantodea; family Hymenopodidae; genus Hymenopus; species Hymenopus coronatus. The sequence goes on from CM060890.1 coordinate 75,304,967, forward strand.
CAGGATCATAATGATGCAGTCATGACTCATCATGATAATCGATTTAAAAAATGCATCCCCTCCATCAGCAAAGAGACGCAGCACCTCACGGCTTGTCTCCATCGCACAGCCTTTGGTTCGGGAGTCAACAGACGTGGCACCCAACGAGCACAAATTCGGGTCATGTGTAGATGGTCATGCATAAGTGTAAACACACTGCCATATGAAATTCTCAACACTTCACTGAGGTTACGTAATGTTATACGCCGAACCTATCTGACAATCACAGCAGCTGTATTGATGTTGACTTCAGGCACAGCAGAAGCCGAAACACCAGGCCCACCTTGCTGAACACTGACAAGTCGGCCTTCATTGAAGTCCTTGAACCTCCTAAACACTGTTGCACGAGGTAGTGCATCTTCACTGTACGTTCGCTTCAGCTTTTCATACATTTCGGTGGCTGGTTTAAACGAAAACAGAATTTGATTGCGCTGTACTGCTCCTCTCACGTAACCTGCATTGTCTGGTATGCGAAATGCACATAGGGTCTATAAAATAGAGCATTACTACCAACCTACCGATACGAGAGTACTACCGCCTACCAACATTATACATTAAAAACCACTCTTTTCAAATATTTGTGTTACAGATACGAAACTATCACGGAAGCTACAGGAAAAAATCAGTCTCAGTCTTTGATAATTAGCCCTCGTATACGTTCAAAGCATTAATAGGAAAGTAGAAGCGCAAATTATAGAAAAATTCCTTTACGTGCTTATACCTATTATTACAGACAATATCCGAATTGTTTAGAAGCTAATAATTATTAACAGACATCGCCACGTTAATATTTTTTGGGACTTAGGTCATCACAAGTAATATCGTAAGAACGTGTGGTATAACCGATAAATTCTGGAGCGCGGCGTTTAACAACATTTGTCAGGAGTTGTGACAATATTAAGGCCGCAAGCCATAACATATAAGGTTTTTATTTTATATGTTATTATTAACTTGAAATTTATTTGTTTAAATAGCTTAAAGCACATATTTAACTGTTACTTTTGTGTAAATTGTTTTTGCTGGATTGTTTTATTTGTGTTATTAATAAATTTGTAAGACGTGTGTTCATTCCGATGCAAAAACGTTTAAATAAAGGAGTTTATAATGTGTTGGCTGAAGACGTGACCAACAATCGCGACAGAAAGAGAGGAAAAGACTGATGCGTTGCATTGCTAAAAGAGACGTGCAAAAGAAGCGTTATAACTTGATTCTGTGTATGTTTATATATCAACAAGGTTTACAATAAATTCAGAAAGAATAACAATATTTTTTGATGGTAGTTAAAACCAAAATTCAGAATGCGTCTCGTATACCACTAACCTGAGAAGAGAGAAGAGTCTACACGGCAAAAGTATAAAACAAATTAATAAAATAAAATACACACGAACCAACAAAAACGTTACAGAGTATTTTATAAATAAAATACGAGGGATGATAAGAAATTCAGGTTACAAAGCCTGGAGTGAAACGAGTGCTTATTTCATATAAGCAATTCAGCCATCTGATACTACGTACATTAGTTTATTAATTTTTCTGCACGTACTATGTACATAGGGTATAGAGAAGGTATTGTATTGCATCCAAAAATTTGATATGAGATTTCCCCGAAAGTACATGTTTTGAGACTCCCTGAATAAAAAAAAAAAAAAGGAGAGAGAGAGAAAAAAAGAAAAGCATTTTAGAAAATTGTCTATGTGTGTGGTCTGTGGGCAGCATAGTTAAAAAACGAAAGTCCGTTAAATACCAAACTTGATATTTAAGTTCAGGTTCTTCAAACAATGTGACACGATGGTCAAGAAAACATGGAACATTTTTATTTTCTCAAAAATGGCTCTAACGATTTTGATTAATATACCGTGTGTTTTAAGATATTTTTATGACAAATGAAAATCTTGAATTTTCTGGGATATCCTCTGAAGACCTATTCATTCTGGATGACTTTTGTATAACTGATAAACTGTAAGACATATTTAAAACTTACTACACAAAACATGTAGATCCTATTAAGACACACAATTTATGTCATAGGTATTTTTTGTAGAACTAACCGTTTTCGAGATATTCCGGATTATTTGTTTCAATTTTAGTCACTTAAACTTTTCTCAAACGGGAAGGCATGTTTCTTCTCGTTTCTCGTTTGTTTACTCCAGGCAAGAAAAGAGATTGGAATTTCAATTGCCTTACATAGAGACCGGCTTTTAAAATACTAGACTATCACTTTAATCTGTGTATTTTCTTATTTCCCTTCAACTTACAAAGAAACTAGTAATATGACTGATTTTCCTTATGTTTATGTTGCTTAGCACGATGTAGATAACAAATTAATGTTTTAATAAAAGATTTGTCTACCCAACAACTAGAGGACATTATATGAGTGGAACAGATTAGATTTTTTCCCTTCTACTTACAAGGAAGCAAGTAATGAGAACAATTTCTACTAATATTTATCTCGATTAGCATGTAGATAGGAGAATAAGCTTTTTAGCAATAATTTGTTACAGAAATGTAGAACAGGTCATGTGACTGGATCACATCAGATGATTTTCACATAGTCACCATATCGGTTGAGGCAATTGTCGCTTCTTGGTTTGAGTTTGAATATTTCCTCCTGGTAAAAACTCAGCCATGATATCGTGAAGCAAATAGCCCTCCTCATTTGAAGCGAATAGCGGCCTCCCAGGTGTTCCTTCAAGTGAGGAGAAAGGTGAAAGTCACTTGGAGCGGTATCCGGGTTGTAGGGTCGATGATATCCTACCGAAACTGCTTCAACAGCATGATGGTCTGGGCTGTAAGAGGTCGCGTGTTGTCATGAAGAAAGATTATATCCTCGTTGAGAAATCATTTCCTTCTGATTGTTTCGCATAATCGTTTCAGGTCTCGCAGTATCGATCAGCGGTCACTGTGTACCCTCTTTCCAAAAACTGGAGTATGATCTCCGCGCTATTCTAAAACTGTGGTCATCACTATGGCCCGGCAGATGGCGCCATCTTTAACTTCTTTGTCTTCGGGGAAGAGGGGTGTTTCCACTTCATTGACGATCGCTTACTGCTGACAGTGCCTTGAAGAAAACTGTTCCCTTTCGTGGAGAACCGTAGCAAAAGTTGCAGGCTTGTCCCCTTGCGCTTCTCCTTTTACTGGTTGAACAGATTTCCTAGAACCCATTGGAACAAAGTTACCGGGACTGCAGAATAACAATGTGATGGATGCTTCTAAAATATATTCTACTTCCATCGCCATATGTCGTAACGTGATCCTTCTGTTGTCCTGAATCAACTCCTCCACGTGAGCTGGGTTCAAATCTGTAAATGCTGGGTCGGCCACTGTGATTCTCGTCTGTGATGTTTTCTCACCGACCGCAAACTTTGGACACCATTCTGGGACATGCTGGTGAGATGTTACGGTCTCTCCATAAATCTCTACCAGCTGCCAGTGAATGTCAGCCCCGGTTAAATGTTTCGCTCATAGAAATTGAATAGCTGGGCGGATTTCTTCACCAAACCGATTTTCCAAACGAGTCGCCATTTGTGTTTATCTTACAGTAGCGCAGTAGGTGGCAGTTGGCTGAAACTCTGCTTAGTGGCTAACCGTATGTATTAAAATTACCACACACTATTAAGTTTGCTGTGAAAGACGAAACACCAAGAATATTTAATGTTAATATCCTTAGTTTCTGATCATCCCTCGTATGTAATTAAAGTACTATATTGTACAAGTTTGACAAGAAAATGTTAAATTCGTAAAAAATAACTCGGCGACACTTGACTAAACAAATGAAAGGTCTAATGATAAAAGAATGACCAAGTAATAAATCGTGTATTTTGATAAACTAATGCCTCTATGTTGAAATAGGCAGCGTAATTTCCCTTTAATGTAATTGAATCTGCCTAAAATGTTTACTGCATAAAAAAGCTAGCCAGAACAAATTTTTGACATGTAATTTGTTATTTCAACAAGGAGGCTATGAAGAATCTGAAAAAGAGGTATTATAAATTCAGGATTCTAAAGTATAAAAGAAACAAATTGTGTACCATTATTCTCCTACGCTTACCATCGAGGATATGTCATACTTATGAACATCACAGGCGTTTTCTGCATAAAACAATAATATCCGTTTAATTTCCACGAGCACGTGGGCTGTTTTAAGCAGCTGGCATTGACTATTTCATTTAATTAGTCCAAGAGAAGATAGAAGTGGTTGTTTTGTTGAGGACATATGAAAACTCCTCGTTATAATCTGAATTAATCGTTCAGCAGCTCAATTTTCATGAACTATCTTTACAAAGAAGCAATTCCACTTGAAGTCACCAGAGGGAGTCTCTCACGGTGCAGTCGCTCGCCCTTCTAGCACTTGGCGTATTGTTTGTCAGTTGTTCTTAGCATGTGAAATGGTGTTGGTGCCAGCACTTGGTTCTCGTGTGGTTTTGCAATGTGCAGTAGTAAAACGCAATGTGTTAAAAGAGAAGATGGACATTGTTGATAAGCCTACCGCATGGAAGAAAACTTCGCGGAGTGTTACGATGGTGTATATTCAAAATTAATTAAAGGTACAAATTATATTTACTGCTACAAACAAAGGGTTACTTTTTCCTCCAATTTAAACCAAAAAGTTGGAGTAAAAGGCGGTTAAATTGAAAATTCACGTGACTTACTCTATTATACAACAAACAAATTCTACAAACGCCTACATTTGTACTCGTAAATAATTCACGCTAAATGAAATATATATTACCAGAGCTGATTTTATTTTATATTTCCTTGTAATTACAAGAGAAATATATGATTATACTAGATAAAGCTTTTAGTAGCGGATCGCTATGTGATGATATAGAAATTCCGTCCTTCTTGCACAAGCGGGATGAAGAAAGCGAAATACGATTTCCCATTTAAGTATTGGAAAATAAAAAAGGAATATCTCTGAAATAGTTAACTCCACAACGAATGTATCTTACATAAATTGTCTGCTTTAATGAGATTCTATATTTTTTTGTGTAGTGAGATTTTGTCTGCCTGCTGCGGTTTACCACTTATGCGAAAGTCATTCCGAAGAAGGAGTACTTCGCAGGTTATTCTCAGAAAATTCAAGATGTACACTTCATTTGTCATGAAAATATCTTTAATAAATGATCTTTAAATGACAATTTTTGAAAGAAATGTTATAAAATAAAAAATTCTAACTTTAGTTTGGGACAGGACATTTTCTTGAAATTTAAATATGCTTTTTTAGTTGTATTGATCTCAGACATACGATACTCGTACGGATGTAGACATGGACTTTTTTTGAAAATATTTTATTTATTCCGTGGCCTGTAAACATATCTATATTTCCGGTGAAATATCTGCATCGAATTTTTAGAATAAAAAATATTTCTAATTGATATACATAGTCCAGAAAATAAAATAGAGGTCAACAATTATGCTAATTTTTATATTACTAGCTAAGGTAAAGTACAATCTCATTCTGATTACATTAGTATTTAATTGCACAGCTATTTATGACCGATATTTGCAAATATATATTACATGAATTATTCGATAAACTCGTTGATGCTGCCTTATTTCACAGGAAAAAGGAGGCTCAAACATTAGTAGCAACATCTCAGTTGCAAATATTTTCGAAAATGTGGAATGTAGAGAAATGCATCCGTTGTTTTGGACAGTTCTGTTATAAGCTAAGTAAGACACAAGACGTTCAAGGAGGAGAGAGGAGTTATGCTAAACTCGTTTAACAGAACATTTAAGGCTTTCTGTCTGAAAAAAAACAACAACATAATTTCATAGGATCGCCTAGTATCCTAGCTGCAATATGTACGAACTTCAGGTATCCAAGAATTAGATTTTTCAGTCAATTTTATCTTCTAAAAATTGCTCATTCCATCGTCTTATGCTTTTCCTACGATTCTTCGCCATTTTAACTTTCTCTTTCATACGAGAATCCAATGTACAGCATAGCCAGAGAAGGTGTTGTTATCCGCCCAAAAATTCTATACCGAGGTTTCACCAGAAATACTTGTTTTAAGGACCTTTGAATACAAAAAGCATATTTAGAAAAAGGTTAGTGTGTGTAGACAGCATGATTCAAAAACAAATAAATACCAAACTTGATATTTATCTAGATTAAGTATCTTTCAAGGCTGCGGCACGAAGATTTTCCGAAAATCCCCCCACACCAAACTACACTTTCCATGGACTGTTTTTGGAAATTTTCGATTTTCTAAAAAATGGCTTGAACGATTTTGATTAAAATGTCGTATATTAAAGATGTTTATATGGCAAGTAAAATGTATATCCTGAATTTCTTGGGAACAGCCGCTTGAACGATTTTGATTAAAATGTCGTATATTAAAGATGTTTATATGGCAAGTAAAATGTACATCCTGAATTTCTTGGAAACAGCCGCTGAATGCCTTTAGGTGAACAGTATGAGACAGACAAAATCTTACTGCATAAAAATATAGCACTCAAAACTGAAGCTTTCCTGGCGACGTGTTAATTCAAAATCTTCTCGGGCTTCTAGCCAGGTAAAAACTTGGCTTGACACCAACGTTTCGAAGAAGTGCATCTTCCTCGTCTTCAGGGTGCCCATGTCTCAGTCATCTTAAATACCAGGCCATAATATCTCGCGAACCAATCAGATGTTAGCTTCATCCCAGCTCTTATAAATACCAGTCTCCGCAAGCTCAAACCATCAGTTCACCCTGAAGACGAGGAAGATGTACTTCTTCGAAACGTTGGTGTCAAGCCAAGTTTTTACCTGGCTAGAAGCCCGAGAAGATTTTGAATTAATATAGCACTCGTTAAAACACACGGTTTAAGTTACATGCCACTTTTGTACAGCTAATTATTTCAGAGAGATTCCCTATTTTTGGTTTCAACTTTAAAATACTTAAACTTTTCTCAAAAGGGAAACCATCATCTCTTGTTTTACTCCTGACCATGGAAATAGAAGCAAATTTCAATGACATTCGCATATCGACACTTTTTAAAAAGATTTGACTGTCACTTTAGCTTAGTATATTCCCTTATTTACCGTATACTTATCAAGAACTTGACTGGTAGATTATTGTGATGTAGATAGGAGTAATCTCTTGCAAGAATAGTTCATTTGCAAAAGAGATAGAGAAAGTCATGTGAAGGGGACAATCAGATTTTTTCCTATACTTAAAGTAATGCTGATTATTCTTCCCTCATACATTCTTAAAATATCTTTCCATTTTCTCTGCAGTTTTAATACTTTATTTATAGATAATATTTCCTAATAACTGCATATCTAATATGGTGTAGAAGCGTATATCCGGCTTTAATTCTGTATACTGTATTCTCATTTCATTAAAATAATGCACAACATTCAATTCTATATAAGACGGATAAAACCGTTGTTTTATGTAACTTAATTATAAAAGATTTAATTACAAATGACTTAATTATAGTTTGTATCCAAACATTATTTATTAATGCATCTACTATTGTAAACCAGAAATGTCTATATTTGTTTAATTTTACTCCAAGTCATAAATATTTGTATATGCTATTTTATGGATAGGTTAATGTACATGTAAATGACGTGTAATTTATGGACGTTCTTTAACTGCTGTGGTTCTCAGCGTCCCATTCTAAATTGAGTGTGAAGGACCGCTTAATTTTGCTCAGAGGCCTCTCTTATCAGGCTTGAGGTTCTTTTTCGTGCCATAAATCTACGACACGGGACAACAGCTTTACTTCCCTTCCGAAGGAAGCCATGCTAAGGATTTTTCACATAAAAAAATCTATCGACCTTGGGCATATGAAGTTAGCATGGTAACCATTACACCACGGAGGGCGATATATGGCTAGGTAAATGAATACATTAACCTCATATACTATTCTATTTTAAATCATTATTTTTGTCCTTATTGATCCATGCTAATTGTTCTCTATATGGGTATTCTCTTATTATATTGCTAACTGTTTAATTTAATTTTATTGCTTCTTGGACATTATCTTCATAAGAACATATTATCATTTGTTTATCCGTAAATAATAGTGTAGTCAAAATTTGCAAAATTTATGGTAAATTAACTGTCCATTTAAAATTATTGGGCATTAGGCTAGTGTTTTCTAATGCAACGTAATGCTATCTAATGCTTGGGGATTAGCAAGCTTCAGAAAGCTGATTAAACGTAAAAATTGGAAACAGAAGGTCTATGTTACTTAATACCACATAGCAACTGGAACAAACTTTATTTTGCAAATATCAATTTAGGTTAGTGTCCATTTACAGAAATACTATATCTATAGTTTGAAACATTAACAAATAAATAAACATAAATCACTGGAAAACTGTTACACTCACATCTAAGGCTAATTTTGATGTATTACAATTTTGCATTTTTCAGTAATTTTCAATAATGAAAATAATGAAGGAGACAAATCTATGAAAACAAGGACAGTAATCCACAACTATATTCTTATTTTCCTCACTGAAATTGTTCGGTACCTCAAGCCACTATGATTACCAAAATATTAAAATAAATTTGTTTGCAGCAAAATGTATTGATTATTATGAAACAGTGTGTTTCCATACTCTTTTCTCTTTGAATTTTATTTTTGTTTATTGTCGATGGCTTTTACATTCAAGCTAGACGGTTTGACACTCAGGATTCGAAGCCAGAACGTGGTATTAAAGGCAAGCACTTTAACCTAGCAATATCCAGGCGATAAAATTCTATGCCTTATCAGTCTATGTGCCTACATCTTTAAATGTTCGCTTAAATGTCCCAACGATGTCTTTTGACATTTGAATAACGAAACTTTGCAGCTATTTACATAATCGTCCAGATAACAGACAATAACCATTGACTGCACAATAGAGTGCTAAGCGCTGAATCAGGCAATCTTTAAGCTGACAAAATGACTTCCTTCAGGGGCCACAATTGTCTGAAGACACGTAGACAAACATTGCGAATGTGAAGCGAGGAAATGTCATCGCCCTGACAAAAAACATGTTTTCATTGCTTTATCCCTCAAAGGAACATTGTCCACATTTATAAAGATAACATGTTTTGTTATGTAATAAGAATAACAGAGTTAAGAGATGAATTAAGAAAATCTGAGCAGAGGATTTGTTTGTCACATTTGATATTTTTTTTTATTTCTCACATTTTCCCCAATATTCAAGTGTTTTATTTTTGTTTCATTGATATAGCCCCCTTTAATATTTAAGGTCATATCGGAGCTTTCCATTAGAAACAACTCGTTGTCCGTAGGTTCTTTACGTTTGGTTTAAATCACTTTATTTTCCTCAAACACACACACACACACATTCACTCTCACATACATACTTCCAGACTCTGTGGGGGATAGAGAATAATTCTGGTTAAAGAAAACTTCCCCGCCTCAGTTGGGAAATGAACCCGGGACCTGCGGGTGAGAAGTCAGTAACCACTCGACTACGGATGCGTCAAATTTTTTTCTTCTTTTTCATAATTTGTTGCAAATACATTAAAAGTACACCGTTTATTAAAAATACATAATCAGTTTTTCAGGCCAGTTTTATTGTACATTTTCAGGTGAACCTTTTTATGTTGTAATATTTTCATTTTCAGCAACTATTAAATAATCAATTATTTAAGTAACTTATGTTATAGCTCAGTAAGGAGCATAAATCTCATTGTTGCTTGAAAGTTAATATCTTTGCCTCGTAAGGAGCATATTTTGTAAAATAGGTTTTAATACGCATACACCAGCAGCAATTTAACGTGTATGCACCTAACTTTGCAACCAAACTTACTTTTACACAATAAGCTATGTTATACAATTCAAAACAGCATAACAATAGTTTCGTTTATAAAAAACATCACAGGTCACCCCCTAAAAGAGATGTTTCATTTTGCGATCAAAATGGAATCATTTTATTATTCCTGTCATAATATTTTACTATGAAATTAAAAATTTAAACATCCAGCCAAACCTTGTGTTCAAATAGTATATTTACTACGCACAAAGATGAGTTCTGATATGATCTTTCTTAGTGTTCATTATTTTTTTGATCTTCACAGCACCAGGAGTGCCAACGCCATGTTTCTTTTCACATGTTTTATCTTGTGATGTCATACTGTTTCTTCTGCTTGTTTGGTAATCATTCAAAGTTATTTTCTCCACTGCTTAGGAATATTCCAGTTTCCCTAATCTCCTTCCAAGTCATTTTAATAACCCGCCATTACATTAATCGATGCAAGCTGTCCATTTAATGCACAAATAATTTAAATCACAAGAAAGAAGGGTGGGTACTAAGAGAAATATACAACTTTTTGTTTTGTTGATGGTATTATAAGTCTTATATATCTCGTGTTAAAAGCCAACTGTCTAAACAAAATTACACAGGTTTAAAAATATCTCATAATTTTACTCTCTCGGAAAACCAAACCTCTAATACTTTTGCTGATGTGTTACGTTAGATGTAAATAAGAATCATTGTTTTGTATAGTTCTAGAGTAGAAGAAATTTGGCAGCAATAAGTCGTTGGCCAGGCACCCCAAAACCAAATGTGAGATGCGTTCAAACCAAATGATAGGGGAACAATAAAATGCATTATTGACGCAAACAATACACAAAAGAAGACTTCTAAAATAGCCTTGCACTATATGCTTAAATAAATGCAAAAATATTTAAATAGTTATAGAATTATTATAATTAAATTACTGTAAAAGTTCTGTCAGAAGCCGCACTTTAACAACAAAATTGGATGACAATTATAGATTTTAAGTAATTATTATTTGTAGTATGTTATGTAGGAATTAGGGTATTTTAAGATGAAATACCTATAATTTCTTAAATACAGCTTACGTAAGATTTATTTGAATAGTAAATATCACAAAGTAACCTCAAGGAACAGTGTAATAAGAACTACATACACATAGGTAGTTAGGAATAATTTTGGTTGCCTATTTACATTTCCTGCTAAATGCCAGGAAGAAACAGAATGTAGGAACCAGTTTCAGCACACTAAATCAAATGCTATATATGCTTTACAAATTTACGCAACAACACAAAACTTAAAAAATCTGATGTGTACCATTCACATGACTTTCTCCATATCCCTGCAACAAATTATTCTTAAAAAGCTTATACTTTTATTTACTTTATGCTAATCAGAAAAAAAAAATAGCAGAAATAGTCTAATTAGTCGCTTCCTTGTAAATAGAAGCGAAATAAGGGACAACTGTAGGTTAAAGTGGCAGTTAAAAGCTGGTTGATACGTCAATGAAGTTCCTTTGTCTGTATGGATGGGAGTTGACAAGTTCCTGTATGAGAAAAGTATACGTTTTTCATAGCAGAAACCAAATATAAGGAATGTCACAAAAACGACGAACTCCACGAAAAAAATGTATATAACATAAATTGTGTGTTTTAATGTGTTCTACACTTTTTGTGCAGTAAGTTTTTGTCCATTTCTTACGGTTTAGCAGTTATTCAAAATTTAGTAAAATTCATACAGATTAAACTACTCTTCAGAGGCTATTCCCAGAAAATTCAAGATATACATTTTATTTGTCAGGTAAATATGTTCAATATACGAAATTTTAATCAAAATCGTTAGAGCCATTTTTGAGAAAATCAAAATTTTCGAAAAAAGTTCCATGTAAAGGGTAGTTGGGAGTGGGGGGATTTTTCTCAAAATCTTAGTGTCGCATCCGTGGAAGATACTAAACTTAAATACAAAGTTTGGTATTTTACCGACTTTTCGTTTTTGAGTTATCGTGTTCACAGACACACAGACACACGGACACACACACACACACACACACACACACACACACACTCACACACGGACCTTTTTGTAAAAATGCTTTTTTTTGGATATTGGGGACCCTAAAACATATATTTCCGGTGAAATCTTGGTATCGAATTTTTGGGCGGAGTGCAATACTTTCTCTATACACTATGGACATAGTGCTTATGGAGAAAGTAAAAATCTGATGTGCACCATTCACATGACTTTCTCCATATCCCTGCAACAAATAATTCTTAAAAAGCTTATACTTTTATTTACTTTATGCTAATCAAAAAGATTAGCAGACATAGTCGTATTACTCGCTTCCTTATAAGTAGGAGCGAAATAAGGGACAACAGTAGGTTAAAGTGATAGTCAAAAGCTGGTTGCTATGTCAATGAAGTTCCTTTGTTTGTATGGATAGGAGTTGACAAGTTCCTTTATGAGAAAATTATACGTTTTTCATAGCAGAAACCAAAAATAAGGAATGTCACAAAAACGACGAACTCCACGAAAAAATGTATATAACATAAATTGTGTGTTTTAAAATGCTCTACATTTTTTGTGTAGTAAGTTTTTGTCCATCTCTTAAGGTTTAGCAGTCATTCAAAATTTAGTAAAATTCATCCAGAATAAACCACTCTTCAGAGGCTACTCCCAGAAAATTCAAGATATACATTTCATTTGTCAGGTAAATATGTTTAATATCCGAAATTTTAATCAAAATCGTTAGAGCCATTTTTGAGAAAATCAAAGTTTTCGAAAAAAGTTCCATGTAAAAGGTAGTTGGGGGTGGGAGAATTTTTCTCAAAAGCTTCGTGTCGCATCCCTGGAAGATACTAAACTTAAATACCAAGTTTGGTATTTTACCGACTTTTCGTTTTTGAGTTATCGTGTTCACAGACACACGGACACACACACACACACACACACACACACACACACACAAACACACACGGGCCTTTTTGTGAAAATGCTTTTTTTGGATATTGGGGACCCTAAAACATATATTTCCGGTGAAATCTCGGTATCGAATTTTTGGTGGAGTGCAATACTTTCTCTATACACTATGTACATAGTGCGTATGGAGAAAGTAAAAAGGAATGTGCTATATTCGAGAGAAACCGTAACAATTTCGTAACGCACATAGCATAATTCATAGCCTTAAGCAGCAACACCAGATTAATATATATTTAAAATGTTAATGAACTTGTAAATAAATGCACATGTGAAAAATTGTTGTATTGCAATCTTTCAGCCATTTTATTCTTTAACCTTCTAGATTAAAACATTTATGATTCAACACATGTAGCAATTTGTTTCAGAACAGAAAGTTAGAAGCATTGTATCAATGATGTAGTTCTATATTAACCACAATTAAGTTGACGGTGAAGAGTATTCAAGCCAGTTGACGGTCAATGGCCTGAATTCAGTTGTAAGATCACAACCGACATCGGCATTCAAGCATAGATGATGCCACGGTGGTGTTGCCATTTCCTATCTGCGGGATGGTAGTGATGAAAGGGCACATACACACCCAGTCCTGCCACCGGGAGAGGAAATCTCCATGCTGGTACCGGGAATAGAACTTTAGACTCCCGTAGAAGCAGGTGCGCTACCACTGCGCTAATGGACGGACACAAATTGCTCCAAGATAAAAATAAAATATTTATTAAGGCAATGATTTTTACTTTCTTTACACGTACTATATACATAGTGTATAGAGAGAGTATTGTATTCCACCCAAAATTCGATATTGAGCTTTTACTGGAAACATATGTTTTAGGGTCCCCTGTATCCAAGAGAAGCATTTTCTAAAAAAGGACAGTGTGTATGTGTGTGTGTGTGTGTGTGTGTGTGTGTGTGTGTCCGTGTGTCTTTGAACACGATAACTCTAAAACGAAAAGTAGCTAAAATACCACAATTGGTATTTAAGTTTAGTATCTTCCAGGGTTGCGACACAAGATTTTGAGAAAAATCCCCTCATCTCAAACTACTCTTTACATGGAACATTTTTCGAAAATCTTGATTTTTTTAAAAATTGATTTAACGACTTTGATTAAAGTGCCGTATATTAAAGATATTTACCTGACAAATAAAATGTATATCTTGAATTTTCTGGGAGTAGCCTCTGAAGACTACTTTATTCAGGACGAATTTTACGGAATTTTGAATAACTGCTAAACCGTAAGAGATAGATAAAAACTTACCACACAAAATAGGTACACTTTTTGTGGAGTTGATCGTTTTTAAATATTCCTTGATTTTGGTTTCAGCTTTAAAACCTTAATACTTTTCTCATATAGGAATTTGTCAACTTCTGTCCATACAAACAAAGGACTTTGGTCACATAGTAACCAGCTTTTGACTATCTCTTTAACTTATGGTACTCCCTTATTTCGCTTCTACTTACAAGGAAGCAAGTAATAAGACTATTTTACTAATGTTTCTCGATTAGGATGAAGTAAATAGAAGGATAAGATTTATACCAATAATTTGTTGCAGAGGTGTAGAGAAGGTCATGAGAATGGAACACATTAGATTTTTTATTTTAAGGCTACCCTTATTGCAAGGTTGCATCATGCACAAAGCTTAAGAAATACAAACATTAACATGAACCATATACATGGTTGAATACAACAATAAGAAATAGAACAATATACAATAAAGTGTCAACTTTTAGTAACAATGTTACAAGTGATTTAGTGGAAGAGCATGAGTTAAGCATTACTTAAGAACGTCATTGACAATGAAGATTTAATCAAGATGCCTTAATTCAGCTAAAGAGCTCTTCAAAACGGATGATTTAATAGCTATAGTGTGTAAGCCTAGTAGTTTGAAAGTATTGGCAAAGAATTTAGAGATTGTTTTACGGGCACCAACTAATAGCTCGATCTCCGTAATACGGTAAAGTGCATATTTTTCATAAGTAATATAATAAGAGCTTCAACTTTTCTCGATACATTTGCGAGCAACTTGTTGCAAGCGAATTTATCTTGACAAAAGTTGTAGCTTGAGTTGTATTTAATAAGACTATTTCGTGAATAACATAACAATCTTAGTTTATATGGTCACGAAGAGGAATATTCCTAAATTCTCATTTGTCTTGACGTATATTTGCAGCGAAATCACTGCAACTTTATTTCCATATCATAAATTCCAGTTATCTTTGTATTGCTACATTTGCGTAAAATAAACACAGATCTCTTTGTATTACTACATTCTATTATTTTGGCTTGGTAAAGCATGATTGTAATTAAAATGTCTATTGAAACTTCCGCCATTACATACGGGAATATCACTGCACACCGGTGTTCAGAGAGAAAACAAGTGCACGTGGATGCGATAAGCATTTAGGTGTGATAAAAAACGATCAAAATGAACATATAATTACTTCCGATTGGCTGGAATTTTACGCGCCAATGTACTAGATTGACCACTTCTAGAGAAAAGTTGTAGCTCGAGTTGAATATAATAATACTATTCCGTGAATAAAATAACAATGATTAGTCTATATGCACACTAAGAATAGCATTCCTAAAATCTCATTTGTCTTGACGTATATTTGCACCGAAATCACTGCAACTTGATGTCCATCATAAATTTCAGATATTTTTGTATCGCTGCATTATATTATTGTGGCGTAAAATAAATACAGAGCTCTTTTTATTGCTACATTCTATTATTTTGGCTTAGTAAAGCATGATTGCAATTAATGCGTCTAATGGAACTTCCGCCATTTTGTATGGGAATATCACTGCACACTGATATTCAGAGAGAAAACAAATGCACAGGGTGTGATAACAAAACGATTAAAATGCAGAGATATTGCGTTCCGATTGGGTGGAATTTTACGCGCCAATGGCCACTTCCTATGATCACGTGTCATGAATGAAGTAGTCTTTGTAATATGGATATTCTCGTAGATAGTATTTTTATCATCGTCGTCTTCCTGGGTTAGGGCTGGGCTCGTTTCAAATCGTATTCTTGGATCTAATATGTAGCCAGTTTAAAGGCAATTATGTCAATACGGCGTGTGTGGCAATTCCGGAAATTTTCTTGTCTCATACCTTCTAGAGAGAATTAACTAACATATATCGGATTGTGTGGTGGCGAATAACCAAGTATTCTGTCGCCAAGTTGCACTCAAATAAGAGCTGTTAAATCTAACAGAGACTTTTGTGATTAGATTTTAATCAGAAGTTACTATTATTATGTGTAGAATTTTATAACATTAAAACGATTAAAATAAAAACTGAAGCTTTCCTGGCGACGTATTAATTCAAAATCTTCTCGGGCTTCTAACCAGGTAAAAACTTGGCTTGATATCAACGTTTAGAAGAAGTGCATCTTCCTCGTCTTCAGGGTGACCAATCAGATGTTAGCTTCAGCTCTTATAAATACCAGTCTCCGCAAGCTCAAACCATCAGTTCACCCTGAAGACGAGGAAGATGCACTTCTTCAAAATGTTAGTATCAAGCCAAGTTTTTACCTGGTTAGAAGCCCGAGAAGATTTTGAATTAAAACGATTAGTTAAATATACTTAAGTTCCGAAATAGCCGAAAATATTACTAAAGGTTTTGGGGTTAATATAGCAAGTTCTCGCGTGCCATGCCCTCCCGAACTTATTTAACAATCTCAAACCTTTCGTGACAGTTATCTATGAAAATTTCCGTTTTATCGTGTGTGCATTTTCCGAAGCCGGCTGTATTGTGAACGTTTATAAATACCATTCCCGGTGAAACAAGCTTCGCCTGTAGTCATAAAGCTAACGAATATTTAGTAACTGTTCACAAAATTCTCACAATCGATAAATGACGCAACCTGTTCCATATGAATGCTCCGTAGCTATTAAATGTCACCCCTCATTGGCTGATATAGTGGAATAACTTGTTATGCGACATAAATTGATTTCTTATTTAAACTTTCATTTAATCTTAATATATTCTAGGAGAATTGTAGGCATTTGCGTAAAACGGTCTAACCCTGAAAACCAAGATGTTTCTAATTGGTGATGTGCTTCTTGTTTGGGTAAAATATTAAACATTCATAGACGATCTAACTCAAAAAGCTGACCATAAGTAAATATACCGACATTTGTTTCTTGCGGTCATATCTTTACCACTAACGTATGAAATCTAGGGCCCATAGCTCTGCTAAAACTCGAAAATGTACTTGAAATGATCAATAATGAATCTCCAATTTAATATTACAAACTACTTTCTTCTGTATCTGGTGAAGATAATGATGTCCATAAAGAAGGATCATTGTTTCATTTACCTGAGTGTCTCAAATAGCCCAATTAGGACTATAAATATTCAAGGGAAGCTTTAATAATTAATTTATAATAGTCACTTATAAAGTAAATCCAAATCTAATATGCAAAGTTGTTTTTGAGAAAATTATTAGATTATGTTTTATTCAGAACATGGAATATTAATGTCTTTAATCATTATTGGTGTTATGTTTTGTTTATAAGTTAAATAGTTTTTACTGTGAATAAAAATGAGCTTTACCCTTACTCTAATAGCATATACCCCAGTTCCAAATAACACTTTCTTTTTGTTATGTACTAATCTCTACTTTTCTAAAGTTTAAAAAAGTGAGGGTTAGACCGTTTTTACACACATTCCTTCAATTGTTAAAACTATAATTTCATAACCGTATGACCACATATATTATGTAACGAGTTAATACATATGATATGCACCTATATATTTTATAACAAAAATACATTGCAGAACCTTTCGTTTTAAACAATCTCTCAGGAGGACCAAAGTACGCGCATCCATCATAGCAGAGTGTTTATAAATATCGGAGGACGATGGATTTTTTCGGACGTAAAAATCCTTAGCATGGCTTCCTTCGGAAGGGAAGTAAAGCCGTTGGTCCCGTGTCGTAGATTTACGGCACGTAAAAGAACCTCAAGCCTGTTAGAGAAGCCTCTGAGCAAACTTAAGCGGTCTTTCACACCCAGTATTGAATGGGACGCTGAGAACCGCAACAGTTAAAGAGCGTCCATAAATAAAACGCCATTTCCATTTCAAAGTGTTTATATCCCTTTTAGCTCCTGAGATTTTACTGTACAGGATTTGTATAAGCGTACACATACATTAGTCAATCAGGGGAAAGGGACACCTGCTCTTTGTATCGAGTTTTATTACGAATGCTAATATTACTTGTCTTTCCCAATAAACTTAATCCCTCTTGTTTTCATTTACAATATAATTGAGTTGCTGTCAAGTATATTTACCACATGGTCTAATACGAAATATCTGGTGTGCAGTGCTAGTTAGATTCTTGGTCAAAAATCTTCTAACTATTGGCTCTGAACTTCTCTTACCACACACTAAGATGGACGAATATGCTTTTGATACTCTGTTTGCTAATGCATCGCTAGACGTAATGGTCTAACATTGAAAGAAGACTACTGAACCCTTTCAGATAACAGCGAAGGTAGCGGTGCCATTAACGAAGCTAAATATCGGTGTAACAACAGCACAAAATGGTGTGTTGATGAGAAACTGGTCTTAGTGGTCATCATCATGAAACAGAACCTTAATGAAAACAAATAGTAGCCTACAATTCAAGAAAGAGTAATTGCTAATTAATCGAAATTAGAGGTTTCCAGTTGCCATAATTTTAATCTCAGAGATATGTCCCACTGTTTAAGAAATTCGTACATCAGGACCAAAATGAGACTACAGAAGAAACTTTTAGACAGTATTGAAAAGAGAGTTCTACAGTGACATGGACATTTGCAGTGAATATCTGAAAAGAGAAAAGAATTGCCGAGGAAGACATTTAAATGGGAGGATTCAGGTAGTGAACGCATGGACAAGCCTGCAGGTCCTGGAGGCGCTCTGAGGAAGGGATGTGGAAAGATATGAAGAACAGGAATTAAAGGAAAGGAAAACTGCTGTAAAATGGAAACATTGGCAACAAAGCGAAATAAAATAAAAGCAACTGTTGAGTTTTTGTACGAATAGTATTTGAACGCGTGTGAAGAGAAACTTCATGACCCCAGTGATTCATAGGATAATTCTTTAGATATATCGAGAGCAGAGCTTTTCCCAAGGAACCGAGTAAACAGCAGTTAAAGTTTAAATGTTTGAAGTGGAATCAATAGGTTTCAATTTTAAAATACAGTAAAATAATTAAAACGTTTCACATACGGGAATTTGTAAACTCCTGGCAATGCATAGAAATGGATTTCATCCAAATGGCAACGGGCTTTCAAAAGATTTGATTATCGTTTTAGCCTAGTGTACTCCCTTATTTCCTTTCTGCTTACAACAAAATATTTCTGCATATGTTTATCTCGATTAGCATGAAGTAGTAGAAGCATAACATTTTTATCAATAATGTGTTACAGAGATGAATGTAGCACATCAGATTTTTGGAAGTATGTTCACCCATGTTTGGCTGACAGCAACATCGCTCATTTCTTAACCAAATATGAAAAGTAATCCCTCTGCTATTTAGTTTATCAGGGATTCACCTTGATGGTTGGTTTCTGTTTTTCTTTTTTAAGTGTTTGGTCAGAACTGAAATGGATACCGTGCAGTATTGCGCTAAATTTGGGTGCCCAGTACGTTCAACAGTAACATAGACATGTGAAGTGTACCTTTTCTCAGTCAAATTGGAGAATTCATTATCTTTTCCTCATTTCAGTTGTGAATTCAGCTTTAAGGAATATCAAATCGGCGTTATTATCAACTGTTCCATTCAGATAGTCATAGCATTTATCTGCTTTACCGAAACACAGCTTTTAAGCAGAGAATCATGTTTCTATTAGGAAAAATGTGTAGTATACTTCGTAGCAGAGTTACTGAATGGAGGTTGAATGAATGCGTATTCAATTTAAAGTATTCGGGATTTCCCTTTAACAACAACAGTATACGGACTTTATTCATACTTAATGATAATCATAAGAAATGAGTAGAGAAAGAAAAATGCTGGACTGGGTAAAACTTTTATACCAAAAAATTAAATAAAAAATAGTAGAATACTGGTAACGTATTTCCTAAAAACCGTACAGGTTACAGCTACATAAAATTCTTCCTCTACCTCACCAAATAATGTTTTTCCTGATGGTCTGTAGCTCAAGATTACTCTGGGGAATGTGCTTCTGGGCATAGGCTTGACGTACTGGAAGCAATTTTCTTGATAGTGATGAATATACTCCATGACAGGTTCCATTCCCAGTTCTTGTAGGATATCTTCATATCGTTGGTGGTCCCATTTAGTCTAGCCTGCTCTTCGGCACCCCAGCTTTATTAATGGCAGGATACTGGTTTCACCAGCCTTTGGTGAAGTCCAAGCTTGGCTGCTATAACGCAGAACAGGCGAGTGCGGATTATTACTTCTCTAGCACGTATGTACAATGTACATAGAAGATGAACAAGGTATGGTATTCCATAAAAAATTCCAATATCGAGATTTCACCGGAAGCACGTATTTTCAGACCCCCCGAATCCAAAAGGTAGTTTTAGAAACATCCGAATATGTGTGTGTGTGTGTGTGTGTGTGTGTGTGGTCAGCATAGTTCAAAAACGAAAAGTCGGTTAAATACTAAGCTTGAAATTTAAGTTCTTTATCTTTCACAGATGAGACACGAAGATTTTTCAAGAAAATCCTTCCAACCCCATTTATCATTTACATGGAATGTTTTTCGAGAATTATGATTTTCTCTAAAATGGATCCAACGATCAAAATACCATATTTCAGATATTTTCATGACAAACAAAATGCAGGTATATTTTACATCTTCCTAGAATAGCTTCAGAACGCCTCTTCATTCTAAATACTTTTGTTAACTCGTAAGATAAAGAAAAACGTTTACAATAGAAAAAAATTGTAGATATCCTTGATACACATAATTTATGTCATATACGTTTTCATAGAGTTATCCGTTTCAAATATTTTCCTTCTTATTTGTTTCAGTTTTAATCAACTTAAATATTTCTCAAGTAGGAAGTCAACTTTCGCTTCATATCTTATTTTACTTCCGTTGGTGCAATAGAGAACCGAATTTCAATTGTTTTACATACCGATGAGTTTCTAATAGATTTTTCTATCGCTTTAGTCTAGTATATTCCTTTATTTCCCGACTACTTCCAAGGAAACAAGTAGTGGGGCGGTGAATTTTTCTTTAACCAGAATTATTCCCTATCCCCCACAGAGTCTGGAAGTATGTATGTGAGAGTGAACGTGTGCGTGTTTGAGGAAATACAATGGTTTCAACCCAACGGAAACCTACAGACAACGAGTTGTTTCTAATTCGAAGCCCCCGATATGACCTTAGATGTTAAAGTGGGCTCTATAAATGAAATAAAAAACAAGTAGTAAGAACTATTTATGCTAATGCTTATCTCGATTAGCATGAGATGATAAACAATATGTAAGAGAAGCTTTGTTGGTGGAACAGATAGAGAAAGTCATGTGAAGGAACATATCAGACTTTTTTAGGTACTAAGGAAGGTTACACTATACTGTTGATAATGTCAGCAGATTTATTGCATTTAAGGTTTTTCTTTTGCAGCATGATAACATGCAACACTCGTAAAAATTTTCGAAAATTTTTCCATGGGCAGGGTAGTTGGAGGTAGGGGGATTTTCTTGAAAATCTTCGTGTGGCATCCTTGGAAGCTACTGAACTTAAATACCAATTTTTTGTTAGAAAACGGATTTTCGTTTTTGAGCTATGCTGTCCACACACACACACACACACACACACACAGACTCGCAGACAAAGGCACACACAGACGCAGAGGCGCAGACACACACACACAAACACAGGACATTTTTCTATTTTTTTATTCAAGGGATCTCAAAACATGTATTTCCGGTGAAATCTCGGTATCGAAATTTTGGTTGCAATACAATATCTTCTCTATACGCTATGTATATAGTTCATGTAGAGAAAGTAAAACTAGCAGCTCATTCTGCGTCATCAAGTGATATTGGCCACTTGTCAGTGAAGCCATGTTTTATCATATGCGCGCCTTTACTATGAGACGCAGAATTAAAACTATTAATCCAAATTAATAATTTGAATATTTAGGTGACAACTTTGAGCTAAGAATTGGTGACTTCATCGTGTGTTATAAAGATACTTATTCCGTTGATGCAAGTGATTAGAAGACATCCTAAGTGTCCAGGTTGGGCTTTCTTCTGAAGAGAATTTACAGTTTTCTTTAGATAAATGAATCAAATTTAAAGTACATTTCGTTACAATATTATACCAAGATGGAAAGCAAAATTCAATACATTCTGGGCCTCTTGTTTTCCTGGAATTCAGTTTTGGAAGAATAATTGGAAAATTAATGTAACAGAACACTTGTGGGATGGAGTGGAAGAGTACTATGGACGCTTTGTTATCCATGTCTTATTGCACGGGAGTGGCAATAGGGAAAGCTATACACTACAGTGCTTGGGGTGGAGATTCTTTAGGAAATGGAGTTAAAAGAGATCGTTCATTAAATTTATGTTGTTTATGATACTTGGCTCATAGCCAATTTAGAGAGATTACTTTTCTGTAGGTACATAACATAACTGAAAATCAATGTGTGATATACTAACACATTTATAAACGAGATTATCTGAGAAACAGAGATTCATTACATTAAAACTTAGTTAAAATTATATTCTAATAACATTTTTAGTTTTTAACACGTAAAATTCATTGTTAGCATCTTTTGCTCTGACAAAAATAAAGATAATAAAAGTTTTGCAAGTATGTTTGCGTTTATTTAACACAAAAGAAGCATTATACCGTTTCAATGCTGATAAACAAACATATTTTATCATATGATGTTCAGTGGTATATTTTTTTAAAGTATGAATTCATAAGATAAAATTTACCATATTCCATTCGTAATTTTATATAAATACAGTAACATACATTTTACGTTACCTACTACAGTCAATTCACATAATTACACCCAAAAATTCTATACCAACACTTCACCAGAAACGCAGTTTTTGAAGGTTGTTCAATAAACAAAGTATTTTAAGAAAATACCCATGTTTTTGTGTATGAACAATATAACTCAGGAACGAAAAGTTGGATAAATATCAAACATGGTATTTAAGTTAAGCATCTTCAAATGATGCGAAACGAAGATCTTCAGGAAAGTTTCCCCACTCCAAACTCCACTGGAAGATGTTTCAGAATTTGCGATTTTCTCAATAATTCCTCCAACAATTTTGAGCTTCAATTAATTACTCTTAATTATACGACTTTTTGACTGGAAATCAAGTGTAATTTATTATACTAAATTAAATTACCATGTATTAAAGGTAGTTACATCATAAATAAAATATACCTTTGAAGTTTATGGGAATACACTCTAAGTCCAACTCCATTTTGGATTACTTTTGCATAGCTGGTAAACCATAACAGACAAAATCGTATTCCTAAAAATGTAGATCTCGTTAAAACACACAATTTATGTCACATACGCTCATTTGGGATTGGCTATATCCGAGATATTCCTTGTTTATTTAAATTACCGTATACTTACTTTTCTGAAATGAAAAATCGTCATTCCCTTTTCGTTTTTCATCCTGGCCATGCCAAAGGAACAACATTTTAATATCGTCACAGAATAAGTATCACAAGTTTCCTCTTCTTAGAAGATTTGACTATCGCTTTAGCCCAATGTATTCCCTTATTCCCTTTTACCTTCAAGAGAAAGTCTAATAAAACCATTTCTGCTAATGTTCATCTTGAGTAGCATTAAGTAGAAGAATTAACTTTTGTAAAAATACTTTATGGAACAATAGGCATGAGAAAGCCATGTGAAAGGCACACACCACATTTTTATTTATCTTAAGAATAATTGACTTTTACTTACTCTATATAGTACATAGTACATAAGTAGAGAAAGTAATGCACTCCACCCGAAAATTCGATAACTAGATTTCACCGGAAATACATGTTTTCCTGTATCCAATAAAAAACCTTTTTAGAAAAAAAGTGAAAATTCCGTAAAATATGAAACTAGATATCTAGGTGTAGTATTTTCCAAGAGTGCGCAACGAAGATTATGAAGAAAATCTTCCTCCTCTAAATTATCCCTTACTTGGAAGAAATTTCAAATTTTGATTTTCTCAAAAATGACAATAACGATTTTGATTAAAGTACCGTGTATAAAAGATATTTACATGACAAATAACATTTATATTTTTAATTTTTGAATATATCTTCGAAGACTTCTCTGGATATATTTGCAAACAAGTAAATCGCAAGAGAGAGAGAAAGTATATATCTTGTTAAGACACATAATTTACGTCTTATATATTTTTTCCTGGATTTTATCATATCCGAAATATTCTTTGTTATTCGTTTGTTTTAAAATACCTAACCTTTTCTTATACGTGAATTTTTCAACTTCTGGTCATGAAAAAAAAATAAATAAATAAAAAATAAAATAAAAAACGGATTACAACAACATGACAACCAGCTTTTAAAAGATTTGACTGTTGCTTTAGCTTAGTGCATTTCCTTATTTCCCATCTACAAATAACTAAGCAAGTAACAATACCACCATTGATAATCGATTCTCGATTAATATGATATAGATAAAAGAATGCGCTTTTTAACAATAATTTGTTACACAGCTGTAGAGAAACTCATGGAATGGAACACGTCATACTCTTTTATCAAAATATCACACGCGTAAGTAAAACATAAAATGTATACCTTGAATTTTCTGTGCATATAAGTTGATATTGGAAAGATAGAAACAGACTGAAAAGTTCAATGTCATATCGGGGATATGATGTATGTGTCTTCTGGTGTCCGTCAGTACATTTCCAACTCTTTCTATACGTTGGTTAGTGTGGAATAAACAGTTAATTCCCATGATGAACTTAATTTATTGTTAATTTTATAAAATACGCGGACTTTTACAATACTTTATCATAATCTTTTAGTGATACAAAAGAACTATGTTTTTACTTGCTAATATTTGTCAAGTAGCTAGTGTAAAATGATAACACAAGGTGGAAAGTGAGAAACTAAAGATGGCACACTTCAAACTTTTATTTCATTTAGTACATTTTCAGGGCCAGAAATGAAACTTCCACGTATGAAATTATTTCTGGATTAATTAAGGGGCACATTGGGCTTGTAATGTTCGTCAGCAGGGTCCAAAACAAACAACAATTTTGAGCAAAATGTCATGAAAGATCTTGATGTCCCCAAGAGTTAAAGAACGGACTGAGATTTGTTCACAAGCAAGAGAATGATTGGCAAACAAAGAAGTAATAGACATCAATTTCCTCCTCTCCTGAACATGGCACTCAAGTGTGTGAAGTATCTTGTGTAAGAATTCTTTGAATGAATATACTATATTATCACCAAACACGTGAAAAGAAAACAATGTTTACTAATGTTCATATTCATTAACCACAAAAGTAGAGGATGACCCAAACGGTATATATATACTTACATAAGCAAGCTATTATTTTATCTCTCACACTCCACATCATGGTTCAAATCTGGCTGGAACAGGCATTCGATATTTAGTTCCTGTAATAATGTGGCTTTAGCTTTATGTATCTTCTAGATTTCTGCGTTTTTACTTTCTGTACACTTACTATGTACCTACACAGTGCATAGAGAAGGTATTGTAATGCACCCAAAAATTCGATAGCGAGGATTCACCAGAAATACATAAATTCAATAAATACATGAATCCAAAAAAGTCATTTTCAGAAAAACTTGGTATTTAAGTTTGTTATCTTCCAAGAATGCGACACGAAGATTTTCAAGAAAATACCCCACCCCCAACTAACTTTACATGGAAAAAAAGTCGAACATTTTGACTTTCTCAAAAATAGGTCTAACGATTTGATTAAAATCTCTCATATTTAAGATATTTACATGGCAGATAAAGTGTATATCTTGAATTTACTGGGAATAGCCTCTGAAGACCTCTTTATTCTGGATAGTTTTATTGAAATTAGAATAACTGGTAAACCGTAAAAGATAGACAAAGCTTATTACATAAAAGACGTAGATCTCGACAAAACACATAATTTATGTCACAGACATTTTTTCGTGTAGTTGACCATTTTCGAGGTATTCCTTGATATTGATTCAAGTTTTTGTAGTTACTCTCAAGGTCAACTGTTTTTTTATTTTAATAATGCCATAAAACGTACTCTTTGTGAAGCTACCGTGTAGCTGCCACTAACATTCTGAGCAGCTATTGTTGTAAAATGAGATAACTCTAACCTAAAATGATATGAACCTCAAAAGAGATCCTCATGTTTCTAAAACATAAAGTGGCATCAAAGAAGAAGGAGAAGGATTTTTTTCAGTTGTTATTTTGTAATGGGATGGCACCCTTTTTGGGCATTAGGAACTTTTTCAGGAGAACCAAGAACTCTATATCACAACAGGCCAGCATAAAGAGGAATAAGGCATGATATTTCATCCAAGATCATGACGGATCGATATAGAATCAATCAGGTGCTCATATCTTGCATATCCAGGGTTTAAAAGAGTTGATTCTGTTGTCTCGAATCATCCGCTACCTCTCTGCATACTAAAAACTGCGTAAAGCTGGAACCACACAGTCATGTGGCGTGTCTAAGGAACTAGCCAAGCATAGGTACCCATTACTATCCAAATAAGAGCTCTCCACAATGCAGGATGCGTCCAGGGAAAATTCAGGTGCAAAATATCCGTTGCTGAAGGCTGCCACGTGTCACCAGTCCACCCCCGACATCGGCTCAAGAGCTATGTCCATATCAGTCCTTTACCTGAGCATTCCAAAAGTCGATGTGCGAGCGAACCCGGGGCTTGGCACATGGGATAAGCGGGAAGAATTGCCAGATGGTGTCTATGTAATTTATCTGCAGTTAGAAGGATTTCATTGACAATCTCATATGCCACCGTGACCCATCCCGTGTTGATTTTTGGTATAGCAAAGCCACACCAAATCTGCCTCCAGGGCAACTGTGGATACTTAACTTGTATATGTAGAGTAGTAGGTTCCCTCCCTTGAAAAAAGATATAGACTTCCTTAGCCGTCCGAAAACGGCCATTAGCCACTTCTGCTGGAGGTAGTGTGCTCAAGTCACATAGGAGATCACGTAACATTTTAGGAATCTTATGGAGTTCTCTTCACTCCCAAAAAAACTGATAACGCCGTTGTACTAGCACCTCTACACTATCACCCTGTCCATCCAGTGCTTTCAGAATCATTTTTAACGAAAGTGCTTTACATTGCATCGCCACATCCAACAACCCCCAGCCACCCTGGCCCTTTGGAAGACGTAACTGCGTACGGGAAATGGGATATAATTTTCCTGTCCATATGAAGTATCCGATTATTTGCTCAATTCTTTGGCTGTGCCGTTTTGTTGGAGGTAGCACGTGTGCTAAATACCATATACGACTCAACGCAAAGGATTACAAAATCACACACGTTGTATCAAGTTCAGCATCCTCGACTTTTGACCGTATAGTACACCATGTAAAGTATTAATGCATGACGTCCAATTATAGTCTCGCAGGTCTTCGTCGTCTCCACTGAAGTATATCCCAAGAATTTTTGTGCGTTGCACAGTGGGTATTCCTAACACCATGGTATCCGGAGGATGCGGCCCAATGGGAAGACTTTCAGAATTTCTCAAATTAAACGTCATCCCCGCGCATTGAGCGTATTCCTGTAAACAGCTTCGTAGATACGTGACATCCTGCTCGTCGGTAACCATCACCGTAAGATCATCGGCATATGCCCTAACGCCTAGTTTCTTTCCATAGACCTCCAGACCCGTTATCGTAGATTGCAGCTGTCGGAGCTAAGGATCGATGTACGCAGCAAATAACAACATTGATAGGGGACAACCTTGGCGGACGGATCTGTTGACCGGTATGGTGGCAGTGAGAAACCCATTGCATTAAATCCTAGATAACGCAGTGTCATATAGTGTCCGAAGGAGGTGATATAACTTGTCCGGAACTTGCAATGACTCCAAACGTGCCCGAAGGCCCTCGTGGACCACATTATCAAATGGTTTCTCAAGGTCCAGGTTTACCAGAGCAGCAGAGCGGGTTTCTTGGCGACAATGAAGAATACAGTCTCGCAAAGCTGCCACGGTATGGTGCATAGCCGCACTTCCGCGCACCACAGCCTGCTGCTCACTGCTCTACTAGCCATACCTGCAGCCTATGGGCGATTATTTTTGTAAACAGCTTATAATCGCAATTGAGGAATGTGATGGGCCAATTATACGCTGGCCGGCTGGGCGTGGCGGTCTTTGGGAGTTGTAGAACCACCCCATCTCCAAATGTAGGCGGTGGGTTTTCTTCCCTCCAGATTTCTTGAAACACTAGAAGAAGTTCTTTCTTAATAAACCGCCAACAATGTTTATATAACTTATACGGCAGCCCATCTGGTCCGGGCGCCGCAAGAAGTTTGGCTGTCTGAATCGCAGTGAGCAACTCCGTCTCCTTCAGCGTGGGAGTAGGGGACCGTTGTAAACCTCCCTGCACAACTGGCACGTATTTAGACATACATGACTGGATTGAATCCACCATATCCACCGGTCTGGCAAAGCGCTGGGTGTAATAAGAATGCAATACACGAAGAATCCCTGTCGTGGTCGTAACCTCTTGGGCATCATTTATCAATTTGGTAACAAATGCTCTGCGACCTTGCCTACGCTCCTTCGCCAGGAAGAAGAAACTCATTTTTTCACTATAAACCATTTCTGCTACGTATTCTGGCTAAGCTCATTAAAGCACGAATTCATGAGTGGTAGGCCCGCAGTTCAAATTCCACCTTTCTCCCTAACTGAGGATTTCCCCAGACGTTTCTAATTCCTCATAACTGAAAAATGAAAGACCTACCCTAAACTTAGGCTTGGAGCTTTTCCTACTCAAATTTCCTTTCCCAATAGTCATTTAGTTTCGTGTATCACCAGGGTTACATTGTTTCGTAGTAAGAGCGGACGTTAAACTACTAGAACACAATTTTCGGATCTCATCTCATTTAAGGATGTCTCATTGTCTCTTTGGATCTGTAATGTAATAAATATAAATTATATTTAAAAAGTCTGATTGACTACACTCACATAGCATTTATTGCTCTGTTATCTCCTCGTGAGTACAATACGAAAATACCTGCCGTATACTTAGGATCTTTGAATCCTTTTAGAGCTGGTCACTATGAGATGGTTTTGACATTTTGTGCTTTTTGCATTACAAGGAATCACGATTTTCTGTATGACAAACGGGGACTGCTTTGGAAAATTTTAATTATATATAACACAATATTAAAATGCTCAATTAAATATATATTTAAATATTTGTCATAAATTATGTGATTTAACTAGATTTGACTTTTATCTAGTAAGATTTTGTGTGTCCCTTATGTTTATCAGTTTGTAAAGTCATTCAAAATGAAGAGGAATTCATATGCCAGACAACTTAAGAGTCAATTTAGTGTCATAAAATACTTTAAACACGGCATTTGATTTAAAATTATTATAGGCTGCATTTTTAAGAAACTCAAAATTCTCGAAACTTTTCCTTATAAACAGTAGTTTTTGAGCGGGAAAATTTTCTTGAAAATCTTAATATCGCAACTTGGAAGATCTTGAACTTCAATACAGCAACTAAAATCTCTTTATTTTACTTCAAATTGATTGTCTTTATTCCGATGCTTTCAAAACAATTCTGTAGTACAATTGGCTGTTCTCTTAATGCATGCTCCGAACTTCCCGGCGAAACTGACACGGCAGTTCTTCCTAAATGTTTGTTGATGGCGTACCCAGAAAAAAACAAAAACAAAAAAAAAACCGAACATTATAACAGGTGTCCATTGTGCCCAGATGTCACATTCTAAGCTTTTGAGTTACTACCGCCTCCTTTGATGTGTTAAATTTACGGCCCTTACGACAATGAGTGTGCCTGCTTAAAGGAAGCTGACCAAACACGTTCAAGAATCAGCTATTCAAAGAAAACCGCTAACATACATGCGTTGATCTTGGGCCTGCAAGGCGTAGTCACAATATTACAAGTTTGGTACTTAACTAAATTTTCCTATGAGTTTATGCTGCTCACAAGCACACACACATACTCAGTCAGTCACAACAACTTTATTTTGGTTCAGGAGACCTCAAAATGTATTTTCGGTGAAATCTCAACAGGAATTTTTGGATGGAATAAAATACTTCCCGTACTTACTACACATTTTAGTGTGGCTACGCCCTGCGAACGTAATCGCCAAACGTGTCTGCTTACTTTTTAAGTCATAGCTGGTTGTTGACATTCATTGTTACACACGTGTGTTTGTGGACAACTGTGCCTCAGTAAGCTCTTTTTACGTAGCAGCTTTACCCCTGTGCGAGAGGACACATGTTCTTTCGGAAGGTTCTTTGCCGCTTAGCGAGTTTGTGCCGCTGCTGTGATTTTGCACATGTGGATGTTTCTAGAAGTTTCCAGTGACGTGACCAACATATGTTAAAAGGAGCAACGAAATCCTGCACTGGGAATGCATGGGCAACAGTGAGCGAGTTCGATGTGAATTTCGTATTGAACCATATCGTCACCTCAACGAACGTCGAAAAGAGACTACACGGAGAATTGGTAAAGACAGTTATTTGTAAGCAGATTGTTGAAAAAATATTGAAATATTTTTGAAGCAAAAATAATCTTTTTGTTGCAATACAAATGAACCAGAGATCACAGAATCAGAAGAGAATTCATAAGTCGAGGTTTAGTGGATCTCTGATTGCGTCATTCATGAGTAAATGCATTATGATTGGCTAACTTTATTTAGCTGTTGCAGTTACACCACTAGGTTATTCATATCTGTTCATATGTCACGTAAATGAGTTCATGTATCATTGGAATGTAGCTATAATGGAATGTAGTAACGCGGAGCGTTGGGTTAATGTGCCGTGTTCACATCTCTTTGCAAATCCACATCTAAATCACGCCCATTGTGGGAATTTAGCAAACATTGTTACTTTAATGAGTAAAGAGACAACAATCAACACAATTCCATCAGGAGTGAGCTATTTTCAGGAGTGGCAATCTTATGCTTTTACAACTATCGTTTAGTTGATGCAACTTTTCTGTAGAATTAAAGGCAACATTTTACAACAACTTAGGATAAACTGCACAAACACAGCTGTCAATTTTGGCAAGTTTTTTTCGACATAATTCACAAAGAATTCGCACTTGTGAAGAAATATTTATCATTGTTATATACAATGTGGGTATCACGAAGACTGGACGCATATTTTGGTAGACTGCGTACAGTTGGAGGATATTAGGAACAAATCTGATGTGTTCCATTCACATGACTTTCTCTACATCTCGCAACAAATTATTGTTAAAAAGCTTATGTTTCTATTTACTTCATGCTAATCGAGAAAAATTAGCAAAAACAGTCTTATTATTTACTTCTTTGTAAGTAGAAACGAAACAAAGGAGTATCATAGGTTAAAGTGATGTTCAAAAGTTCATTGCTAGGTAACTGAAAGTTCCTTTCTTTGTATGGACAGGAGTTGACAAATTCCAGTATGAGAAATGAATGAGTTTTTCAAAGCTAAAACCAAAAGCAAGGGATAACTCAAAAACGATTAATGGCCGCGCCGTGGCACTCGACTCTCACCTAGACAGCCGGGGTTCGATCCCAAGCCACCGCATGTGAGATTTATGGTGGACAAAGCGGCGCTGGGGTGGGTTTTCTCCGGGTACTCCGGTTTCCCCTGCCATCGCATTCCACCGGTGCTCCATCATCATTCGTGTATCATCAGTGTCACCGCCTGCGGTGCCATAAATAGTTAAAGCGGTCGTTAAACACTACAAAAAAAAACGATTAACTAACGAAAAATTGTAATTAACATAAATTGGGCGTTTTAATATGCTCAACATTTTCTTGTATGGTAAGTTTTGTCATCTCTTACGGTTCAGCAGTAATGCACATTCTGTAAAATTCATTAAGAATAAAGTGGTCTTCAGAGGCTATTTCCTGAGAATTCAAGATATACCTACGCTTTATTTGTCAGGTAAATATCTTAAATATACGATATTTTAATTAAAATCTTAAGAGCCATTTTTGAAAAAATCAAAATGTTCGAAAAAAGTTCCATATAAAGGGTAGTTGCGGGTGGGGGAATTTTCTTGAAAAATCTTCGTGTCGCATCCTTGGAAAATACCGAACTTAAATACCACTCAAATACCATGTATTCCCGATGAAATCTTGGTATAGAATTTTTGGGTGGAGTACTATACCTTCTCTATAAACTATGTACATAGTACGTGTAGAGAAAGTAACAATTATGGCTGAAAGTACTTTTAGCTTCAAATAGTCGGACAGCATTCTGGGATTTGATTCTAAACATTCCAGGATACATACTTAATGGAAATACGTGCACTAAGAGATAAAAAAAATTGAGCAAATATTGTATAAATCTATATATGAGCGTAACTGTGAGTGCAAGTGTGTGTGTGTGTGTGAGTGTGTGTGTGTGGTATCAGAGCGTTCTTTCTTTTATTGTTCTGTGGTTCTGCTGTCGTAGCTCGCGAGCGTGTTTATGTGTGTATGTGTCTGTGTGTGTGTGCATTTGCAATGTTGTAAAGATATATAAAATATATGTGTATGTAATATTTTAAATTCAAGTATTTTTAGACAGCATGTACGATCGATCACTCGACCCATCCGACTATGCGACGCAAATATTATATTATTGTAAATTTAATAAATACCACCACCACAATTCTCCATTTATTCAGACTTTGCAGATGTTGAATAAATGTTTACAAAACAGGAGTTAACTCAGAGATACCTACCAAGGGATGGCTCAGGCAGTTTTTTCGGTAGATCTCGGGTTCGGTCCCTGACCTCTCCTGCTTGACGCATGGGTTCACGGGGGCTTGCTTGAATCATCAGGGGAAATGCTTTCTTCCTCTCCCGAATTTCCCGTTCCTCCATCACTTTCATTGCCCTTTTTGCATCCTTTATCCCGTTATTTTCTTTCGGGTTGGAAGTATCGGGATGGTGCAGGGGAAAAGAAAGCTCATTGCGACTCTCTGTCCCCTGACTTTGGTTGTCTGCAGGGATTGGAGCCGCCTTGTGAATCGCGGCTGCCGGGTCCTTCAATCTGGAAACACTCCGGGCCCTGTCATTACTATGCTATAAATCCTGGTTTTGGCCAGTGTATTCGCTCAACTCATCCCTCCCTCGCTTAGGCACCCCTCTAGATGCATAGGTATAATAACTGTATTTAGTTCAGTGCCGAGTCACCTGTTATTTTTTCTTTTTCTTTTTTTGTTATGTAATCACGGTTTTATCCCAACCGGGTATGAAAAAGTGATTTATTTTTTTTTTTTTTTTTTATTGTTTTTGTAAAGAAAGGAAGACGCATTTACACTCAAGGAATATAGGTCGGTAGTGACTGATCTTTTTATATATTGTTTTTATAATTCGTGTTATACATCTATGAATTCAGTGGAGTTTTTTTATTGCTTAAATTAAACCTGCACAGTAAGACGATGACAAAATAAGGAGCTGCTGTTACGGCTATAGAACCAGCAAAGGTTGTGACTGCAGTGGGAGGAACTTATGGTTTTGCAGATCTTCCTTTGCTGCCGTAAGTTGACAAATCCGTCCGTATCCTAATCATCTGCAAACACAATAAGAATACAGCAGAAGAGAGCGAAGGCAAAGAAAAATCTGATGTGTTCCACAAACAAACTTTGCTGACAAAAGATTATTCTTTTATGTACGTCATGCTAATCAAGATAAACGTCAGCAGAAATAGTCTTATTACTTGCGACCTTGTAAGTAGAGGCAGTCAATTAGGCTAAAGTAATAGTTAAATATTTTAAAAGCTATCGGAATGTGGAAAAATTGAAATTCGATTCTCCTTTGCATTCCCGGGAGTAAAACAAAAGACATGAAACCAAAATTGGCTTCCCGCTTAAGAAAAATTTAAGTAGTTTAAACTAAAAGTAATAACAAGAAATAGCTCGGAAACGGTTAATTCTACAAAAGATGTATATGACATAAATTCCGACTCTTAATGAGATCTATATATTTTCTGTAAACGTGTTTGACTATCTCTTTCGAGTTATACAGAGGTCATTCAGAGTGAAGAGATCTTCAGAGGTTATTTCCAGAAAATTCAAGATATCGTTTGTCATGAAAATTTGTTGAACATATGGCATTTTAAGAAAATCGTCAGAACCATTTTGAGCAAATTATCATTTTCGGAAAATATTTCATGTAAAGGGTGTTTGGGGTGGGGGGATTTTCTTGAAAGTTTTGTGTCACATCCTTGGAAGACACTCAATTTAAATACAAAATTTGGTTTTTGAGCTATACTGCCCTCCACTCCCAGACACACACACACACACACACACACACACGCGGAACTGATATCTTTAAATGTTTTTTGGGGGGGGTGTCAGAGGGTCTCATCACACGTATTTCCGGTGAAATCTCGGTATCGAATGTATGATGGAATACAATACCTCTCTATCTATCATGTACATACGTCACACACATACAATTTCGTCTTCAATCCATGAAACAAACTTATAGATTTTACAAATATAAAAGTGATCTTTCAGTGATCATTCCCGTTTACTATAACAAAATTAGATGTCATAGAGACTCTGACTAGGAAATACGTGAGTGG
The DNA here is from genome assembly GCA_030762935.1 of Hymenopus coronatus. NCBI lineage: Eukaryota > Metazoa > Arthropoda > Insecta > Mantodea > Hymenopodidae > Hymenopus > Hymenopus coronatus. The sequence goes on from CM060890.1 coordinate 75,339,432, forward strand.
GTAGGTAACAAATCCCTAACACAAATCAATTTGCTTTAATAATGAGCTTGGTACCACCATATTCTCTAACCTTTCCAATATATAACGCTGTTGAAAAACAACAAGTACACAGCATTTAATTTGGAAACAGGGAAACAACTGATAGACAAACTTTTATGTTTAAATAACCTATACATTTTCTTTGCATAAAATTACTTATCATGCTTTTCCACTTCTATCTGTATCTAAAATTCAACGACAATGAAGGATTTCGTAGTAAACTCCAGATATTACATTTTCGTCCCTCAGTTAATAATTAAAACAAAACGTCTAGATCTTCTTAGAGAAAGAATTTGCACAGGTCGATTATAATGCATTATTTAGGTTGAGAAGGGTTTGAAAATTCCAAATTATGCCAGAATGAATTTGAGCTCCATTGATATCCTGAGAAAGTGGTTGCTTCCTTACACTCACAGAGCAAAACGATGAATTGCAAATACTCTTTTCAAGGCTCGTTTTTCATTGAGTGAAGAGAGATCAAATTTGTTCAGTTACTGATAGTGTTCGTCATTTATCATATCTGTTATCCTTAATTTTTGTTTCTTATTTTTTCACTTTTATTCCTAAAGGTGCGTGCATAATTAATGCCCGTGCACTGAGTATTTGTGTAATAACCTTTAAATATTATTAAAGTTATTAATATACTAATAAGGAAAGCTTTCCAGCCTGCCCATTTGTCTGCCTATTAACTTTTTCAACTTCTCTTCTACTGTAATAGAAAGTTATTGTTTATGAAAAAAGATATCAAACTATCGCCACAAACGGCATTTTAGAAGTGTGTGTGCGTGTGTAGGGGTCAGTATAACTCAAAAACAAAAAGCATTGCACATTCTAAGGATGCAATAAGAAGGCTTTGAAGACATTTTTCCCCACAAATTAAGTTTACATGAAAAAGTTTCGTTGATTTCTTAAAAATGTTTCTAAAAATTTTGGTCAAATCGCAAGATATTACGAACATTCACATGAACAATAAAATATGTATACACCTTTAATTTCTAAATTAGCCAAAGAATCTTCTTCGCAAAGATTTGGTCTTAAATTCTTGGAAGGACTACAATTTAGGTAGAGAAAAATTAATTTAATTTAAAATATACGATTTGTGTATCACATTATTTTGGTAGTAATAACACATTTGGAAATATTATAGGTTGCATATTTACGTTCTTAAATGTTATATGCAGTTGAAGAAACTTCCTTGCTTTCATAAGATGTGGTTACTATCATTGAATTATAATACTTTTTGAACACACATTTTATTGGTGTTTTCTGTGTTTTGATTTGTTTTTTATTTTTATTTGTTTTTGTAACCGAGGACTTACTGTTTAGTTTAAAGTAATTTCTAAACAAATAAATATCGTATAATGGTAAAAATTGGTTTCAATAATTACTTTCTACATGAGCAATACTTTAACATATAACCTAGTTAATTAGTTAATTTATGTTCACGTTTAACAGATGAGTAAACTTCGATTCCCGTCTTCTATATTAGTTCATATTAATTCCGGAAACCTTTCATGCTTCCATTAAAATTCCTTCTTGAAACGAAGACATCATCAAAACTTGGAAATTTTTTCGGAACTAATTATAGAAGTCAAGTAGTAAATTTTCTATTGAGAAAAATACAAACCAATTCAAGTTGTCGTTTGTTTTGTGATATATGTTTATGTGTTTTGATTTGAAATGGCATCATAACCTGATCTCCTATTGATCATGTCGTTGCTTCTGATGTTGAGATGCTACGTTCATTATGGATGAAACTATTGTATTTATTTTAAGACAAATATAAATTACATAAAAATAAAATACAGCATTTCACTTGTGTTAGCAATTCATATTTTTAAAGATAAAGAATACCAGTACAAAACATTTCTAAATTTAAATAAGTAATATAGAGATGACCAATTAGAACACATGTAATTATTCGTAAGATGAATAAATGTATGCTTTGTAAGTTAATACATAAAAAATAAATAATATGATGATTCATTAAACAGTTAAAAATTAAATACATTTAAATGTTACATTTTTATCCACGTATTCAAAAAAATATTATAAAAGCTGTAAAAGTGCGTACAGAAAGTTTTCTGGTGTATACATATGTTTGTTGTAACTTAATTATACCTGTTATATAGCATTCAATAATTTGATTTCTATGACTCGTTTTATTTTCTCCCTGTTTTAAGGAAAATAAAGTAAAGTAATAAAGTAAAAAAGAATTGCTTTTGTGAAATCGAAACCCGTTTCTGTGAATCAAAGCTTTGTTACGATCATTAAAAGCGTCTCTAATTTAGGACGATTAAAATACTTAGAGATTTCACTTTCATTGTGTTATTGAAAGTGACACACTTTGCTGTTCTTATGATGGAGTACAAAATAATAATCTTATAAATTAGTACCTATTATTGTTAGTATATTATACAAATAAAACTTCATTTTGGAGACAAAAGTAATTAGCAGTTTATATTTCGCTATCCTTCAATTGTTACTTAGTAGTGCGATGCTCGTCCATTTTCTCTTCTGTGTTATTGCATAAGGTGCATTTAGGCGATGTGAAAATGTTGATCCATTCAGGTGGGCTGTTAAGCAGTAATGAATGACCTGCTAATAGCCTGAATTGTGTGCTGCTTTTCATTGCAGATTTGGTATGGATTTTGGATGTTGCAACAAGTATTACCATTTAGTAAACTTTAACAAAAGTGGTTTTAATTTCAGGCTATTATTATTTCACCGAGCGAGGTGACACTGCGATAAAATATACGATTCGTTTTGGAAGGTCATGGGTTCAACCCCCCTAGGTCGAACAATTAACCGAAAACTTTTCCACGGTTTTCTACGGTCACAAGGAGAATTATTGGTTGGACAATACAATCCGCGAATATTTCTAACATCCTTTTCATTACTACGTTTCTTTTTCACTGCCGTACTAGATTGATCTGTTATGCTATAAAGTTTTTCTTGCTCTTCTTCAACAGGCTACTGACACAAGGCATTGTGTGTAGGCCCTTGAAGGTGTCGAATAGGAAGGAGACTTGGTACGGCTTCAGTGAAAACATTGTGTCTATGCTTCCAAGGGGCGCCCCGGGAGGAAGGATAAGGGAGACCGGAACTTGATGTGACGTCACAGTCGCCCCGGGAGTCAGACAGACAGACCGGGACCCCTGTTCCAATATAGGGCCCACTCTCTCCCAAAGGGGCGATCGTTAAGCCTCGGCAACTAGCTGAAGGCCAAAGAATGGTGAAAGTTTCACAAACCACAACCTTTTACCCTGCCAAGCTGCAATGCAACTCCAACCAAAACAGATAGGAGTGAGGAATGGATAAAATAACTAATGGGACGATATGGAGCTAATAGAAACCAGTACAGAAATCGCCTCACAAACCAGGGAAACCGTCGGAAATTGAACCCAAAACCTCCAGAATGCGAATCGTAAGCATTAGCGCAGCACTATCTCGCTTCTTTCTTAGATATGCAAGACTCTAATAGAAGGGTTATCCGGAGAAGAGGATTATTGTAATTTTAAAACGCAGAATCTGTTTACAAAATAATTAAATTTCAATAATGCCATTTTTCAAAATATTATAAAATGCTGAATGTGCAAATAAGATTGCTCATTTCTGTTTCCAAAGTACTAAAAATCATTACTTCTAACGACAATGCTAGTTGTCTCACTGTAAAATCAGAAGAGAAGAAATATTTGATAGACTTCTATGGTCGCTATCAAGACTCTTATGAAAACTAATGAAACATTACTTTCTTTTTTTTTTTTTTTATTGTAAGAAAACTCTTTTGTACAATTAGGTACAATGCAGTTGAGCTAATTAGATACACAGAACAGCATGTAATATGTGGTTGGGATACCATCCAGCGATGGGCCCAAAAAAAAATAGTACAAAGATACAAAGAAAGCAGCACAGAAAATAATAAAAGAGCTAAATGTTCAGTCGCAGATCGGAGTGCCAGCGGCGCTTCAGTCTTCGCCGTTGAGGTTCAGGAGGAAGATAAATATGGCGGAGAAGAGGATTGCTGTGGCGCAAACAGGATCGATGGAGCCTCTTGTAGCTGATGCGGAGGACACACATTACCTCCGGTAGGCCTATGTCAGCGTGCAGAGTTGAGTTGCGCACGTACCATGGAGCGCCAGTCATGAGGCGGAGAAAACGGTTCTGTGTGCGCTGGAGTTTGATGGTCTGCGACGGAGCGGCAGAACCCCATATCGCACAGCTATATTGCCACATGGGTCGAATTAAGGAAGTGTAGACAAGACGCTTGTACCGCAAAGGCAATGGCGAGGAACCGGACACAAGATGACGGACGTTGCGGATGCGATGACGAATCCTCTGCACTTGACTGGAGAGATGGGGACCCCAAGTAAGACGGCTGTCCAAGATAAGGCCGAGGTACATTACTTTAGTTTCTTTTTGTTCTGCGACACTGATTAACGATTATTGTTTGCTTGAAGCATGGAATTTGTACGCTATCAGCGGTGCAACAATATTTAAGTTATATGCATTCATCTATATTTATCAAAGTATGCACATATTAAATGATCCGAAATTAGAATATACAGAAGTCATTGCATAAATTACATCTAATAAAACATCAGCAAATGCCAAATTTAAACTTTGAATATAAAGTAAACAAACTCGCTTGAACATCTTAATAAAGCAGAGCAAGACAGTGAGAAAGTTTAACTCAATAATATGATAAAATAAACATATATTTCTGACCTGATCTTAAAGACAACAGGAAGTATATACTCTCAAGAATTTCTAAGTAATAACATTTTTGGTAGAAGCAAATTGAAATGTTTAAATTAAAAGAAACTTGCCCAGAAGAGAAGCCGAAAAGAGTAAACAAAACCTAATTGAATGGAATATAAAGCGGCGAAGTTTAAGAAAGAATTACTTTAAGACAAAATAACAAAATAAATAATAACTTGAGAATGGAAATATAGTACCAAAAAGACAGAAATAAAGTTAAAATGTATTCAAATGCTATTCCAGTATAACTGTAAATAAAGAACCAATCGTACATAATGTAGCCTGGGAAAAACATCTGAGACTTTTAACACATTCTGCAAATCCGAGAAGAAAATACTGAATAGAAAGAAGTATATAAAAGTTAAAATGTATCTAAAGACACCAGCAACGTCCTGTCGTTTTTATTCTTAGAAACTAATTAACTTTACACACTATTACGGACACTAAAATGTTAGCAACTTAGTTTTTACAGAATCAAGAAACTTTTTAAATATATTAGAGTTTCAAGTGTCTGAAAAGTATTTCAAAAATCAGCATTATGGAGTCAATTATCAGTTAATTATTCGTATTCTTTTCGGCTAGGGCTTGTAGGAGGGGAAGGGTGCCGCTTGATGCAGCAACTGGTGTTTCTTCCTCTTTCACACATGCTGGCTGAAAAAGGTGCGGATAGACATTATACGCTTATTAAGGTGAGTCTTGCCGACACCGTATCCATGGTCGTTGGTGAGTTTGTCGTTCTGCCGCAGGTGGGTCGCGGCTTCGAATTCTGCTATGGGCATGGATGTTAAGTGTTGTGTTTGTCTACTATCTAAGTCGTTCTATCCTTCTGATGGCAGAGTAGGTTACGCTGAAGGTCAATATGTGTTTGAGCCTCAAAGTAAGACCGACAGAACCGACTAGAAACACAATTACATCACAGTTTATAATAATAATTATTATTATAATAATTATAATAATAATAATAATAATAATAATAATAAACAAATATATACTCTAATATTTATTTATATAAACAAAATGAGAATAATTTTCTTTTAAGGTTAAACCCATGCAAAAACCATGAACAAGGTGAATAATTTTCTTGCAATAAGTACATCGAAAACGAATTTACAAAAGTAATGGAAACTACAATAACCAGTATTGCAGATTTAATATTTCAGTATGACTTTTTACTTTCTCTATACGTACATAGTGTAATAGAGAAGGTATTACTCTCCACCCAAAAATTCGATACCGAGATTTCACCGGAAATATATGATTTAGGATCCACTGAATCCAAAAAAAAGCATTTTCAGAAAAAGGTCAGTGAGCGTGTACGTGTGTCCGTGTGTATGTAAACACGATAGCTCAAAAACGATAAGTCGGTAAAATACCAAACTTGGTATTTAAGTTTAATATCTTCCAGGGATGCGACACGAAGATTGAGAAAAATCCCCCCACCCCAATCTACCTTTTATATGGACATTTTTTCGAAAATTTTGATTTTCTCAAAAATGGCTTTAACGATTTTGAATAAAATATCGTATATTAGAGGTATTTACTTGACAAATAAACTTGGACAGCAGTTGACACATTCCTGTATGAAAAACATTTTTAAAGCTGAAACCAATAACAAGGAATATCTAAAAAACGATCATATAATATCAATTGTGTGTTTTAACGGGTTTTACATTTTTGTGTAGTAGCTTTTTACTCATCTCTTCCGGTTTAGCAGTTATGCAAAATTCCGTAAATTTCATCCAGAATAAAGTAGTCTTCAGAGGCTATTCCCAGAAAATTCAAGATATACATTTTATTTTTCTGGTAAATATCTTTAATATATGATATTTTAATCAAAATCGTTAGAGCCATTTTTTAGAAAATCAAAATTTCCGAAAAAAGTTCCATGTACAAGGTAGTTTGCGGTGGGGGGATTTTGCTCAAAATCTTCGTGTCGCATCCCTGGAAGATACTAAACGTAGATACCAAGTTTGGTATTTTACCAACTTTTCGCTTTTGAGTTATCGTGTTCACAGACACATGGACACAGGACACACCGGGCCTTTTTCTGAAAATGCTTTTTTTGGATAAATGGGACCCTAAAACATATATTTCCGGTGAAATCTCGGTATCGAATGTTTGGGTGGAGTGCAATACCTTCTCTATACACTATGTACATAATACGCATAGAGAAAGTAAAAATTACATTAAATTCACAGCATGTGGGCAGATTTTGTGGTTAAGATATAAATATTGCTTCAGGCCTCAAACACCTGTGCTAGGAATGTCATTATAAATCTTGTAGTGTTAACGTAATCGCGCGCGGGTTGCGGCCCAATATTTGGTGCGTGCGGATATCCCTGTGTATGTTAAGAGAGTTCCAGAACTCGACTATTTCAAGTCAAAACCCGCCAGTGAAACTTCGTTTTACCCCTCGCAATGAGCACGACCCGCTCACAGTTTCCACTGATAGCACGGCTACAAAGCGAAGGTCACTCTCGCCAGTACTCCACTAGCAGTTTTTAACCTAAAATAGTCCCTTGAGTTCTGCAGCTCCTTTAACTCACCAAAAATAACTCAACACATAAAATAAGGGGAGTTGGGCCACCTGGTATGTTGTAATACTCTTTCACTTCTGACTTAGAACTGATATAGGCTCATAAGTCAATTTGTGTGCCGGCAGATAATTAAAACCAAAACCAATAAGAAACTAATTTATTAAGGATTAGTTTTGTAAATCTGTTTGTGCCATCATTAGACAAAGGAAAAACCAAAAGTCAGATGTATCAGAGCGTTCTATGTCTTCGAATGTATGTATTATCCCGTACCTTGATATGGCAGTAAAGTCTTGTCTGTGATGTATTTATTTTGCCTTCTGTATCATATTGGTAGACTACTGGAGCATTACAACTATACATATGTAGAAAAGCAAAACGAGATGGAGCCACAAGAAGCTTGTCAATCAGCTGGAACTCACGTGCCTTGTGGGAACACTACCCACTGCAATGTAAAATGCAACGGGAAGTACAGTTCTTACACTGCAGTTCACTAAGCTATCTATCAGCAACATATTCGTGCTGGAATATTCCCAGATATCATTTCATTTATAGTATACGGTGATTCAAAAGTATGTTGACATTTATTCAAACAAGAAGGTTAACTTATAACGTTCCTGTACTTCAGAAACATACTATACAAAATACTACATTTAATAAAATTAGTGCTTTTCAATGCAGTTGCACTTTAAATCTGGGCAGAAGCTCTAACTTTCTTCTGCAGACCAAAACACACTGTTCAGCAAATTGGACGTGATCTCACCTGCTTCTGTAGTTATTCGCTGTCGTATTTATTGTAGGGTGTTGATTCGTGTTCGATGAACTTCAAACTCGATGAATCCCAAGTTGAAAAGGTCTAAGAACGTAAGTCAGGTCTGGAGAGCGGATGCCCAAATATTTCGTGAGCCACGACCAATCCACCTAACATTTGGAAAGCATCTCTTATTTTTTTCTTACAATTAAAGGTCAAATGCGGTGTGTGCCATTATGGTGGAAAGACGTGCCTGTTATTCCATCCTCTTTCAGCTGATTGAAAACACCCTTTAGGAAGTTATTATCTCCCTAACGATTTTGAGGAAAATAAAATAGATTAACGAAGTTTACATCACAAATAAAATGAATATATTGAAATTTATAGGAACAGCCGCTGAAGCTCTCTTCATTCCGGATAACTCGTAAACTGTAACAGATACACAAAATGTTACTCATAAAAATGCAGATTTCATAAAACACATGTGTCGAATACAGTTTTTGTAGAGTTAGCCATTGCTGAGATATTTGTATTTATTTGTGTAATTTTCCTGAACTCAAATGGGAAGTCGTCATTTGTGTTTTCTTTTATTTTACTCCACGGTATGCAAAAAGGGATCATCTAGCGACCAGATCTTCAAGATTGGTCTATTGCTTTAGTCCACTGTATTCCTTAATTCCTTTTGTACCTAATACGAACTAATTAATAGGCAATTTCTGCTAACGTTTATCTCGATTGGTATAAGTAGAGCAATAAACATTTGTAAGAATAGTTTGTTGCAAAATAGGTAGAGAAAATCATATCACTGATAGTTAAGTTTACTTTTACAAGCTTTCTACTTGTCAGTGTCCTATTATATCTGTTGCAATTCTCCAAGATCTTCTGTCTTGCTCATCCTTGATCCTCATCTTTGCAGAGCTTTACTGGAATAAAATACTGCATTTGTTTGCTGTATGTATATACGTAATATAGAAACTAAAAAAATCCCCAAACTAAATACAGTGTTTATTTTGCTTTATACTGCGAGATTTGAAAAAACAAGATACATTATAAAGTTGTCAATATTTTAACCACTATTGGTTATTCATGGAACCTTAAATCGAAAACCAGGAAAATAAATGAGAATAGAAAAAAAACAAAAATAATTGTTGTTCCTTTACTTCTTTTATAGTGAAAATCTTATGATTAATAAGAAAAGTAATAATAGAATTCATCGATTAGGATAGCTTTGCAGTAACGTGTGAGATTCGCATTAGGAAGGTTCCAGGTTTGATTCCCGTCGACCACCTTCCTGATCCTGGAATTTTCCCGGCTTTAGCTAGTAGGTTGGCGAATACTAGAGTAGTTTCGATTCTATCACGATTTTCTTTCAATAATTTCCCCTATATTCCATTTCTTCTCATATTTCAGGTGTGCTTCCATGTTTCATTTCATATTATGGATCCCGACAGTTGGCGCGGATTCGTATACAAAGGAATGTCTATTCCCCGTGAACACTAGAGGGTTGCTTGGTTGACGAGTCATTCAATGCCCTCTTGGCAGCAGCAGTAGCAGTAGCAGCAGTAGTTTGAATTATATGAGGCTTCAATGTGTCTCTTTGACCTGTATGCTTGCGACCTGTAGCCTGCAGGTTCTTCATTTCCTCACTTCCCCTCGATGGTATGATGGCCGCAACAATTCTCCTGTATGTCGCAGTGCGTTATATAACCCTACCCATATTAGCATTAAAAGTATAGAAATGACTTCCTTTTAAAGGACTAAATACTTGTATTATATTACATCAAATACGAAACTAACCCAACAGATCAATTAGAGAATTATTCCAAATACATGATAAAATTAAACATATCAAAATAATTGAAAATACCCCTTATATGGACCAAACAAGAATTCCTAAATTAGAATGCCATCGCAGCTTATCCTGACGTCAAGTCTTATAAAGCCCTAAGAAGATATGGAAAAATTTGCTATGAATAGGACACAGTGTAATAAAGAAGAAGTAATATACCTTCATTCCTTGCTCGTCATCGTATTTCTACGATTCTTTCCTATTATTTTAGCGCTGCTATCACTAGTTTTGGACGTTATTCCTCTTTCTCATACAACCATTTCTAGAGAACATTACATTTGGCAATGGATACCATAAAAATCTGATGTGTTACACTCGCATGACTTTCTCTAGTGGTTCTCCAAATTTCTTATATAACTTTATTATTCTTTCTACACCATGCTAATCGGGATAATCATTAGCAGAATGTTCTTATTACTTAGTTCCTTGTGACTAGAAAGGAACTAAGAGAATACACTAGACTAAACCGATAATCAAATGTTTTAAAAGCTGTCGTTATGCGATTGTCATTGCAAATCGCTTCTTTGCTTGGCTAGGAGTAGAACAAAATAAAAACGGACACTTCCTGTTTGAGAAAAGTATAAGTACTTTACAACTGAAGGGACTAACGAGGAATATCTCGAAAACGGTTACCTCCACAACAAAAAATTTAAAGCACATAAATTATGTGTTTGACGAGATCTGCATTTTTGTGCAGTAAATTTCTGTCTATCTCTTACGGTTTATCAGTTAAACAAAATTCATCCAGAATAAAGAGGACTTCAAAGACTATTTCCAGAAAATTCAAGATATACATTTTCATTGGGATGCAAATATCTTTAATATACGGCATTTTAATCAAAATCGTTAGGGCCATTTAAAGATAATCAAACTTTCGAAAATTTTTCCACATAAAGGGTAGTTTGTGGTGGGGAGATTTTCTTGAAAATCTTCGTGTCCTATTCTTGGAAGATACCAAACTTAAATACCAATGCCTTTTTTGGACTCAGAGGACACCAAAACATTTATTTTCGGTGAAATCTCGACACGAATTTTTGGGTGCAATACAATACCTTTTCTATACACTATATACATTGTACATACGGGGCTAGAGAAAGCAAAAATAACTAACGTAAAGAAAGTGCGTTGATATATTGTCAGAATTGATACATGGAAATCTAGCACATGAAACTTATTGAATAAGAACTACGGAAGTGACAAAACCGTAGCTTAATATATGCAGGATGCGCCTTAAGCACACACAGAATTGGGTATAAGAAGCAACAGGCTGAGAGAAAGAAGCAGACGCAGGGGAGCCAGGATATCGACCAACAGCTTCATAGTATTTTACGGCCCTCGGGGAATTTCGGTGACATGGGATTTTGTACTCAAAGGAAAAAAGAAATGATCCTTTAAATTCTTTCCCGACTTTACTGTTGGCTCTGCACATTCTTCTAGAGGACAATAGAGTCTCTCTCTACAAAGCAAAACGCCAACACACTTTCTTAAGCACAAAATATCAGTGAAACAAATTTCGGTGTGCTATAATTGTTACCATTGTATTTTAACTTTTTCACAGTTAAACTTTTCAAAATATAGGCAGTTCCATATTTGTCTATAAGCTTAGGTGGTGAATATATTGTATACCACAAAAAAATCATGGCATGATTTCATGGCATATATATATTCCAAAATAAGATTTTCAGAAATAGGTTTGTATGTGTGTCTGTGAACAACACAATTCACCAAACATCTCAATTTTAATTAAAATGTTATATACAGGGTTACTACAAAAGAAATAGACATCTTCAACTGCCTGTAAAACAAAAACTATTAGAGATAGCAACCTAACTATTTTGTAGGTATGTTGAGAAACTGTCAAAGTTTTGTTTGTTACTATTGGTAACGCTGTAATGTTTTGTTTGTTGTTGAAGACGCTGAAATGGCGGAAAATCCTGTGGAAAAGGCATATTGCGTGTTGGAATTTGCTAGAACGCAATCAGCAACTGTTGTCCAACGACATTTTAGAACACGTTACCACAAAAACGCCACCGACTAGACAGTCAATCTACGACTGGTGTAGAAAATTCGAGACAACGGGGTGTTTGTGCAAAGGGAAGAGCTCGGGAAGACCAAGAGTTTCGGAAGAAAATAACCGACAATAATGCTCTTGCATTTTGGCCACCAAGGAGCTCTGATCTCACACCATGAGACTTTTTTCTATGGGGATTCGTGAAAGACCGTGTTTTTGTCCCTCCACTTCCTCTTAATTTAGACGACTGCAAGTGTTGATGCAGATGTGTTACAAAAGGTTTGGGATGAACTTGATTATCGCATGGATGTGTGTCGTGTGACTGGAGGAGCCCATATTGAACATTTGTGAGTTCACAATGTAAACTTCAAAGACTCCTCTACAAACCAGTGAAAACGCGTCAAATTACCGTAAATAGTTTTTGTTTTACAGGCAGTTGAAGTTGTCTACTTCTTTTGTAGTAACCCTGTATTTACGATATTTTCATGATAATCGTGAAATGTAGGGCGATAGCCTCTGAAGTCCTTTACATTCTCGATAAGTTCTGCGCCAGTGATAGAAAAAAATATTACCCCAAAAATGTAGTTCTCGTCTAAACACACAATTTATTTCAATACATTTTTAGTGAAGTTAACCATTTGCAAGATATTCCATGTTATTTGTTTCAGTTTCCCATATTGTATGTTTCAAATAGGTAGTTGTTATTCGTTTTTATTTCTGCTGCTCATTAGAACGAAATTGAAAATTAGTGAATAGTGACCAGCTCTTTAAAGATATGATTATCACTAATCCGTTTTATTCATAAGAAAATACTGAAATATTTCTGCATACGTTTATTTCGAATAGCATGAAGTAGGAAGTAAAAGTGAGGCTTTTAAGAATAGTTTGCTGAAAATATTAGGAAAAAAAAGCAATAGAGTACTATATTGTCACAAAAATAATACAATATTCTGTAGACATTTTATAGAAACACATTGTTTAATTATACTTATAGTGTCTACATCTTTATATAGTATTGTTTTCAGAATTTGTCTTATTATTAATGTTCTTTTGAGTAAGGACAGATGGACAAAAAAAAGAGAAGTAAATGTGAATGTAGCACATCAGATTGTTTTTAAATCCTCCCCTGCTTAAATAAAAGTATACGTATCCTCAGCAACCACTACTAATTATATTTAGACTATATTCATAAACTTCTGCGAATTAAAAGAAAATGCAAAAGAATTAACCTGAAAATGAACACTGTTAAGGGAGACTTGGAACTGCATTGCTCAGTGGAATATATGCGTGTTAGGCAAATATAATTATATTAGCTACCAAAGCGATCAAAACCCGATGAGGTACAGTAAATAAACGAAAGAGTGGTTGGTGCAAATAGTAATACCACCTAATGAGTTAAACTAATTAAGTGGCTCCAATTGAGTGAGATATGAATTAGGTCCTATGATGCACATAATGACGGGTAAACACTAAATATTGAGTTATGAATATAAAGCATTTCATTTTGAGGTCTTGTGTTCCAAATGATTCATATCATTAGGAGCTAAATACAGTCTTTTCAAATAATTTTCATAAGCGTAATATGCTAAAATAAAACTTGCTTTTTTACTTGCGCTTATTTATTCTTCTTTCTCCGAAAAGAAGTTTTACAGCAGACGACTTGTTACGGACCGATTTTGAATTGATCCCTCCATCTTCTTCGGGTCGTACAGTTCTTCAGTTTTCAAATGTCTATTAAACTAGTCTACGAAGTCTTGAAGGACTCGTCCTTAGTACCTATTCGTTCCAATTTTATTGTCTCTACTACGTATAGTAAGTATTTCATTGCACCCAAAAGTTCGGTGTCAAGATTTCAACGGAAATGAACGTTTTGAGCTCTCGGAAGCCAAAAGAAAAAGCTTTGTTCCTGTGTGTCTTTCAACAGCATAACTCAAAGTCGTTGAATACCAAACTTAAGTTCTGCGTCTTTTCAATGAAATTCCCCATCCCTATTGCGCTTTTCATGGAATATTTTTCGAAAATTTAGATTTTTTCAAAATGTCTTTAAGAATTATAATGAAAACACTGTAAATCGTGCTATTTTAATCACAAATAAAATGCAACTCTTGAATTTGTTGGGATAATCTCTAATGCCATATTCATTCTGGTAGTATTTAGGATTACTGAAAATCGGAAAAGAGAAAGGAACTACTTCACAAAAAATGAAGTTCTTTTCAAAACTCATAAATTTTGCCAAATACAGCTTTGTGCAGATATCCAAGATATTTCGATAAGTATTTTTTTCTCAAATGGAAAGTATTTTACTATCGCTTTTGCCTAATATATTGCCTCTTTCCCTTGTACTGCAGGGAAATAGATAAGAAACAAAATCTCTTTATGCTTCAAATTCTGTTGTTTAAAATCAAAATCTTTATTGCAATCCTAGAGTACACTCTTTATCTTAATCGAACTGTTCGCTTGCAGCTCTCTCTAAAACTAAATTTTGTGGATTTCGAATCTTCGCTTACATAGCTGTCAACCTCGCAGCTAGAAATTTCCAGAAGAGGACAAATAAATTACGCACAGGTATGACGATGCCTCGTGTCGCATCTTCGGACGACGCTGAATCTAAATGAAACGTTTGTTATTTATTCGACTTTTCGTTTTTGAGCTATATTGTTCACAACACACACGCACACATATTCACACCACTTTTTCTACCCGCTCTCGTTTATTAGTATTGTGAAAACTTCTTGCGGCTGAAATCGCCGCACGTGTATAAACGGCTTGTTTCGAAAGTCATATCTGATGAATGCCGTTCACCCATAATATTATGGTCTACTATTTCCTATGATGTTCCTAAGGCATTTATCGTGATCTCAACTTCCGCTGGGAATCGTGCAGGATATTGCAGCACCAAGATGAACTGATTTCTTACGTCACTAGGAATGTTTCGAACCACCTACATACTTTGTTACAATTGGTTGTTACAATTTAAACCTGAGACTGTGGCACTCATATTTGGTATATCCGACGCCATAATGCGAATTCCTTCCTAAGTAGCTTTAAGCTATGTTAGGGACTGCTGGACCGTTTGTTCGGGGTGCCCTTCTCGACTCATGTAGCTCTCTAAGACATTTCACTCAGCCCTTGTGGCAAATTATGCTCTTTGACTTTATTATTTGTATCTGACTATAAAATATAACACGATTTGTACCCAACGCTTTGCTTATACAAACTGTTCGCTTCGGAAGGACGAGGTCCTTCACAAGATGTCTGCAAATGCTTACATTATATTGTAGCACAATAATCAGTTATACAGTTTTGAGGGAGTGTAACCTCTTTCACCCGAATTCTCCAGCTACGTTACAGTTGCTGTGGCGTACTGACACAGTTAATAACACTTTTATCTGAGGTAGATCCAAACAAAGGACCAACTATCTTTAGTTAAGCCACAGTGAAAAAATGTACATAGTTTTATCCAAGCTATTACTTTCTCTAGCACGTATGTACAATGTAATGTAGCTAGAGTAGTGAGTAGAAATAGTAGAATAAATAGAGTGCTGTATCCACCCAAAAATTTGATATCGAAATTTTACCGGAAATATATATTTAGAGGATCTATGTATAACAATTTTTATTAAACGGTCCTTATGTATGTATGTGTGTTGGACAGCATAAATCAAAGACAAAACTTCGGTTGAATATCGGTTGAATAACAAACTTGCTATTTAAGTTTAGTATTTTCTAAGATGCAACATGAACCTCTTCATGAATATCCCCCACCCTAAAATACCGTTTACATGAAAAAGTTCGATTTTCTTAAAAATGACTTCAAGGATTTTTATTAAAGTACGGATATTAAAGATACATGAAGAATAAAACTTACAACCTAAATTTTCTTGGGAATAGTCTCTAAGCTCTCTTCATTCTGGACAACTTCTGCATAACTGGTAGACCGTAAGAGATTGACAAAGGCTTTTTGAACAATTAATGTCAAATGCATTTTAGTAGGGTTATTAAATGCAGAGATATTTAATGCTATTGGTTTAAAATTTTCAATACCAATAGTTTGCTCAAACGGGAATTTGGCATTCGTTTTGCTACTGACCATGAGGGTTCTCTTCTCTTGAAGTTATTTTTTTAAAAACAAACGAAACTAAAATTAAAGCGTAGAAAAAGTTTCAGCATCTAATTTCCTAGGAAACGAAATAGCATACGTGTCTGAAGGAAACATTAACAAAATCTAAACAGGATCAATGAAGAGAACACTGAAAAATAAGCTAGGAAAGCCTCAATAATGTATAAATCAATGACTATTTAGCTTACGCATAAACACATGGACAATGTGTGTGTACAATACAGAAGAAAAATAAAGATAACCGAAATTAAACCCCTGAGACTTATTGAAGGATATACTGGTTAGAATCAAAACAATGAAATAAGGCAAAGTTAAATGCAGAATTAAATAAAAAAATATAAAAGCAATTGGAAACAAGACCTAGAAAGAATGATAGAAAAGAGAATACACGAAACAGCATACAATTTCAGGCCCCAAGGTTGTAGAAACTCAAGATAACCAAAAGAAAATATAAATAAAAAGGGTGAAGTCAACAATATTTTGGAGTCAGAACAGGCTAAAAAGGCCTAACTTGTGAAGAAGGAGGAGAAGAAGTAATGTTGGAGGTTTTGTAGATTAAGTATATGTTTATACAGATAAAGATGAGTCGTTATGTGGAATTATTTAATTCTTAAATATATATTCTAAAAGAATGGCTGTTAACTTAGAGCCGTATTGCACTCTTGATGTTCCAGACATCGATGTAAATACTGTGGACTATCTCTAACTCCATTGTTCGAGGGATCGACTTGTTTGTCATAAACTTCAAACCATCGCCTACTTTGTTACATTTCAACTGAAGTTAAAAGAGATTTAATTTCATCTAACACTGATAACTAGGCAGAGATCACATGCGTTTTCGAGACTGCAAAATCGGAGCTCGTAAATTCGATAATGTATTGGGTTTCAATATTATCGTAATGAAATACATTAATGATATTCACGAGTTAAAATAGAGTTGGAATATAAACTGAAATAATTTGGTTTAAAGTGTTTTCTTGTATATAAAACACAAGAATAGTTCTCTAAAGCTTACTTCCACACTTTATCTACCCATCTGGTGTCTAGCTAAGTTAGAAACAGTACACTGCAATACTGGCAAGGTAAGTGCATAATTAAGAGTATAGAAAAAATCTAAAATACGAGAAAAGTAGAGAATTTTCTTCGTTTTCGTTTACAACGAATAATAGAAATAACACATACATAAAAATAAAATTGATTAATAACACCTGTTGAGTATGGCGGTAGTAATAACAAAGTCACCAATGGTGGCGACAGTTGTGCATTCCTGGTTATTGACCTTTAAAAATCGATTACTTCCACCTCATACGTGGATGAAGTTGTAAACAATTACAAATAAAGTGAAAGTAAATACCTTGATGCCATTTAAATAGCAAAAGTTAACTATTAATGCAAAATTAGAGGATTTAATACAGTTCATGCAATAAATGTAGGACGCTCAACTTTCCACTGATAAAGCATGAACGAAGTGAATTAAAATAATGCCAGGTTCGAAAAATTAACTTTAATATTTTATATGAAGAATTCACAAAAACATTGAAAGCCTCTTAAAAATGCTGCTATTTTTATAAAATAAATTTTAAAATTTGTATTTCCCCTAATAGACGAAAATGAAAGCATTCTTCACCTTCATATCAACGAACATATAGCCAAATTAAAAAAAAAAATTAAACTTTTTGGCATTAAAATCCTTCTTAAAACCTCACCAAAAATATTTTTGTCCAGTTTCATAAGTCCGATATTAATATATTCATTTCAGACAACTCCATCTGATATAATATCTGATAAATTCCTTGTAGATGACGGTATTATGATCAGAAAAACACTTAAAAGATTTATTACAATTTCCTAATATTTTCCCAACAATATGATCCATTTATTTACAAAATTTAGAGACCTTGGAATGTTTTATACTCAATAGGAAGCCTATTTACAATGTTAGAGAAAAAGATGTTAAGATCTGAAAATCTACATGTCGTTAACACCTAAATATAGTCGGTGAAATAAATACATGTCTGGAAAAGCGTAATCTTCACTCTGAGAATCCTACAACTGACCTTGAGAATATGTCCCATTCTTGGTGCTCTCTACATTAAAAGGAAAAAATCTGATGTGTTACACTCACATGACTTTCTCTAGCTACTCTACAATCAAACTCTTTACAAAAGATAATTCTTCTTTCAACACTATGCTAATCGATTTAAACATTAGCAGAAGTTTATTACTTAGTTCCTTATAAGTAGAATGGAACTAAGGAAATACAGTAGGCTAAAGTGATAGTCAAAGGTTTTAAAACCTGTCGTTTTGCGATTGTCATTGCAAATCGCTTCTTTGCGTGGCCAGGGGTAGAACAAAGTAAAACGGGCACTTCCGTCTGATAAAAGTATAAGTAGTTCACAATGGAAACTAACAAGGAATACCTCGAAAATGGTAGGCTCAAAAAAAAAAAATGTGTATGACATAACTTGTGTATTTTAACAACATCTACAGTTTTTGTAAAGTAAGTTTTCATCTAGCGCTTACGGTTTATTAGTTATGCCAAATTAAACAAAATTCATCCAGAATAGACAGGTCTTTGGAAGCTATTGCCAAAAGCTTCAACATATACATTTTATTTGTGATAGAAATGGCTTTAATGTGTGGTATTTTAATTAAAATCGTTAGAGCCATTTTCTTGAAAATCTTCATGTCGCATCCTTAGAAGATACCAAACGTAAATACCAAGTTTGGTATTTCACAGTCTTTTCGTTTTTGAGTTATGCTGTCCACAAACGCACACACACACACACACTCACACAGACAGACAAACACACACATAAACACACGGATCTGTTTCTGAAAATACTTCTATTTGGATTCAGGGGGTCCTAAAACGTGTATTTCCGGTGAAATCTCGTCATCGAATTTTTTACTTCTCTATTCCTATGTACATTGTACATATGGGGCTAGAGAAAGTAAAAATAGCGATTTTATACAAGCAACTTTCTCTTGCTAATAGCTGAGTTTATCGGCCACAAGAACTTATTGATTGTGAATGGAAAGAAACACTTAAAATGACATCTAGCGTATGCCTAGTTACGGCTGAGCCAGACAGGTCCCTGGAAAATAAGTATTACTGCTGTTGCGGTAACCTATTGAAACTCTTGCTCATGTTCTCGGAATTTGTCTCCACGAAAAAATCCTCAGAAACGGCAGCAATCTAAAGTGGTCTCCTTAATTGCAGAGGATCTCGGAGAAAAACATTAACAGGTCTATGAAGATGCTCAGTGTATGTCGGAAAACGGGTCTTACAAACAATTATATATATATATATATATATATATATATATATATATATAATAGCCATAAAACCTGGATTATCCTCTGGTACTATAATTCACACCACTGTCACATGGGAAATATACGAAGATCATTAGGCAGCAGTGCATAATTCACATGTTCTTCTCTAGCTGTTCCACAAAAAATCTATTATTATAGTCATACTATTGTTATTTTTATTATTAAAATTATTTTACCCTTATCATGTTAATGGAGATAAATAGTAGAATTTGTGTCTTATTATTTGCTTCCTTGCAAGTAGAAAGAAAATAGTCAAATGCACTAGACTAAAGCGATAGTCTATTTGCATATCAAAGAGTAAAACAAAAGAGAGATGAAACAAAAGATAATCTCCCATTTGAGGAAAGTTTAGGTACCGTAAAATTGAAACTAATAACAGAATATCTCGGAAACGGTCAAATCTATAAAACAAAAAATATGACTAATTGTATGTTTTAACGAGATATATATTTTTGTGCAATACGTCTTTGCCTATTCATTAGGTTTTACGGTTTTACCAGGTATAGGAAGGTTATCCAGAATGAAAAGGTTCTTAGACGCTATTCCCAAAAAATTCAAGATATACATTTGATTTGATGTTTGACATTTAATCCAATTTTTGAGGAAACATTCTCCATGTAAAGAGCAGTTTGGTGTGAGAGGATGTTCTTGAAAATCTTTGTGTAATATGTTTAGAAAATACTTAACTTAAATACCAAATTTGGTATTTAAGAGTACTTCCGTTTTTGAGTTAAATTGTCCTCATCGCACACACACACACACCCCAAGGACCTATTTTGATCCAGGGACGTCAAAACATATATTTCTGGTGAAATATCTACATAGAACTGTTGGGTGGAATACAATACCTTCTCTACTATTTACAAAGTAATGTAGAGAAAGTAAAAATTCAATATCTTCGAACCAACTAGGTAATACCACTATGAGAAGTATCAGTTAATCTCAATTCAAGTTGCTGGGCTCATGATATGTGGCTAAAGAAACCTTTATTAATTTGTTTGTGTACTTCTGCAGAAAATTTCAGTTAATATTTATTTATCACAAAAGTGACTCTTATCTCATATTAAATCATTAGTGTGATATTTAATAACTGAAGATACTTATTTATGTAACTCTATGGGTTACAGTTGTAGGTTTAGGCCTTTTTACTTTCTCTATACGCACTATATACGTAGTGTATAGAGCAGGTATTGCACTCCACCAAAAAAATTCGATACCGAGATTTCACGGGAAATATATGTTTTAGGGTCCCCTGTATCCAAAAAAAGTATTTTCACAAAAAGTTCCGTGTGTATGTGTGTGTCCGTGTGTCCGTGTGACTGTGAACACGATAACTCAAAAAAAAAAAGTCGGTAAAATACGAAACTTGGTATTTAAGTTTAGTATCTTCCAGGGATGCGACACGAAGATTTTGGGAAAAATCCCCCCACCCCAAACTACCCTATACATAGAACTTTTTTCGAAAATTTTGATTTTCTAAAAAATGACTTAACGATTTTGATTAAAATATCGTATATTAAAGATATTTACCTGAGAAATAAAATGTATATTTTGAATTTTCTGGAAATAGCCTCTGAAGACTACTTTACTCTGGGTCAATTTTACGGAATTTTGCATAACTGCTAAACTGTAAGAGATGTACAATACCTTACCACACAACAAATGTAGAGCACTTTAAAACACACAATATATGTTATACACATTTTTCTGGTGGAGTTGATTGGTTTTTTAGATATTCCATGTTTTTTATTTCAGCTATAAAAACATACTTTTCTCATACAGGAATTTGTGAACTCGTGTCCATACAAACAAAGAAACTTCAGTCACATAGCAACCAGCTTTTGACCATCACTTTAACCAATGATACTCACTTATTTCGCTTCTACTTACGAGGAAGCAAGTAATAAAACTATTTCTGCTAATTTTTTCTCGATTAGCAGGAAATAAATAGAAGCATAAACTTTTTAACAATAATCTATTGTAGAGTTGTAGAGAAAGTCATGTGAATGGAACACATCAGATTTTTTTGAATCTGACTATATGTGAAATTATCCAGCAATTTATTTATTTATTTTTTTAGCTTAACGTACTTTAACCTGGTTGGTCAAATCGGACGATGAACAAAATTTATGAAATGATGTTCAAATGATTTCGGGGCCCATGGAGCTTGAAGTCAATCGAAATTCGTCTTCTCAGGATAAGGGAAAACCCGAAAAAAACCTAAGCGAGATTCAAACTCACGACGTATATACGCTGTATTTGAAGCTGTAGAAGTATTTTATCGCTGTATTTGAGATATTGATGTTATAAACCATAGTAAGCTTTGTATACAGCAGCCTTTATTTGCAGGAAGCCGAATTTTCAATAAATTATTTTTCACCCCAGGTAAATTATTTGGGAGAGATATATGTACATAGATACTATATGCCACTTTTACTTTAAGTTTAGTTAATTAATACACTTCTTTATAGTATATTATATACTAGGAAATTAGTCTTTCATTACCATTGGATACTGCAGGTTACCAAGGTACTATCACGGGATTAGAAAATCTAAACTTCACTTGCCTTACACAAATTAATCTCGTCTACTTTTATATCGTCAACGGATTGGATATTATTTCATCCTTAGTAGCTTTAATAAAATTGAAAACGTGCATCGTTAAGAGCATGACATGGCGTCATAATGAGCTTCAATTTCAGTCCCTTCTAATGAAAGTATCTGTAGTAACACGCCAATTACTTGCAAGAGTTGAAGGGTTTCTTCTTGGTCTTTTTCTTTTCTCTTTTCAATGTTCTTATTATCGCTTGATAGTGTTACTGAGTTATGCTCTACTATCCAAAAACTGTCATGGCTGTTTCTTGCATGGCGGAAAAGAAAAATATCTGAACATCATTCTTCTCGCATCGAATGTAGCAATTATCGACTTCTTTCAGCATAAATATAAATCTAACAATGGTTATGTTAGTGAGAGGAAGCAAAACAAGTAGCAGTCTTTGTGAATTACTTCAGTATTACAACACATTAAATTATTACGCATACTGGCGTGTATAAAATAGCCCCAAGAACGGAGTTGTTTATTGATAATGTTTCCGGGTACAATCCTAGTTACTGGATTTTACACCCCAAGACTAATGTATATATAAGTTTATATAAGTTTGATTTAAGATCTTTCGTTTTTCACTACATTTCAACTACTAATAACGCCTAGGACCATACCTTACCCGCAGCACAGCTACGTCAGAGTAGCTGCCGAACTTTCTGTTTACTAACTTTAAACACAAAGTCGTTCAAAATATAAATAAATAAGGCAGTTAAGTTTTGTAAACAAACTATTAATCTTCTGCAGTATATACCAGTATTTTCAACAGTAAATATACAATTTCTCTGGAAAGCTTATACATTTAATTTCTCCAAAACGTTTTTTTTTATGAACTCTTCGAGGTTCAGTTTGCAATCCTCCAAGGAAGTGAGATATGTGGCATGCAGGAAATTCTGGGGGAAACGGAATAGATGATATTCGGATGCGGCAATGTCTGGAGAATACGGTGTTTGGGATAACACATCCCACTCAAAATTATGCACTTTTTGACGGGTGGCCATGGTGTTGTGGCAAAAAACGTTATTGTTTCCCAATTCTGTTTTTTGCTCTTCAATGTTGCTTTAGGACGATCCAACTGAGAACAACATTTCTCGGAATTGATACTCTCATTATTCGGAAGAAGTCGTAATACAGTATTCCTTTGCAATCTCACCAAATGGATAGCATAACCTTTCGGATGCAGCCCTGTTTTAGGAAGAGATACTAGTGGCTGCTCTTTCTTGCTCTCTGATTTACTCTTTCGGGCGTTGTTTTGCACAATCCATTTCTCATCTTCAGTTAACACCGTTTCGGAAAAGGATCACTCTGATTGCGTCTCAATACATGGGTGTGGGTTCGAGACCCGCTTTGGGCATGAGTGTTTGTGTTTGTAAATGTGTATATGTTTGTGTATGTATATGTAAAAAGGAAAAACGAATAGGTCAACTAAGGAAATTTAGAAACTAGAAAAAAAGAGGTAAAAAGGAATACAGCGCCGGGGTCTTGACAAGCCTCCGGGGCTGTATTTAAAAAAGAATAAGGAGTTAAGAGATGGAAAGGTGCCAATTCAAATTCGTTTCACTCAGTTTGTGAGGAATCCATACATCGCGAATATTTACGTAACCCAGAATTTTTAAGCTCCTGGCTACAATACCACAAGCTAAATTGAGCAAAAAGGACAATAACCGAGTTTTCATTTGTTGGTTGTTGAATAGGTCATCAATTCTTTCCACGTACGTAACCATTGGTCGTCCAGATCGATTGAAATTTTGTGTTTTAGGGAGAAATTCCCAGCTCGAAATCGATTAAACCACATTTGACTTGCTCACTTCGTTACTGGATCTTCCCGTAGAGAGCACAATTTTTTGCTGTCATTTTGAGGAGGTTTTACCCTTACGATAGGAAAGCAAAGCATGGTATCGAAAATGTTCCTTTTTGCTTTCTGTAGTTTGTAAACACAGGTTCACGCTGTTCCATCCAACATCAGTCACAAACACACACGCAATAACGATTCTGGTTGTTGACCTCTAAGTCAAGGGGTGGTTAAGCAACAATGATAACTTGAATGTACAGAATCTCAGGGTTTACAGGCGCTATAGATGGAACTTGCAGGAAAAATGAACGAACTTAGGACACAGCACCTGTATAATATTACATGATACCAGGCAACCGCTCTTTCACAATCGTTTATGAAGTTGCAGAACTTCAAAGCGTACATCTAAAGCAAGGGACCATAAACTGCAGTGTATACCTAACTATTCACAGCTAATTTTAATATAAGACTTGGATATCATTATTGTAAAATAAAAATCTGTAGAGCGTAGCAGGGAATGTTTGAAGATAAGTTTGAATATTTGTTTTAGAGTACCGTGCGGTTTATATCTTTACACTTTGTTTTTCATGTACATAAAGTGCTATTTAATTTCTGTTAAATATTAAACCATGCATATTTAAAGAGGATATTGCATTAGATAAGTGATATTATTAATATTTACGAGAACTGAATAAGTATTTCCCACAAAAGTTGTGGGAAATACAAATTGTACTCTTAACTTTAGAATCCGCAGTAGGCATTATCCAATTTTACGTAATTGCAGTTCTAAGAACATTACACTCTAGAGAAGTTAAACTAAAACTGTCAATACATACTAATCATTCTTGGTGCTAGATGTAATGTAACTTTTAGTCTTTTTATTTCAAGTGTAACGCAATTTTAACATTTTTGTTCATTTACTGTTTTTTTATTTATTGTTTGAATGCGATTATTATGCATTTAGTATATTTTGGCAGTCTAGGATTTTTTGTCCCGGTTGAGAACAACTGATTCACCACGATAAAACAATGACAAAACAATTTTTCATGTATTCCTCTGTGAAGCTACGAACTTCATATCGTTTTGATCCTTGCTACAAAAATTACCAGTTCTAACTTTACATTTCTATTAATCACCACAATCTCCACTATTTAAAATTTGGCCAAGTGGATTAGATGAAAACATATTAGTTAGAGCCTCAAAGATTATGTGGGGAGTTTTGCAGGATTGCGCGCTCAATAGCTCTTTAAAAAAAAAGAAGAAGAATTCACAATAAGATGTGGGAAATTCGGCACACAGTCACAAAATGCTGCAGTCCAGTATTCTTCCGAAGCTCAGAGTATTTATATCGATGCAGCCAATGAAAACATATGTAGGTTATATGAATGAAGTTTGGTTTGAAATACAGAACCCTTAGATAATATTGCCAGGGAAAAAGGCTAATAATGTATTTTTAAATCGATGTGAGCTATTTGAAATTGTATATTTAAATTGTTACAGGTAAACCTTAAATAATGTACTGGGTGGTCCAACTGTCCCGTATTTGACGTGTGCAGATACTCCTTCGTGCGTTAAAGAGTTGCATAACACAACGGGATTATTTCAAGTTAAAACCCGTCAGCGAGGAACTGGCTGAGTGAGCTTGGTTTATACCCCTCTTGCTTATCAGGGAAAACTATGAGCGGGTTGCGCTCACTGAGAGAGCTTAAGAGAAGGTCTCTCAGACCAATCCCACACTAACGGATTTTAACTTTAAATAGTTCCGCTGAGTTCTGTAACTCTAACGCACGAAGAGCTCTGCACACGTCAAATACGGGACAGATGGGCGACCTAGTACAATCAAGTGCAAAAGTTGATGTTTGTTACGTCATGGATTGGACTGATTCACGGCCGGGGACACTAGGATAAGGTCCTGTCGGGCCTTTATAACTGAAGAGACCTTAGGAAGAGTTGAGGGGAGAGTCCCGAAGGGTGACGAATCTGGATGACGATGGTCGCAAGCATAGACAGGGTCTCGAACTTTTCCAGATTTAACGCCTCCGACGTCGACCAGGGTCAACCCACAAGCTCTCTGAGTCTCAAGAGGGCTCTGTTCCGAAATCATCGAAGGCGGGTCCCGATAGAACGTTTGCCGCAAAGATGCCAGGAATCAAATTCCACAGCACGCAACCCATCGCCCAGCAACAACCCGCTGGACACCATTACCTGGTCCTTCAAATCCTTTGGATGTAATGAATCTTCCCAGCGATCATCTGCCAACCCTCTGAAGATAACCACATGAGTCATGAAGGCCAACTTGGAATCGAACCCATGACTTCTGAATGCGAGTCGCACACGTTACCGCCGCGCCATCTCACTTGGTTTTCGTTATGTCATACGATATACCCCATTAGGCTAGAACCAACGTTATTTATGTCCTCTTGATACATATGCTATTTATAATGCAGTTTCTATATTTTTAATGCATCTTAAGAAAATACAAAAAATAGCTGTACCCAGTGTGTGTATTAATGTCGTTTATATTTTATGCGAGTGTGTAAACTTATAGCATATATTTCAAGAGCTTACAAAGCCTGAGAACAGCAAACAGAAATTAATAGTAATAATAATTGTACAATTTATTTGACCAGTAATACGATTTTATGCAACATAAATCATAATGTCGTGGAAATATTGCACGTAAATGTGTTCATAAAATCGTGTTTCAAATATTTCGTCAAACAGTATAAATACTAAAAGAAGTCCTTCAGAATGAAACATTTATGTAATTTTATTTTAAGAAATAATTTACATGTTCTAGCCCTTGTAAGTAAAACTTATGGATTAATGCCATTACTTTTCCAACTGTCCAGAGCTTTCGATCCCCGCCAATGCTTAGCGTTGAGACTTAGATCTTGAGCTATAAGAGTGAACACAGAATATAGTCTCTCTTTAATTTATTTTTGTATTTACTATATGAACATTAAGCTAAACATTTATATTGTATTTCGGGAATATCGCCATATATACACTCCGTACAATTGACCTACGAACTGTTATGTTGGTCTGAATAGCTCAGTTGTTTACGTGCTAAAGAATATATAAATCCTTTAGTATCTTTTTACTTGTTATATTTTGTGATTTATCTATTTGGCTCGGAAATATTATGACTCAAATAAGTTTTATTATACATGAATGCTAGGGTCTTCTAAACAAGAGGTCGTGGGTTCAGTAGATTGACTGGCATGGGGGACGATATTCCAATATGATCCTCTTTAACAAACAAATGCTTTACGTGATGTTATTACTCCGAGAAAATTGAGGTATGTCCAAATAGCAGATATAACTACATGAAGTTAACAAGAGAGTAAACTGTTCTTGTAGAGTTGTGAACACTGTACAAATATAGTTTACTTGTCAGTTGTTTATCCCATTAATTCTTAAAAATAAAATTAATTAAACTTGAGTACTCAGTACTATAAAACCATTGGATCTATACTACTTATTGTTATTATTTACTGAATACTGAATTTGGATGGTGTGTTTTAATTATATTCCTAATAAAATGCGTTAAAAATAAGCGATTTGGATGATTTATTTATAAGATCTCAATTTACGAATTTAGGTTTAAACTTCATTATAAAGAACATTTTACAGCATTTGCCTTATATGAATTAGTTAAAAGGTCAACAGAAGTGGCAGCTCTAGGTACGAATCAATAAACAAAGCGGTTTTAAATGCACGCCTTTTGTTCTATAAAAATTACACAAAAATTTGTTTAAAATTAAACGATGTCTAGTATCCAAAAGAGCTTGAGAAAATGTACAAGGTTGCCTATACTGTTTAGCTGAGAGAGTTGGTTTTAAAGTGAAAGCGAAGCTCCCTTAGGGATATGAGGGCAAGAAATGAAGCAGGCAGAAGAGAAAAAGTACCTTTTACAAAGATTACGGAATCTTGAGATTCACTTTGTTAATTAAAGCATATTCTAAGCTGGAAAAAATTAATTCTTTATCTCTTTTATTGACCGAAGATGTTACAGTGTTTAAATTACACTGACCCTTCTTTGTGTATAAACTTATTTTCTCCCAGAGCAATCAGCATTGGTATATTATGACAATGAATAGTTATCGGGAGGGGGGGCATCTAGCATTTCGACCTCTAATGGCTCTTTTGTGCCCTACACTCCCCGGGGGAACCGACGAGGCGAAGACATATAGGTTTCAGAGTTCTCTAACATCTACAGTCTTGACCATCCAGCCACAGTAAGATAGTTCCGAGATGTCCCTATAGCGGGGCAGGGGATCTCGACTCAGCAGGAGAGGCAAACATTCGAATTCGCAAGCCTCTGCGCTATTTGTCCGACACCGACCTAACCGCACCCGCATGGTCAACTTGAAATGTGAAAGAAATGAAATAAGCGGAAAAGGTAATACGTGGTAGAAAACACCACTTCAGCTATAATGCTCAGTTAGTGCATTATAAAGAGAGAACATTTGCTTGTGTGTGTGTAGTAAATCTTGGAAATCATCAATAAGTTATTACTTTCTGTACACGTACTATGTACATTGTGTATAGAGAAAGTATTGTAATGCACTAAAAATTCGATACCGAGATGTCACCGGAAATTTATATTTTGAGACCCTCTTAATCCAAAAAAGGCATTTTTAGAAAAATGCCCATGTGTATCTATCAGTCCATTTTTTGTGTGGTAAGTTTTGTCTCATCACTTTCTGTTTAACAGTTATGCAAAAGACATACAATTATTTGCCATTTTTGAGAAAATCAAAATGTTCCAAATTTGTTAAATGTAAAGAATAGTTTGGGGTGGGATGAATTTCCTCAAATTATTTGGTCGCATTCCTGGAATATACTAAACTTAAATACTCAGTTTCGTATTTTACGACCTCTCTTTTTAGGGTTATCATGTTCACAGAAACTCGGACCTTTTTCCAAAAGTCCTTTTTTTTTTCAAACAGGAAGCCCTAAAATATGTAGGCAGAATCTCAGTATATATTTTTTGGATGCAATACAGTTCCTTCTCTATCTACTTTGTTCATTGTACATACGTACTAGAGAAAATAAAATTATGAGCATTTGATACATATTTTCGGCGAAGATGTCTTGGCAGAGAGTTAAAATATTTAAGTGTTATTTGCACATTATTTGGTTATGCGCTGAAGCTTAGAAACTGTATATTAACATTTAGATTGAGTATCTATATTTGTCTACATGTATAACAGCTAGAAAGCTGAAATCTAGGAGCATCAGTTTTTGTGTAACATATGAGCAAAGAAGACTATGAAAATTTTAAGTTTCATGTTATATTTTAAGTAACAAAATAATGGAAATTTTGGAACCCAAATACCAAGTATTTTTCCTTAGGTTATAATACATTTATATATTCGTTGCTGCAGAAACAGGAAAAACTGCATTGTCTTGGTTGAACAACTTTTACCCTCTCTAATGTATTCCACCCAAAAATTCGATACCGAGTCACGTAAACGTATGTTATGAGGTCCCCTGAGTCCAAAATCATTTTTAGAAAAGAGTGTGTGTGTGTCTGGGTTTGTATGCCTGTGGGTGGCACAGCAAAGCTCAAAAACTAAAATAATGTTAAACACCAAACTTGGTATTAAAGTTTGGTATCTCCCAAGGATGCAACACAAAGATTTTCAAGAAAATCCCCCCCCCCCAAACTATCCTTTACATGGAAACAGTTTTAAAAATTTTGTTTTTCTCAAAAATAGCTCTAAGGATTTTGCTTAAAATACCGTGTTACAACTATTTACATCAAAAATAAAATGTATATCCTATTTTTTGGTCGTCTCCTTAGCACGGTGGTAGCGCAGCTGCTTGCCAAGCGGGAGACCTGGGTTCGATTCCCAGTACCGTCGTGGGGATTTTTTCTCCGCTGGTAAACCTGGACCGGGGTGCACTCAGCCTCGTGAGGTCCCTGGGGGGGGGCCAATTGAAGAGCTATTTGTTGGAGAAGTAGCGGCTCCAGACCATGAGGACCGCATTAACCGGCCGGGAGGGATTCAAGGCGCTGACCACCTGTCACCCTCCAATACTGCACCCCCTACATGACGTCTGTCATGGACCGGGGGACGCAGCGGCCGGGCGGTAGGCTACGGTTCCTTGGGAGCTGTCGTGCCATGGAAGACCTGTTCATTTTGGATAACTTTTTCTGAATTTGCATAACTGGTAAACCGTAACAAATACACAAAAACATGCTAAACAAACATATAGATCTCCTTAAAACACATAATTTATGTCATATACATGTTTTTTGTATAGTTATTCCTTGTTATTAATTTCATCTTTAAACTACCAGTTTTTCACAAATGGGACCAGCAAAGGGAACCTCAATTGTTTCACATAGCGGCAAACTTTTAAAATATTTGACTCTCGCTTTCGGCTAATATATCTCCTCATTTCCCTTCTACGAGATACAAGGAAGCAAGAAATAAGACCAATTGTGATAATAAAATAAGAGTTGAAGCTTTTCTGACTTCGTATTAACTATAAGTGTTCTCGGGCTTATAGAAACAAATTACTGACAGTACAAATATTAAAACTAAAAAAATATATGGATTAAATGTAACATCTCCCCAGGTAAGTGCATAGATTAACTGCAACGTTTCGAAGATGTACATCATGTTCGTCTTCTTACCGCGATCAGTAAAGTAGCTGTCCCAGAAGTACCCGACCTGACGTATAGGTAGCGGCTTTTGTTTCAGCTCTCAGCAAATTTGTAAACATGGATAAAACTGGTCATCGTTATCTCAACAATACTTTCTTTTTAAATTTTTTAGTCCAACTAATATTAAATCTGAGCTAGATTCTACTTTAGGGGTGTTTGCTCCTTCTTTACAACATTGAAACATTGGGCGGCAGAGTTTAAGCGCGGCCGTACGAGCTGCCAAGTCGAAAATTGTGTCGACCAAATGAGGTTACCAGTTCAGAATTTGTAAAGAAAATCCACAAAATGGTATTGGGTGACCTACGACTGAAAGTGCGCGAGCTAGGAGACATTGCAGGTATTTTAAAAAGTTCTGTACATCTCATTCTGACTGACATTTTGGATATGAGAAGGTTGTGTGACAAGGTTGGTGCCGCGTTTGCTCACAACAGAAAAAAATAGCGCCGCTGGTTTGTTTCGCTGCAATAAAGCTGAGTTTTTGCGTTGATTCATAACAATGAATGAAACATGGGTCCATCACTTCTCCACCTAAGGCGAAGAAACAATCAGAATAGTGGATTGGAAGGGAAGAATCGGCTCCAAAGAAGGCGAAGACAATACCATCTGCAGGCAAGGTCACGGCCTCAGTTTTCTGGGATACACACGGGATAATTTTCATTGATCATCTCAAAAAAGAAAAAGTAACCAATGACGAATATTATGCGTTTGACTTATGAAGCTGAGCAAAAACGGCAGCATTTAGCGAAAAAGAAAGTTTTGTTTCATCAAGACAATGCACACGCGTCCATTATCGCCATGGCCAAAATCAATTATTTAAAGTTCGAATTGCTTTATCATGCATCTTATTTGCCAGATGAAGCCCCCTATGATTATTTTCTGTTTCCAAACTTGAAGAAATGGCTTGGTGGTGGAATATTTTCCAACAATGAAGAGGTAGAGTCTGCAGTTGATCGCTATTTTGCAGACCTCGATTGTTCTCACTATAAACAGATTATCGAAGCTATTGCAAATTGTTGGAAAAGTGTATCGAGCTGAAAGGAGACTATGTAGAGAAATAAATATATTTTTCCTCAAAATTTGTGTGCTTTCTTTGTTCTGGGACAACCCTCGTAAATAAAAGTAATGCTTAATAAGAATTGTTTGTATATGGAACAGCTAGAGAAAGTTATGTGAATGGAGCACAAAAATGAACATTTTTGAAGATTGTTTAGCCAACATTTTCAAGTACATATGGACCCATTAAATTCACTCGCTTGAAGGGTTTCTGTTCGGGGATATCGTTTCTGTGCCCTGTTTTTACGCTGTGATTGATTAGGAATCGTTCATGCATCATCATTCCGCTTAAAGTTTGCAAAAATATACCGTATGCTTTATACGGGACATTTGCAAACGCCATTATTTAGATGGTTGTAGCAGGTTGTGCAGTAACTGGAAATGATTGCTCGTTTATCTGAGGGGGTGTAATGATTGGTAACATGAGGCAAACAGGAAAATAATAAAAACATGTTTTATTTCAGCGATTATTGTATATATCAATAAACTGCAATTTAATTGAAATTGAACACAAAAATTGAATAGTTTTACGCTCTTGAATAATTATACCACTTTCTGAGCGCTCGTAATTGCTACAGAGTTTGATCAGTTGAAAACCCAGGAAATACGTTCCATAAAAACATTTCATGCATTATTTTAGCAATACTGGTTGTTTGGAAATGTTACACATTTCATTATTTAGTTGCACATATTTGACTAGAGTGAAGAATTTTGAGTGTTATGTAATTACACCCAAAATGTATTGCATTTATCTACAAAGATTTAAAGGAATATCCAAGTTTCCTCGTTGTACTGCTTTAGTTTAGACTGGAAAGGTATAGCAAATTTAAGAATTTTAGATTTGAAAGTCTTGGGCTTATCTCGTTTTATATTTTACCAGTTCTTACAACTTAATAATGAAGCATATTGCAGATTATTATAATATTTCACTATTGCATCTCTTGACAAAGTTATCCACACAGTTTTTCTTGAATTTTTGAAAAAAAAAATCACAGTATGGTGAAAGATCTACATTACTCACATTTTGTACATCCAGATACTAGTTGTTTGTTTTGCTGTATGCGGACGATGCGTTGTCATGATGTAAAGTTTTTTTCCTTTTGGGTTTTTTTGGGTACTTTTTAAAACACTGGTAAATCTATCTTCTACAGTAGCAATATGACCCGGTTTAGAAAAATTTTAACTATACTCTTACCATCACTGCGGTTTTCGTCTCAGGTTCTAAATAAAAGACCCTATGAGCCAATTGATATTTCTTTTCAGAATAATAACAATACATCAAAGGTTCATTAGTAGTAAGCATATTCCAAACAACATTTCAAGTGCCGCTTTGGAATTTTTCCAGAGCTTTACTGCAACAATCAGTGCGTTGTTGTTTTTCTTGATAGTCAATTTATACGCCATGAATCGACAACAACGTTTTCTCATGTCTAATCATTAATGTAAAATGTTTTCGACTTGACTCATACCATTGCCCAATGCCACCTGAATAAATTTATTAGACATCCGTCAGTCTGCTCAATAATATTCAAAGGATATTTTCATCACTAACAGCAATTATTTGGCGACCTTCACGAAATTTAGAAGAGAAAATCGATCTGTTTCGCTTCTTCTCCAAATGCATTTCTAAACAATTTTACACTGTTTAGGAGTTAATGGCGATTTAAGGTGGTAAGCATCATAGACTGAAGTGTTCTCTATTCAAATTGATTAGAAATCCATTTAAATTAGAATAGTTATCAAATTATTAGTATAAGTCGAACAAACTACACAGTAATCAACTCGCAAACAATTTTAATTAGCTGTCAGATGTATACAGATTTAATTTGTTTTATTAAAATATGGCTCTGAAAATGTTTGGTGTTTCTCTCGTATGAGCCATTTACCAGGAAAATGTATAAATAAAGCAATGAGGGAGGGTGAGAGTGAGAAACAAAGCGAAAAGATGAGAGAACAGAGCACATATCCATGGGCATATTGAAGTATAGTTCATTTGGATAAGTAGAGTCAGACTTAAAAATTCAATGCCATAGCCGGGATTTGAACCTCAGATCTCCCAATCTCTAGCCGGTTGCTCTGCCACCGAGCTACCATGGCAACGAGCCGGCAAAGCTTTGAATTTTTCAATTTTTCCCGTTAAACCACACCATTTCTTTTGAGATGACAACCCCAATGGCGACTCTCAATGTTGTAACTACTTAAGTCCCAGGATTCATAGTATAGCCAACAATTATGTCAATTGGCATTTAATTAATTGTTTTTTCACACAAGCTGTATGTAGGACAGGAGTTGAATAGATAGTCAGACTGAAAAATTCAATGACATAGCCGGGATTTGAACCACGGATCTCCCGATCTCTAGCAACATGCCGGCATAGCATTGAAGTAGCGCATGTTGCTTTGGTAGCTCGGTGGCAGAGCAACCGGTTAGAGATCGGGAGATCTGTGGTTCAAATCCCGGCTATGGCATTGAATTTTTCACTCTGACTCTACCTATCCAACTCCTGTCCTACATACGGCTTGTGTGAAAAAACAAATAATCCAATATAGTTCATTTAATAGAATGAGGTGTTAGTTTTTCACAGTGGTTATGGTTGGAAATCTCTAATGAGATGAGAAATCGAACTGTCAACATACAATCCCAAAGAAAGAGATATTTCCCTTGTTGATTCTGTCTCTAAGCCTATGAGCTCAATGGATTGTAAATCAATGTAGTGAATAACAACAGAATTTAAATCGGAGGAACAAATTTATTCGCCTCTGACAAGAAGGATTGATGCCAAGGAAAATATTTTGTGTGATGGTCCAATGCTTCTAATTACGGATGAGATGCCATGAGGTAGGCAGGATGTATATCTCTTCTCCGCATTTCATAATTAGTCCCAAGGCTTAGGAACTTTGCTGCAAGAAAATTCCAATCAAGGGAAATCTTAAAATTTTTCTCATTTTTCTTCTTTCGTGTCACAAATAATTACTCTAAAATAGGAGGCTGAAAATTCAAGTAAAGAAAACAAAAAGTAATCCTTCTAGGAAACGTTTTGTTCTTCTAAACCTGCACACACATGTTCTTGCTTTAACGCATTAGCAATTGAAACCTCATTGTGTTAGTTGTAATACATTATAAAGATATATTAGCGATTTTCTACAGAATAAAATTACTTTTTAATCCCTTTTACACTTGTGCAACAATGGCAAATAACTTATACTATATACTCTCAAGAGCAAAAAACTTGCCAATGCTTTTGGTTTCATATTGTTTTATTCTTTATTTAATAATGCAGACTCCCTGTATCAACTGTCTTCTCCTCTCCTACCCTCTCTTTTTGGTTTGATTAAAGAGAACGGCGGAAGGGGTGGGAAGCATTTTATGTAAAGAATACTTATCTACATTTTTTGTATAAATTAAATCTTTATTTATTCAAGGTATAATAACCTACATAAGAAATAGAAAAGGATCAGAACAATAAATACATAAGATGTGCATTTCAATTATTTTAGTTACATTCTATAACATGTATACATATATTGTATATTCATTCAACACTTGTTATGTTGAAGTAACCGAACACATATTGAGACATCTGCAAACCTGCTCGAAGATGGCAATGAAGATTATCGAAACACGTTCAGGCTACCATCAACCAAAATTAATGAAGCGGTCTTTATAATTGACGCCCAAGTATATACACTTATTATATACTTACAGTTTATAGTATTGTACTGACTGAAAGACACTCGCTAGTGTGTCCGACCTTTACCTAATTCTGACATCGCTTTTATAGTCACAAGCAAAGAAAAGGGTGACAAGATTGATATTTCCAAGTGGTTGCATGAAATTAACTTATAAACATTGCTTTCTTTGATATATGTCAAATAAAGGGAATAAGGGCCATAGACAACAAACCGAAACATATTGTCTTTATTGAGCAAGATTATAGAGCTACGAGCTATATAGGTTAATTTCAAGAGCAGCGTCAGGCTGCAGAAAGAATTACCACAAACGGTATTACAAACAAAGGTAAATAAAATATCAAAGTAACGAACTGAACTATACACAAATGAGTCATGTAGAACGATGAAGCCATATAGAGAGGTAGCAATTTCTTTGGCAATCCTGTTTATGTTCACACTATACTCCGATAATAACGTTCTTAGATAAAAAATTAAATTAGGAAGTAAATTTAGAAATGTAGAATCAGAATGAAAATATAATGTCATAGTGGGATCCAAACCACATTCGATTCCCCTTCTCTCTACTCTCCGGTCTGAGCCTCGAAATCGAGCAATAATGACATTTTCCAAGGGACTCCAATTTTTCCGGTAAAGTGAAAGGCGCTCTCAACTTTTCTTTAGATAATATACCTCTTTGTTGGCTTACATGCTTTTTCATTCTGATCCTTCCTCTGCAGTTTACAGAAGGACAATTAATAAAAAACTCCACTGATCACTTTTTCTCGAAGAAATACTCCATATTCTTGGGAGTATGTGTTAGTCTCTGTTTCCCAAGGTTGTGGGTCCAAACCCGTGTAAAAATCCTTAGCATGGCTTCTTACGGAAGAAAAGTAAAACCGTTGGTCCCATATCTAGATTTACGGCTTTATCAAGTCTGAAAGAGGTCTCTGAACAAAATTAAGCAATATTTTATCCCCAATTGGTATGGGACGCTAAGAACTGCAGCAGTTAAAGAGAGTCCATATAAAACTGCTTTAGTGCAGATCCGCCATGACAGTAAAGCAATATGCCAATCAATTTTCTAGCTAGACCGAAGTGTTGCCGTGCATGTGGAAGAAGTTACTTTACTAAATCTTTACCAACTGCACATAATATCAAAACGCTTTTGCTCTGAATTTTAAACAGTCGATATTAATTTAAGAAGCTAAAAAATGTCAGAATATAGAATTTAAAACTCTCACATATACGCTGCTTTTCATACAAGATTGAGGTTTGGAAAGAGAAAAGTTTGATCTAGAAATATTACTTTGGTTTTGCTGTACGCTTCTGTTACTGACTTTTAGATGATAAATAATATAATTTATTTTATTGAATGAGAATTAATTAGACTAAGATCTTCTTCTATTGTTATGACCTTATTGTTGGATTGAATATCTTTACTATTTATAAGTTTTGTAATATTAATTTCTTCTTTAGTGCGTCTATTTTAAACGAGCGATGTAGCTGCAAGTATTTTAATTATGCTTTCACATAACACGAAAGAATTAGAGTGTGTCAATATTTGTCAACACTGCCACCTGATCCTCCACCTGTCACATTCCGGGCAAATGAGACAGCTGGATAAAGCTCACATGTTCTGTGTATACTGATGTTAACAATACTGCTTTCTCTACCAATTACAAATTACGGCATCTGATACTCATGACACATGATTGTTAAAAAATCTGATGTGTTCCATTCACATGACTTTCTCTACATCTCTGCATCAAATTATTCTTAAAAATCTTATACTTCTATTTACTTCATGCTAATCAGAAAAAGTTAGTAGAAATAGTCTTATTACTTGCTTACTTGTAAGTAGAATTGAAATAAGGCAGTACAATAGGTTCAACTGATAGTCAAAAACTAGTTGTTATGTCACTAAGTTCTTTTCTTTGTATGGACAGCAGTTGAAAAATTCCTGTATGAGAAAAGTATAAGTTTTTCAAAGCAAAAACCAAAAAACAATGAATATCTCAAAAACGGTGAACTTCACGAAAAAAAATGCATGTAACATAAATCGTGTGTTTTAACGTGCTCTACATTTTTCGTGTAGTAAGTTCTTGTCCATCTCTTACGGTTAAGGAGTTATTCAAAATTCCGTAAAATTCATCCAGAATAAAGTACTCTTCAGAGGCTATTCCCAGAAAATTCAAGATATATATTTTATTTCTCAGGTAAATCTAGTAAATATACGACATTTTAATCAAAATCGTTAGACCATTTTTGAAAAAATCAAAA
Source organism: Hymenopus coronatus (assembly GCA_030762935.1). NCBI lineage: Eukaryota > Metazoa > Arthropoda > Insecta > Mantodea > Hymenopodidae > Hymenopus > Hymenopus coronatus. The sequence continues at coordinate 75,376,916 of CM060890.1, forward strand.
TTTTCGAAAAAAAGTTCCATGTAAAGGGTTGTCGCATTCCTGGACGATACTAAACTTAAATACCAAGTTAGGTATTTTACCGACTTTTCGTTTTTTAGTTATCGTGTTCACGAACACTCAGACACATGGAAACACACACAGCAACACACACGGACCTTTACATTTTTTTTAGATAAAGAGGACCCTAAAACATATATTTTTCCGGTGAAATCTCGGTATCAAAATTTTGGGTGGAGTGCAATACCTTATCTATACACTATGTACATAGTGGTATAGGGAAAGTAAAAATCTGATGTGTTCCCTTCACATGATTTTCTCTACATCTTTGTAACAAATTATTGTTAGTAAGCTTTTTCTTCTATCACTTCATGCTGATTGAGATAAACATTAGCAAAAACAGTCGTATTGCTTAGTTCATTGTAAGAAGAAGAGAAATAAGTGAGTACAGTGGTCTAAAGCCACAGTAAAATGGGATGGGATTGAAATCCATTTCTTTGCGTGGCCAAAAGTTGACAAGTTCCGGTATGAGATATGTATTTTAAAACTCAAACTAACTCTTGAAAACAGTCAACCCAAGTGTATATGACATAAATTGTGTGTGTTTTAATGAGATCTACAGTTTTAGTTTCGTAAATTTTTGCCTGCATTCAGAATAAACAGATCTTCAGAAGCTAATCCCAGACAATTGAAGATATACATTTTATTTGTGATGGAAACGGCTTTAATATGGGATATTTTAATAAAAATCGCTAGAGACATTCTTGAGAAAAACAACTGAAATTTTGTCCATTTAAGGGTAGCTTGGTAGGGGCGATTTTCTTGAAAATCTTCGTGTCGCATTCTTGGAAGGTACCAAACTTAAATACCAAATTTGGTATTTAACGGTATTTTTGTTTTTGAACTATGCTGTCCAGAGTCACACGCGCACGGACCTTATTCTAAAAATGCTTTTTTTGGATTTGGAGGGTCCTAAAACTTGCATTTTCGGTGAAAGCTCGGCATCGAAATTTTGGGTGGAATACAATACTTCCTCTATAGACTATATACGTAGTACATGTAGAGAAAATAGAAAGATGATTTGTTCCATTCACATGACTTTCTTTACCTGTTTCGCAAAGTAACTTTTCTCACACAATATCATCGTTTCATCTACAGCATGATAAACATTAGCAGAATTGTCTTTTTTCTTACTTCTTTGTAAGTAGAAGAAAAACAAGGGAATTTATATGGTTAAGCGATAGTCAAATATTTTAAAAGCTGGTTGCTAAATGAAGTAATTTAAATTTGGTTCTCTTGCTTTCTAGGAGTAAATAAACAAGAGACGTAAAGAGAGAAATTTAAGTAGCTTAAAATAGAAAAGAGAAACCATCTCGAATTAGGTTAGGGGTATAAAAAGTATATGATATAAATTGTGTGTTTTATCTCTTACGGTTTACAAGTTATTTGCACAGCAATCACAAAAAGGTTGAATAGAATGAAGAGTTTTTAAAAGGAAAATTGCCAAAAATTCAAGGTATACGTTTCGTTAGTCATGAAAATATCTTGGTATTTTAATTAAAATCGTTAAAGCCATTTTGAGAAAATCAAAATTTTCGAAAAATTTTCCAGGTGGTTGGGTTGGTGCAATTTTCAAGAACTTGGAGATACTGAACTTAATTACCAAGTTTGGTGTTTAACCAACTTTCGTTTTTGCGCTATGTTCCCTGTCGCACACGCACACGCACACACACACGGATATGCTTCTAAAAATTTGTTTTTGGATTCAAGGGGTCTGAAAACATCTATTTTCGGTGAAATCTCTGTATAAAAATTTTAGATGGGATACAATACCTTCTCCATTCAATATGTGCATTGTACATATGTGCTAGAGAAAGTAAAAAGAATTGAGGATTTCAATATTTTATTTCAGCGGTACAGAAATATCAGTAGTCGTAACTAGGCAGATGCAAAGTCCATCGTTATACAATGTTGCCCAACTGCTCCGTATAATTATTAGAAATAAAATGGGACTAAATAACAGAGAGCTGAAACTTTTTTCAGTTTTATTAAGCCCTTCTTTCTATTGTATAATATGCATATGGTTGAGAAGTTTCTTCGATAGTTTTAAAATATTAAAAACGCAAGAAAAATCTGAAAATAAAATTATAAATCCCAAAATAATCAATAGTCAGGCATACAAAAGCTTACAGAAAATTTAGGTTAACTAAATGAAAGTATAGATAATTTTTTACTAAAAGGCATCCAGTTTTTGTCTGGTGTTTTAATTTTTGAAATAAAAAAGTGAATCCACCTAATCTGAAACTAAAAAAATCATCTAAAACACACACACACATAAGCATGATACCAACTTTAATAAAAACGGCACAAATGTGATGTAGATTATTGTAGAATTCAGCACTTGTGTTATTGTGCAGCTGAATGGTTGATTCATACTGTATTCGTCGTCTGGTTACACATCTGTAAATCCATTTTGATAAATATACCGATTAAATGCATGTGTAGGAGGTCCATTATTATCGGATGCATTTTGATCGCTGAAGATAGAATATATATCTTTCTCCCTTACGTCGATGTCAGAAACTCTTTCATCGATAAATTCAAAATCACTCGCTTTCTTCTAATACATCGCGAACTGTAGCTATTATTTTCTCTTAGATTCATAACCTTCGGTTAGACCACCAGATAGATAAATTAAATTTGGATCTAATTCAGCGCTTTCGAGTGGAGATAAGGTGAAGCGCTTCAGAAAACCTTTTCCTATGACTATGAAATAGAAAGTGCACAGACTTTACCGCTGAAAAGAATTAAAACGCATGAAAAAGGCATCACGATTACATCATGAGTAGCAGAATTTTCGGATCTCGATTTCGTGATTGGCACTAAAAGGGAAAGTGTTGCAATAATCTTGCTTTCAGTGGAGACGGTGAGCGGTCATTGAAAAGAGTAAAAAGAAATCGCTCTCTCCAGTTCTCCATTGGCAGGATTTTACTTAAACAACTCCGTTGAGTTCTGCGACTCCTTTAACCCACGAGGGATATCTGCACACTCTCATGCGGACTAGTTGGGCTACTAGGTATACTTCGTGCCACAGCTAAATCTATGTACGAGATGTCAATATTTGACTCTACTGCAGAAGTATTAAATAATTATGTCAAAGCAACTTTCAGCCCATAAAATTGTTCTTTCCATGATCACCACTATTCTATTAAAGACTAATACTCTTTTGAAACTGAATCAACTGTCTTTAACATTTTAAGCTTCTCTCTTCCGGTACTGTGGAATTTGTCTCTGTGTTTATTTATTATAAACGCTTGAAATCTTCTTTTTTTTTCGAATAATATCCTATCATTCATGTAAGTATTTTTGTTCTTCCAACTTCCAGTAAGCAGGATAATTAAAGTTTATATACAAAAATTTGATATTAGTTAATATCAGCTTCATAAGGCAAATAACGCTCTGCTATATACACTCAAGTCCAGATTTGTTCTTAATACATTCGTGAGAAAAAATGCGTTTCTAAATAAGTTGCAAAGAAGGAGCACCTTACTAAATTTTACAAAGATCTACCATTTCATTGAAAGAAAATTGTAAAATTTAGTGAGATATATAATGTTGTGCATTGTTGTACTTTCTCTGCAACATTTAGCATGTATATCGTATCTCATACACATCGATATTTCATTGAAAATACACATATTCAGACGCCTTGAATCAAAATAAGCATTTTAGAAAAAGTCCGCGGGTCTGTTTGTGTGTGAACAGTAATGCACAAAGACTATATATAGTACGTTAAATATAATCTTGGTATTCCATTTCAATATCTTTCAGTGATGTAACACAAAGAGCTTCAACAAGACCCTCTTTCCCAATCCATTATTTATATGGTAGACTTCTCATAACTTTATTTTTTTTTAAAAAAGCTTACAACAATATGATTATAATGGCAGGGTAGGTACCTGGTAGGTACCTGATATGATTATTTTGAATAAATTATATTTCGTTTAGCAAGAGATAATGTTGGGTCAGTTTCAGCAATTGATATTAGCAGCAAGATGTCGAAATGCTGACATGACTGTGTTACTTTAAAGCAATGCTGGCATAAGCAAGGGTTTAATAAGCTCCAATAACTAGGTCACAAAACGCCTTTACGTCTGAGTTAGTGGGTTATAGGACAGAATCCACCGAACCGACCTGGTATTTATTTCAAAGCGTTTACTTAAAAAATGGCAATGGATCAGATGAGTTAAATGGAATTTGGGCAACTTCTGGGTTTTCTTCTCTTTTCATACCCAAGCCACACATTCATTTATTTGATAGTAAAAGCCCTGTCTCTCCTAGCATCATTCCGTATTTATTTATAGCTCCTGATTTCTTCCCTCTTGGACTTTCAACCCTGAGGCATCTGCTTCCCGTTCTTAGGCGCGAACACTAGCTACACCTAGAGATGCGCAGTGTATGGGTAACCTACAACATATGAAATACGTTTTCATGACAAATTAAACGTATATCTTGACTTTTCTAAGAATAGTCTCTGAAGCTCTTTTCCTCAAAATGATTCCTAAAACGTATGCTTATCTGGTTCAAACCGTTAGTTAAGTGTTTAAAAGAACATCCTCATATCATATGTTTACTGGTATGTAAAAGGACTCCTGAAGAACGATTCCGATACAGCCTAGGTGCAAATCTGATCCTGGCAATTGACTGTGTCGTTAACGAAACAAAATTTATGTCGCCCTGCTCTCATTCCATGTTTATTTCATTGTATGCAACATCAAATGGTAACACGACGTGAAGTTTCCTTTGTCAGAACTGTATTTCAAAACAATTCCCAAGAAACTAAAAACGGCTTAAGCATAAATGCGATTTCAGCGACAAAGTTTATTCTGCTACTAGTCCGCACACAGCAACCAGATTGTAACGTTGTCACTTAAAAAGAGGAGGAAGCATGCTGCGATATATGAAAAATGGCTGTTTTTGTGAGTAAGTTTACCGGTGAGCGGAAAATATTTACAGTGGAAAATAAAGCTCTTACTTCTCCTAGCGGGAATCGGATCTTTACACTTCCTTAACTATTTCTTGATTACTTTAGCTATAACATTTCAGAGCCAGGACATTTATTTTTAGCTTTCTTTTAATTCTACATTCTACAATGTTGTTAGTGATTAATAAACGTTTAGACACGAGTTTAGTTCAAACAGTAAATTAAATAGCCATGAACTTTAACTGGCGGCATTTCTTGTCCACTTTAAGATATATCTATGTATTTATTTTAACCTCTCACTGTTTCGATTTGTTCTGTTTCAAATTATAATAATGGAGAATAAAGTTCATTAAAAGAACTTTAAGTATCCATAGAGAACTTTCCCTTTATAAATGTTAAGAAGCGCAATCATATAGTTCTTAAGTAACCTGGATTTCTTTTATGTACATGTAAAATATAATTATTCTGATCAGAATTTAGAGCTTTGAGATTCAGAAGCCTTTCATGGAATTTTTCCATTTTTGAAGGTCTTTTCTCTATGCATCCTATGCTCATCAGTAGTAAAGCAGTTATCTCGCTACTTTATAGTTTTATGAAATATCAGTGTTAATTTTATACCTATCAATTAATGCATGAGTGAGCTGGGAGTTGTTTTGTTTGAAAGGAACGCTTCATTCTTTTGAAGTGTGAAGTAAACATTAATGATCTTTAAAACTAGCAGTTTCACGCACTGCACTATCTCTTTACGGTTTCTATACTATACAATTGTTGTTTAACTGTAGGATTAATTTTTGTGTAAAGATGAGATTTCAGTGTAAACACATGTTGAGCTGTTTCTAATAAGAGATATCTTAGAAAATATATTAATATTCACAGAAAATTGTTTACTATCTACGCTTTATTTATCAACAGAATGAGTAATTTTGCTTCAAATTTGCGGTTTTTTCTAAACTAAGGAATTTTATATAAATCACCGGTTACTCTTGGTACTATTAATATATTAGTTTTTAGTTATTCTGCAACTGTCATCTAAGACATTTACATTGTTTCTTCAGCGATAGTTTTCGTCTCTTAGGACTTGATTTGAGTTATATAGTCGAGTTACATTTGACCTTGACATCGAAATATATAAAATGTATTGTATTGTGACAGTGTTGCCTTTGCAGTAGTTCTCACGTCGTTCGCCTTGGTATGGGAGTCATCGCAGTTGTAGATCTTGGGATGCGTAAAGAACACAGAAAGAGCGGCGTGACCTAACAGAAATATTCGGAATGCGAGACTTTTCTCGCGAGAACGTGATTCTTCTTGAGTTTCGAGATGTTTCCATAAGTTTCGACAAATTTCTGTGACGTCATTTTCTAGCTATAAAAGGAGGATGAATTTCTAACCGGAATGTTGCGAGTTGCGAGTGGTCGGAGTGTTAGCGCGCAATGGGCGCGAACTATGGATGGTTTGCAGCCTTAAACGGATCGAAACGGCGAGTGAATTATTTGCCGCAGTGAATGTAAGACTTCATTTGTAAACACTTTTTTTATTCAGTAAGGACATTTGTTACAATACCTACTCATACCCTTTTAGTTGAATAACGCTATACCTTTAATAAGCGATGATAGATTATCTACATTTTTCTTAGGAAATTCATTTTCTGCGATTATGAACCCCAGTAGTTCCTATCTTTTACTAATAGCGCTTCGCTGACGATTATATAAGTAGCAGTTTAATTTATTACACAGTAATACCTTACTAGTTAAATCAGCAAAGTTAATTTAAAACTTTTAGTATACAAGTTAAATAACAGTTAAAAATTAAAAAAAAAAAAAAAAAAGAAAAACGTACAAACAAGAATTGAATTTTAACATCCTTATGATTATCTTTAAACGCATGACTTTTTCTACCCATTTTGCAACACATATTCATATTAAAGTTTATTCTGCCACCTAGTTCATGTTGATTGGGCTAACATTTGCAAAGATTGTCTTATTCCATAATTTCTCTTAGGAACAATCGGGATAGGGGAATGCAATAGACTAAAGGAATATTCAAATATATTAAGACTTTGTCATTATGTGTAGTTTCATTACCAATTTTTTACAGGAAAAGAAAGAAAAATGTATGTGTTACATTGCTGTCACTTTCTCTACCAACAATTCAGAAAACTCTTGTTTACTTCATGCCAATGGATATAATGATTATCAGAATTCGTTTTATAACATATGTCCACATAGTTACAATGGAAATAAGTTAATTCATTAGTCTAAAGTTATAGTCATATATTTTAAGAACTGACTTGCATTTAACGGTATTGAAATTCCGTTCTCTTTTCAGTATTGAGAAAAAAAGGTATAATAATTTAATATTTTAGAAAAGCACAAACTAAATCAATATGAGATAATATCTCAGAAATGGTTAACTCCACAAAAAATATGTTTAATATAAATTTTCTGCTTTAGCGAGATCTTCATTTTTTTATAATAAGATTTTGTCTTTCTGTTACGGTTTACCATTCAGAATGACTTTAAGGGTATTTTTAGAAAATTCAAGACATATATGTTGCATTTACCTGAAATGTCATAAAATATTGTATTTTAAACGAAATCGAAGTTTTAGTTAGAATAGAATTTCTCATACGTACCATACTTAGTAGAGAAAGTAATTATACCATGTTTTGGTGCCTTACGTGATAACTTCTGGTTATTGTTTGGGTGTTTTATACCATTATTTCAAATTTAACTACGAAGTCAATAAGGGAGTTCGAATGCACCATTATTTGTCAGGTAATCTATTCCTGTAGTTAAGGCATTCCTTGGATTTTATGTCTATGAAAATAGAGGGGGGGTAATTCTGTTGTGAGGTTATTTTACAAGAATTGTTACTTCTGGATATAAGTAATTTTTTGTAATGTAGTATTACTATACTTTTAATGTAAGTAATATTTTAACTTTTGTGCTACTTCAAGGAGTTTCGCAGGTAGACATTGACATTTTCTACCGATACATGTTGAGAGAGAACTTTTGAACCAGCAACTCTATTTCTTTGCCGAATGGTTATTTTCATGGAAACATAAAATCCTACGCCTCAGTAATCATGTCTGACACACAAAACGGTACGCTCTCTTTTATTGTAGAAATGACGAATCGGTTGAAGTTTAGGGAAGTTCAGCCAACATCCAACACAGGTGTTTTAGACAAGAGTAACAAGTTCAAGTTCAAACAACCCTAAAAACGTAAATGAATTCGAAACAAAAGTAGATATTTAAAAGGAAGTTCACTAAATGCTGCTCTCCGACAAAGAAACAAAATATCAGAAAACGAATTATTTTGTATAATACTTAACGATTTGTCAGCGATTCATTACTGGGGGGTCTGTCTCTTAATACTTTGTTTAATACGTTGAGATTATATTTTATTCTAGTGGTCGCAATTCACCTAAACCTAGATTATAGTTGTATTAAAGAAATGTCTAAAGCACTTTACCGCGACATATCAAATTCGTTTCGGTATGACTGTTAGCAATCCCATTACGGCCTTTTATTTTGAATGTTCTCGCAACACTGGATCTCATTCTGATCTCAAGTGTGTTGTAGAGTATCGAAGACAGGATGAATAATTATTAATTGCATTTAGTGACCGTAAGTAGGAAGCAGTAAAAGAAATATATTTATTTTAGAAATCTTGCCCAAACAAGTTTGCTCTCGAGTATAACAGCCGTTTGCTTCATGATGTGTGGGAAATTAAAAACATTCCGCAATATCTAAAAAGATTAAAATAATAATAATATAATCTACACATATAAATAAAAGTATAAACTCAACGAGTTATATGTCTTTGTTTTAAATGTTCAATAAATGGTTAGAGAATGACAGATGAACAGAAATGATCTATGTGGTAGTGAAAGGCCATTAGTTACTTAAATCATTCCAATTCCGAAACTACTTACAGTACCTCTATACACTATCAAGGTGTGTGTGTGTGTGTGTGTGTGTGTGTGTGTGTGTGTGTGTCTGTGTGTGCTTTTTTTTGTCGGAGGGGATTCCTCACTGCAGCCATTGACTTACTGTGCGTCAGACCACAGAAGCATAGAATGAGATGAGAGTAACATCAACGGGCGATCGAAACCGGGCGGATCCCTAACATATTCCAGTTCTTCAACTCGACGCAGGGAGCTCTAGGAGCGTGTACCCTAGGCCTGATAAAACTCCCTAGGTCTACAGATGGCTTCCAATGCCATTCCACCGCTGAGAGCTGCATTTCCATAGCCGATTCATCAACCTTCGCAGTCCTTACCGACTCTTACAACTCTGAAAGTGACTTGTTGGAAGAAATCAAGGCAAAATGAAGGTATATGAAGTTCGGCGAAATAAGGAAAACCTCCCCAGCATTTGCCTAGTGACCCGAGAAACCCCGAAAAAACCCATGCGTCAGAGAAGTCGGCCGCGGGAATCATCACACGACATCGCAAATGCCAGTCTCAGAGAAACGCCTGAGCCATCTGGCTCGGTATCATCATGGCGACTTGAACAAAACAGTTTTCAGAGCGGGTCTTTAACCGATTGTTTGCTTCATCCTGCCGTACCTAGCGATTTTCTGGCGGCACGTCCTGCTTTGACACATTTCTGGCCACGAGAAGAAAGCTACTGGGGTCTGAGGTAACGGATTTGCTTACTACGAAGTGAATATGTGTATGTGAGACACCCATGCTGCCACATCTAACTGATGCGAGAGGTATTATTAACATTTCTAGATTCTCATTCCTAGCGCGCGAGCTATCTGATAACGATATTTATGCATACCGGTACGAGCGTGCAAGAATATATTCGCAATGAAAAAAGAAATATGCCTCACAATTTTCAGAGTTAGCTATTTCGGTACTCGAGAATTTAAAAGTTAATGGTTAACATCCACAAAAACTGTATGTGACATACATTATGTTATGTATTGCTTAGCAAGATTTTTTCTATTTCTTACAACTTACTGGTTTTGCAAAAGTCTTTTAAAATAAGGAGGATATTCTCAGAAAGTTCAAGATGTATATTTTATTTCCCATGAAAATATCTTGAAAAATGTTCCACGTAAACTACTGCTTTGGGGTGACGGGATTTGCTTGCAATCTTCGTATCGCATCCTTAGAGGATACTAAACTTAAATTTAAGTTTGGTACCTAACCAACTTTTCGATTTTGAGTTATGTTGTTCATTCTCAGATAGACAGACACACACACACACATACACGAAACTTTTACTAAAATTTGTTGGGTTTTTTAAATTTGTTGTCTCAAATATAATATAAGTTTCCGGTTAAATCTTAGTATAAACTTTTTAGGTGGAATGCAATGCCTTCTCTGTTACTATGTACAATGTACATACTGATAGAGAAGATAAAAAGTTTGCGTTATTTTGTTTCTTGAGTTTTGAGAATTGAATGGTGTACATCAAACGAGAATTTCTATACTAAATATATACAGTGGTTAAAATAATCAGTTGTAGCTTATTATACCTAATATAAATACTTTTGTGACATTTTATATATTTTGTTGTACCATACCCTAATAATCTTTACGTTTAGTTTTTTACTTACATAATGGTAAATTCTAATGGAAAATATCTACTGGGGTACGAATTTCACTTTGTAGCAATATGCACTTGCATTCGAGGTGAGATTTTACCGGAATATGTTTTTGAATCTCCTGCGTTCAGAAATTCGATGTCGAGATTTCACCAGAAATATATGTTTTGGTATCCCCTACGTTCACAAAAAGCATTTTTAAAAAGTGGCCCGTGCGTGCACATGTGTGTGTATTAAATATATGCGTTAAATGTGACTGTTAAATATCAAACTTGGTATTTGTGTTCAGTGTCTTCTGAAAATGCGACACGAAGATTTTCAAGAATATCCCTCTCACCTCAAATTACCTTTTACAAGGAAAATCCTAATCAATTTTGCTTTTGTAAAAAATGCCTATAATAATTTTGATTAAAATACCAAATATTAAAGATATTTATATCACAAAAAATGTATATTTTGAATACTCTGGGAATAGTTTCTGAACACCTCTTTGGTCTGAATGAATGTTGCAAAATTTTATAGCTGTTAAACCGTAAGACTTAGACAAAAGCTTACTGCACATACATGCATATCTCATTAAAATACATAATATATGTCATACCTTTTTCTTGTAGAGTTGACCGTATTCGAGATAATCCACATTATTTCTTTCAATTTTAAACTTCCTAACTTTTCCCAAACGGGAAACCACGTTTTATTTCATTTCTCTTGTTTTAATACTGGCCATGGAAAGCGAAACGGACCTCTATTGTTTCATATAATGACCAGCTCTTAAAGGGTTGGACTATCGCTTTAGCCTAGAGTATTCCATTATTTCTCTTCTTCTTACAAGAAAGCAAGTAATAAGACCAATTCTGCTAATGTTTATCTCGGTTTGCATGAAGTAGATAAAAGAATAATCTTTTGTAAGAAAAGTTTGCATATGGAACATCTAAAGAAAGCTATGTGAATGGAACACGAGTTTTGGTAATATGTTTCTATGGAAACTTGCAAATATCTAATAATAATGGTAATCATATCTTTTAATAATCAACTGGTTTAGATATTTTTAATTTTTAATTAACTACATCTTAAAATACACTTCACTTCAGTTTTCTTTGCTTTCTGTTTTAAACTTTGATATAAAAATATTTGTACTTTTGTTAATTGCTATTCTTACAATAGAAATTTTGTTGTCTTAGTTTTTATAACCAATGTTTGAAAACCTTAAATTTTGAAAGTGCTAAATCTACCAATTAAGCAAGCATAGTAACATTTAGCTTTTTGTTCCAGGTAAGATGAAAATACATTAGTAAGGGGAAAATGGAACATTTAGCAACATTTAATGGTAAGCTACAAATTATTTCTAAATATTATAGATTTAACTCGGTTGCTATCCCGTGAGGTCATCTGTAATAACCAACACCAAGAAAGCTCAAATCTTTATTTATAAATACTAGACTTCATCTGATTTTATTCTGGACGTTGTTTTGTTGCATTCTGTCCAATACTTCGTGTGTATTTTGTAGGTAAATTAGAATTGGAAAGGTTTTCCCAAATAAGCCATAAAAGAAGGTTCAATAAACTCAATTTACTATAATTTGTCAGTGTCTAGTAATTGCCCTCATTTAATGATGGTTAACTATCCATATCATTTCAAAGATAAATATAATAATTAAAAAAAAACAATGACAAAGCAGATTTATTTTGATGAACCTCTTTTGCTTTATTGAAATGCTCTAGCTGAATCAGAATAGGTAAGAATACGTTAGAATTTATAGAACATTCCTCTTAGAATCTACTCCCAAAAATTAAGAAAGATGTAGTTATCCTCCTGTGTTCCATAACAAAGGTATTAAAGTATTCGGCGAACACCGAAAAGTGAAACATTAGAAATGATCAAGATAGCAATCATTTGCCCTAGAAACAGATACATATTGTTAAAAGTAGCTCACCAAGCTTATATTACTGACCCACGCACGGGGAAGAGCTGGAGAGTAAGTCATCTTGCGACATAGTTAAACTTGGCTAACCTCAGTACGGGAGAATATACCACCTACCAAATCAAACAAATGAAGAACAAACAGCGCTCCGACTCAGCGCACACCATCATGTAACACGAATACAAAAACATGCACAACCATGTGATTTTGTTTTATTTCTAATACCTCAAACAAATTTGTATAAAATAGAAGGCTGAATACTACAGCTATTAAAGTATTCAAAGAATTATTTTCAAATCAAGGATAAATGTCTAGCGTATAGCTCATATATCTAACAGTAAACCGAATGAGATGGCTCTGGCAGTTTCATCTGTGGCCCCTATTCGGAACCGCGGGCTCGGTCCCCTTTACCAGCCTACACGAGGCGAATGCTGAGCAGGTTTCATCCATCTCCCGAATTACTTATCCCACCATATCGTTTACATTCTCATTTCATTTATCCTTCTTGCGATTGGCTTCTTTCAGGAGATGGTTCTCATAGCAACGTGGTAAGAAAACTGTGTTCTATGCACATGACTTTCTCTACATCTATACAATACATTATTATTAAAAAGTTTATTCTTCTATTTACTTAATGCTAATCGTGAAAAAATTAGCAGGAAGGGTCTTATTACTAGCTTTCTTGTAAGTAGAAGGGAAATAAACCTAATTGACTTTCAAATATTTTAAAAACTGGTTTCTATGTGATTGAAGTACCTTTGTTTGTATGGACATGAGCCGACAAATGCCCGTATGAGAAAAGTATTTCAAATCTGAAACTAATAACAAGGAATATCTTAAAAAAGGTAAACCCCACGGAAAAATGTATAAAACATAAACTATGTATTTTAACGAGATCTACATTTTTTGTTAAGTAAATTCTTGCCAATCTCTTACGGTTTACCAGTTATGCTAAATTCCGCAAAATTCATCCAGAATAAACATATCTTTAGAGGCGATTCTCAGAAAATTGAAGAAATCTATTTTATTGGTAATGTTAATATCTTAAATATAAGAGAATTTAATCAAAATCGTTAGAATTATTTTTGAGAAAATAAAAAAAATTCGAAAAATGTTCCATGTATAGGGTAGTTGGGGCAAGGGAGATTTTCTTGAAAATCTTCATCTCGAGTCCTTGGAAGATACTGAAATAAATACTAAGTTTGGTATTTAACGGAATATCCGTTTTAGAGCTATGCTGCCCTCACACACAGACTAGCAGACACACACGGACATTTTTCTAAAAATATTTTTTTGGATATAGGGGCTCTCAAAACATAAATTTCCAATGAAATCATGGTATCGAATTTTTGGGTGCAATATTATACCTTCTCTATACACTATGTATATAGTACGTGTAGAGAAAGAAAAAAGGATGCATATAATTAACAAAGAAGGTGCTGTCAAATTACAAGAAGATAATAAAAATCAGCATAATCCCATTCTTGGTGCAAACAATTTCTCATGCTATTAGGTTGGCATTAACTTTATTTTCTGACTCTCTTCGTCCTCCGACTTCGGATGGTTGCCGGGTTGAGGACCACCCTAAAGGGGGCGTTGGGTCCTATGGCTGTCCGACTTTTGAAAAACGGAAAGACATGATACGTGTAAGTATAAAAAAACAAAAAAAACTAAAAGTATTGTTTGTGGAAACCAATGTTTTTTTTTTTGGGGGGGGAGGGTTCATTTATTTTGAAAGGAAAAGCCTTTAATTTTGGTTTGCTGCTATCTGGTTGTGGGGATCCTATCATTGTTATGCCATCGTTCCTGGTTCTGGTTATCCGGTGTATCCTCTCACCTCACATCACCCTCCCGGGGGCGCCCCTCGTGGGGTGTAGGTGCAGAACTAACATAAGGCTCGATACCAAGTCCCCTTCGTCTGTACCCTATTCCTAATCCTATAACATAACAGTATACACTATGGTGATTTGCACCGATGGTTTTTAAGTCTGGGCTCTAAAGGAACCCCTGCGGGACAATATGATATAATCCTGGCAATCATCAACGTCGTTAAAATCAAATAATTTAAATTTCATTAACAGAAACGAAAAATTATACGCTGTTATCAAGTATTAACAGAAAATATATTTAATTAGTTGTAGCGGGTGGAAAAGCCTAATGCAGAAAACTAACTTAATATTTTTATATAGTTTCAATGACATACTCGGACATCGAATGAAATAAAAGAGTTGCTATGTTTTATTCCACTTTACAAAACTCTTGTTAGATAACAGTAATTGCGTTGATACAACTTAATAAATATGCATTGTTTGGGACAACATGACCTGCTATTTCTAAAGGGAATACATGCTTTCAATCTTTTATATCGACATCAGTTAGTTCTTTGTAATGGCAACGAAGCTTTCGTGGTCTGAATTGGACATTCTTTTGTAATAGAGATTCCGTCCCAACGGCCAAATCGTTTTGCAAACTTGTGTATTACACGCTCGTCTAACATATATGCGAATAAACAAATTCTGACTCTTAGGATCATTATTCGTTTGATATGGTAAATGACACACGGCTGGGAATAAGAACTGTTAAAGTAGCTCTAAATATAGAATTGTGTTAAAGATGCGAAGTCTCACTGCAGTCAGAGAACATTGAGATAAAAGTTCGACGGGGTGCAATGACAAACATACAATCCAGAACAACAAAATCTGATATGTTACATTCACATTACTTTCTCTACATCTCTGTAAAAAATTATGATTAAAAAGCATATTCTTCTATCTTTTCCATGCTAATCGAGAAAAAGATAGCAGAAACAGTTTTATTTGCTTCCTTGTAAGTAGAGGCGAAATAAGGGTATATCATAGGCTAAAGTGATAGTAAACAGCTGCTTGCTATGTGCCTGAGTTCCTTTGTTTGTATGGGAAGGAGTGACAAATTCCTGAATGAGAAAAGTATAATGTTTTAAAGCTGAAACTAATAACAAGGAATATCTCAAAAGTGATCAACTCCAGGAAGAAATATGTATAAAATAAATTGTTTGTTTTAGCGTGCTCTACATTTTTTTTGTGGTAAGTTTTTGTCCATTTCTAACGGTTTAGCAGCTATGCAAAATTCCATAAAATTCAGTCAGAATAATCTTCAGAGACTCTTCCCATAAAAGTCAAGATATGCATTTTACTTGTCAGGTGAATATCTTTAATACACGATATTGTAATAAAAATCCTTAGAGCCATTTTTGAGAAAATAAACAATTTCGAAAAAAGTTTCATGTAAAGGGTAGATGGGGGTGGGGAAATTTTCTTGAAAATCTTCGTGTCGCATTCTTGGAATATACCAAACTTAAATGCTAAGTTTGGTATTTAACGGTTTTTTCGTTTTTGAGATATGCCGTCCACAGACACATAGACAAGAGACAAAGACACACACACACTGATCTTTTTCTAAAAATGCTTTTTTTGGATTCAAGGTACCAAAACATGTATTTATAGTCCATTATCGCCATGGCCAAAATCAGTTTAGTTGAAGTTAAATTGCTTTCTCATGCAAACATGCTTTCCAAACTAAACAGAGTATCGAAGCTATTGAACATCGCTGCGAAAAGTGTATCAAGCTGAAAAGAAACTATGTAGAGATTTTTCCCAAACATTTTTGGGTTTTCTTTGTTAGAACGGGTACTTGTGGGAGAGCCCTCGTAATACAGATTATGTTTAGGGGCACTAAGTGTTTTTTTATTTTCGCAACTCTACACTCCAGCTAAAATGTAGATGGGGAAAACGGGTAGCTACTAGCACATAGATTTAGGCCAGTTTTGCTTCAAGGATGTAATATCTCAGGAGTGTACAGGCATGGACAATGGACAGCAAACAGCATTACACACTTTGCTAGTCTGTCGAAACAAAGCAGTGAGGAGAGAGAAAGGGAGAGAGAGAAAGAGAGAGAGAGAGAGAGAACTTGCAGAGTATTTCCAAAATGATGTAACATGTAATTTACTAGATTATTATAAAATTACACGAAAAAAAAACAACAACACATAAACACAATATATTCAGTTTAATAGTGCTCTGCGCACTGTTAAACTGGGGAGTAAAAAAAAAAAAAAGTAAATGGAATGTTACTTATGGACGCTCTTTAACTGCTGTGGTTCTCAGCGTCCCATTCTATACTGGGCGTGAAAGACCGCTTAATTTTGCTAAGAGGCCTCTCTATCAGGCCTAGGATTCTTTTACGTGCCGTAAATCTACGAGACGGGATCATCGGCTTTACTTCCCTTCCGAAGGAAGCCATACTAATCATTTTTACGCCAGACAAAATGCACCGTCCTCCACCGGGTTTGAACCCACGATCTTGGGTATATGAAGTTAGCAGGGTGATCATTACACCACGGAGGGCGACATACTGGGGAGTAGATTTCCATTCTGAAACTTCGAAAATTACCTAAATTGAGTTCTATTTAGCTGCTGCAGTTTTTAGCGTCTTATTTTTTATTAGATATGAAAGATCGCTTAATTTTACTCAGACGCCTCTTTATAAGACTTGAGGTTCTTTTACGTTCCATAAATCTACGACAAGGGACCAACAGCTTTACTTCCCTTTCCAAAAAAGAAGTAAAAACAATCCATCGCCCTACGCCGGGCGTTTTACATCACGTCAAGTCATGTCTGTTAGTAAATCACAGTCGTTTTTAATACTTTATTTGTATCAAACACGTTAATAATGCAACAACAACAAAGAAAATGTTATATCCGGGAGAAAATTAGAAATGATTTCATCCGAGTTCGAGTGGTCAGTATTTTCACTTGTCAACCCAGAGGTTCCGGATTCAATTCTTGGCTGGGTGGAGGTGCAATACAATACTTTCTTTATACACTATGTACATAGTACGTGTAGAGAAAGTAATACGTAGGAATTGAATCATTGACGTGTTGTGAAGGAAGGCATGTAGTCTACTGGCTCTCTTGTCATTAGTGCGATTTTTTTTTGTTTAATTAACGTTCTATGGTAGCACCTCAGGGGTCTTGGAAAGCTATATGGTTAAAATCGAAGCTCTCTAGTTGTCCACGAGTACAGAATAGTATATAGGAGAAATTGCTAAGAATACCCTCTCACTCAAAAGGTGATCTGTATTGCACACAGCTGAATGTTTGCTTTCTTCTTGATACTGCTTGAGTATCCGGTCGATGTTTACAGAAAGCTGGGGTTTCTAGGGAGGTTAAATATCAGATCTCATATCCCTCCCTCTCTTTCCAATAAAGTTTCGTCTCCGTTATTATGTGTTTTCACTTTGTTTTGCCACTGTCGTTATTTCTAGGTTTTATTGGACATCTGTTGCTACCTATAATTTGATTCCTTAGCTACTACTTGCCTTTATTACATCTAAAAGATAACACAGCCAAGAACAGTTGGGGATTTAAATAAGCATTAATACTTAAGGACTTTACTATAAAGACGCAAGGGTAGGTTTAAAATTAACGTACAATCTAAATGTACGGCACATATTGAGTGGCGATTTCAACTGTCGCTTGCATTGGGGAGGTCGCGGGTTCGCTTCCCGTGAGCGGCCTACCTGATCGTGGATTTTTCGGGGTTTTCTGCGGGTCGCAAGGAGAATGTTGGGTAGGTTTCTTTCATCCTCCGAAAAAAACAGTAAACAAAAATAGTTCTCATTACTTTTTATCCAACCCTTGTAAACAGTTTTAAGTGGAGAAGTTTCATTGTACATTAGCAATTTGGAGCAGATAATTGCGGAAAACAAATAAATATAAACACTTATAAGCATTGATATGCTATATTGTAAGGCTCCTGCCTCACCCTCTCTAAACCTGAACTCCTGCCAGTAGTTACTGCGAGCCAGATAAGGCTATTTCTGCTCATTTTTCTCGATTAACATGAAGTAAACAGAAGCACAAGCTTTTTAACAATAGTTTGTTACAGAAATATAGTGAAAGTAATGTGAATGGAACAATCCAATTTTTTTAATCATCACGATGTACCTCATGAATCTGCGTACAGTTCCAATAGACTTTTCAGTAGTCCAGGAAAGCTGACTGTATAGCTAATAACGTGGTGTGAGGCTTAGAGTAAGCCGATCAGAAGATTTAGTCTCTGAAAAAGTCCATCACATAGCTGTAATTTTCTCTGGAATATTTTCCTTTGCGAACCTCTAGTGATTTTTCCATAGACCGCAGTACACATACTGTAAGTTAAAACTTTGCTAATCAAGTTATTTGCTTATTATAGCTTGTTCGGGTTTCACAATAAACTGTGCAAATTTTTAGCAAGGTATATGGAAGTAATGTAATCAATTTTATTTTGAAGGATATTCCATTTGTAATAATGCTTAGAAGCATTCAGAACTAGAAATTATGCTGGGCTAATTCTAACACTAATGTTCAAAGGTTTTCAACTCTCATGTGGACTAAGTAAAATCTAAAGAAATAAAAGTTATTCAGTGAACAAGAATTATATAAGAACACAGATGATGATGATGATGGTGTTTAAGGGCGCTCAACTGCCGAGGTCATAAGCGCCCTTACGATTAAAACTTGGCAATAGCCAGTAAGAAAATACCAAACAAAAAAGTAAACACAAATAAAAGAGCTAACACAGTTGAAACGGAAGTAACAGAAACGTCCAGCCCTCTAACCAGAGCTGGATATAAAACTCCATCTAAAATCAACACATTAAAACCAAAAGAGTTTAAAAAAACCGCTATCACACTAAAACCTCAAGGTAAAAGAAAGTTTTGCTAAAAATTTAAAAACCCTGTCCACTGCTCTTGGGTCATCTGCCAGGACCTCGGCAAGAGAGGCCGGCATGCCCATAGATGACCGAATGTGTGCCAGGTGACCACACTCCAGCAACACATGACGAACTGTCTGTGCCTCCCCACAGAGCGCACAGACAGGAGCAGGTTCACGTTTAAAAAGGTAACTGTGAGTAAAAATACAGTGGCCAATTCTTAGCCGAGCTAGTACTACCTCCTCCCGGCGGAATAAACGAGAGGAGGTTACCCAGTTGACAGGGAGGTCCTTCACCTCTCGCAGCTTATTACCACGGAGAGCCGACCACTCCGCATGCCAAGTCGAAAAAACGGCTCTCCGTACAGCCACTCTAAAATCTTCTGCTGTTGAATGGGTAATCGTAACACTGGGCGCTGTGACTGCCGATTTCGCTGCCAAATCCGCCGTGTCATTCCCTGGCAAGCCAACGTGTCCAGGAATCCATGCGCACTCCACATTAAAGCCAGAAGCGTGCAAAATGTGGAGAACGTCCTGGATGCGCTGCACCAAAGGATGGTAATTGTACAGCTCACGAATGCTCTGAAGGGCACTAAGGGAATCACTAAGAATAAGGCAGTCACCTAATTTTCGACGTCGAATATACAGAAGGGCTTGATAAATAGCATATAGCTCGGCAGAATATATAGATGTGCAACTAGGCAAACCGTAAGTAGAAGTTGCGGTGCCAGTTACAAAGGCACATCCAACACCGTCGGGGCTCTTACTACCATCGGTGTAAATACAAATACGGCCACTGTATTTGGATAAAAATTCTAAAAAGCAACGACGAATACTATCAAGAGGCGTAACAGATTTCCCGTAGAGCGTCATCCCGAGATCGACATGGGAGGTAGCGCGTAACCAAGGGGGGTGTATACTCTCTCCCTTGGATAACAGCCGAGGAATGTCAACATGGTGCTGGCGTAGAAGCTCACGGAAACGAAAACCTGCTGGCCTGGGGCTCAGAGAGCGGAGGCAGTATCGCTCGTGCAGCTCAGGGGAGAAAAACGCGTGATAAGTTGGATGCCCAGGCATACACTTCAGCCCACAGCCATAATTAGCAAGCAGGACATCACGCCGACAACGCAGAGGAGGTTCTCCCGATTCGGCGTAGAGGCTAACAACTGGGCTCGTTGGAAAAGCTCCAACGGCCACACGGATGCCCTGGTTATGGACTGTGTCTAACCTTCTGAGCACTGAAGGTCGAGCTGAAGAATACACAATGCTGCCATAGTCCAACTTCGAACGAATAACAGCACGATAAAGACGGAGCAATGTCGTCCGATCCGCACCCCAAGACTTGCCACTTAGTATCCGTAAAAGATTTAGAGAACGGTCACATCGTGCTCTAAGCTGTGCTATTTGTGGTGCCCAACAAAGTTTCCGATCGAAGATCAAACCAAGGAATCTCGCCTCGTCTGCGAAAGGAAGTAAATCTGGCCCGAGTCGAAGAGACGGCGGCATATGCCACTTACGGCGCCAGAAGTTAACGCAGACTGTCTTCTCAGCGGAGAAACGAAAACCGTGTTTCGAGCTCCATGCATAGAGATTGTCCAAACACCGCTGGAGACGGCGTTCCAAAAACGGTGTACGCTGAGAAGTACAGAAGATGGCAAAGTCGTCCACGAATAAACAGGAAGAGACACCTTGAGGCACACATAGTGATATGGAATTTATCGCAATAGCAAATAGAGTCACGCTGAGTACCGAGCCCTGCGGCACTCCGTTCTCTTGAATAAAATGGTTAGAAAAAACCGAACCCACCCTCACTCGAAAAACGCGGTCCCGCATAAACTCCTGAATGACCAACGGTAGGCGTCCACGTATGTTCCAGTTGTGCAGAGAACGCAATATTCCCGCCCGCCAACACGTGTCGTAGGCCTTCTCGAGGTCAAAAAATATCCCAACTGTGGGGCTGTTCTTAAGAAACCCGTCCATAATCTGAGTTGACAGAGAGACAAGGTGGTCAGCAGTTGAACGTCGTCGTCGAAAGCCACACTGGATGTTCGTCAGAAGATTGTGGGATTCCAGCCACCACACCAACCGTCCATTGATCATGCGTTCCATCACCTTGCAAACGCAACTGGTGAGGGAAATAGGACGGTAACTGGAAGGAAGATGGCGGTCCTTTCCAGGTTTAAGAATGGGTATGATGGTGGCCTCCCGCCACTTGTCTGGAAAAATGCCATCAACCCAGACACGATTATAGACCTCGAGTAGGAAATCTTTGCCATCAGGAGAGAGATGTTGCAACATTTGGACGTGGATACCATCTGGACCTGGTGCTGAGTGTCGTGAAGAGGAGAGTGCATTGTCTAGCTCTGCCAGGGTGAAAAGGCGATTATAATCCTCAAGGTTGCCAGAAAGAAACGAGAATTCTTGAGATTCCACCTGGTTCTTAACTGTAAGAAACTCAGGGGAATAGTTGCCTGAGCTAGACACCTCAGCGAAAGCACTGCCTAAAGTATTCGCCACGTCAAATGTATCAACAACAGCTCCGGTAGGTGTTTTGAGACCGGCGATGGGCATATGGTTCGGTTTCCCAGCCACACGTCTTAACTTATCCCATACGACAGAGGAAGGTGTATGTCGATTAAAGGAACCCACGAATTTATTCCATGACATCTTTTTGCTATCCTTAATAACCCGCCTAGAATGTGCACGCATCCGTTTATAGTGTATCAGGTTATCCAGTGTAGGAAAACGCTGGAAAACCCGTAGAGCTCGTCTGCGAGCGCGAATAGCATCCCGACAGTCAGCGGTCCACCAAGGTACCGGAAATCGACGGCTGTAGCAAGTCGAACGCGGAATGGATTGCTCAGCAGCAGAAAGAATGGTCCCTGTAAGATGTTCGACCAAGTGGTTCACAGAGTCGTGCTCTTCGTAGCTAAATTCAGCCAAGTGGGAGTACAGTTCCCAGCTGGCGTGGTCTAGGCGCCAACTAGGTAAACGGGTGGAACATACAACGGGTGTCAAGACACTAATACGACAAGGAAAGTGGTCACTAGAATGCAAATCCGAGATGATATTCCAGCATAAGGTGACTGCCAGCTGAGGGGAACAAATTGCAATGTCAATGTGTGAAAAACTATGAAATGCGTCAGATAGAAAGGTGGGCTCTCCGGTGTTCAAGAGAGCAAGATTCTGACTATCCAAGAAGTCTTTAAGTAGCGTACCTCTCGCACAAGCCCGAGGAGAGCCCCAAAGAGGGTGATGGGCATTGACGTCGCCTACCAATAAAAAGGGTGGTGGCAACTGCGAAATGAGGTGTTCTAAGTCGCTGTGCGAGAGGTCCGCAGATGGAGGCAAATAGATACTGCAAATGGTGAATGAAGCGGAGGGTAGCTTAATGCTGACAGCAACGGACTGGATTGCAGATTGTATGGGTACGGAGTTGGCAAAAATATCATCTCGAATAAGCATCATAGTGCCCCCATGTGCCGGGACACCGTCCTCCGGGGATAAATCACATCGTACGGAGGAGTACTGCCTGATGGTAACGGTGTCCTGTGGACGGAGCTTCGTCTCTTGTAAACATACAGCCAAGGGTTCATGCTGGCGCAGCAACAAGTCAAGCTCTGGTCGATGTGGTCGAATTCCGCGTATGTTCCAATGGAGGATAGCCATTGAGTATATTATGGGATAAGTTTCAAATCGAAAGACGCTTCTGCAGATTGGGATTAGCTGGTCGGTTCAATTTGTTCTTCTTAGGCGTTGGGCTAGTACTATTTTCAGGAGCACGATCCTGCCGTTTCCGCACTGTCCCTCTGGCAGTGGCGGCAGAATCCTCCTGGTCCATCTCCTCCACAAGGGAGGTCCCTTTTTCAAGAGCAGTTTTAGGTCCAAGTAGTTCGAACCGATTGGATGTGCTGATCGGCGAAGACGGCCGTCGCCGATTCACGCCCTCCTCCCCAGATGACCCTTCAGAGGAGGATACACGTGTGGAGTTGCGTGAACTTTTCTTACCTTTAGATGACTTGGTAATAGATTGCACATTCTCTTTCAAGAAGTCTTGTCGTACATACTTGGTCTTAAACTGTTTTTCCGGGGCAGAAGACGTCGTGAATTTACCAACTTTAGTTCCAGAGGTCGAGGCTTTCGGTGACAACTGTGCAGGACTATTCTGTAAGCTAGCGGATTTGGCAGATGTTGATACCAACTTGGGTGTAGGTGCCGAAGGCTTTGGCAGCGCTTGGGCTAAAATAACCTTTTCCGCAATTGTAGCCCCGTTCATATCGCCGGTCTGTGTTGCGATTTCCCGACGCGGTACCGGTTTAGCTGCAACTGAGCTATAGGTACCGGACCTCGGGGCAGAGGGTTGGCGGAGTCGCAGGAGCTTCCGGGCTTCCAAGAAGGACACCTTCTCTTTCACCCGTATCTCCTGGATCGCTCGTTCCTCTGCAAAACGGGGGCAGTCTCGGGAACTAGATGGGTGTTCCCCGTTACAGTTCACACACGATGGAGCTGAAGCACAGGCCCCATCGTGGGAGATGTCACCGCAGTGGACGCAGATGGACTTGCCGGTACACAACTCACTAGTGTGACCAAAACGTTGGCATTTAAAGCACCTCAGCGGATTGGGTATATAAGGCCTAACTTCGATGGCTTCATACCCTGCTCTAATCCTTTGAGGCAGATCAACCCGATCAAAAGTAAGAAACAGGGTACGAGTAGGCAGGAATTCACCGTTGATCTTACGTTGTACCCGATAAACAGCTGAGACACCCTGAGTCGCTAGATTTTCTTGGATCTCCTCAATAGACAAACCGTCCAACGCGCGGGTTGTTACTACACCGCGGGAGGAGTTCAGCGACTTGTGCACCTCGACCTTCACTGGATAGCTGGCTAACATGGTGGCTTTGAGTATCCTTGCAGCTTGCGAGGCGGAGTTGGCTTCGACAAGAAGTGTACCATTGCGAGCTCGAACGCAGGATTTAACAGGACCAGCAATGGCATCGAGACCCTTTTGGATAGTAAAAGGGCTCACCGTAAGGAACTTCTTACCTTCCTCTGTCCTATGAATGACCAAGTAGCGAGGACCACATGACTCGACTACTTCCTTTCCAACTTCTTTATTGAGGGGTTTTTGTTTTGGTGCCATAGAAAAAATTGTATAAATTCATCCCCCAGTGCTCCCCACCCACCACGGAGCCCAACGAGGGGTCACCCCACTGGGGTGACAGGGCTACACAGGGGATATAGCGGGCTCGCCGTCCCACTCACCCTGGAGTTCGGTGTAATACCTAGTCCTGGCCGATTGACTAGGGGTGGGTTAGTCCCTAGCCTCCCGTTTAGGCAAATCAGAAACCAAAGCGGTGTATTAGGCTGCGCACCCTCCCCAGTTACTGAAAGACAGAAGCCCAGGCTCAGGTACGCAACCCTCAACCAACCAGGATATTCCTTTTCACCGACACGGGTCTCCACGCACGGCCTACACGTGGGTGGGCATTTTCACCTACTGACTCCCTCACCACTCTGAGGTTGCCCACAGAGGGAGTCAAGGTGGCTCGGGACCCCGGGTGCGCCTAACCCGTACCTACCGTAGTAGGCCCCTGGGGGGATATAAGAACACAGCACGATCACTTTGATTAGATAGAAAACTTGTCCAAACTGAAATAGAGTACCACTAAATAGCTTCAGCGTTCATACCTGATCATATCAGTTTATATTGTAATTCTCATAAAAGTAATAAGTATATTATAGAAGTCTCAAAGTTAATTGAGCTGAATAACCTAAGAGAATGGAGAGGCAGCTGCAAACTGCCAGGTAGCCGGACCAGCCCGCATCACTTATCAACAGCTGGCTTTCGTTTAATGTTATACTGCGTTGCATTATCGTTTTATTGTTTAGCTTTTTAAGGCAATAACTTTAGAGCTATTAATTTAAAGCATACATTTGATAAAATGTCTGTGTTCAAATTGTCCGGAGATCCTGGGCTGAATTCCTGGATATTTGAAAATATTATAGATCTAACTTTTTACTTTCTCTAGCACGTATGTACAGTGTACATAGTAGATAAGGAAAGTATTGTATTCCACCCAGAATTCAATACGGAGATTTCATCGGAAATACATACACTGAATAAAAAAAAAAGAAACAACCAACATATATCACTTTCTCCAGCACGTATGTACAATGTACATTGTAGACAGAGAAGGAACTATATTCCATCCAAAAATTCCATACCGAGGTTTTAGAGGAAATAGGTACATGTTTTAGAGTCCTCTGAATCTAAAAAAGCATTTAAGAAAAAGACCCTTAGTGTGTATATGTGTATGTGGTTGTGGGTGTGTGTTTGTGTGTGTGGACAACATAGCCCCAAACCGAAAAGGCGGTCAAACTTGGTATTTAAGTTCAACATGTACGAGAGATGAAGATTTTCAGGAGAATCCTCTTCCCCCAACTAATCAAGTTTGATTTTCTCAAAAATATCTCTAGGATTTTGATTAAAATAAGATTTGGTTAATATCTTCTTATTAACTACGAAATGTACTTCTAGAGTTTTCTGGAAATTGCCTCTGAAGCGAGGTTCATTCTGGATAACTTTTGTATAACTAGTAAACTCTAAGAGATGGAAAGAAAGCTTTCTACACAAACATGTATGTCTCATTAAAACTCACTATTTATGACCTTTTCCTTTGTGTAGAGTTAACCATTTGCGAGATATTACGGGTTATTGGTTTCAGTTTTAATCTACTTAACATTTTCTCACAGAAGAGTCATCTTTCTTTTTGTCTCTTTTGTTTATTTCTAGCAAGCAAACATAACTACTTCAAATACTTCACATAGCGACCGGTTTTTAAAAGATTTGACTATCGTTTTAGTCTAATGCATTCTCTTATTTCCCTTCTACTTACAAAGACGTAAGTAATAATACCAATTCCGCTAATGTTAATCTCGATTAACCCTAATTCTTAATATCGAATTATTGAATATTTTTCTACATTTCTACTTACTATTCGCAAGCAGTAGAGAACGTAATAAATGGAGAAAGAAAAAGTATTCAATAACAAATAAACCTCTTAAATTACTTTTAAGATACCAGACCAATATTAAACAATTAATGTTTCTTAAATAACAGGGAGCACATTTAGAGCTTTATCGCTGAGCTTTCTTTATAAACATTCTTAAGTTTTCTTCACCTATGTGTTTCAAAAATTAATGTTTACATTTCTCAGAATAGCAGTCTAAAATATATAAGTATAAATATAAGTTTACAATCATTAAAACCATGTACTTTTACAAAGTTAATACATATAGATTTAACCGATCGTAATGGCGGCGCGGTAACATGTGCGACTCGTATTCCGGAGGTCCCGGTTTTGATCCCAGGCGACTATCCCACTCTAACGCACGGGTTTTTCTGCTATCTCCGAGGTCCTTAGTCAAAAGCTGCGGAGGTTTGTCATCTACCACGACTTTTTTTATAATGTTTCCCCTTCATTCCGGTTTCCTCTCATCCTTAAAGTGCACTTCCGGATTCATGATGTATGGCAGTGCGGGCAGATGGCGCGTATATATGCAATTGGAAACATATCTCCACATGGTTGCCAGGTCGATGGTTGTTTGCATGCCCTCTCTGGCGGCATAACAGTGGGACAGCATCGGCTTGAAAAATTAAGGGTTTCCGCTGGTCTCTTGCAGCCTTCTCTGATTTCTACACGTTATCCCACCCATCTAAAGGGTATTAATCACAATAGATCTGCATAGGACGTAGGGTGCAAGGTGTTTCTCTCCCATATTGCCTACCATTTAAGTCTTTTTCATTGTTGAGCAGTGCTCTAATTTGGCAGGTTTGTCTACTCCATTACCGTGAAGAATATATGTATGTATTGTCGTAATTATTTAATACTTTAAGACTAGGCATAACAAGTTTTAAAGTCTGGCTTTTGTGTTGAAATTGCTTATAGTGTTCAAGCTTATGAATTTCTAAGTATTAGAGGAAAGGAAGTGAAACTGAACTATTATTGGCCTTTATGCAGCGACGTCGTAGGCAACAAACCTTCCCATCCCTCATACAGGCTGTTGCGTTTGCAGTTGTCACTCTCGAAACCGCATGTACTTGCTCGTCAGTGACTAATGGTTATTTTATTTACATTCACTATATTGATAATGGTCACTTGAAGTCATCAGATTAATAATTTCTATCACTAATAACAATACACGGGCTATTCAGAAAGTAACCACCGATTTGGCTTAACTAAATAATAACGAAATATATCAACCCAATAATTTATTTACAAAGTTATAGTACCATAATCTATTTCTCAACGTAATCTACATTCTGTCAAGACATTTATTGTCAGTGATACCAGTTTTTCAATGCCGATATTATATTTTTCTACCGGCAAAGGACTTATTCGTTTTTTTAATGCAGAAAATGTTCGGCAATCGAACTTTTTAGGAAAATAATGCAAGTGCAAGGTGATAATGCAATGAAAGGATTTTCATTAAGAAAATGGCACATAATATACGAATAATCGAGGAAAAAACCAGTGCACGACAAAGACCGGAGAGGAAGTTCCTCAATCGTTATGAAAGAGTTGAAAGCAGATGTCGATAAAAGAATTCAGATAAACGTTGTTTCTCTTTGGACACCGTGCATGACTATGGGCAGAAGAGATTTCTTAAGCCATGAAAACCTCTAAGTGACAATGAATTCTTGATCTTTAGCGAAAGAGAAGTATAACGTCTGCATTGAAAAATCGGTACCACGTAACAATAAATACTAGGATAGCATTGGCAATTGCGTTGAGATAATATAAGGCACTGTAGCTTTGTGAGGATATCTTTCGTTATTATTTAGTTTTATCAAATTGGTGGTTACTTTTTGGATGCCCCTAGTATATTACATTACTATTAGTATGTTTTATTTTATATACATTTTTCTTTTATTGACTCTGCAATTTTAATTCATACTTGCTTATACTATTTACAGCACACAAAAGCTACTTGAACTCAGTGTTAAACTATGGTAAATACTGAGCATTAATAATAAATGTGTTGCATTCACATGACTTTCGTTATCCATTCTGCAACAAACTACTTTTACTAAAGGTTATTCTTCTATTTCATGTTAATCAAGATAAACTAACAAATACCTATATTGCATAAGTCCCTTTAGGGCAAATCTTTTAGGAGCTTGTCGCTATGTGATGGTTTTAAAATTTGGTTCTCTTTCCATTGCTAGGATGAAAAAGAGGGAATAACGGTTTCATTTGTGAGAAAACATTTAAATATTAGACAATTTAAACAATGTAAACCAACATCACCGAAATAATTAACGACACGAAAAATGTGTTTGATATAAATTATATGTTTATAATACAATTTTGTCTATATCTTATGGTTTACTAGCTTAGCAAAAGTAAGAATAAAAAATAAATTACCTCAGTGGCTATTCCCAGAAAGTTCAAGATATACATTTATTTGGCATGAAAACAGCTTAATCATAAATTATATTTTAATCCATATTGTTACAATTATTTTTTATGAAAATAGAAATTTTCGAAAAAAATTTCCATGTAAGGTATAGTTTAGAATGGGGAATTATTTTGAAAGTCTTTTCCTGGAAGATGCTCAGCTTAAATATCGAGTTTGGTATTTATTGGCCTTCTCTCTCGCACACAACCTTTTTCTAAAAATCTGAAGTGTTCCATTCACATGACTTTCTGTACATCTCTGCAACAAATTATTGTTAAAAAGCTTATGCTTCTATTTACTTCATGCTAATGGAGAAAAAATTAGCAGAAATAGTCTTATTACTTACTTCCGTGTAAGTAGAAACGAAATAAAGTACCATAGGTTAAAGTGATAGTCAAAAGCTGGTTACTATGTGACTGAAGTCCCTTTGTTTGTATGGACAGTAGTTGACAATTTCCTGTATGAGAAACGTATAAGTATTTTAAAGCTGAAACCAAAAACAAGGAATATCTCTAAAGCGATCAACTCCAAAATATATACAACATAAATTGTGTATTTTAACGTGCTCTTCATTTTTGTGTAGTAAGTTTGGCTCATCTGTTACGATTTAGCAGTTATACAAAACTCCGTAAAATTCATCCAGAATAAAGTAGTCTTCAGAGGCCATTTCCACAAAATTGAAGGTATACATTTTATTTGACGGGCAAATATCTTTACTATACGATATATTAATCAAAATTGTCAGAGCCATTTTTGAGGAAATCAAAATGTTCGAAAAAAGTTCCATGCAAACGGTAGTTTGGGGGGGGGGGTTCTCAAAATCTTCGTGTCGCATCCCTGGAAGATACTAAACTAAAATTACAAGTTTGATATTTTACCGACTTTTCGTTTTTGAGTTACCGTGTTCACACACACACACAAACACACACACACACACACACACACAAATATGGACCTTTTTCTTAAAATGTTTTCTTTACAGGAAACCCTAAAACATATATTTCCGGTGAAATCTCGCTATGAATTTTTGTTTGGAGTGCAATACACTCTGTATACACTGTATGTATAATATGTGTAGAGAAAGTAAAAATAGTTGTTTTTTATTAATTCGGGGCTTTGAAATATATGTTTTCGGTGAAATCTCCACATTGGATATTTGTGTGGAATATAATATTTTCACTACTTATTATACGTCGTAGTGTAACTAAAATTGGGTGTTTTTGCAATAGCTTTGTATCCATATTGCAACAAAGCATTTTAATAGTTGGGTTTGTTAGGTATTACTCGATTCTTTGCCTTTGATTAATGTATATAATGATAAAGTTTTTCAGTTGTGGATGCTTATATGCCTACCATGAAAATAATATTGGAGCAGTACACAGAAGTAAGCGCCTGTAGTGCCACGAAACTGCTGGTTCAGTTTTCCACAGAATGGGAACTTTCTCAATGGGGCGTGATCAATGTGAATCTGGTGCCCACACGATACCTTGAGGGAAGCAGAGAACGACAGTTGATGGCGAAATCCGACCTAATAAACACCAACGTTAGGGAGAGGCGAGGCACTGAATACTTGCCCCTTGTAACGGCCATGAAGGAAAAAATCGAAAGTTAGCGCAGGGATTTGATACGGACGAGGGGTTTTATAGCTACAGGCAAAGGACGAGAGATTCTGCTGTTAGATGCATACAGGATGTTTCGGTGAGTAGGTGTGCTAAACTTTCATGTATGTTAGGTAGCGTCAAATGGAGCAACTTTTGTCCACAATACGTACATCCGGTGATGCTCCGGTACAAAGCCACATTTCCATCCTTCTCCATTGGTCTAGAAAAGTTTCTCGTTTTCAGAACGACACACGTGTATCAAAGTAATAACTATTGTTTTGTGGTGCATCTTTTCATCTTTCCTGTATGCAAACCCAATTATAGGTTTTCATATAACATAGTACTTTTTTATTTACAAATATTACGGGAACTGTTACGAAGCTGGTGAGAACGGTTATACCCATATTCTTTGTGGTCGTTCTATATGTCTCCATCCTTATGATTTATTCGGTCTTTGCTGCCAGTCATTTGTCTGCGCATGACATCAACACTAGATAGCGAGTTTATCGCGCAATGCCTCTTGCAGAGGGCTAGAAAACAATGAGTAGAATGGGTAGATGTCAAAAGTTTTGAATCATTTTAGTGAATTGGAACTTTTATCGGAGCTTTCCAATATTTACCTTAGGAACATTCGGTTGCGTCTCATAAACTTGCAATCGCAGCATTTATGCTGATAGGCAACTAAATTAATTGGACGGTTATATTAATGTACAGGGCTTTAATGACGTAACTCCCTAGTACAATAAACGCTCGTTTATACTCTTTACAGCAGTGAATTAAAACTGCCCTACAAAGAAAAATTAATAAAACGCATATTCTATGGTCGGTAGTCATTTCCACCACAGGTGAAAAAAACGCACAAAATGTCCGGTGAAAAACAGTTCTGCACCGCCCAGTGCATGAACCTGTATACGAAGTCAGCAACTCAGGCAATCCAAGGCTCAATTCCGCAGCTCCCTTCTGACACAAGGACTCGCTGAAGTAATAATGACCTCGTGCATTTAAACCCACTGGCGCTAAAGACCGAATAAATCTGATAATGTAATATAATTACTTATGAAATTTCAAAAGACGCATTCTTGTACACCGTTGTTCCACTGTCGCTGAAGTATCTTCTATTACATGCTGTTCCCCCCATCATTTCCTCATGTCCACATTCCTTAATCCATCTGCTCTTGTTGCATCCAATATTGATTTTAAACATCTCATTTGTTTGCTTCCTGCTTTGACTTCTTAAGATTTCCTAATATCTAAGTCTCAGACCATATTTCAATACCGGCTTAACTACAAGTTTACGAACCTTTAGTTTTATTGCAATACTGACTTCTGTGAATCTTTAGTTTTATATATCGCTTAGGTACAATTCTATATGGTTTCCTCTATGTTTTCTCCAATATCATTTTTTCTTTCAATAGTTGATATTTGGGACCATAAACATTTAAGCGCTGCTACTTATTAGATTGCCTTTCCCTCTATTTACATATCCGCTCTAATTTGTTCTTTTTCTTTTCATGATGTATTTATTGTTATTTCTTTCAATTTGAATACTGATTTTTTCTTTTTACTGCGAATGCAAAATCTTCCAACTCTTGAGCTTCTTTTTCAATATTGTAGCCTTGGTGACGTAGCTGGCCACGCTATCATCGCGTCCTAGTTCAGTATAGGTCTTAGAGTATTTGGAAAAAGAACTTCCACCCCACCTTACAACTCCCCGCTTCAAAAACTGCATTTGTCAAACCATTTCTTGGGTGCAAATATCAAGCCTGGCCATTATTTTCTCTTACAGATCGAAAACTTAATTGATACTATCATAAATATCTATAATTTAGAGTATATTTACTGATTAATCTGACATCGTTTCATTGCAGTATTAGGAGGAACAAAAGTTTTGTGATTTATCAAATTAATTAGTTACCCCAGATGGTGATTAAGTACGAAAGCATAACTCAGTAATCTGTGAGAAGTTTCAGCTGGTGCCGTACGTAACACCACCTCCGGAGTTCCTTCATAACCTGCCAATTTGTCAAGAAGGATTTAGAGCCGAGGGCGAGAGCAGCAGACATCATAATTACTAATTACGGCAACCGACCTCTTCACCACCCCTCCCAGGTCCCTGCAATACACAACAAGAACTTGCCATGCAGTAATTGCTCAAGCTTTCTACCGTACAGTCCATGCAATAAAGTTATTAATACATACTTTAATTTTAAGGATAACACATCAAGTTTCTTTCCCAAGGGAGGCGATTTAGTCAGATTTTAGCGCCCACATCACAAAAAGTAAAATTTACAAGTGACATTAATAAACCGATTGCTATGTCATTTTAAACGAAAGCGCGCAATATAATTGCGCAAAGTTAATGACTGATCATAAGGTTTTTATTCTGTGGTTTATTATAATAAGAAATGTTGGATTACTTTTTATTACTTTCTCTACACATACTTTGTGAGTGTGTGTGTGTCTGTGGGCAGCATAGCTCAAAAACGAAAAGTCCGTTAAATACCAAACTTGATATTTAAGTTCAGTATCTTCCAAGAATGCAACACAAAGATTTTCAGGAAAATCCCCCAAATTTCTTTACATGGAAAAAATGTCGAAACTTTTGATTTTATAAAAAATGGCTCAACGATTTTCATTAAAATATTGTATATTAAACATAATGACATGACAAATAAAATTTATATCTTGAATTTTATAGGAATAGCCTCTTCATTTTGGATGATTTATTTTTAATTTTGCATAACTAGTAAAGAGATAGAAAAAAAAACACATCACACAAAAAATGTAGATCTGATTAAAACACGTAATTTATGTAATATACATTTTTTTCGTGGAGTTGACCGTTTTGGAGATATTCCTTGTTATTGGTTTCAGTTTTAAAATACTTAAAACTCTTCTCATGCAAATAAACGGATTTCAATTCCATAGCAACCACATGTTAAACCATTTGAATGTCAGTTTAACCTAGAGTATTCCCTTATTTACCTTCTACTTATAAGGAACTAAGTAACAAGAGCGTTTCTACTAGTGTTTACCTAGATTAGCATGAAGTGGATAGACGAATAGTTATTAACAATAATTTATTATAGAGAAGTGGAAGAAGTCATGTGAATGGAACACATCAGAGTTTTTAATATTTTAGTATACTAAAACGTGTCAGAATGAGACAGCAACTCAAGATCCATACTGTACAAACCGTATTAATTCTCAAATATGAATCTTTGGGATTAAATGTTAGGCATGTTTTGTTACATGGAAAATTCTGATTAAATTTAACATTTTGGAATTTTGAAAGACTTGCAGAATTTAGAAAATTCAGATTCTTAGAAAGAGAGAGAGAGTAAGGGAGTGAGGGACAGAGGTGAACAAATTATCTGTCCTACATTCATCCGGAATACACAACAAATAGAAAATGTTTTAATATAGTTTGCTAATGCTTTTGAAAATAAACCATCCTGTTATTAACATTCCTTTTTGAAAATAATTATATCCTAGTTATTTATATTAAACGTTTTGTGTTTTTTACAGTTTCGAAATGAGTATCGGTATTTATGTTTTACTTCAGGTATAAATATAAATGCAAATTTATATCGTCTCTTAGAATTTGCATGAGAATTTTGTTAAATTCGTGAAATTTACTTTTAAAAGCAAGCATAACATTCATGCAAGTCTTCATTACAGGTAGAAAAATACACCCATGCGCATACAATTACCTCAAAAACACTCATGTTGTGAATAGTTTAAATTTCTAGAAAACATATAACATGCACCTAAAATAGCAGTAATTCTATTTCCAATTCCCTTCCTCTTTTTACTTTCTCTAAACGTACTATGTACATAGTGTACAGAGAAATTATTGTAATGCAACCCAAAGTTCTATTCTGATATTTCACCGGAAATACATGTTTTGGGCCCCCTGAATCCAAAAAAAGCATTCCTGGAAAAAGGTTCGTGTGTGTGCGTGTGTATGTGTGTGTGTGTCTGTGGACAGCATAGCTCAAAAACGAAAAGACCGCTAAATACCAAACTTGGTATTTAAGTTTAGCATCTTGCAAAAATGCGACACGAAAATTTTCAAGAAAATCCTTCCACCCCCAACTACCGTTCACATGGAACTTTTTCGAAAATTTTGATTTTCTCAAAATTGCTCTAACGAGATAGTTATCTGATAAGTAAAATGTATATCTTGAATTTTCTGGGAATAGCCTCTGAAGATGATTTTATTCTGGATGAATGTTTAGGAATTTTGCATAGCTGCTAAACCGTATGTAGAGCACATTAAAATACACAATTTATGATATATACATTTTTCTCGTGGAGTTGATCGTTTTTGAGATAATCCTGGTTTTTGGTTTCAGCTTTTAAAAACTTATACTTTTCTCATACAGGAATTTATCAACTTCTGTCCATACAAACAAAGGAACTTCAGATACGTAGCAACTAGTTTTTGACTATCACTTTGACCTATGGTACTCCCTTATTTCGCTTCTATTTACAAGGAAGCAAGTAATAAGATTATTTCGGGTAATGCTTTCTCGATTAGCATGAAGTAAATAGAAACATTACCTTTTTAACAATAATTTGTTGTATATATGTAGAGAAAGTTATGTGAATGGAATACATCAGATTTTTTTTTTGCATAAACAACGAAAAATTCAAAAGTATAAATTCTACATGCCACAAACCTATATGCTATTTTGGTTACTGAATTATTTGTCATAAATAGTGAAAAGAAAGAAGTTAGCTACCAGTTTTGCTATTAAGCCACATATGTCGATATTCAAAGTGTGCATTAAAGATGAATAGGGTACGGACGGAGGGGACTGGACAACAATCCTTATGTTGGTATTGTACCTATGCGTCCGTGAGGGAGAGTTTCCGGACGGCCGGAACCTACACATACAATTTTCAGATAGAAAATCCCGAGAGTTGGACAGGCAGACCTCCCACCCCAGCAGTGCGGGGAGCGGGGATCCTTATCCCGGCAACCAGCCGCAGTCGGGGGACGGAGAGAGTCACTTCGAACATACTTTTTCCGTGACCTGCCACCGAGCGCCATGGCCGACACTTCCAACCCTGAAAGAAATCAACGAGATGAAGGATGAATGAAATGATAATGGAGGGTCAGGAAATGAAAGAAGCCTAACCAACATTCTTTGGCGACACGGGGAAACCACCGGAGAAAAACCTATGAGTCAGGCAGGCCGACCACGGGGAGCGAAACCTGCGGCGGTAACAGGGGTTCCGGGTTCGTAACCCGGATGCAGGTTTTGGCTATTAAGAATTGTGTAGATATGTGAATGACCTAGCCCACGATTTAGTTAGCATGGAATCTCTTTTCAGGTGTGGTAACACACAAGTGATTTTCTTGAGTTCCAGATTATTATCGAACTCATTTATTCATTTTGTTCGGCCTTTTATGCTGTCGAACACACACGCATTCCTCCTGTATTTTCTACTCTTAAGTTATGTTTTAAGCGACCGCAACTATTATTACTTATTACTTTTGGTGCAGTGGTTTTGGCCCGTATTAAATCAACACTACTTCTGTCGCAACCACGGGTAGCCTGTACGGCTACACCTCGCGCCCAAATATCATATGTTAACTCCGCGGATGTTTCATGCCAAGTGCCAAAGTGTCGCTTGACCAGCAAGGGAATTGCTTCTCTTCTCCTTGCTACGTACACCCTCGAGCAGTGTAACCTCACCCCTTCAGTCTAATGTCCTACCCTTAACGGCACTATCCTACTAGGGTCGCTCGTCAGCCCGTGACAACTCGGCTACTTAGACGTTTTTGAAGTATTTCTTCCCTTTTACCTTTTAGCCCCGTGACAAGACACATATGCTCGTAGGCTTTCACGGCCGGTGTTATTATTGATTATTATAACATGTCCGGGCTTGTAGCGACGTTCCTGCCCAGCCTCATTCTAAAGATGTCCTCCACAGCTGAGGACGAAACGTCAAGTTTTAATTATTTTAATAATGCTAATATTGGACCACAGCCTACAAGCCCAGACATGTTATATTTTATCAAGACATATACAGTCTCAATCCGCGACCTTACAGGCCACAGATAAAACCACTGAGCTCTGTGTTCCATTCATTAAAACTTCAGAGGAATAATACTTTCACTAGATGACTAACTTTATGAACCTGATTAATATAAGTTTGCGCTAGCGTCAGTATAGCTTCACTCTACTTAATCGATCTGTGTAACATACTGCAATGGTATAACAGGAATGTGGCATTAATTTCAAAATCAAGCAATTAAAATTGGTACTTATCGTTCTGATCTTACCCAGGTGGCCTGGATTCGTTCCCAGGTGTCCGCTTGTGGAACGTTGATGGACAAAGCGGCGTCTTGGCGTATTTTGTCCCGGTTCTCTGATTTTACCCACTATTCACTCGACCAATTACTCCATATTCATCTTTCTTTTCATTCATTTTACCGTAATTTCATATTTCACTTTCTCACAATCATACCAGGCAGCGAGGATCATGCATCCTGGCTTCTCTCTAATTCAGAGCCACAGAGGGTAGAGAGAGAGAGAGAGAGAGAGAGAGAGAGAGATAATATTTTGTGCATGGCCTGCTTTTATGCCTTGTAGCTCCTATCACTCCTATCAAAGGAATTCCCACGGAGGTTTTAGCATAATGGTCTGATACTTCTTGTTCGGGTGCATATGATATTATAATTATGCTGTTTTACGTATCTTTAGTTAGGTTTCCTGTGCACGTTGAGCAAACAATCGAGAAAAGACATTAGCAAGGATTGTCTAACTTGGATGTCTTTTTAAGTTAGTTGTTGTTTGCCTGTATTGAAGTCACGGAGACCATGAGTTTAAAGGGAGGTATTATGCACCTCGAAAGGAAACGAAAACCTGTTTTTACTGTTTTATGTTGTTTGAGAACGAACCTAGGTTCATTTGTTAGGATTCAATTCTTCAACATGCAACTTTGTTTCAATAAGGGGTACAACATTGTTTACTTTAGCTATCCAGCTATTACCTCATGTGATGGAAAACAAAATTTCTCGCAGTACAAATATACCTTGTAGTGATGAAAACAGAAGGAATTTAACTTTTATTTTATAAATGTACTATATTGCTATATCTATTGTAATAGAATAAGTTTATATCAGAATCATGTCCTCGGACTGCAAACGTCTTTAATTTGACTAACTCTTCAAATTTTGTGTATAGAGCTGCAAACTCCGTCTAAGAAATAATTAACCGAAAACTCTTTTTTTTCAACATTCGCTTCTTTTCGACATTCGCTGTGGCGACAACGTAGCTCACTACGAAATTGCTGTCGAACTCACGCGACAGTTGTATGCGATGGATTTCCGGTGAAAGCTGAGTATTCGCAGGACTTTATTGCCCCTTTTGTATCTGTTGGCCAAGTCACTGGAAATTTCCAGAAGCCGCCACCGATATTTACAAACTCACTTAGGCTTAATAGTGCGCGGCTTTGACGTCAAAGAACTCGTGCCCACCCGCACTTGTGTAACAATCACAGCTACGATGTCAAAACAACTTATCACGTCTCAGGTGTTCACTAACGCAATGTGCGTAAGAATGGATGCCAATCAGTAATAACTTGCACATCCAGGTGTTCTACATGTTTGGCAATTACTGCCGCAGGGCACACTCATGCAAATATGTAAATATTATAAATCTACGGTTTAGAGAACATTCGCTTATTGTCGATGGACTGCTCTTAACTACCAGCAAACACAAGTAGTCCACCAACACCAGTCAAAATTGCGGCTACCTGGGATAAGTGTGATCCCTGGGCATTAGTGAAGAACTACCCATTGTCCAGAGTCGCCAAATTGCAAGTGGCGATGGCAGGGTTGCCCGGCGTCAGGATGAGGGCTAAGTTTGAATTGCTCTCGGATCCCAGATTTCTAGCGCACATCGTCCTACCGGTCTGGTCGCCTTTCGGGTCCCAACTTCATCCCTTCCTCCCTGGGATATCGTTGGAAGCACAATTGACCCATTGTGGCCTACGGACGGTGCTGTGCTCCAATTACTGTATGCTTCTCTGATGACTATTCTTAATATCTCAACCGCTCACCGAGGAAACAGGTTTCGACGATGGGGAACTCGGAAGGGTGAATGAATATAAGTATAATAGGTGCGAAAGGAAACACAAACTAAGTAAAAAAAGTAAGTGCAACGCTGAAATTTATCAGGAAGAAGAAAATGAATTGGCTATAACATCAGATAGAAAGAATTTCTTTCTAAGAGATGTGCTAGAAGTAATGAAAAAGGTTCGGGGCAGAAGACAGTGCCATATTATAATATTACGACATATGATTTCTAAGGGGGGATGAAAGCGTAATTAGAGAAGAATGATGGAGACCAGTTTTTCGGTGAAGGTCTTTGACAGATTTGTTTATACAAATTACGAAGTTGGGTTTAGAATTAAATTTTCCATTTAAAGTTTTGAAATATTATCTATATAATCGAGAGTGAAAATTACTTGCCATAATATGTATATACTAATCCTAAGCTTTATTTCTTTCTTTTTCCTATTGCAGCCACTTTTATTTTACATTTGGTTAGCGTTGTCTTATTTACAATTTATGAAATGATAGAATTTTAACTAATTCTATTAAATAAAAGGTAATTCTTTTAATTAATGATTTCGAATGCCTGAATGAATTTCAAGTTGCAAAAAAAAAAAAAAAAAAAAAAAAGTGAAATATTTGTACACATACAAACTACTCAAATGCTCTTTATGACGCCAAAAAATTAGGCACTGGCTTTCGAACACCAAGGTCGCGGGTTCAAACCCGGCCCAGACTGTTAGTTTTAAGGGTACTTAAAAGCTACAGCTCCATGTCAGTAGATTTACTAGCATGTAAAGCAGTTCCTGCGAGTACTGATGTGATATTAGCAATTGATAGCGTCGTATCAAATGCATAATTGTAAATTTAACGTGAAAAATGAAAGTACTTAAACGCATTTCTGCTATTAATTCGAATGTTATAAATAACGTTAATGCAGTTACACGGTTACTTTGTTTTCGAAGGTGTTTAATTTGTATATAAACAAGGACATATTAAAATTTAAGAGGTTTTCTACTTGGATTTTCAATTGATTCTCAAACAAGCAGATGGTAGACTGATTTTACTCTTTATGCTTTATGTGTAGTAACAAATGAAATATACTGTAATATTGGCTGGATGATCATCAGAATTCTAATTATGTGCATTAGCACAAACAATTTCTTATGAGGTTATCATCAGCATTATTTAACATCGCAGATTCAAATTTTGGCTCAGCTTTCCTCATAACCACAGGATTTCATGGTCTTCATTCAAAGGTTAATTGTATAAGAACACCTGCGATTGCCTACTGTAAGGATATGTTACAAGGAAACAATATAACGCTTAGGATAATTAAGATCCGCTAAAACAGCACATACATATATATATATATATATATATATATATATATATATATATATATATATATACACTCGAAAATGAAGCAGCTGGTAAGGGAATAAACGCGCCTTAAAGGGGAACCATAATACAGCTCATAAAACGATAGATTTAGCTTGAAACTCTATATTTCCGGAACAAAATTATGCTGCCTAAGAGCCTCGGCTCTTGGGAGCAGTGTTCGCAAACAAATTTATTTCCCTCGTATTTTAAGCAAATTAACGCTTTTACTAGAGTTACTGGTTTAAAGGAGTAATATTTTCAACAGAGATAATATTTCTCAGGGGTAAGTATTTAATATAAAGCTAAACATTACATTTTGAAATATGTCTTTATGAAATTGCAGTTACTTTGATATATCCCATATTAAGGTAATAAGCTTAATATTTATTTGAATTCTTTTAATATTGTATAATAGATGGATTTTGGCTTGCAAGAGGTGGAAATATGGTGACCTACAAGCAAAAGCGAAGTGGGATATTCTTAATCAAAAGGGGTTAGGGGATTGTCATGGGGTTCAGAGGCATAATATTCGTACATACAGCTAATTTTAATACTGGCAATTTAGACATTTTCATCTAGGCCAAGTTACTTAAGAAGAGGGCTTTAGTAAGTGGCTTATCTGGGCATATACAGGGTGTTTCAAAAATACGGGGCATAATTTCAGGTACGTAAAAGAAAATCAAAATAGTTCATTATAACATGTGTCCGGAAATGCTTGATTTCCGAGTTATGGCCTTTACAACATTGAAAGTCCCACCTGTAGACAATCAAAATAGTTCATGTCCGGAAATGCTTCATTTCCGAGTTATGGCCTTCACAACATTGGAATTCACTGGAACGTTTTTCTTTCCGCAGGTCTTTGCTGTCAAAGCAGACATTAGGAGGGCGTTCTGATAGTTCATTCTGAGGAAGGTTACATTCAGTGTTCTTTAGGCGTTAAGACTGTGCGACATGTATTCAAATCAAAAGCTGGCAGAGATACACTTCATGTACGGTAAGGCGGACGGCAATGCTGCGCTGGCTCGTCGTTTGTGCCAGGAGAGGTACCCACAGCGACAATGTCCAGATCGGAAGACATTTGTACGTCTCCATTCCCGTCTGTGCGAGTATGGAACATTCACCTCTCCTGGTTTGGGAAGGGGACGACCAAGATCTACAACTCCAGAAGTGCAGGAGGAGATTCTGGAGGCTGTGGACAGGACTCCTACTATCAGCACACGACGGTTAGCGTTGCAAGTCAATGTTCCTCATACGACTGTCTGGAGACTGTTGAACGGGTATCAATTGTATCCTTATCATTTGCAACGTGTACAGGCCCTGTCACCAGCAGATTACCCTGCACGAGTTAGGTTCTGTCAGTGGTTCTTGCAGCAGTGTGGTGTAAATCCGAACTTTTCTGCCGTCGTATTATTTACAGATGAAGCACAATTCACAAGAGATGGCATAACAAATTTCCACAATCAGCATGTATGGTGGCATGAAAACCCACGTGCAACTGTTGTATCTCATCACCAGGTGCGGTTCTCGCTCAGCATGTGGGCCGGTATCATTGGTGATCGATTAGTTGGACCCCATGTACTTGTAAACAGACTTACGGGGCAGGGGTACACAAACTTCCTGGAAAACACCATACCTGACGTTTTCGAAGACACTCCACTGATCAATCATCAACACATTCACTTCTTGCATGATGGCGCTCCTGCACACTTCAGTTTTACGGCTAGCCGGTACTTGGATCGAAGGTTTCCTGATCGATGGATAGGTAGAGGTGGCCCAATTGCTTGGCCTCCACGCTCACCTGATCTGAACTCTCTCGATTTCTACTTGTGGGGCCATTTAAAATCATTGGTTTATTCGTCTCCGGTGCCGGATTTGGAATCCCTTCGGAATCGAATTGTGGCAAGTTGTGAGGACATACGCAATACTCCTAGAGTTTGGGATCGTGTTCGCAGGTCAATGAGACATCGATGTGAGGTCTGTATTCAAGCAGGAGGTGGACATTTTGAACATCTTCTGTAATGACAACAACCTGCGGAAAGAAAAACGTTCCAGTGAATTTCAATGTTGTGAAGGCCATAACACGGAAATGAAGCATTTCCGGACACATGTTATAATGAACTAATTTGATTGTCTACATGTGGGAAATACACACCTGAAATTATGCCCCGTATCTTTGAAACATCCTGTATATGCTTGACGCACAATTACTCTTTTTAAATAAACTGATTTTGCTGACATAAAACTACTCTTTTACTCCAGGTGAAAATACACTTATTCATTCATTTGTACATTCAAGAGAGCGTAGCGATGGACTTCGAAAGCATAGAGAGCAAAATTAGATCAACCGAGAGCTTTTAGAGTATCCTTAGACTTGTCGGCACTTCAAAAGTTTTGTGTAGAATCATATTTCGATACTGCCTAAATAGTTAAGCCTTAACTAAGAGTTAATACTTCTTATGAAATCTGGACTTTTCTAATAAGTCAGGGCGGTAAGCTACATATTGTCACATCCAACGCTATTACAAGGGACTGGCTTGGCTGGGGAATGGCAAAACTGAGGCAAAAATTACATTTTTCTTATATCTGGGTGAACATACAGGGCCGCACCCATATATGTAAAATCCTATAAGTGGAGGAAAACCTAATTAATTCAATAAAAATGACGTAGATGGGTAAACTAACCTAATAATTTAAAAATAAACACCTCAAATCAATAACAAATATATTGTTACCTTGTACTTAATATATGCCACCATCTTGGCGTCTCTATCATACGAAGCTCACATTACTAAAGAGGTCAATTGCCATGCTTATCTTGTTTATTATATATATTATTCTTAATTTTAGGGATGTTATCATCCCCTGAAATATTGTATAGGTGCTTTTAACATCCGGTATATACACACCTACAAATGGTGTTAGTAAGTCTAATGTATTTACTGCATGTTGGTTTCACATGAGTAACGTGGTAGTTTTAGCTCGGAAAACCCCCCGGTGTAGTACACGTTGCGTATACAGGTGAAACGCGGCCCAGAATATAAGGAACTCATTGTAGTTACTTGCAATTTGACCGACAATCAGTGAAGTGGATACATCTAACACAGGTATTTCAAGATCAACGCCAGGGTTGACAGTTGAGTAGCCTCTGCGGCACGTTTCCTGTATAGCAACTGTAGAGGCAAACGATCGCACTTTGAACAAACTGATCGTGAGCTGTATGGACATGTGATATTTTATAAGTACGCATATTCTTATCATATATTGATCGTTTCTTAAACAGTTGTACTTGAATACATTAGAAATGAATGGACTTCTGTTACACTAATACTACACATGTGCGTTAGAAATATTTTAGTCACACTCACAGAGGACGTTACTCTGAAATAATTACACCTTCTGCATGGAGCTAAAACGGAGAAATAACAAAAGGCACAGGAAAAACTGGCTCTCACATTTAGAAAGAGTGAGGCTGCAAAAAAGACTTCCAAAACTGGAATTGAGTTATGAACCTACTGGAAAAGCAGATTTAAGCAGGTCGCAAAAAAGGTGGAAAAACTTACCGAGTACTATGGAAGCGGACTGTTATTTTAATTATGGAGTGAAGAAGAAGAATAGGAAGTATCGCATATGCATTCTTGTTATAATTATTTAAGAATTATATTTGCGATGCTTTTTCTATGTCGTTCTGGGGTAATATACTAGCCTTTAGTTCCCATAGTCACTGGTTCAAACCGGCCGGAAGGCGATGCATTTTTTTCGGGCAGAAACATCCTTTGAAAGGGAAGTAAAGTCTGGTTCCGTGTCGGAGATTTAAGGCACTTAAAAGAACCTCAAACCTAATAAAGAGGTCTCTGAGCAAAATTAGGCGGACTTTCACACCAAATATAGAATGGGGCGCTAAGAACCGAGTGGTTAAAGGGTGTCCATAAATAAAACTGAGTTTCAATTTTTTTATTGTTTCATTTATAAAATCCTTTAACTTTTATAGCCATATCGGGGGCTTAGACTTGTGAAAAACTGCTGGTGCTATTTTTAGTCAAATACAGGTTTTCTTAAGGTTGTTTTTTCACTTTTATGCCATTACACGTACACATTCCCTCCCCAATTCATACTTTTAAACTCATTAGGGGGTAGGGATTATTCTATTTAAA
The DNA here is from genome assembly GCA_030762935.1 of Hymenopus coronatus. Lineage (NCBI taxonomy): Eukaryota > Metazoa > Arthropoda > Insecta > Mantodea > Hymenopodidae > Hymenopus > Hymenopus coronatus. Next base: position 75,420,785 of record CM060890.1, read on the forward strand.
CAAAATTCCCCTCCCCAGCTGGGAATCGAATCCCGGACTTCTGGATGAGAAGCCAGAAGGCTGACTACTCGACCGCAGAGGAGTCTTTGCGATTTTTGTCTTTTGTTCTTTCTTGTCCTTCCATATTTCAATATTGTTTTCGCAGGTCTTATTTAATATGAACTCCTTCCTAAACAAAATATTTCTATATTAAGAATCATGTTAAGTTGATAGAAAATTACTTTTTATGCGGGTTTGTGTGTGTTGCATCGTCCAGCGTTTTCTTAAACTCTTGCATGCCTTTTTTACTTTCTCTATACGTACTATGTGTATAGAGAAGGTATTGCACTCCACCCAAAAATTCGGTACCGAGATTTCACGGAAAATATATGTTTTAGGATTCCCTATATACAAAAAAGGATTTTCAGAAAAATGTCCGTGTGTGTCCGTGTGTCTGTGAACACGATAACTCAAAAACGTAAAGTCGGTAAAATACCAAACTTGGTATTTAAGTTTGGTATCTTTCAGAGATGTGATATGAAGATTCTAAGAAAAATCCCCTCACCCCAAACTACCCTTTACTTGGAACTTTTTTCGAAAATTTTGATCTTCTCAAAAATGGCTCTAACGATTTTGATTAAAATATTGTATAATAAAGATATTTCCCTGACAAATAAAATGTATATTTCGAATTTTCTGGGAACAGCCTCTGACGACCACTTTATTTTGGATGAATTTTACGGAATTTTGCATAACTGCTAAACCGTAAGAGATGGACAAAAACTTACCACACAAAAATGTTGAGCACGTTAAAACACACAATTTATACTATATTTCCTTTTTGTGGATTTGGTCGTTTTTGAGATATTCCTTGTTTATGGTTTCAACTTTAAAAATCTAACACTTTTCCCATACAGGAATTTGTCAACTTGTGTGCATACAAACAAACAAACTTCAGTCACATAGCAAGCAGCTTTTGACTATCACTTTAACCTATGATACCCCTTATTTTGCTTCTACTTACAAGAGAGGAAGTAATAAGACTAGTTCTACTATTTTTTCTCGATTATCAGGCACTAAATAGAAGCATAAGATTTGTAATAATAAATTGTTGCAGAGATATAGAGAAAGTCATTTGAATGAAACACATCAGAATTTTATGACATACGTTAGGCTGGTTGAAATGCTCCCCGGGGAGCCGTTGATTAAGTTGAGGTTGCGTTGGGGAATTAGATTGGCCGATCTAGAAGAATACACCAGAGTAGCGGTCGTCACAGTAAAATTTATGTTCTTCCTCATTTTCAACTAATTAAAAATGTGTAGGTTATGTAATTGTTTTATTTCGAACATGATGAAAAATGTAAGCTGATTTCGAGATACTATGAGGCATTTCTTCTTGTCTCTTTCTCACATCTTCCGCGTACACTCTCGAAGTTCTTGCTGCTATATATCGGCAATGTGCAAGCGAGATTAGTAGCTTTGTAGTTTCTCTACACGTACCGTGTACATAGTGTATGGAGAAGGTATTATATTGCACCCAAAAATTAAGATACCGAGATTGCACCGGAAATATATGTTTTGGGACCCCCTGAATACAAAAAAGCATTTTAGAAAAATGTCCATATACACACACACACACACGCACGCTCACACACACAGACGTTTCCAGCTATGCTGCCCACAGACATATACATGTGTGTGTGTGTGTGTGTGTGTGTGTTCGAAAAGTCCGTTAAATACCAAACTTGATATTTAAGTTCAATATCTCCCAATCTTTTGACACGAAGATTTTCAAGAAACTCTCCCCACTCCCAAATACTCTTTACATGGAAACATTTTTGAAATCTTAATTTTCTCAAAAATTGCTCTAATGAATTTCATTAAAATCTATTATATTTAAGATTTGCACATGATAAATAAAATAGTATCTTGAATTTTCTGGGAATAAGCTTCCAAAGACCTCGTTATTCTGGATGACTTTTTTTTTTAATTTTGCATAACTAGTAAACCAAAAGAGAGAGACAGAAGCTTATCTAAAAGAACTGAAGAGCTCTTTGTAACACACAATTTATGTATATACATTTTTTCCTGGAGTTGACTGTTTTCGAGATATTCCTTATTATTGGATTTAGCTTTAAAACACTTAAATTTTCTTATACAGCAACTTCTCAGCTACTGCCCACGCAAAAAAATGATTTTCAATCCCGCAGGAAACACATTTGACTGTCGGTTTAGCCCAGTGTATTCCCTTCTGCTTATTAGGAACTAAGTAATAACACCGTTTCTGCTAATGTTTTATTGAAATAGAATAATGGCTTATTAACAATAATTTGTTACAGAGATGTAGAGAAAGTTATGCGAATGGAGCACATCAGATTTTTATGCAATGTGAAGCATGGTTACCAGCGTGCTGTAGAGTGAGTTAGTTTTGAGTCCAGCATTTAGTGCTCGGACGTGAAAGAGACCGTTTTTTAACTTTCAATTTCAAAACTCAAGCTGTGTTAACGTATAAAAATATAGGAAATGCAAAGTGTCATTTCTGTATATTTTTTCACTTTCTTTACCAAATGTTCTATATGTAGTCCATATGTGTAATGAAACTTCCTTAAAATATAGTCTGTACCATTAAATAACATTTGCCAGCTAAAATAAATATTCTAATAATATATTGGATAATTCTAATATTTAGTAGTATTGTTTCTCTAAGCACATATTTTACCTTTGTAATCTATCACTTTTACTTTTTTCTTCGAATATTTAGAAATTATCATTACGGTAGGTGTCCTGGAGTTAATACATAGCTAGCTGTAATGATTATAATAATTATAGATAAATAATAACAATATATGTAAATTATTGATCTCCTGAATCTGAGAGAATCACCAGATCGTTCACAAATAAAATTATATTAGTTATAAAATGTCCTGATCTAAAATTCATTCCGAGGTTTACCATTAAAAACTGTACTGAACAAAATTGGTGCAAGGGACAAACCCGCTTTACTCCTGAATTCATTTCTGCACCATATGGAGAGTTCCATTACATTTTGATTATTTTCTATATACATAAATGTTCACATTTTAATATGTAGTCTTTTATTTGAACGATTTCCCGCATTTATACTTTCTCTAAACGTACTATGTACATAGTGTACAGAGAAGGTATTGCACTCCACCAAAAATTCGACACCGAGATTTCACCGGAAATATATGTTTTACGGTCCCCTGTATCCAAAAAAAGCATTTTCAGAAAAAGATTCGTGTGTGTATCTGCGTCCGTGTGTCAGTATGTCCGTAAAACGTATATCAAAAACGAAAAGTCGGTAAAATATCAAACTTCGTATTTAAGTTTAGTATCTTCCAGGGATGCGACACGAAGACTTTGAGAAAAATCCCACTACCCCAAACTACCCTTTACTTGGAACGTTTTTCGAAAATTTTGATTTTCTAAAAAATGGCTCTGACGATTTTGATTAAAATGTCGTATATTAAAGATATCTACCTGACAAATAAAATGTATACTTTGAATTTTCTTGGAATAGCCTCTGAAGACTACTTTACTTTGGATGAATTTTACGGAGTTTTGCATAACTGCTTAACCGTAAGAGATGGCTAAAAACTTATATCACAACAAATGTAGAGCACCTTAAAACACAGAATTTATCTTATCTGCATTTTTTTCGTAGAGTTGATCGTTTTTGAGATACTCGTTATTTTTGGTTTCAGCTTTAAAAAACTTATACTTTTCCACACAGGAATTTAACAATTCCTGTCCATACAAAGAAAGGAACTTCAGTCACATAGCAACCAGCTTTTGACTATCACTTTAACCAATGGCACTCCGTTATTTCGTTTCTACTTACAAGGAAGAAAGAAATAGGACTATTTCTGCTGATTTTTTCTCGATTAGTTTGAAGTAAATAGAAGTATTAGCTTTTTGACAATAATTTGTTGCAGAGGTGTAGAGAAAGTCATGTGAATGGAGCACATCAGATTTTTATGTTTAAATTATACACGCATTTATATATGCATACCTGAGAGTTGGTACAGAAGAGAGGACAGCTTCTCTAGCAGCCCTTCGTTCATCCTTCAATCTGCCGGCCTGTCTCGCGGAGGTATTTACCGATGATAGAGTTTTCACTTTTTTATCTTTTTGGGGTTTCCAATAAGGATTTAGTTTGTCTTCCTTTTAACTTTATAGCCGTTGCTTTTATTGGAACGGAGATTCATGATATTTAATTATTTTATCCGCCTTCACACGGATTAATTTTAACCCGTTGACCGCCATTAAGTTATTTGTATGTTTCTTGCTCCGTTTTGAACTATTTTAGATTCAGGTGTGTCATTTAACCATCAGTGGTTTTATTCACTGGTTTTTAATTGACGTCCTGCTTTTAGTTTTATTTATTCATTTATTTATTTTTGTAGCTTAACGTCCTTTAACCTGGTTGGTCATATCGGACGATGGATGAAATTGGTGAAATGATGCTCAAACGATCTCGGGGTCCATGGAGCTTAAAGTTATTCGGCATTCGTCTTCTCAGAATAAGGGAAAACCCCGAAAAAAACCTTACCCTAGCAACTCACCCTAAGCGAGATTCGAACTCACGACCTTTTGAATGTGAAGCAGACTCACTACCACCACAGTACCCAGGCGGGCAGTTTTAATTCGTTTTATATTGTTATTTTACCTTTGATGTTTTTATTCTCCTTGTTTTATAAGGGCGCTAATGACCTCAGTTGAGCGCCCTTAAACACCATACATCATCAAAAGAGGGGAGCAATGTTTTATATTAAAAACAGTCCCCTTTAACATCCATAGTCATATCGGGGACAAAATTCATCGCCCTCCGCAAGGTTTGAATCCGCGATCTTAGGAACCAGAGGCTAGCATGTTACTCCCAGGCCACGAAAGACGATGCAGAGGGCTTTATAGATACTACGAGACATTTCTCGATTTATCTTCCCGCCACCTCCCGCGAACTGCCTCGAAACTCTTACGACTATAATATATCGGCGAATGTTCTTGCGACTGTCAGTGAGTTGGTTTTCTATAAAGAATGAACTACTCAGGTGAAATGGTTGTGACGCACAGAGAATACTCCTCACCATGCAAGAGAAGTGAAGTGCTATGTTCCACGCTGCTGCAAATGAAACCGAAGGACGGAGGATTTGCTTTGTGCGATGTGAATTATACCGCTACGTGAAAAAAAATAATAGTGAATACTGAACAAAATTACAATATTTCTACTTTCTCTATACGTTTTATGTACATAGTGTATAGATAAGGTATTGCATTGTACCCAAAAATTAGATACCGAGATTTCATCGGAAATATGTTTTGAGATCCCCTGAATCCAAAAAAAGCATTTTTAGAAACATGTCCGTGTGTGTATGTGTCTGTGTGTATGTGTATGTGTGTGTGTGTGAGTGTGTGTGTCTGTTTGTCTTTGGGCAGCATAGCTCAAAAACAAAAATACCTTTAAAAACCAAACTTTGTATTTAAGTTTGGTATCTTCCAAGGATGCGACACGAAGATTTTCAAGAAAATCCCCCCACCCCAAACTGTCCTTTAAATGGATTTTTTTTTCGAAAATTTTGATTTTCTAAAAACTGGCTCTAACGATTTTGATTAAAATCCCGTATATTACTGATATTTACATACCAAATAAAATGTATATCTTGAATTTTCTGGGAATAGCCTCTGAAAACGTCTTTATTCTGGATGAATTTTGCCGAATTTTGCTTAACTGCTAAACGGTAAGAGATAGACAAAAGCTTATTACACAGAAATTATAGAGCACATTAAAACACACAATTTATGTTATAGAATTTTTTTTTCGTGGATTTGATGGTTTTTTAGTTATTCATTGTTTTTGATTTAACCTTTCAAAAACTTATATTTTCTCATACAGGAATTTGTCAACTTCTGTCCATGCAACAAAGGAACTTCCGTCACATAGCAACCAGCCTTTGACTATTACTTTAACCTATGGTACTCCGTTATTACGCTTCTACTTAAAAGGAAGCAAGTAATAAGACTATATCTGACTTTTTTTTTCTCGATTAGCATGAAGTAAATAGAAGCATAAGCTTTTTAACAATAATCTGCTGCAGAGATATAGAGAAAGTCATGTGAATGGAACACTATCATCTTTTTTTATATTCTAAATAAATGTAAATTAACAAAATTAATGTAGTTGTGGAAAATAATTTAACTAAACCAATGTTTTTAAAAATGCTTTAAATTGAAATTTGAATTAAACAGGTATTAATTTGGGAGGAAAGTATTTGTTTCGTTTTACTTAACCATTTCCTTCACAAATGGATCCAATCATTTTGTATAGACTGTGACTAAGTCTGATATTCAGTGCATTACCTACTTAATACGTTTTTCAAATAAAAATACGAATAAAAATCCGTTCTTAGTTAATAATCATACTATATATAGTTAAATGATGTTAGTAAAACAATTTTATTCACTTATACAACTAACAGTGTCTCGCCTAATTACGAATGCCGGGAAGCAAATTTTTTCTTCTTGTTTTCAATTAAATATATTTAGATTTAGAATTTGAACGAACGGAGGAAGGGAGAATATGCCAGAAAATCTTGGTTTAAATATTCTTTTTCCGCTTAACGTTTTGCATAATCAGTAATTACGAGTAGAAGCGTAATTCTAGCTGCTGGTAGAAAGTTTTGGTTCTGATCGGGGTAGAAAACACGAAGCAGTATGATCATATCATCTTTACAGACATCTCTCGCAGGGTTTATGCTATGGGTTAAGAGAGGAAGCAGAATCACTGAGTTTGCATACTAAACGCAGCTTATTTACAAAATACACAAAAATTAGCATGACATACGAGAAGGCGCTTTAGAACGGAGGTCGATGGAATGGAGAGGTTGTTACTTGTAGAACTGTCATTCTTCCCACACTATATGCTATAAGCATAACCCATGATAACCTGCAATAGAGATTGCTAACATTTTATATTTTGGGGTGTAGTTATGTCAGATTTATGGGGACCGAATTGTGAATTTTCCAAAATGAAAAGTTTTCTACTTATGGTTTTGAATCTTTACATGTTATGCTTTTATAAATAGGAGCGGTTGCAAAGTTTGGAGCTTGTATGGTCAAAGGTTCCTGGATTATACATTTTAAAACAACTTTTGATACATTTTTCAAGTTTTCGAAGCAACACATCAAATTTGTGTTTGTGCTCTGTTGGAACTGCATATCTGAGTTATTTTACTGAGCAATTAAATACATTTTATAATAAAATAGTTTGTATAACTGTTTTTTTTGGATAGTGTTTAACACCTGCTTTTACTACAAATGACACCGTAGGCGATGATACATGGAATGAAGATGGAGCACCGTTGGAATGCATTGGTGGGGGAAACCGGAGAACCCGGAGAAAACTCGCCCCTGCGCCACTTTGTCCACACAAATCTTATATGCAGTCGCTTGGGAATGAACCCGGTCGTATAGGTGAGATTCTGCAATTGTGAGTTGCCACTTTTATATTAAGGTAGACGAGCTTGGTGACTTGTGTTAGTTAAACTAGTTATTTCCTGGAATTCCTAAGTGAAACATAGGACATCGTTACGATGTGTCCGTGATCGGATTAGAATCTCTAGTTCGTGAGTGCTTCACTAGGCGACATGGTAACAAGGGATCGGCTCGTCGCCTCAGATGACACTGTAGGATGAAATCACAACTTGCGGACGCGAAAAGGCGGGATTTACGCCAGGAACCTTCTTCTTTCAAGGTATGGGGTTCTTTTACGTGCAAATAAATATTAAACGGAACCACAGACTTTACTTCCCTTTCCAAGGAAGCCATGTTAAGGATCACTCTCCGCCAGTTTGAACCACAACTCTATCGAGAGCGATGGTGACGTAACATATGTATCTATTAATAACTATATAGTACATTTTAACTACTATGTATTTGAAAAAGTATTTCAACAGTTTCTCTCTGACAATTTAAAACTTCACCTTAAGCGGAATTTTAAATGCTTAAACACATCTAAAATACGAGTATACAATCGAAAAATATGCATCGGGGAAATTTAGTCAAAAACTTCTTGAAACTTCGCTTATTATTAAATATTCCGAATTTTTGTTTAGAACACAACATTTAGAAGCTTATTAATGCACATGCAGAAAATCTTGCAGAAGAATTTCTATAATTTTGTTAAAAAAAATGAAGGAGAGAAAGCCTTGAATGCGCACCCACGTCCTCCATCCAGTATTAAATTCTCTGGAACTTCTCTCCTTTTTCTCCAATAACACATATATTTACTTGAAAACGTTGATAAGATATTGGAGGTGGTAATACATTAAAAGCAATTTAATTATTTGTTTCACAAAATTCACTGACTGGACACGCCATATCATCTGAGAATAGAGAACACTATTGAAACATTTTAATCTAATAAAGTTGGAAGTTGCTGTTTTGTTAACTCCTGTTCTTAGTACACACACATAAGCAACACAGGCAATGGACACGGATCATACATAACATGAAATAATCGTTAGGAAAATAATTCTCTGAAAGGAAATATTTCAGATATTAACCTGAGGAAAGTCTTTAACAAACCTCAATGAGAAAGCACAGTCCTGGCATTGAACTGCGGATCACCCGCTAAATAGCTTGACCACCCGTGTCGGTGAGGCGATGCGTACTGAATAGTAGAGAACCCTTTACCAATCTAGCATGAAACATATGTTGTTTATAATAATCTGTTTTTTATCGAAATCATAAAACGTGGAAGTAAAATCATTTTTATGAATCTTTCGAGGAGGAACCATGTTAATTTGAGTAATATTATTGCAGGGCATGGCTCCTATTTGTAAATCTTATAGCGCATTGGGAAAATGTTTATAATAATGTCAGGTACACTGACATTAACTGGGTCTCTGTCTCTCTCTCTCTCTCTCTCTCTCTCTCTCTCTCTCTCTCACTTCACTTTTTTCCAGTTACATTTTCAAAATTCATTACAAAACACAATCTTTTGTATAAATTATTACAATTTTATTAAATTTTATAGTTAAAAGTATAGCTGGAAGATTTTATACAGGAAATATTAATAAATATATCAATTTAGCATGCCTTAATAAATTTTGCACAACTTTTAGAATGCTAGGTACTATACTTTTACTTTATATGTTTAAAAACAGCACTGCATCTGAATTAAGGAGTATTTCAGAAAAAAGGCTCATCACTCCTATACCCTTTGGGGCAAAGTTTAAGTTTTACCCATATTTTTGAGATGTTCTCCTCTTCAAATACGCCACTCTTAAATGTGGCAGTTCAATGTGTCAAAACCAAGTGGTTTCTGATTTTGTAAAGAACTTGAAACTTTCTTTTTTCCAGTTTTCTTTTAATAACCTTTATTCTGTGAAAGACATAAAAAGCAGGCTTTAGAGTAAAACTGCATATATTTATATTGGTAACTAAGACCAGTGTAATAATCATTACGTCAATATTTGCTTCATTTTACTTATTGAGAGTAGTAGTTGGTTAGTACATCCAAGTAGGCCTAGTACACCTAGACATATGCGTTTACTTTCCTCGAGCCCGGGAGGCAAAAAGTGTAACCTTGAATGGGCGGGCCTCGCTATAACGAATGTTATAACGGAACTGAGTTTGAATGCTTTCTGCACTACCTAGGCCAACAGGTCACGTATTGAGGTGTGAAAACATGGAAGGAAAACGGATAGTCTATACTGACAGGCGTTGTCCATTTCACTGCCCAGTTAAGGTCATGCGAAACACACCAGGTCAGTAAATTATGTGATTAATATGTGGAAAAACTGTTATGCATAAAATTGGGTACCCCGAAGTAGGTACATATTAAGGTATAAAAATATCTGTATTTAAACCCCTAACATCCTGTAAAAGATGAAACCCATTTCTATTAGAATTTATAAATGAACTTTAAGGATGATAAGTTCAAGACCTAATTCAGGGGGATCTTTTTTTATCTTAATGATATGGTGGGTTGTTATAAAGAATTCGTTGTTGATAAATATCTCTAAAAGTCCCATAATAAATAAAAATTATATCTTCTTTAACCTACGGCTTTGTTGTCAAAGTAGACCCATGAACTCAAAAGATGTGCATATATACCCTGTAAACGGTTTCTATCTTGGAGTTTCTATTGATATTGACAGAATAAGTCCTTTAATCTCTCCCTAACTTATAAAATCTGGATATAAAAATCTGAATCTTCCATTCACATGGTCTTCTCTATATTTCTAAAAACAAACCTCCTACAAAAGATTATTCTTCTTACTACTATATTAATCGAGATAAGTATCAGCAGAATGGACTTATTACTTAGTTCCATATAAGTGGAATATACTATGTAAAAGCGATAGTCTTGTGTTTTAAAAGCCGTCGCTAATCGAGTGTTATCGACATTTTCTTCTTTGCATGCTCAGGAGTAAGAAAGAAAGAAAAAATAGACAGCATTGTTTGGAAAACAGAAATATTTTAAAATTGAAACCAATAACAAGTAATTTCTCAGAAACGGTTAACCACATAAAAAGTGCAAATGGTATAAATAGTGTGCTTTAACGAGATCTACATTTTCTGTTTAGTAAACTTTTGTCTATCTCTTACGGTTTAACAGTTATGCAAGTCATTCAGAATGAAGAGAACTACAGAGCCTATTTCCCAGGAAATTGAAGATTTCCATTTATTTGTCATGTAAATATATTTGGTATACAGTATTTTAATGAACATCGTTAAGGTATTTTTGAGAAAACCTACATTTTCCAGGCAAACGGTAATTTGGGATGGGGGATTTTATTGAAAACTTAATACCAGGTAACGGACTTAGCTATGCACACACCCATACGTTCTGAGTTTTGTTCTAAAAATGTTTTTTTTTTTTTTTAATTCAGGGGGCCTCATATTTCTCGTGAAATCTCGATATGAACTTTTGCTTGGAATACATGTTCTATATCTGCTTATGTACATACATGATAGAGAAAGCTAAAATATGAAACGAAAACATGGATATTGTAATAATAAAGATATTTGGACACATCTTTAGAAGAAACATAGGTTTTATTCACAAAATGTTGGAAAAATTACAGCGGTTTACTTCTTGTGTGTTTTTTGTGGTTAATAAATAAGCAATTCTCACTGAAACTGTATAATTGACAACATATATATCTTTAGGGTGGTAGTTTCTCTTGTAGGAGAAATATTTAATTTTTCTATCTTCTCTATTACAGCAGTTTGAAGAAAGACATTTCCATTGCATTTAACCAAAGTAGGATCAGACTTTCACAAATATTAGGCATCATGAGAAAAAGTTTAGCTATTCTTTAATTAATTACGTTTACTCAAACATTCAAAATTCAAATATATTTAGCTCAATTGCAAATGTCTCCATATAAATGCATTTTAAAAATCGGAAATTACTAGCTGATTTTGCTGAGCTATTAATAGCATAGCTACATACTAAAGCATCACCATTTATTCTTTTACGCTCGCTTAAACTACTTTTAGCTTAATATTATTTTATCCAGTTGAATGGAGAACTGAAGTGCTGTTTTATCTACTTTTAGTTAAAAAGTGTTTTGTTGTTTTTCTATTTTAAATAAAAAATTGATTTAAAGTAAGTTTTTGCGAAATATTCTATCCTTGGTAATTCTTGTTTTGATAGTGGATCTGAATTAAAAACTTTGTGGTTAGTTTTCTCATGTTGATTTTTTTCTAGTACACCACTTTGATTTTTGACAGGTCTTATTTACTAAAAAATTAATAAATAAACAATTTACACAATTCGACGCCGGTTTTCCTGCATTTTGTAACAAAGGATGTTTTACAACATAAAATCGTGATTTTTAGATCGAGTAGAACTTTTAATATGCAATTTCGTCACTGTGCGTACAATAGGACGAAATCACAATTTTGAGGACGCAAAAAAATAGGTGGACTTTTGCACAGATATCTTTTCTTTAAAGATATACGACTATTTTATGCGTAAATAAATATTATACGGCACCAACGGCTTTATTTTTCTTCCGTATAAAGCCTTGCTAAGGACTTTCCGTTAGAAAAACTTCATTTCCCTCCGTCGGGATTGAACTCAAGACGTTGAATACAAGCGGCAAAACATTGATGTAGATAACTTAAAATTGCGCTTTTACAGTAAATATTAGAGAAGAAACCGTTTAATAATAAAATAAAAAAATATTTTTAAAAATATCTAATTTGTTCCATTCACATAACTTTCTCTAGCTATTCCATACACAAAATATTCTTACAAAACTATTACTGTATCTTCATCATGCAAATCAAGATAAACATTATCAGAAATGGTCTAATTACTTGCTTCTTTGTAAGTAGGAGGAAAATAAGGCAATACACCAGCTAAATCTTTTAAAATATGGAGAAACAATTGAAATTTGCTTTGCATATCCTATAGCATGCCTATCGTAAAACAAGAGTGATAAAACGAAACGTCACTTCCCGTTTAAGAAGAGTTAAAATAGTTTAAAATTGAAACCAATAACAAAGAATAATTCAGAAACGGTCGACTCTACATAAAAAGCGTATAGTATGACAGAAATTGTTTTAACGAAATATACTTTTTTATATAGTAAGTTTTTATCTATAACTTACGATTTAACCGTTATGCAAACTTCTGCAAAGCACATCCAGAATAAAGAGGTATTCAAAAACTATTCCCAGAAAATTCAAAATATAAATTTTATTTTTAATTTAAATATCTTTAACATACCTACAGTATTTTAATCAAAATCGTTTTGAGGCATTCAAAATTTTAGAAAATCGTTCCATGTAAAGGGTAATTTGTGGTGGGGAAACTTTTTGAAAATCTTCGTGTCGCATCCTCGAAAGATATTACAGATAAATACCAAATATGGTACTTAGCGGTCTTTTCATTTTTGAGCTATGCTCTCCTCAGACACACATACGCGTATCTTTTTCTAAAAATGCTTTTTTTGGACTCAAGTAGTCTCAAAACATTTGCTGTGGTGAAATCGCGACATCGAATTTTTGGGTAGAATACAATACCTTATTTGTCCACTATGTACTTGTGCATACGGATCAGAGAAAGTAAAAACACTTCTTAGTTATCAGTAATGTTCGTAAAGTCAAGCTTTAAAAACTTTATTTCTTATTATTTTAAATATGTTTATATGATATTGTTGAGTTGCCAATATTTTGTGCTATGTAATTTTGCTAATTTTAAATCCACTATAATTGTTGAATTAGTACGTGTGCTCAGGATTATGCCAAGCGGAAATCCTGAACTACTGTTTGAAGTAGAATTGGTTATTAAATAACATACACGTGCACATGCACAGTCACATCAGATCCTGGACACACCGTGAAACTTTAATTAAAGAGAAATTTCCCCACGCAAACGCATGTGAGATTTGTGGTGGACAAAGCGGCGCAGGGCCGGGTTTTCTCCGGGTTCTCCGGCTTCCCCCGTCATCGCATTCCACCGGTGCTCCGTTCCATGTCATGTAGCACCAGTGTCATCGCCTGCGGTGCCACAAGTAGTAAAACGGGCTTTAAACACTACAAACAAACAAAAATTCGATAGTCTGGCTGGATATCCTCGCACTCCAGACAGCCACTCTTACAACTAACAAAATCTGATGTGTTACACTCACATGAATTTCTCTATCTGCTCTACAAACCTCTTACAAAAGAGTATTCTTCTTTGTACACAATGCTAATCGAGATAAATATTAGCAGAATGTTATTACATAATTCTTAATAAGTAAAAGAGAATAAGGGAATGCGCTATGCTAAATTGATTGTCAAATGTTTTAAAAGCTATTGTTATGCGATTGTCATTGCAAATCACTTCTTTATTTGGCCAGGAGTAGAACAAAAGAAAAGCGGACACATCCTGTCTGAGAAAAGTTTAAATACTTCACAATTGAAACCAATAACAAGGAATATCTCAGAAACGGTTACCTCCACAACAAAAACGTAAAGGACATAAACTGTGTGTTTTGTCGTGATGTACATTTTTTGTGTAGTGAGTTTTTTCTATCTCTTACGGTTTAGCAGTAAGCAAAATTCATCCAGAATAAAGATGTCTTAAGATGCTATTCCCCAAAAATTCGAGATATACATTTTATTTCGGACATAAATAGCTTTAATATACGGGATTTTAACCTAAATCGTTAGTCATTTTTAAGAAAATCAATATTTTCGAAATTTGTTCCATGTAAAGGGTAGTTTTAAGTAGGGGGATTTTTTTGAAAATCTTCGTGTCGCATTCTTGGAAGATAGTAAAACTAAATACCAAGTTTGGTATTTAACGGTATTTTCGTTTTGGGGCTATGCTGTCCACAGACAAACACACAGACAGGCAGGCAGACACACACACACACACACACAGACCTTTCTTTAAAAATGCTTTTTTCGGACTCAGGGGACCCCAAAACACATATTTCCGTTGAAATCTCGGTATCGAATTTTTGGTTGAATTACAATACCTTCTCTATCCCTATGTACATTGTACATATGGGGCTAGAGAAAGTAACAAGAAACAGTCCTTAACACTTTAGAGCATAACTTTTAGTAACTTTGTTCTTCCAGAAAAATAATTTCAATTACTATGCTGCCCTTTCTACATTTAGTTATTAGAAATGTCACAAAATATGTTGTTCCAAAATTTTTTCAGAAACTTGGAACTCCGTAAAAAATACCACGAAACAAATAAAATGGAATGTGGCAAACAACTGTTTTATGAAGTTGTTTCATTTAATGAACTCATTACGCGAAATTGGCTGTGTGGTGCTTAAGTGTTTTATGCAATGCCAAGTTTAAGACCTGCCGCTTCCCTAATTGTATTACGCCCATCTATCAGCTAAGTTTAGTTGTTTATCTCCATTAAGTTTAGGTGGTCTCTCAAGCACAAAGTTACATTTCCAGTAGAAATGGTAGCTAGCGTGTCACTGAAGCAATTGTTCACCGATGGAAAGAATGCTAATAGGGGCGTTCAATAGAATTTGAAAATCCAAGAAATTACGCTCACAGTTTCGAAAAAGGTTTGTATTTTGTAACCGTCGTCTCTTACTAGATGGGAGTTTAAGTTTCAGCTATATCTATTACGTGGTTTCGTTGCCATAGACGATTGAGTCAACAATCTTGTGCTTCTTTAGAAAGATGGAAAAAGAAAATAAGTTTTGTGCGGTGAAAATACTTCTATTTTAAACGCCTGACACCGAAAGGGAAATAATCCAAGTTAGATGAAGTTATGGCACATCTGCTGCTACGTTTGCAACAGTTTACAATTGGACAAATTAATTTAAACGTGGTCATACATCCACAAATGATCAACATCGTTCCGAACGTCCAGTAGAAGTGAGTCCCTCCAAAATTGACAAAATCCAGGATATGGTTTTAAGTGATTGACGAATCAAAGTTCGCGAAATTCTCAATTTTGCACCCAAAACTCTGACAAAGGTCTCGGCAAGATGAGTGCCGCGTTTATTCTCCATTCAGAGCAATAAACGCGTTTGCTCTCAATGGAGAATAAACGCAACCGTGTGATCGATTTTTTTTTAAAATACGGTACCGGAGTCTGATCAGGACTCCGGCACTGTATACTCTACTTTTATTTACCTTTTTTTTTAACCTTGTTTTTCTGTATTATTACTGGATTGCTGTTTTCTTACTGTTACAACACACACACCCAAGCATATAACACCCATGCCCAAGGCGGGACTCGAACCCACGATCCCTAGCACTACGACACCAAAGCTGGACGCCTTGGCGAGCGCGGCCATGGGGACCGGCATCGATTCGGAATCTGTTTTGGCACTTTTCCATCGCAATCTTGACGAGTGTCTGCGTCGGTACATAACTGTGGATGAAACATGGATATACTACTACACTCGAGATAAAAGAACAGTCCAGAGAGTGGGTTCCCAGGAAAGCAAAGCTGGTGAAATCCACAGACAAGGTAATGGCCTCGGTTTTTGGGGATGCACGCGGAATCATCTACGCTGATTACTTGCAGAAAGGAAGAACATAAATGCAGTGTATTATGCATCGTTATTGCACCGGTTGAACGGAGAAATTAAGGAATAAACGCCCTCATCTGGTAAAAAAAATATATATTCTCTCTCATCAAGACAATGCAAGGGTTGCACACCTGCGCAGTTTCAATGGCGAAAAGTGTAGGTTTGGTCCGCGTGACTTCCAGACTTGAAAAAGTGCTCGGCAGAAAACGATTTAAGTCTAACGAAGATGCCTATTTTGAGGATCTACGAAAACATACTTTTTGGAAGTTTTAAAACAGTTGGAGAAACCTTGGGAAAAGTGTATCGAGCTAAAAGGAGATAATGTTAAATGGTAAAACCAAATATAGTCAGTTTGTCTATCTTTTTCTAAGAGCTTGTTGAACGCCCCTCGTATTATACACTGTGTATGCATCAACTCGTACGAATAGTTTGGGAAGCGCGTACGAAGCACATTCGGTTGCCTTGTATCTTCTCCTTTAGGAATTAGGTTAAAGCCTGTACTGGCTTTATTCGAACCATCGTTTCTGCGGTTTCTTATCTTCGTGCTCTTCCCAGATCACACATATTCAAATGTATGCATACAAAGGTATATTTTGGAATTCTCTTTAGAGGTAGCATACCTTTATTTTCTATTGGAACTCTTTGGTAGCCATTTTCAATAAAAGTGGTGCCCCAGGTGGATATTGATTGTTTCGATTGTTTCTGGTCGTAAAACTTGTCTTATCTTAGGTAATATATTGCTCAGAACATCACATTGGTTAGAGAGGGATTCTAAACCGCAATATCACCAGACAAATTAAATGATAGCAAAAGTACACTTTGCTTGACATCTTGATTTACGGAGCAAAATTATCGTATTATTAGCAATATGTCCTCTTCTTCTGCTTTCGCTGTTTACCTTCCCCTTGTGGAGGAGTCATTCCTTTTCGCCAGAACTTAAAAGCCAGCGTCTGGGACCAGATGACTGTTAGAGGGTACATGGACTCTGGACCAGAGCAGGAAGCCAGGATGGGTAATTAGCCCGATGCCTGATGTGAGAGTGAGGAAAGAAGACGATCTGAAATGACGGCGAAATGGATATAAGATTAGATTAAATTAGAAAGCTTTCCGTAGATTGGTTTAGGCCAGGAAGCCACTGAACATAGAACTTGTCAAGGCATATACATGTATACATGTATACATATGTTTATATACTATAAAAAAGTCTATAAAGCTCTAGTGCTAAAATCATGGTTTACAAAAACAACAGAAGAGACATATAATCACACCATTTGCTTTTGAGGACTGTACGCCACTGCACTATACTTAATGTGCTCTATAAAAGCATATATATACATCCATTTTTTTTTGCATGCTCATAAAACAGAGTATCATAAATTAGTGTTAAAATGTATAAATAAATATAATTTCATTATATGTAACATTGATATGTCAGATGATAGTTTTCTAATTATCGGCATGATAGTTACTACTAGTAATTATATGAAACTAAAATATGATTATTGTATTATGTACTCTTCATAAATGTAAACAAATTACAATACATATTTACAAATATGTAACTGAATTTCCAATGCAAATATTTACAATTATGTACTAGAGTGTAAAATATCAAAGCATCAGGCTTTACTTGTGTCATTGTTAAATACTAAAATATTCATTTGGCACGTTCGTGCAGGTCAAAGTATACATAATTTTAATATAAGACACACACTAATATAAACAAAATGCAATACATTATAATACTTAAGGAGTGCTAATTATGGAACAGATAGGGAAATGAATGGCGCGGGAAGCTGGTCAAACCGGAGAAAACCACCCAGACGCCGCTTTGTCTACCACAAATCCCACATACCACTTCTATTTATAAAATTATAAATAGGATAAAAATACAATGCTTGGAGAAGCTATGTTAGTGCTGCATTATTCCTTGAGGTAACTTGTCAGTCTGGGGCACTCAGTTGGTCTGATCCCAAGGTCACGGGTTCAAGCCCGGCACAGACTGATGGCTTTTAAGTGTGCTTAAAAGTGACAGCCCTGTGACATGCTAAAGAACTCCTCAGGGACGAAATTTCGGCACATAGGCAGCGCTGATATGATCCTGCCGTTAACAAACAAACTGTATTCTTCTGCACTTCAAGGTTAAGACAACCAGCCTGTTTCGAGTTCAAAATTAGATCCATCTCTTTCTCGGCCGTTATACATCCCTTCTGTCTGCGAACTGGTACTTATTTACAAGGCTGGAATTCTATTTTTATCCATCTGCTGTAGGTGCTGTCTCCACTTTTCTCTGTATTCTTTACCTTTTCATTTTCATTATAAATTCTCAACTCTGCCCGGCTGTCTTCCTTTCATATGTGGACCATCCGTGAAGAGGCTTCTACTGTCTTTAAAAATCTTATTCCTGCTAACTGTATGTTATTTTCATATCGTTTTACCTCTGAATGTACGATTCACTACCATAGAGCAGAGATATAGTAATATAATAATTTTGTCTTTCTGGTGTTATTTTTAATGCTTTGTTTATAGTAACACACACAGGGTGACAGATGAATAAGTGCAAATATTTTTATCAGCGATTGAGGACGATGTGATGGCCCAGTATTTGCAGTTTTGTTGCTATATTCTAAATTATGTTCGTGAGGAACATTTCATAATACAGGGTTACTACAAAAGAAATAGACAACTTCAACTGCCTGTAAAACAAAAACTATTAGAGATAGCAACCTAATTATTTTAGAGGTATGTTGAGAAACTCTCAAAGTTTTGTTTGTTACTATTGGTAACGCTGTAGTGTTTTGTTTGTTGTTGTAGAAGCTGAAATGGCGGAGAATCCTGTGGAAAAGGCATATTGCGTGTTGGAATTTGCTAGAACGCAATCAGCAACTGTTGTCCAACGACCTTTGAGAACACGTTACCACAAAAATGAAATGATGCGCTCACAAAAACCAGCATCGTCTTCATCATGTCGCAACATGTCGATGCAAAAGTCACGCCGTATGACCTTATCTTCTTCACTCAGAAACTGCAACATCTGTAATCTGTAAGGCAACATGTGCAGTCGCTTCCGCAAGAGTTTCCATACAGTTTGCTGTGGAATTTGTAATTGCATGCTTGCCCTAGATGTCGATTTCTGTGGGCCTCTTATGTAGGCAGAACGAACACGTTCAACGTTTTCTTCCGAAACTCTTGGTCTTCCCAAGCTCCTCCCTTTGCACAAAAATCCCGTTGTCTCAAATTTTCTATACCAGTCGTAGATTGACTGTCTAGTCGATGGCGTTTTGTGGTAACGTGTTCTAAAATGTCGTTGGACAACAGTTGCTGATTGCGTTCTAACAAATTCCAACACGCAGTATGCCTTTTCCACAGGATTTTCCGCCATTTCAGCTTCTGCAACAACAAACAAAACACTACAGCGTTACAAATAGTAGCAAACAAAACTCTGAGAGTTTCTCAACATACCTCCAAAATAATTAGGTTGCTATCTCTAATAATTTTTGTTTTACAGGCAGTTGAAGTTGTCTATTTCTTTTATAGTAACCCTTTTAGGATGGCCCTCTCAGATTTTCGGTTGATTACTCTTGACCCTCCTCTATCCTGCCTGACTACGTGGAGTGATGTATGTAAACACAGCAGAGACAATGTCGTTCAAAACACGTTAGATCCTGAAATTCGTGAAAATTTCCTTTATTAAGCGGAAAAAATGAGATACAGTGATGTTTTATACTTATAGTTCTCTACTAAATTTCATTATGTACACTTGTTTACCTCCCACTTTGTGGTATATAAATATATTGAAGTGTATTAGCTTATGCTTTTCTATGCTCATCTGATACTAGAAACTTGTAAAAGTACCTTCTTTTCGATAACAAACTTATGGAAGATAACTTAAGTTAGCTTCAGAGATCGAATTGGGAATTTTCCGTAATGAGTCATAATTTCTAGTATCCGACATCAAAAGAAAATAATATTACTATTAAATGATGTAACTTTCTGCAGAATTAGACTATACAGATAGCGGTATCACCGTTGATGATTTGATGACAAATCGAAGGTACATATGCACTAACTATTGGCAGCACGATACTTCTTTGGGTAAGATATATGACTGAAATATTACGTCAGCTGGAAGTATTGTAAACAAAAGGAATACACTAACAAAGTGGGCATTGTTAGCTGCAGTATCGGATAAATGGACTGCGCTGGATGCAGTCTTTTTACTAACGGTCGTTCAGGTGCTGACGTATTATACGGGGTTTCTGTTTGCAGGTAAGGGCTAAAAAACGAAAATCCATCAGCTTAAGTGCGCAGTGGTAATAAGCTAAGCCATGGAATGGCTTGAGATGCAACCTTAAAGAAGAGGTGTAATGTATACCTGTAGGAAGGAAGGATAATGGAAAACGAAAATTAAAAGTTCTTTGAAAGAACTTTGCTGTACAGGGATGGAAACAAAGTTTCTTACAATAAGGTTTCAATTAAATTTCTCCATTGTAGTTTAATACATCATATAAACATTGTTATATATAATAGCTGACTACATAATTAATAAAATTCTGTTCTAGCTTTTCGCGCTTTTAATGGAAAGCTTCTTATTTCGATAAGAAAATTAAACAATGTTTCATGAAAATGGAGCTTAAGGATGGAAGATTCTCTTGATAATCTGCAGAAGATATATTAAATAACAAATATAGTACTATTCGCGCAGCTTTTGTTTGGCGATCGGCTCTTTGATCTTCTTTCGGTAGGTTTCGCGCAATTTCGGAAGCAGAGCAGAGCGACAACATTGAGACATGAAGTACGCTATCTAGTGGCTTCAATGCTAAGGTTTCCTTTTGTCTGCAGAGACCAGAGTTACCACATGTACGTGCGCTGTGTTTTGCTTCAGCTAGTTCGTGGTAAATTAGAATACCATAATGGCTGAGGACTGAAAGAAAGAAAATTTCTTTCGTTGACAATACTTTTTCCTTCACGCTGTTCTTCCCTAGCTTCCGCGTAAAACTAGTGCCAAAGAAAACGTGTGCACATGGTATTTATCGAATTTACCGCTATAATTAGGAATAATCTCGGAAGTTAATGCCTTTGAAAGGGGTATCTATTTCCAATCTCAAGATGTTCGTTTTTAACTTGTTAGAGATAACGTAAAATGCAATAACATTTTACAGCAAGGACCAAATGTGCTTTTGGAATTGTTTTCTTCCGTTCGGAAGTGTCTTAATGCATAGTTAATTACATAGAGCAATAAAACTAAAACGCAATTTTACTTTTCATCCTGAATCCACTTAGTTGCTATTGGTTCACTTTCATAAGGAACTGCGTTTACTATATGTGACTGATATTCTATTCTATTTGTGCCTCTCAGAGAAATTGTAAGAGTATGGCATGTTTATGGTTCATGTAAACAAAGCAATCTTCGGCAAAATCTACATTTTTATTTTATATATATTATCTACTTAGTATAGAAAGTACACTAAGTCTTTCTATACTAATTTACTTATTGAGAATACTCCTTAAAAATACGATGCTCACCGGACATACCTATTTTTGTTGTAAAAGTATTTTCAGAAAAAAATGCCCGCGCGCGTGTGCGTGTTTGAAAAGCATTTGCTGAAACACTAAAAGTCCGATAAGTGCCAAACTTGGTATTTCAGTTAAGTATCTTCAAAGGATGTGACGGGAAGTTTTACAAAGCAGTCCCTCTAATACAAATATATACCTATAAGTCCCTCTAAAATAACTTATGATTTGAGAATAGTATAAGTGTTTTGTATGAAACATGTTCGTAAATGTTATACAAAAACTTAGGTGATTTCTATTAAAATACTATATATTCAAGATATATCCATGAAAATAAAATGTTTTAGTGGCGATAAATATTTCAGAAATATTATCTGTTATTTTCAAATACTCTTCTCAAAAGGAAAATTTTCATTATTTTTTCTAGAGTTCACGCAAAGAGAGCGAAATTTCAATATCACATAACTTAAGGAAACTTAACTGCCGCTTAAGTCTACTGTATTCCCCTAATCTCCTTTACCTACAAAGAAAAATGTAATAAAACCATTTCCGTCTGTTTATGTCGCATACATTGAAGTAGATAGAAGTTTATTAGTTTATTGAAGAGTAAGTATAGAAAGATATCTGTATATTAAGAATCGGCATTTTCCACATATTTCACAATGTGCCAGCTAAGCGTCTACAGAAAAGATTTTATTACACGTTTTCTTGCGCTTACATTCTCTCTCTCTCTGTCTCTCTCTGTCTCTCTCTCTCTCTCTCTCTCTCTTTCTGTATTATGGTTTACGAATCATGAAAGGTCATTCAGAAACAAGAGAAATTATCATAAAGCTTATGATATACATATTTTATTTATTATGGACACATCTTAAACATATGGCATTTTAATAAAAACTGTTAGAGCCCTTTTTGAGAAAGTGAACACCTTCGAAAATGTTTCACTAAAGAGTAGTTGGAGTGTCTTTTTTAAAGTTTTCGTGTCTCACTTTATGGTACGAGCCCTTGAACTCGCCTTACCAGGAGTCAAAGGAAAACAAAATAACCGGAGAACCTGGATGCACAGTTTAATTACCAAGGTTGTACAAGTACCAACAATAGTTGAGCAACACTTTTACAGTTCTCGGTGTAGAATTCACAAGGTTTTAAGGGATGTCAAAAATCCCTCTGGAGTCAAACCAGGATAGAATAACACCCAGAAAAAAAATACATAAAAACGTAATGTATTCCATCCACGTGACCTTCTCTAGATCTCTGTAACAAATTATTGTTAAAAAGTCTTATTCCTCTATCTAATTCATGTTAATCGAGATAAACATTAGCAGACATGGTCTTATTATCTACTTGCTTTCTTATAAGTAGAAGGTAAATATAGTAATGCACTAGGCTGAGGCGAAAGCAAATATTTTAAAAGCTGGTTGCTATGTGTAGCAATCCTCTTTGCATGACCAGAAGTTTACAAATTTCACAACAAGAAAAACATTTTAAAACTGAAACTAATAAAAAGTAATATCTCGGAAATGGCAAATCCATGAAAAAAGGTATATGACATAAATTGGTTGCTTTTAACAATATCTACATTTTTTCTGCTGTAAGTTTTTGGTAATTCTTTATGATTTTCCAGTTTTTAAAAATTCAGCAAAATTCATCTAGATAAAGAGGTCCTCAGAAACTGTTCTTAGAAAAGTCAAGATATATCTATTTAATTTATTTGCGATGTAAATATCTTTAATATCGGTATTTTAAACGACAGAGCCATTAGAGGCATTTCTTAAAAAAAATCAAAATTTTTCATCTAAAGGTTAGTTAGGGGGATTTTACTCAAAATGTTCGTGACGCATCCTTATAAGATGTTAAATACCAAGTTTGGTATTTTACTGAATTTTCGGTTTTGAGTTATCGTGTTCACGATCTTTTTCTAAAAATTTTATGTGTTCCATTCACATTACTTTTTCTACATTTTTGTAACAAATTATTGTTAAACGCTTGTTCTTCTATCCACTTCATGCTAATCGAGGTATACATTAGCAGAAATTGTATTATTACTTGCTTCCTTGTAAACAGAAGAAAAATAATGGTATACACTAGGCTAAAGCGATAGTCAAAAATTTTAATAACCGGTTGCTATGAGATTGAAATACATCCCTTTGCATGAACAAGCTTCAACAAATTCCCATACGAGAAAAGTTGAAGTATTTTAATATTGGCACCAATATCATTTTATAAATGGTAAATGCCACGAAAAAAATGTAGATGGTATAAATTGTGTGTTTAAACTAGGTATATATTTTTTCTGCAACAAGATTTTTGTCTACCTCTTACAGTTTATCAGTTATGCAAATTGAGCAAAATTCATCCAGAATGAAGAACTCTTCAGAGTCTATTCCCAGAAAATTGAAAATATATATTTTAAAAGTTATAATAACATCCTTAATATACAATATTTTAATCAAATTTGTTAGATATATTTTTAAGAAAATAAAAAAAATTCGAAAATATTTCCATCTAAGGGGTAGGAGGTCGATTTTTCCCATAATCTTAGTGTTGTATTTTTGCAAGATACTAAACTCAAATACCAAGTTATGAATTTTATAACTTTTCCTTTCCGAGTTATCGTGTTCATAGACACAAAGAGAATATGGATAAAAGGGATCCAAAAAGAGTGTATTTATGGTGAAATCTTGGTATCGAATTTTTAGGTGGAGTGCAATACTTTCTCTACCTATGTAGTATGTAGTAGGTAGAGAAAGTAAAAGTGTTTTTTATACGTGTATTTCCTGTGGAATCTCGGTACCAATTTTTGAGTGGACTGCAATAGATACCTCCTCTACCCTTTGCTATGTAGATAAGGTAAAAATTACACTAAGAAACCATGAAAACTGTCTCCTTCCAATAAGATTTTATAACTATGGAATACATTAGGACTGTATGAAAGTCAACTAAATACATTTTCAAGATACTAACTGCATTATTTCCTATTAGTTACTTTAATAAGCTTAAATTCTCCTCTATATAACGCCTATTCACTGAATAACATGCATTAACTGGAACGAAGGCCACCAGGCCTGACAACCTGTCACAGTGAGCCAACTAATAACTAATCCGTTATTAGTTATGCACAACATTTCAAATTATTAAAACTCACTTCCCTAACCTATTTAAATACCAGCTGCATTACTTCTGATCGGTAATTTAAATGAGCTGAAGTGCCCATAAAGTTATTGCTATCAGAATTAGATACATTACCCGTGAACAAAATTTAACCAAGCCTAGCTACCTCACCCTTAAGATAACTCAGAATTCCTTATTTATTAAGGGCAAATACATTCTGCAATGAACGGTGGCTATATATAATCTTGAACAAATTTTAATAACAATAAGTAAAACTAGTTAACATAAGCGAAATAATAAGCAGTAACTACAGCAACACATACAACACAGAGAAACAATTTTCAGCCAGTGGCAAACTTACCCAGGAACTGTCGCTGAGCAAACCCATCATACAGGTACACCCGACCTCCCTGCTGGCAACTAACCCTATTCTCTCCCGGACCGGCCTAACCAGTCCAGCTAACCACGGTCTTCTGATGACACATCAACCATAGAGATCAGAATTAATGGAAGTTAACTTTTTTCTAATATCAGAAAACTCCAAAACGTGTATGTCCAATGACATCTTGGTATCGAAGTTTTGAGTGGAATGCTATAGCTACCTTGTCTATATACTATTACATATTAAGGGAAGTAAAAGTTATGTACTATATTCACATATTTTTTTCTATCTATTCTGCAATAAACTATTCGTACAAACATTTGTTTTTCTATATGTGTATTTCATGTTATTCTAGAGTGATTCGACGAATCAGTTGCATTCGTTCTGAATATGCGACAGCAATGATTCATGTGTCACTTGTTGTGTTACGTTGTGCACTTAAGTGATTAATCACGTGTATTTAGCAGTAACTATTGTTCTTATTTCTTAAAATAATTACTTCAATTTTTTACAGAGATAGGAAGATTTTCGTGACACAAATTATCCTGTGGTAACTACACTGTTGTGCAAAACCTAAGGACGAAAGTATCATTTGCATGCTATGTCACTTCCAAGTAACATACCTCGATGAAATTGAATCATACATAGAGAGAACGGCTATAATATAATACGGCAGCTAAATTAAATATGCAATGACAGGTAGATGAACTACACTTTTAGTCAAAGAAAATGAGGTACACAAAATTCACTATTATCTGTGTCAAGTTAGTTCAGTCCTGATGTCAACACATGGGAGGGAAGAGAGAGAGACAGAGATACTGAAGCAAAAGAGCGTTAGACTGTTGAGGGAAGGTAGTGGGTGTTAACTTTTACGTGGATGCATATTATAACAGCCTCCTAAAGTAAAGTACTGTAATAGTTTTCAGATCATTGCTCTGCGCGAGTTAGTTTAGGAGAGAAAAGTATGCAAATTCTTCGATTCTTATAAAAGGTAATAGTCCGACATTTTATCCATATCCGACACATACCAAGCAGATGGCTCTGGGTTCATGAATTCTGAAAGGAATATTTACATCAGACGTACACATTCTATAAAAAACGTGGTAGATTAGACAGAAGACCGGCGAAATTATATATTGACTTTATTAACTTATTACTGTTAAATAAAATGCAGCTAACTTATATTAGTAAAGAACATTGGTATTATATACACAATAAGTTACAAGCCTGTACCAGACAGCTCTCTTAAACAACCGGTAATTCTCGAGGTGAATGCTGATTAAGCTGTTATTGTTTATAGTGCAGGGTCGCCTCTGATAATGTGTTATTTAAGACTATTTCCTGTACATCTCGCATGCCTCACAAGCCCAGGGGACTTGCTATATGCAGTTTAAAAGCAGTAAGCTTTTAATCATTGAACAGATCTGTGTTTCAGCCGTAATAAAACACAACCGAGGCAAGTCTTTAAAAAGTGGCGAGAGGCAAATGGTCGCGCATTGTTTCGCTGTGCTTAAAGAAAGAAACGCCGAATCGGCCATAAAGAATATCGAAAAAGAAACGGGTGATCTCCATGGCGTTTCTGCATTTAGTGTGCATAGTGTTAGAATGGAACAGCAAGCATCCGGAAGCCTAAGAACACCGGGAAAATCGCGTAAATATAAAAAACGTTCGGAGAAATACGATGATTTTGTGAAAAATGCTATTCGCGGTAAAGTTTATGATTGTTTTTTCAGAAATGAACCATCGACTCTAAATAAAATTTTGCATGCAGTACATTCTGACACAGAATTGCCACATTTTCAAAGTACTCTCCACAGGTTGCTAATATATATCACTAGTGTTGCAAAACTTATGTGCGCACATGTACCGTTAACACGCGGCGAGTTGAGCCAGCTTCGCCTTGTTGTTGACATCAGGACAGAACTAACTTGACACAGATTATAGGTCATTTGATTCTCCCCTATATTTAAAAATAGAGTCATGCTGCTTAAAGGGTATATGATCATCCTTACAGAAATGCATACTCTGCATGCTGGCCACAAAGTTTATAAGGAGTTCTTGTGGTGGGCGGTTCCATTCCTCCACCAGCGCTGTTGACAACTGTTGGTTGGTCGTTCCATCCTCTCATTACAAAGGATCGCGCATTGTCATCCATAAAAATGAAATCAGGGCCGAATGTACCCTGAAATGACGTATAATTACAATAACGTGACCAGTGAGCGTACCATGCTCAAAGACTTGGAGGCCCATGCAGCATTTTGCCTTCCCACACCATAACGCCCGGACCATTAAAACGATCTTATTCAAGTATGTTCTTGGTACATTACGTGTTCCCACCTCTCGCCAGATGAGGGTAGGTCGAATCACCACTCGAACTGAATCTGCTCTCATCCCAGAAGACCCGCGATCCTATTCCACGTTGGTCCTATTCTGATACCCTTGGGATCATCGCAAACAGTGCCGCCGACGTACGGGTGTCAATGGAACACAACGTAAAGAAACCACCTATATACTGCACCCGCTGCTCGACGTGGACTCTTTCTTGTTGCACAATGTAGCGGTCATCAGCTGACTCATCATACGTATTCCTTCTTCTAGTTTCCCAATGATTCATCCCTGTGTGAAGTCATTCAAATGCTGTCTGTGGGTCATATTGTAAAGAAGAACATCACTACTATACACCGTAACAGATCATTTGTTGCTGCACACTGTCTTGTCCTGTTTCTTCAACTGCCCCGCGTTGCGGGAGCAGACCCACTTAATGCTCTAGTTTCCCTACACTCACGCCATGTGAGGTTCAGCTTTTTGTGCACGAGCGAGACCTTCTGGCAACATATCCCCGCACTTTCATTCATTTCCACCGAGTATTTCATATTTTGTGAAAATTTATCCATATCGTCCTTAGAGTTTGCACACCAGAGTATTTAGCCAACCGTTTTAAAGCTCACTATTGCTTTATTTAATCTGCACATTCTCAGAGTAATTTGAAGTCAGAATAGGTATACTTCTCTGATATGGAGCACTGTTGCTTGGAAATTGCAGAACATAAGCGAATATTTTAGTTCGCTAGTCACATTAAGAACATGTAAATACATGACGCATACTTGCGTTTGGTGAGTGTTGGGCTTACACTGATGGCTGAACTGAATACCGATTCGCTTCGCTAGTTATGTGCGAAACGTTCTGTATTCTACTTTATTCCTACTACTCTCGAAAACCTGTATGTACTGCCTCTTAGTTGACAATGAGCTCTAAAATTGTGTAGAGAACGAATGTAATTGAAGAGGGCATGTTACAGCATAATTAAGAGTTTTACAGAATTAAACCCATAAGAAAATTAAAGGAATTTAGAGTGGTTAAAGTCGTCACAAATGATGATTATTTCCCCCCATATAAGTTTTATTACGGGAACCCTGAGGTGGTATATTTCCCAAACATGCTGCTAAAATTACACTGGTTCAGCTTCCCGAGTTTATTGGGAAACGCAATAGGCATAAAGATGAAATCGCGAGTATTTTTGTAGAGCCAGGAGGTTATAATTCGTCATTATTTCTAAATAAAATCACTACATATTATTTAAAATATTAACGTAGCTTGCTAACTTTTAAAGTACTCATTTTATCCCAAAACATTCATTAATTTACAGTTATTTTTAAACCTGAAACAACCCGTCCATTTGTCCCTAAAATATGTTATATAATTCATTCATAAGGCTTAATCTACGTATAAATAATTTCACATGTCCATTATACATTTAATATGCATGTAACATTGTGCTTATTCACGATATGTTTATTATCATTTATAATTGCCCAGAATGATTTATAATTAAGCAAAAACTGTTTAGATAAATTTCGATACTTGTTTTCAAATTGGTATTCGTGTTATTAAGGTTCCCGATGGAAAGAAAGAAAGAAAAATATAAACATCACTAGCTTTGAAGAATTTAATCCGTTAAGTGATCACATTTGGGTCCCATATCCACATTTGGGAAAGCTCTACACTTATAACACAAAATATTTTGAAAGAAGATAATGCTAAAAAGATTGCCTCAAATTGTATAATTTAATTAGCTCTACAAATTTCTGTGGTAAGCGTTTCATAATCCACTTAAAAACATTCAATGTATATGTTTTCATAGCTCATTAAAACTTTAAATATGTTCATTTGAATAAAAATTGTAATATACATTTTTGAGGAAGTAATAAAATAAAAAAGAAAGCTTTCATGTAAATGTTGTTTGGGGTAGATAAATTGTCTTGACAGTATTTGTGTCGTAATGCTGAACTTTTTTTGAAAAAAATGTTCTCACACATCTGTTTCTAAAAGTGGTTTATTGAATGTATTTTCATTGAAACCTCTTGTATATCTTCTCACTATCGCTTATTTTTATATCTCATCCCCAAAGTACTATATCAAGCGATTATTTTGCAACATAATATACTTTATGTTAATCGGGATGAACTTTGCAGAAATGATTTCACTATACTGTGGATACAATAGGGGTATAGGGAACTGAAGCGATAGTCAGGTCTTTAAAATGCTGGCCGATGTGTGTTTTGAAATTCTCTACTCTCGGTATCATATTCGAAGAAACAAAAGAATAATGGCCAAACGCTTACAAAAATATGCTGGAGAATTCAAAACAACAAAGATTGTTTCGTGTATGATTGATTAATGCCAGTAATTATGCAACATCAGTTGTGTCATTCTTACATATTAAGCTTACGTGCATTTCTTATAGTTTATTAGTCATACATAATTCGAGCATGTCATCGGTCATTCACAGAAAACATGCAATAAACATTTTATCATAACTTAACACTGAAAGCGTTCTCAAGCACATCTTCCTTATCACCGATGTGTACTTAGCTTCTGCAAAGAACATTTCTTGCTTTAAGTGATTTAACTAATTCAAGATAATATGAACGTTGATTTAGAGCTCAAAATGCAGTCCACGATTTAAAAAAATAATAAGTCCTACATTATTTTCCGTTCGAAATTCTGACCTTGCTCGGAAGGATTTAGAGGATGTCTGCACTTTCAAAACATTAATAAGGAATTAATAGAGCATTTTCATTTTCTATGGCTTTCAGAAACATTAAAAACGTATCTAATAATGTAACTGCACGTCTAGGAAGGAATACATTAAGAAACGGGAAAATTAGAAAGAAACGTATTCTTTTATTTCATCTACTTTCATTTTTGTCCTGTATACCATCGGTCTGGATGCTTCAATTCGTTAGGCGTTGGATTTTTGTTCCTGAGGTCACAGGTTCAATCCTGGCCCAGAAGGATGGCTTTAAAGGGTCATACAGGAGATTTACTGGCTTGAAATAGTTCGTCAGGCACCATCTTTGCATCGCAAGCTTGTTCTTTCCTATTCGTCTTCAGCCTCTGGAGTGTAAAGAAACACTTATTTTGTTATTATATTGAAATCCATTATTTCAGTATTGCTGTACTATTGTTTCAAAAGATCAGTTTTTACTTTCTGTACTTCGTGCCTTGTACCGAGTTTACATATTTAGGGTACTCTGTACAAAGAAAAAAATAGGAGTAACGCCATATGTGATCTTAGTGTGAGTGTATGTGTGTATGCGTACGTGAGTGTGTGCACTAAAAACGATAACTGAAAAAGGCAAAACCGGTTAAATACCAAACTTAATATTTAAGTTCAGCATCTTCCGAGGATGCGACACAAGGTTTTCAATACACCTCCCTTCAAACTGCCCTTTATAGAAACAAAATTCGAAAATTTTATTTTTTCGAAAAATGTTCCATGAGTTTTGAATATACTATGGTATATTAAATATATTTACATTCCGAATAAAATATTATACTGTATTTTCTAGGAATAGCTTCTGTAGACCTCTTCATTCAGAATGACGTTTGTATAACTGAGAGACCGTAAGAGTATACATCTTTTGTGCAGTAACTTTTTGTCTATCTCGTTAAAACACACATTTTAGGTGATATATATTTTAGAGCTAACCATTTCCGAGATATTCTTGTTATTGATTTTAAAATTTCCAATACTTAAATGTTTCTCAAGTTGGAAGTCAGTATTTACCTTTTACTCTCTGTGTGGATTTGATTTTTCCTTTCTTTGTTCTATTCAGGGCTTAATTTTCATTGCTGTATATTAGAAGTGGAACATCTAGAATTCTGTATAACCTTGAAACTGTCTCTATTCTTGTTTTGATTATCAAAGTTCTGTGGATAGTATTAATCATTTATTGAAATATAGCTGATTTGTTAACCAAATCATGTACTTCGTTGATAAAATTAAACATTCTAGATACACTTGCAAGTAGTTCTATTTGTGTTATAATTTCATATTTTTCTTTTAAAACTCATCACTTTGGATTTAGCTGTAAATAGTTTTACATTTTACTGTGTTTTAATTGAAGCACAGAGTTTTATAAAGCTTTGTCAGAATCCGGGAGGGCAACAAGACAGTGCAAAGGGACAAGTTACAAAAATAAGTTGCTCATGCCTAGGTCGGTTACGCGTGTCTCCTTCCACTGTCTCAATCATAAGTCTGAACAAAGAATATACAATGCCATGCAGTTCCAAACATCGCCTGCAACAGTTGTCGTTCTTGGCACAAGAATGGCTATTTAGAGAATGAATAGGGGCCTCATCTTCAGCAGGTAACGGTGCAGAGCTGCAAATTGTTTTCCCTAATTGTCTATTCCCCTAAAGGATACCCACTAGTTCACAAGATCACTGCATTTTATTTCTTTAAAAGTATGTTTCCAAAGATTCTGTAACTGCTGCCTGTCAGCCTCAATTCATATCGTTATAGTATTTTTGGAACATTTCTACTGGAACATTAATTACTCTGGCATACAAGAAAACTTCCAGCAAGATGGTGACACAGCATGCACTGATAAAATTCTCAAGACATACGTTGCACGGAACTATAACAAATTTATATTCCTGAAAATGGAGACGTTGCTTGACCTCTAAGATTCCAAACTCTGTGTCTGTGGCGACTCTCTCTCTCTCTCTCTCTCTCTCTCTCTCTCTCTCTCTTCTCTCTCTCTGGAATATTTGCACAGCGAGGTTTATTCAAATTGTCCATAAACCCTTGAGGAGTTCTATCATCATCATCATCATCATCATCATCATCATCACTACAAGGATAATTTCTTCACGTCCAACATGTGGTCGTCCTCTTGCATGGCAGTTCCTTTCTAATAGTCGGTAGGAGACGTTTTAAATAAATGAGACAACTTTAATAAACCTCGGAATAAGACTTGATAATAAAACATGTAGAAATAATATTCTGTTTACAGATGATCTAATAATAGTTCAGAAATATGCAGATGATCTACAGAAATCCTTGCAAGAATTAAACTGAGAAGGATCAAGATTAGAATAAGCAGCTAGGGCATTATTTAGGATGAGAAATTAGCTGTAATGCAGAAAGAAATATTGATATTACAGTAAATAAATTTCGTCAATTTGTGACCTATATAGAGAACTTAAAAATAATAAAAACTAAAATGACATTCTACAGAATTATGGCAATATCCATAATGCTTTACGACTATGAAACCTAGGTTCCAATGAATAAAACAAGCAAAAAAAGGTAGTGATATGTGACCAATCAAAACGTGGATCTTTTTAAGTTTTTCAATTTATTTTTCTAAGATGTTTTTGAAATGCCTATCACGGAAAATATACATATTTAAAATTTCAGTAAATTCTAAACACCAGGGTTCAAATTATGTTACTTTGGTTGATTTAATTTAACTCAAATATCTCCACATTTTATCTCAGATACATTAGATTAAATACTCATTTTCAAAATTAATACGAATTATTTGAAATTTGTAGACTCATAAGAAATGTAACAAAGGTATCATTCTGGATGGTACTTCCCTTTAAAATTGGACTTCTTTCTATATGTGCACATAATACGAGAACAGTGGTCTTTTTGTGCCTCCCCAGTGTAGCAGTAGAAGGACATCTCTCAGCTTTCTCCTTCTTCCAAGTCCTATTTTCATTTTCTTTGGGTATGTCATCAAACTTTTATATTCCCTTTTGTTGCCCTGGTAGCTGTCACTAAAGCCCTGTGATTTTGTTGCTATTTCCAATAGAAGGGATGTCTCGAGCACACGAACTGCCGTAAAACAACTTTTGGGAGCGTTTGTCAACACAGTATTTCTGCAGAGAAACAGGCTACACGCTACTTATAATAGAGAATTGTCACTGCATTGTCTTGGTAGCACAAACTTCATGAATGCAAACTTCAAACTTAAAAAAAAAAAAAAAAATTAATATATTTCATTCACTTGAATTTCTCTGCATTGCTGAAACACATTAACATTAGCAGAAATTGTCATAATTCATTGCTTGCTTTTAAGTAGAAAGAAAATAAGGGAATGCACTAGGCTAAAGTGATAGTCAAATCTTTTAAAAACTGGTTGCCATGTAATCCGTTTCTTTGCATGGCCAGGAGAAATGTGTGGGAAAAGTTTTAAGTATTTTAAAATTGAAACAAATAACTTGAAATATCTCAGAAATGTTAATTCAATTAAAAAAGAAGTGTAGGTATGACAAATTTTAAAACTAAAACAAATAACTTGAAATATCTCAGAAATTTCAATTTCACAAAAAACGTATATGACACAAATTGTGTGGTTTAACGAGATCTATATGATTTATGTAGTAAGTTTCTGTCTGTTACATTTTACAATTATGGAAAATTTAGCAAAATTCATCCAAAATAAAGAGGTCTTTAGAGGCTATTCTCAGAAAATTCAAGATATACATTTTATTTGTAACGTGGGTTGCAGTCCGAGTGTGAAAGAGGACGGTCGTGTTTTGTGTCTTGCTCGCAGCTACCTGGAAGAAGTTCGACAATGGAAAGCGTACGAGATCTCATTGAACAGTTGAGGCAAGAAATGCGTGTAGGATTTGAAAAGTGCAGCCTAAAATCGCTGGAAAGTGCCGTGGAGAATGTGACAGTTCGAATGCGTGCTCTGGAAGAGAAAATGGTTTATTTAGAGAACCAATCTCGTAGAAATAATATTGTGGTATATGGTATGACGGAAGAAGCGGGAGAGAGTTGGGAGATGACGGAGGAAATAGTGAAAAGGGTCATCTCACAAATAGGAATCGAACTCCGCGAGTTTGATGTGGAGAGAGCCCATCGTGTAGGTCGACGTGGCAATGTAAGGCGACCTATTGTGTGCAAACTGGCCCATTATAAACTCAAGGTGGCCATTCTTCGAGATGCTCGTTATTTACGGGGAACGGGAATAAGCATTAGCGAGGACTTTAGCCAGCGTGTAAGAGAAGAGAGAGAATTCTTAAAGGGACACATGTTCGAGGCCAGGAGGCAGGGCTGTCATGCCGTATTGCGCTATGACAAGCTCTTCATTAACGGACGAGTCTGGAACCGACAGGAGCTGGAGCGCATGGAACAGCCTAGAAGTAGTGCGGAAACCGAACCCAGGACAAGGCAGCTAGAGCAGGTAGCCAGTGCATCAGCCCAGCAGGTAGCAGGTCCCTCAGCAGAACATCAGGTGCCTCAAGTTATGTCGACAGGGAGGGGCAAAGAGGAGAGGAGGGTGAGACAGTCTTCGCCGGAAAATCCAACAACAACGCCCCTCCGTGCCCTTAGGCTGACAACAGCTCGACAAAGGGTCAGCCAAGTTGTAGGAAGACCAACAGCAAGGAAACAATAGGACCCAACCCCTTCTCTGAGGATTGTCACATGGAACATCGAAGGCTTCAAAAAAAGGTTGGGTAGCGAGAATTTCTTGTATTTCCTTAGTGATTTTGACGTTGTATGTTTAACAGAAACTTGGTTGAAAAACGGAGAAAATGTAACACTTGCTAATTTCCATAGTTTTAGTAGGGGAAGGGAGACACGGGGAAGGAGGGGAAGGTGGCCAGGAGGGGTATCAGTTTCATTCAGGTCTGAGCTGGAGGCTGAGATAACTAAATTAGAAATCAGTTTGGAAGGGGTGATTGCTGTATCTTTGGCACAGGGGGGAGTACAAATAATAGTTATAGGATTATACAACCAGCCAGCAACGTCCAAGTATGCAAACAGGAATTTCTTCAGTGACTTAACGGAAACGTTAGTGCAGTTACAGGAAAAGTTTCCAGGAACTGAATTAATTCTCTTAGGAGATTTTAATGCGAGGTTAGGAGGGGAGAATATTTCTCTAACGGGGGGTCATCAATGGGGGGGAGGAATTCCGCGAAGGTCAACGGAAGAGCAAGGATACTTTTATTAATGGGGAGGGCAGACAATTACTTGCTTTCTGTGATGCCTTCTCTTTAGAAATAATGAATGGCAAGTACGGTGAGGATCGAGAGGGAGAACTCACTTTCATAAATGAAAATGGGGGTAGTGTAATAGATTTTATTTTAGTAAGTCAGGGTTTAATTGGCAGAATTAGAAATTTTTGGGTGGGGGATCGTATCGAGTCACATCACTGTCCGGTTGTCCTGGAACTGAATATAGAGACGGCCATGGTGGCGCATGCACCTGAAGAGGGGCAGGGGGACGAAGGGAGATTCATTAGTAAATTTATATGGAAACCGATAGAAAAAGAAGTATTTGTTGATAAATTAGAAAGAAGATTAGGGGAAAGGAACGCAGACACAGCGGAGGAACTAACGCATATAATAGCAACGGCTGCGGGGACAATGAAAGTCCAAATGCATGGTAAGGTAAAACGATGCAATGGTTGGTATGACCAGCAATGCAGAACTGTAAAGAAACAAGCAGAGGAGGCTCTGTCAAAATTCAGGAGGGAGGGGGGAGATGACATTAGGAAAATGTTTACAAAAAAGCGAAGGGAGTATAAACAACTCTTACGGGAAAAGAGAACTACATGGCAAGACAAAATTACTCAGAAAATTAGTAATATTTTAACGCGGGGGGATAACGCTGAGATGTGGCAAGTAGTAAAACATTTAAGAGGCAACCGTCAGGCGCCCAACGAAATTTCTCCCAGAAAATGGGCAATGCATTTTATGGGAATATTCGGGAAAGGTGAAAGGGAAGGAATTTTTATAAAGGAAGTGCAAATTTTGGGAAATCTTGAGATCCCAATACTGGACGAGGAAATATCAGCACGAGAAATAGCACAGGCGCTAAGGAGTCTGAAGGTAGGCAAAGCTCCAGGGTTGGATGGGCTGCCCCCGGAAGTTTTTAAAGCCGCAGCCAATGTTAATGAGTTTGGTAGGAGTATGCTCCAGATATGCAACAAATTGTTTATTGAGGGGAATTACCCTACCTGCTGGGGAAAGGGCATTATTCATCCCATTTATAAAGGGAAGGGAACTATTGGAAATCCGGATAACTATAGGGGGGTTACTCTGTTGCCAATTATGGAAAAAATTTATTGTAGAGTGTTATATAACCGGATAAAGGACTGGGAATCTAAATTTGGCAAACTTTCAAAATTTCAAATGGGTTTCAGAGAAGGACACAGTACCATAGATGCCGCTTTTATATTAGACACTTTAAGGACGCAGCAACTGTTAGTTAAGCGGGGAAAGCTTCATTGTGCTTTTGTGGACTTTAAGAAGGCATTTGACTCTATCAATCGAAATGCATTATGGTACAAACTAGGCAGAAAGGGGTTATCAAGTAAAATGGTTAGAGCATTGCAGGCAATATATCAAAATGTCCAATTCTGTGTGAAGTACGACAGAAACAGAGTGTCCGAGAGCTGCCGAAGCTATAGGGGAGTGAGGCAGGGCTGTATTTTATCTCCCTTGCTATTTAATCTCTTTGTGGATGATATTACTGATACAATGATAGCAGAGAATATTCAAGCACCAGTAGTAGCGGATTTGCAGATCCCAACACTTTTATACGCAGACGATTTAGTATTGTGCTCTACGACAGTAAACGGATTGCAACGAGGACTGGACAAACTTAAGAACTGTTGCGATGAATGGCTACTTACAGTTAATGTGAATAAGACTAAGGCAATGACTTTCAAAAAGGGTTGTGTTTATAGCAGGGAGGAGACTTGGACATATGCAGGACAGATACTGGACAATGTTAAATCCTTTGTGTACTTAGGACTCACATTTACAATGAACGGAAAATGGACAAAACACATTGACATTACGAAACACAAGGCAAGGGTGAAAGCGGCGGAAGCTCTCCGGATACGCTGCAGAATTCCGAATATCTCCATAACCTTAATGGAAACTGTATACGGAGCGACAGTTAGATCCACGATGACATACGGAGGAGAAATATGGGGGTGGGAACAAACAGGGAATCTGGATCAAGTGAGGACCCAATTTTTGAAAGGAATTCTGGGTGTAGGGAGGGGTACGGCAAACTGCGGAATAATGAGGGAATTCGGGGTACATAGTGAAACGATAGAGTGCAAAATCAGAGCAGTTAAATATTGGATGAGAATCGTTCACGGAAACCAATCTCTAATTAGGGCAGTCTGCTACCGTGAACAGTTGCGAATGGAAGGTAATTTGACGTGGGCATCAAAATTAAAGAAAGGGTTGGAAACCATTGGGATGGGAGACATTTGGATGGCGGGGCAGGAAAGCAGGCGAAGTATTTGGAGAAAAATTAAGAAACGTCTCTGTGATATTGACAGACAGCAAATAATTGCGCAATGCACAGAGAAGGTGTCATTAGAAGTACAGTCTGGGCTGAAATCGGAGTGGGGTATGGAGCAACACATCAAAACAGGTACCAAACTCATTAGAGAGGGGCTCGCGTGGATTAGACTAGGAGCATGGAGGAGCACGAAAATTTCTGACGTGAATGGTATAAGAATCTGTCCCATTTGCGAGGAGGAAGAGTCGTGGACTCACATCTTGGCAAGATGTAGGGGTACGGAGGAATGGCGGGAAAAATATTTGCCGCGATTTTTTACCACTGCGAATGTAGGGATAGAAGCATGTTGGACGCTACTGGCAGGCACGGAAAACATGGACGGGCTAGGTAAATTTATACTTAAGGCAAGACAGCTGAGATCTGAGGAGGCTGCCAATAGAGAAGGGGGGGGGATAAGATCAACTAAACAAAAGTGACTACAATGTTCTACATACATGTATATTATATCAGACTTAAGTCACTGTTGTGCTAGGGTTGTATATATTATGTGTATATATGTCTTTTAAGTGTAATTATCTATGATAAGCGGGTGCATTTATGGAGGTGTACTCTGTGCTGTAAATTTAAATTGCTATATTTGAATATCTTTGTATCTTTATTTTCGGATTCACTCTTAATTTTTATTGTTGTTTAATATTGCTTTTGACTGTGTATTTCCTTTGTCTTTTTATTTTCGTGTTTACTCTTTTAATTCTTTGTTGTGGTTGTTGTTTTAATATTGCTTGTAATGTGTATTACAAAAGCACGTACGATCTGTGGACCCGTGCGACTGTTGAAATTCTATGTATGATATTGCTATATTAATAAATACACTTCATTCATTATTTGTAACGTAAATATATTTAATATATGGTATTTTAGTCAGAATCGTTAAGACCATTATTGGGAAAATCAAAACTTTCAAAATTTTTTCTATGTAAAGAGTAGTTTAGGATGGGGGAGATTTTTCTCAAAAGCTTCGTGTTCCATCCCTGGAAGATACTAAAATTAAATACCAAGTTTGGTATTTTACCAACTTTTCGTTTTTGAGTTATTGTTTTCTCAGACGTACTGACACACGGACCTTTTTCCAAAAATGATTTTTGTGGATACAGGGGACTCTAAAGCAATATTTCAGGTAAAATCTCGGTATCCGATTTTTGGCTGGAATGCAATACCTTCTCTACTATGCACATAGTGCGTGTGCAATAAACGCATATATAAGTGGCGTTATACGGAAATGTCTGTTTGGCAATAGTACATAACAATACACGTCACACGCACAAGTAAAACCAGTAAAAATTCTGCAGCGTGGCATCACTCCTTTTAATGCGACATGAAATCACTTGCATAATGGCATCCACTTATACACGTCATATGTTTATAGAAGCGATTTGTGTCGCGCGACAAAGAATGACGCGACGCGGCAGAATTTTCACTGGTTTTATTTATGCATGCAACGTGTAGCGTCATGTATTGTTGGCACATCAGATCTATTCTTGGTCCGAGTCTTTTGAGACAGCAAATGACAAAGGAAGGAAACCGGTTACCTGAGGCAAGCTCGATTACGTGTGTTGGGACTTTGTGTTTGTTAATCTGTAGCTATGTGATGTCCTTATCTCCTTCATCCGCATCTTAAAAAAATCCTCTCTACAACTATTGTCCACAGCTAAACTGGATCCCCGTGTGTTGTGCTATTGCTACAAACTCTTAAATAAAAATCTCACATAATACGACTCAAATTATGTGTTTTAACAAAATCTACATTTTGTGTAGTAAGCTTTTGTGTATCTCTTACTGTTTACCAGTTATGCAAAATTCAGCAAAATTTATATGGAATAAAGTGGACTTCAGAGGCTATTCCCAGAAAATTCAAGATATACATTTTATTTGTCAGGTAAATAGCCTTCATATTTGATATTTTAATAAAAACCATTACAGTCATTTTTGAGAAAATCAAAATTCTCCAAAATGTTTCCCATTAGGGGTTTATGATTTTCTTGAAAATCTTCGTGTCGCAACCTTAAAAGATACTGAACTTAAATACAAAATACACCCAATGACTTCTTTTAAAAAATTATTCAAGGGGTCCCAAAACATGTATTTCAATGAAATGTCAGTATCAAATTTTTGGGTGCAATACAACACTTTCTCTATATACTATTTACAAAGTAGTGCATGTAGAGAAAGTAGAAACAGAAGAAATCAACATTGTAAGGGCATCCAGTGAAATGTACAAGGTATGGAAAATTGCTTCTTTATATCACGATCCTTGTAGTTTTCTATACAATATGCCAAACTGAACTCAATCAAGAATTTCTTCTCCAAAATGCACTGTATCCACACTTGATAAACGTTGACACATGACAACTCGGAAAGCATAAACCAGTTTAATCAAAAGAAAGTTACAGCTCTGGGTTTAATAAAGTGGTCAAAGAAAAAAGAGGATTCTTTCTGTTGAAGTGATTGGACAATTTAACTTCCATAATTTCTTAATGACCAAATAGCCAAAGCACAGCCGGAGCTTTAGAGTATTCAGATAGGGGTTTTATGACAGCCTTCATACAAGTCAAGTACGATATAGCAATAAATACTGAATTAATAAATAAGAACTAATATTAACCTTTCTTTGTAGCTTGACGAAGGGTGTTAATGCATATAAACTCCAGGTTGTAGCGTGTGTCTGTGTACCTGTGTGTCGGTGTGGGTGTGTGTAAGGCCCGCGCGTCTGATTATTTGCTTTCCCTACTTTATAGTGATAATCAGAGATGTTTCATCTCTACTTTAAAACCCTCTTAGTTAAATAAACAGAACAAAATTCCCAGTTGTAATAATATGCAGGCAGACCAACGTGTTCAAATATTACAGCTAACGTGTTCTAAAATTTTAACAAGTTTTCGTACTATACAATTGTATCGATTTTGTCAAGCTTTTTATTTTTGAGTTCAATAAATCATATTATATGCATGCCTAGACAAATCTTGTTAATATATGCTACTGATTTAAACTCATACAAAAAATAAATCCTTGATTTTGTAAATATGGAAACGTTATGAAGAATTTAGATAGGTCATAACTTAGACGATTTTCCCTCCTTTAGATCAAAAGTATTATAAACATTTTTGTAGTAAATGCACATGATATAATAATGAAAAAATTAGTGCCATTTTCAAACCCAACGAAATGAACAAAATTAGGAAAATGTCAGATCATAAACTACAATATGCCTTTTCTCTCCAATATTAAAAATCGGATGTATTCCATTCACATAACTTTTTCTACATCTCTGTAGAAAATTATTGTTAAAGACCGTATTTTTCTATCTCTTTATGCTAATTAAGATAGAAATTACCATACATTATCCTTATTACCGTGTTCCTTGTAAGTAGAAGGGAAAAAATCTTATGTGTTGTCCTCTAGCTGTTATTCAAAAGAGTAATATTTTATATACATCATGCTAATGGAAATAAACATTAACAGAAATGGTCTTATTATTTGCTTCCTTGTAAGTAGAAGGGAAATAAGAAAATACAAAGGCTTAAGCAATAGTCTCGTCCTTTAAAAGCCGGTCGCTTGCTTGCCAGGAGACGAAAGATGTTTTCCATTTGGGAAAGGTTTATGTGGCTTAAAATTGAACTCAATAATCCAGAATATCTTGAAAACGGTTAACTCTACAAAAAAACTGATTTACTTAATTTACACGACTTTCTCTATATCGTTATAAGAAATTATTGTTAATAAGCGTATTCTTCTATTTCACGCTAATTGAGATAATTAGCAGAAACAACTTTATTACTTAGTTCCTTATAAATAGAAGGGAAATAAAGAAATACACCAGACTAAACTGATACTCAAGTGTTTTAAATGTGGTTGCTATAGGATTGAAATCCGTTTCTTTACGTGGCCTGGTGTTGGCAAGCTCCCGTATGAGAAAAGTAAAAGATTTTCAAAACTGAAAACAATAACAAGATATATTTCAAAAAAGGTCAAGTTCACAAAAAAAATGTATATGACATAGATTATGTGTTTTAACGAGCTCTTTATTTTTTAAAGTAAGTTTTCGTCTCTCTGATACGGTTTACCAATTATGTAAAATTCCGCAAAATTCATTCTAGTAAAGATATCTTCAGAGGCTATTGTCAGAAAATTTAAGATATATATTTTATTTGTCTTGTAAATATATTTTAATATTAGTTAATATATTTTAATCAAAATCGTAAGAGTCACTTTTTAGAAAATCAAAATTTTCCAAAATGTTTCCACATAAAGGGTAGTTTGTGGTGGAGTGATTTTCCCGAAAATCTTCGTGTCGTTTCCTTGGATGATACTAACTTAAATACCAATTTTGGTATTTAATGGACCATTCGTTTAGGAGCTATGCTGCCCACAGACACACATAGAGAGGCAGACAGACAGACACACACAGGCATTTTTCTAAAAATGTTTTTTTTATTCTTATTACATATATTTCCAGTGAAATCTCGGTATCGAATTTTTGGGTGCATTACAATACCTCCTCTATACACTATGTACATAGTACGTGTAGAGAAAGTAAAAAAACAAAGAAAATGTATATGACATGAGATCTGCATTTTTTGTGTAGTAAGTTGTTTAATATCTCTTACGTTTGTATGTTATATAAAAGTCATCCAGAATGAAGAGGTTTTCAGAGGCTATTCCCAGAAAATTCAAGATAAAATTTCGTTTGTCATAAAAATATGTTAAATATAAGGCAGTTTAATAAAAATCGTTAGAGCCACTTTTGGGAAAATCGAAATTTTCGAAAAATGTTCATGTAAAGGGTTAGTTCGGGGAGGGAGGATTTTCTTGAAAATCTTCAAGTCGCATCCTGGAAAGATATTCAACCAAGTTTGGTTTAACGTTCTTTTTTTCGTATTTGAACTATACCGTCCACAGACAGACATACACACACACACACGGACCATTTTTCTAAAAATGCTTTTTTTGAACTCAAGGGGTCTTAAATCATGTATTTTGGGTGAAATATTGGTACTAACATTTTGGGTGCAATACAATACACTATGTACATAATACGTGTACAGAAAGTAAAAATGAAAAATGTTCTCCGTTAATTTGGCTGCTAGAATTGTAACTGAAGACGAACATTTTATGAAATCGTTGTGCATTGATAGTACATTTGGGGACCAATAGCGGGACAAATTGAGAACACAGTTACATGCAGGCAAACCTGTTTTGACGACCCCAGGTGCCTCAGTCAATAATGCAC
Organism: Hymenopus coronatus; assembly: GCA_030762935.1. NCBI lineage: Eukaryota > Metazoa > Arthropoda > Insecta > Mantodea > Hymenopodidae > Hymenopus > Hymenopus coronatus. The sequence goes on from CM060890.1 coordinate 75,463,666, forward strand.
GTATCTGAAACGTGTCGTCGTGTCGGGTAATTTTTCAAAAAATAAGAAATATTTACATACCATTCGAAGACGACTCACACTTGAGACACTAATATCTGGTTACAGAAAAGCAAATCAAATCATCTAATGATTGCTAATCAGCTCATTTCTGATAAATTTGATTTTTCGTTAGGTTACATAAACGCTAACAAAGTATCAGTGAACGTTTATCATCTGATTGCTGAAATGGATATGGAAATGTTCATTTTAGTAGCGCCATTTGGAACCTGTTAGCGACGGCGTCGATGCTCTTTTCTTTGTTTAAAAAGCATCGTTAGCGGGAAAGTGGTTTACTACGAGTACCAAATAGCCAGAATGAATCTTCCAAAAAGTATTATGGACCCTAATTTCTCTTCTTATTATAGAGGAGGATTATTTAGATAATATCGATTATTATTAATTACTCGTCATTATAAGAAAAAAAAATAAATGAACGTCGTATCTAGGATACATACACCTCTGTTTCTAGATTAGTTTATTGGTATACATTTTCCAATAAAAACGTAAAACAAAATTACTTATGAAGGTTTTCATATTACATATCAAAATGTGCTATATTATCTATATTTTTCTCACTTGAAAATAATTTTATACCGTAAAAACAGAAAGACATATTTTCCAATCACAGTATTTATACATATATACTGCTGAGGAAAACAATCTACCACACAACTAATGTCGCATTTTCCTTCTGTTGGCTCCTATATGTACACATATATTGTAAATACATTTCAACTTTATACCATGCTGCGATATCTTCTTTTCTGTCCCACTGCCCCGAAGATCTCATCACTAGGAGCGCATTTGGGGTACGTATCGACTGAAGTTCACAGCAAATTTCCCTGTAGCATGCAGCACGTACTCTCCTAGTGACAGTGATAAGTTGAACTAGATTACGCAAATGGTGAGAGAATGACAACTGAGTGAAATGGCAGTTAACTGGAGGAGAGCGGAAGATAAGTTTCAGATGTTCCAGTTATCTTTCAACAACGCGATTTTTACTCAGAGCGAGAGCGCTGCTTATCTTTTTTTATTTTTCACCTGTCCCTCGCCGAAGCATGAAACGCAGCCACTGCATCACTATATCCACGTGGCTAAAGAACTAATAGGTTTTTTTATTTTATTTTTTATTTTGAAGTCCTTTCTATAGAATAACGTAAATGAATTCGTGTTATAAGAAGATATGTATTATAACGCCGGCTGTGTCCCCCTTCTCTCTAAGGCATAGATGCCTGGCCCGTCCTAACAAAAGAGCGAAAGAACATTAAAGCCGGGCAAACAAGGACCTTCCTGTTTCCCTGCAAGACTTCTTGGACCTTTTTTCTTTCCAGGCCGAGAACATTTTTCTTTCAGAGTTCTCTCTTTCTAATGGACAAAACGTAATGTTCCCGTAATTCCTAAGACTGGAATTTTCCAAGCCGGCGATGGAGTATATAAGGGGCCGACAAGTGAAGTGAACTGAGTTAAAGATCAACCTAGTGAGTAACGCTTGTTAAGAAAGTGACGTGAGCGCAGTGAATCAGTTATTTGCGCACCAAAGGTGCAAGTTGTATTACGTATAGTGCTCTAGTGACCAATAAATATAATCTAACGGAAACTTGTGTTTCCATTTGTTAAAGAAGGGGGCAGTCGGTAGAGCATTGCCACCTCGGCAACTGCGACCAGGTTCTAATCTACTGAGCCTAACACCACCGGGGGAAGGGATGAGAGGAGGGGAAACCACAGACCAGCACAAAGGAAACAACGGGGCCAAGCACAGACACGTACGGAAGTCCCTAACAGTTCACTAGATGGTAGCCCTCGTGCACCACGGTGGCATTACATGTGTCGGAAAGCCGAATGGAGACCTCTATAACGGCACCAAGTCTCCACTAGCGCAACCTGGGGTAAGAGAGTTTCACTCGGAGCTGTGCCATCTGCCTGCAAAGCCTCAAGCCACACCTGTGCCGACCTGAAAGACGAAGAAGGAAAGTGAAATGAAGGAATGAAAGAGAAAGGAACCGTAGTGGATATACAGCACCCCAGCATTCGTCTAAGCGGTCCCAGGATAACCATGGAAAAACCCAGGGCCAAAGTGTGCGGTCAACGGGGAGCGAACCCGAACCGCCCGAATGCCAATAAAAGTTTGTAATCGTGCAGGATGCAGTGCAAATATACCACATTTTTAAAAATATTAATAAGGCAATTACAGCATCACTGTAATCCACAAATTTCAAATTTTTTCGTTTATTGGCAGTCAATGGAATTCCCGAATAAAGAGGCATTTTGGATCTTTGCTTTTTTCGCGATCTTTTAGTTCGGCATTTATATGTATAGAGAATGGCGCAACGAAGACCTAAAAACTACTACAACGTATGCTTCAGTTTACATTTAAACATTCGATATTATGTTTTAGACAGTATAAACTTTTACAGCATTAAACTAGTAATTTGATAAATAAACTTCTCGAAATCCATTTTAGGCATTTATAGGATACTTTATTTCTTATTTATTAATGAAGCCCTTCGCAATAAATATGTGACATTTTCCTCTGTACAAAGCTGCAGCACGTGTATCGACCCATGTTATACAGATAACGCTCTTCCGCTCCCTATGACAGTTCTGACGTAGAACTGTGTCTGTACATTTTACATTTTCTCGTGCTCAATGGGAGAACCTAGCGGAAAATGAATGTATGTTCAGATTACACGGACCTTAAATATTATATTATAACGCGGAAAAGATATGCACTTTCTATCATTTAAATGGGAATAATGGGTTTATAATGAATAAGTAACATGGAGAGAATTTATGAACGTAGCTTTTGACATAATAAGTTATTCTAAAGAGTTTTTGCAAGAGCTACCAGTTTAACGTCAGGATTCCTATGCTACAAATCAATTTTTTTCTTGCACGAGAAAGATGGGGGGGACGGATTAGGCTGGTCATGAAGGAATAGCCTCTGAGTAGTCAGTAAACCGTACAAATACAAAGTTTCAAAACAAGAATTTACATCAAATAATTTTTATTTGTAGAGTTAACCATTTCCGAGATATTCTAATTTTCCTAAGCTTCCGTTCTGAAACTGAAAGTCATCGGCGTATGGACTTTCATTTTTCTTTCTCCCGGTCCAGAAAAGAAGTAGTAAATAACATGTAATTTCAAAGCCATAATTGTTCTTTGAAGATTTGAGAATTTTTTATATTGGTATCTAAATGTCTGTAAATATCTGGGATTTAAATAACTGTGAAATTCACAAATGCATCAATATAATATCTTCTTATTGATAATTTTTCCATAAAATTCAGTAGTGCTTGCACGCTACATCCCTGTTTGACTTGTCATTGATGCAATATATTGCGGAAATTTTCGTGTTTGGAAGACCTTTGAAAACTCATTGAAACCTCAGTATAGAATTTTTGAGGTTGTGTGGTAGTTAAAATTAGCTGTTTCTCTGATATCTCTTCATACCGAAACGTACTTGTGTCACTTTATACGTTTACTTATAATGACTATCATTTTGCGATAATTTCTGATGTGCGGCAATTTCTCTACAATGTACGTACGTAGTAGGTAATAAAGGTATTATATTTCTTCTAAAAATTCAATACCGAGATTTCACGTTTTAGGCTACCCTATATAAACAAAATCTGATGTGCTCCATTCACTTGACTTTTTCTTCTTCTCTGTTACATATTAATGTTAATAAGCTTATTCTTCTATCTATTTCAAGCTAATCGAGAAAAAATTAGCAGAAATAGTCTTATTACTTGCTTCCTTGTAAGTAAAAGCGAAATATGGGAGTATCATAGGTTAAAGCGAAGTCAAAAGCTGGTTACTAGGTGACTGAAATTCCTTTGTTTGTATGGACACGAATTGACAAATTCCTGTATGAGAAAAGTATAAGTTTTTCAAAGCTGAAACCAAAAACAAGGAATATCTCAAAAACGATCAACTCCTCGTAAAAAAATCATATAACATAAATTGTGTGTGTTAATGTAGTCTATGTGTTTGTGTGCTAAGTTTTTGTCCATTTCTTACAGTTTAGCAGTTATGCAAAATTCCTCCTGAATGAAGTAGTCTTCAGAGGCATTTACCAGAAAATTAAAGATATAGATATTATTTATCAGGAAAATATCTTTAATATACGATATTTTAATCAAAATCCTCAGCGCCATTTTTGAGAAAATCAAAATTTTCGAAAAAAGTTCCATGTAAAGGGTAGTTGGGGTGGGGGGCTTTTTTTTTTTTTTTGCAAATCTTCGTGTCGTATCCTTGGAAGATACCAAACTTAAATACCAAGTTTGGTATTTAACGGTCTTTTCGTTTTTGAGCTATCCTGTCCACAGACACACGGACACACACACAGACACACACGCACACACACGGACCTTTTTCCAAAAATGCTTTTTTTGCATTCAGGGGGACCCAAAACGTATATTTCCGGTGAAATATCGCTATCGAATTTTTGGGTGGAATACAATACCTTCTCTATACACTATGTACATCGTACATGTAGAGAAATTAAAAAAATAGAGAAAGGTCCGTGTGTGTGTGTTTGTGTGTTGGTATTTAAAGTTATATCTTCCAAGGATGCGATACGAGGATTTTGAAGAATATGCCCCCCTATAAAATACCTTTACATAAAAAAAAAAAAAATTAAAAATGTTGGTTTTCTCAAAACTGACGGTAACAATTTTGATTAAAATATTGTATATTAAAGATATTTAATATACAATATAATAGAATTTCCTGGGAATAATCTTGGACCACCTCTTCTTTCTGGATAACTTTCGCGTAACTAGTAAACCGTAAGAGATAGAGAAAAAGTTACTGCACAAAAAATGTATTCCTGGAAAGGTTGGATCAGATTTGAAAACGGCAGTTTCATGTCCAGGAATAGAGCTTTACTCTTACCGTCTGAGATAACATAGCGAGATTTCTGTATATGCTTTAAATCCTCTCATCTAATTGAAATAGCCATATTAACTGACTAACACTTTTAAAAATCTGATTGAATTTATCAATTTCGTGCCTACGTGGGCTAATGTGAAGAAACACCATTAAAATGCAGTTAAAACCTTTTCCTTACGAATATATGCAGGTACACTTGGAAACTTTTCTTGCTGCACGCAAAATTTCAATCCCGTGCTTGTGAAGCTCAAAACACTTAAAGGGATTCGAAATGCCCTATCTTGCCAATGCTAAAGTTTAGCCCATTATCTCAGCAACTACTTAAGATAATGAGCTAAAATTTTCAAGGTATATTCAGCAATACCTTTACTATTGGTTGATGAAAAATAGTGTACTTCTGTACATTAGAAGGAAAGGTATGATTTTTACTTTCTCTAGACGCACTATGTACATAGTGTATAGAGAAGGTATTGCACTCCACCCAAAAATTCTATACCGAGATTTCACCGGAAATATGTTTTAGGGTCCACAATATTCAAAAAAGCATTTTCACAAAAGGTCCGTGTGTGTGTGTGTCCGTGTGCCCGTGTGTCTGTGAACACGATAACTCAAAAACGAAAAATCGGTAAAATACCAAACTTGGCATTTAAGTTTAGTATCTTCCAGGGATGCGACACGAAGCTTTTGAGAAAAATCCCCCCACCCCAAACTACCCTTTACATGGAACGTTTTTTGAAAATTTTGATTTTCTCAAAAATGGCTCTAACGATTTTGATTAAAATTTCGTATATTAAAGATATTTACCTGGCAAATAAAATGTATATCTTGAATTTTCTGGGAATAGCCTCTGAAGAGTAGTTTATTCGGGATGAATTTTACTGAATTTTGAATAACTGCTAAACCGTAAGAGATGGGCAAAAACTTACTGCACAAAAAATGTAGAGCACGTTAAAACACACTTTATATTATATATATTTTTTCGTGAGTGCGTCGTTTTTGAGACATTCCTTATTTTTGGTTTCTGCTATGAAAAACTTATACTTTTCTCATACAGAAACTTGTCAACTCCTATCCATATAAACAAAGGAACTTCATTGACATAGCAACCAGCTTTTGACTATCATTTTAACCTATGGTACTCCCTTATTTCGCTTCTACTTACAAGGAAGCAAGTAATAAGACTATTTCTGCTCATTTTTTCTGATTAGCATAAAGTAAATAGAAGTATAAGCTTTTTAAGAATAATTTGTTGCAGGTATATAGAGAAAGTCATGTGAATGGTACACATCAGATATTTTTAATAGAGCTCCTAAAATTTGACTAAAAACTTATGTTTTTAAATTTAAAAATTAAATACTAATCCATATACATAAAAACTTTTCTTTAAAATAAAGACTATTTAGGAGAAACAATTCAGCCCTTAGTGTCAATTAATTTCTGAGATAATGGGACATTTGTATAGATAACTATACTTCTTCAGAAATTGCTTTCAAATATAACCTTTAAAAAAAGTAACCTAACTTTGCAAACACAACTTCGCAGTATTTCGAAACTCTCACATGAAGGAAATATGCGGTATGCAATGCTAGGAATAGCTAAAGTAAAACTTTCCCATTAAAATAAAACATCTTCTCTAACACTAATATTTCCAAACTTATTGATGTTTTACCAAGTGAGTGTACCAAAGTGCTCTAAGAACTACTATGAAGGATTACTTTTACAATACTTCTAAAGTATTTATAATAAGTGTACCTCTAAGAAAATTATACTAACAAATAAGCGTGAGATTCGAAATATTCATATGCATTAAACATAGAACTCAAAAAAATTATAAAAATGTCATTTCGACTCCTCTTATATCGATGCTCGCTTTCCTTCGTTAGCGGAAATCAGTGTGATTTATGGAACTATTTGTTCAAAGTATATTTCTATTTTGATCAAAGTTAATAAGCAAGAAGTTTTTGAAATGTCTTTCAAAAAATATTTTTCAAAAACGCTGACTAGAGTCAGAGGAGACTATGGGTTCCAAAAGAATTCTCCCCTCGGTCATTCCACAAATTCCATGGCAGTACCAACTTGGGCACGGCATTCTTCATCTTTCGTCCATTCCACTTGGTCCAGCACTCTTCCTCGTCCTTCTAAACCAGAAGCAAAAGCAATATTTCCTTCTTTATGTTGGCACGCACACTATTTCGGTTTTCTCTCTTCGTCTGCTCATAACGAAAGAAATAGGTTTCGCCACCCTTTTATAGGACCACTTTTGTAGTTAATTCTCTTACGCATACTTTCCTAAGTATATGGACGATATTTCATAAAAATCCTCTGAAGAAAATTTAGCTAAGATTTTACTTACAAGTTCACAAGAATCTGAGGTAATCCGAAGTGATGAAAATATGGATAATCTGGAAACTATTAAAAATATACATGTACGATAATAAAATTTGGACAACGGCAACTCAGGAAAGGGACTGAATACCGTCCAAACAATATTTCTATGATGGCTATCAACACTAATAAAGTTAATCTCACCTAATTTTGTTGTCTGTGACACTGATTATGGCAATGGTACTTACTGTTAACTTGAAGCGCGGGACCAAAGACATACTCTACGATACTAGCAATACCAACATTACATTCGTATACAATTCATATGTAATTATCAAAGAACGCACATATTGAGACTATTTATTAAAATAGCTTTTCCTACAAATCATAAATTCTTAGGGGAGCCAATCCTAATTTGGGAGTTAATATCTTACAAAGAGAAACACCTCGCCAAGTATCACACATGACATGCTTTGTTAATATGGTTCTTCGGAAGTTTTGTTGACAGAATGCAATTCAAGTTCTTTAAAAGAGGATTTTTGTCGAAATATTGGGCATTAGAAAAGAGAAATTAGCCCTATTGATGGGGTATAAATCCCGTTTTATTAAACTGCGTGAATATTAGATTTTGGTAGATGAAATTATATTTTTATCTAGATTGTGTAGTAAATAAAAGTGAATCATACCTAATTTTATTTTAATTGTTTTGTAGGGGGTGGGTGAATTGGTTTAGTGATGGTAGGGTGACTTGAGTAAAATTAAAGAAAGGTCCTTCATGCTAAAAAGATAGAAGCAGGTTAAATTGTTCAAAGGATTTCCAAATATTGACCATCTGTTGCATATCGATCTATAAATTTATTTGCTATTAACAATAAAATTATATAATTTATTGAGATTACAATTATGCTAATAATAACTATTGAATGATCATGTAAGTGTTTAAGTTGTTCAATACATTAAATATTTTCATAAATAAATAAAAAATAGCATATTCCCTGAATTTAATTGTCCTGCTAACAATAAACAATTTGAAGTTGAAAATTAATAATATTTTAATATTTAACGAATTGTAGAACCTCTCCATGTATCACACATGAAGGTGTTATGTTGACAGATGGGTCCTGTTATTTTTATCTTAAATGTCTAAGAGACACTGATGACAACATGACAAATTCATTGTTATAAGATTTTTATAGTTATTGATAATCTTAGATTATACTGCATTTCTGCATCACTTATTCTTTCATTTGTTCTGATTCTTAAGAGCTACGGCGCGAATGTTTTTTTGGATTGCTATAGAGCGCATCAACAATTTATGTTTAATTTTTACTTTCTCGACCACATATGCACATTGTACATAGTAGGAAGAGTAGGTAAAGTATTCCTGTCAAAAACTAGATATCGAGATACAGCCGGAAATACATGTTTTGAGACGCAAGAGTCCAAAGAGCATTTTAGGAAAAGATCCTTGTGTGGTGAGGGAAGGAAATATCTCAAAAACATAAACTACGTTGAATACTAAACTTGGTGTTTAAGCATCTTCCAATAATGATATTGGAAGTTTTTCAGCAAATTCCCTCCACTCCCAAAATGGATCATTTTTCAAAATTTTGTTTTCCAAAAAATGCTTCTGAAGATTTTTATTAAAATGCCAATATTTAATATATCTTCATGACAAATGAAATGCATATATTGAATTTTCTGGGAATATCTTCAGAGGATCTCTTCATTCTACATTACCTTTATATACCTAGCTAATAAACCGCAAGAGATGGAGAAAAACTCAACACAAAAATGGTTAAGACACATATTATATTTTTGTGGAGTTGACCATTTCCGAGATAATTCCTATTATCGGTTTCAATCTTAAAATACCTGAACTTTTAGACTCGTTAGTTTCATCTCTCTTTTGTTTTACTTCTATTTATGGAAATACTACCGAGTTTCAATATAAGTCGATAGTGATAGCTTTTAAAAGATTTGACTATCGCTTTAGCCTAGTGTATTCCCTTATTTCTCTTCTACTTACCAGTAAATAAGTAATATGACAATTTCTGCTAATACTTATCTTGATTAGCATGATAAAATAGTAGATAAAATAATAATATTTTGCAAAAAATGGTTTTCTTGCAGAACAAATGTCATTTGAATGGAAACACCACATCTTTCTCCGTATCTTCCGATGTTGTGTATTCTGAATTCTGTATCTAATATTCTACACAAACCTTTATAATTATTTGTACTATTTTCTAATAAAACTACGAAAGTTTAACATTTAGTGAGACTTATTTGCTGTTTATTCATTATTATCAAGACTCTGAAGAACCGTTTAACCTACATATAGTTTTGTGTCCAAAACTTCCTAAAGCTACAGGTAATATATTTCAACCCGAGTTGTGATTGAAGCAGCATGTGGTCTTTCTGATTGGAAATTTCCCTCCTAGCCAATCATGTAAAGTGGACTTTCTCGTCGAACAGTTCACTATCTCAAACTCCATTTAAACGGTTGTGCTTGTTCAGTAACTTTTGTAACTTATTAAAGTATAGAAAGCACTTATAGACTAGTAGTGCTGAAGTAAACTCTTTTTCATCAATCTGCATTTCCATAACCATGTCCCACCATATACCTACCCCTTATCTATGCGTTCAAGACTCTTTGAATTACTAAATAGTTAACGAAAAGCCAAGTAAGAGGTAAATTTAATGCTAACTTACAAGATAAGTTATTCCTGTTGTTGCACAATAGAAAAGAGAAATACATTCACAAAGTGAATATTTTGCAGATCTAATGCAGACTTAATGTTGTGTTAAATTCTCAAGTAGCCACGACTTCTATACTCAAGAGTACACACGAAGGAGTGTGGGTGAAAGATACTACGAGATGCAGACACGATTACACACTTTTTTCAATCTCGCTCGCTAGTCGCTGACATATCACGTGACTCAGATGAGCAATGCTATTGCACAATCTGCACTCGGCCGCCTCGTGTATTCCCCGATTCAACGGAACCCTTCACTTCACATGTGAAACACTCCTTTAACACAAAAAGTTTTAAATAAGGTGGTCTTTGAGGATAAAAAACCTTTACTTTTATTACTCTAATTAATCAGATGTTTTACACGATGCAGAAACCGCTCATTTGAAAATACAAAAATACATCCTCATGCTTTAAATTCTAACACATAAAACAGCATATAGAATGTATTAGTATTATGGCTGTTTCGGTATTGTTTGGAATTAAATAAAAGTACAATAAAAGTTCTTAATAAATTAATTGACAAGTTTAGTTTGTGAGGAGAGTACTGGGTAAACAGGACCAAACATTTAAATTTGAATACAGTAATTTTTGCAAAGGCTGTATCTTAAATGTTCAGATTAAAAGTGTAGTAAAATCTTTCTGAAAATTTTAATTAGTTTGGTAAAAACTACATCTTTCAAACATTTTAATGTGAAAAAAGTGTAAGAAAGATCAAGTCTAGTATGAATAATTTGAAGTAAATAGGAGCCATCAGGCCGTTGTTCTGAGAGAAATTCACAACATGAAGTAGAAGCCAAAGCTTCAAAGTAAACCTGGGGATATAAACCTGAAAAGTTTAATATGTTTTAAATCATTCTGAAATTACTTTTGGAAGACACAATATCTTAATATTCTTAGGAGCACTGAAGTTAGCAAATTTTAAAAGGGATGTTCACGGGTTATCTTTGTCAAGAGCATGGTTTTACTGGATTTAATATATTTATTCAGTTAATGTTTACATTCTCATATCCCCGTTTGACAGCGGCGTTGAGTCCAGCATTATGTTTAGGACTCTGAATCCAAAGAGCGTCGCCATTATGAAAGTATGAATGGGCTTGCATAAAAACTATTTTGCCAGAATTAACAAATGATGCTTTTTGTCCCTCCAATCCACATTTGCCATTAATGCAGAGATGCACTGTAAATGATATAAACACACATAATGTGAGTGGTGCAAAGCGTGTTGCTGCTGAGGTATAGAACTAAATAGCATATTGCGTACTAAGAACTGTAAGTTATACAGAGATCTTATAAGTAACTTAAGTTCGTGGTAGGCCAATTACTTTTTGAAATATTTACTTTAAAAACTGTAAAAAAAACAATAATATATAAAATGTTTTTCAATATTTTATTGAACATTAAGAAAAAATGAATTCTCGATGTGAACAAATGAAAGGCTACATATAAATTATATGGACAGAACCTTCTTATACACTCTTTTGTTAATTAATTTTACAATTATTTACTTGAAGTAGCACATGCCTTGTGTTATTTGATTACTACGTCATTTCCTAATTGTACTGGAAGTATTAATGATCTCTCAATCTCTTACTGTAAGTACATACAGTGGTTGTTGACATGACAATTAATACATGAATTGTAAATTTAGCTTACATTACAATATATGTTTTCAGAATGATTAACTTACATACTAAGTATTTCAAAAACATTTTATATTCCAGGTTTCAATTGTTTATTTCAAGTTCAATGTTGTATCACAAATTGGATTCATTACTCTGCGTTAGTTAAACTTTGTGTTTATTACATAGATACTAGAACATCTAATTGCATTGTTACTTTAAGAGTTACTTCATAATAAAACTTGAGGACAAACAAATAGGTTGTAAAGCACACATCGTAACCGTGCCATAGTAAAACTTACTCCATATTCTGTTGCTCCACAATAACAGTAGATGGCAGACGAATAGGTTAAAAACTTACAAAGCGTAACACTGTCAGGGCAGAGGGTAAGGTTGAAAACCTTCACAATACAGTATTATTAATTTCCGAGGTATTTTGCAATAGTACTTGGCGTATTTGGATATTTTTGAGAATCTAACATTGTGAATAATACATTTAAAATTCATCAGATTCCAAACTTAAAACTCTGCACGAAAACAACTTCGTCTCAGACAAAATCTTACCAGCATACACCAAGACAGTATTGGTGATATTTCAGAATATTGGTTAGTATTTGTATTAGAGATGTCTTAAATCGTTTTACGAAGAAGAAATTCACAATAGAAAATTTCGTTTAGTAGTAAGTAATTTTCAAAACATTTAAAATGAGATCACGTATGTTCGATAACAACCCTCGGCGATGTCTCCCATTCCCAAATGTACCAATCTAACAGATCTTGAAATTAGTAATACGTACCTTAAAAGAAAATCTACTCACATCAGAAGATAACTCTACTCCGCATAATTTAATTGGTCATGTAAGCGCGACCGAAAACGGCATAGATGTTGAGTACAGCTCGGATGGGAGGAAAGGAATTAAAAATTGGTTTTCTGAAGATGGAAACATTACGGTGTTCCATTTACATGAATTTCTCTGGAAACAAACTTTCAAAATATTATTTTGTTCTACTTCATGATAATCGAGATAAACGTTAACAGAATTTTCTTATAACTTTGTTCCTTATAAGTAGAAGGGAAATGAGGGAATACACTAGGCTAAAGAAATAGCCAAACGTTTTAAAACCTGTCGCTATGCGACTGAAATTTGCTTTTTTGCATTGTCAGAAGTACAACAAAAGAAACATGGAGATCTACCTGTTTTAGAAAACTACAATCATTTTAAAACTGTAACGAATAATATAGGAATATGACTTGAAACTTTCCAGACGGCAATATGAAAATAGCTTTTCTCTAGCTATCAGCTAGGTGAATTCTGGAATGATTTCAAAGCTTTCAGGAGCTAACATTGCTCTTATCGAAGTTAGTTCTTGAAAGTTTGGAAATCATTCCAGAATTCCCCTGGCTGATAGCTCGAGAAAAGCTATTTTCATTAGATAATAGTTAACTCTAGAACAAAAGAATATACGACATGAGTTGTTTTGACGAGATCTACATTTTCTGTGTAGTAAGCTTTTGTGTATCTCTTAGCTTTACCAGTTAAGTTTAGACTGAAGAGGACTTCATAAGCTATGGCAGGAAAATCAAGATGTATATTTTATTTGCCACGTAAATATATAATATACGGTTTTTAACCACAATCGTAATAGCAAACTTTGAAGAAAAAAATTGATTTCGATGTAACGGGTAGTTTGGGGTCAGGAATTTTCTTGAAAATCTTCGAATCTCATCTTTGGGAGATACTAAACTTAATACAAAATTTTGTATTTACGAACTTTTTGTTTTTGTGCTATGCTTCCCCCCCCTACATACACACATGAACCTTTTTATAAAAATGTCTTTTAATGGATTCAGGGCACCTCAAATCTTGGTATCGAATATTTTGGTAGAATGCAATGCCTTCTCTAGCTGTATTACATACATACGTGCTAGAAAAGTAAAAATGATGACTATTGCCAACCCTTATCTAAATAGTTATAAAGTTAACAATCGAGGACGTGTTTATATTTCTCCCACTTTAATGAATAGGGATGTGTTATGTAAAACTGTTAAATATTTTATTGACTACAGCTAATTCTAGCATTCATTTCAATACAATTTTATTAAAAATATTACCATGAACACATTGCGCAACAATATGCACCAAGCCTAACCACCATCTCCTTGCTCGTAATGCATTTCAACCTCCCGTTTGGCTTGGTCGTAAATATTTCGCTTGTAAAATGATATATTACTTTTTAGCAGTAACGTAAACACTATTACCTTCTCTAGCAATGTAAAATATACATATAGAGAAGCTATTGTATTCCACCCAAAAGTTCAATACCTAGATTTCACCGGAAATATACCTATATTTTGAGACCGACTGAATCAAAAGAAAGCATTGTAGAAAAAGGTTTGTGTATTTATCGTGGGTGTCTGTGAGCAGCATAACTAAACAACCTGTAGTAACGGACGCAGCAGTATAATGCGATTATGTTACAATACTTTTACAGGTAGTTAATGAATTTGCTGATAGTCTTCAATCAAGATTGTAAAACCTCTTGTTTCAAATGAATTACATAAATATTTGCAATTCATACAGAAGAACCTTTACAAATATATCTACGAGAATAACACATATTTGGAAACATTGAACATTAAAGTACCTCAAGTCCTGAACTTGTGCAGGCAATTAATTAGAGACCCGTGAATCCTATTTTAGACCGCGTGAAAAATAAAGTGAAGAGAGTGTTTGGAAGAAATATGGATTTTCAATAATGCGTGAAATACAAAATGTGCTACAAGATGTTGTCACGGAAGTAGTTGCTGATGGAGTATCTTACCAATAGCCTATGATGCGTCCTATTTTCGTTTTTCCAATATAAGGCCTATATACGTGCCAATCGGAGACGATTCAAATTTGAAACGTTACGAATGTACGTAGTTGCGCATTATAACCTATGTATCTTCAGAGAAAATGAAACGGATAATGATGCTGATGACTTGTTACAAAACGGCAATTAAATTCCTGTAAATATTACAATTTTTAATTCCCGTAAACCATGTTATATTTACCGCCCACCCAACCTCAATTCGCTGGTAGAGAAAACATCACAGTCTACCACTGCCCCGTTTTCATGCTATTAGTATCAATACGTACACACTGCATTGTAAACACATTACAAGTATACATCGTGCTGTGTTTACTTCGATTCTGTCCCGCTATCGGTCCCCAAGATGCTGTCCCTAATCATCAGGAATCAAATGTATATCCTGAAGTTTTTGGAAATAGCCTTAGAAGACCGCTTCATTCTCGATGACTTTTATGAAACTGGTAAACCGTAAGAAATAGACAAAATGTTAATGCCCTAAAAATGAAGTTGTCGTAGATCTCATAAAAACACACAAAATGTTTCATATCCTTTTTTTATAAAGTTAACAATTTCGAGATATTCCTTGTTATTAGCTTCAATTTTAAAATACCTAATGTTTAATACTTCTGAAACAGGAAGGTCTCCTGTTTCTATTGTTTTATTCCTGGCGATTTGAATGTCAATCACATAAAAACGGCTTTTAAAGCATATGAATGTTACTTTAGCCTAGTGTATTACTTCATTTCTCTCCTACTTCAAAGAAACAAGTAATAATGCAATTTCTGCTTATGTTCATCTTAATTAACACGATGTAGATAAAAACAATGTTTCGAAAGAATGGTTTGTTTACAGAATATTTAGAGAAAGTCATGTGAATGTTACAAGAAATATGTTTTTGTTATATGTGGTACACAGGTATTTGTGGCATTAAAACGTGGGTCTAAAAATCATTTATTGCTGAGCCTCAAGGCAAAATTGACGGTTATATAAATCTCTAGAAGTGGCCTCCTGCCTGCGTTACATGCTATCGTGTTCTTTGGTGCAAACTCCAAGAGAGTTGCTTTGATCAAATCTAGAGCGAATATGCTCTCTCAGAGTTTCAATATTGGTAAACGACGAATCTGTTGTGTTACATTCACATGACTTTCGCTACATATACTGCAACATCTTTTTACTTTCTATACATGTACTATATACATAGTGTATAGAAAAGTAATATTCCACCCCCAAAATTCGATGTCGAGATTTCATTGCAAATATATGCTTTGAGCCCCTGAGTCTAAAAAAAAAAAAAAAAAATTTGGAAAAAGGTTGTGTGTGTGTGTGTGTGTGTGTGTGTGTGTGTGTGTCTGCGGACAGTATAGCTCAAAAACTAAAAGGCCATGCTAATTTTATCAGCTTTGGTATGCGGCTCAAAGATTTTCAAGAAAATCCTCTCTCACCAAACTACCCTTTACATTGAAAATGCTTATTTTTCTCAAAAATGGATATAAGGAAGCTCGTTTAAGTATCGTATATTAAAGCTGACAGAGCAGTGATTGAGTGATAAACCGCTCGTCTCACATCTAGGCGGCCTGGGTTTGATCTCAAGCGCTTGCATGTGGGATTTGTGGTGGACGAAGCGACGTCTGGGCGGGTTTTTTTCCCCTGGGTCATCCGGTTTCCCCCGCCACTCATACAACCAATTGCTTCATCATCACCTTTCCAATCATCAATTTCGCTCGCATTTCATGTCAACCCCTTCCACATGTTCATGCCTGGCTACGGGCCGACTCCTCGATACAGATTCTCCATTTGCGATTTCGTGCCGTTGGCTCCCTGACAGGCTTCTGACCCTTTGTTTGTATATTGAATATTCTGGAAATAGCTAATGAATACCTGTTCGTTCTGAATGAATTTTACTGAATTTTGTATAAGAGATACGAGAGACAAAACTTATTACACACACAAAAAAAAATGAAGATCTGGTTAAAACACACCATTTATGTCCTATACATTTTTACTTTCTCCATACGCACTATGTACATAGTGTATAGTGTATGGGTCCCCAATATCCAAAAAAAGCATTTTCACAAAAAGGTCCGTGTGTGTGTGTGTGTGTGTGTCCGTGTGTCCGTGTGTCTGTGAACACGATAACTCAAAAACGAAAAGTCGCTAAAATACCAAACTTGGTATTTAAGTTTAGTATCTTCCAGGGATGCGACACGAAGATTTTGAGAAAAATACCCCCACTCCCAACTACCCTTTATATGGAATTTTTTTCGAAAATTTTGATTTTCTCAAAAATGGCTCTAACGATTTTGATTAAAATTTCGTATATTAAACATATTTACCTGACAAATAAAATGCATATCTTGAATTTTCTGGGAATAGCCTCTGAAGAGTAGTTTATTCTGGATGCATTTTACTAAATTTTGAATAACTGCTAAACCGTAAGAGATGGACAAAAATTTACTACACAAAAAGTGTAGAGCACATTAAAACACACAATTTATGTTATATACATTTTTTTCGTGGAGTTCGTCGTTTTTGTGACATTCCTTATTTTTGGTTTCTGCTATGAAAAAGCTATACCTTTCTCATATTTTAACTTGTTAACTCCTATCCATATAGACAAAGCAACCAGTTTTGATTATCACTTTAACCTACGGTTTCCCTTATTTTGCTCCTACTTACAAGGAAGCGAGTAATTAAGACTATTTCTACTATGTTTTTATGATTAGCATAAAGTAAATAGAAGTATAAGCTTTTTAAGAATTATTTGTTGCAGGGATATGGAGAAAGTCATGTGAATGGTGCACATCAGATTTTTTCTGCAGAGTTGACCGTTTCCGAGATATTCCTTGTTATTGGTTTACATTTTAAACTATGTATGTTCTCAAACGGGATCACCTCTCGCTTCATCTCTATTTTGTTTTTCCGGAAATGTAAAGCCAAGCGAATTTCAATTGCTCACATGTGTTTTAAAAGATTTGGCTATCGCTTTAGACTTGTGTATTCCTCTAGTTGCTTTCTACTTAGAAGGAGGCAAGTGATATGATAATTTCTCCTAAATTTATCTCGAGTAGCATGATGTAAATAAAGAAATACATTTTTGTAAGAACAGCTTGTTTGCTGGAGAATGTTGTGTGAATGAAGCACATCAGATTTTTATTTGTACCAAAGTTTAGTCTTCTCTCTACTTCATGGCAATCGAGATAGGGATTAATAGAAACGGTTTTGTCACATGTTTTCCGATGAATAGATACAAGGGGAATAAGCGAATACAAAAAGCTATAGTCAAATCTCTTAAGGGTCACCGTGTGATGGAATTGAATTTGCGTAGTCTTTGTGTGACCAGGATGAAAAATATGAGAAAAATTATAGGTGTCAAGGAACATCTCAAAAATGAGAAAATATGTGACCCATCGCACGCCGGGTATATACTTTTCTAAAATGTAGTGCATTTTTTTATCATTGTACATTGAAAGTAAGATTTTGTCTATGTCTTTCGGTTTACCAGTTAGGAAAATGTGATCCAGAATGTTGAGGGCTTTAGAGGCGATTCCTAGAAAGTTCAGCATATGCACTTTGTTATTGATGTAAATATCTTTAATGCACGGCATATTAAACATAATTGCTGGAGCCATCTTACATAAAACTGAACTTTTGGAAGGTTTTCCACGTAAATGGTAGTTGGAGGTGGTGTGACTTATGAAAATTTCATCTCAAATCCCTATAAAATACTGAACTTTAAATACCAAGTTAAGAAATTTGAGCCATCAGAGACACAGATAGACACCAGGGGTGCCTTTAATAGCTTGAAATCTCGTCATAGAGAAAGTAATACGTTGCACATGCCTGTATGCTAGGGTGCTACAATCTAGAGCGTGTTTTCATATAAGGAACATTAAGAAGCAATAAGGGATGCACTACTTATATTCGAATTTGATACCGTTATCTTGAGGTCGATGGGTTTTATGACGTTAGAATTTGTCACCGCCAACATTGCTGCTTGAATGTGGGAGAGCACTAATATTAACTTAGGTTATCTTGAGCAAATGGGGATGTTATATGCCAGCTGAACAAACAGATAGCTCTCAGACAAACGAGTCCCATAATAGCACGAGATAATCCTCCTGATTCCAGATCGTCATCCCTCTAAGGAAATTCCCTCTGCTGTATTCACAGCATGGCGTGAGTAAAAAAATAATAGTATTGATAAATCAATTTAAAAAATACTACTAAATCCGAACCAAAATTAAATAATGGATAACATCTTAGAGATATGAACAAAAACAACTTTTAAGTAAGCAATACTTTTTATGGGTGGCTAAAGTAACAAACGTGAGTAATTTTCGTTTTGTAATTGGCTTACCCTCGCCGTAAATGTAGGATTGACATCCCCTAGGAATGTAAAACCTGTTACGAGGGTTCGGCCTGTAGCCAGGAAGTGGATGAAATGAAATGTAAGCGAAATTAATGATTGGATAGGTGATGGTGGAGAAATTTGTGGGATGAGTGGCGGGGGAAACCGGAACCCAGAGAAAAGCGCTTGGGATCCAACCACTCAACCACGGTGATGCCTATGAGTAATTTTAAGTTCCAATTAATGTGCTAAGCAACAGCTTCTAATGTTACCAAACTTATATTTTAAATATTTAAATAACCTACTAAAAATATCCTTCTGGTTTTTAAATTATGGAGACAAATTTCAAACAGAAACAGCTGAAAGAGTTTTGGCAATTCTATGTTTTACTATAAGATGTATAAACAGAACGGCAATGTTGACGCCGTATTAAGCAGCTGTGTAGCAACTTCATTTAGCTAATATCCTTCTAAGGTTATTAACCCAGGTTTAGTCGTATATAATTGAGACAACCGCCAATACATGATTCTCAAAGTCCTTGACGGGTATGATATGGGAAGATTACAACTTAACTTTAATCAGACTAAACAAAAAACTATTGCAGCAAATGATGAAGATGTAAGATTTCGTAGTTCATAGTGTAAGCCAGTTCAAATACCTTGGATCTATCATCGATAAATCAAGTGTGTATGAAAAAAACGTCCAGAGTAGTATAATCATTACAAGAACATAATACCTTTAAATTATACTTTTTTTAGTGGGGAATTAACAACAAAAATAATTCTGATGTGTCATTCACACTTCTTTCTCTACTTGTTCTACAAACAATTCTCAAATAAATATTATAATTTCTTCACATCATGGTAATTACGCGATACTTAACTTTTTAAAAGCTATCGCTTTGTGCAATTGAAATTTGGTTCTCTTTGCGTGGATGGTAGTATGAATCAAAATATAATGTACGTTTGAGAAATGATTAAATATTTTAAAATTGAAATCAATAACAAGGAATATCTTAGAGACGGTTAACTCTATAAAAAATGTCTATGACATAAATTATGTCTTTTAACGAGATCTATATTTTTTGTGTAGTAAGTTTTTATCTTCAGAGACTATTCCCAGAAAATTCAAGTTATTAGTTTGTCAGAAAATATCTTAAACTTATAGTATTTTAATCAAAATCGTTAGAGACATTTTTGAAAAAAATCAATATTTTCGGAAAATGTTCCATGTAAATAGTTGAGTGCGGGGGATTTTCTTGAAAATATTCGTGTTGCATCCTTGGAATATGCTGAACTTAAACACGAACTTTTCTGTTTACCGGACTTTTCATTTTTAAGCTATGCTGCCCACAGACTCACTCACAGACAAAGAGACAGCCCACACGCGCGCTCGTGTACAGTTTTACAAAAATATTTTTCTTTTATTTAGAGGTTCTCATAATATCTATTCCCGGTGAAATCTCGCCATCGAATTTTTGCGTAGGATACCTACAATACCTTCCCTACCTACCATACTTATGCGTAGTACGTGTAGAGAACGTACTACAAACAAGACCATGAAAGCATTCTTACATATGTAAGAAAAGGTTGGTTAATAAATGAACAATTGTGGAGTAAAATGTTAGCGACCGAAATGGATGGCATCAGACTAAGTGTGAAACTATCAAGAATGCAGAATATATGTAATGAGTGTCTAACATTGAAATACATGCAGAAAAAACAGTTTTATTTCTTTTATTACAATTAGAAGCTGTGAAAGGCAAGAAGCTGTTGCAAGAAAAATAGCCAAAGCGTATTCTATTGTTGGTCTCCCCAAAATACCTGTAACAAGGATTGTTTTGTAAAGTCATGCAGAAAAGATGATTGGATGAATTACAGTGGCAAGAAAGAAGATCCTCGAGATCAGGGACAAGAACCAAAGGCAATTGCTGAAAATTGGAAATCCTGTATAAATAAGTTAACTTTTAAATAACAGCAGCAAAATTTTTATTTCTTTATAACAGCTATAATAGTGTAACAGTTATAAAATAATCGTTAATATATTTTGGTCAGCCCTAGTTGAAAGTGTTAGACTGGTTGTCATGGTAACCTCAGCTGCTGTCGGAATGTGGTGGTGTTTACGTCCCTCTGTCCATGTGGGTATATTTCATCAGCCGGAAAAGACCGGTTGACACATGTTGAAATATCTAAACAATAAAGTCCCTTTTGTAGCTAACAATCTATTTCTCGTTGAGTCGTGATGCACACCACAATATGTTCAGGAAACACATACTCCCTGCTAAATGTAACTTGTAATAAAGCAGTGTCAGGAAGAACCGCTGTGAACCTCTTAGGTTTCCTGCAGTGTTTGAACTTTAGTAGCGGGCAGTGATGCTAGGCAATAATTTGTGTTCTATAGAATGAGAATGTTTTATAAAACATCTGAGTAAATACTAAAGAAAAATAAATTATTATTATTATTATTATTAAACGTAATCAAACTACTTTGTAATATAAACACATTATATTTTAATGTAATTTTACATTTATTGACTACCAAGTAGCCCAACTGCCCCATATTTGGCGTGTGCAGATATCCTTTCATGCGCTGATAGAGTTGCAGAACTCAACAGGACCATTTCAACTTAAACCTGTCAATGGAATACGTACTTTGGGCTTTATAACAGTATTTTGAGGCAATTATATCAGGTATATGGGTCGGTATGTTGCCCAGAATTAGAGCACTGGACGGAAATCGGAAGATCAGTGGTTCAAATCCCGGTAATGGAATTGCATTTGACTCTACCTATTCGTTTGTAATAATAGTTTGTTGAAGGTATGGTAGAGAAACTCGTGTGTAGTTGCACATACGATTTTGAAAACTACAAGCAACTATTTTACTACGTTCATATTCCTTATTAAGCGGGATATGTTTATGTGCAACTGGTGGAAAATAAGGACAATAATACTATTTTAAAGTTGTAGAGTAACATAATATTTTTACCATCTCTAGTCCCGTATGTACAATGTACATAGTGGATAAAGAAGATATTGTATTCCAACCAAAAATTCGATGTCGAGATTTCACCGGAAGTATATGTTTTGGGATCCCCTGAGTCCGAAAAAAAGGATTTTTAGAAAAAAGTCGCTGTGTGTGTATCTGTGGAAAGTATAGCTCAAAAACCGAAAGACCGTTAAATAATAAACTTGGTATTTCGGTTTAGTATCTTCCAATGATGCCACACGAAGATTTTCAAGAAAATTCCCCACCATAAATTACCCTTTGCATGGAAAGATTTTCGAAAATTTTGATTTTCTCAAAAATGGCTCTAACAATTTTTATTTAAAATACACATATTAAAGCCATCTCTATCCCAAATAAAATGTTTATCTTGAATTTTCTGGGAATAGCTTTTAAAGGCCTGTTTATTCTGAATGAATTTTGCTTAATTTGGCATTACTACATAACCGTAACAGCTAGACAAAAACTTCTACATAAAAAATGTGGATTTCGTCAATACACATAATTTATATCCTTTACATTTTTGTTTTGCAGGCAACTGTTTCCGAGATATTCCTTGTTATCGGTTTCAATTGTAAAGTACTTATTCTTTTTTCAGACAGGAAGTGTCCGTCTTTCTTTGTTCTATTCCTCGCCAAGCAAAGAAGCGGTTTGCAATGGTAATCGCATAACAACAGCTTTTAAAACATTTGTAGCCAAGTGCATTCCCTTAGTTCTCTTCTACTTATAAAGAACTAAGAAATAAGAAAATTCTGCTTATGTTTATCTCGATTAGGATTGTGTAGAAAGAAGAAGTGCTTGTCACCGCGAAGAAGTGATTTTAGCGCGACTGCGAATTGGGCATTGCCTTTTTAGCCACCAGCATCTTTTACGTAGAGAACCCGCACCTCAATGCGCTTCATGTAATGAGCCTTTGACGGTGCGACATCTTTTATCGGAGTGCCGCCTTTTTACTGTGCTGCGTAGATCTTTGTTCCTGGCCGGCGACCTTCCCACACTGCTAGGTGACAACCAGATTTCTTACTTTTCTTCGCTCGTCGGGTTTAATTTTATCTGGGGCTTTTATATTTTTACCGACTCGTCTTTTCAGTCACTTTTTATGTTCCCTCAGTGGCGTTATGCTCTGTGACATTCCAGTCCCTCGGATTTAGTCTCACCTTGGTCGCTTTATATGTTGTCTCCATGGTTTTAATTCTTGTGTGGTAGACCAGTTTTAGTCTTTTTCATTCCTTTCAATTTTAATTTTTAACCCTAGGGCGCTAATAACCTTAGTAATTGTGCACCACCGCCACCGCAACCGCCGCCACCGCCACCACCACCACCACTAGAAAGAAAAATTATCTTTTGTAAGAAGCTTCTTTGCCTCTAAAAGGAAATATCGACAATTTTTACTGGAAAATATCATATTTACTCAGAATTCAATTGAGCTTGAGAAAAATTAAACGACACAAACATGGTGCAACGCTTACCAACATCCCGTTTTTTAAAGATCGAGCACCTCTATTATTGCGGTGCTAAAACATACCGCATAAACGCAATAAAAGACCAGGACCACTCTACGATATTTATATTCAGCGGCACTCACATGAAGTTGAGGGACTGAATATGAAAGATTCCGAATATTAAACAAAGGGCGTTCCAACTTTTCTATTTTTGGATAAGTAGAGTGAAACTGAAAAGTTCAATGCCCTAGCCGGGATTTGAACCACAGATTTCTCGGTCTCTAGCAGGTTGCTCTACCACAGGGCTACCATGGCAAATTGCCGGCATGACATTAAATTTCTCAACTATGTTTCCCAATAAATCACAAGTTGAACTCATATTATTTTGAGGTTGCATACCTAAATGGTGACTTACAATGTCGTAAGCACTTTAAGTCCTGGGCTACATAGTATAGCCAACTGATGTTAAGAAATTGGATAAGTAGAGTTAGACTAAAAGAAGAGTGAATTTTCAGGCTGACTCTACTTATTAAACTCTTTTCTTACTCACGTCTTGTGTGAGAAAAGCAGTTACATTTATATTTTTATTATTAATTTTAATGTAAATTCTTTGGACATAATAGCTTTAAGCAAAGAGGGTTTCAGCAGTGACATTTTACTTTATATAAATAGTAGATGATACGTAGTAGGAAGAGAAGGTTTGCACTCCATCCAAAAAATCGATAGCTAAATTTCACTAGAAATACTCGTTTTGAGGTCCCCTGTATAAAATGTATTTTTAGAAAAAGGTCCACGCGTGCGCGTTTCCGTATGCCGGTGAACACGAAAACTCCAAAACAAAATATCGGTAAAATACCAAACTTAAGTTTAGTACTTCCAATGAAGTGACCCGAAGATTTTGAGGAAAATCCACTCCAAACTACACTTCATATGGAAAAAGTTTAGAAAATTTTGATTTTCTAAAATGACTAACAACTTTTAATAAAATATTGTATATTAAAGATATTTACATGGCAACCAAAATATTTATTTTGAATTTTCTGAAGGTAGCCGCTAAAGAGCTCTTTCCTTTTGGATGAATTTTGCTGAATTTTACATAATCAGTAAACGGTAAGAGATAGACAAAAACTTACTACACAAAGATGTAGATATTGTTAAAACACATAATTTATGGCATATACAATTTTTTTCGTGGAGTTGACAATTTATTAGATATACTTTTCTCATAGGGGAATTTGTCAACGCCTGGCTATGCAAAGAAACAGATTTCAGCCACATAGCTTCCATTTTTAAAAATGTTTGACGATCGCTTTAGCCTAGTTTATTCCCTTATTTTTCTTCAACTAAATAGTAAGATAATTTCTGCTAATGTTTACCTTTATTAGCATGAAGTAATTATAAGAATAAGCGTTTTAAAAATAAATTATTACAGAGATGCAGAGAAATATGAATGGAACACATCAGAGTTTTATTAGTTAATTTTGATTTAAGTTCTATGGGTACACAATATATACACAACTGGTGTAATATAGCTAGATGGAACAGGAATCTTACCTCCAAAATTATCTAAAATAAATGGGACAGGAAGACAAGAAGAGACTGACTAGTGAATCCTGCCAAATCCCGACTTGCAGATTTATCCATATCAGAAAGAACTGGAAGCAGAGGTGTGACGTATTGTCAAACTCTATGACTCAGCTGGACATTAATTGCCGGCTGTCAACAATTATTAGCCGTTGCAGCATCCATTAAATTGACTGGATGTAAGTGTTATGCAAAGAGGCGTGTATTTGGAAATGAGTGTGCGTTTGCAAAGAGCAAACATCCATTATTGTGGAGGGATTATGTTATTTATCTTGATGGAAGGCAGAGCAGAATGGGGACTTCTTTGGTTCTCGTAGATACAGTTTTATATTCTTGTTCTTATACACAAGCTACAAATTCACATGCTTTCTTTCACATACTACCGATGTAAATGAAAAATGGTAATTGTTTGCTTTGATTCTTTTAAATGCTTAACATAAAACACTATATTACAGTGTAGACACCATTTTAACGATATATGTTATATCATTGTTAATGTATTGTTTAGTAATTAATCCATACTTAATTACTTTTGATATGGGAATATGAAATGCCCCTTAGATCTTGCGGCTATTTATATCGCTTCGAAAATTTTAATTTTAGTGTTTTGATACATTCATAACGAAACTGTATGTAGGAATTTCCTAGTTTTTAATTAGTTTAACAGAAACAATTTTATAAATGTTATTGAATATTTTTTTCAACGTAATACACTGAAATTAGTAAATTTCTACTGAAATAATTAATATTTTAAGTAGTGCATATTAATTTTTAATTAATATTTCTTATATTCATCCTAAAAATTTCGAAGTATTAAGTCAGAAACTATGTTTCAAGGAACATTTTGAACAAAGAAATATGTTGAAAAATATAATTTATACAGAATCAATTAAATATACATATGGTTTTATTATTTTTATTAGAAGACCAACTATGTTGCAAGAAATTACATGTTACAGTCACAAATCAAAAACAAAAGAATCGAAGTAATGTAGTAAACAAAACATGTTTTGAAAATCTTCTTTTGCTATTTCTGCAGTGCTTAGGTTTTCTTATAAAGCTATATTTATCGTAAAACAGAAAATTGAGGATTATTCTTTTTAAATAATGTTTGCGATTGTGTTAATAAGACGAACAATATTTAAATGTCACTTAATGAATTAAAATACAGTTTTGAAGATCATAAAGATAACGCATATAAATATTCTGAAGCTGATGATATTTTACCCTTAGTTGCTGTAGACATTTTTGGCCACTATACCTATAATAGTAACATTAGAAACTAAAGAAGTTTGATGTTGTGGCTAAATATTTCTGAGATGAAGTCCTTTCACCGCGCCATATTTCGGTAGTGGGAACACCAGCCATTGTTAAGGATGAAAACTGCTTTTGTGGTGGGAAAACCCAATAAACTTCATATTGATTCCCCTTTAAAGTAATTTAAGTATCCAATAATCGCGATCGATTTTAGTTAGCCTCTAATTCGCGAACACAAACAGGCTCCTTTTCGTTTTTTATAAGTTGTTTCCCGTAATACGCATAGAGAAAGAACGAATAACGTATAAGGGTGTTGGGGTACGGGAATAGATATTTTAATAACTGTTAAGTTAATATATATTCAGTTCAGTGTACTAGTTGTATTTTCTCTTTAACAGTGTTTCCACAAACACATAATTAACTACCTGATGTTTCCTGCATGGTCATAACTGCGCCGCGAATTGAACATCGTCTCTCAGTAGAGATTAGCCATTTTGCTTACTCCTGTTTACACTTCATATCTAACTTTGACTAGGCACACTACGGTCTTTAGCCTTGCAGAGTCTTCCAACTCAGTTACACATTAAAATAAAAAAAAAAATATTAATGACTGATCAGCATTGCATACTGTACAGATCTCTGAGAATATTAGAATATAAAAACATTTAACATAATACCATTTAAGGAAAATCTAAGAGGTTCTTTTTAACAATGAAATATGGATAAAGAACTGCATAGTGATTAAAAGCGATATTGTGTGAGTTAAGTGTAGTTAGAGATCGGAAGCATCGGAATTAATTTTGATTCATGTAAGTGACAACATTCGTAACCGCCTGCCTCCTCTGTTTTATTCCTCCCAACAATCCGTCTCGCATTGTCGAGGTAAATGAACATCTATACCTTGAGTGTATCACGCGTACTTGGATAACCAACCTGAAAACATTCTACTGCTAATAACTAGCATTATTACTTTGCAAATGAAGCAAATATTGTAATTTTGTTCATTACACTGTCTTCAATACAAATATCTTCAACAATTTCCAACAACCTTGTATGTTGTTGGAGTGTTTCAAAACGACATCGAATCAAAATATGGATGTTGTGGTTCACATACTATAAGATATGAAAATATAGTTTTAGATAGTTAATGCTAAAAAAAGGTGTTTTACCAGATGTCAGTGTTAAAAGTAGAAAATTGTGTCACTCAGGGTTATAACATTGTAACACTCCAATGTAGCCAGCTTTGGTTAATGCGTCCACAAGTAGGCTATGATTCTGAAAGCTCGTATCGATCCATAAAATGGCGGATGATATCAATGTCATCAACAAGGAATCTATTGAACTAGACGAAGTTATGCAAGCAGCGAAGAGAGTAAAATTAGAACGGCTACAGTACCTCTGTTGTATACAATGTTTTCGTTCTGTACGAGTAAGTCATCGTGTTGTCAGCACTGATGGTAAGCAAGACAACAATTGAATATCGCAGAACATTAAGCATAAACTCCGTGAAATAAGTAAAACGATGTATTTATAATTATAATATGTTTATAAACATTGAGAATTGTCTAACAGTAGTGTATGGCACACGTGTTAAAATTGTTTTTATTGTAAGTAGTTTTCTACTCACAACATAAAACAGCATTTTTATCTCTTGTATCAAAAATAATTATTTCAATTCAAAATCTTCTCGGGCTTCTAGCCAGGTAAAAACTTGGCTTGACACCAACGTTTCGAAGAAGTGCATCTTCCTCGTCTTCAGGGTGATTATGTTATCAGTTCACCCTGAAGACGAGGAAGATGCACTTCTTCGAAACGTTGGTGTCAAGCCAAGTTTTTACCTGGCTAGAAGCCCGAGAAGATTTTGAATTATCACGTCGCCAGGAAAGCTTCAGTTCTTATTTTAAATTATTTCAATGCCAATAAAGTTACATCAGCCTAGTGCCTGGCCCATGCTATTGGAAGAAACGCAGGTAGGTTGGCAACCACTATGTCGAAAAGAAACGAATTTTTGTCGCACAGCAACCAGCGTTTAAAGGATTTGACTATTGTTTTAGCCTAATGTACTCCCTAATTTTACTTCTATTTACAAGGAAGCAAATAATAACACAATTTATGTTAATGTGTATCTCAATTAGCATGAAGTAGTTAAGAATGAGCTCTTTAACAATAATTTGTTACAGAAATACAGAGTAAGTCATGTGAATGGGACACATCACATTTTCTAAATATTTTTTGACTCAGTAGATGAAATCTAGAAATAAACGTTTTGGCTGGAATACCTTCTCTATACGCTATACATAGTATTTACCAGTAAAGAAAGTAAAAAGGAAAGGAAAAACAAACTCCGAATGAAAGACATTTACAGGCTATTCACAGAAAATTCAGAACAAACATTTTATTTGACCTATAAATATGTTTACTAAGGGTAGTTGGGAGTACGAGTTTTTTGAAAATCTTTAATCTTTAAAACCAATTGGGTATTTACTCGACTTTCCACTTTTTAATTGTGCTATTCACAACAGACACACCTGGGCGCGAGCGTGTTTTTTTCTAAAAATGTTTTTGTGTCTAATCAGAGGTTCTCAAAACATATAAAGAATATACCACTTAAGTTGAGACTGTATAGTGTCTCATTGCACTCCTCGTACACAGCTATTCAGAATTTCTGTTGATGTTTACGTTTGTGTAAGAGCAATTGCAAAGTGTTTTATTCAAATGTTGTTTGATTTTTATCATGAGAGAGAAGATAACATAAAAACGACGGGTTCCTATTTTATTAAATTTATAATAGCCCTAAAATTACCAATGTCCTCCAAATAAAAAGTGGCTAATGGTATACACTTTCCCAAAACTATCAGGAAACTTTTATTCAAGATATTTCTTTCTACCACACTTAGTTTTGGAGATACTGTACAGTCTCAAATTATATGAACTACTCTGTAGTATTTTTCTGTTTTTACAGGGAAATTTAAGTATCAAATTTTTTGTGTAATTATTCCCTACTTATTACGTAGCTAAATGGTGTAGATAGCAAATAAGAAACATCGATTTGACACTTAAAAAGGGTATTAAGTATTGGAACATTCATACCAATAACAAAGAATATTTCAATGATAGTTAACACTACTAAAGATAATATTTGACAAACTGTGTGTTAACGAAATCTACATTTTTGTGTAGTACATGTTTGTCTATTTTTTTACGGTTTGAGACAGTACATGTCTTGTCCCGGGGCAAAAAATTATTCAGAAGCTAAGAATATAAATTACATCAAGAAGAGAAAATATAAATGTACAGAGAAAATGGGGAGGGTAGAAAGACTTTAAACACGTACAAGTCACGAGCTCGGGGCACAAGATCCCGTTATGTCCGTGCATTGAACCGAAGGGATGAATGGATCCTACCCGAGGGGACATAACGGGACAGCAAGCAATGCTCTCCGCTGGTCAAGGCGACACTGTTTAAGGCACTTGACGATGAACCTCCGCACGACTAAGTTGTGATTTTTAGAGTCCGAGGTGGAGCCGGACATGCTATCTGTAGTCGTGAGGGATTACAGAAAAAAAAATTACAAAAAAAAAAAAAAAAAAAAAAAACATAACATTGCATCAAACGAATAAATAATAATAGTCGCGGGCGAGTAAAGTACAATTTCATAAGTAGAAAATTAAGAAGTATACGCGTGTGTTTGAAGGCGAAAAAGGCCGAACTAAATTAATAAAGTACTTGTGTCTCACCACAGCCTGAAAGAGTTTCCGTGCTACTAAAACCCCTGAGCTAAGCCAGCCACATAAACCCACACCATTCCCAATAACAAATAACCTGCGCCCGGGTACGAACCATTACCGCCCCAGGTTAAGACAGAAGATTCGGGAGAAAAATAATTTGCAATGTAAACATCGCAAATGTACGGTATTCATTCAAAATAGCGAGAATCAGTTTTAAGAAAGTAAACATTTTGGAGAAAAACAATTAACGTAAAGATAGTTTGGAGAAGTTTTAAAAATTTCCTTTCGCATTCTCGTAAGTTGCTAAACTTAAATGCCAGGTTTGATATTTAGCGCAATTTTCAGTTTTGTTTATACCGTTTGCACCTATATAGGATTTAGGAGTCTAAAAGTACATTTTCGGTGTAATCTCGGCACCAAGTTTAAGTGGAATGCAATGCTTCCTGTGCTTAATATAGGAAAGCAGTAAAGGAAATAAATAGAAGATGATTGGCAATATAAATCTTAATAATACTTCATAAGGAATACAACGAGGGAAGTAATTATATTAAGTAAATTCACATTCAATTTTAAAAAGCTTCTTGCAACACCGAGTATTCCAGCTAATAAGCTACAAAGGTGAAATAGATTTCCAATTGCCATCCTTTGGCATACGAGTCCTTTGTTAGAAACATAATAAATAAATTTATAAAACTCCCCATTGTCATCATAATATTTGATTCCAGACTCGTGTCTGTACTTTCGGTGAAGCATTATTTAATCTGACAACGGCTTCCCCCTTTTCGTTTTCAGATTTCCATACATGTTGTTTCGTGTTTTGTTAAAAGCGTAGAACGATAACATGCGCATTCCATAATATAAAAACTAACTGGCTGTTGTTATTATCCCTGTAAAAATATTGCGAGAGCAAATTTCAGAAATGCTTTTAGCATTGGAATGTACTCTGCTGGAATGGTTTTACACATTTACGGTGAGTGAGAATTGCTAGACTGGGTAACCCGTGGCAGACTTTTTCTCATATGCTATTTGAAAGAAAATCCCTCTAATGAAATGCGAAAGTCTTAAGCAATTACACAGGTCTACAAATACTTTTTTTTTGTAAGCTGTCTTACATTTGAAAGATGATTCTTAATATTTCAGTACCCCTGATTTAAAAATGACTTTCGTTTTTCTCCATCACATCAGGTTCTTTTACAAATCAAAGATAAAATATTCACATTTTTACTTTCTCTATTCGCACTATGTGCATAGTGTATAGAGAAGGTGTTGTACTCCACCCAAAAATTCGATACCGAGATTTCACCGGAAATATATGTTTTTGGGTCACTTATATCCAAAAAAAGCATTTTCACAAAAAGGTCCGTGTGTGTGTGTGTGTGTGTGTGTGTGTGTGACTGTGAAAACGATAACTCAAAAACGAAAAATCGGTAAAATACCAAACTTGGTATTTAAGTTTAGTATCTTCCAGGGATGCGACACGAAGGTTTTGAGAAAAATCCCCCCACCCCAAACTACCCTTTACATAGAATTTTTTTTCGAAAATTTTTATTTTCGCAAAAATGGCTCTAACGATTTTGATTAAAATATCAAATATTAAAGATATTTATCTGGCAAACAAAATGTATATCTTGAATTTTCTGGGAATAGCCTCTGGAGACTACTTTATTCTGGACGAATTTTACGGAATTTTGCATAACTGCTAAACCGTAAGACTTAGATAAAAAGTTACTATACAAGAAATGTTGAGCACGTTAAATTACATAATTTATGTGATATACATTTTTGTCGTGGAGTTGATCGTTTTTGAGACATTCATTGTTTTTGTTTTCAGCTATGAAAAACTTACTTTTCTCATATATGAATTTGTCAACTCCTGTCTATATAAACAAAGGAACTTGTTACACAGCAACCAGCTTTCGACTATCACTTTAACCTATGGTACTCCCTTATTTCGCTTCTACTTACAAGGAAACAAATAATAAGAATAAATAGAGGCATAAGCTTTTTAACAATAATTTGTTACAGAGATGTAGAGAAAGTCATGTGAATGGTACACATCAGGTTTTTCAAAGTATATTCATGAGTTGTATAAGAGCTACAAATAAATTTGTGAGGTTTTTATTGTCAATATCACATTTAAATTCATTTTATAAACAGCCAGGTCAATAAAATCTTTTCGTTTGGTATCGAATGTTTGTCTCTTGGATTTTCTCCTGTGTGTTCCCGTGGAATCCCTACACAGTACCCAACAGTACCATTGAAGAGTTCCATCGTCGTTGGCGTCTCGTCTCCATTTCTTGAATATCCTGATGGAACCTCTCCCCTTGCTCCTTACTGACTGCCCCAGGTTTGTCAGGAAATACGTCCAAATATGTAAACAGAAAGTGCAATTTGAAACTCATGTTGCATCCTAGCGGTTTGAACTTCTGTAGCATGTTGTTCACAATTTTAAGGTAGTTATTATTTCCTAAAAATTTTCTGTAACTTCTCTAAATGCATTCCAAGCATTTTTCTCTTTAGAAGTCATAGTAGCTTCAAATTGTCTGTCTTTAAATACAGCTTTGATTTGCGGATATACAAAACAGCTTCTTTTATTTTTGCCTCAGAAAGAACAGGAAATTTGACACTGAGATATTTGAAACATTCTCTATTTTGATCAAGTGCTTTTACGAACTGTTTCATCACACAAAGTTTTATATGAAGAGGTGGTAAAGTAATTTTTTTATGTACCACTTGGCTACCCCTTATTATGTTATTACTACCTGGCGTTAAACTTTCTCTTTTGGGCCTCTGTCTTTGTTTCCTTTGTCTTTTACCCTACTAACCCACTCGCATAAATAGCATGGAGATTTTGTGTTTGGCATATCATACAGATTACTTTCAAATCTCCACACATCAAACCCTGATGTTCAAGATATTTAATTCTCTACAAAACATACTTCAAGCTTTCATAAACCTCCTTCAGCTGCACTGAGTGCGCTACTGGAACTGAAGAAAGAACATTCCCATTGAGAAGCAGCACACCCTTAGGATTTCTTTTACTAGAATTGCCTCCATTCATGTGGATACTATTAATCACAACCCAGGGTTTTTATTAAGTCTGGAATGTTATTATAGTAAACTAAATACTCTTCTTCGCTGAAATATTGCAAAAAATTCTTTTCTCTGTTCCTGTAGAAAGTCACTGATTTATCAGCTGCAAGTAAGTTGTTTTCCTGTAGTCTGGAAGTGTTAACTTCAGCTGCATCCTTGGGAAGACTTAAATCCCTGACAATATCATTTAGCTTAGCTTGTGATAATGGTTGGGGCGCATTTAATGCTTAAGGAACAAACTCCTCAGACACAAGTAATGATGGTGAGTCACTGTTACTCTCTGTATCTAAAAAAAAAGTTCACTACTGTCTGTAGCTGGCAAAGGTACAGGAATGCAAGGACCATGGGCCACTGGACTCATAGCAGATGGCTTTGCTCTTCACATTGCATGCACAAAAGTAACCGTCAGCACTGTGATTGTGAGGCTCACGCCACACCATTGGCATTCCAAAACGTAGTGATTGTTTCTTCCCCTTTGTCCAATTTCATAAGTCTTCAAAACAAATACTACACACATTGTGATCTCCTATTTCAATTCCGAAGTAAGCCTTGTACGCTTTCCTTATAAATGGGGTTATGTTTTTCCACTGCTTCTTCACAATAAAACTGCCACAAATATAACAAAAATAACTTGGATTATTTACACAACACCTTTTTTCTATTATGCTATACTGAGTTACATAAGATAAAGATAACAACATTGTACTATTCAAATGCTATTTTCTTGTTTTATGCAACAACCACTAAGCTCTGTAACAGATAAATTCTCAATACAAAATGGCGTTAGCAGCTTAGAATGTGCTGCCATCTACCATAAACCACACAGCTATTTCCTTTTAGTAGCTTTAGTATAATATATGGCATTGTTGTACTATTGCAATGGTTAATGATCACATAAAAGGTACACAAATAAATGAGAATGGTAAATATGAATTTTGAAACAAATGGTATGTGATACGACAATGTGGACTTCTTTTTCAAAATCAGGACATGGGAATTACTATAGTAAGACCTGAATATCTAAAATAGTAAAATCAATGTTGACCTGTGTTATTGATTCCTGGCAATTGTGCCTTTAAAGTTCTCCCCGGCTGTACATTTGCTTCACGATTGTAGGTAACATATACATACGTAGAAATACAATACTTCATCCTCGGACTAAAACTAAAGAAGTAAAGGATGTATTTTAACTTCACTAAACTATAGCAGGGCCAAATAATAAAATAACTGTTAATAATAAAAATAATAATACAATACTAATAACCATATGTCATCATTATTCGACCTTTCAGTGTTACATGTATTCTCTGATAAATAGTCTGGCAGTGGCTCATCTACCACCAGGTGTAGGGTGTAGGTAGATATTTGTTATTTTTATTGTTTTATTGTTTTTAAAAATACAGTTCCCGAATCTTGTTGGGATTCCGGAGCTGTGTTCCCTTTTCCCCTTTTTTCTATTTTCCAAAAATTTCCCATGTTTTTTTACTTTCTCTACACGTAATATGTACATAGTGTATAGAAAAGATATTCCACTCCACCCAAAAATTCGATATTGAGATTTTACTGGAAATAAACATTTTAGAACCCCCCGTAACTATAAGAAGGTCCGGGTGTGTGAGTGTGTCCATGTGTCTGTGAACACGATAACTCAAAAACGAAAACTCCGCAAAATACTAAACTTGGTGTTTAAGTTTGGTATCCTCTAAGAATTTGATACGAATATTTTGAGAAAAATCCCCCCACTCCAAATTACCCTTTACATGGAAAAACTTTGAAGATTTTTATTTTCTCAAAAATAGCTCCTACGATTTCGCTTAAAATACCGTATATTAAAGATCTTTATATGCTAAATAAAATGTATATTTTGAATTTTCTCGGGAATAGCCTCTAAAGACCTCTTTATTCTGAAAAAAAAATTGTTGAATTTTGCGAAACTGGTAAACTGTAAAAGATAGACAGAAACTTACTGCACAAAAATGTAGAGCATCTTAAAACACACAATTTATGTCATATACATTTTTTTTCCGTAGAATCAGCCATTTCTGAGATATTATTTGTTATTTTTTTAGGTGTAAAATACTTAAGCTTTTCTCACACGGAAAGTTGTAAACTCCCGGCCCTGCATTGAAACGGATTTCAACTACAAGGCAACCAGCTTTTAAGAGATTTGACATTCGTTTTAGTCTAGTGTATTCCCTTATTTTCCTTCTACTTACAAGCAAGCAAGTAATTAAGACAATTTCTGCATATGTTTATCTCGATTATCATAAATTAGATAGATGAACATGCATTTTAATAATAATTTGCTCCAGCGATGTAGAGAAAGTCATGTGAATGGAACACATAAGATTTTTTTGATTTTTTTTATATTTGATTACCGTTTCTAGTTTTTGCTTCTAATACATACACATATATACATTTACAAACACACAAACACCCATATCCAAAGCGGGACTGGAACCCACGATCTCCTGCGCCACGAAACACCAAAGCGAGATACTTATGCGAGCGCGGCCATGGGGACCGGCGATTTGGGAGCTCCGAGGGACCATTAAAAAGCCACTCTTCCAGTATCCCTTCCACGTACTGCTCCTGTAGACGTTCACTCTATAAACTGAACTATAATACACAATGACGTCGATGTATTGATCAGCGATATCACTTCAATAAAACTTGGGAAAAGGATTACTTTTGTTTTAGGATGGTAACGAAGCTACTTGTTTATTGCGTGCTACACGTTTGCGCCATGTGAAACATTATATCATATGACATGTTCACTCTTTATTTGCAAATAATTGCGTCTATGGTAGCATCAACTGAACGGTACTACTGCATATGTGCTGATTCCAGGTAAACTAAAACGCTTCATTTGTATACAAATTGCATATTGATTCTGGGCTCCCACTGCAGGAGGAATGTTCGGATAGGTAACTTTTATTTTTTGGTAGTGTTTAACGCCCGCTTTAACTACTTATGATACATAAATGAAGATGGAGCACCGTGGAATGCGATGGCGGAGGCAAACTGGAGAACCCAGCGCCGTTTTGTCCACCACAAATCTCACATGCGGTCGCTTGGGATCGAACCCGAGCCGTCTAGGTAAGAAGCGAATGGTTTAACCATTCGGCCACGGCGCGGCCCAGGATAGGTAACTATAATGCAACAGGACATATATAGGATATTTCAAAATAACACCAAACGAAGATGTGGACCTGGTTGGTCATACCGTACGTGATACGTGAACATAATTTTCAGTTCTAAATTCGGCACATACAAAAACTGCCATCAAATCACCTTAGATTAAGTAGTCGTACATAACCAAATGACACGTGCCTGGCCCACTCCAAGAGAGATGCCGGTTGATAGCGAAGGTCTCAGTCGCATAGTGTAAGCGTGTTATGATAGACACGCCGGCGCGGCACAGGTCACCTTGGTAATGGAAAACGTAACATGTGGGTTTTGTTATGTGTTTCGTATAACACGTTCTGAGGTTGTTTACATTGTGTATGGCAACCGTTTTTCCATAGCTGTCTAATCCCAAACGTGTGCGATTTTTAAACACACATAAAACTTTAAATAGAAGAGTTCGAAAATTTCGGACAAGTCAAAGTGTAAGCTAATCGACTGCTATCTTGGTTTGGTGTCGCTTAGAAACAGCCTGTATACAACTATTTATAATCCTTTGCAATTGGAATCAATGGAAAAATAGGCTTGGAACTCTTTTGGAAGTTGCTAACGGATTTATATGCCAACTTGAAAGAATTTGTAGGCCGTACTGTGGCAACGTATGGTTCGAATATACGTGCTAACAACTATTTTCGAAATTGTACTATTCTAAATATTAATCCTTGCCTCAATATTACGTCTCTCTATGTATGCTAACCGGCCTGACATAGCTTAGTGTTACGAAAAAGGTGCCAGCGTCCATCAGTCGCCTATCCAACGGCACACAGAGTGAAACTCGGTTTACACAGCACTGTATAGTTAGCAGGTTATACTGAGACGAGTTTAACAACTCGGCTTGGTTTAATGGAATGTAGCTCCCCATTCCTGGAGCAAGGTGAGAGGTCAGGGTACAGCCTCTTCTGGCCTTCAGAATACCTTTACAGTTTATCTCATAACTGGACTTCCAAGTTTTTGGTACTCATCTGCCTTATATTTTAATAAATCCTTAGTGATATTATCCCTTCTTACATGTTCTTTCCATGTTTACTTTCTCTACACGTACTATCGGAAATATATGTTTTAGGTTCCCTTGTATATCAAAAAAAGCATTTTCAGACAAAGGTCCATGTGTGTGTGTCCGTGTGTCTGTGAACACGATAACTCAAACTTGGTATTTAAGTTTAGTATCTTCCAGGGATGCGACACAAAAATTTTGAGAAAAATCCCCCCACCCCAAACCACCTCTTACATGGAAATGTTTCGAAAATGTTTATTTCTCAAACGTGGCTCTAATGATTTTGATTAAAATATCGTATATTAAAGATATTTACATGACAAAAAATGTATATCTTGAATTTTCTGCGAATAGCCTCTGCAGACTACTTTATTCTGGATGAATTTTACGGAATTTTGCATAATTGCTAAACCGTAAGAGATGGACAAAAACTTACCAGGCAAAAAATATAGAGCACGTTAAAACACACAAATTATGTTATATACTTTTTTCCGTGGAGATGATAACTTCTTGATATATCTCGTTTTCGATTTCAGGTTTAAAAACTTTTCTCATACAGGAATTCGTCAACTCCTGTCCATACAAACAAAGGAAATTCAGTCACATAGCAACCAGCTGTTGACTATCACCTTTAATCAATGGTACTCCTTTATTTTGCTTCTACTTACAAGAAAACAAGCAATAAGACTATTCCTGCTAAATTTTTCTCCATTAGCATGAAATAAATAGAAGAATAAACTTTTTAACAGTAATTTGTAGAAGAAATGTAGAGAACGTCATGTGAATGGAACACGTCATAATTTGGCTTTATCTA
The DNA here is from genome assembly GCA_030762935.1 of Hymenopus coronatus. NCBI lineage: Eukaryota > Metazoa > Arthropoda > Insecta > Mantodea > Hymenopodidae > Hymenopus > Hymenopus coronatus. The sequence goes on from CM060890.1 coordinate 75,501,603, forward strand.
GCATATAGTACTTTGTGAAGGTATTGTATTCTACCCAAAATAATGTAATGATATTTCAGGAAATGCATGTTTTAAAATCCCTGAATCCAAACTAGCCATTTTAGTAAAATATCTATGTGTGTTTGTGAACAGCCTTACTAAAAACTAAACTCGTTTAAATACCAAACTTGGTATTTATGTTCATCATATCACAATGATGTGAAATTTATATTTTAGGTTATTCTTCCCCAAACTAGTTTTTACACGGAAAGACATTTTCGATTTTCTAAAAAGAATCTAACGATTTTGATTTAAGTTACGTATATTAAAAATATTTACAAGCAAATAAAATCTAATTTCTTATTTTCTTGAGAATACCTCATGAAATCCTTCTCATTCTGAATGACTTTTCGATAATTGGTAAACTGTAAGAGATATATAAAAGCTTACTACTTAGAAATATATATATATATATATATATATATATATATATATATATATATATATATCGTTAAAACACACAATTTATGTAATATACACTTTTTCTGCAGAGCTAAACACTTCCGAGATATTGCTGTTGTTGGTTGAATTTTAAAGTGTTTAAATGTTTCTCAATTGGGAAGTCCTCATCCGTTGCATCTCTTTTTTTTATTCATAGTCAGTATGACAATCATATAACACAACACTTAAAAGATAAGATATCGTTTTATTCTAGTGTATTCACTTATTTCCCTTATACTTATAAGGAACTAAGTAATACAACAATTTCTGGTAATGTTTCCCTCAATTAGCATGATGTATATAAAAGAATAATCTTTTGTAAGAATTGTTTGCAGAGCAGATAGAGAAAGTAATGTGAATGGAACTCATCAGAGTTTTGTCTATATATTCTTTCTTATGATTGAATTAAAATATGGTTAGTTCTTCCATTTTGTCATATTTTCTCTTCACTTATATTTAGCATGTAGAGGAGTTATTGTACTCCACCCAAAATTCGAAGATGAGCTTTCATGGATATTTCGGGAACATGTATCTCTCTCCTGGCGTGAAGCTAGGGAGCATCTAGGGTACGATTATATAAATACGATTAATTTATACAGTAATACTTTACTAATTAAACAATTTTTTTTCTAAAACTTATAAGTTCAACATAGCATTTGAGTCACAAACTGAAGTTCGTCATCATTTTCAGGTTAAGCTTTTAATAACTGTTTAAATGTAAATGGCGTGTTATTTATGGACGCTCTTTAACTGCTGTGGTTCTCAGCGTCCCATTCTAAATTGGGCGTGAAAGACCGCTTAATTTTGCTCAGAGGCCTCTCAATCAGGCTTGAAGTTCTTTTACGTGCCGTAAATCTACGACACGGGACCTACGGCTTTACTTCCCTTCCGAAGGAAGCCATGCTAAGGATTTTTACGCCCGAAAAAATCCATCGTCCTCCGCCGGGTTTGAACCCGCGACCTTGGGTATATGAAGTCAGTATGGCAACCATTACACCACGGAGGGCGACCTAATAACTGTTTAATTGATCCTTTTCTTTAGAATGTGTCTACACATGCAAGTTCAGGTTTACCAGATAGTGTCTTCAATTATTTAGAATTCGTATATAAATCCCATCTGATTAGGGAATTACTCTTTTCTTCATCGACCGCTTGTAAAGAAATTTATTCTAACCTGCAAATGGACGAGCAAGTTTGGTAGAAGGGGTTCCTTTTGAAAACAGTTTATAGGTTTGCGGATAAATAGTACATGGAGTTAACGATATTATGATATATTTTATTTTATTTATAGTTTTTCTGTTGATTTTAAGCATCGCTAAAATGTTGAGAATATATTTGGAACTATTCAAGTGAAATCCAACATACTTTATGTGGGAAGTTTTTACCGTCAATAACCCTGGAAATATCAGTATAAACCGCAAGCCAAGCAACAGTCAAATCAACAGGTTGGTTCAGGCGAATCCGCTCCAAAGAAACCAAAGACGGTCTTATCAGCCGGAGAAGAGATGGCGATAAATGTTTGTGATACTAATCTACTCATTGACTTCTTCAAACAACGAAAATTATTATTGGACGATGCTACAGTGAGTTATTGGCCCGATTCGTACCTTTGGGGGGTTGAAAATGTTAGGAAGGTTGGGAGTACTTTTATGTCTAAAAGGGGGCTATGTAAACAAATAAATAGTTTGTGTTTGAAAAAAATGAGGTATAGTGTGAAGAGGGGGGCGAATAAGTGCAGAGAGACAGTATAAGTGTATTCTGTCTAATTTTGTCCGCTTGCTAATAGTAAATGAAGCACAAATTTAAAGGTCATGGGGTTTTTGAAGACCCTAACTATGTCAATTCTGTGCTCTCATACAACACTCCTCCTGTAGTCGGGCAGGGAAGAGAAGGTCAACCGAGTGACCTGTTACGTAAACAGCCGAACGTCTTGGATAGGAAATAATAGCCAACCTAAAAACGTCGTGAAATTTTCCTCATGAACATAAGCTTAAAAAAACAGCTAAAACACGCAAATACTGAAGCATCACAGCGTGCTCTAACGCTAATACAAACATTTGCACATATGCCCCTCTCTATGTACGTGTGTGATTTTCCAGGGTATTGTATTTTATTAATTTTGCAAAATATATACATAGTTAAGGGTGACATTCCCGTTTCAAAGTGGACTTTGTTGTCTATTCCGTTTTGGCCTTTCTGGTAATCTGCATTTTTAGCAGAAAGTCATATAAGAACACAGTGTAATACGCAAGCGCACAAATATTGTCACATACACACACATAACGCATTTTTCCGGGAAAATCTCTTTACAGATTATTTGGGCCTAAACAATACTTTATTTTAGTGTTGGGATCTAAGAGAATACATATTCTATAGTTATGAAATTTTTATTCTTATAGCTTCCTGGTGACTGAATTTGTAACAATAACACCCACACAATACATCACGCTCACAAGAAAATCACACACTCAAAACGTATATTTCTGGAGACATTTTGTTACAGAATTATGGGCCGAATACAATACTTCATATTAGTGATTTCATTCTATAGTTATATTCTATAGTATATAGTAATAATATTCTAAAGTTATCAATCTTTGATGCCTATACTTCCTGATGACTGAATATGTAACAATGATACCTACAAAGTGCGCGCACACACACTCAAAAGACATATTTCTGGAAAAATCTCGTTACAGAATTTTTGGGCCGAATGCAATACTTCCTCTTAGTGACGAAATCTAGAGAGAATAAATATCCCATAGTTATCAAAGTTTGATGCTTATAGCTTCCTGGTGTCTGAATTTGTTAACAAAGACACACCACACAGTGGCAGCTAGTGAGCAAGCATGTGATTCACCGCAGGAACTGTTGAATCAATCATGACCTCGGGGACCTGAACTAAAGGCCCCGGTTGACAGAGTAAACCTTGAGCTTCCCCTTCATCCTGGTAAATACAAGGACCACAAGCCCTTTCCACATGCATAATTACACCACATTCAAAATTATCCTGCATTGGGGAATCTTGCAATCAGTTGTGTAACATTCCGCAAGTTATTACCAATGTGATGATTTGAATTCGCCCCAGAGTTGATTAAACCGAAATGCAATCTAAAGTTAGAATTAGGGGTAGAAGGAGTATTAGTGTATCATTTTAAAGGAATCACATGACTTTCTCTATCTATTCTACAGCAAATTATTGTGAAAAGCATCTCTACTGGTTGGTCTGGGTGGGTCAGTTGATTAGGCGCAGGCCGTCTAATCCCAAGATCGTGGGTTTAAACTCAGATCAGACCGATTGCTTTTAATTGTGCTTAAAAGATTTCCCGGCATGTAAAAGAATTTCTGCGGGTCGAAATTCCGACACACAAGTGGTGCTGGTATGGTCAAGGAATTGACAGCGTAGTTAACAATCAAAATGCTCTTTTTCGGTCTAAAAGTTAATTGAGAAATACATTAGCAAAAATTCTTATTGCTTACTTTCTTGTAAGTACAAAAGAAATAACGGTATGAACTATACTTAATCAAATCTTTTAAGAGCTGGTTGCTATAAGATGCCACTGAAATTCGGTTAGCCAGAAATGAAAAAAAGAAAGAAATAAAATGAAAAAAAGTACAAGAAAAGACCAAAAAACTAGAACATCGAATTACGACTTCCCGATTGAGAAAACTATCGGCATTAAACAATAACAGGTAATATTTTGGAAATGGTTAAGTGTATATCAAGTATTGAATCCACTGCTTTAATGAGAATTGCATTTTTTTGTGTAGCAAGATTTTCTCTCTTACGCTTTGTCAGTTGTACAAAACTATCCAAAACGAATAGGTCTTCAGAGGTTATTCCCAGAACATTCAAAAGATATAAATAAAGATTATACACCCTACGAAAATTTAAACCTGAAAGATTGTTACAAAGGTGTTTAGAAATGTATTTTTTTAAAAATGTGCATATAGCTGATATCTGTAGGAAACTATATATTTTCTTATAGCTAATTAAATCAAATACATTAATATATCCCACATAAAGCACATATTTGAATGAAGCTGAGTATGTATACCACCTTTGTTGCTAGTAATACCTGTATAAAAGTCAAAGCTTTATCTGTAGTACTTAAATTAATCTCTTTTATCACTTCAGTGTCCGCTTTAATTATTATATCTTTCATATTATTTTATATTCAGTTATAATTTTTGAAGTTCATATAAATGAAGACGGAGATTAAGTACGAGGACTGAATATTAATTAGGTCCCTGGAACCAAGGGAAAAATGAAATGGAATTTTATTTATGGACGCTCTTTAAATGATGTAGTTTTCAGCGTCCCATTCAATACTGGGCGAGAAAGACCGTTTAATTTTGCTCAGAGGCCTCTATTATCAGGCTTGTAGTATATCTACGACACGGGACCAACAAATTTACTTCCTTTCCGAAGGAAGCCATGCTAAGGATTTTACACCCGCGACCTTGGGTTTATGAAGTTAGCATGGTGCCCATTACAGCAAAAGCATTTTGGGCGTTCTGTATACACTTTATCATGACAGTAATTACCATACAGCACTGCGCTTTTGTTCTCCTTTCTCCATTATCTCCTATGGAATATTGTCTTCCCTACTATAGCGTGCCAAACAGTACAGGTATTACTGCGCTTATGTTCTCTTTTCTCCATTATCTCCTATGGAATATTGCCTTCCCTATTTTAGCGTGCCATACAGTACAGGTATTACTGCGCTTATGTTCACCTTTCTCCTATGGAATATTGCCTTCCCTAATTTAGCGTGCCATACAGTACAGGTATTACTGCGCTTATGTTCTCCTTTCTCCATTATCCCCTATGGAATATTGCCTTCCCTACTTTAGCGTGCCATACAGTACAGGTATTACTGCGCTTATGTTCTCCTTTCTCCATTATCTCCTATGGAATATTGCTTTCCCTACTTTAGCGTGCCATACAGTACAGGTATTACTGCGCTTATGTTCTCCTTTCTCCATTATCTCCTATGGAATATTGCCTTCCCTACTTTAGCGTGCCATACAGTACAGGTATTACTGCGCTTATGTTCTCCTTTCTCCTATGGAATATTGCTTTCCCTACTTTAGCGTGCCATACAGTACAGGTATTACTGCGCTTATGTTCTCCTTTCACCATTATCTCCTATGGAATATTGCCTTCCCTACTTTAGCGTGCCATACAGTACAGGTATTACTGCGCTTATGTTCTCCTTTCTCCTATGGAATATTGCTTTCCCTACTTTAGCGTGCCATACAGTACAGGTATTACTGCGCTTATGTTCTCCTTTCTCCTATGGAATATTGCCTTCCCTACTTTAGCGTGCCATACAGTACAGGTATCACTGCGCTTATGTTCTCCTTTCTCCATTATCTCCTATGGAATATTGCCTTCCCTACTTTAGCGTGCCATACAGTACAGGTATTACTGCGCTTATGTTCTCCTTTCTCCTATGGAATATTGCCTTCCCTACTTTAGCGTGCCATACAGTACAGGTATCACTGCGCTTATGTTCTCCTTTCTCCATTATCTCCTATGGAATATTGCTTTCCCTACTTTAGCGTGCCATACAGTACAGGTATTACTGCGCTTATGTTCTCCTTTCTCCATTATCTCCTATGAAATATTGCCTTCCCTACTTTAGCGTGCCATACAGTACAGGTATCACTGCGCTTATGTTCTCCTTTCTCCATTATCTCCTATGGAATATTGCTTTCCCTACTTTAGCGTGCCATACAGTACAGGTATTACTGCGCTTATGTTCTCCTTTCTCCATTATCTCCTATGGAATATTGCCTTCCCTACTTTAGCGTGCCATACAGTACAGGTATTACTGCGCTTATGTTCTCCTTTCTCCTATGGAATATTGCCTTCCCTACTTTAGCGTGCCATACAGTACAGGTATCACTGCGCTTATGTTCTCCTTTCTCCATTATCTCCTATGGAATATTGCCTTCCCTACTTTAGCGTGCCATACAGTACAGGTATTACTGCGCTTATGTTCTCCTTTCTCCATTATCTCCTATGGAATATTGCCTTCCCTACTTTAGCGTGCCATACAGTACAGGTATTACTGCGCTTATGTTCTCCTTTCTACATTATCTCCTATGGAATGTTGCCTTCCCTACTTTAGCGTGCCATACAGTACAGGTATTACTGCGCTTATGTTCTCCTTTCTCCTATGGAATATTGCCTTCCCTACTTTAGCGTGCCATACAGTACAGGTATTACTGCGCTTATGTTCTCCTTTCTCCATTATCTCCTATGGAATGTTGCCTTCCCTACTTTAGCGTGCCTATTCTACTTTTCTAAAGCTGAAATGTTAGTTCAACAACTACTGTCAGTTCGTTTATAGGATTAGCTGTAAACTGTTATACTGCAATAACAATAATACAAAGAGAGACAATTCGAGTTAAATAGCTGTGGTTTACAAAATCCACAAATACCAAAACTAGGGAAAATCAATGTATTGCTTACGCATCACTGATAGTTCGTTGTTTTTTTTTGTTTTGTTTTTATCACATTCCAGGTGAAAAAAAATAACCCATTTGAATAATATTTGCCACAAAATTTACGCTTTAATCATTACATTTAAAAACCATAAATACATCTTTGGCACATTGTAATGGCCTATTAGTCCTCTCACATACTATAGGCAGCTTTCGAAAGGTATTTATTTAAATAAAGAGCGCGCGCACACACACACACACACACACACACGCACACGCACATAAATCCCTATCAATCGTACGGGTCTACAGGCCATATGCACTTTTATAAAACACAGAATAATAAACCAAGATATAGAAACGACAAAAAGGCGGGTACCATTGCATTGTTAATATATAATTAGAATAGCTATTTAAAATTTTCAAATTCATGAAGAACACATAATCATCATTTTAATATATGCCGATGCGCATTTAAATACAGGATCTTAAATATAAAAAGCCTACTAAAAATTGCATTACACTACATTGTTATATCCTATTATATTAACCAAAGAACAGAAAGATGCACAACACACTACCAATGAATGAAAAATGAAAAAGTAGGATAACAAACGAAGAACCAACGTTTATTTCTGTTGCAACCATTTTATCTCTTTATCGGCCTTATTCTCTTCCCTATAATAATTTTTTGCAGCTCTCAGCTGTCTTAGTAGAAATTTGCCTGTCTCTTCATGTCTTCCCTACCTGCCAGTACCGCTCAACACGCGCTTAACTCATCATTCGAGGTGGCAAACGTTCGCGGTATATATTTTCCCTTCCATTGTCCATAACCCCGCAGCATGAAAAGATATGAACCTATGATTTCTACTATTCGCAGATTCCCACAGTTACTTTGCATTTATAATGTTAATGATTCGCTATGATTCCAGTTAAAGCTCAGAGACCCACTCTAATGTGTTTATGCCTATTTTTATACATTACTCAATATCAACCTGAAAATTTAGCTCAATATGTACTTTCAACAAAACCTTCTCCGTTCATTGCCACTTTCTGTTGTCTTCATTTATTCCAACAGGTTTATTTCAGGGTTGTATTTGTCGACGAGACTGCGGTGAAAGCACCCTTTCGTGATGGTGATTGCGCTTTGTAAATACATCTCTCTGCGGCAGAGTCATTTGGGAGACGTCTGTAAGACCTTTGGTATTTAGTCACACCTGGAGCGTGGACCCACGTTGAGATGAAGAACTGCTTGGATTATGTTATGAATCCACCATGATGGCTCTTTTTCGCGGTCCGGTTTAGACCTCCCGTCGATAATACTCTCATATCATCTTATCATAATGGAGCCTGATACACAATAAGTCCAATATGGCTGCACTGTAGAACCCTCTCTGGAATGTACCGGCAAACCTTTTCAGAACTTACAGATAATTTTAAATTCTAACGAAAGGAAAACAAACAGCTTATCTATTTAGTATGCATTCACCCTGGATGTTCAATGTTTTCGTCCTATTTATCAGTTTTAAAGACAATTATAATTCCAAAGTTGAAACGTTAGTTGAGGTTTCCTTTGAAGGAAAGGAGATAGACTGGAAGATACTGTAATGACATCTATTCGGCACGCGAAGAAACTAAGATAGCGTTGTCTCGTACAGTAAGAAACCTTGGTGGACACTATCGAAGCTGCCATCTGCGTTAGAACCATAGGTACATTTACCTAGCAGTAAGGTCTGTGGACACATGACGAAGTAAGGGGGCATTATACGGGATGAGATGTAAAAGGCTAATGGTTCGCCACCCACGAGCTACTAGGTATCCCCTAACAGATCCGTCCGGCTAAGACTATTAAATAAAAATAAATAGTAGTAGTATTTATAAGGTTTATAATAATAAATATTTGCTTCGCACAGTTGCATGGGTTCGGTGACTGTACGTGCTCTCTAAAAATACTTGAACTTAAAATATTACCTACATATCTATTTTTCATATCCTTACAACCCTGGAAATTCACACACACACGCACGCACGCACGCACGCTACAACAGAACAGACTGACAAAAGAAATAACACTCTGATATCGCCCACACATGCACTCACACTCACAACTACACATATATAGATATCTCAAATACAATATTTTCACAAAAATCTTATCTCTTAGTACACGTATTTCCATTAACTTGGCAAGTTTTGACTGTTTAGAATTAGCGCCTCATTATGTCCTCCGTCTGTTTGAAGCTAAAAGTATATCCGGCAATAATATTTTCCTAACATCCTCCATCTGCGCGCAATCTGCCAAAATATGCGTCCAGTCTTCCTGATTCCCACATAATGGGAAAATTCTCCTCCCAGCGTCATCAACAGCCTTACGAGTTTTCCACCCTCCCAACCTGAGCCACGTCATTCCCGTCCTTGTTTAATTCCCAATTCTAAAACATTTGTTTCCTTACTCCACCCAATTTTCATTTTATTTTGTAGATCCAATGACTATTTTTTTCTGCATTCAGACTTTATCTCCTACCTATTTATACATAATAATCGTCTTTTTACTTTTTAACGACTTTATATCTATTTTTGTTACCTCTTTGTCAAATATTGTTTAAGCCTATTTTTTTATAATTCCCGTTGATAATCCGCCGTCCACCATCTGATGCTGATAGCATATGACTATCCGAGTGTTTCATCACCTTTAATTATAGCATCTAATTACACTTATTTTAAGATATACAACATCTTGCCAGCAACCTACCTCACCATAAACTGACGTAAAATTCAACTGAAAAATGCGATTCTTTATATCTAATTGTAAACAAAACGTAGCTGAATCGCCAAGCAATATACAAAAGCGACTTCAATTGTGGATATAAAGTATCAGGTATTTTTATATTTGATACTTTTTAAAACAAGATTGGCCTGTATCAGATAATTGATATTTGAGGAATAGTTAGATTAAATGCTTTAATATGTAGTAACACACAGAGCACACTTTAGTTTGTCTCGTATTTTTATTTCCCAACCCAGTGCACAGTACATGGGAAGTAAAGGAGCTGAAAATAGCCGTTTTAGGGTACCCTGTATAAAAATCATATTTAGAGAAAGGTCCCTGTGTATGTGCGACTGTGTATCTATCATAACTCAAAAACGAAAACTTAGTTAGATACCACTCTTGATATTTAAGTTTAGAATCTTCCAAGAATACGACACGAAGATTTTCAGGAAAATCCTCCCACCCCAATTTACCATTACATGGAATAAATTTCAAACATTTTGATTTTATAAAAAATGGCTCTAATGATTTTGATTAAATATATTTAAAATAATTATAGGATATTTAAAATGTTTACCTACTTTACATTTTCTAGGAATAATCTCTGAAGACCTCTTCGTTCTAAATGTTTTACATTATTAGTAAACCGTTAAGAAATAAAAGCTTACTATACAAAAAATGTATATCCTGTTAGAACACTAATTTATGCCATATTTTTTGTGCAGTTAACCGATCCCGAGGTATTCCTTATTATTGGTTTCAAATTTAAAATACTTACATGTTTTCAAACCGGAATTTGTTATTGCTGTTTCTTTTGTTTTACTCCCAGCCAAGACGAATCGATTTCAATCGCAGAGCAACCAGGTTTTAAAAGAGGTCACTATCGCTTTAGCCCAGTGTGTTCCCTTATTTCCCTTCTACTTGGTAGGGACAAAGTAAGAAGTTCTAATGTTTATCTCGATTAGCATGAAATAGAAGTATAAGCTTTTGTATGAACAGTTTGTTTGCAGGGCATGTAGAGAAAGGTCCTATGGAACATATCAGCTTTAAAACTAATATTTTTATTATTTCTCTTTTATCTTATAGGTGAGTACCAGTGAAACCAACTGCTGCAGTGTACATTATCAACCTGTATGGTGAGTGAACATTTTATTACTTAAATGAGATGGAGAATGCAAATGTCAGCATTATACCTCATTCTTAATGGATGGAGTGCAACTCTGAACTGCGAGCAATAGATAATTAATAAAATTAATAATTCTAGATAACTGAATACTTTAGAATATAACATGACAGTGTTTTCTATAATGTTTAGAAAACTCCTGAAGTTTTACTATAATATGCGAGTCCATTTGTGTGGAAGAGATTTCATATCAGTTGCATCTTGACAACATAAAGCCTTTTTACTTTCTCTACACGTGCTATGTACATAATGTAAAGAGAAGGTATTGTAAATCAAATTAAAAATTCAATCGCCCTCCGAGGTGTAATGGTTACCATGCTAACTTCATATACCCAAGGTCGCGGGTTCAAACCAGGCGGAGGACGGTGGCTTTTTGCGGGTGTAAAAATCCTTAGCATGATTTCCTTCGGAAGGGAAGTAAAGCCGTGGGTCCCGTGTCGTAGATTTACTCCTCAAGCCTGATAGAGAGGCCTCTGAGCAAACTTAAGTGGTCATAAAATGGGACGCTGAGAACCGGAGCAGTTAAAGAGCGTCCATAAATAAAAACGCCATTTCATTTTTTTTCCCAAAAATTCGATACCTAGATTTCACCGGAAATACATACTTTGAGATTCCTTGATTCCAGAAAAACCTTTTTTAGGAATATGTTCATGTGTGTGTGCGTGTCTATGGGCAGCATAGCTCAAAAACGAAAAGTCGGTTAAATACAAAACTTGCTATTTAAGTTCAGCGACTCGAAGATTTTCAAGAAAATCCCCCCCCCCACCACAAACTACTTTTACATGGAAAATGTTTCTAAAATTTTTATTTTCTCAAAAATGTCACTAATAATTTCATGTATATGATATTTTTATGCCAAATGAAATGCACATCTTGACTTTTCTGGGAATACTCTCGAAGACCTCTTCATTCTGAATAACTTTTGTATAATGGCACACCATAAGAGATAGACCAAAAATTACTATACAAAAATGTGGATTTCATCAAGACACCTAATGTTATACACTTTTTTTTATAGAGTTAACTGTTTTCGAGATATTCTGAATTATTGGTTTCGATTTTAACAACTTAAACTTTTCTCAAACGGGAAGACATCTTTCTTCTCGTTTCGCGTTTGTTTACTTCTGGCAAGCAAAGATATTGGAATTTCAATTGTTTCACATAGCGACCGGCTTTTGAAGGACTTGACTATTGCTTTAGCCTGTGTATTCCCTTATTTTTCTTTTACTTATAAGAAAACAAGTAATACAACTAATTATGCTTATGTTTATCTTGATTAGCACGATGTAACTAATAGATTAACCTTTAGAATAAAAGATTTGTTTGTGTAACAGCTAGAGAATGCCATGTGAATGGAAGACATCACATGTTTGGATAGGTAAAATCAGACTGAAAAACTCAGTGCCACAGTCGGGATTTGAACCAGAACCTCTATGTATCTAGCTGGTTGCTCTAACCACTAAGCTACCTTTGCAACGTACCAGCAGAATATTAAATTCCCCAATTATCTCTCATGTTTCCCCTTAAACCACAAGGTGATCTCATTATTTTGAGATGACTTGCCCTTATAGCGCCTTACAATGGGAAATTTAATTAGCATATTGCTATGGTAATTCTGTGGTTAAAGAAACCGGCTAGGGACCGCGAGATCTGTGGTTCAAATCCGGACTATGACATTGAGTTTTTCAGTCTGACTACCTACCTAACTTGGGTCCTACACACAGCTTGTGTGAAAAGAAAATTGACATCAACACTTTTTGTTTCATGGCCTTGAACATACATATTTAAAGCAATGTAATGTTTACTTTAAATTACCCCTTATTTTACTTTATATATATATATATATATATAGCCCGTAGGAACAATATTCTAATAGTTGAAAGCAAGAATGTAGTGTACGCTTTCTAGTCAAGGGTAAAAAGTGTTTGAAAGAAATGAAAAAGGAATTTAAGTAGAAAATATACTTACTGTTATACAGGATATAGGTCCAGAAAACTGGAATTATCCCGATTTCAAGCATTTAAAAAAGTGTCCCTGCCAAATTGATAAAAATCCCGGATGCACAAGATATATACATTATATTATGCTATATCCAGAATTAAGTAAAACGACTTGGAGAGCTTTTTTTTTTTTTTTGCTATTTTAACGTCCTTTAACCTGGCTGGTCATACCGGATGATGGGATGATGAATGAAATTGGTAAAATGATGCTCAAAGGATCTCGGGGTCCATGGAGCTCAAAGTTACTCTCATTCGTCTTCTCAGGATAAGGGAAAACCCCGAAAAATATCTCACCCTAAGAGAGATTCGAACTCACCACTTGTTGAATAAGAGGCGGACACGCTACCACCAACCTAACCAGGCGGGTCTGAAGAGCATCAAAAGGAATAATTCTTATAGGACGTCATAATGATCCAATATCAATAGCCGGGGCAAGACTTCTTTCTATACCTTTAACCACGAAATATATTTAATATTTCCGCTTGAGCTTCCATATTAAAATTCGATTGTTACTAGTTTAGTAGAACTTGAGTAGAAAGACGGTTTGGTTTAAATTATCGATTAGGTTTGCAAGGTATCGAATGAATTGTTAACACTCGATTAGTGATGGCGTGTCTGAAACTGATGCAGGGTCTAAGAACGCTACTTATCTCGCAACCAACAAAAGCATCAATTCGAAGTAACCTGTTATATGTATATACAGACTTAAGCTACCAGAAAATCCATAACTGAATATTAGTTGAACCACTTAGGAATCAATCGTGCTATTAGTCTGAAAATGTACGTAAATTCACATAGGCATGCAAAATACCCATTTAGATAGGAAAGCTGGTGAATAAGGTATAATTATTTTGATAATTATTTTTCAGAGTACCTTCTCCCCTTAAGAACTATGATTGGTAATTAATTTTTGTCTTATATTTAAATAAACAAACATGAAATAATCCTTAAGTTTAGGCTAGCAAAAATGCATATTCTGAACGTTTTTGTTAACATTATATACCAACTGTAAGCAAGTTTTTTGCCATCTTTGCCTGCGGTAAAGATTTGCCATAATGTCTCCACTTTTGCAAAGCTAAATCTATGGGCTACTGGAGCGAAACGGAGGCGGATCATCACACTGCAATTATCTATGTTTAAATCTGTATGAATAAATCTTCGTGTGTACCGTTTGGATAGTTTAGCAATGTATTCCGCACTAGGCAAATGTTCTAGGCTTGTTAGGTATCTTGCTTTTATCTGTTATATCTAAATGGACCAAGAATCAGACAACTAGTAGAGCTACGATGATCTAAAGGGCTAAAGCGATAGTCAATTTTTTTAAAAGCTGTCGCTATGTGATACAACTTAAATTTGGTTCACTTTGCATAGCTAGGAGTAAAAGAAAATATATATGAAATGAATGGCAACTTCCCGTTTGAGAAAGGTATAAGTATTTTAAAATTGAAATCAAGAGCATACAATATCTCGGATTTCACAACAAAAATGTATGACATAAATTGTGTGCTTTAACGGGATATAACGCCGCCAAGCACTCGGTTCCTACCTAGGTTTGATCCCAAGCGACCGCATGTGGGATTTGTGGTGGGCAAAGCGGCGCAGGGACGGGTTTTCTCCGGGTTCTCCGGTTTCTCCCGCCTTCGCATTCCTCAGGTGCTCCATCTTCATCTCATTTATCACCAGGTCATCGCCTGCGGTACAAGTAATAAAAGTGGCCGTTAAACACTACCAAAAATATGATAGGATAAACATTTTTGTGTAGTAAGATTTTGTCTATCCCGTATGATTTACCAATACGCAAAATTCATTCATAATGAAGACAACTTTAGACATTATTCCCCGAAAATTCAAGATATGCGTACTTTTTTTTTGTCATATACGCCATTTTAATTAAAAAAAACCATTTAAACTTTTTCGAACATTTTTCCGAGTAAACAGTAGATTGGGGTGGAAATTATCGTGAAAATCTTCATGTCATATCCTTGGAAGATACTGAACTTAGTTATCAAGTTTGATATTTAACCGAATTTTCGTTTTTTAGTTATATTGTTAGTAGTAAGGGACACACGCACGCACGCGGATCCATTTCTAACTTTTGTTTATGGAAACATGGATCCTAAAACGTGTATTTCCAACGAATTTTTCTTTGGAATGCAATAACTTCTAACTAGGTACTGTGTGCTAGGTAGAGAAAGTAAAAAGAAGTAATTAACTATAAAGAAATACCATTAAGCTATGTTAAATATAGGAATTAATAATATGACTCCGACTGAGGTCCAAAATGTACAAGAATTAATATACACAGGCGGCGCCGTCGTTGTGTGGTTAGACCGCTCGCCTCCCATGTAGGCGGCCCGGGTTCGATCCTAAGCACCCGCATGTGGGGAAACGAAATAATATACATAGTGCAAATATTCCACTTACGTGGAATAGCTCACTTACCACGCTAGTTGTAATAGAGAACTGCAGGAGGGATTTTCCCTTTATGCAACACTACAGTTTCCATTTATTCATTCATTCATCCACTTAAGAACACACACTGATTGTATCAGATTCCCAGCACGAGTTTAGACTGGTGCATAATAACCCAATGCAGGGGCACAAACAGAAAGCAAAACATTGAGCGTCCAGGTGATTTGATTCACAATAAACCGAAAACAGGAACGCGTAGAAAATAGCTTGGTAAAGAATATGAAAACTATAAAACTACTTTGTGCATTGGGACGTATATCATTTTATTGTTTATGCCTCAGTAATGGTTTGGTCTTATCCTCTTTTCTTCCAGAAAACTCTGGACTTTAATAGGCTAAAGTTTGTTTAAAGCTATGTCTTTACACTTGTGAATCTTAATGTAAACTCCACTGTGGTTCACAGAATCGAAATGGAGGACAGAAAAAGTTGCATGTCCAAGTTTGTAAGTAGACAATATCTAGTACTTCCTTAAAGTGGTGCCCCTAGAAATTATTCCTAAATAATGAAGTTGAACTTGTTTTTTACTCCATTTATATGTCGTATCTTATATCAGAACTGGGAAGCTTGCTCACATGTATGCGCAAACATTACCACTCTTTCCTTACCCGCTCCATTATGCCTGCTTAGCTGTATACATGACGAATAACAACAGGCAGTGCGCAGTCCGCGACGTTTCTTTGACTTTGACTTTGAAAACTATCAGCATGGGAAAACTTAGGCAACTATTTTGCATCCAATATTTTCAGTGTAATAGATACCCATTTCAGTAATAATAAGAACTAATAACATGACAAAACAAACTCTGTTGCTCCGTGGTCAAGTGCTTAGATTCCAAGAGACCGCATATGGGATTTGTGGTGGACAAACCAGCGCAGGGGCTGCTTTGCTCCGGGTTCTCGGTTTCCCCCGCTGCTCCATCCTCATTCCATACACCAACAGAGACATCGCCTGCGGTGACGTATGTAGCAAAAGTGGGCGTTAAACAGTATAAAAAAGAGTAGTACTGCTTTTAACTTTACCAATTGTTGCCAGCCAATGAATACCAATTGTTGCCAGCCAATGAATATCCTATAATGTGAGATTTGCAGGTAGTATTGTTGTAGAATTTGATTCCACATATACATGTGAAATTCTTTTCCATAAATTCTATGTTTACTATAAGAATATAAATATAAAGTATAAGCAGCTTTAAAAATCAAATTATTATTCAAAATAATATAACTATTCGTATTCAACCAATTATTCTAATTAGTAAACCGATTTCTCCTAATAAATTTAAAGAAGGATGAATTGAGCTATACTAAGAGCATAAATACTATAGTTTAAATGATGTTACCCTTCTCTCAATACAGCGTCTCTCTGTGTCTTAATTATGACACTGATAAATTAGTGTCATAAAAAGGAGTTCTACTATACGCCCAGAAAAAAGTGTATAAAGCCTCATTTGGGGAACAAACACTGAAAGATAATATATATTGGTACTCGGCCACCAGCCGAGTTGGTTCCTCCACATTGCATGGTGAGCAACAGTCTTGATAACAGCTGTAGGTGAAATAGGGGGACGTCGCACCGCTCCTCCTCTTAGCTTCCCAGAGCTGTCTTAAGTCATATAGTAGCTGTATCTTACGAAAATTGCTTATGGTAATGACGTTCACTAATTAACTTTAGAATTAATTTTTTTCCCTTTTTAAATTCATACATACACACCCATTAACATTTTTTTATAGTTTTAAACTAGAGGGAGAATAAGAAATAATTCTGACTAAATAAAACTTCCACTCTCTAGCCGGAAATCGAACTCAAGATCTCTTCATTTTGAGGTTAGCATTCTAACTGCCAGAACATAGGTCTTTAAACTGTTATATCACAATAATTTTGCTCAACTTTGCAAAAATACTCATTAAGGCATTACAGTAATTTTATAGTGGAATGCAACATCATCAAATACTTAACCCTTAAATTAAGCCTGGTTTTCAGCTTTTTACAATAATAAACACGTCCTTACAATATATTTTTTCGTTTATTTGTTTGAATTTCTGTTTATTTTTCGAGTCTGAAGATTTTGAAATTTTATCATGCATATTTTGCGGTTACAGTATAAGTTTAAATAAAAATGAATAATATAATAAAGTAATTTATGCCTTAATAACATATACATACACCAGAAGCTAAAAATTCGTCATAAATAATAACTTTTTCTACCAGCTTTTCAGCTGGTAGAAATTTCAACCAATGTGTTTTGCACTATGGATTTTAAAATCTTACAGATACTCCATCTTGGGTATCGCAGAGAAAACAGCTGCTTACAATAGAAATACAAAGTAGTATTATCGGGAACGCATGCGTAAGGGCGAAAACCATTCTAGTGCCTTTCGGATGTAAAGACCTATAATACTACTTCATTTTTAAAAACAGAATTAGAATAACTTTTTCTCTGGGCAATATAAACAACCATATCACGAAAATACAACATATTTAGAAGATAAAAACAGTTCCATCAATTTATTGCACATACACATCATGAAGCTCAGTTACGGTTCTCTGTTGTTTTGCAATGAGTATAGCTAAAATATAGCCAGTTTTCACAACAGTCGGTTTGCAAAATATCATACAGCTGAAGTTGAAACGTACCTATATACACAAGGTTGTTATTGTATGCTTTTGATATACGTTTATTAGTACGGTGTTACGGAATATTTAGAGCCAGATTTTAAAAAGTGAGCAGAACGTACCCGATGCCTCTGGGAACAGGAAATAGATGCCATTAGCGACGATAGTCAATTCTGAGTTACGACTGCCCCGTTACTCAGAAACACAGACGTAAAATTGAACTGAAAACTACAACAGTAACATTAGGATCTTTTGAACTCGTTACTTTATCTTTTGTTACATACAAACTTGCTAACGTTATTTCATTTTGAACATGATGAAATAGCTTATGTTGATGCTACTTCCGGAAAACAAAACGGCGTCTAAATGAATAATTGCTTCAGTTACAGTAACTGTTAGAACAATGCTTTTGCTATCGATTTTAGTTATTTTTTCTTGGACACTAATTATATAGCTTTTGTTGTACACCAACATTTGTCTTTGTTATGCCATAATGTGGAGTTTTCAACTTGTATGCAAAGTTGCTTTTTATAGACGATAACCTTCATAAAACTATTTTCTTTGCACATTTGCCTTAATAATCTCCGATCGGCCACATACTTGTTCAATATGACATAAATGAATCAATTAATTACATACGTACGTATATATGTTACAAATTTAAATGCAAAAATTAGTTTTAAACTCTTCTCTTGCCGGAATGTTAACCTACCGAAAATAATACTTTAATGGCCTAATAAACAAAATCCTGACGTCAGCTACTAGACACACCAACTTTAATATTTGCCTTGCACGAGCCTTGAATACAAATATTCCTTTTTGAAATACTTGATATATAAGCTATTCATTCTATAGACATATTTAGTAACGTAAGCTAAATTTACAACTCATTTATTAATTGTCATGCCAACAAGTACTGTAAGTACTTACGGTAAGAGTTTGAGAGGTCATTAATACTTAACAGTACAATCATGAAATGACGTAACCATCAACGTAATCTTTGGTTTGACTTAGCTGGTAAACGTGAAGCACATGCTAAATCTGCAGCTTCTTCAATAGCAATGACGCTCATTTTTGTAAAATTTTACTGCTTGATAATAACTATGAAAGCTCGAAAGATTTAATTTGTCTACATAAACAAATAACCTAACAACCAAGACATGTGCTATTTCAAGTAAAGAATCTATTACAAAGTTCATTAACAAAAGAGTGTATAAGAACTCTTTGTCCATATAATTTAGACGTAGCCTTTCGTTTTTTTCACATCGAGAATTCATTTTATCTCAATGTTCAATAAAACATTGAAAATCAATTTTGATTGTCTGCGAGCCTCGTATTCCCAATAAGCATTCTTGACCTGATAAGTATAACTTACAGTTCTTAGTACGCAATATACTAGTTCATACTGCTGTTGTGATTTCTCTGAAAAAAGACACCTCCGATTCAATGTTTCTGGCTCGGATTGAAATGTCCTAGGATTTTCTTAAGCCACAAGTTTACTGCTTAGAAAGAATCGAGCATTTAGAAGCAGCTCTGGCATCTAATCTGATTCTTGTATTGTTACGATCAATCCTAGGAGGCGTTGATTGCTGTGATAATGCAGAATGTCCGCGATTGTGTCTTGCCGCCCTGAATCACCGCACGTGTGTGAAAGGCTTGCGCTCCGTCATTTGTGGCCGATTGTTGCACGTGCGTGGTCATCTTCCTTTCATAATTCCATTACCATCGTCACATTTGTGAGAGAACACGTGTTCCGTCGGTGGCCTCATTGCATCAAAGCAAGGTATTATTCCATTTGTGTGCGACTTTGTGAGGTTTACACGCTCAATAAGGACCTCTGCTTCTGGGAGTTTCTTACCACGTGATCAGCATGTACAAAGACGTGGCAACTTGGCCTAGAAATTTAACTGAGAGTTCTGGACGTGCGGTTGCATTAGAGTCAACTGTCTAGGAGCCTCAAAGTGACGAGAGAAAAATGGTACTGCAACGTTGAAATACGTAAAGACACTTATTTGTAATTAGTTTTGAAGCAATAAAAATACGTTTGTTACAGTACGGTTTGTAGCATAGGATCCAGATGGTTGTGAGAATGTCAGCCAATGACTGAATTTACGTTTATATTTATAGTTTTATATTACCTTGGTTTATTTTATTTAATATCATTTAGGGAGATTTTACTAAGCGCTATTGAATACACCAAGTAGCAAATGCTTTAACTGACTCATCCAGTATTTCTGACTCGATATACGCAGCGTCGGAAATAATTCGTTCACTAAACCTTATTTTACGTACTTGAAACATAAATAGCTGTTATGAATTACCGCCAATATGAACAAATTATAAATTGTAGATTATTACAATACTAGCAATGACGTTATATCAGCATCATCCCTGTTAGGGGTCGTCTCTTTAGCGGGGTGGTAGTACAGTTTCTTACCAAGCCGGAGGCTTGGGTTCGATTCCTGGTAACAGCGTGGGGATTTTCTCTATCTGGTAAACCTGGTTCAGCATGCATTTAACATCATGAGGTCCCTGGGAACCAATCGAGGAACTATTTGAGAGAAAAGTAGCAGCCCCAGAATACGTGAACCACATTAACCGGCCCAGAGGGACTCCAGGCGCTGACCAGGTCTCACCCTTCATGACACCTGAATGGGCAGTTGGGGGAGGGGGGTCGCAGCTGTCGGAAGGAAAGCTTTGGCCGAATTTAGAACTGTTGTGCCGCGGAGTATAGTTTAGGTTTATTCCTTATAGAACAAACATCAATATTTTGTCTACTGTCGTTCTGAAAGAACACCAAAAACATGCAACATGCCATGAAATTAACGCTTCTATTTTACATTTTAAAGGCTTTGTAGACTTACAGTGATAAAAATGCATACGCTTTACGAGAGTGTGTTAAAGATGTAAAATAAGATATTCTCTTCATTGAAAAAATTATTCGTTTTGCTATATATTCGCAAATCATTGTAAAATCATGTTTTACCTTGTAAAAATCATTGCGCGTAGGATAAAACGCAGTATATTCCTCACTTTATTGTGAGTCATATTTTCCATCTCTTGCAATCAAAACGGTTGTAAACTTTTTAAAAAAACGTTTTATGCCAGTCTCTATGGTGTGGTGAAAATAAGTCTCTCACATTCAAGAGTGCTCGAGTTTGAATCTCAGTTAGAGCGAGATACCCCGATAAGGTTTCTTCCTGAGTTTTTCTTTATCCTGAAAATCTATATGATCTTGGGCTCATTTAAGCATCTTTTTAACTATCGTTGATGTGACGTACCAGGTTAAAGAACGTTAAACTTAAAAATCAACTATTTACAGTATGCTGTTGTCCAACGTCTGTCTGTCTGTCTGTCTCACTCTCTTGATTATTTCCTAGATGGCTCGAAAAATTTACTCACCTTTTCACCTTGGAATATCTAACTACGTTGACAAAACAGTGCAGTGTTTAATCAGGAAAGCTTATTAAATTGTGGGAAATTAAGCCCAGAATTTAATTAGAGTACTGCACTTAATTCGTTTATCCAGCGCTTCTGCTTTCTAGCTCAACTTCTTGCTGGCTTTCCCTTTACTAACGAAATCAATAAACCGAAACTACAGAGAAGGTATCAAGAGTCGTTATTCTTTGGAGAAACGGTAGAATATAATTTAATCAGTTTCCTTTTCGATGTTGTTCCTAACCGTTGAGTAAGCAGTGAAAAATTGAATCAATTACGGGATATATGTTTAATCGTTTTCACCTCGAGTCGCAAAATTTTCACTTTCTTTGCGCTTGATGTGGGAAGAGGAAATATTCAAATGGGCGCAAACATCTTATGTTTAATAATTACGAGACGTATTAATTTTGAAGTTCCTTAATAGAACACAGTCACGCAGATTGAGTATACGAGCTAAAGCCCATGATTTATCGATAGCCACCGTTAATCATTTTGTCAATAGAGTATGGAAATTATTGACAGATGTATTGTTTGGGAGGGAAATACATTAGCAGTGACGGATGTACGCACACTGTTCCATAATGTTACTGCTTTTAGCACATATTTATTTTTTCCTCACAAGATAAAGCTTTGCTAATTATCCTCTTTTATTCTCATTAGTGAAATTTCAAGTTAAGTTCACTGTGTATGAATCAATCAGAGTTGTATCTCCAGATAATGATTTTAGAATATTTTACATGCTCTTAAAGTTAGAATTGGAATTTACTATGTAAATTAAAACTATTAACAGCGTAACATGTATCGTTTTGTATTAGTATTTCCTTCATTCTTTCTTAACCTTAAAAGTGCTAACTAATCAAAAGCAAAAGAGCTGGAGCAATTACTGGAGAAGAAATTATATTTAAATTTGTGCTACATCTTCCAAGTATTACCCAAGTCCTTTAGACCCTTTCCATCGAAGTGATGATAATTTTTCAATTCGGTAATCCACCTAAACACAATATTGGAATAAATAATGTAAGCTTCATAGTGTTTTATTGTTTAGAAAATTAAAGGTTTCTGAAATACACCAAGCTGCTTCAGTGTGGAATGGAGTTCTTGCTACGTAATCACATTAAAACCAGCGGAACTAAAAATACACAAATAACCCAACGTCACCGAAAGGGAAATTAAAATTCCCGCGCCATTCTGCAATGTAGAGTTGTGCCCATTAAGCACTTAATTTATTTATCTGGGTAAATATGGGTGATATTTGATTAGTATTTTGTGTATGTGTGTCTCTTGTTACTTTCTCTACACGTGTTATGTACATAGTGTATAGAGAAGGTATTGTAATGCACCCAAAAATTCGATATCGAGATTTCACTGGAAATACATGTTTTGGGTCCCTCTGAATCCCAAAAAAATCACTTTTGGAAAAAGGTCCGTGTGTGTGTTTGTGGACAGCATAGCTCAAAAACGAAAAGACTGTTGAATACCAAACTTGACCGTATCTTTGCTCGAGTTTGTTCGTTGTAATGTTTTTTTTATTATGTTAATATGAGTTATTTGAGTATTAGTCGATAAGCGGAGCCAGAGAGTCAGTAAGGCCATATCCGTATTCATTATATACTTCAGTTTGTAATTTTGTATCGCATAATATTCGTTTCGGTTTTGTGGGATTTGTTAAACTATTGTGGTTTACCCCAGAAGTTGCTATTAATAATTTTGTTACGCTTGGCTCTAATTACGCAAATAACAGAAATGCCACAGCCAAATTAGGGATTGTGAGATTCATTTAACCCTATTGCCATTTGATAGAAAAAAACATTTTGCTAGCAGAAATTTTTTTTACGAGCATGCCCACATCCTTTAAAAATACTGGGCTGTAATTTTCTGAACGGAACTTGTCATGATTCACAGAATATATATAATATTGTCGGTGATGAAAGAAGGTCTAATACAAATCTGTTAGTTTTTACTCAATAATCTATTTCGAGACAGGCAAACAAAAGTAGTAGGAACTGTAAGGATTTGGATACATTATTCAACCATACGAAACAAAATACTGCGATCTGAACAATAGAATGAACTCCATAAGTACATAGAAATACAGTAGAGCAAAAAGTTCCCGGATTTGGAGGCATAAGCATATTTTTTTTAAAACTGAGAATACCTGAAAATTAAATGCTGTGCTACGTAAGTTGTGTTTAGGCTAAATGTTAAAAGGTAGAATCAGATTGGAAAATTAAATGATAAGAATTTTCAGCTTTCCTTGCCTTTCTAGACCATTGAGCTACGATTGTTATATACCGGCATGACTTTAAATTCCCAAATGACTGAGGGATTTTCTTTTCTTTCATCCTTTTTTTTTTTTTTTTTTTTTTTTTTTGCACAAAATGTTCGCAAATTTGTTTTAAGATAGCCTAAACACCAACTTACTTGTAAGAGTAACTGAGCTCACGGATTTCATTGCTAATCATTATTAGGTCAATACGAGTTCGTTGAGTTTAATGTCGCACCGGTATATTGCCCTGCCAGCTCAGTCATTCTTGATGTTTTGAATTGCAGAGTTTGATGATTTTCTTTGCTACAAAGTGTGCCAGTTCCTTACCAGTTATGTTAAATATGAAGGTATCAATAAAGCAATTTCCTTTTGTTATGTTGCAACGAATGACTCATGGTCTGAATGTTGTGTATTTGTATATCTGTTGTCAATGGAGCACTTATTACTTGCATGGAACTGAGGGCATTCGAAAGAATAATCAAAGTTTGGTAATCATATTTTTAACGCTCAGTATTCCCTGTTTGATTGCATAAATTTCACAGGTAAAAATAGATCATAAATTAGGCAATTAAAATGACAGAACTTTATTATTAATGAGTGCTCCATATTAGTTTGAGTTTTATGCAGAGATTTCACATCAATAATTATGAATATATACTTTTTCATTTTATCTCCTTCCAATTTATAAATCCCCCAATATATAAACACAATTAAATATATAATTAAAACTACGCTTCTGTAAAAACAAACCGTTAAAGCTAAAAGTTTTTGTTAGCTTCCAAATTCTGGTCTTATAAGCAACGATAGTGAATTAAGCAAAAGTAGTACATTAATTTCCATTTTAAATATATTTTCATCTCTCACGTAAAATGTGAATTTAATACCTCGCGCCTTATCTGTAATGATGGATTCAAATGAGATAAACATTGGGCGCAAAAGTGATGGCGACGTGTTTTTGGGATACGAAGGATGTGATACTGATTGATTTTTTTATATTTTTTTAAACATAAAGATATATACACATAATTAAATGTGTTAAAAAAACCTCCTCCAAAATTATATTTCTGGAAAATACTTCAGTGAATTATTCATCCGATTCGACAGAAATTTAAGGAGAAACATCTCATTTGACGAAAAAGAAAGAGCTATTACACTACATACCAGCACATTCATCCGGAGGTGCTGCCAAACTATATTAAATGTTCTATGAATTGCTGCCTCCATATCTGACCGACCTGCTCGCTGCGATTTCTTTGTGTTCCGAAACATGAAGAAACGATTCGCGCGAATATGGAGCCCATTGTTGAGACAGGGCAGTGTTTTGCAGAGCATGACAATTCCTACTTTGGAGAGGTTGAAAAATGGCAGAAACATTGGGACTGGTATACCTATATGCCTAAAAGGGACTATGTTAAGAAATAAATAATGTGATGGAAAAAATGGAACCATCAATCCAAACAGGCGTACTTACTGAACCGCCCTCGTATAAAGTATTTTATGTGCTTCCTCCTTTTTTCGTCTATCATTTGTTGCGGGAACTGGTGGTGGACGTACCTGGTGGAGCTGAGCTGAGCAGCGACGACTGGTCCTCTCTCCGGCGTTGCAGCTGCTAAAGTCGATTCTCGATGCTCCTCGGCTATTGGTGGGCTCAGCGAAGAGCAATTGAGACCTATTTATATCTAGCTTTGGCATTTAGCTACGGTGATCTCCAGGGTGTGGTACAGAAATTAGCTTAAAATAACGTCATCACTTTTCGTTCAGTCAAGGTTTATTTCTCTTTTACAAGCGTACCCGAGAATATTCCTGGCGCGGTTGAGTTTCGATAGTTTCCCTCGAACATGAGGGTAACGCGCATTAAAGTAACTAAACTTTACGCGGCAACGAGTGCAACGGTTACGTGCAGAATAATTATAGACACTTTAAATTTCCGCCGTGGCTTCCTTACGCGTGACATTTATTTCAACTGTGTGAATCACTGTAATGACTTTACTATATTTACGAGGATTCTTGATTCGGGCATCACAGAATCTACGTGTAGTTACATTGCAACTGCCTCATCACTATAATAACTCTGCTAATTCGCGCGTTCATTCGTTTGGGTGTCACAGATCTCCCCTTGGAGTTACATCTCAACTGCCTGAAAATTGCGGCGAATACTCTATATTTATAATAAATTCTACCCACGCGCAAAACCCTCAACTCGTAATCTAATTGACCCATTTTTGGCGCCGAAAGTAGCTTGGGGTGCGCTTCTGCCATGACATGATTAATTGCAATTGGTCAATGTGTCTTTCACGTGATCCTTGACCTAAATTTCCTCGTGGTTTCCCGGTTTATATGTCACATTCACTTTCTCTTGCGGAGGCGTGACCACAGAATAGCGTCTTTCCCCTCTTGCAATATACAAAGAAATAGCGTAAACAACTGAATTTATCGCTTGAGAACTCTGGGGTTGAAGTTAGAGACGTTTTCCAGGAACAATCTCTCTGAACATCCAATATGCAATAAATGCATTATTTCTTACTTACTAATTAACCTAAACAAATTAATCGATTATAAATATTCGTTATACGCTTATTCACATGGGCGATAATCCGTCTCACATTTGAAACAAAAAAATATGTTTAGTTTTCAGTGTTGTCCATGCATTGAGGTCGGGTTTATTCATAGTCAAACATTTATCGTCATTAAATCGATAAATGAGATTATAAATTACATTTTTATTTTAAATGGTATAAATATTCAATGGGTTATGTGAAGGTGTAATTATTTTTAGAGAAACTATGAGTGTGACATAGATTTCAATTTAAAACACTTTACTATATTTCAGCACGAACAATTGTGTACAAAGATAATTAATCTATGTTAAAGTGCATCATTCCAACCTATTTAACCATTGTATAAGTACTAAAACATTTCAAATTTGTTATATTCAAATTACTTTCTCTGTCCTTTTATAAAAACATAATCTTCCCTCTATTTCATATTAATCGAGATAAAAATTTGTTTTACTACATTTTTACTTGTAGATACAATGGGTATAGTATCATTCAGAAAACTTGACCGATATTTAAATCTTTTAAGAGTTGGTAGCTATGTAATTGTTTTGAAATTTTATTTACACTTTATGAATAGGATAAAAATAATAAACCTAACCTTCTAGAAAAGTATAAATAGTCAAACAATAACAACGAATATTTCGGAAATGAACTCCACAAAAGAAATGTATTTTGCGCAAATTCTCTTCAATGAGATCTACGTTTTTTCTGCAGTAGAATTTTGTCTTTCTCTTATGCTTTACCAACTAAGTAAAAGACATTCAGAATGAAGAATTCTTCAGAGGCAATTCCAGAAATTAATGATGTACATTTCATCGTCTTCAAAATATCTCCAACAAGGTTTAGACCTCGATACTGTCGATACCTCGATACTCGGTGGTATACTTGCACTGTATGTTGAGCTGCGAGATAAATATTCGATGCTTTTAAATCTCGTATTTATCTAGCTGTGAATATAGCAGAGACAACGTAAAATTTAACGCGCTAAATAATACAGTGTATGTAAATATTTGTTCTTACCTTCCGTGACAGTTTGTGTTTACGCAAATCTAACTCCAGTCACGAGTTTACAAATATACCTTACCACTCATTTCTAATATATTTTATTTTACCAATGTACAGTAGTAAAATTGAATAAAAGAAGTGACCTGTTCACATTTTTGGTGGGCAATACTAATAACAAAACCACAGAAGTGTATAAATTATGTAGAAATACATTTTCAGGCAACATTTTCGCACATTTAAAGAAACATGTTAAATTCACAGTTTACACACTCTCTATTGCAAGCCAACGTAGAAGTACCCCATCACTGTCAGAACTTGATGTCGCAACATCTGAACCACGACAGTGTACCAGGCAGTCTACCAAATGAGAGCAGAGGAGAAGACGTAGTAACTCATTCCACTCCGTGTCAAGTTTTGGAGCAGGCTGCTGTGCGAAGTAATGGAATGTTTACAAGCACAAGGCTTTCCTCATCTGCATCTAGTGTGGTCTTTTTTTTACTTCAGCAATATGAGTAATTTTGGATAAGTCTATCAATAACTGAGGCTAAGGGTCTTAATAGATGAACCAAATAACCATCGCGTAATCTAATATAATTCATTTTAGTGAAGTTTTGCCTCGAAACATATGCCAAACATCACTATGTCCTTAAATATGGTGCAAATAACCACAATTTGGAATGCGAATCCTTAGATGAAGATTTCTGTTCGTACAATTTTGTACAGCAGCAATTCCATTTGCAGTTCGGGTAGAGCATCTTAAAATGTTATGAATAAGGTAATTTCCCGCATTTGGAAGCTAAGATTCTGTTTATGTTCGTTTAAAATCAGCACTCTCCTACCGAGCATTGTACGTATATATTTCAGTTTGTAAGACTCGCCATCATTTTCCCCTGGGGTATGAATTCTGACGTCATTACCTCGCAAGCTTTATCATTGGATTTGCTATTTGATCTATGTGCAGTCTAGATGAAGGGTTCAGGCACGCTAAAACTCTCGTACAGATTGGACACAAGCAAGTGGCGAAGACTTAAAATTAAGCAGAGAAAAATTCTCGTGGGCAAGGAGTCTTCCACAGGACACTGTACCATAGAGGGCACCTGTACTGAATGGCACAGCCAGTGAACTCTGTCTGTAGCCAATGTCATTGTTTAAATCTGTTCATTATGAACATATACTTGTGGATAATAATGTGAGTAAGCGCAAATAGACTTGCAAAGGTTGAAGTGCAGGGCAGCGTTGCCCTCCGGTCTTACCATCCATATGAAGGTATCTGTTTCAATATAAAATAGCCAAGTTGGTCACTAAAAATATTTACATGTATTTATACACAGAAAACTGAAATCGGTTAACAAACTTTCGCCATTACAGATTTTAACTGTATCGGCGCTCAAAAATCAGTAATTGTATCGAGTATCGAGAAATAGCGGCATCATCCATTAATAATCGTATGTATACACACAGGGTGGGAAGTGAAGAAGTTCAAATATTTGTATCAGCGTTTGAGGAATGTGATGATCCAATATATTCAGTTTTTCGCTATTTTATAAAGTTATGTTCATCAGGAAAATTTCACGAGTTTAAGGATGGGTATTTTTTCCTACCTTAGATATTTGGTTGTTTACGAAATAGGTTAACACCTCTCCTCTGCCCTCTTCTCTTGGCCTGATTATAAGTTGAGTAATGGCGTAAACACAGCAGAGACATACCTCAAAGCTGTTCAAAACACATTAGAAATTTGTGCTTCATTTATGACAATGCTGTTAGTAAACGGACACACGAGATATACTTATGCATTTTTATATTAAATATCGAACTATTTGCATTTATTTGCCCTGTGTTTCCCACTTTACGTATATGGTATTTTAAATAAAACAATTAGAGTCATTTTAAAAATTAAACTTTTATAAAAATGTTGCATATAAAAGTTTCATATATAAATAGTAACTCAGGGGAATAGTTTTGAAAACCTTCTAGACGTATCCTTAGAAAATTTAGATTCCAACTTTTCGTTAATAGTTATGTTCTACACACATACAAACACACACAGACATCCACACAGTACCTTTTACTGTAAATAGGCTTTATGAGGGCTGGGAGTCCTCTAAATATATATTTTCGGTGATATCTTGGTATTAAAGTTTTAGTGTTTCTAGTCACTATACGTAGCAGAGAAATTAATGTATATTCTAATATTCTAAAAATATTGAAAAGCTAAAAAATTTGACATGACTTTCTCTACATCTCTGTGACAAATTATTCGTAAAAAGTTGTGCTTCTATGTACTTCATGCTAATCAAGATAAACATAAGTAGAAATGCTTTTTTGTAAGCATTAGGGAAATAATGGAATATACTAGGCTAAAACGATAGTCAAATACTTGAAAAACTGGTTGCCATATGGATGAATTCAGTTTCTTTATATTCCCAGGAGTTGATAAGTTCCTGTATGTGAAAAGTTTTAAGTATTTAAAAGCTGAAACAAATTACAAGGAGTGTCTCAAAAATAGTCAACTGCACGAGAAAATGTACATGACATAAATTGTAAATTTCAACGAGATCTACTTTTTTTGTGTAGTAAGTTTTTGACTATCGCTTACGGGTTACTTGCTATGCAAAATCCATCAAAATTCATCCAGAATAAAATTTTAGAGCTATTCCCAGAAAATTTGACACATACATTTTATTTTCCATGTAAATATTTACATACGGCATTTTAATAAAACATAATTAGAGCCATTTTTGAGAAAATAAACTTTTCGAATTTTTTTCTATGTAAAGGGTACTTTGGGGGGATTTTCCTCAAAATTTTTGTGTCGTATCCTTGGAAGATACTAAACTTATATACCAAGTTTGGTATTTTACCGATTTTTCGTTTTTTCTAGAATTTTTTTGCTGTTTTTTTTTGGGGGGGGGGGATTCAGTGGACCCTAAAACGTCTATTTCCGGTGAAATCTCGGTATCGAATTTTTGGCTGGAATGCAATACCTTCTCTATACACTATGTACATAGTACATGTAGAGAAAGTAAAAATAACAGGCAGAACAAAAGTAAAAAGCAAGTAATTTAACTGAAGAAGAATTCAAATCGCGAATTGTCACAGTTCTGGATAGAGCAAGTCCTTATTTTGAGGAAGTGCTGCCGACACTTAAGATTAGGTTGGGGGATGAGCTACAAAAGGCAGGGAGCAAAGTGGCTGTGGCTCTCTGGGGATTTTGATCCGCTTAGGGGCACTCTCTTCTCAGAGTAATTCTAGACAACGTTTTCTCTGGAAATGCAAGGCAAAGGAACAGAAGTCCAGGTACACAAATTCTACCTAATGAAACAATTAAGAAGCAGCGCGGAGGAATCTCATTTCTTAAAACAGATACTTCGCGTATTCCCTTCATTACTACTTTAGTTTGGCACAAGTTTCATTCCTTAAAGCTTAATTACGCGTTAAGTATAGGTTCTATGGGACAAGCATTTGATATCTCAATTTCACCCAAAACAAATTATTTCAAATTGAACCTACAAAGTACAAATTGAAACTACTTTTAACTATCTATACAGTTAATGCAGTGTTTTTCATTTTCAGTTTAAACATACAAACGATTTTTTTTTAAAATCCGTACTCCAAAAAACTTTTGTATTTCAAACTTTCATTCTTTTTGATTTCCAAGAAGAGGTTCTATGCTCCGAGCTGCAATACACTCTAATGTGCGAATAATATACACATTTTACATTCTATATAATAGTAAGTGTTGGGGTGGTCTTACTTTCTCTATCACGTATGTACAATGTACATATTAAACAGAGAATTGATTGCATTCCACCCATTTCACCGACATACATGTTTGAGACACGTAAATCAAAAAAAAAAAAAAAATACAAACATGTGTGCATTGATAGCTCAAAAACTTGGTATCAAGTTCAGTAACTTCCAAGAATACGACACGAAGATTTCCAAGAAAATCAACCCACTCCAAATTATCCTTTGCGTGATACTTTTTTTGAAAATTTTTTATTTTCTCTAAAATGACTAATGATTTTTATTTAAAAACTATAAGTATGTTTAAGATATTTGCATGACATACGAAATATGTATCTTGAATTTTACGAGAATAGCCCCTGAAGAGCTCTTCATTCTGGATGACTTGTGTAACTTACAGATGTCCTTAAAATACATTTATGTGTATACATTTTTATGGAGTTAACAATTTCCAAGATATCCCTTGTTATTGGTGTCAGTTTCAAACTACTTACACTTTTCTCATGTGGGAAGTCATCTTTTGTTTCATACTTATTTCCCATCTCCATGCCACGCAAAGAAAAATGAATTATAATTGTCTGATATAGCGATAGCTTTTAAAATATTTAACTGTCGCGTTAGCCTAGTGTATTTGCTTGTTTACCTTCTGCTTACCAGAATTAGTCATTTTATTGCTTCTGCTTACAAGGAAGCAATAAAAGGACTAATTCTGGTAATGTTTATCTCAATTAGCATGATGTGGACAATTCAATAATCTTTTGTAAGAATAGTTTGCTTGCAGAGCAGCTTGAGAAAGTCATGTGAATGAACCACATCAAATTTTTGTGTTAAAGTTAATGTACTTGTCAAAGCATAATAGACAAATAAAATGTTGGTGTCATCCACTAACATGGCTTTCTCACCTTTTCTTCTAGTACTACGTGCTTATCAAGATGCACTTCAACAGAAAAATGATATTATTTATTTTCCTATAAGTACAAAAGAAATAAGGGAGCACACTAGGCTAAAGAAATAGTCAAGTGTTTTAAAAGCTAGTTGAAGACTAAGATATTGAAATCGCACTCTCTTGGCTTGACTAACAAAAAGAAACAAATAAAGATGACTTCCCATTGAAGAAAAGTGGGAACATTCAAAACAATAACAAGGAATAACTCGGAAATGCTAAACATGACATAAGTGTATCGTGTATTATGTTTTTATGGCATCTTTATTTTTGTGCAGTAAGATGTTTCTACCTCTCCCAGAACATTCAAGATTATCACTTCGTTTTTCATAAAACATTTTGAACATATGGCACTTTAATCAAAACTAAGTACAATAAGTTCAGCAAAATCGACTACCGAATTAGTATACATTTTACTCCATTTTGCAACCAAACTACTGGTTTTTAGGATTCTTCCTCTAACTAAGTACCAAAACTTAACAAAATCTTTCTCATATCTGTTCATAGCTTCAATATTATTCGTCTAGTAGGTAAAGAAGGCATTGCATTCCATCCAAATCTTCGATAACGAGATCTCACTGGAAGTACGCGTTTTAGAGTCCAAGAAAAGTATTTTTGGAAAAAGATCCGCGGCGTTTCTGCAAATATGTTTTTGTGTATCTGTAAACTTAAAAAGGAAAAGAAGGTTAACTACCAAACATGATATTTAAGTTCGGCGTCTTCCATGGATACGACACGGTAATTTTAAAGATCGCCACCCCAAACTCCCCTTTATTTGGAAATATTTTTGAAATTTGATTTTCTCAAAGATGGTTCTAGCGATTTTAACTCAAATATTGTAAATTAAAGATATTTATGTGACAAGTAAAAAATATTTTTTAATTCTCTGGGAATAGCCTCGGAAGTCCTCTTCATTTTGAATAAATAATGCATAACTGATAAAACGTAAGATATAAGCAAAAAGTTATCACACAGATATGTTAAAACTATAATTTATGTCAGGAACATTCTGTCGTGCACAGTTAACGATTTAAGTGGGATTTCTTATTATTATTTCAGTTTTGAAATATAACCTTTCTGAAGTGAAAATTTGTTATTACTGATTATTTTATTTCACTGATGGCCATGCGGAGAGAATCGAAGTCCAATCGATAGCATTAGTTTTAAAGCATTTAACTATCGCTTTAGCCTAGTGCATTCCCTCATTACCATTTTACTTGTAAAAAAATTAAGTAATAAGACTTTTTGAAAATATTTATCCTTTTTAGCATTAAATATATCAAAAAAATAAACTTTCATAAGCACAGTTTGGTACAGGAAGTCAAGTGAATGCAATCAGAGTTTTTATACCACCGTGGCTAAAACGTGACGCCAAATGTACATTTTTCTGTTTTTCATCCGCTTTCTGTTATACGCATACTGTTGACTCACAGACACACGCACACGCACACTCACACACACACACTCATACACAGCGATATTAGTATTAGCCCATAACGTCCCCAGGGGGCAAGCGCCTCTCCCCTTGGAGAGGTGGCTTGGTTTGGCAGTCCTGGTTAGCCATTACAGGAACGATCATCCTTTTGATCTTAACCGCTCAGTAATTTTGTATCCCCTATAGTAAAGTACGCCATTGCTTTAACAGTTAATTTAGCACATTTATTGGTTCGTTCTATTCACTTAAACACTTGTGTTTGTAGACATTATTTATTTTTTACATTTTCTACACTACTATGTACATAGTGTATACAGAAGATATTGTATTGCACCCAAAATTCAAAACCGAGATTTCACCGGAAATATATATTTTGGGTCATCTTGAATTAAAAAAAATCATTTTGAGAAAAACGTCCGTATGTGGGTGTGTCTGTGGACAGCAAAGCTCAGAAATGTTAAATACCAAATTTGATATTTAAGTTGAGTATCTTCCAAAGATGCACCGCGAAGATTTTCAAGAAACTTCCCTCCACTTCAAATTACCCTTATGGAAAAAAATTCGAAAACTTTGATTTTTTAAAAAATGGCTCTAATGATTTTTATTAAAACCTCGTATATTTTTTATATTTTCATGGCAAATAAAATGTATATCTTGAATTTACATGGAATAGTCTGTGAAGAGCTCTTTATTTTGGCTGACTTCAATTGAATTTTGCATAACTGGTAAACCATAAGAGATAGACAAAACTTACTAGACAAAAATTTAGATCTCGATAAAACACCATTTATGACATATACATTTTTTCGTGGAGTTGGCCGTTTTCGAGATACACCTTATTATTGATTTCAGTTTTAAAATAATTAAACTTTTCTAATGCGGGAACTTGTCAACGCTTGTATACGCAAAGAAACGATTTCAATTCCATAGCAACCACATTTTAAAGCATTTGGTTGTCGGTTTATCCTTCCCTTAGTCCCCTTCTACTTATAAGGAACTAAGAAATAAGATCATTTCTGCTAATATTTTAGCATGAAATAGACAGAAGTATAGGTTATTCTCAATCATTTTTTACAGAAATATAGAGAAAGTCATTGAATAGAGTACATCAGATTTTACTTTCTCTACATGTACTTGTATAGAGAAGGTATTGTAATGCACCCAAAAATTCGATACCGAGATTTCACCGTAAATACATATTTTGGGTCCCCCTGAATCCAAAAAAAGCATTTTTGGAAAAAGTTCTATGTGTGTGTGCGTGTGTGTCTGTGAACAGCATAGATCAAAAACGAAAAGACCATTAAATACCAAACTTGGTATTTAAGTTTGGTATCTTCCAAGGATGCGACACGAAGATTTCAAGAAAATCCCCACCCCCAATTACCCTTTACATGGAAATTTTTTCGAAAATTTTGATTTTCTCTAAAATGGCCCTAACGATTTTGATTTATCCTGTAATAAATATATTTACCTGAAAAATAATATGAATATCTTGAGTTTTCTGGGAATAGCTTCTGAAGATTACTTTATTCTGGATGAATTGTACGAAATGTTGTATAACTGCTAACCCGTAAGAAATGGACAAAAGCTTACCACACAAAAATGTAAAGCACATTAAAACACGCAATTTATGTTATATAATTTTTTTCGAGGAGTTGGTGGTTTTTGAGATATTCCTGGTTTTTAGTTTCAGGTTTAAAAAACTTGTACTTTTCTCATACAGGAATTTGTCAACTCCTGTCCATACAAACAAAGGAACTTCAGTCACAAAGGAACCTATGATACTCCCTTATTTCGTTTCTACTTACAAGGAAGCAAGTAATAAAACTATTTCTGCTAATTTTTTTCCATTAGCATTAAGTAAATAGAAGAATAAGCTTATTAACAATAATTTGTTACACAGAAGTAGAGAAAGGCATGTGAATGGAACACATCAGATGTTTTCCTACTAATTAACACTGGTTATCTTGGTAATCCACTTATGCACGTGTGTTCTGTGTAGCCGTCTTTTTCTGGTGCTGCCATCTCTTTCTGACTTTCATTGTGGTAGTCCATTTATTGTCGAATGCTTTCTTGAGATCACAGAGATATACATAAACTCAAAAACCAAGTTAAAAGTGAGGGTCGAAGTTCGGGACTCCACGCAGGTGATCAGGGAAACGTATGAGCCAACAAGACTATGGTGAGTTCCACATTTGGAAACTTAACCAGCGACTACTAGAAAAGACGACGGTCAGTGAACAAATCCCTATCGTTGCTGTTGCAACAGTACAATGCCAATGTTCACTATTATTGTGCTTTCAAGAGACGAATAGCAAGCATTGGCAATCCTATGCGTTTTTACGTTTAGTAACCAGGGGAAGTACATATTATGTTCTACTCAAAAGTTCTATGTCGAAATTTTTTATCAGAAATATGTTTAGAAGTTCTTTAACTCTCCCCTTGTCCAAAAATATATTTTTAGAAAATATCCACACATACACACTCCTATGTCTGCCATAACTGAATAAACGAAAATACGTTTAAATCCCAACTTAGTGTTTTCGTTCAGCATTTACAATTGTGCAACACGAACATTTTAAACAAAATAATCTCTACTAAAAAGCTTTTTGTATGACATATTTTCAAAATGCTTGAATATTTTGACAACAGCTCCAACGAATTGGATGAAAATACCATAATTTAAAATATTTTAATGGTAAGTGAAATTTATATGTTGAACTTTCTAGAATTAGCGTCTAAATCCCTCTTCATTCTGAATTATATTTATATATATATATAACTGATAGACTGATAAATATATATATATATATATATACGATATATATAAAGCCTTATAAAATGTTAAGTTCATCAAGAAATGGGCACAAAAAGTGTATATCTTGTTAAAGCAGGATATACATAGATTATCAAATACATTTTATCACAGTAAACAATTTAAAAGGTATTCGTTAATAGCGGTTTGAATTTTCAAACGCTTATACATTTCTGAAATAGGATATAGTTGTTATTCGGTTTTCTTCTCCTGGTCATATAAACATAGCAGAGTATCAATGTCATTACCTATCCACGTGCTCATGAAGCATTTTACTTCACTTAAGCCTACTGGGGACTAGCTTTGATTATGACCAAATGGCTCTATCAGATGATGGTACCACAGATAACATATGGAGCTTTGATAAGGTGGCAAGAATCCAGCAAATTAGGCTAAACAAAGCCTGGTAACGCTATCCTGTTTTCTTGTATCAGTAGTATCCAAAATCATACCTACTGTGGCTCAAGAAGCCACTTTGGAAATACCTCCACTCGACCTTAGCGTTAAAATACAGGCGAGAATCACATCAATAATTGTCTAGACTTGTGGAGAGAGACTATCAAAAGTCCGCTCATCCATTGTCCAGTTACCACAAAATTATCTCATTTTAACAATGATCTCGCGCTATATGTCTAACAGAACCTCACGGACAAAGACATATTCGGCGACTACATAGTCCAGTAACTGTAGTAAAACTGTGATAAATACGGAGTACTCAGCAATTCTACACATATGGCTCCAGTATCAAAAGCAGTTCGAAGCAGACATTTTTGAAGCTACCACAAAGACCTATCGCCCTCCGTGGTGTAATGGTTACCATGCCAACTTCATATACCTAAGGTTCTCAAACACGGTGGAGGACGATGGAAAAATCCTTAGCATAGCTTTCTGTCGTTG
The DNA here is from genome assembly GCA_030762935.1 of Hymenopus coronatus. Taxonomy (NCBI): domain Eukaryota; kingdom Metazoa; phylum Arthropoda; class Insecta; order Mantodea; family Hymenopodidae; genus Hymenopus; species Hymenopus coronatus. The sequence goes on from CM060890.1 coordinate 75,538,678, forward strand.
GTCTTATGTCGCAGATTTACGGCACATAAAAGAACCTCAAGTCTTATATAGGGGCCTCTGAGAAAAAGCGGTTTTTACCTCCAATATAGAATGGGCCGCTGAGAACAATAGCAGTTAAAGGTTCATAAATAAAATTCCATTTCTATTTTTGCTACAAAGACGTATCCTGATATGAGTCTTTCAGGCAGAAATAGTCGTTATACTTGAATTTGCACACCTGACTCTGAAAAAACAAGCAGATACTTATGACATCCGTCAGCCAAGCTGCACAGCATTCCCTAAACTCATGCTGGTTTAAACCAAAACTGATCTGGGATGCATAACATAAATTATTAAACTCACATAAAATTTATTTGATAGGGGTGATTAAAAGATAAATCAAAAAACAAAATTAAACTATGCTTGGTACCCGGTCCTTCGGACTTTGAAGATAATGAAAAAGATGCTTTTCTGGCCAACAGAGGGACTTCTGCCTCATTCATAGGTCCAGAACCATTATGTGGAATAAACCTCACAAACCGCAGTCAAGATTAGATGAAGAAAAAAATCCTTCAAAGATGGTTCTGAATCCTTAGTAACAAAACTTGGAGCAGCTATTCCGTTGGGTGTTGTGCCCCAGTTTGATAAATGGGACTTTTGAGGATGGGTTCTGGATCGTGACTAGCTCAGGGTTCCATGGGGATGGAATACAACACGACTGGTTGGTTTGATTTCCTGTTTTAAATTATTTTATTTTCCCGTCATCTTTTTGTGTTAATTACGCTTCATCACACACGTAATATGTTGCATGGCAAGAGAGAAATTGAAATTTTCAAAATCACTTTGTACGGTCGTGAGATCCCCATTACACTCCTCGTTCGAGAGTAGAAAACGTAGCAGTTATGTCAGTAACCTTAGGGGTGAAATATTGAATGGACGAGGAAATGACTTAGTGAAGTAATTTAGCGAGGCCGCAGGATGCTCTATCCGGCCTGTGGTTTAGGGTGGGAAGGGCCCAGGTTAAACAATCGGTGATACGGCATGCCTGGATGATGAGGGCAGGTAGAAGCACCCGGTGTGATACCTGTTTTGTAAATTTTGAAACATATTATATACTCACTTTTTTTAGTTATTAACTCCATGGCACGACAGCTCACGGGGAACCTTGACCTACCGCCCGGCCGCTGCGTCCCCCATCTCGGTCATGACATCATGAATGGGGTGCAGTATTGGAGGGTGAGACGTGGTCAGCGCCTCGAGTCCCGCCCGGCCGGTTAATGCGGTCCTCATGACCTGGAGCCGCTACTTCTCCATCAAGTAGCTCCTCAATTGGCCCCCCAGGGACCATACGAGGCTGAGTGCACCCCGGGCCAGGTCTCCCAGCGGGGGAAAAATCCCCACGCCGGTACTGGGGATCGAACCCAGGTCTCCCGCTTGGTAAGCAGCTGCGCTACCACCGCGCTAAGGAGACGACCTTTTTTAGTTATTAGTGCATATTATTGTATTTCAACTTGAAATAGACACATTTAAGGCCAAATGTTATTGGTGAAAACCAAATTTCAGATTTTTACCAATTTTTCACCATAGTGAAAAGTTTAAAGCACCACACCCACTTACAGTCATCCATTTAAATCGTCACGTGGTACGGTGTAAAGCACCGCATGGTAATAAAAATAACAGGAAATTGAATTACAAGCATTACATTATTTAACTAGGCAAAACACATTTTTACATTTTTATCAAATTTTACAAATGTATTACCTTAATCATATAAGCTAATAACGTTTATGTGATTGCTTCATTAAATAAATAAGCAACTCTTAAAGAAAGTCATTAGCTTTCTTAATGGCCATGGAGTGTTCAGAAATCATCTTAAGACAATACTGATATTCCACGAGGAACCAACATGTTGCATTTGTAAAAAATCTAATGAAACCGCAGTTCATCTTTTTTTTTTCAGTGTGAAACCTAAAGGAAGGACATAGCTCATGTTCAAAAATGGCTAAATATCCCGGAGAAGAGCTTCAAATTCTAAAGCAAATAACTCGGCTCACAGAATAGTTTGGACTAAGCCTATAATAAGGACTTTTATGACGTTAATTTTTTGTATACCTCTGATTAAGAATAAACGTTTAGGTAATTTTATGGGTATAAAATTGATTAATATTTCAAGTCAAGGTGCAGTTATATATAAGTTAATAATGGATTAAAATATCTTTTATTTATATTGGATTGTTATTGAAAATATAATTTGAAGATGTATTTAATTGTAAAGAAGCGCACAAAGAACCTTTAGGCTGATGTGTACACAGATTAACTAGTTTAAACATCAGTATCATCAAAATCGTCACATAGTACAACACATGTAAGTACAACAGCTTATTTCAATTACCATGAGGAGGTAGTTCGTGAGAACTTATCATTGCAGAATTTGTAAAGAAAGCCAACGTGAATATAACAAATCAATATTTGTTTTGATATGCTTAATGAGTATGGCAATTTCATGCCAGACTTTACAAGGGGTTCAAAAACTGCTCAGCTATGGATGTGTTTACTCAGAAGATTCATCTAACTGGATTTAAGGTTACGAAGATGATTATCAATGCTAAGCGAAGCATTCAATGCTGAGTCATGAAACATCGGTATGAATAAGAGCAACATAAACACAGATGCTGCAGAATTTACGATAGCTGTCGCATCTTAATGTGAAAATGTATTTTGAATTGTATTGTCAGGAATATAGGTCATGTCGCCAGCGAAGCTTCAAGGAGCTGTTGCAATATTCCGTAGATAACGCTGTTTTGTTTCCTCAATGTATTTTAGTATCTGGTAATCTCTGCTTACGATGCAGAATAGTTCAGAAGGGAGCAATCACCATACCGCGTTAACAAAAACACTAGAAATAATGGAAACAGCATTATGCAAGTATAACATTAAAATTTTAATCTGTGATCAAACAGGCATTAAAATTATTAGTCTGAGAGTGGCGGGAAGGTTAATGTGCTAAACAGGAAAGAATTAGAATGGAAGCTGTGTGGATCTTATTTCAATATGTAGAGAACTAACGCTATCAATTGGCCATACATTAAAATTATTATTCTAAATTTTGAGAGAAGTAAAGAAGCTTACTGAGGGCAGACGTTTCTATAGCTATAAAAATTAATTGAGCTAATAATTACCTACCTACATATCGGTAAGCAGATATACAGGATGATTAAAAAACTGTTACAACGTTGGGTATGGATATCTTACATCTAAACAAGAAAATAGGTTCATATAAATACATGTTCTAAGACCCTTCATTTTCGTGTTATCAATTTATTAAGTATATGTGTAATAGATTTCCCGGTAGACCGCAAAACTTATTACTCTATGCACTCATTCATAGAAGGCTTTGACCCATTTTACCCTCTGTGTGCGATTGCTCTTGTTTAATCTATAATTTGTGTAATACATTCTCCAAGCACACCTTGCAGATACTGTTTAGAGGACGTTCATTCAGAACCTCTCCCAGATTTACTCGAAAATGTGCCGTTGAAAATAAGAAGAAATACGTGGTTACGCTTGATGGGACTGCAGCACAGTTCGGGATGCACTGTTTGGTATCTGACAGATTGCTAGGTAGAGGAGAGCCAGTCCCATGGCCTGCATTATCTCCCTGCTGTTTTGGATTTTTATCTTTAGAGGCACCATAAAATTTTGATATATGCAGCAGATATCCCGGTTGAAAAAACCTGCAAAACTATATGGAACTCACAAGGAGTATTTGATAGTCCACACTTCGAAATACGCAAGAGGAGGACAATTCAAGCATTTGCTGTGAGTGGTGTTTGCATTGAACACCTCTGAACAAGCCGAAAAGTAAAACATATAATAATTTATTACTTTAAAACGTTTTCATTAATAGCACTTTGAACCTCAATAAAGCGAAAATGAAGACTTTTGGGACGTGCGTTTAAATGTACATTTTTCTTGTTCCGATATAAGGAACCTGTCCCCAAACTTTGCCAAAGTATTTTTGAATCCCCCTGTATAAATAGAAAATGCTGCATTCTGAAGTGCGACAGAGAATGAAACCTGTTTTCTACTTTCTTTCATATTTTATTTTACAAAGTTAGTATTTCAAAAATACTTCATCTGTTAAAGCGCCACTTATTGACTACGATGATATCCATATGATAAATTTATATGTTTGGCATGAAGGAGATTTTTACGTTCTCTAGCACATATGTACAATGCTCGTAGTGTATAGCGAAGGTATTCCGCACAAATATTCGATAGCGATATTTCACTGTAAATGCATGTTTTGAGACCCTAAATAAAAATTATTCTGTCTAGAGTACTCTATTCATAGCGTATAGAGAAGGTATTGTATTGCACCCAAAGATTCAATACCAAAATTTCACCGGAAATACGTGTTTTGGGAACCCCTGAATCCAAAGAAAAGGAATTTAGAAATCGATCCGTGTGTGTGTCTGTGGGCAGCAAAGTTCAAAAACGAAACCAAACTTGATATTTAAGTTCAGTGTCTCCGAAAGATGCGACACGAAGGTTTTCAAGAAAATTCTCCCACCCCATTTCCTCAAAAATGTTTGTAGCGATTGTAATTAAAATCGCCGATATTTAAGATATTTACATTACAAATAAAATGTATATTTTAAATTTTCTGGAAATAGCCTCCAAAGACCTCTATTCTGAATGCATTTTTTTGAATTTTACACAGCTAGTAAACCGTAAGAGATAGACAAAAACTTACTGCACAAAAATGCAGAGATCCTTAAAACGTACACTTTATGTCATATAAATTTTTTCTTGGAATTAACCGTTTTCGAAATATTCTTTGTTATTGGGAACTTGTCAACTCCTGGTCACCCAAAGAAACGGATTCAATCCCATAGCAATCACATTTTAAAACATTTCACTGCCGGTTTAGTCTAGTGTATTGCCTTATGTTTCTTCTACATAGAAGGAAGGAAGTAATAAGAAAACGTCTGCTAATGTTTAGCTTGATTGCAAGATAGATACAAGAATTATCTTTTGTAAGGAAAGCTGTTGCGTAACAGCTAGAGAAGGTCATGTGAATGGAACACATCACATTTTTTTAGAAACATGACTGTGTGTGTGTCTGTTTGTGTGTCTGTCTGTTTGTGGCCAGAATAGCGCAAAAAAACAAAACAAAGCAAAAGTGCAGCACGAATGTTTTCAAGAAAACACCCTACCCCCAACAACATTTTCGAAATTTTGATTTCCACAAAAATGGCTCTAACGATTTTGATTAAAATGTTTAAAACATTTTTATCTCAAACACAATGTATATCTTGAATTTTCTGAAAGCCTTTTCATTCTGAATTATTTTTGTGTAATTGGTAAACCGTAAGAGATAGACAAAAACTTACTACACAAAATATGTATATCTCATTAAAACACAATTTATGTTAAAATAAGAACTATAGCTTTCCTGGCGACGTGTTAATTCAAAATCTTCTCGGGCTTCTAGCCAGGTAATAACTTGGCTTGACACCAACGTTTCGAAGAAGTGCATCTTCCTCGTCTTCAGGGTGAACTGAAGACGAGGAAGATGCACTTCTTCGAAACGTTGGTGTCAAGCCAAGTTATTACCTGGCTAGAAGCCCGAGAAGATTTTGAATTAACAATTTATGTTATTTACTTTTTTTGTAGAGTAAACCGTTTCCGAGTTATTCCTTTCCAGTCGATTCAATTCCATTTGAATCCACTAAATGAGAGCAGCAGGAGGCTATATCATGCTAATCAAGATAAACATTAATAGAATTGGCCTTATTACTCGCGTCTTTGTATGTTGAAGGGAAATAAGGGAATGCCTAGGTTAAAGCGATAATCAAATCTTTTAAAAGCCGGTCTGTGTGTGAAGTAATTGAAATTCGGTTCTCTTTGCTTCTAGGAAAAAACAAAATGAGATGAAAAGAGAGATGACTTCCTGTTTGAGAAAAGTTTAACTAGCATAAAACTGAAACCAATAACAACCTGATATTTTTAACTACACTAAAAGGAAGTATATTACATAAATTGTATATTTTAACGAGATCTACATTTTTTGTGCAGTAAGTTTTTTTCTACCTCTTACGTGTTACCAGTTATGGAAATTTAAGCAAAATTTATTCAGAATAAAGAGTTCTTTAGAGGCTATTGCCAGAAAGTTCAACATATACATTTTATTTGTCATGTAAATAGCTTTAATGTAGTATTTTAATCAAAATCGTTAAGAACCACTTTGAGAAAATCAAAATTTTCGAAAGTTTTACATAAAAAGGGTAGTTTAGGGTGGGGAATTTTCATCAAAATTTTCCTGTCACATCCTGAAAGATACTAAACTTAAATACTAAGTTTGGTATGTTATCGACATTTGTTTTTAAGTCATTATGCTCATTGACCCAGACGTTTTTCTAAAAATTACTTTTCTGAGTTACAGAGGACCCTAAATGTGTATTTCTGGTGAAATCTCGTATCGAATTTTTGGGTGGACTATACTACTTTTACTACATATGTACCATGTTCCACCCAGAGAAAGTAAAAATAGGAATAGTGACATAGCACTTGAAAGAAAGTTAAGTATTTGAAGGTATTTTATTTTTTGTAGATTAAATATAATTTTTTGAACGGAGGTTAACTCCTACTTTGTTTTTTAACTGATAATAAGCACTTTTTGCAAATAGTGATTGCAAGAAATAATTTGACATAAATTGTAGATTTTGATGAGAACGAAGCCATTCTGGTTTTGTTAAAGAGGATTAAGGCCTTCTGCCTTCTAAGTAGTAAGCTTTTTGTCTATCTCTTAACCTTTACGTGTAATTATGAAGCATTCATTTCTATTGAAGAAGTATTCCCAGGATATTAGCGGTAAACTCAAAATATGTAGTTGTCATATAGAAGTATCTAACATATGAAAATTTAATAAAAAATAATAGTTTGGTTTTGAAATATTTAAACATCACTAAATTTTTTCCATGAGAATGGAGTTTAGTTTACATGTTTCTTCTTGGAAATCTTCGTGTTTCATCCTTCAATAACCTGAACTTAAAATATGAATTTTCGTGTGTAACTGACATTCAGTTTATGAAGTGTGCTCACAGTAGAACTCTTGCAGTATTTTGTCTATTAAAACAAACTTTTCTGTAAATTCCATGACATTCTCTAATTTAGAATATGTAAGGTGTATTTTCTGGTCGCCTCCTTAGCGCGGTGAAAGCGGGACTGCCTGTCAGGCGGGAAATCTGGGTTTGATTCCCAGTACCGGCGTGGGAAATTTTCCACCTATGGGTGACCTGGAACGGGGTGTACTCAACCTCGTGAGGTCCTTGGGAGCTACTTGATTGAGAGAAGCGGCTCCAGATCGAGAAGACCATATCAACCGGTCGGAAGGGACTTAAGCCGCTGATCACATCTCATCCACCAGCACTGCACCGCATTTATGACGCCTTTGGGCCGAACTGGGGGATGCAGCGGCCGAGCGGTAGGCCTTGTTGTGCCAGGAAGTTAAGTTTAATGTGCATTATTTACCCGCAACTGTGTTTTTTCAACTGACTGGCATTACTTCATTTAATTTTACGAGAATGTTAAATATGCATTATACTTTCATTTAATCTACCAACCCCTCTCATTCTTTGAAATGCTTTATTCAAAGCCTAGTGTCATTTTACAGTCAGTAGAAGACGTCACGAGAACGATGTCTCTAGGAAACGTTCTCTACACGCTGGAGTATTCCCATTAGAACACTGGTGTAAGTTCAACAGCTAGGGCATGCTGACAATCGTTGAGAGCCTATTCAATAAATTCTCTCTACATTAAAAGCTTTATAGCGTTGTTAATTTGCCATATATGCTATTTACATTTTGGCAAGTTTATAATTCTCATAAAATATTACCTACATTCAAGTTGGGAAAGCTCTTACTCCGTAAACAGAAACAAATTAGTTTCCAGTATATTAACATGGTGACATAGAACCCTAATGTATTACACATCCCAAAAAGTGCAAATCAATGGAATGGGCAGTTTACACACGAGAGAGTAATAAAAGCACAATTTAACTAACGAAATAACAGGGAGGCATTGCAAGTTTGGAAAGATAAGAAACAGCGTCTCTGAATAAAAACAAATCTGAAGTGCTCCATTCACCTGCATTTTTCTACCAGTTCTGCAAACAATATATTTGTACAAAAAATTATGCATATATCTACACCATGATAGTCTATATAAACTCTGCCAGAATTGGTCTTATTGAGTCTTTGTAAGTGGAAGGGAAATAAGACTAGACTAAAGCGATAGTCAAATTCCTGAAAAAGTTGTAGGCTTCTCTTTGCATGGCCAGGAGTAAACAAAGGTAGGGATGAAATAAATGAAAACTTAGCGTTTTGAAAAGAGAATAACAATATTTAAAACATATTTTGACTATTTTAAACAATTTTAATTTTGTTTATCCCTTACTGCTAACCGTTTATGCGTTCAGAATGAAGAGGGCTATAGAAGCTAATCCCCAAAAAATTCAAGATATAAATTGTATTGGCCATGTAAATAAATTTAATACGTATATGGTATTTTAATGAAAATCGTTAGAGCCAATTTTGAAGAAAATCTAAAATTTCGAAAAATGTTTCACGTATATGGTAGTTTGGGACGGAGCACAGGTTTCCTGGAAATCTACGTATTTATTAAACGTAAATAACTAGTTTTGCACATAACCGAATTTTCGTTTTTGAGTTCACAATCACACAGACATGCACGGGAGCTTTTTCTAAAATGCTTTTTGGATTCGGTTGACCTCAACACATGCATTTCGGGTGAAATCTCGGTATTATATTTTTGGGTGGAATATCGTACCTTCTGTAATACTATATATATACGTTGTAGAGAAAGTAAAAAGTTATACGATCATAAGCAACTTTACAATTAGACGAAACAGCAATCGCCATATAACTAGTTTGATCTGTAAGCGTGTGCAGATCAATTAGAGGTTGCATTTTACCTGCTGTCAGTGACTCGTGAACACTATTGAGGTCGTCCTATGTATTTATTATGGTTTGACTCTAGCTAACTTGAGAATAACTGCTTGAAACGCCTTAGTCTACCTATAAGCCAAAATTAGTATTAGCACCATTTACTTTTATTTTACTTCCACGGCATTGTAAAACAATATTGAAGATTTTAGGGCAATACGTTGATATCAACATGCACCCAAAAACACCAATGTCTGCCATCTTAGGTGCGAGCCCAGGTGATGAATTTGTGCACAACTTGGTTAAATGCCTATTGAAAAATATTTCCGTTCATACTTAAGTAAACGTGAAACAAAATAAAACAGTAATAGAAAGCGACTACACAATTAAGACCATCTGTCAGCAAGCCATACAATTATATCGTATAGTAGCTGCGCAAATAAAGATATTTTTTCCTGCTCTTACTGGTTAGATGTACAGATATCGTCATTGATTGGTGCTCAATGTAAATAAACTCGATATGGTTTCTAAGAACAGTTATTCACTTCCTCTTTCAGTGGTGAGCTGCATTCAGTTCCTAGATGCCTGAATGAAATGTTGCACAGAAATGGGAATGAACCCATCATAGTCTGACTGCCGATATTGTTCTGTTTGAATTGCGTTGAAGGCTTTGAATTTCCATCTAAATATATACCACATGAGATAATGTCACAGTAAATATCTACAAGTTGACGATGAATTTCAGCTCACTTAACATTTCTTGCGTTCAAAAAACTTAACTGTCGGTGGTGTGAGAAATTGTCTGAAACATTTTGAACTTAAACACAGCACTATTTGCCTGTAATGGCGTTATGGACAGACATTGACCAGAGAGATGAATGCGCATGCGTGAAACTGCGATGGCGGAAGAACGAAATGATACGTTCCGGACATGCCTCGTACATCAATAAAACGCCTAATGGTCAGCGCAGATTAGGCAGTTACCCAGGAACAAAGCATGTAACATGTAGCTTGGGAACCTCCAAGTTGTGTGCTTAGCAGTATCTCTTAAACATACGGACATGCTGTGCAGTGGTTAGCTAATATTAAGGGATTACTTGTCTTGAAAACACCACAAAAGAACCTATATCTTTAATTCTTTAATAAGCGGCAACGAATGAAAGGAAAGCTAGGATACATACGCCGCTAATCTTTTAGAGACAGTTAAACGTTAGTGGTTTTGAGGATGTAGACAAGAAACTGATGAAGACAACAGAGACGAGGATACTACCAGAATGCTACAAAATGTTATAAATAAATGAGAGAAAAATATATCCCTTTGTATGGAGTCAAGTTTATTTTTACGTATTTGCACTTAAAACATGTTTGGTTTTTAATAATCAGTTTTTTTATGTTTACTGCAAGTTGCTATAATTCGCTATTAGGATAATTACAAAGAGCAACGTCGAAACTTCCCGTGTCTTTGGAGTAGGTAACTGACCACTGCCCCGTGACCTGAAACAGGTTTACTAATAACAAACAAGGAGACAAAAGTTTTTTTTATGACACATGCTTGCTAAGAACACCTTCTGAAAACTTTGTGCTCTTGAGTAAAGCTCTCAGAATAATATACTTTTAATGTTACTTGAAAGATACTTAAAAGTGTTTCTAAGCTGTGCCATCAAATATCGGGATTATTGAATAATAAGCTGATAATAATGTTAAATATAACCACAGTTAAGGGCGAAACATTAATCTTTAGCAATTTTATTGTTATAACACGATCTACGACATGTTATATTTCACTAACAATACCGGCCGTGAAAGCCTATGATAAATGTTATCTTTGTTCTGTACCGTTTCGAAACAGCCTGTATTTGCAATATACAATATATATATATATATATATATATATATATATATATATATAATCAGGTAGAAAGCAGAACAGGTAAAATGTTATTGATATGCTATTTAATAGAAAGCATATAACCAAACAAAATCATATAAATGTATTATATGTACTAACCATCAAGAGAAAATCCCAAACTATTTTATTTTCTTCATGATAATCAGAAATGAATAGCAGAACTAGTCTTATTACTTTCTTCCTTGTAAGTAGAAGTGAAGTAAAGGAGTACCATAGGTTAAAGTGATAGTCATAAGCTGGTAGCTATTTGACCGAATTTCGTTTGTTTGTATGGACAGGAGTTCACAAATTCCTGTATGAGAAAAGTTAAGTTTTTCGAACCTGAAACCTAAAACAAGGAATATCTCAAAAATGATCAACTCCACGAAAAAAATGTATACAACATAAATTGTGTGTTTTAATGTGCTCTACATTTTTTGTGTAGTAGGTTTTTGTCCATTTCTTACGGTTTAGCAGTTATGCAAAATTCCGTAAAATTCACTCAGAATAAAGTACTCTTCGGAGGCTATTCCCAGAAAACTCAAAATATACATCTTATTTGTCAGGTAAACATCTTTAATATACGATATTTTAATCAAAATCGTTAGAGCCGTTGGGGGATTTTTCTCAAAATCTTCTTGTCGCATCCCTGGAATATACTAAACTTAAATACTAAGTTTGGCATTTTACTGACTTTTCCTTTTTGAGTTATCGTGTTCACAGACACACGGACACACGGGCACACTGACACACGGACACAAACACGGACCTTTTTCTGAAAATACTTTTTTTTTGCATACGGGGACCGTAAAACATATATTTCCGGTGAAATCTCGGTATCCAATTTATTGGTGGAGTGCAATACCTTCTCTATACACTATGTACATAGTACGTATAGAGAAAGTAAAATAAGGTAGCACAAAATTAACATTTTATAGATCTTTTGCGGTATCATTCAGAGAAATTTATATGAGCCGGCACTACAAGAAAGTAAGACAAAATACCTAGAGGTTTAAGTTTTTATCTCGTTCCTAAGAATAACATTATTATAGTATATTAACAACGAGATATGTTTGGAAGTATACGGATTAAATTTTAAAAAATCAAGGCAAATGGAAATAACTATAGCTCCCACAGCAGAGGAATAAATAAAGACAACATACACAACAACTGTCAAGTTTTGCTCTGGAGGCTATACAGAAAGTTTTAGAAATTCTAGGACCGAAATGATGCGATTGGAAATACTCTATTTCTGTTTGCTCTTCAACATGCAGGACAAGTTAGCTTGGTTGTTCTAGGAGAACCCGAGACTTGCCTTGTTTAGCTTATATTGAACTGTACTAAACTATATCACTGTATGCGTGTGCATTTCTATGGTCACAAACCACAAATAAATGAAGATAAAGAAACAAAAATATAGGAGATAGATCTTAAAACATCGTAAATTAACAACGATTAATCTATAACTGTGATGAAAGAGGACACAAACGCACAACCCTCAGGGTGGATTCAACTGTATCTTCATTTAAAATATCAAAATGCAAATCATTTTTGTCTGGCATTCTTTAAGATATTATTATAGTGTACAGCACATTTTTTTTCATTAGCTTAGGACTCAAGGTAAACACAATAATTTATCATTATCACTTTTAGCTTCAGGCAGTTAAATTAATGTAGCAAAAATTCGATTTATAATACATATATATATATAAAGACCAAACGACGATAATTTTTACGTTATATGGTATTTTTACCTCCTGTAGTACGTCTAGTAAGCCTGCGGTGCCATAGTGGTGAAAGCGGGTGTTAAATTCTATAAAAATGGAACTATTGCATTCCAGCCAAGAATTCGGTGTCAAGATGTCACTAGAAATATAACCTTTAAAACCCTTGAACTAATGAACAACGTATTTTAGAAAGAAGTTCGTCTCTGTGTGCCTGCAAGTCTGTTTGTACGTGTTTTTAACAGCATAACATAAAAATTAAATATAAAAATTGATCTATAGGTTCAATATCGTCCAAGGATACGATACAAAGATTTAAAATCTCTCACTTCAAACTGGAGTTTATTAGTACCATTTTCAAAAAAATTGATTTTCTAAAAAATGGTTCTAAGGATAAATTATTACATGTTTAAGATATCTTAATGGAAATGAAGTTCATATCTTGAATTTTCTGAAAATAGCCTTTGAAGTCCTCGTTATTCTGAATGAGTTTAAACATATGAGAAAAATTTCATCACACAAAAATGTAGATCTCTTTAAACAAGACATTTTGTGATTTTACTCATTTCCAAGGTGGTTCTGGTAACCGGTTTTTTAATTTTAAAATTCTTACAAAATGTAAATGGGAAGTGTTATCCTTTTCTTTGCACTGCTATCGGGACTTTCAATTGTATTACAAAACAACCAACTCTAAAAGGATTTAACTGTAGCTTAAGTTACCCATAAGCTACAAGAAACAATTAAACTATTTCTATTAATGTTTATTTTGATTGATATGAAACAATGATAGGAATATGCTTTTATAAAATTAGGTTGTTGAATAATGGACAGAGGAAGTCAGTGAATGCAACAGAAGGCGTTTTTTCCTAAAATTCGCATAACGTATTTGAAACTGCAGAACTTGGTCAACCTTGACGTGCATATGCACAAAGCTTTTCATATAGCATTTTAATGACCAAGAATAGAGGTTTTATCAAGCCCGGTAGACAGAGGAAAGTTCGATGTTCTTTTTCTGTATCTCCTCCTTAAATGCCAGCAATTTTCAAGTACTTGCATGTATTTATCGTCAATTTACACAGAATTCTAATTAATCACACGTTTTACTCAAAATATCTATCCAAGTTAAATTCGAAAATACCCAACAATAACAACTTTAGAAAATTAGTAAAATGTTCTTTCATCCCAAATAACTTCGAATTGCTATGCCTTTTATGCAAGTGTCAGCCCGTGTGGAGACTTTTAGATTTTACACTCAACATTCGTGCATTGCTAATGGCATAATGCATAAGGCGCACCTGGTTCTATCTGAAGCAGTGCCAAGCTAAAACACGTATTTCGTACTATATTATGAATTTTAATGCAATTTACATTATCCTGAGTTTTTTTGTCACTTTGAGTGCAGTTTTGGCATTATTTTCCTTGAAAGAGATTTATGTATGCAAATGTCTCTCCTCCATGTCCTGGCATTAACGTCAGGATGCATGGCTGAATGTCTTTTTACTTTCTCTATATCCACTATGTACATTGTGTATAGAGAAGGTATTGCACTCCACCAAAAAATTCGATACCGAGATTTCACCGGAAATATATGTTTTAGGATCCCCTTTATCTAAAAAAAAGTATTTTCAGAAAAAGGTCCGTGTGTCAATGTGTCCGTTTGTCTGTGAACACGATAACTCAAAAACGAAAAGTCGGTAAAATACCAAGCTTGGTATTTAAGTTTAGAATCTTCCAGGGATGCGACACTAAGATTTTGAGAAAAATCCCCCCACCCCAAACTACCATTTACATGGAACTTTTTCGAAAATTTTGATTTTATAAAAATGGCTCTAACGATTTTGATTAGAATATCGTATATTAAAGATATTTACCCGACAAATAAAATGTACATAAATGTATATGACTACTTTATTCTGAGTGAATTTTCCGGAATTTTTATAGCTGCTAAACCGTAAGAGGTAGACAAAAACTTACCACACAAAAACTGTAGAGCACATTAAAACACACAATTTGTGTTGCATACATTTTTTCTTGGAGTTGGTGGTTTTTGAGATATTATATATTTATGTTTTCAGGGTCGAAAATCTTAACTTTTCTCACACAGGAATTTGTCAACTCAGGTCCATACAAATAAAGGAACTTCAGTCACATAATAACCAGCTTTTGACTATGGCTTTGACCTATGCTACTCCCTTATTTCCTTTCTACTTACAAGGAAGAAGGTAATAAGACTATTTCTGCTAATTTTTCTAGATTAGCATGAAGTAAATAGAAGCATAAGCTTTTTAAGAATAATTTGTTGCAGGGATATAGAGAAAGGCATGTGAATGTACACATCAGATTTTTTTCTTAACATTCACAGCATAGATGCTTTAAAGTTAAGTCATTCTGCAAAATCTCTTCCGTACATTTACTTCTACCTGGAAATTCTCGAGCACTCGTATGTCAGGAAAAAGAAAATTCCAGGACACCGATGTTACTAGAAAATGTTCGTTCTGTAGCGTTGTGTTCCGCTTCCTGAGCATACAGATATAGTTCAAGGCTAAATCTGGTGCATACGGAGAATACCTTTCGGGTTCAATTCCAGAAGTTGCAGGTGAAACTAGAGTGAAGTAATGTAGGCAAATGAGCGAAGCTAGTTCGTGTTTAACAAGGTGAAGGTAAGACAAGTGGCTGCCATTTCGGCTGTAAAATGTAAAACACGTTCAAGATGGAATTTACTGGAAGCGTTACAAATAAAAAAGCTTCGACTTTGATTATAAAATTTGTGGAGCTAATTTTCATAACGCTCTTCGTTAAAATGCTTGATATGTAGATAATCATGGAAACAAATGTGTTTCTTCTTATTACTTTCTATACACGAATTATATACAGAGCGTACAGAGAAGGTATTGTATTGCATCCAAAAATTCGATACCGAGATTTCATCGGAAATGTATGTTTTGAGACTCCCTGAATCCAAAAAAGCGTTTTTAGAAAAATGTCCGTGTTTGTGCACCTGCCAGTCTGTGTGTGTGTACTTGTGTGTGTGTGGTATTTAAGTATTTAAATTCAATATCTTCCAAGGATACGACACAAACATTTTCAACAAAATCCCCCTACCCTCAACTACCCTTACATGGAAGAAATTTCGACATTTTTTATCCTCTGGTAAACCGCAAGAGATAGACAAAAATTTACACAATAGAAAATTTAGGTCTGTTAAAACATACAATTTATATTATACACATTTTTTGTGGAGTTTATCATTTTTTATATATTCCTTGCTATTGGCTTCCGCTTTAAAATGCTTATACGTTTTTCATTCGGGAATTTGTAGCTCCTGTCCATACAAACAAAGGAACTTCAATCACATAGAAGCCAGCTTTTGACTATCGCTTTAGACTATGGTACTCCCTTATTTCCCTTCTACTTACATGGAACGATTTTGATTAAACTACCTTATGTTTAAGACATTTTTATTACAAACGAAATGGATATCTTGAATTTTCTGGCAATAACCTCTGAAGACCTCTTAATTCTCAATTACTTTTGTGTAACTGGCAAACCGTAAGAGATATGTAAAAACTTGCTACACAAAAATGTAGATCTCATTAAACGCACAATTTATGTCCTATACATATTTTTGTAAAGTTAGCCGTTTTCGAGGTATTCTGGTTTCACTTTTAAGCCACTCAAACTTTTCTCAAACGGGAAGATATAGTTTTTCTCGTTTCTCGTTTGTTCACTTCTGGGAAGCAGAGATTGGAATGTCAATTATTTCACATACCGATCGCTATTTAAAGGACTAGACTATCTCTTTAGCCTGCACCTTTACTTATTTTCCTTCAGTTATAAGGAAGCTAGTAATAAGACTAATTCGGCTTATGTTTATCTTGGTTATTCGGATGTGGATAGCAGATTAATGTTTTGAACAAAAGTTTTTTTTACCGAACAGCTAGAGGACATCATGGAATGCATTAGATTTTCCCCTTCTACTTACAAGGATCCAAGAAATAAGGACAATTTCTGTTAATGTTTATCTCGATTATCATGAAATAGATGAATACGTTTTTTAACAGTATTTTTTTACAGAGATCTAGAGAAAGTTATGTGAATTTAACACATAAGATTTTTTATTTTAATTTACTTAAATTAAATGGCATTTTCTTTTTGGATGAATAACCCTACACCCTCTTTCAAATCTTGGAACCGTTCACAAATAAGATATATTTATATTAAAATTCATAGTGTTGTTTATATGAATATAAATATAACTTTTACGCATACATACAAGAAACGAAAATAACCAGAAAAATAGAAACGGAAATAATTAAGTAAGGAAAGGGAGCATAATTTTCAGTATAACCACCATTATTGGACCGTGGGCCATTAAGCTGACTAGCATGTCTCTCTCCCACATGAACACAACCGTGATGAGCGATTGTCCCATCCTTAATTTAATACATAATCAAAATCATTAATTAGCATACCGATATCTATTAAATATATAATATATATATAAAACGGCAAAGTTTTAATTTAATTAAAATGGAGATGAAAATTACAATAGTTCAGAACATGAATTGGTTGACGCTATGGTCAGCATCGTGGTTTCCATAGCCGTACTGTTGGCTCCCGGCACCCATATCGCGATTTTTATAATTCATTTTCAAACCGGTTATGTACAAGGACCATAAAATGCGATCCTTATGGGCAGGCTGGAATATTTATGTGAATTCCATGTCGGTAAAATAATGCACTGTGTTTAAAGTGTGTAGTGTTTTTATTTGATTTAGTTTTAAAAGGTTGCACGGCAAAATAAAAGCAAGAATTCTCTGCTTCTTGACTCAACTTCGAAGTTATTTAGTTATTTTATCAACTTTCTTTTTTTTCCTTTTGATTTTGCTCAGTGCTAGTCATCAAGTGTATAATTTCACAGCAAATCCTTAGGAAAACGTAAACACTAACCAGTCATTGGTTGATCTGATGGTTACAGAACTACTAAACCTGGTGGTACCATTTATCACGTTTCCGGGGAATTGAGCTCAATATAAATACTGGCAGAGCAAAGGTAATCTTTTCAATGTTTTCTCGCTCGAACTCTTTCCATACAAATTTACTTAAATTATCAAATATTCCGAATTCATTAAATTACATCCCATTATTGAATTTAATTATTATTATAGCGACTATAATCATAAGAAGTGGCCAATCCAGTACATTGGCGCATAAAATTCCAACCAATCTTTATCACACCCACGTGCAATTGTTTTTCTAAATGTATAGTATCTACTCATGTACATTTGTTTTCTCTCTACTAATATCCGTCTCATAATAATAGTATCAGAGTGCAGTGATATTCCCGTAAATAATGGTGGAAGTTCCAAAAGTTTTGGGGAAAGTTTTATCGCTGAAATAGACATATTAATTGAAAACTCAAATACTATAAACAACAGAGAGAGTGTGTGAAACCAGTTCGACGAATTCTGTAAGCAAGGAGACCATGATTTATTATATGGGCATCAAGTTGCAGTGATTTCGGTACAAATATACCTCAAGACAAATGGGATTTTAGGAATAGCATTCTTCGTGTACATATAGGGTAATCGTTTGTTATTTTATTCACGAAATAGACTTTATTAAATACACCTCGAGCAACAATATTTCTCTAGATATGTTCTCGCAAAAAGTTACGAGCGAATTCATTGATAAAAGTTGGAGATCTGGTTATATTACTGATGATAACTAAAAATTACTGTATCTCTCTTACATAGCTTATATCTTCTAACAGGTTTTCAAACATTCTAAAAGGAAAATAAAATATAGACATTTGCATGCATAATCCTAACCCATTGCTGTTCCCCTAGCAACCAGAGTCACACGAGACACTAGTAGAAATAAGGGAGGAGAGGGAATTAAAATCCTGCTTCGTTAACATCATTAAAAGAGGATTATTAAAAACATTAGGCGCGTTCTGGATATTCTAAACTATTGAAATAGTGCAAATACGATGATCATCTTAAAACATTGCACAGTATTCTTTCTTTTGGTGACTTAAGGGTATAATTAGTATCATCAAACATTTATTTTTTCGACATTAAACTATACAAACACATGCAATAAATAAGACTTGAACATTTTATTACTTATGTGCTTAGCAAAGGACAAACGCTATTCTTGAGTCTCTGCTAACAGCCACTCAGAAATTGAATCATAATCGAACTACTGTGCCACAACTCACAGTTGAACTGCTGTCGACACTGTCTGCTTTCAAGTACCCTCTATTAAGTGTGCTCTCGACCTTTAACTAACCAAATAGAGCTGTCCAACTTGGCAGAGACAACTCTTTATACTGGTCCCACATACAAAGCGGAACATTCTCGAAGGCGATACTACTAGAACTTGACGTAAGGAATCCCAGAGCAAACTACCCAAACTTACGGGAAGTGGTACACAATGGGTTGCGCGGGTATTGTTTGAAGGGCCGGTTGTTGGCACACACAGCCAAGTAGATATGACCCGATATCGCTTAGATACTTTGCAGTACTTTCTCAAAGACTTTGCGCCGCGATCACAATACTACTTTTTGTGAATTAGTTGAAGATCTAGTTCACTAGTTAATATGTGGCTTTTAAAACTATCATTTTCTCTTACATTTTATCTGGAACGATGCAACTAAAATTTTCAAAATATTGACACAGCAGAAAGAACTTGAATATTTGTTCAATAATACTGAAATAAATTCTTTCTTGTGTTTTTGTGGCTCAGAAAACAATTTATAATATTTTACACATTTTAGGTTGGCTCTGATTCATAATAAAATTTAAACAAATGTTTTCAAATGTGCCATCTAAATACTCAAGGTGGCATTTTATGTTTGCGTTATTCATTGACCCAAAAATCATCTACAAAACAACCAAAATTTGGTCACAAACACTTCATAAAACCAAAATTCATTCCTCTAAAATAAAAAATATTGCCTCAAATAGAAGTTTTTCATTTATTTTAATCCTACTAAAGTACCACAAGGTGTCACTGTGATACCACTCTGACAAATTTGGTCGCAGCAGACAGATTTACAAAATTTGCATTTTTACTCTAATTAAAAGTATTAGTTAAATTAAATAGTTAAAAAAAACTATTTCAAATGGCGCTCTAAGGTTTTTTCACAATTATTTATTTGTTTAATCACATTGTTCGTCAATTTTCAAGGAGAAAGATTTAAAGTTAAAAAATTAGAAACATTCAGTGTTCCTTGACGAAAGACAGATGATACCTAAATCCAGATTCTATAGCATTGCGCTAAATATTATTTGACCTAACTGAGCAGGATTTTCAGTGGGTTTTCATAGCTGTTCAGCCATAGCTGTACTGTCTGTGTATTGTTAAGAAAAAGTTTAAGAAGTTAAAAAATAATTAGCAACACAGAAGCTGGCTATGACTGGTTAACGGAAATAAAAGTATTTATGAGAATATTAGTTTAATCGGAGATTAAAGTTTCTATCCCCATCATTGTTATATCAATTAAATTCATGAACCATTATATCGAAATATGTTTGAGATATCAA
Source organism: Hymenopus coronatus (assembly GCA_030762935.1). Classification (NCBI taxonomy): domain Eukaryota; kingdom Metazoa; phylum Arthropoda; class Insecta; order Mantodea; family Hymenopodidae; genus Hymenopus; species Hymenopus coronatus. The sequence continues at coordinate 75,558,788 of CM060890.1, forward strand.
ATTGAAATTATTACAGGATATAGATACATGTCTTCTAAGTTGACATGTTTTATCTTATATCATACATTTGTTTATTAAGGAAAATATAATTGTTTAATTATGGCATCGTTTGACTAAAGTTTAACATAAATTATTGTTTAAAGAATAACTAACCGTGATATGAACACCAAAAGAAATTTTTATAAATACTTAAATGTGGTTTTATAATTCTAAATGTTAATGTATCTATCACTAGTAGTTTGTGAAAAACTAGGTCATTGTCATTCTCAAACTGAAAGCAAAAGCGAAAAAAGAAATTCGCATAAAAACAACATGACTTGAGAACACAGGAACTGTTGTGCTAAGAGTAATATTCATTTACGAAGCAAAACTTCCCATAAAGCTGGACTGAACTTTACTACTGTACTCTAAGCTGTGTAGTAGTTTTTAATTTTGTAATTATGTAGATTGTTTAGTGAATGGTGCAAAAATGGTAGATTCATTTTAAAATATATCTGATGTGTTCCATTTACATGGCTTTCTCTACCTTTTTGCCAACAGATTATTCCTACAAAAGCTTACTCTTCTAGCCACTTAATGCTGAGATAAAAATTAGCATAAATCGTGTTATTATTTATTTCCTATTAAGTGCAAAAGGAATAAGGTTAATGCAGTGGGCTAAAACAATATTCAACTATTTTAAAGAGGTGGTCGCTATGTGAAGAAGAAGTTCCTTTTATATCACTTGGAGCAAAAGAAAAACGATTGACTACTTCACATTGAAGAAAAATTAAGTATTGGAAAATTTGAACAAATAACACTGAACATCTCGGAAATGGATAACTCCACAAAAAATATATCGGAATAAATGAGGAGCAACTAATCAAAACGTATAATATCGTATGAGATAAACTTTTCAGGAGCAACAAAAAAAATGATAACAAGAAAAGTAGTAGAGAAAAGTTGACACTGTTTGTAAATAATGCTGAAGTAGAACAGTGTAATTAAGTAAGTTAATTTCATTATTTTTTTCTTATATGATGCACATATACATCTTTATATAAAAACAGAATGTCCTATATTGTTTCTTTCATAAATAAATCATATCTATAGTTCATTCTCTTAAGAGTTACATTCATAGGAGTAAGGAAGGAGAATCAAGCGATCTGCGAAGAATTTAAGTTCCTTCATCTGTTTCCAGTTATCTCCAAATTTTAAATTCAACTTCTTGTTTCTTCTCTTCATTAATTTGACTTGCTAACGATAGTACATCTCTTTCCTGTGCATTTCTTTGGAATCAATCCACGTTTGGTCAATGTAAAATTCTTAGAAGGGCCATTGGGGAAACAAAGATAGAATATCTGTTTTAAGCTTCACATTCAAGTCTATATTGCTGGAAATATTGATTTTCTTTACTTATACCTTTACTTTTCTTTAAAGAGCTTGTCAATTTTTTGCAATTTTTCAGCTGTCAATGCTGTCCGGCTTCCCAGTAAAAATCCTGCTACTTCTTAGGATTCAGAATTTTTGGAATTTTGAGATGCTTTTTCTCGATTGTCCTAAATACGCCACCTGCAAACAAAATTGAGTGCTATGAAACGGGAAATAGAAGCACACTTCTTTCACATGTAGTGGTGCTCCTTTAAGTAGCAAAATGCGACTGCGTGAATTACGTGCTGGTTCTTATTTTAACCAACACAAAAATTCTGAGGCGGCGCCTTGGTTGAGTGGTTAGCCCACTCGCCTTCATCACTCCCAAGCACCCGCATCTGGGATTTCTGGTGGACAAAGCGGCGTTTAGGCGGGTTTTCTCCAGGTCCTCCGGTTTCCGCCACGCATTCCACCAATTGCTCCATAATCACTTTCCTATCATCAATTTCGCCTTCATTTCATTTCATCCACTTCCTCCTGCTCATGTCTAGGTAGAGGATGCCCCCTGGTAACATGACCTCCATTCTGTGGTTTCGTGCCGTTGGCTCCCCGACAGGCTTCTACCACTAGGTGTTAGCTTGTAATACGGGGAAGGTAAGCCAATCACGAAACGAAACAAAAATTCTGATGGTGTATTGGATTCATCATTGACACCTTGTGTATGAAATCAGCAAGAGCCGAAGAAACTTCTTGTGCCCTCTGCTAGCCTGGGCGTCATGTCGCACCCACGGTATTTGTCCTGTGACTTCAGTGGCTATTACACAAACACTAGATGGGGAGAATAATAAACCTTACTAATATTTAATATTGGAAGAGGCTGAACACGCTTCGTCGGTCGAGTGGCTCAGTTAGGCGTTCTGATTCCAGGCGTATTCAAAAGAGAAATTACTTAAAAATGATAATAGCATTACACATAAAAGAAATCTGATGTGTTCCATTCCCATGATTTTCTCTATATCTCTGTAACACATTATTGTTAATAAGCTTATTCTTTTATTTGTTTAATGCTAATCGAGAAACATTAGCAGAAATAGTCTTATTTCTTGCTTTATTGTATGTAAAAGCGAAATAAGGGAGTACCATACGTTAAAGTGAAAGCCACAAGCTGGTTGCTATGTGGCTCAAGTTTATTTGTTTGTATGGACACGAGTTAGCAAATCCCTGCATGAGAAAAGTATAAGTTTTTCAAAGCTGAAACCAAAAACAAGGAATATCTCAAAAACGACCAACTGTACGAAAAAATGTATGTCACACAAATTGTATTTTTTAACGTGCTCTACATTTTTGTGTGTTAAGTTTTTGTTCATCTCTTACGGTTTAGCAGTTACGTAAAATTCATCCAGAATAAAGTAATCTTCAGAGGCGACTCCCAGAAAATTCAAGATATACATTTAGAAAAAAGTTGCATGTAAAGAGTAGTTTGGAGTGGGGGGATTTTCTTGAAAATGTTCGTGTCGCATTTTTGGAAGATACCAAACCTAAATACCAAGTTTGGTTTTTAACAGACGTTTCCTTTTTGAGCTATGCTGCCCACAGACAAACACAGACACACACACACACACACACACAGACAGACAGATAGACAGACAGACAGACACACACACGGACATTTTTCTAAAAAATGCTTTTCTTGGATTCAGGAGGTCTCAAAACATGTATTTCGGGTGAAATCTCGGTATCGAATTTTGGGTGTATTACAATACCGTCTCTATACACTATGTACATATTACATATACATAAAGTAATGCATAGTAATTGAAGAGTATAAGTTTAAAGTGTTCCAAAATTAGAGTCAAACTGCAAAATGTAATAACATAGGCGGAATTTGAACCACGCTTCTCCAGGTCTCCATCCATCTCTAAACACTGAGCTACTATGGCAACATGCCGACAAGACGGCATTAAATTCCGCAACTAACTCAATATTTTCGACCACAATTCGAGATGACATACCCCAATGGCGAATTGCAACTTAATGCCATTTGGGTATGCTGGAAAAGTAGGTCGGTAGTTAGAATAACTGGATGGAGACCAAATCCTGGGTATGGATTTGAATTTTTCAGTCCGATTCTAGCTTTTCACCTCCTGTCCCACACACAGCTAGTGAGAAAGGCACATTTGATTGAGAATAGTGTTCACAGTTTACAGTTTATTAATAGACTAGTAGAAGTTAGTACATTTAACATATAGCATATGCATATTTAATATTTCCATACTGTTCTACGATGCCAAAATGTGCTTAAAGTGCTGACTAAACATTGTGACTATTTTAATACTCACTTTGTACTTATTTACCTGCCTAATTTAAATCTTATCACTAATGAGCCAAGCTTATAAACATTTAAAAATATTTAATTGTGAAAAATAATTTTCATCGAACTTTAGTTTCAATTTTAACAAAATTGTTTTATCTCCCCCCCAAAAAAAAACTTCTTTCAAAGTAAATAAAAGTTACATGCTACACCTATCTCCTTTTTACCTCAATATTAATTTAATTTCAGTGCGTGTTAATGCGGATTAAACTCCGTTATATCTAATTTCATTAAGGCAATAAATGTAGGGTTGGCGAAACCCACCAGAAATAATTTCGGTGTGATGCCACAGTGGCTTAATAAATAGAGAGGGGGAAAACGTATATGAGATGAGGATATGGACGTCGAGCAGGGACAGCGATTGGATTAATATCAAAAGCGGAAAGCAATATAACCACTTTATTGCGACTAATCCCACACTGCATCATACATACATGCAAAATATTTCACGCAGGAGATAAAAGCAGGGATCTGTACCTAAGCACGTTCTATCCCTTCATCTGCACGTAGGATTGATGATGTGATATTCATCATGCTAGCAGTAGTCTTTCTACACTTGGCGTTTAATCTGTCGGTAGTAAATGTTCCAGAGAAGTAATGACAGGAGCAAATGTATTCAAGAAACGGGACTGTGAAATTACGTAGTCTACTACTCGTAATGTTTACCAGTGACTCATGCTGGTTGTTATGTAGCGCCAACATGGCGACGTCAGACCAATAAAAACGTATCATTTCCTAACCTGACCTCTTAAATTATACCAGGTAGTTCAGTAGCACCATGCGATAAAAGAGTTGTAGAAACCAACAGGGTAATTCCAAGCAAACGCCGTCAGTAGCGGTGTCAACGAATAGGGTGCGTGACCTTCATTAAAAAATTCTTGTATGTCAGCGAAAACGTTAAGCAAATGAGAATAACCAGTAAAACACTAGTGCTCTCGTGTGTGTATGTTATAATTCGATGTTTTCGTCTAAGCGTATCCTGCTTAATAATATTAATGATAATAATACAATGAAAAACTACGTGTTTTCGTGTTTACATGTTATCGCATTTATGATATATGTATCTAAAATATTATAGATATTTCATCTTAATATATTATCATTCCCATATAGTGTATTATAAACACAACAGTAAATGGAAGAACGAAATGAAGTGCAAAGAATCAGTTTTAAGTTTTTGACTCATTCTTCTATTATATAGTGCGCAATAATAACAATAATAATATAATAATAACAATAATATACTGAAATACTTCGTACTCTGTTATACGATTTTTGGTACGGTGCCTTAATATTTTGATTTACCCTACAATGGACCTATCCTATAATGTTAAATAAGAATGGTCTATACACAGTTACAAACTAGCATTGATGAAAGCGGAATTTATTCTCTAAAAATCAAAGGTTCTGCAACTTAAGTAGAAAACAATTAACGTTTTCGGTTGATACTTTTTGTTTTATTAATTAATTTCCTCGGTTGAGGGCTACCATGCAGATAAAAATATAACTACACAATTAACATTTTTAAAAAATAATTTAGAATGGTAAAAATAAATTGTATAACTAAGTAAAGGTAATACGATGTATGTCCAGAAAGTAAGTTCCGTTCTAATTTATCTCCGCTGCAGCGCTGCGATCGCAGTTCCGCACATGCGCGGTAGACGCTCTATATCAAGGAGAAAAAACGTGCGCCATTTTGAGATCGCTGTCAGCCACATGCGCTTTGTTGTGTTTGTTTACAATGTCGGTGTTGATTGAAAATCCCGCCGCTTGTGAAATCAGATCTGTGATTCGTTTTCTGAATGCTAGGAAAGTGAAACCAATTGAAATTTATCAGCAAATTTGCGAAGTTTACGGACAAAATGCGACGAGTGATTCAATGGTGAGAAGATGGGTCCGACAGTTCAATGAAGGACGTAGTGAAGTGCACGATGAAGAACGAAGTGGGCGTCCATCTTTGGTTACAGAAGAATTGGTTCACGCGATTGATGACAAGATCCAGGAAAACCGCAAGTTTAGTGCTCTCGCTATGGAATTTCCCCAAAGCTCACGATCACTAATTCATGAAATTATTACCGAAAAACTAAAATTTCGTAAACTGTGCTCACGTTGGGTACCAACTATTTGAAGGAAGGTATACAAAAACTTGTGCTACGCTATGACAAATGCCTGCAAAATTTCGGCAGTTATGTGGAAAAGTAGTTTAAGAGTTGTAGAATTTTGTGCAATAAATAATTATTCTATATCTGTACACAATTTAATTTTATTACCAAACGGAACTTACTTTCTGGACGTAACTCGTATATAGAATTAGAAATGATGAACTTAAATCTAACACAAATAGCCCATCTTGACATAATAACTCTATATTATTAGTTTCAGAATCATTCAATAAAATTTAATGAATTTACATAGCATCAGCATTAAAACAAACACAAATGATTTCTGAGGATGAGAATAGATCCTCTGATTGCCATGATCGCTACACTATGTAGTAGGCGTTTATCCAGACCATAATCTATCCAAAATTGGTGTCATTTCTTGGGTATTGTCCCTCTGTTCCCTATCATTAATCCGGTGACTGATAGGTTTTAAGATTATATTAGTCCTTGTAAAAGGGAATGGTAATGGGAATCTTACTTCTTATATATCATCAGTTTCCATTTTATAAATCTGGAAACTGCCTTTCGATGAGCGTGATTCCCTCAATGTTTTCGCTCGCACATTTGCTAACACCGACTCTGCCCCATGTTTTCTTCGAGTAGTTCTGTTAAGTTCTACAGGTCTTTTATCGCACGAAGAGTTGTTAGACACGTGAAGACACCAGGGGGTTTGGTGATATATAAAATTATTAATTTCATTTACTTATAGTTGTATTATTTTCACATTCTACATGCAATTTTCAATCCGAATTGCTCATGTGCGAGGATAATTACCTTTGCATGCATGTTCCTAATTGCGCTGAGTTTGATAAAATAATTTAGACGCAGAATTTCTCGTTAAGCAAGGCTCATTTGAAGTGACAATAGACCTCGTCTAGGATCAGCACTTCTCGTTAAAGCAAACTTGATGGCGAACTAGGTCATGAATGTTTTCCCCTCAGTGAAGCGCCCATTTTAACAGGCACGATGTTGAAGTACATCCGATATATTTATAGCTTACGTTCATGCAGTCGGTAGAAATGATTAAGATTATAATTGGATGGCTGGGAAAAAATTCCAGGCAAAATGAGTCCTCTCTTTTAGAAGCGTGTGTTAAACGTTAAAATTTATTGATGTAATAAAAGTCCTTAGAGACGGGGTTATTACACGGTAAATGTCCCAGACGCTCTACATTAAAGGAAACAATAATGTCTCCATCTTTTTTTCCCCAGAGGATGAAGGTTCATTATATTATGGCACAAGATTTGCAGTTCCACGTGTTCAACTTTTTAAACTTTACTTTCTGCTTTTAGTTGTAAGTTGCACATTAATCATCAAAGTTTCCGTGCCCTAAATTATAATTTGGCTTTAACTTAGGTTCCTACGCAGGTGCCCTTATATGAAATAAACTTTTACAGAAGAGCAGAATGCGATAAAGCGGGATAAGGGAAACTTCTCAAAGCAGTATTTCGTCTTTATGTTAAAATAATAATTAACAACACTAGTATCCAATTTTTATCATATTCTGCAGGAAAGAAAAATATTTTCTGCCTTCAAAAGCAAATGGTATTTGAGTACTAATGCTATTTTGACTTACACTAATTTCTATGTCAACATAGCATTAAGATATTTAAGCATTCAGTTACAAGTACTTGGACTTCTTAATTAAGATTTGAAAGGCTAGAGATGATCCATTATCCAATTTGTCTGTCTTAATTTTTTTTTCTCAAGGGGTTTTCACCTGTATAATAATGTTTGTATTATCTCCGAACCAGTTCATTCTTTCCTATCAGCCTCCTTCATTTGGTGCTTTTTACATGGTTTGCTGTTAAGTTTTTAATGCACGCTGTAACTTAATAATAGCATATTTTAATTTCTCTAAAGTATACAGCACTGTGTTTCGTGACTTATCATCATCTTAATTTTTGTTTCTGAAAACTTTGGTCGTACACTAAGAGTCGGTTACGAAATCAACAAAGAATTCTTGTGAATTTTGTTTATGATATTACCTTGAGGTGAACATGCTGTATCAACATTTAATAAGTTCTGCATAGCTATTTCAATCGCGTTACATTACTTAATAACCTTAAATAGGAAGGCATTTTAAATTAATGTAGCACACATTGTTTGATTCTTAACCCATACACCTTTACTTGCTTACTTGCGCCTTGATGAGCATTATAACATTAATTAACGTCACAGATTAATTCAAACTGTCAAGGTTTTAGATGTATAGCTTTCGCAAATCTACTCTGAATAACGTTAAATTTGCTAATAAAGTATTTCTTTGCCTTTCAGCTTCTTAAATGAAATTGGAGCCCATTAAAATCTAATTCTTTATATATTAATAATACTGGAGCCTTTAGATTTTATCATCCAATCACAACTCTAATTGAGAAAACAGTTGACATCCTTAACATAAAATTTAAAATCGGAATTAACTATCTTTTCTAATTTTTATGATAAGATCAGCTAGTAGCGCAAGTCGCCTTCAATACTAAATTGTTACATGATCAATCTTGTCTTACTATATTCCTGGTGCAGTTCGGGAACAAATACATAGCTCTCATAGCTAAAGTTTCATCGTATACACTCACAACAAAGTTCGTGCATTACATTGTTTCCTATCTTAGGCGCAAATCAGTCATATAAGCAGCTAAATAGAAGCACTATTTCAACAATTTTTTCGACACAAAACTTTACAGGATAGATGGAGTGGCCGAGACAGATGGAACTTCGGGACAGGCAGTCAATGAGAAGCTCTAAATCTAGTCTTACCTCTTATCACTCAGAAGAACCCCGAACAACCTGCAGCTATCTCAATCAATATGGTAGTTAAGTTCTAGAATTTCGATTAGACATGGACGGGAGACACTGAGGCAGAGTATTGGATCTTTATCTCTTACGTGACCTTAGGAACGACTGAGGGGAGAAACCCGAAATGCGACCAGATCCGGTTGACGACAGGTGCAAGCATGAGCCTGGCCCTTAACAGCTACAATTGGAAGGTTTGCAACTCAGCCCTAGGGCCAGCTCAAGGACCCAAGCCTCCCGACGAAGCCCCAGAGTGAACCCTCAAACCCGAAGGTTGGTTCCGATCAAGTATTCTCGATGACGATGTCAGAATAACCTTTTACAATGCCCAAGCCACCATCCTTCCGCAACCGGCCGAACACCACCATCTGGTTCTTCAACCCTGAAGGAAAGGTGACTAGGAAGTGATGGAACAGGTAATGTGCGCTGGAAAATTCGGAGTTTTTAATGGACTTACGCATCATTCGCCTGGCAACCCGGGGAACTCCTCAAAGAAAAAATGGGTTGGATAGGCCGGCCATGGCGGTCCAAACCCGCAATCTCCAGAATTTGGAACACAAACGAAAACGTCTGAGACATTCCGCTCAATTGGTTAATTCTTAACAATCGGACTAGGAGCACCATTTGGTGTCATGAGCAATGGTAAAAAGCGTATGGATCACAGTAAAGCAAATCCTTCAAGTGATTTCTCTACATATAATCCTAAATCCTCCCAGACTCCCTTAGATTGGATCCAACACCCGCTTCCCAAAACCTGTTCAAATGTGGATAGAAGCTGGTTTCATTCACTACCATCCGATCTCTACAGATTTCCTACATATGTTTCAACGGAGGGCGGATCTTATCATTACCGTACTCCCTTGATTGGTCGGCTACAGGTATAAAACGGGATATCACCACTTACCGGCAGGATAATGTGTTTGTTTACTGTGTTACGCAATTAAACTCGTGTAGTTAAACTGTGCGAGTGGTAATACATTTAACGTGCATTACATTGGTTTACATGGGTTGATAATTATTTTATTTATTTATTTATTTATTTTGTATTCATCATGTCTATTTTATTTCTCTTATTCAGCTATACGAAACATAGAATAATACAAAAGTCGGTACTACAATCTATTTTATAATACGCACGCATTCTATATATGATTTCTACATACCAGATTTACTAAAACTAAGGGAAAAATGTTCCATGTAAAGGGTAGTTGTTGGTGGGGCGATTTTCTTGATAATCTTCTTGAAAGATGCTGAACTTAAATATCAAATTTGGTACTTAACAGACTTTTCCTTTTTGAGCTAGGCCCTCAGACAGACAGACACACACACGCACACACACACACACACACACACACAAACTATACACCACACGGACATTTTCTAAAAATGATTTTTTTTATTCAGGGGTCTCAAACATGCATTTCCGGTGAAATCTCAGTATCGAATTTTAGGTTGCAATACAATACCATCTCTATACACTATTATGCACATAGTACGTCCAGAGAAAGTAAAACGGGTAGACTGAAGCTATAATCTGAACATGTTTCCCCTACCCAGACAGTGGGCTTTTGGTTGTCCATTCGCTGGTTGTACAAGGTAATTCTCTTCACCTGTTTCGTTATTAGCCAATGGGCTTGGAGAGGTAAAACATTATTTGAAGTTCTGAGCTCCACAAACGCCATTTACGATTTTCGGTCCAATGTGCAGGTGGCCTCTTTAATTCACTTTGTATTGAAAATAATTCTGGAAAAATGTATTTTTGTGGGAGGAACATGTTCCCTTTAGGGTGAAATCCTGCAATAATAGTAATCTATACGGATCTATTAAAGGTAATATTAATTATTTGGGTGGTCTCCTTTGCACGGTGGTAGCGTTGCTGCTTGCCAAGCGGGAGACCTGGGTTCCATTCCCAGTACCGGCGTGGGGTTTTTTCCTCCGCTGGGAGACCTGGACCGGGGTGCACTAGTCTCGTGAGGTCCCTGAGGGCCAAATTGAGGAGCTACTTAATGGAAAAGTAGCCACTCTTGGTCATGAGGACCGCATGAAGTTTTTTTTTTTTTTTTTTTTTTTTTTTTTTATTTTTTTTTCTTTCTTTTTTTTTTTTTATTTTTTTTTATTTTTTAAGCTAAATATTTAGTGACCCTTAAAGGCAACTCTTTGAGCGAGAGTGCTGATTTTTTAAATTCTTTTTTATTTAGTTTGTAATGGCATAGTACCCCCTTTGGGAATTAGGAACTTTATTTATTTCAGGAGAAGCAGGAGCTCTACATCACAACAGGCCAGCATAAAGAGGAATAATGCATGTTATTGCATCCAAGATCATCCCGGATCGATATAGAATCAATCAGGTGCTCATATCCTGTATATCCAGGGTTTAAAGGGGTTGATTCTGTTGTCTCGAATCATCCGCCACCTCTCTGCATACAAAAAACTTCGTAAAGCTGGAACCACACAGTCAGCTGGCGAGTCCAAGGTACTAAGCCAAGCATAGGTACCCATTACTGTCCAAATAAGAGCTCTCCACAATGCAGGACGCGTCCAGGGAAAATTCAGGTGCAAAATATCCGTTGCTGAAGGCTGCCAGGTGTCACCAGTCCAACCCCGACATCGGCTCAAGAGCCATGTCCATATCAGTCCTTTACCTGAGCATTCCAAGAATCGATGTGCGAGCGAATCCGGGGCTTGGCACGCTGGACAAGCGGGAAGAATTGCCAGATGATGTCTATGTAATTTATCTGCAGTTGGTAGGATTTCATTGACAATCTCATATGCCACCGAGACCCATTCCGTGTTGATTTCCGGTATAGCAAAGCCACGCCAAATTTGCCTCCAGGGCAATTGTGGATATTTAACTTGTATATGTGGAGTAGTAGGTTCCCTGCGTTGAAAAAAGGTATAGACTTCCTTAGCCGTCCGAAAATGGCCATTAGCCACTTCTGATGAAGGTAGTGTGCTCAAGTCACGTAGGAGATCACGTAACATTTTAGGAATCTTATGGAGTTCTCTCCGTTCCCAAAACAACTGATAATGCCGTTGTACTAGCACCTCTACACTATCACCCTGTCCATCCAGTGCTTGCAGAATCATTTTTAAGGAAAGTGCTTTACATTGCAACGCCACATCCAACAACCCCCAGCCACCCTGGCCTTTTGGAAGACGTAACTGAGTACGGGAAATGCGATATAATTTTCCTGTCCATATGAAGTATCCTATTATTTGCTCAATTCTTTGGCTGTGCCGTTTTGTTGGAGGCAGCACGTGTGCTAAGTACCATATACGACTCAACGCAAAGGCATTACAAAACCACACACGTTGTATCAAGTTCAGCATCCTCGACTTTTGACCGTATAGTACACCACGTAAAGTATTAATGCATGACGTCCAATTATAGTCTCGCAGGTCTTCGTCGTCTCCACTGAAGTATATCCCAAGAATTTTTGTGCGTTGCACAGTGGGTATTCCTAACACCGTGGTATCCGGAGGATGCGGTCCAATGGGAAGACTTTCAGATTTCCTCAAATTAAACGTCATCCCCGCACATTGGGCATATTTCTGTAAACATCTTCGTAGATACGTGACATCCTGCTCGTCGGTAACCATCACCGTAAGATCATCGGCATATGCCCTAACGGCTAGTTTCTTCCCATAGACCTCCAGACCCGTTATCGTAGATTGCAGCTGTCGGAGCAAAGGATCGATGTACACAGCAAATAACAACATTGATAGGGGACAACCTTGGCGGACGGATCTGTTGACCGGTATGGCGGCAGTCAGAAACCCATTGCATTGAATCCTTGATAACGCAGTGCCATATAGTGCCCGAAGGAGGTGATACAACTTGTTCGGCACTTGCAATGACTCCAAACGTGCCCAAAGACCCTCGTGAACCACATTATCAAATGCTTTTTCAAGGTCCAGGTTTACCAGCGCAGCAGAGCGGGTTTCTTGGCGACAATGAAGAATACAGTCTCGCAAAGCTGCCACGGTATGGTGCATAGAAGTTGGCCGGGAGAGTTCGAGGCGCTGACCACGTCTCACCCTCCGATACTGCACCCCATCCATGATGTCTGCCATGGACCGAGATGGAGGACGTAGCGGCCGGGTGGTAGGCCAAAGTTCCTTGTGAGCTGTCGTGTCATGGAGTTATTGTTAATACTAATTATTTCTAAAACAAATAAAGTTCTGAGAAATAAATATTTCTTAAACAGGTGTGGGAGAATGATGTCAGCAGTTCAGACAAGGGAGTGGGAGAGGAACCTAGAGAGAGAGAGAGAGAGAGAGAGAGAGAGAGAGAGAGAGCGCGAACAGCCAAATTCGATAACGGTGGGCACAGCAGCAGGTTCTTATATTTTACAGAGTATACATTTCTGTTACTCTCTTCTGTTACCTTGAAAGAAAAAGGTAGTTAAATGAGGGAAATGGGGAAGAATAATTCGTGGTAGCATATGATTCATCATTCGCCTGCAACCTGAGAACATTATTACATGTTTAATTTTGATCTTATGACTAATCTTAATAGAATTAAGATTAATCACGAGCGGAGCCTCCAGAACTCTTGGGCAAAGCATAAGGCGAACAGTCCAGAAGACGACAGCCCAAGCTTAAATGGAGTACCTGTTGGTTATAGTTGAAACGCTTCCGACGACGCCCTAGGCCCTAGTTACAGACTCCGGACCTCTCGGCGGCTACCGATCACGACGGCAGGATGGCCTTTTACAACGCGCAAATCACCATCCAGTCGCAAACCACCGAACGTCGTTGTTTGGTCCTTCAACCCTGAAAGAGATGATTAGAAAATGATGGGAACAAGAAATAGTGAACCGAAAAATTCAGGGGATTGAATGAGCCTACCCAATATTCGCCCGGCGACTCAGGGATATCCCTGCAAAAAACTTGGGTTCATTAGGGCGGCCACGAGAATCGAACTCTCGAACTCCTGAATACGGGCGAAGACGAAAACTACTGAACCATTCAGCTCGGTTTTAGCAGAGGAAACATCAGTGCACTATTCCTTTTCAGCATAAATACCAGCGGCTATACCAATTCCCAAATCAGTTTCAGCACGAAAATGGTCAATGTAAGAGCAATAGGAATCAACCAAAGACCTCAAGAATACATGCCCGTGCAAGCCATCCGGTCGGTATGTTTATTTGGAAAGCTATGAAATGGTACGGGACATTTAGGCACTAGGAGATAATTTAGCACACAATCCGGCTGAAGCTCTCAGGATAACTCGTTAGGAAGTTTCTCTGCTAATGAGGATCTCGGAAGGTCTAGTAACATTAGTTATTACTGCTGGGAGATTCTGTGGAGTACTTATTAGACTGCTTCACATTAAATGCCTAACTACAACATTCAATTTGTCACGTCCTCAAAGATCCTCTAGCAGTTGTAGCTACAGAGATAATATCAGCCTGATAGTTCAATTATTATTGTTATTAATTAACAAAAATTATTAACAAAAAATCAGTATTTTCCATTTTCACTCAATAAGTTTGAAGTAGAACGTTAGATTATAAGGAGATTTTAAAGAGATGATTGTTTATTTCATTCTAAAAAAAAAATTGAATTCACCTTTAAAATGTTTTTTCAAAGCTTATTAGACTGGGAAAATTATTTTGCAAACAGCCAACTAATATTTTTTTAAAAGTGTTGATTTCACTGTAGCAAACTTCAAAAAGCCATACACAAATCAGTTTAACTTTCAGTAGGTATTATGCAGTTTTAATTTAAAAAATCTAATGCCTTCCATTAACCTCAATTTCTCTAGCTGTTTCACAAACAAACAATTACAAAAGATTATTCTTTATCTACATCACTCTAATAGTGAAAAACATTAACAGAATTACTTTCTTGTAAGCAGAAAAGATATAAGGAAATGCATTAGGCTAAAGCGATAGTGAAATTTTTAAAAGCTACCACTGTGTAAAGCAATTAAAATTCAGTTATCTTTTGCGTTCCTGGGAGTAAAACAAAAGACATAAAACGAGACTTTACTTCTGCTTGAGAAACATTTAAGTAGTTTAAAAATGAATCAAATAAAAAGGAATATCTTAGAAATGGTTATTCCTAATGTCATCAACTGTGTGTTTTAACAGGTTCTGTATTTTATTGTGTAGTAAATGTTTGTCTATCTCTTGTGGTTTACCAGTTACACAAAATTCGTCCAGAATGAAGAGGTCTTCAGAAGCTATTCCCGGAAAATTCAAGATAAAAATTTCTTGTTTCATTAAAATGTCCTAACAGGTGGTATATTAATTAAAACCGTTAGTCATTTTTGAGTAAAACAAACATTACGAACAGTTTCCTATGTAAACGTAGTTTCTTGATAACAAAAGTATTCATATTTAAGTTCAAAATTATCCAAGGATGCGACACGAGCATTTTCAGCAAAATAACCCCCACCTTAAACTATCCGTCAACATTTTTGATTTTCTCAAGTATGGCTCTAATTATTTTTATTAAAATACTGTTCTGACAAATTAAGTACATATGTTATCAGCAACAGCCTCAGAAGTTCCTTTCATTCTAGATGACTTTTACATAATTGTAAGTCATATCATAAAAGATAGACAAAATCTTAGTACACAAACAACTACACACAATTTATATATCTGCACATTTTTTCTGCAGTTTACCACTCCGAAGTATTCCTTAATGTTGGTTTCTCAAATGGGAAGTTATCATTCAGCTTTCCTTTGTTTTACTCTTGGTTATGCAAAGAGAACCGGGAATAAATGTCGTGATATAATGTTAAAGAGTTGAATGGTATTCCCTTATTTCCATTCTACTTACAAGGAACTAAGTAATAAACAATTTCTGCGAATGTTTGTCCGGATTAATATGAAATGGATAGAAGATTCCTTTTAAGGATAGTTTGCTTACAGAATAGATAGAGAAGGTCATACTATGGAACACATCAAATTATTCTCATGAGTTTGGTGTGTGATATCTGCTTGAACTTGAAATATTGCAGAAGTGTTTCATTAATATGTTAGGAAAGCCAAGAAATAGCTGCAAATAGTAGTTAATTATTTCGGCTTATGTATGGGCATGGCTCGATGGATACTGGCCAATAACAATCTTCCATGGGTTTCTGTATTTTGGGGCGAAACAACTTTCTATAGGTTCATCACCTCCTAGAAAATGAACATTAAAATATGAAGTATATGTTAACCGAGTAGCATGGTTCTGCGGCAGGGCGTGAGGGTCGCATTCGGGAGATTTCGGGTTGGATCCCTGTCGTCCCTCGGGTCTGTCCTGAGTTTTCGGTAGTTTCCCTTGGTCGGTAGACAAAGAGGTGGTTTCTTATTTACCGCGACTTGCTTTGCATAATTTTCCTTGTCATTTCGTTTCTTTAAAATTTCAGGTGTGCTGGACAGATAGCCTGGATCGTTGCTCAAAGGAACGAGCATTCCTTGTTGGCAGAAGGAGGTAGCTTGGTTTGAAGGGTCGTCATTCATCGCCCTCTCTGAGTAGAACTAGTAATGCGAAGATTCTTTGAAGCAGGAGTTTTAGGACCTTCTTGTTACCTACGATTTTTAGTCTCCCAACCGACCTAGAGGTGACAGTAATATACGAATAATAGTATTTCTGTGCACGAAGTGTTTCCCTACGCTATATATCCTAATTTGAATGGTATTAGTTTTTAAAAGCGGATATAAAACATATATATCGAGTTGTGTTTAACGTTTCTGGGAACTGCGGTCATCGTTAAGTTTTTCACTCGTTGTGAAGCTCCCATAAATCATTTTAGGATTAGGATTAGATACAGGCGGGATCCCAAGAAGGGAGGATAAGGGGAGAGACCAGAAGGCGACCAAATCCGGATGACGACGGACGCAAGCATGAGTCCCTATTAGTTATAGTTGGAATGCTTCCCCTAGGTCTGCTCATGAGCCCCCGTGCTTCCCGACGGGTCCTAAGAAGAAGTTGCCGATACCGATGCAAGGATAACCTTTTCCTCCATCCAGCCGGAACCCGCCAAACACCGTCGTCTGGCTTTTTCAACCCTAAAAGAGAGATGCTTAGGTATTATTTAAAGACAGGAAATGTGTACCGGAAAATTCGGTGGATGTAATGAACCAGTATTCGCCTAGTGACCCGGAGAAATCCCGAAAGAAACCAGTTGGTTGGATAAGCCGGCCATGGGGATCAAACCCGACCCACCCGAAATCGGGCCAAAATTAAACTGCTCGAGCCATTCTGCTCAGTGATAAATCATGTTCTTTATGTCATCTTGTAATAAATATACTCAAATTATATATACCAAGTTTTAAAAAATTTGAGTTGCTATATTTTGGTTACTACAATTTATTTTGGGGCTTTTATCATTTCAGAATGATTCCGTGTGCGTGTTTCTTACTATAATTGTTCCTGGAGCATGATTTTCTAGAATAAATTCTGATTGTTAAACTAATTTCCAACATCTGCTGTTGTTATGAGGGTTACGTTTTCTTACCAAATATACTTTCCACTGTACAGATTTCTGAGTTTTTATAATTAATGATATGTATACATAAATACAGTTTCTATGTTCATATGCTATTATTATTTTCAGTTTTTAGTGCTACAAGATCATTTATTCGTTTTACTAATTTAAGATAACTTAAGATAAGATAAAGTTAACCAGTCAGTCTAGATACTAAACTAAAGAATCTGTTAGTCCAAAACGACATTTTAAATATAGTGAACTGTGGGAGACACTTTGAGAGTGCTGTTTAATTCCATGACTGTTATTTTATTTTTTTTAAAACGTAACAAAACTTATAAATGGGCACAAGAATAACCAACCACATTGGAAACATTCTGATACAAATATGGAAGAAGAAAGTGAATCAAAAAGACATAAACAAAATAACTAAGGCTCCACTCGGTAGTGTGTCTGCTTCACATTCAAGAGGTTTCGAGTTCGAATGGATAAGTTAACCGGATAAGTATTTTTCGGAGTTTTCCCTTAACCTGAGATAACGTATATTGATTAACTTTATGCTCCATAGATTCCGAGGTCATTTAAGAATCACTTCTGCAAAAATAAAAATTAATTGATTAAACAATGATGAAAACTGTAACTAAATTTAAAAAAAAAAACTCTCTTCAATTGCTTATCAGCATAGGTATTTACCACAGGTATTACCATTGGTATATTAATGATACTCTTTGTAACTTCTGGTCATCATTTTGTAGAAAATTGTCGATATTTATAGGCTTATGTTTATATTGATAGACACATATTCTTTTGCTCATGAAAATATTAATTAAATTATCTTTATTAATCATACCATAATAAACAGGGTTTATCACAATTAATTGCTGTTTTACAAGAGCCATGTGTATGATATGCTGGGTAGATAAAATCGGATTGAGAAATACAATTTTAAACTTGGATTTCAACCTCGGGTCTTCAGTTTTTCATGCGGTTGTGCCAATTGAGCTACCACAGTAACTTGACTGATTGACATTAAATTCCCCAACTGACTAGCCGTTTTCGGTAAACTACAACTAATCCGTGGTTCAAATCTTAGCGGTGACATTGCATTTTACACATTAGTCAATAAGGGTATATTTGGCTTATTGTGGCATGTGTACCAATAATATCGTACTTCCTAAGCAATGACCGAATATCGGTATTTTAAATCGCCGTGGCTTACAGAGAGAAGATGAAAGACTTCTATTATGTTCTTTGCTCTCCGAAAAAAAAGTATGCAACAATCTGTGCATATTATTAGAATAATATAAAATAATTAAGGACCTTGCTTATTGATTCAACATGCCAGCTAATAAATAAACATCAGGCAGAGAAGTTAACGTCTCATAATTACAGATCGCATTTGTGGTAAGTAGAGACTGAAGTTACCTCAAAAGTATATACCAAGAACACCTGCTCTACAAACCGGTTTTAGAGCAGTGAAGGCAAAATAAGGCGGACGGGATCAGCAGTAGTCGAGTGAGTGGACAGTGTATACAGACGCCGAACATTGTCTCCAAAATTAACAATCCCAAGAGTGATCTTAACTTGCAATTCTTTAAAGTTTAGCAGTCTATACTCGTAGCATCTGAAGCTGTTCTAGCTTATGACATTCATAAAGTTATTTTATACTATATCATCCTAAGGCTGCATAAAATCTGTAACGAACTCGTGGATAAGTATCGAAATCTTACTAGTATATCCGTGAAAGTTGTAACACTTCTGCCACAATTATAAAGTTTATTTACTTGTTGCACAAAGTATGAGTACTATTATCCCATTTATTTGGAGAAGAAGGCGCTTTTCTTACCAATTTGGTACTGGGATATGGAGAGAGTATTTTTTTTTTTTTTTGCCAAAACATTTACAGTATTTCATTTCATTATAAAAGCCAATATTTTTTGTCAAAAAGTCTCAGAATTTCAATTCACAATCCAATAAAGGCAGTAATTTGTAAAAGAAAGACCAAGCATTTTTTCGCCAAAATATTTGTATGGTTCCAGTTCATAATAAACTGAACTTAGTGCTTTGTGAAAGACTGGTGTAAACGCTCAGCGGTTTTTGTTTGTTTTGTCACTACATTCACAGGATTCTAATTCATAATAAACTAAAAGCAATGTGAAAGGCAGTAGCGTAAAACGCAGCATTTTTTCGCTATAACATTCACAATCCATAATAAGCTAGTTTATGATATGAACTCTCACCCAAAGTTGATGGACCTTTCTCTGTCCTTATTCACCCTATTTGCTCTGGATGCAGAGTTCCCTATTGGGCAGGCTTACTTATTGGACCATTTCGAATATGACGACATCATTAATGTGGTCTGGTCCTCATGTTTGCTCCATATCTCTTAATGTCACATGTGGAACAGACTGTTATGCGATACAAAGTGATTCTTATTCAGTATGAATATTAACCTTAATATCTCCGAAAAGTAGTTAGATGAATAAATGTATTATGAAACATACAAGCTACGCATACATTTTAATACAAAAAATACACATAAAGAGGATCGTGTGTTTTAAATCTGTCTCTCGGATGACGAAATTACATGAATCTATCATAACCGAGTACTTATATCTTTTCGCCTGACCTTACACTCCATAGGGACTCAAAGGTCAATCAAGGGAAACAGAAAGAGAATTGTGCGCGGAGGTTATATACCACCGTAGCAAGCTTATAAGAAACAAAGATTAGTTGACGCGTTCGGTGGGAAGAAGAGATGTTATTCCGAGAAAAGTTATGCTTGACAATAGGTGGTTAGTAATTTATTCTTTGTGCAACTGTCCCACTGTCGCCTTTCCCTAGTTGCCTCATATCCCAAGTCTTGACGATGTCAGCCACACCGTGGCGCTCTCCTCTAAGTGCATTAATATAGTAGTTGAGTAGTACTTTCTTTCTCCCTGTCGTCCTCCGTGGTGTAATGGTTACCATGCTAACTTCATATACCCAAGCTCGCGGGTTCAAACCCGGCGGAGGACGATGATTTTTTTCGGGCGTAAATATCCTAAGCATGGCTTCTTTCGGAAGCGAATATACTGTGTTGTATATTTATGGCATGTAAAAGAACCTCAAGCCTGATAGAGAGGCCTTTGAGCAAAATTAAGCGGTCTCTCACGCCCAGTAATAGAATGGGACGCTGGGAACCTTAGCTGTTAAAGAGCATAAATGAAACACCATCTCATTTCATTTTTAACTTTCTGCCCAAGTGCCCTTTGTTTTGGGTGGAATGTTAAAGGTTGAGGTTGAGGTTTAAATGCAGTTCCCGTAATTGGATTTATGCATTTAGCCGATGTCTAGAGTTAGACACTGTCTTAATATTGTGTTTACAACTCGTCTTACATGTTCACTTGTTGCTGTAAAGTTAGATGTTTCTTTGTCTCGTGCTAGTGGGCATGTTGTTACGTCCCTCTTTAGAGCAGAAAATGGAGAGGAGACAATTTGCGCGCCAGCTAACGACACTCCAAAGGTGAATGACGTTGGAAAGCCTCTCTTCACCTTAGAGTTTAAAACCGGGCAGCCTAAGCTTCGCTAAGCCCCTCTATCCAGCCGAGCGTTTGTACGTACCCTGTTCCTTAAAGCTGGGCTAAGGTCGGCCGAAGTGTGTTGCCAACTGTATATTGCCTGTATCTACAACAAATATTTGTATTCTCCTAGGACAACTAATTAACTCAATCGGTTTGCAATATTGCAGGTAAATTATGTTCCTCTGCACGCATCATTATTAGCTGGTGGGCATACGTTTGACTAAAATGAATAATCAATCGATTTAGATGTTGAAAATCATAACACGAGAATACTACTTTCACGCTAGAAATGTCTGAAATTATTTCAAAAGAAATGTCAATTTAAGGATAGCATTTATAACAATCAAATGGAGAACATGAAAGAAAGAATTTTTAAAAAACAAACTTTAAATTTAAAAAAAAAATATACTGATGGAACAATAGTTTTCATAAATAATTGTAAGCAACTGATGCAATATAAACTTTTTGGAATATTTGCCTTTTCATTTCGAATCTCGGATAGACTCAGTAGCATTGAATGCACAATAATATAATTTTGAACTTAACATTTTGTGTTCAGAAGTGGGATTTATCATTTTAGATAGGTGAAGAAATAAAAGTATGAAATAAATCAGCCTAATTTAGGTTAGAAAATCTATAACTTAAAACGACGGACGAGGGATTCTCCAAAATATTACCGTACTATAGACCAGCAGAAAAAAGAAGCATTGACCCTCCATTGGCCAGGTGGTTAGACAGTCTCTCTTTATTAGAAATAGGCTAACGCCTGTCTATAAACGTTGAAAAAGAATAACCACTTAACATTTTAAGTAACATATAGCTGCAAAGGCTATAGTTCTTAATGATTTGTAAAACGTAATTATTCTGACAAAAATAAAAATACAGAAACTTGCTGATTTCAGACAATAATCTCATGGCGCGAAAGAGCTACCAAGCCCCAGAAGCAAACATAACTGACTTCGAAGAAGTTAAATAATTGCGACATCATTAATCACAATAAGAGTGTTTTTCCACTTCCTATGAAGATTTTTTAATGTTATTGAATATTTTGCAGTCAATAAATTGAAATATTAATTATTTATTTAATGAAGTTTCACATACATAATTGATAAGAACTCTTCCGCTACAATTCACCAGTTATATTATATGTATAAATCCTTCTTGCAATGAAACGAAAGTCCACGGGCACCTTATAAATGTATTATTCTATTTCAAGCTAATCGATATAAACATTAGCAGAAACATTAATTCCTTGCAAGTGGAAGGGAAATAAGGGCATACACTAGGCTAAACCAACAGTCAAATGCTTTAAAATGTGGTTGTTATGGGATTGAAATTCTTTATGTGGCCAGGTGTGGACAAGTTCCTGTATGAGAAAACTTTTATTTTAAAACTAGACTAATAACAAGGAATATCTCGAAAACGGTCAACTTCTAGGGAAAAAAATGCATGTGACATAAATTGTGTATTTTAACGAGATCCACATTTTGTGTGTGGTAAATATTTGTCAATCCCTTATGGTTTACCAGTTATGCAAAATTCGGCAAAATTCATCCAAAGTGAAGTGGTTTTCAGAAGCTATGCCCAGAAAGTTCAAGACATACATTTTATTTGTGATGTAAATAACTTTAATATGCGGTATTTTAAACAAAATCGTTAGAGCCATTTTTGAGAAAATCAAAGTTTTCGAAAATGTTTCCATGTAAATAATGTAAGGGGTAGTGCGGGTTGGGGATTCTCTTAACAATCATCGTGTCGCATCCTTGGAAGATACTGAACTTAAATACCAAGTTTGGAATTTAACCGACTTTTCGTTTTTGAGTTATGTTGTCCAAAGACGCGCACGCATCTTTTTCTAAAAAAAATTCGGACTCTGGGGATCTCAAAATATATTTCCGGTGAAATATCGGTATCTAATTTTTGTGTGGAATACAATACCTTCTCTATACACTATGCACATAGTCCGTGTAGAGAAAGTAAAATGTATCATAGATCCCAACGTTTATCGGTATCATTTAGATACTCTTGTAAGGCTCCCAATACATTTTCTCGAAATAGTCTTCCTGGGGTTTTGAAAAATGGAGTTAAAACCACATTTTGGAGATTCACAAAGTGAACTTCAACACAATTGATATACCACACGCAGGCAGAAAGTGGCTTCTTCCCAATGCGAGACGCATGTATGTTTTAACTTGATGTTTATCTTTGTCAAAAAGATTTTGCATTTCATTTACACGCAGACAGGTTGTCATTATTTGCTGATTACCAGGTATGATTTTCTTCGGAAATCAGCGTTCACGAATTTCATGTTTTATGTTTTTATCGATTTTTAGACACATTAAACGAAAGTCCAAAATATTTAACCCTTTAATAGATCTTACTAATCAGATATAAAATGTCACGTTTCGCTTTAATGACTATGTGTTGTTAAACAAAATAGCCTTTGTTTTCTCTAAAGATAATTTTGAGACCAACTCGTTACAACTATTTATTTCGTAGCAAGCGTCCTGAAGTCTACTACAGTATTTTAATCCTTTATACAAATCCTATAGGCTTAAAGGTATATTCTTGTCACTGGCCCTTAGAGATCATTCAGGGTATATTTTGAAAATGAATAGCAGAATTTATGCTTTCTCAGAGTATTTTGCACCTCATTTATTTTAATTTATTTAGCCATTTCTTAATCCTGAGGTGCTTATTCTTGTAGAATGCTGTTCTTAAACATCAAATTGAAACATATGTGTTAACAGGTTATGGTATTAATTTACGGACGCTGTTTTTCTCGGGATTTAGGAGTACACACAAGCCTCAGTTCTCTAGATGATACTATAAACGGTAGCAGTTTATTAGAACATTTATATACTTTAATGGTATTAGTGATTTTTAAAATTTTCTTCAGAGTTCACAGAGTTCATCTGGACAACTCTTTGACTCCATCCAGCCAGTGTCAGTGACATACAAACACACCAATGTATAATGTTACAGTCTATGTGAAAACGGGTAGTTAGTATATTACATCTAAGAAAACGTTTCATTGCGATTGTTACACAAGGAAGACCTAAGTCAATAACAACATAATTAGGCCTTCTAGAGGAAGGGGAAATGATTATTGGCATTTGTGGTTAAACCAACGACTGTTGCGGTGACATTTATATATTGGAGAGCTATCATCACCGATGAGGAGGTTAAGGTTAACGTTAGTATTGCTAGTGAACCACAGTAAAAAAACTGCTATTAAAGAAACAGTAGTGCAGCATGAAAATATAACATGTAAGTTGTAATTTGACACATTGCCATTTCGCCAATTCTTTGGGGGGAAGTATAGTCGCCTACCATCCAGTCAGAAAACAGAGGTGGTCACGCTGGTAGTGGCAGGCTGGTTTTGCCGATAATCGTGGGTTCGAGTCCCGCCTTGGGCATGGATGTTATATGTTTGTGAAATGTGTATATGTTTGTAAAAGAAACAGTAAAGCCAGTAAACCAGTAATCAGTAAAACCTACGGGGGGAAATGTAAATAGGGATACAGTACCGGAGTCCTGATCAGACTCCGTTACTGTTTTAAAAATAAAAAAAAAAAAAAAAAATACCGTCATAAACAGCTCCGTACTATTACACGTCAAAATTTAATTTCCCCAGTATACTTTTTGCCGATATAAATTATATTGTACTCCCATTCTTGATTTCTGTTAACGATAGGTGTTGTATTATACCCAAAATTTCTATTTCGATATTTCACCAAAGAACATGTTTTGTGGTCCCCTGAGTCCGCAAAAAGCATTTTTAGAAAAAAGGTCCAAGGGTGTGTGTCTGTGTGTTTGTGGCAAAAATTCCGTTAAATACAAAACTAGGTATTTAAGTTTAGTGCCTCCCAAGAATACGACACGAAGATTTCCAAGAAAATCCCCGTACCCCTAACTACTCTTTACATGGAAAAATTTTCGAAATTTTTGATTTTGTCAAAAATGGCTCTAACGATTTTTATTGAAATATCGTATATTAAACATATTTGTATCAGAAATAATACATATATTTTGAACTTTCTGGGAATAGCCTCTGAACACCTCTTTATTTTGGATGAATTTTGATGAATTTTGTTTAGCTGGTAATCCTTAAGAGATAGCCAAAGACTTACCACATAAAAATATCGATCTCAGTAAAACACATAATTTATGTCATATGTGCTTTTGTGGTAGAACTGGCCGTTTCTGAGATATTGTTTGCTATTGGTGCAGCTTTAAAATACTAGACTTTTCTCAAACAGGGTCACTCAAAGCAAGACAAACCTCAATTGTATCACATAGCTTTTTAAGGATTTGACTATCGCTTTAGGCTCATGTATCGCCTTATTTCCCTCCTACTTAAAAGGAAGCAAGTTAATAAGACCAATTATGCTAATACTTGCATGGTGTAGATAAAAGTATAATATTTTGTAAGAATATTTTGTATTTGGAACAGATGGAGAAAGTTATGTGAATGTAACATCATGTTTTTTAGGAATATCCCTTATTTCTTCAAGGTTAATAATCAAACGCTTATTAATCTAGTCCCTGCAAGTTGAACATATTCAATTATTTTACCGTCCAGTTTGTCTGCTGCTATAGAAAGTACTTAAATGACTTATTTGATCTTATAATTCTTATAAAATCAGCTCCTTGCTTGATAGCTTTACAGAGCCACAATCTAGAACATATTATTTGTTACAACTATTACAATGGGCCGTTAGGAATGGTAATCTCCATAGCTTCCATTTCTGGAGAACTTTATCGTAAGCATTGTTGAGCTGAATGACCTCATAAGAGAAACCTCTGTAACGTCGAACTATAAGCTTCTTACTGTGTAATATTCAAATCTCGCAATGATAACCACTATGTGCTGTCCACTATCTGAAGGAGGGATCTAACTTTGTATGTAAATGAGAAACTTCTGGCAGAGATATTTGAATCTTCTAATCTTACCTCGGAAGCAATAAAATTGAGGTTGTTATTGTTCCTCTCAGTTTGAAATCCCATTTAGAGCATGCTACATCTTCCATATACTAGGAGTCTCTGAGGTCAAAATGACCTCCTGTAAAATCCCAAAGCTAATGTGTTAGAAACAATGAACCCATGAGGGAATCAGATTAATCCATGCCATCGATCTTGGTATGGGGGATAAGGGCAAGCTTTCCTGGATACTTCGAAATTAGGATGTACATGCGGGTCTGTGGAAACCCTAAACAGAAAACCAATCAATATTAAAGTTGGAACTTAGGCTCAAGGCCTGGTTATTATTTACTTGTAACTAAATATTCTAACCTTAACATTCTTAATTTCACTTTTTCCACGGATAAACTCTAAATTCTTAGGTGTATATATTGATAACCAATTATCGTGGACCACCCATATGAATAATTAAAAAACAGACTGTCTAGCATTATAATTTTAATTCGTGATTTGAGAGAGTCTATCCCAATTGAATACATGAGAAGTATGTATTTTGCTTTCTTTGAATCTGTAATCAGATATGGCCTAATTCTTTGGGGTGGTGCTAATAAAGTAAATGAAATTTTTTGTCTTCAAAAGAAAATTATTAGGATAGTTAAAAAAAGTTCCTATATAACACCATGTAGACCCCTATTTATTGAGTTAGGCATTTTAACTATTTATAATCTTTATATTTTAGATATTTTACTATATATATACATATATATGTATATATATGCCTCTCGTTATAAGCATATTTTGAGGATGAATATTTATAGATATAGTACTAGATACAGGTCCAATGTAAACATTCCATATTATCGATTAACAAAATCTCAGAATAGTTATAAGTACTTAGGTATTAAGTTGTATAATACCTTGCCTGATAGTGTTAAATGTTTAAACATGCACAATTTTAAGTCTAGGATATATACATGGTTAGTCAAACATCCTTTTTATTCTATACATGAATATTTTAATGATAAATGTTGTGATCTTGTTTTGTAATTTATTATGACAAGGTTACTGTACTGCTTTCAACAGACGTTGTCAGTGCCTGTATAGTGCTTTTAGACAAAATAAAAATGAAATGAAATGAAAAATGAAATATTCTATAATTCTGTCTAATATCAGGAACAATCAGAGCGCAAACTTTCTCTAGCTGTTTGTTTTAGCAATCTGTTTGGAAAGGAAGCGAATGAATACTATTGAAAACTAAGTGCTACATTCCTTATTAAATGTTTATCTCCAATTTTATTTATACTTTTTAGCTTTCAGCATCATCTAAATTTTGGAGCAGCAGCTTGTATTGACATTTTTTGACTGTTTGATCATTTTTGTGTGTTTCTATTTGATGATGAGATAAATAAATATTTATTTAACCTAAGTGAAGTCGATTTCCTTATGATAACTAAATAGTAATATTATAGTAAACATTATCATCATTCATATTCCTTATCTTGTCTTTTAGTGTGCTAAAGGATTGCAAGAACCTTTATACGTCTAATTCTGCATTGAAATCAGTGAGTTTCGCCAATATTAATTAATTTAGCATAATATGCTCATACATTTGCGATATACTTATAATTAGAATATACAATTTGTATTTATGTTCCTATTTACTTAACATTCCATGAAAAACGATTTAAAAGAATAAAAAAGAAGCATATTGAAAAGGTACAAGACGAAAATTTGTACCTCAAACTTATCAGTTTTGCATATTATTCCTCAAATGTAGACCTTATAATCCAATATTAAATGTTAATACAATTGAAATAATAATAATAAAGTGTATGTGATTCGCCAAAATATTATATTAATTATTAAAAGCATAACCTCCAAACTATACTTGATATCAATTAACGCTGTTCACATTGAGAGGAAGTATACTAAAACTTAGAAAGAATATAAGCAACGCTTTTACTATGAGGCTATATTTAAAGTGGTATAAATGAAAACACGATAAGGATAAAACCAGGTTTGAAACTTTCACGCGCTGTTTACATCCACCTGTGCAGCTATATTTAAATACAACTTTTGGGCACTTAAATACCCAGAAGGATAAAACATAAGTCGGATTATAACACAATAGTGGTGCGAATTCTTTAAAAGCGATTCCGAAATTTTGTCGTAAATGGACTATCAAGCAGCCTTAATTGAACATAAGTTATTGAGAAAACATAGGGGAATTTTATTCATAAAGTATTAATTTTTGCATTCCATTGAAACTGACAATAAATATATGTAAGTATAAATATTATTAGGTTTTTTCTGTCTATATAACACATGGTTCGTAGGTAGAGAATGTATTCCACTCCACCCAAAATTCGATATATTTAACCAGGAATACATGTTTTATGGTCCCCTATGTCAAAAAAGCATTCTTAGAGTTGACTGTGTGTGTCTATACTTGCATCTACAAACATGTTAACTCAAAAACGAAAAATCGGTAAAACACCAAACTTGGTATTTAAGTTTAGAATCTTAGGAGAATCTGACACGAAGACTTTGAGAAAACAAAACTCACCCAAACTACGCTTTACGTGAAAATAATTTCGAATATTTTGATATTCTCAAAAATGGCTCTAACGATTTTGAATAAAATGCAGTAAATCAAAGATATTGGCATGAAAAATAAAATATATTTCTTGAATTTTCTTGAATATCCTCTGAAGATCCCTTTACTCTGGATGAATTTTGCTTAATTTTGCATAACTGGTAAACTGTAAGAGATGGATAAAAATTTACTACGCAAAAATGTAGATCTCATTAAATCACATAAACATTTATGTCATATACATTTGAATTTGACAATTTTTGAGATATTCCTCATTATTGGTTTCAGTTTGAAAACACTTTTCTCAACCGGAATTTGTCAGCTCCTAGTTTATTCCTTTAATAGGGATCTTTTCTATTTTATACCTTTAACTTCTGCTTGTTTTAATATCAAATTTTGCTTAAAGAATTTTCAAGATATTCCTGTTATAGGAAACATCTATTTTTATACCTTCAACTTTTGCTTACCAGCCAATGCTGGCGGGGTTAAGAACCTAGGCAAACATTTGCAACACATCTCATAAAAACAGTTTCGCGACGCAGTTCGGTACCAGAAATATAGCTGCCTGAACTTTTACTTCATTATGATTCTACAAAATTACACCATTTTTGATAACCAGAAAACATATTTAATGTGCATTCACCAATTACACCATAATCTGAACAGAAGAACATTTATCTGATGTCTAAATTTACGAGCGAAGTAGAACTGAGAACTAAACTACAAACGTACTAGCTAGAAAGCAGAAAAAAAGACATAAGGTTGAGCGAATAAAATAAATGTTCCAATTACGATGGTAGCCCTTTAATTACGCATGAATAGCCTGAACGCTCGACTTGTGAAACCTAATGAGGTAGTAACAAAGGGCTGCTGGAAACAAACGAAGCCGTCAATATTCCTTATTTGAATTATATTGATCGTCCTATGTCACCTGAATTGTTTTTCTGCGCTGATTCTGATGAACCGATGCAACTTCTAAAGCTATGGTACAGAATCTGTGCTTATTAACTCTGTGTTAACTATTTTCGTCATTTTCTTAGTTTTTTTTAACTATTATGTCCCATTTAAGGATCGTCTTGATTGGAGAAACATCTAATTGTATTCCTCAAATGTAACTATTTACATAGCATTATAAAACCACATTGTGTCTCTGACACATGCTTATAACTACAACTGTCTTATATGGAAACCAAACTCACATGGACCAGCCAAATAACTGTGCGATTCTTATGTGTATTATTAATTATTATATCTACCATCGTACAATGAGTATGGAAGTAAACGCATCAGGGAGGAACTAACAAAAATATACATTTCTTTCAACTCTGAAAATATTTTCCTACAACCTTGTGTAAGTATCAACAAATTATCTGTATTGAGATAAAGTTGAGAAAACGAATAGGTGTTTTCTGTTGCATCAGTCCTTTCTAACGCGATGCAGGCTTCCTCAAACGATATCATACATAAAATACTGGAAGAAATACTATTCAGCTGTTCTTCGCACCAATCATCATATGCAAAATTGCAAGAAGTTCATTTCTGGATATTTTGTCATCATTGTTCAGATTATACATCTTCAAAGAAAATCTAAGTTTCTGTTCCCTTGAGTTTAGTTTGTTGTCTTTTTTTCCTTCTTAATAGACCGAAAATGTGCCAAGACCTGCATGAACTACAGAACATTTACCCTATCACTGCAACCTTCCTCAAAGAAGGCATAAACTATACGATCTCCAAGTGGATTGATTGCTATTTCTGGAATGCGCAAACATTCACTTCGGTTAAGGTTTCCACAATCCCCTTCGTCCAAACTTGTGAAGCGACTGTACAAGCGTTCTAGTTGATTTGGTGTAAAACCCGTTTCCTCCTGAAGCTGGCTATTTCCTCCTCGCGTAAAAGAAGTGATGAGCACCCCCATCCTCTGCGCCACGAAGCACTTTAGCGAGCGGGAACCGGCAGCGTTCAGCATAGTTGCACTAAGAAGGAACTCTGCCCGAATCTCTCCGTACGGTTAGAGATGCGCTGAGCAGGTGGCGACGTCAATATTCTACAATCTAAAAATGGTAGGGACCCCGTCTTCGATTTTTCAAGAGACGGATTCAGAAAGAATTTATGTTTTCTGTTTAAGATATGCATACTCTTTTTAAAATGGCAGCTATTCCTTAATTCAAATATGCGACTGGGTGATTGCTTTCTTTTTATTTAGGTTTATACATTCTATGCTGTAAATAATTCCTAATTGTCATAATAACAAATATTAGTGCCATTAGCGGTATAATTCATAAACAAAGAATGAAGCGTGGAACAAATTTATTGTATCTCGTATTGTATATGTGACCTGGATGTTTTTTTGTCTCAGGGTTATATGTACTTTTTTGTTGACATGAATACCCTTTTGCTAACTTAGTTTCAATATAAAATGTGGTTTATATAAAACAAAAGTGTAGCGTTCCATAAATATTATTAGTTTTGCGTTACAAGACTCTTTAGAAATATTTAAAGCTTACAAGATTATTAACAATGCTTTTATTAGCCAAAAAATCTCAAAAACATGAACTGTTCTGCGTTGCGGATTTATTTTTACTGTTTCAGTAAAAAGTTCTGTAGCACCAATATTTATATTTTTTTTATTTATTCGTTTATTACCAGGGAGCTAACTATATCTCATAAACTGGCTCACATTAGTGTGTGTTGTTTGAATTAATTATTTAAATACATTAATACTAATGATTTCGGATTTTTTATGCAAAACATTGATAAAGGAATTCTATCAGCAAAAACTGTCAGTAATAGAAATAAACATGTAAATATTACCAAAATTCCAGACATCTGCATTACCGTGCAACTACATTGACAATAGCGAGTTTCGCAAAAGATTATTACTTCGTTTCCCTCCATGCATACTACAATTTATTCTGAGAATGAAATCATCCACATTCCAGAAGCATTAACAAACCATGTGATCAAATTAGAAGTAGCATGTAGTGTGCGGGTAGCATGTCTGCCTCTCATTCAAGAGGTTGCTTAGTGTGAATTACCTGGACAAGATTTTTTTCGAGGTTTCTGATTACCCTGGAAACACAAATGTCGAGTAACTTTAATTTCCATAGACCATGAGATCAATTGGGCATCATGTCACCGATTCAATTCATTGTCCGATATGACCAACCGGATTGAAGAACGTTAAACTACAAAAAAGATTAAATAAAGAGAATAATACATATTTAAAAGTAGAAGAAAACGCAGATTTTTTACGTAAGACATTGCATATTTACTATGAATAAAAATTGTGCCAATTAGTAAGTGTTTAACTAAAGCAAGTACTTCCTCACTGAAGTTTTATTTGTCTATTATTCTAACTCGCTAAGGAAACATCTCTCTTTTCGAGCTAGAAGTAATCGATTGTAAAGTAAACAGTTTAACTGCCTCAAGCGCTTCCAAGCGGCATTGGAAGATATGAAGAGAATTACGTTCTCTAATGAAACTTTCTGTAATGGTTTATTGAATACCCTATTCTGTTACTGAAACAAGAGAAAAACATTACATTGCTCCACCATTTCTAAACGATGTTACATTTTGGTGATGGAATAAAGTAGAAAATAGTCTTTTGATGGTAAACTGCTTGTAAAATTTTTACTTTCTCTACACGTACTATGTACTATGTATAAGGGAAGTATTGTATCCTACCCAAAAATTCTACACAGAGATTTCACCGGAAATACACGTTTTAGGGTCTCCAGTATACAAAAATAAAAATATTTTTAGAAAGAGGTGTCGTGAACACGATAACTCAAAAGTGAAAAGTCTGTAAAATACCAAGCTTGATTTTTAAGTTCAGAACTTCCCGGAATGTGACACGAAGATTTTGGAAAAATCCCAACTCCCCAAACTACCCTTTACAAGGAAAATTTTTGATTTTCTCAAAAATGGCTCTGACGATTTTGATTGGAATATTGCATAATAAAGATATTTATATGGCAAATAAAATGTATATCTTGAATCTTCTGGAAATAGCCCCCAAATACCTCTTTATCCTGAATGGATTTTGCTGAATTATACGTAACTGGTAAACCGCAAGAAATAGACAAAAACTTACCCCAAAAAATGTAGATCACGTTAAAACACACAGTTTATCCCAGATACTTTTTTCATAGAATTGACCATTTCTGAGATATTCCTTGCTATTTGTTTCAGATTTAAAATACTTAAAGCTTTTCTCGTATGTAAAGTTGTAATCTCCTACCACTGCATAGAGACGGATTTCATATTGCAACCAGCTCTTTACGTTTTGACTATCACTTTAGCCTTTTGTACTCTCTTATTTCCCTTTTTGTTACAAGTAAGCAAGTAATTAAGCAAATTTATGCTAATGTTTATCCCGGTTATCATAAAGTAGATAGAAGAATATGTTTTTCAACGATAATTTGTTACAGCGATACAGAGAAAGTCATGTGAATGGAACACATTTTTTTGTTCATAACAACGCTGTCAATTACCACCGGAGATTTTAGCGTTGCCGGTGCGCCGGAATTTCGTCCCACAGTTCCTTTACACGTCAGTAAATCTACTGATATAGGGCTGTCGCTCTTAAGCACACTTAAAATCCATCGGAGTAGGCCACGATTGAACCTGCGCCTAGACGGCCCGGCTTCGATCCCAAGCGACTGCATGTGAGATTTGTGGTGAACAAAGCGGCGCAGGGGCGGGCTTTCTCCGGGTTCTCCGGTTTCCCCCGCCATTACATTCCACCGGGGCTCCATCTTCATGTATCATCAGTGTCATCCCCTGCGGTGCCAGAGCAGTAAAAGCGGGTGTTAAACACTACCAAATTGAATCTGGGATCAGAAAACAAGCTCCTACCCAACTGTGACACCGAACGATTAATCTTGCAAAAACAGGATAACCTTCAATTTTTAGCAAAAAGTTAGATACCTACATCTATTGTTGAAACAGTAAACCATTCCTTCTGAGTTCGGTTAATTACAAGGAAATCTATGTGACGAATACAGAGCTTATAATGTTTAATCATCCACTTCATTATTATCTGTTAGGAAGAGGAAATATCTCCTGTGCCGATCTATCTATCTTTTCATCGGTCTTCCAATGCACTTTTCCATATGATTGGTATTCATTTGTCATCTTGGGATATCGGGTTTTGTGCATCCTCTGCGAGTGCTTTGTCCATGTTTCTGTATAATGGTTTATTTTGAAATTTATAGAAATAATACCTAATGTCTCTTTGTTTTTTATTTTTTATTTTATCCATTATTGCACGTCCGTTAGTAGGTGTGAGCTAGTTCATATTTGTGGCACTTATTTTATCTCATTTCACGTTTCACAACCCTACAATAGGGTAGGAATTGCCGCATCTATTTCTTTTCCTGGTTTTCTTATTAATAGTCTTATTAATATTTAATGATTTTTAAGGAATTTAGATAATTTAAATTTAAATCATGATTGCCTAATTAAATCATAATTAGATCAATTGTTTTACTTGATTTTATTTTGTTATAATAAAAGTTTGCAAATAAGACAACATACACAGCAGACCGCACATACGATGTGAATGTGTAAGGTAGTATGGTAGTCTCTATGAATAATTTATTATTTGGCAATTGCAACGATTGATATTCGTTGGTCTGATAAAATGTGGGTTATCCCCTTTTTGTGAGCGCCATTTCAGGAGGAGGGTGGCCAATTGTAGAATCTGCTGCCTCTAAACAGAGAAGGAAACAAAGATGTTGTAAATAATATAGTACTTAATTTATAAAATAGAGAAGAAATCCAAGGTGATGTACATAACAGTCTACTAATTCATAAAACAGAGAAGAAATCCAAGGTGTTGTAGGCAACAGTCTACTTAATTCATAAAACAGGGAAGAAGTCCAAGGTGTTGTAAATAATAGACTGCTTAATTCATGAAACAAAGAAGAAATCCAAGATATTGTAAATAATAAAATACTTAATTCATAAAACAGAAAAGAGATCCAAGGTGATGTACATAACAGTCTACTAATTTATAAAATAGAGAAGAAATCTAAGGTGTTGTAAGTAACAGTATACTTAATTCTTAAAAAAGAAGAAATCCAAGGTTTTGTAAGTAATAGAATGCTTAATTCATAAAACAGAGAAGAAATCCAAGGTGTCTTAAATAATAGACTACTTAATTCATAAAACAAGGAAAACCAAGGTGTTGTAAATAAGGGACTATTTAATTCATAAAACAGAGAAGAAATCCAAGGTGTTGTAAATTACAGACTACTTCATAAAACACAGAAGAAATCCACGGTGTTGTAAATTACAGACTACTTCATAAAGCACAGAAGAAATCCAAGGTGTTGTAAATAATAGATTACTTAATTCATAAAACACAGAAGAAATCCAAGGTGTTGTAAATAATAGATTACTTAATTCATAAAACACAGAAGAAATCCAAGGTGTTGTAAATAATAGATTACTTAATTCATAAAACAGAGAAGAAATCCAGGTGTTGTAAATAATAGATTACTTAATTCATAAAACAGAAAAGAAATCCAAGGTGTTGTAAATAATAGATTACTTAATTCATAAAACACAGAAGAAATCCAAGGTGTTGTAAATAATAGATTACTTAATTCATAAAACAGAGAAGAAATCCAGGTGTTGTAAATAATAGACTACTTAATTCATAAAACAAAGAAGGTTGTCGTATACAATAGACTGCTTAATTCATATTTTGTCGTGTAACACTTTCAGCTAACCTCACGTTAGAGCAAAATGATGGCGTAGATCCTAGCACCAACTTTGATAACCGCCAGCATAACCTAGTTTGGAAACTAATTTAAGGTTGATCCAGTCGATTATAGAGGCTTGCGCGTAGTTATATTATTTTATATTTCTCTACAGCTTACGTAACGAGAGGGAGTACTGCATCGCACCCAAAATTATATGCAGACATCTCATAACGACAAAATTTTTGATCAATATGTAATAATTTTCTATGAATAATAATATATATTTTTAAATATATTATTCTTATTCATCATTAATTTACAGATTTGAGCACTATCTAAAAACCGTGTATGTTTCACTCACATTACATTCTCTGCATATTCTGCATCGAATTATTCTTACAAAAGTTTATTCTCCCCCGTACGTCGTGATAATCGAGATAAACACTAGCAGAATTAATGATTAACTTAGTTCCTTATAAGTAGAAGGAAAACAAAGGGATACGTTGGCCCAAAACTATAGTGAAATCTTTTAAAAGTGGTCCCTATGAGGTGCAATTGAAATTCCTTTCAGCTCTGGAGTATTAAAAAGGTTAGAATGCCCTTCCATTTGAGAAAACTCTAAGTATACTAACTTGTAGGTATATAGCAATAACAACGAATAGCAAGCAATATCTCCAAAATGGTACTCTGCAAAAAATGTATATGACATAAACCGTGTTATAACGAGATCTACTTGTTTTCTGTAGAAATATTGGTATTTAAGTTTAGAATCTTCCAAGGATACGACACGAAGATTTTGAATAAAATCCTCCGCCCCAAACTATCCTTTACATAGAAAAGCATTTGAACATTTAATTTTTTTAAAAAATGGCTTTATCGTTTTAGAGTAAAATACCGTACCTATATTTAAGATATTTACATGACAAATGAAATATATATTTTTAATATTCTGAGAATAAGCTCCTCATTCTGGATGAATTTTGTATAACTGGTAAATTGCGAAAGATAGACTAAAACTTACTACACAAAAATGCATATTTCTTTAAAACACACACACTTTATGTCAAATATATATTTTTTTCTTGGAGTTGAACATTTTTGAGATATTCCTTCTTATTGGTTTCACATTTAGAAGGCGGGGATTGGGCAACTCCTGGCAATGCAAAGAAACAGATTTCATCCACTTGGCAACCAGCTTTTAAAACATTTGATTATCGCTTTAGTATTGTCTAATTTTTTGTTTCCCTTCTAGTTACAACAATGTAAGTTATAAGAATAATTTCTGCTAATGTTTATCTCGATTATCTTGAAGTAAATAGAGAATAGCTTGTTACCAAGATGTAGAGATAGTCATGTGAAGGGAACTCATCAATTTTTTTTTCTTATAGTTGACCAGTTATGCAAAAACATCCAGAATAAACAGGACTTCAGAGGATATTCCATAAACATTCAATATATGTGTTTTATTTGTTGAATAAATATTTTTAGTGTACGGTATTTAATTAAAACCATAAGAGATTTTTTTTAAGAAATTAAAAATTGACGAAACATTTTTCATGGGAGGGGGATTTTTCTGAAAATCTTCGTGTCACATCCTTGGAAAATGCTGGAATCAATTATCAAGTTTGGCATTTAACCGAATTTTCGTTTGTGAGAGATATGTTGTTCACAGACACTCACAAGGACGGA
Source organism: Hymenopus coronatus (assembly GCA_030762935.1). Classification (NCBI taxonomy): domain Eukaryota; kingdom Metazoa; phylum Arthropoda; class Insecta; order Mantodea; family Hymenopodidae; genus Hymenopus; species Hymenopus coronatus. The sequence goes on from CM060890.1 coordinate 75,595,376, forward strand.
CACACACAGGCACGCGCTCTCTTACATAATAATATTTCTATAAAATAATCTTTTTTGTGAATACAGGGGACTCCAAAACGTGTATTTTCAGTAAAATCCCGGTATTCATTTTTGGATGAAATGCAATACTTTCTTTATGTCTTTTTTACTAAGTAGAGAAAATAAAAATATATGCTACACGTGTTAAAATTGGTTTCATTTTACCCGTAGGAGTGCGAAATACAACCTTAACGTTAATCCTAGTACATATTTATCTTATGGATTTTTTCTTTTATAGGTATCATTTATTAATCATTCTTCCATATTTGCTGGTATATTTTTGCATGGCTGGTAAGAAATAGTAATTTTTTATTTGTTTCTAACGCTCATTCTAATGACAGAATAAGAAATTCTGATTAATTCTTCAAGAATTTAATAACTTGTCTTTGGAGTACCAGCCACCTGTACTTTTGAATGTCATTTGCTTATAAACATGACCGTTCTTGTGGTAAAGTTAAAATAAAATGAATGTTTTAATAACTCAAATGCTAGATATGGTTCCGCAACATATATGATGGAACAGGTACTATGAATATGAACGCTGCTGCACTTCCTTTGTGTTAACGGAAGTGAAGGACTTCCATGAACAACTTCTGTGAGCAAGCTTTATTCTCCGCCCTCTTGAAACTTAATACCCTGTGAAGCAAGTTTACTGCGAAGTAACTTTGGAGAGATTATTTGCTACACGTGGCGAGATATACAAGTGACCTTTATACTCTCCAGCTTGTTGGCTCACCACCCAATCAAACCCATTACATGTCGTAAAGTTTATAGCAGGCTGTTCCATTTTGTTCAGCTGTCAAAGTAGTCGCGCGTAGGCCGCAATATTTTTCGGAGTTGGAGAGGAGAGCATGATAGTTAATATAGTGTAATTATAGCGAATGTCGTAGCACACGTGCTTGGGCTTTTTGCCTCTTCATTCAGCCGTGGCGACAACTTGCTACCAATTCCGAGCTGTATTGCATGTTGTAGGCAGACTCCGTCGAGTTGTGAGTTCTCTGCTGCACTCTGGTGCGTACTCAAGCTGGAAAAGCCTGCCTTCTAGACGGTTGGAAAGGCAGAATCATCCAGCTATCATATTCCCCATCACATCACTCGACAAATTGCATAAATTGGTTTTGCATTCGTTGTTAGCGAAGTTGGACCAACAGATTGAAAGGTAGCCTTGATTGTGGTTCTGCTGCATCTCATATTGGTACAGGAGTTGAAAGAGCATACCGGCCGCGCCGTGGCCGAGTGATCAGATCACCTGCCTCTCACCTGCAACCGCATGTGAGATTTGTGGTGGACAAAGTGGCGCAGGAGCGGGTTTTCTCCGGGTTCTCCGGTTTCCCCCGCCATCACATTCCACTGGGGCTCCATCTTCATGTGTCATCAGTGTCATCTCTTGCGGGGCCATAGCAGTAAAAGCGGGCGTTAAACACTATTAAAATAGTGGATACCTGTTTTATTTGATACTCTAGTCCGAAATTGGTTTGCCAAAAACAAATAGAGTAATATATAACATATAATAATGCTTAACAGCAAATATACATTAAAAAGGATATTTAAGCAAAATATTAAAGATATACAATCTAGAATTTCTATAACTGTAACGAAGTATTTGTAGTACACAGCGAGACAGAAATTCCATAAATTATTAATAGATACCAAAATAACTTAGAAAATATATCGCCGGTAAGGATTCATTTGTTCAATTATGAAATACATTCGTAATATTAAAGAGTACAATTTGTAGTGCAATAGTAAATTTAAGAAATAAATTGTTAAACCTACAAAATAAGTTAATCGTGGAAAATGTTTTAAAAGTAATAATAGTGATGTTCAAATGTTTAACTTATAATATTTCTATGTGATGCTGAGACATTTTCATAGAGATTGAACAACTCACCGAAGAAGACATATGGAAATATGTCTGTATAGTGCACTGAAAATCATTTTATTTAAACTTTGTAATTGGAATTGTAGTAATGGTTTAACTAATTGATAATAAAAGTAAATATCATAATTTATTCCTATTTGTATTCGAGACCACACCCAAGAGCAAAGATGGAATTTTATAAGTTGCACTTGCCTACGGCTACATGAGCTACTAAATCATTTCAAGGCATGTTCACATCTTGCACACAGGGTTACTGGTAATGCGGCTTATTAGGGCGCTTTTGGAAGTATGAAAGGCAAATGCAACGCGAGAAAGAACGTGTTAAAGTTTTCCTATTAGAATTTTCCTTTTTATTACATGTAGTATTCGCTTTTATAAAACCGTTAGCGTAAATCCAAGTTTTTCACTTGTTTATTCCTAAACCACAATCCGTGCTGACAAATCTATCTGTCGGATGTTAGTCTCGGGACCTAAAGGGTGATACATATGTACATTGCATAATTGATGGTATCATTATTAAAACTTGTTGGATTGGTTTTTGTTTGTTTCTAAGAAATGTCAATATTTTTGTTTTTAAAATTATATTAACCTTGATATGTTCTTTCTCGAACTACATCTCGTCATCATTGAATAATAGCTAATGTTAAAATTATTGTACCTGTAAATATAAGTTTTTCATTAAATTCATAGGAAAATTTAATATATCCAATTATTGCAATTATAATACTTCATGCCAATAGTAATATAGCTCACTTACTTACACTCCAAGGAAAAACAGGGATAAATTATTTTTAATACTAAATTGAACATCCGGTGACAATTTAATAATACAAAAGTCATTTGGTATGACTTATATTTTATGAAAAATAACTGCCCTCATTCTTGCAGAATAAGGCACATAGGGTAAAAATATCATCAAATTTACAGTAGAGGCCATGAAAATACAAAAAGCAGAACTAGAATATTTTGTGGCAGAATTGTGACTTTTTATAAGAACATTCAAGAAATTCCTTGAACAGCTAGTAGATATTACCAACGAAAAGGTGCAAAAGAATTGTTATTCAACAATTCCCAAGATAGATCGATTTTATAATCAGATTATAATCGCAGTCTTTGATTCTCAGCTGCTTTTTGTGCATCTGTATGGTCATTCTTGTGTCGGAGAATCAACTGTATCAGATTTTCGACTGCCGTCGAAGAAATTTTGTTCCTGGGTTATTGTATGAATACGCTAATGGATAGTCTAGAAATTTAGATGCCAAATGGAATAGTAATAAGCTAAATTTGGTGTCAATTTAAAATATAATCTTTATGTGTTTACGGCGTAGTGTGGCTGACACTCTCGTGTCACGCTGCTAGTTAGAGAAGCCACGAGACTAAGCATTTACAAAAAATCGCACTTAAGATCTGCTTCCTCTGCTCTCAGAACGATTTGTCGTGGAGTGGACTGAAAAAGAATTGCTATTCTTACTGAAATAAGCAACCTGTGCACTTCTCTGGTAAGAACTCGATGTACTCTCAATAAACTCGACAATAATTACAAGGGCACAGTTATAATGTACGCGTCACCTTTGTCTCCATTCTGAGTCGGTCTGTCTCCCACGCAGATATTCGGAGAATGAACAAGCTACATAGTAATTACTACCCGGGTTGAAACATTTGAAACTGGCTGGTAATACAAATGAAAATAACACATATACAACATTTTCTTTAGAATATATAGTTTTACATAATATCCAATTTTGTAGACTATTTACATTCAGATGTTACTCTCTCGTAGCTGGTTGCTACGTTATTACTCTTTAATGATTTCACGCGAATGCGCTGGTAAGAGACGGCAAATAACCTTTACTTACTTGCTTCCAGCACATACATGCATGTCAACCATTATTGGCGTGCTTATGGTAACATTTTCCTTTAAACAAAACAATGAACTAGCCCTTGCCCAATTATATTGTCTCACAGACAACTCAACGGTAATTCAAAATCTTCTCTTGCTTCTAACCAGGTAAAAACTTGATACCAACGTTTCGAAGAAGTGCATCTTCCTCGTCTTTAGGGTGAACTGATGGATTGAGCTTGCGGAGATTGAGCTGGAATGAAGCTAACATCTGATTGGTTCGCGTGATATTATGGCCATGTTGAATTAATACGTCGCCAGGAAAGAAATTGCGCCTTTTGAGGGCTCTCATAGTCCCCTTGTTAATCTACGCCTGTGAGATCTGGGGCATGGCGGCAGACTCTGGTCTACCATACCTGGAGGACGAGATTAAGCGTCGGTCAACAAAATTCAACGAAGGGTTACCATTCTATCGGAGCGCCCTCGTTAGGTCTCTTGGGGATTACGATCCCACAAACCGCCGCTTCAGGCGATACCGGCTTCCCCGCATGGCTTGCGGGCATCCCCGGTAACGAAGAAGCACCTCCAACAGCTGCTACGGCTAAGCCCCTTATAATCGTTCAAGAGTTGCTTGGATTCAAAATTAAAACCTCAAAACAAACATTTTGATAAACACACGCCAGCGGTGCACAAGGGCCGTTGCACCATCATAAGCAACCGCCAAGGGGCAACACTTGTCTCCTCCCGTCACTCCACAATCCCAACACTCACCCGCCATGCTGCAAAAACCCACAATCCCGTCAGAACGTGGTTAAGTTCTCTCTCCGAGAACAGGGACACGTCTATCACACCTCGGGCTGCCCTCAGCCTGCCAATTGCTCTGGCGTTCAGTTCCTATTTTAACTCAACGGTAGTTTGCTACACAATCCTCTCCACCAGGTAGAAGGTCAACCATGTTGAGCAGCAGTCAATTAAAAGTCTGGAGAAAAGTTTCCATATCTAAACTTTACATTAATCTAAGTTAACCATTAATTCACTGTAATAATTTATCAATTGTCATGCCCTCACGTTGCTTAAAAATAAAGAAATCGCCTGGTGGTTTTGAACAATGGCGACCGCTTGTTAATAAAGGTTGACATTGTCCAAGAATAATGCATTTTTACTACTCTAGCTGCAGCTATAGTCATTTCAAAACTTGTAAAGTTTGCAGCTATCTTCATAAAGACATAGATAGCTATGTCCAGCGTGCTCAGAAATACAATGCTGAAGGAAAATGCCTCTAAATTTCTCCACAGTGAAATAGAAACCTTGTGTTCAAGTTTTATGACAGAGAAAGTTATTTTCGTCAACATTTCTCTTGCTACTTTTCAGAAACTGTAAGTTCTTCCTTGCTAAAAGTAAATAAACATCCTTGTCACCAGTTTCAACCAAAATCACTCAAAACTGTTCCTACAAAAAATGTGTGCTCATACGAGTAGAACTAATTAAAGACGCCGAATAAAGCACTTATTCATTAATTATGATTAAACACACACATAATATAATCTTTAATATGTTAATATGTTTTCTACTAATTACCTTAGTAATTAGAGAAAGAATTGTATTCGATATGACGATTTCACTCGAAATGCACATTTTAAGTTCTAAAGCCAAAAGAGAGAATTTTAGAAAAAGGCTCGCGTGTCTGTGAACAACATAACTCAAAAACGAAAGTCGTTTAAATACCAATATGTGTTTGACATCTATAAAAGATCAGGTACGAGGATTTTAAACGAAATTTCCTGCACAAAAGTACTCATTAGATAGAACATTGTTAGATATATTTTTACTTTCTCTACACGTACTATGTACATAGTGTATAGAGAAGGTATTGTATTGCACCCAAAAATTCGATACGGAGATTTCACCGTAAATACATATTTTGGGTCATACTGAATCCCAAAAAAAGAAAAAAAGAAAAAAAGAAATTAGAATAAGGTCCGTGTTTGTGTGTATGCGTATGTGTGTGTGTGTGTATTTCAGTATTTCAAGAAAATCCTCCCACCCCCAACTACGCTTTACATGAAAATCTTTTAGAAAATTTTGATTTTCTCAAAAATGGCTCTAACAATGTTGATTAAAATCCCTGTATATTGAATATATTTACATAACAAATAAAATGTATATCTATTGTTGGAATAGCGTCTGAAGATCTCTTATTCTGCATAGTTTTTATTGAATTTTGCATAACTAGTGAAACGTAAGAGATAATAAAAAAAAACTTATTACATAAAAAATTAAGATCTCGATAAAATACACACATTTGTCATGTACATTTTTTTCGCGGAGTTAACAGTTTTAGAGATATTCCTTGTTATTTGTTTTTGTTTTAAAATACTTAAAACTTTTCTCACCCTGGAACTTGTCAACCCTTGGTCACGCAAAAAAACGGATTTCAATCCCATAGTAACTACATTTTAAAATATTTCGCTGTCGGTTTATCCTGGTGTATTCCCTTCTTTCCCTTCTATTTATAAGGAACGAAGTAATAAAACCGTTTCTGCTAATGTTTTAATATAAAATAGAAGAATAAGCTTATTAACAATAATGTTTTACAGAAATGTAGAGAAATTCATGTGAATGGAGTACATCAGATCTTTTATATCATTCTAATGATTTTTGTTAAACTACAACGTATTTGATATCTGTACGAATAACAAAATGACATATATTTTGGATTTCCTGCCCGTAGCCTCCATTTTGAATGGATTTTCTCCAATTGATATACTTTAACTACATAAAGGTGTACTAATACATTTTTAAAGTATATATTTGTTGAAAAAGTTTTGTGGTATTTCCGAAATAGTATTTATTAATTCAAAATTTCAAAAATGTATTTTTCTTTAAGTACAAGTTCGCTATTTGTAAAACTGTTAACAAAAACTACCAGGTTAAAGGACGTTAAAATACTAAACATTTTTTTTTAAAAAAAAACTTTGCAACACTTTCTCCTTTTTGAAATACTTGTTCTCTATTTTGTTTTTCGTGAGGCAAAGCACGTGAATATTAAAGCTAGCTAATAGCAATCCTTTATAAACATTTTACTTTCGCTTTGATCTTCTCTGCTCTTTAAAATAAATGGTACTTAAACTATTTTATCTCAAATATCATGAAGTAGATAGAATAAGAAACATCAAAGGAAACTACAGAGAAATTAATGAGAATGTATCACGTCATATTTCATGGCTTTTACAACACTGAATATCATGAAATGTTACTAAATTAAACTGATTAATATTAATTTTATGTCAGTGAATTGTTACTGGGAATTATAAAGGTGTTCTGGTGATAGACGTATATTCTAGTGTGTCCAGAAGAAAGTTCTCCTAATGTAACAATCCTTTTGAGCATATAATAATCATCTTCATCCTGAATGTTGTTAATTCGTTAGGAACCTGATACTGCGGGATCATCTCTTTTCTTTAGACAGTATCAGACCTGGTAAAGGCAACATTACTTTGAAGTGAGAGCTGTCAACTGTTTTCTCCAACAGTTAATCCTCTCTGGTAGAAAACCCCCACTTTGAGAGAGAATCTTCGCAGACTTACTCCGAGCTTCATTTTGTGTGATCCTGGAATAAACAACACCAGGCCAAGTGTTTATTTGCCACATTGTCAAGCTAAGTGAAGACAGAGATTAGGGGGTTTAACGAAGTAAACCTATAGTTTCATATCCCTAGCGCTTGTCGCAAAATTAACAAAGGTGCCAGTTACGAAGATGCTTCTTCGGAGAGCAGAAACCTCCTGTTACTTTTATCACTGTTACCATGACCTGTGACGTTGGTAAGCTTTGTACGAACCTCATTCAGCTTTAAACTAGGATTACGTGAGTAACGCGTGCACTTAACTATGCCTTTTAGTTTCTCTACACGTACTATGTACATAGTGTATAGAGAAGGTATTGTAATTCACCCAAAAACTCGATACCGAGATTCCACCGGAAATACATGTTTTGGAACACCCTGAATCCAAAAAAGCATATCTGGAAAAAGTTACGTGTGTGTGCATGTGTGTGTGTCTGTGGACAGCATAGCTCAAAAACGAAAAGACGGTTAAATACAAAATTCGGTATTTAAGTTTGGTATCTTCTAAGGATACGACACGAAGATTTTCAAGAAAATCCCCCACCCCCAACTACCCTTTACATGGAACTTTTTCGAAAATTTTGATTTTCTCAAAAATAGCTGTAATGATTTAGATTAAAATATCGTACATTAAAGATATTTACCTGAAAAATAAAACGTATATCTTGAATTTTCTGGGAATAGCCACTGAAGACTACTTTATTCTGGATGAATTTTACGGAATTTTGCACAACTACTAAACCATTAAAGATGGAAAAAAACCTACAACACAAAAAATGTAAAGCACGTTAAAGCACACAATTTATGTTGTATACATTTGTTTTCGTGGAGTTGATCGTTTTTGAGATATTTCTTGTTTTTGGTTTCAGCTGTGAAAATCTATACTTTTCTCACACAGGAATTTGTCAACTCCTATCCATGCAAACAATGGAGCTTCAGTCACAAAGCAACCAGCTTTTGGCTATCACTTTAGTCTATGCTACTCCCTTATTTCTCTTTTATTTACAAGGAACCAAGTAATAACACTATTTCTGCTAATTTTTTCCCGATTAGTATAAAGTAAATAGAAGAATAAGCTTTTTAACAATAATTTGTTGCAGAGATGTAGAGAAATTCATGTGAATGAAACACATAAGACTTTTTATGTTTGACTTATCGATATTTAGTTTGGCGTAATTTGCGGCACGTTGCGTAACATTACAATTAATCTAGCAGTCTGCATGGGACAAAATAATAGGAGTATCTAATTAATTTAAATATTAATGAAACAAATTTCACTTATTTTCTGTGATTAAAACATATCTTCTTCGAATGGAATACAACACACACGAACTTTGGGATACATTAAGTGCAGATGAATCTGAATAAGAGATTTTCGCGACACCATAATGAGGTGTAATCAAGATTTGCTCTTTTTCTGCCTCTAGCGGATGTTAAAAGTCAGTAAAAACAAGGCCAACTGTGTAGTAGCAAACCCCAACGTTGTATCAACAGAAGAAAAAAAACCTGATTGTTCCATTCATACGACTTTCTCTAGCTGTTACACAAGCAACTTTCCTTACAAAAGAATAATCTCATATCTACGACATTCTAATCAAGGTAAACATTAGCAGAACTGGTTTTAATACTTTATCCTTGTAAATAGAAGGGATTTAAAATCTGGTTCTATGTGAAACATTTGAAGTTCGGTTCGCTTTACGTGGCCTGCAGTCACACAAGAGAGATGAAACGAAACATCACTTCCGGTTTGAGAAAAGTTTAAGTAGTTAAAAATTGAAACCAATAACTCGGAATATCTCGAAAACAGCCAAATCTACAGCAAAAACGAGTATGACATAAATTATGTATTTTAATGAGATGTAAATGTTTTTTGCAGTAAGTTTTCGTCTACTTCTTACGGCTTAACAGTAAATTGTTAAAAATTGAAACCAATAACTCGGAATATCTCGAAAACAGCCAAATCTACAGCAAAAACGAGTATGACATAAATTATGTATTTTAATGAGATGTAAATGTTTTTTGCAGTAAGTTTTCGTCTACTTCTTACGGCTTAACAGTAAATTTAATGAACAGGTCTTCAGATGCTATTCCCATTTTATTTCTCATCTAAGCATCTTTAATATACGGTATTTTAATCAAAATCGTTAGCGCCATTTTTGATAAAATAAACATTTTCGAGATTTTTTCCATGTAAAGGGTGTTAGGGTGTAAGGGGATTTTTTTTCTGAAAATCTTCGTGTCGCATCATTGAAAGATACTAAACAAATACCAAGTTTGGTATTTTACGATCTTTTAGTTTTTGAGCTATGCTGTTCACAGACACACACACACGAATCTTTTTCTAAAAATTATTTTTTTCATTCAGAGTATCCAAAAATATCTATTTCCGGTATCGAAATTTTGCATGCGGCACAATACCTCCTCTATACCCTAAGTACAGAGCACGTGAAGAGAAAATAAAAATATGATGTGTTCCATTTGCATTACTTTCTCTCTCTGTTCCAAATACTTATTCTTACTTATTCTTACCTTTTATTCTTACATTTATTTATGACTCTTGAGTAAAAAGCAGTGTAGCAGAAGGAGATAAGTCCCAGAAATACCCAATAAAATGTTATATATACCAAAGAAAATAAATATGAAAAAACCAATCATGGGACATTTCAAAGAAAGAAAACAATTCTGATTTGTTGTATTAAATAACTTTCTCGACGTATTCTGGAGCAAACTGTTCTTGAAAAATGTATTCTGTTATCTACTTCAGTCTAATACAGGTAAAATTTAGAAGGAATAACCTTAATAGGTATTTTCCTTGCAAACACGCAGCGATAAGGGATTACACAGGACTACAGATATGGTGAACTCTTTTAGAAGCTCCTCGCTATAGAATTACATTCCATTTTCCTTGTATAGCCAGGATGAAAATAGCTTAATAATGAACTTTTCTCAAATGGGAAGTCAAGTATTGGAACGTTAAAACCAATAAGAAGGCAAATTTGAAAATGATCAACTCTACAAAAATGTGTTCATGGGATACAAATTATGTGCTTTAAAGGTTTACATTTTTTGTGCAGTAAGATTTTGTCTATTTTATACAGTTTACCAATTATGTAAAAATCATCCAGAATTATGAGGGTTTCAGAGACTATTCCCAGTAAATTTAACATATACAATTAATTTATGATAAAATAACTTAAACATATAATATTTTAATCAAAATTGTTTGAACATCGCATTCCTAGAATTTGCTGAACTTATGGTATTTAGCTAACTTTTCAGTCTGACTCTAACTATCCAACTCCTGTCCTACACACGACTTGTGAGAAAAAACATATATACCAATTGACCACAATAGTTGGCTAAATTATAAATCCTAGGACAACATTGTAAGTCGCCATTGGGATTCTCATCTCAAAATAATTTGAGAACACCTTGTTTTTCACCGGAAAACATGCAAGTCAGTTGAGAAGCTCAATGCTATGCCGGCATGTTGCCATGGTAGCTCAGAGGCAGAGCAACAGGCTAAAGATCGGGAGATCAGTGGTCCAAATCCCAGCTATGGCATTGCATTTTTCAGTCTGACTCTACCTATCCAACTCCTGTCCTACATACGGTTTGTGTCAAAAAATTAATCCAATAGCATTTCTTTTCTGAATTATGCTGTTCAAAGGGCTCAAGACGTGTATTTCCGGTAAAATCTCGGGTGGAATACAATATTCCATTATTATACGTGGTAGAGAAATTGAATCATAGTAAGTCTTAAATTTGCGGTTTAGAGGGTCAGATTGGTCAATAATTTCAATCATGTTAAAGAAGAAGATTTCTATTTTACACTTAGAAACTGAAACTGAATCTCTCAGAGTTCTGAGAACAAAACTCCACCTTCATGAAATAACTACGTTTGGCTTGTAGTCATGTGTTCTTTATTGACTTTATTTACATTCTCACTGGTGAAAGTATTTAATAACCAAGGAGGTTGTGACAGACAGTATGCAAGGAGAGAAAGCACCGCCAGATATGTGGGTACTCGCAGGTGAAACCTATAAGCTTAGAGCTGGAAACAAACACCTCCCCTGAGCCTTTCCTTATACTGGCACTCTACTAGATCTTGTGTGAGGCATTCTCTGGTAGTTCCAAGTCTCAGTCACTAATATCATACATTTTATCTCTCCAGTCTCCTGGACGTAGAGTGGAAGCGGTGGTATAAAGGCCACACTCGGCTGTGAAAATAATATTATTTTCTCTACTTAATACATAGTACAAAGGCAGAGAAAGTATTGCACACCACTCGAAAATTCGATGCAGAGATTTTGTTGGAAATACACATTTTAGGGTTCCCTTTATAAAAGAAGAAGAATTTTTACTTTCTCTTCATGCACTATGTACATGAATGAATGAATGAATGAATAAGTGTATTTATTGACATAGCAATATCATACATAGAATTTCAACAATCGCACGGGTCCACAGACCGTACGTGCTTTTGTAATACACATTACAAGCAATATTAAAAAAACAACCATAACAAAGAATTAAAAGAGTAAACACGAAAATAAAAAGACAAAGGAAATACACAGTCCAAAGCATTATTAAACAACAATAAAGAATTAAGAGTGAACCCGAAAATAAAAATACAAGGATATTCAAATATAGCAATTTAAATTTACAGCACAGACTACACCTTCATAAATGCACCCTCTTATAATAGAAAATTACACTTAAAAGACATATATACACATAATATATACAACATATATAAAACCATAGCACAACAGTGACCTAAGTATGACATAATATATATGTATGTAGAACAATGTAGTCACTTTTGTTTAGTTGATCTTATTCCTCCCCCCCCCCCTTCTCTATTGTCAGCCTCCTCAGATCTCAGCTGTCTTGGCTTAAGTATAAATTTACCTAGCCCGTCCATGTGTTCCGTGCCTGCCAGTAGCGTACAACATGCTTCTAGCCCTACATTCGCAGTGGTAAAAAATCGCGGCAAATATTTTTCCCGCCATTCCTACGTACCCCTACATCTTGCCAAGATGTGAGTCCACGACTCTTCCTCCTCGCAAATGGGACAGATTCTCGTACCATTCTCGTCAGAAATGTTCGTGCTTCTCCATGCTCCTAGTCTAATCCACGCGAGCCCCTCTCAAATGAGTTTGGTACCTGTTTTGATGTATTGCTCCATACCCCACTCCGATTTCAGCCCAGACTGTACTTCTAAAGACACCTTCTCTGTGCATTGAGCAATTATTTACTGTCTGTCAATATCACAGAGGTGGTTCTTAATTTTTCTCCAAATACTTCGCCTGTTTTCCTGCCCCGCCATCCAAATGTCTCCCATTCCAATGGTTTCCAACCCTTTCTTTAATTTTGATGCCCACGTCGAATTACCTTCCATTCGCAACTGTTCACGGTAGCACTATGTGCATAGTGTACAGAGATACACCCAAAAATTCCATTCCATACCGATATTTCAACGGAAATAAACGTTTGGGTCCCCCTTAAATTTTTTTTTTTTGAAAAACGTCCATGTCTGCGTGTGTGACTGTGTACAGCATAGCTCAAAAATAAAAAGACCGTTAACCACCAAACTTGATATTTAAGTTTGGTATCTTCCAAGGATGCGATATGAAGATTTTCAAGAAAATCCTCCAGCCCAAACGACCCTTTACATAATACATTTTTCTAAAATGTTGATTTTCTCAAAATGGCTCTATGATTTTGATATGTTTAAAATATTTTTATGGGAAATGAAATGTATATCTTGCATTTTCTGGCAATAGCTTCTGGATGACTTTTATATAACTGAAAAACCGTAACAGATAAAATATAGATCTGATTAAAATACACAATTTATGCCATATACATTTTTTGTAGAGTTAACCGTTTTCGAGATATTCCAGGATTATTACTTTCAATTTTAGGCACTTAAACTTTTCTCAAACAGACATCTTTCTTCTCGTTTATTGTTTGTTTACTCCTGGCAAGCATTTCAATTGTTTCACATAGCGACCGGCTTTTAAAGGACGAGACTATCGCTTTAGCCTGTGCAATTTCTTATTTCCTTTCTACTTACAAGGAAGCTAGTGATAACATTAATTCTGTTTATATTTATATTAATTAGCATGGAGTAGTTACCAGATTAATGTTTTGAATAAAATGTTTGTTTACCGAACAGCTAGAGGACATCATGTGAATAGAACACATTATATTTTGTCCCCTACTACTTACGGGGAACCAAATAATAAGGGCAATTTCTACTAATGTTTGTCTCGATTATCATGAAATACATAGAAAAATAAGCCTTTATAACAATGATCTGTTTCCGAGGTGTAGAAAAATTATGTGAATGGAAGACGTCAGATTTTTATAAAAGATCCATGTATATGTGTATGTGTTTGTGTGAACACATAACTTAAAAACAAAAATATAATTACCAAACTTAGTATTTAAGTTTAATATCTTTCAAGAATGTGACACGAAGATTTTTAATAAAATCTCCCCACTACAAACTACCCTTGGAAATCATTTCTAAAACTTTTAGTCTCTCAAGAAAGGCTCTACCGTATTTGATTAAAATAGCGTATATTAAAGATATTTAAATTACGAATAAAATTTATATTTTGAATTTTCTGGGAATAGCTAAGAAGATTTCTTCATTATGGATGAATTTTTCTGAGTTTTGGATAACTAGTAAACCGTAGGAGATAGACAAAAGCCTACTACACAAAATATGCCAATCTAACACACGATTTATGTTATATACATTTTTTCCACTGAGTTGACCATTTCCGAGATATTCATTAATATTTATTTCAGCTTTAAAATAATTTAACTTTTCTCTGAATTTGACAACATTATGGGAATTTTTCAGCTCCTGACCATGCAAAGAAACGAATTTCAATCAAATAGTAACCATTTTTTAAAATATTTAACTATTGCTTTAGCATTGTGTACACCCTTATTTCCCCTTTACTTAAAAGAAGCAAGTAATAAGAACATTTCTGCTAATTACTTTCTCTACACGTACTATCTACATAATGTATAGAGAAGGTATTGCACTCCACCAAAAAATTCGATACCAAGATTTCACCGGAAATATGTTTTTGGGTCCCCTGTATCCAAAAAAAAAAAAAACAGTTTCGAAAAATGGGCCTTAAGTGTGTGTGTGTGTGTCCATGTGTCTGTGAATACGATAACTCAAAAACGAAAAGTCGGTAAAATACTAAACTTGGTATTTAAGTTTAGTATCTTCCGGGAATGTGACACGAAGATTTTGAGAAAAATACCCCCACCCCCAACTACCCTTTACATGGAATTTTTTTCGAAAATGTTGATTTTCTGAAAATGGCTCTAACGATTTTTATTAAAATATCGTATATCAAAGATATTTACCGCACAAAAAATGTATATTTTTAATTTTCTGGGAATGGCCTCTGAAGACTACTTTATTCTGATTGAAATTTACGGAATTTTGCATAACTGCCAAAGCATAAGAAATGGACAAAAAGCTACCACGCAAAAAATGTAGAGCACATTAAAACTCAGAATTTATGTTGTATACTTTTTTTTCGTGGAGTTGATCGTTTTTGAGACATTCCTTGTTTTTGGTTTCACCTTCAAAAACTTAACTTTTCTCATAAAGGAATTTGTCAACACCTGTCCATACAAACAAAGGAACTTTAGTCATATAGCAACCAGTTTTTGACTATCACTTTAACCTATGGTACTTCCTTATTTCTCTTCTACTTACAAGGAAGCAAGTAATAAGACTATTTCCGCTATTTTTATTTTTCGATTAACATGAAATAAATAAAAGCATAAGCTTTTTAACGATAATTTGTTGCACAGATGTACAGAAAATCATGTGAATGGAACAAATAAATTTGTTTTTAATTCAATTATCTTTTAAGATATAAAAATAAGATTTTAACAATCATTTGTTACAGAGATGTAGAGAAAAATATGTGATTAGGAGTCCTCAGATTTTTTCTTCTGTATCACATATAAATGTGGCCAAAATGGACAGAAGAATTTCTATTGCCACGGATAAACTCTCGTCCTCACCCTCTACAAGCGTCGAGAAAATTGTAGCTACTGTTTAGCAGGATACTTTAATATTTGCCCAACTGCCTTTGGTTAACAATCAACTTAAATCTTGTATTCTATGCTAAATTTGATTTTTCATTCCATTAGTTTGGTTATTCTCTTCGATAATGGCAATAAGTAATTTTTGTGTACATGTCCCTGACAAAAGGTCTCATATAAATGTAGCTGAAGGTAATGTCTAGTTAAACAAACGTAAGAATATCATTCGTTCCTTCCTCTAGAATGCCGAATAATGCCCCTTGGTACCTAACAATTGTAGCGAAACTCTTTCAATGCTGTGCGACTCGCACATACATTTCACAACGATTATAAAATGACGCATTGTTTAGTTCTTATACACCTGTTTGTTTTTCAGACAGTCGCATAGAGAACTGATGTGGCTGAAAGTTGGTTACCTACAGATGGTAACCTTACGCAGAGAAAACCACTATTATAATCTAGGGAAATGTGATGGTTTTTTTATGCATGCGTGTGCTCGTAGTAGGTAGAGAAGGGCATTCAACTGGAAATGCACGTTTTGAACATCCCTCATTAAAAAAAATGTTTTAAAGAAATGAACGTGAGTGTGTGAGTGTATTTCTCTCTGTCTTGCTTTTTCTGTGTGTGTTTGTGTGAAGCATATCAAAAACTAAAAACTTCGTTACATACTGGTATAAAATACGACCGACTAGAGGATTTTCCCCATTTCAAACTACCCTTTCATATGAAACGTTTTTCGAAATTGTTAATTTTTCCAAAATGATTCCAAATGTTTAAGAAATGTTTAACAATAAAATGTATATTTTGAAATACCTGCATATAACCTCTGAAATCAACTTTATTCTAAATGGTTTTTGCATACGTGGTGAAGCATTAGGGATAAACAAAATCCTATCATGTGAGAATGTGGATATTTAAAGCACCCAATTTATGTAAAATACATGTTTTGTGGATTTTTTGGAGTTCCGAAATACTCCTTGTTACTGATTACAATTATAAAATACTTATACTTTTTCTCAAATTGGAAGTTCATACCGTCATATTTCGTGGTACTCCACGGGGTTTGGTTCTTCGGACCGGATTATCAGTGAATTACTTCTCTGCTGCAAATACACATTCGTGGATCACAACAAAACCATTGCGAACTTACGTCTTGTTCTCAAAGATGTGGGGAGTATGGAGTCAGTGGCATTTAAGCGGAGCAAACATGATCTAGTGAGTGTTGAGAAATAAGATGCGTGTTGCCCATATACTATTCTCAAACGGAAAGTCTTTACTTATCTACTTCTCTTTCTCTGGTCAAGCAAAGAGGACTGGATGTCAAAGATATCACGCAGCGAACAGCTCCTAAGAGATTTGACTATCCCTACAGCCTGCTGTATACAAGAATAGTACATTTAAGTCTAATCTAGCTACGTATGTAAATAGAACTAACATACCTCCTAAATATAAACACTATTTACATTGTATCTGAAAGGAAACAATAGCAAGCGACCTTCTACAAACGCTAATCTTGAGTAACATGAAATAGATAAAATAATAACATTTTTAAGAATATTTTGTTGATTGAAGGGTAAAGAAAATCATGTGAATATAACTCTTCAAATTTTTAATTTATTTGTTACTTTTTCTATCTCCTACATATAGTAAATAAGAGGAGGTACTGAATTCTACCCAAAATTTCACCATCCAGACATCACCGAAAATATCCTTTTGGGATCCCTGAAGCCAAAATATTTTCACGATAATTGCGTTATGCATCTTTATAATATATAAGGGAAGTAATGTCATTACGATGAAAAATTATGAATCTGTAAATGAAAATCGTTAGACATCGTTTGCCCCCAAATTTTCCTCGATCAGTTACAGCATGATATCATGCAACAGTGATTATATAATTCTACACTCATATAATGATCTCCGCTTTTAAATTTGCAGGGATTTGGTTTTTTCCTCTAATGCTATTAAAATTCATTTTAATACTGCTATAAAATTCCGTCTACTTTCCGTTCGCTCATCATTATAAAATTAAATTGAATAAATGTGATATGTTTATAATATGACTACAGAGAGAGAGAGAGATTTATATTCAATATATTTTGTAAATCTATTTGTAAACGTTAATTAACGACAGCTTAACTTGAAACTGGAGAAATATTTTATTTACAGCATAACTCTTCTGTGCGCATTAATTTTGACATATAAATAATGACAGCATCGTCGTAAATGAAGATGATTTTTATTTGATAAACACAGAAGATGTATTACAGTAAACCAGACATTTAAATCATTACGCAGGATGTATTGCTTAGGTCAGATACTTTTTTGTTGAAACACTACAGTATTGGATGTTGAACAAACTTAAGGTGATGCAGCTCAGAAATGTGACTAAAAATTAACCTTTTCATATTAAAATAATATACATTTTAAAATTTAAGAAAACATCGATTTTTCCCACTTGGCGCACTGTAACCCCCATTTAACTGAATATATAAATGGGTAGATGCATGCTTGTTAAAAAGTACCATCAAGCTTTAACATTTTTTTCTCGCAAACTATCCACACTTTTCTATACTCAAAAAATCCAGAAGCTTTTATTCGATCAACACATTTTCTTAAATGGAATGTTATAATTCAAATCTGATTTTCACTTTTTTTTTCTAAATGTGTGTAGAATCTCTCTGACCTCGTATATTTTGGCTCTGTAAGGAATATTCAGTAATCATGGCTTAGAAATTTCTTTAACAGACGTTGTATAGTACAGCAATTAAATCGAAGACAAAAAAAAAAAAAAAAAAAAAAAAATCCAAGAACGAAGCAATGAAAAGGAACAATAAATCCTTTTATACGATTGAACCGTCGTTCTTGAGTAGGCTTGGTATGCACTTCTGTACTGGATGGCCGTGGCCGTGAATTCGACCTTTTACTATTTCAATAGCCTAGTGAAGAACCTCCATTAGTCCTCACATACAGCACTGAGCTACTTGCTAATCGAGCGGGAAATCTGCGTGGGAGTATATGAGAGTGACATATGGATGACCCAAGTTCGATTCCAATTCAACCTTATTTTTCGTGTTTTTCTCTGGTCGGTAGGCGGAAGTTCCGATGACTCATCTATCAGATTTTTTTTTTTTTTTAATATTTCCCTTTTATTCCGTTTCCTTCCTATATAAGAAATTTCATTCTAGGCGGTGTGGAGGTGCCGAAACGGCGCGGAAGCTTGCTCAAAGAAAATAATGTTCCCGTGGACTCTAAAGGGTGGCTTGGTTAACGGCCGTTCATCTCCCTCATCGCAATGAGACAGGTCTTGTAGCCTTTGTGGCCTGTTTCTCCCTGAAGTGACAGATCTAAGCAGCCGCATGTACGAGGTGTCCTTCTCAGTAGGTCCCGTATATGATCATACCTTACTGACAGGTAAGGTCAGAAATGCAAAATTTAAAAACAAAATACCCTTCGGGGTAACAATTTTTCCAGTGTTATATTAAACACTGTAATAAAACGCATATATTCTTCACTAAGAAATTTTTAAGCTTTTTCCTACTGCTCATTATTCTAATACCTCTATCATTTGTTCCTGAAACCTGGGAGGTAAATAATCATCCGAGAGGAATTATTACTTTATTCATCTCTATCGAATGAACGTTAGTGTTGTAAAAAAACTGCTATGAAATTCGTAAGCACGATTAGTTTTCTCCCCTTGTTTGGTGGTGAAAATTGCTCAAGTATAAAATTACTGATGTTTTGTACTACTGCGCTGTTTTTAACACCAGGAGACTTTCTTATCTGCCTTTAAGGACAATAACACTGCCTCGCTTCCGAAACACTCTATAAATATGTCTGCTAGCTCCTCAACGCAATGCAATATCTGGCCAGTGGAAGCTACTGACCTGACAATGTTACAGTATCAGTGTGCAGCATGTGAATATCTACATCATGTTATCACACGGGCGCTGCTGGGCATTACTACGAGTAATAATGAACACACTGAAAATAAAACGTGTTTTAAAATTAAATATGTCAGTGTATATTTTTGTAGTTTCTTCTCGGAGAGTACACAGACATAAAATATAAGACGTCGCCGGGAAATGTAGGATGCAGTCATTCTCTTTAAAAGCCAGCTGTAAATATCATCAGTGACTGAGTAAGAGCAGAATTTCATAGAAGACGATTTGCATGCAGTTAGAAATCTACGAAATAACGTTTCAGGAAATCAACGTTATGTCAAATAATAAAACATTCTAAATCCTGAAGTATTCATTACGAACTTTCTGAAACGTGTATTTCATGATTACAGTAAATATGCTTCAGTCGAACCTTCGAGAGTGTTTCTCACTAGACATAAATTATGCATAGAGAAAGAGTGAGACAAAGACAAAGACAGACGGATGTGTAGATGGACGAACGGATGGATTGGGTACCATTCTTGGCTTCACATTACTTAAATTTATTATACAAATACTTAGTGCATAGATTATTGTCCGTAAAGGCATATTCAAGATATAGGTTTAAGTAACACAAACAAAAAGAAGAAAACAGACACAATATAAAATATTCAATTGCCTCTAATTTTATTTGGCTTCGCACCTTCAGCCAGGAAGTTTTCCATGTTTTGGCAGTTCCTCCGATCAACCAGTAGATCCCAACATGTCGCCGGTCGCCACGGCCGCGCTCGCCAAGGCGCTTTGGTGCTTTTCAGCGCAGGGGATCGTGGGTTCGAGTCCCCCCTTGGGCATGGGTGTTATATGTTTGTGTATGTGTGTGTGTGTGTAAAAGAAGAATAATGGAAATTCAGTAATCATACAGCAATCAAAGTAAACAAATTAGGTAAATAAAAGTAGGGTATACAGTGCCGGAGTCCCAACCAGACTCCGGAACTGCATTAAATAAAAAAAAAAAAAAAAAAAAAAAAGACATATCAAGCCGGGCTTAAGGATTTTTGAGTTTAACTTATAGCTTCTCTGTGTGCACTTTTTCCAAAACCTCTTAAGTAAACTTTCTGAAGACTATTTCTAATTACTCTTCAGACAGCACACACTTTCTTTACAACGAAGGTTGACAAGAAAATTATGGGAATCTCTAACAGGGATCGTGGGAATCCCTAAATATATCACTATATTTAGTTGTTAGGGAGTTCAAACAACAACTTTTTAAGTACTACGCAAAGTGATATCATAAGAAAAGCTAGAAATTATATAATGCTTTTTTATTTGAATATTCATATTTATAAAAACGAAGACAATAGGAATTTGACCCATAATATTTCTACAATAATTAACCTCTCATCCAGAAGTTATTGATTTTTATGTATTGCAAAAAAAAAACAATAACAACACATAAGTCAAAAGACCATAAGTGTCTTATATAAAAGCGCTCGCTTAATACTCCTCCGCAACCCCTAAGGATTGATTTTGTAACACTCCTTATATAGGCGAAAAAGTAATTTCAGACGAAAAGTGGAAAATGTTTTTGGTATTACTCTCAATTTGCATTTGAGAGGAGAAATAAATATCCAGAATTAATGGTGAGGCCAAGAGAGACTTTAGAAAATAAACCACACTTACCATTAGCTACTACTGGAATATTCATTCCTATTTGCATTGTAAAGATAATTTGATTCATTACTGCTGAAACCAAAGAGCTTCGAGCTGCCCATAAAATTGGGCTTTAAAACACCAGTATAAAATCGTTCTAATGTAATGCTCGACACACAGCAGTTCACCATTTTTATGGTGTGCTTAAGAGTTCAGAGAGGGGATGTGGTCAAGCGTTTATGTTATTGTAGTGCGTTATCGTATACGTGAATTGAGCATCCCATATAAAATCAGCATTTTATTCATCTCCATAAAGCTGTTTATAACTCTCCTTTCGTCTGTATCAAGGACATGTTATGTTAGAAAAGGAAGGATAAACAGATATTCTCTCCCTCAGGAAATACTCGCACTTGTAGTGTCATTTCGTGGCATCAAGAATAACTAATATACATTTTATCACTGGTAAGATTAGCAGCTCATTGTTGGTGTAAAAGAATCCGGAAAAATCAGACCAGCTGACCACAAAGCCCAAAGCGTACAAATAAAATGGTTTAACATGTTTATTGTTGTAATTTAACGTCCTTTAACCTGATATCTCATATCGTATGAATTAAATCGGTGAATTCTTAAATAAGCTCTGTGTCTATGCTACTTAAAATTGCTCGTCATTGGCTTCTTAATGTACTTCGGTTTGTTTTAACGTGGGCTATGAGGTATAGCTTTGCGAAGTGCCTGCATTAGAATTAGAAAGCAAATAATGAAATAAATCTAAAGGAAATACATCTGTGGACAGACACAGGAATTGATGGCTGGAGGATCTTGAAGGCAGAATTGGCAGTTAATTGCCTACACCACGAAAGGCAGGAGAAGAAGAAGAATTTTTCAATGTTTTTCTATGATGGACCATTTTATAAGAAATTGGTGGACCAAATTAGTTGGTTTATTTCACCAGGATGTGTGAAGATCTGTTAAGATGAGTGCAATAGCCTAATTTTTATTTAGTTTGTAGTTTGTTAGTAAATCTTTAACATCATACAGGACCTTGAAATAATTAATATCTGAAATTCCGAAAACCATTTTGCAGACGTAATTTGTTTGGTGTCATAGGACAGTATAAGAACTGGTTCACGGACAGCATAACTGATCAGGGGCATGAGGAAACTTGCGATGTTGTATCCCCCTCGCTCCCTATACCAAACAAACACGTCAAACAAATCTTCTTTATGAGCCGACTTACTTCAAGTTTTGAAAGGGAGAGTGCCGCCTTCAAACCCAACTATCGGTATTTTTCTGTTACAACATTGTCAGCCCATGCATCTATGTTATATAAAAACCTAAGATATCTCCGCATAAAACGGTCATAGAGAAAACTGAAAGGTGAAGCACATGCTCCAAATAATGAGGAGCGTAAATAATATAAATTAATTTAATGGCTTCCTTCCTCTCGGTAGACTTCAGTCACATGAAAGTATGTTTAGCTGATAAATTAATTAATAATTCATGTTTAACAATACTAATAGTGCCTATTTTAATGTTCACCATAATGTTATATTAGTGCCTATGTTTTAAACTTATTTTACTGCCAATTGCTCTGTCTGTTTTAAGTTTTAGATTTATTCTATTTATTACATTATAATAACAATTTACTTCCTGCGTAAGAGAGTTTTGCAAACCCCTGTGCAAAGTTTTGAACAACGTCATTTCTAAATTTCTAGATTGATATTTCTTATATTGAAGCACAGATACTGAACACTACTGTCCTGAGTCTTTGCACTCCAATAAAATATTAAAAAGAAACACCAACTGTAATATTTTTACATTTACGGAAGAAGGAATACGCTAAGAGATGCAATCTGATTACTTTGACTTTATTGATGCTCGCTGTGACTTTCGAGCGTGACGTTTCTCACACTGGGCTTTCTGTCATATCAGAGAGAACAGAAAAGAACAAGATGTGATAGGTTAGTTGGACAATATTGATGTTTCGTTCAACTTTCCAGTGCTCACATGCCCTGGGGCATTTCTTCATATACCAGTGTTATTAAGCTTGTTTTTCGAGTTTCCACAACTTTTATTTCTGTTATTTCTACTCTTTCCCGAGGGAGTTCAATGTAGCAGAATTATGTTCTTAGTTCAAATCTTTCCACTTTGGAGAGCGATGTTGCGGCAAGGCAAAGAGCCTCTCCTGCGGTTCACTTATTTTTCTACGTGTGTTTTACTACTCTTATTAACGTTTGTTTATCTGATATATGAAATTGCAACATGTCCTTAACAAAATCTCTGTGTGTTCCATTTACATGATTATTCTACATATGTTAAAAAGCTTATTCTTCTATTACTTCATGTTAATCGAGATACAAGTAGCACAAATGGTCTTTCTATATGCATCCTTTTAAGTAGAAGGGAAATAAGAGAAGGAAGTTTATTACAATACGAGAAGGAAAAGAATAAGACACAAATGATTTTGACAGGAAATAAGAACAAATGTTTAAACACACGAATTTTCAAGTAGACATATTCTTTTAAGTATTTAACCTCCTGATTTTCTTTTCACTTAACATGTTGAACCTAGAGGACAGCCTCTATATCTAGTGGTGCAGAGAAAAGTGTTAAATTTGGTATTTAACCTCCTGATTTGCTTTTCATTTAACATGTTTAACCTGGAGGACAGGCTCTATATCTAGTGGTGCAGAGGAAAGCATTAAACTTGGTACGAGTTTAGCCTCCTGATTTTCTTTTCACTTAACATGTTGAACCTAGTGGACAGCCTCTATTTCTAGTGGTGCAGGGGGATGCTTGAAAGCGAAATGTTCACATGCACTGCGTCCGCCACATTCCAGCTGCCACCCACCCATTGCCTACATTTTTCCAGCACCTCAGATCAAAGCACATTTCTTCACCAACGTTCCGCCAATATTGAAGGGAGTTGTTGTGTAGCATACCGGGCATAGTGGTGATTCTGCCATTGATATCGATGTTGTTTATCTGCTGTAGTGATATTCAGATCCACGCTTTAATGTAAGCTGCAATATGAAGTGCGTATGTATGGAATTAATTCTCTTGTACTTCGTTCACGTTTGTTTATGTCACTAGCCAACAAGTTAGTTGGTACCACGTTCAGTGGTACTAAATAATATATGTTTGCTTTCTCTAGTCCGCGTGTACAATATACATAGTGGATAGATAAAAGTATTGTATTCCACCCAAAAATTCGATATCAAGATTTCACATGAAATATATGTTTTGGGATGCGCTGAGCCTGAAAAGAACGTTTTTAGAAAAACGTCCGTGTATCTGTCTGTGTGTGTGTCTGTGGACAGCTCTGGACACCATAGCTCAAAAACGAAAAAACCGTTAAATACCAGACTTGGTATTTAAATTTGGTGTATTCCAAGGATGCAACACGGGGATTTTCCAAAACCCCCGGCCCACCACAAACTACCCTTTACACATGAGAATGATAGAAAATTTTGATTTTCTCAAAACAAAAAAAAAAGGCTCTAACGATGTTGACTAAAGTACATAAATTACAGATATTTACATTCCAAATAAATGTATATCTTGAATTTTCTGGAAATAGCCTCTGAATATCTCTTTTTCTGGAAGATTTTTGCCGAATTTTGCGAAACTGCAAAAACTTACTACACAAAAAATGTAGATGTCATCAAAATGCACAATACGTTTTTGTAATGGAGGTAACCGTTTCCAAGATATTCTTTGTTATTGGTTTCACTGTGAAGTACTTATACTTTTTTAGACAGGAAGTGTCCGTTTTTCTTTTGTTCTAAGAAATAAGCGATTTGCAATGATATTCGCATAACGACAGCTTTTTAAAAAATTGGCTATCACTTCAAGCTGGTGTATTCTACTTATAAGGAATTAAGTAGTAAAAACATTCTGCTGATGTTTATCTCGATTAGCATTGTGTAGAAAGAAGAAGAATCTTCTGTAAGAAGTTTGTTTTTACAGTAGCTATAGAAAGCCAGGTGAGTGTAACGCATCAAACTTTTTAAATTAAGATAATATTTAGTGCAAGTTATTTCTCAAGAATCAAAATATGCAAAGGAAAAAAGCTGATGTGTTACATTCTCTAACTCTTCTGCAACAAACCATCCCTAGAGCCTTATATGTACTTTATTCTTCTGTTTACTACCGAGATAAATGTGAGCAAAATGTTCCTTGTACTTATTTTCTTGTAGATGCAAAGGAAATAATAAAGTGATTTGCTAAAGCGAGTCAAATCTTTTAAAAGCTGATATCTAAGTGATAATATTAAAATCCCGTTCCTTTTGTATGACAATGAGTAAAAACTAAACAAAATTATGAAATAATTGTAAGTAATGGCAAAATTAAACCAATAATAAGCAATGTATTGGAAATGGTTGATTCCACAAAAAAGTGTATCTGTGCTTTAACAAGATAAGACACATTTTAATATTTGATTTTAGCAGTTATGTAAAAGTCCACCAAAATGAAGAGAGTTTTAGAAGCTATTCCATATTGTTCATTTTTCATGAAAATATATTAAACATATGTTATTTTAATCATCTTTATAGAATCACTTTTAAGAAAATTAAACATTTGTAAAAATGTGCCAACTAAAAGCCACTTTGTGGTGGGGGGATTTTCTTGAAAATTTTCGTGTTGTATTCTTTAAACAAATTGAATTTAAATATCAAGTTTGGTATTGAAAAAAAAATTTTCGCAGTTATGCAATCACTTACTCAGTCTTACACACAGATACCTACACGCACATGGATCTTTTTCTAAAAATGTATTCAGGAGACCACAAAATAGGTGAAACCTTAGTATTCAATTTTGGGTGGAAAACAATACCTTCTCTGCTCACTATGTGCATAGTCGGAAGTAAAAACATGTTTAATAGTTATTTCCCAAAGAATTTAGAAACTGTAATTAATTTTTGTCAGATTGGAACATTCAATGCCATAGCCGTGATTTGAACCACGGACCTCCCGGTGTTTAGCCGGTTGCTCTACTACTGAGATACCATGGTAGTATGCCGGCACGGCATCAAATTTTCAACTGATTCGCATGTTTCCCGGTAAACCATAAGGTGATATCCAATAATTTTGAGATGATAAAACAATTAAATTAATTATTAATTTTATTTCGTAGCATAATTAAACTACTTTCACTTTATCATTATTAGGAACAATAATATTACTAACTATATTTTGGTCAGCAGTATTGTTGAGCGTGCTATATTGGGAAGGATTAAAGCTCAATCTCTATGTGCAACCCAATAGTTTTGGCAGGGAAAATATACTTAATAAATCTTTTAAATGGACCTCTTTATTGAAAGAATGTGAAGACATTGTGAGAGAAAGGGTACTTTCTTTCAGGACATCGAAGGAGTAGAGAGCGTGTGTGTTAGCGACATTTTGAGATTTCCTTCTTTTCTTTCCATTACTTTTATAGTGCTAAAACATTTACTGAAAAATATAGAACCTTTTTAACACAGAGAGTGGAAGTATTGCAGCCTTCCCAAAAATCCAATATCGAAATTTCACCGCACATGCTTCGAGGCCCCTCTGGAAGCAATAAAAGAGGAGTTTTTTTTTTTAGAAAAATGGCGTGAGCAAGTATGCGTGATTATGTGGCAAAAATGTCATATAAATACCAAATATCTTATTAGATTGTTTTAAAATTCTCGCCATCTTCTGTCACAGCTAAATAGAATTTAAAAAGAAATAGAAAAAACACTCGTACATGTTCAACAGTATAATTAAAAAAAAATCACACAGGCAAAAAATTCTTAATTTCGTTGTTGTGAAAATTGTGACGTTATCGGACACATTTTAAATGATAATTGTATTTTCTATACTATCTCAAGGATTCTATTAATGTATATGATTATACAAATTACCAGCGTTATAAATATTTGAATTTCCTGCTGTTATTGCAGCAATTTATTTGTAGAAGGCAGAACGTAAGTAATTTTTTGGGGGAATGTGAAAGAGTTGAGATTTTAATACGAGGGGCATACTGAAAGTCATGAGCAACACTGGTTTACAATCTTAATATTTATTTTTAAGCCAAACCAAATACATCATCATAATTTACAGACTTTCTTTCACTTTTCGACTTAGTCTCCATTGTTTTGCACACATTTTTCCCATCGTTCTACAAGTTTGAAAATGCCCTTGTGATAGAACTCCGTTCCATCTGCCCGCAGACCCTAACGCACTGCTTTCCAAATATCCTCCAGCGTCTCGTAGCATTGGCCACGCATCTGCTCCTTCACAGAACCGAAAAGGTGGTAGTCGGAGGGTGCCAAGCCGGGACTGTAGGGAGGATGTGGAAGAGTTTCCCACCCTAATGCCCTGATCTTCTCCATAGTGGCACGGGCAGTATGCGGACGCGCATTATCCTGTTGAAGGATGAACCTCTTTCCAGGGCGTTTATCACGCAAAACCCGACGGAGCTTCAGAAGGTCTTCATGTAGCGGGCAGAATTTATGGTTTGTCCAGGTACAAGAAAGTCAACCAGAATGCAACCTTGTGCATCCCAAAAGACACTTCCCATATCTTTTCCTACAGACTGCACTGTCTTCGCTTTCTTCTTCGATGGCGAGTTCAAGTGGTGCCATTCCATACTCTGACGTTTCGTTTCTGGCTCATAGTGATGGAACCAGCTCTCATCTCCAGACACAATACACGTCAAAAATTCATCACCTTCATTATGAAATCTCTGAAGAAGGTTTTGTGCAATGGTTCTTCTCTGAAGTTTGTGGTCTTCAGTCAATAAGACCCAACGGGCACAGAACTTTCGATAACCCAAGCTGTGGATCATTTCTTGCACTGCACTATGTCCTATTCCAAGTTTCGCAGCAATTTCATTCACAGTGAAACGCCTATCTCCTGTAATGAGCTCATCAACTCTTTCCTTGTTGCGTTCTGTAGAGGCAGTTCGAGGACGCCCGCTACGAGGCGCATTTTGCAGACTCGTGTTTCCATCTTTGAAATGTTTCACCCATCTTCTAACACTGCTGACACCCATGCAGACACCTCCATACGCACGTTGAAGTCTGAGATGAATTTCAGGAGCAGATTTTCCTTCTTTCACAAGGAATTCAATGACAGCACGCTGTCGAAACGAAACATCAATGTCAGCCATTTTTCAAGCACCGTTTGTGGTCACGTGATAGAAGCTAATGACGTAAAATGGATGTGGTGAATATTTTATTGCGAGTCATTAGTAACGTTTCTACAACCATATATAATAAGAAAATACTAGTTTAATTTAGTTTTCAGTTCATTTGATTCACTCAGGATATCTGACATTCATGTTATAACAATTTTTATACAAGTTAAATTACAAAATATACATTAAGTTAACATAAAAGATATTTAATATTATAATGCTATAATGTTATTTAGGACTTACAATTCCTAAATTACAGTCATTTAAGTATGATATACTTTTCTAACTTTGTTTGAAGGGTGTTATATTTACAATACTTTAATTCTGTGGAAAGTTTATTATGAAGTAAATTACCAGTAATATAAGTTTTTACTTTCGCTTTATTCACTGCTACTCTATAAAACTCCACAGTATATCTGGGATACTATTGATGGACATCAACATCGGATAACATGATTTTAGAATTCTATACAGTTAGAATTATTTTTGATACACATATGACACAAGAGTTGGAATATCTTCCTTAATAAATATCTTTGAGATGGTGTGTAAAAAAGCTTATGTGTTCCCTTCACATGGCTTTCTCTATCTATTCTGTAACAAACTATTATTGCAAATGTTTCTTCCTCTATGTGATTTATGCCGATAAACATTAACAGAATGGTCTTATTACTTTTTCCGTGTAAGTAGAAGCGAAATAAGAGAATAAAGATAAAGCTATATTCAATTTTTTACTTTCTCCATACGCACTATGTACATAGTGTATAGAGAAAGTATTGCACTCCACCAAAAATTCGATACCGAGATTTCACCGGAAATATATGTAATAAGACTATTTCTGCTATTTTTTTCTGATTAGCATAAAGTAAATAGAAGTATAAGCTTTTTAAGAATTATTTGTTGCAGGGATATGGAGAAAGTCATGTGAATGTTACACATTAGATTTTTTAAAAGCTGGTGGCTAAGCAATTCTGATTCAGTTATCTTTATATGATTGGATAAAAATAAAATACGAAATGAATAAAAACTTCCTGATTGAGTAAAGTAAGAGTATTTTAAAATTCAAACTAATAACAAGAAATTCTTTCGAAAATGTTTAACTCCACCAAAACGCGCATATAACAATTGTGTGTTTTAACGAGATCATCATTTTTGTGTAGTAAATTTTGTCTATCACTTACAGTTTACCAGTTATACAAAAATCATCCATAGATCTTTAGAAGTTATTCTCAGAAAATACAAGATATACACATTATTTGTCATAAAATATTTTAAAACCGGTGTTACAGTAATCAAAATCATTGAGCTAGTTTTAGAAAATGCAAATTGTTCCATAAAAAAGAAGTTGGGGAGGGGAGATTCTCTTCAATATCTTAGTGTCACATGTATCATCCGTCCTTAAATGTCAAGCTTGACATGTAACGGATTTTTAGTTGTTGAGTTACGCTGTTTACACATACACACACGCGCGTGCGCGCAAACGTTTTCCTTTTTGTATTAAAAGGGTCTCAAAAATATTTCCGGTGAAACCTTGGTATCGAATTTTGGGATGAAATAAAATACCTTCTTCACCTCTACATTGTATATACTATTAGACAAAGATAAAAAATAGTTCGCTGACGTCACAACTTACACAACAGTGTTGTTAATAGTACTGCTTTGCTTCTGTGAAACAAGTGCGTTAAAACACGTTAGTTTACGTTTAAAACACTTTTGTAAAACACTTCCATTTTGCTGTAGCAGAACTAATGTGGGCATTTTGGAACACATTTAGACTCAGCATCTTTCAAGGAAGTGGCTACGCTATAAATACATTTATCTTTATTGTTAACATCAAATTGCATTCTAATATGAAGAATGTCACTATAATGGGTTTTACTTCAATGTAACACAACAGCTCCTCCACGCTAAAACTACCGTTTAGTTGAAAATACTTTCCTTAATCTATATACAAAATGAGGTTAAAGAAAAATCTGATTTGTTCCATCACATGACTTTCTATACATCGCTGTAACAAATTATTGGTAAAAAGCATATTCTTCTATCTGCTTTATAATAATCGAGATAAACATTAGCGGAACTGTTCTTAATTACTTGATTTCTAAGAAGAAGGGAAATAAAGGAATTCGCTAGGCTAAAACGATATTTAAATCTGTTAAAAGGGCTGCTATGTGTTGAAATCCGTGTATATGTAGGGCCAGAAGTTTACAACTTTACGGGTGAGAAAAACTCAAGTATTTTGATTCTGAAATAAATAGCCAGGAATATCTCAGAAGTTGTCAATTCAACGAAAAAAATGCTTATGACATAAATCGAGTGTTTTAACGTAATCTACATTTGTTGTGTAGTAAGTTTTTGTCTACCTCTTACGGTTTACCAGTTAAGCAAAATTCAATAAAAATCATCCAGAATAAAGAGAACTTTGAAGGTTATTCCCAGAAAAATAAAAATATACATTTTATTTGTCATGTAAATATCTTTAATATAAGAGATTTTAATCAAAATCATAAGAACCATTTTTGAAAAAATAAGAATGTTCCAAAAACGTTCCAATTTTTTTTTGATAGTGTGTAACGCCGGCTTTAACTACTTGTGGCACCGCGGGAGATGACACTGGTGATACATGAATGAAGATGGAGCACCGGTGGAATGTGATGGCGGGGGAAACCGTAGAACCCGTAGAAAGCCCGCCCCTGCACCGCTTTGTTCACCACAAATCTCACATGCTGTCGCTTGGGATAGAACCCGTGCCGTCTAGGTGAGAGGCAAGTGGCCGAACCATTCGGCCAAGGCGCGGCCCTTCTATGTAAAGGGTAGCTGGGGTTGGGGTGATTTTCTTGAAAATCTTCGTGTCGCATCCTTGGAAGATACCAAACTTTAATACCAAGTTTGGTATTTAGTGGTGCTTTCGTTCTTGAGCTATGCTATTTTGGGTGCAATGCAATACCTTTTCTATACACTGCTTAATACATAGTACGAGTAGAGAAAGTAAAAAGACACCTTAAGCACTCGTAATGTAATCGGCGGTATAAAAGCAAAGAACCTAACTAAGCTTAGTAGGTATGCGAAAAGGAATTCTGTATTCCATCTCGGTAGAACCTTTTTAAGTATCATCCTTCCACCTAGTTGAACTGTAGAAAGTAGGAGGGATGTCAAATACTCCCCCCACCCCCTGCATGCCTACAGTAGCATATAGAGAACATAACCCAACTCTTAAAGGAAAACATCTCTCTGCTATTTCCACTCGTGAATGAACATGCTACGTTTAGAAGAAGGGAATTCCTCTATTCCTTTTCCTTTGAACTGCAGCATCTGCAAAACGGAACACACAGGCATTTCCTGACGAGACTCGTTCTGCCTGATGCTGCTGCGTGGTGCAGTGCTCCAGAAACTTTAAATGTCGACGGCTTTATTTGCTGCTTTAATCTTCAGCTTACCGGTTGGAGCATAAAATTCCGTTTCTGGGTCCTCAACTCGCGTCCCGCCGAGGCAATTAGTTTGTCCTTGCTGATTTATTATAGCTGCATTAGTATCTTTCAGAGTGGTGTAAGCAAAGGTAGGCAGTATATTGCTAAGGTTCGTTTACGTTATAACCGCTTATACAAAAAATATGACGTGCTTCATTCACGTGACTTCATCTCTACAATAAATTATTGTTACACTTATTCTTCTATTTGCTTAATGCTAATCCATAAAAAAAAAATAGCAGAAACAGTCTTATTACTTGCTTCCTTGTAAGTAGAAGCGAAATAAGGGAGTACCATAGGTAAAGTGATAGTCAAAAGCTGGTTGCTATATGACTAAAGTTCCTTTGTTTGTACGGACAGGAGTTAACAAATTTCTGTATGAGAAAAGATAAGATTTTTAAAGCTGAAACCAATAAAAATCTGATGTGTACCATTCACATGACTTTCTCTAGATCTCTGCAAGAAATTATTGTTAAAAAGCTTATGTCTCTATTTACTTCCTGCTACTAGAGAACAAATTAGCAGAAATATTCTTATTACTTGTTTCCTTGTAAGTAGAAGCGAAATAAGGGAATACCATAGTTTAAAGTGATAGTCAAAGCTGGTTGCTATGTGACAGAAGTTCTTTTGTTTATATGGACAGGAGTTGACATATTCTTATATGAGAAAAGTAAGTTTTGCATAGCTGAAACCAAAAACAATGAATATCTCAAAAACGATCAACTCCACGAAAAACATGTATATAGCATAAATTGTGTGTTTTAAAGTGCTCTACATTTCTTGTGTAATAAGTTTTTATCTAAGTCTTACGGTTTAGCAGTTATGCAAAACTCCGTAAAATTCGTCCAGAATAAAGAAGTTTCCAGAGACTTTTCCCGGAAAATTCAAGATATATATTTTGTTTGTCAGGTAAATATATTTTATATATGATATTTTAATCAAAATCGTTAGAGCCATTTTTGCGAGAATCAAAATTCCATGTAAAGGGTAATTTAGGGTGGGGGATTTTTCTCAAAATCTTCGTGTCGCATCCCTGGAAAATACTAAACTTAAATACCAAGTTTGGTATTTTACCGACTTTTCGTTTTTGAGTTATCGGGTTCACATACACACGGACACACACACACATACACACACGGACCTTTTTGTGAAAATGCTTTTTTTGGAAATAAGGGACCCTAAAACATATATTTCCGGTGAAATCTCGGTATCGAATTTTTGGGCGGAGTGCAATACCTTTTCTATACACTATGCACATAGTGCGTATAGAGAAAGTAAAAAAGGATATCTCAAATACGACCAACTCCACGAAAAAAAGAATATGACCTAAGTTGTATGTTTTACCTTGATCTACATTTGTTTACGTAAGTTCTTGTCTATCTCTTAGAGTTTATCAGTTATGCAAAATTCTATAAAAACCATCCAAAATAAAGATATCTTTAGAAGACATTCCCAGAAAAGTAAAGACATACATTTTATTTGGCATGTAAACATCTTAAATATAAGAGAGTTTAATCAAAATCGTTAGAGCCATTTTTGAGAACATAAAAGTTTGCGAAATTTTTTGCATGTAAAGGGTAGTTTGGGGAGGGGGGTTTTCCTCGAAATCTTTATGCCGCATCCTTGGAAGGTACTAAACCTATATACCAAGTTTGATACTTTACGAACTTTTCACTTTTGGGTTATCGTGTTCACAGACACACGGACACACACGGACCTTTTTCTAAATATGCTTTATTTGGATACAGGGGACCTTAAAACGTCTAAACCGGGTGAAATCTCGGTATTGACTTTTTTGGTGGAATGCAATACCATCTCTATACACTATGTACATAGTATGTGTAGAGAAAATAAAAAATGATGGGAAATATAAATAATTACAGCATATTCAACGTGCCTGTTTGAAGCAATAAA
This sequence comes from Hymenopus coronatus, assembly GCA_030762935.1. Taxonomy (NCBI): domain Eukaryota; kingdom Metazoa; phylum Arthropoda; class Insecta; order Mantodea; family Hymenopodidae; genus Hymenopus; species Hymenopus coronatus. Next base: position 75,628,929 of record CM060890.1, read on the forward strand.
GGAATTGTATGAAGATACAAATATAATTATATACATGGGATTTATAACAACGGGGAGAAAATTAAGACTGACAGTGAGTTAAAACAATGATGTATATAGCCATTATGAATAAATGTACAGGTTTAATAAATCCAAACCGGACGAGATGGCACGTGGTAACGTGGGTGACTCGCATCCGCGAGGTCGCGGGTTCGATTTCCAGTGACTGCTCAATCTCGTACATGTGTTTTTACTTTCTCTATACACTATGTACATAGTATGTGTATTCCACCCAAAAATTCGATACCGAGATTTCACTGGAAAAACATGTTTTGAGTCCTCCTGATACTAAAAATTGCATTTTTGGAGAACGCTCCGTGTGTGTGTGTGTGTGTGTGTGTGTGTGTGTGTGTGTAGACAGATAGCTCAAAAACTAAAAGTCCATTAAATACGAAACTTGGTATTTAAGTTTGGTATCTTCCAAGGATGTGTCACCAAGATTTTCAAGAAAGTTCCTCCACCCCCAATTACCCTTTACATGGAAAATTTTTCGAAAATTTTGATTTTATTAAAAATGGCTCTAACGATTTTAATTAAAATATCGTATATTAAATATATTTACCTGACAAATAAAATGCATATCTTGAATTCACTGGGAATAACCTCTGAAGACTACTTTATTCTTGACGAATTTGCAATTTGTATAAATGGCAAACCGTAAGAGATAGACAAATACTTACTTATCAAAAAATTTAGAAACCTTGAACCATACAATTTATGTTATATACATTTTTTCGTAGAGTTGAACGTTTTTGAGATATTCCTTGTTTTAGGTTTCAGCTTTGAAAAACTTACACTTCTCTCATACAGGAATATGTCAATTCCAACCAGCTTCTGATTATCACTTGAAACTATGGTACTCCCTATGTCGCTTCTATTTACAAGGAAGCAAGTCATAAGAAAGTTACTGCTAATTTTTTCTCGATTAGCATGAACTAAATAGAAGCATAAGGTATTTAACAATAATTTGTTGCAGAGATGTAGAGAAAGTCATGTGAATGGAACACATTAGATTTTTTCGGTTGTTTCTCTAGATTATCAAGCTAATGCTACAAAGACATCACTCATCCCCGAATTTTGATCTCTTTCATATCATTTCAGTGATAATTTCACCCAACCTTCACGCCGTTTGGCCATTTTCAGTGTTGGAGGTGTCGGGGATGGTATTTCGGTGCAGTGTGACAGAGAAAAGGAGCTCTCCGTCAGCCTTCCGCTCTTTGTCGGGATACACAGAACGTATTTGTCGAATCCTTTAGGTGGGGCAGAGGTCGCCGGTCAATCTCTTCCATTGGCACGGCGAATCAATCGAAACTGTAAGAACTCTTGTCACTGCTATGCTGTTGCTCCTGGTTCAGGCTACCTTCTCACCTCTCTCTCTCTCTCTCTCTCTCTCTCTCTGTCTCTATCTCTCTCTGTCTCTCTCTGTCTCTGTCTCTCCTCATCGCTTATGGGCTCGATCCCCTTGAGGTGCATAGGTAAAATCGGTGCCGAGTCCCCTACGAAAATGTCGTAATTCCTAGACCCCAGGAATACTATTCCTAATAAACATATTATACAGAAATAATATTTTGTTTACCCACAATCTAACCATAATTCAGAAAATGGAAGATGATTGACAGAAATCTTAGCACGAGTTAAACCTGTTATGTAAATTACACGATTTTAGAATAGCAATATCAGTAGTTGTACTGTGGTGCCTGCCTCACATTCAAGGCCCCAAATTCGAATCTCGATTATGGATTTATGTCCGATTCTTTTTTATTTTTCCGGGGGTTTCCTTTAACCTCTCTTAACATCCGTTAACATTACGAAGTTTCAGGCTATTTGAGGATCATTTCACCCCTTTCATTCATCCATCGTCCCATAAGACCTGCCAGACTAAATGCCATTAAATTAAGCAAGGACTAACAAACAGAAAACAAATCAAATAGTATGGATTTTAAGTGTAAAAATCCAATGCGATCTGTAATTGTTATGGCGGGTCAAAATCTAGAATAATTTAAAATTTTAAATAGTTTGGATATATCAGCTTCAGTATTGAAACGGGTATTGATTCTAAGATAAATACAAAAATAGTTGCGGAGATACATAGGGAAAACTTAAAACCAAAGAAAAGACATAAATAAAGATAGAACTCTACAAATTATACAGCTGTGAACCTTGGTTCCAGTGAAAAAAGCAGTAACAGAATTCACGTGAAGTTTCCTTTCCAATAATCACCACTAATGTTGACTGCCTGAGGTACCGTGTCTTCAATGCTTTAAAAATGCTGAACTATAAGAGAGAGAATTTATTAACCAAGACTATAGCCCAATGAATAATATTTTGTTACTTCCACAAGCCGTCGTTTCATGTCATTTGTTTGTTCTATTGCTACGCTTCTAATGATCGTTGAATATGATTCTTTTTCTCTTCTAAGAAATAAAGGAAAATATTGGAATTCTTTGAAGCACAAACCTTTAGATGATGATGGGCATTGATTATATACAGATGCTAATTCACAACTCTTGTAGAGTACATATCTAAGATTGTAAATAGAATATTTTATAATTAGTTTTGTGCATATGTATCTGTGTTACAATAATAATGCAATTTTGATTATACTGGGCCCATTGAAACTACTTAGATAAATTGAACTCCTAGGAATCCTTACCATTATCCCAACAAAAAATTTACAATACATTGAAATTTCTAATGCTTAATAGTAACGGAAAATTTGCAATCATCAATCTCAAGACAAAAACTTACAATTTCTAAAACTCCATAAATTACATTACTTGCCCACTTTCACCAAAACACTCAAAAGCTTTCATTTTTACTTTCTCTTGCATGAATGTACATAACATGTACCTATATGGTAGCTAAATAAGGTATTGTATTTCTACCCAAAAATTCGATGTCGAGAGTCACCAAAAATATATGCTTTGAGGTCTCGTGAATCCAACAAATTAGAATAAAGGTCCGCGCACTGGTATGCATGTGTGTGTGTGTCTATAGACAGCATGACCCAAAAACAACAAGACCGTTAAATACCAAACTTGGTATTTATGTTTAGCATTTTCCAAGTATGCGTATGCTTTACATGGAACTATTTTTGAAAATATTATTTTTCTAAACAGCGGCTCTAACGATTTTGATTAAAATACTATATATTAGATATATTTACATTACAAATAAAAGTATATTTTGAATTTTCTGGGAATATCCTTTGAAGGCCTTTTTATTCTGGATACGTTTTGCAGAATTTTGCATAATGGTTAAACCGTAAGAGATAGACAAAGTCGCAATTCACAAAAATGTACATCGCGTTAATGTTTATGTCATATTTATTGTGGAGTTTACCTTTTTAGTATATTCCGTGTTGTCGATTTCAATTTTAAACTGCCCAAACGTGAGAATGCAAAGCGAAGCGAACCTCAATTGTTTCACACAGCGACTAGCTTTTAAAAGATTTGACTCTCACTTTAGCCCGATGTATTCCCTTATGTCTCCTCTACTTACAAGGAAGCAAATACATAACAACACTAATTATGCCAATGTTTATATCTATTAGTATGATGTAGATAAAAGAATAAGAATAGCAAGAATAGTTAGAGAAAGTTATGCGATTGGAACACATAAGATTTTTAATGAGTTTATTTCTTTATTATGTTAAATACATAATAAAATTAATACTATTTTGGATAATAAAGTAAACATTTTAAATTTATTATGAGAGAGAATTTCTGGCGTAGCTGTAGTGTATTTCATTGATCTAGAATTATGTATCTGTCACAATTCAGGGAGTTGTTTTAACGGAGTATTATACAGCGCTACTACAGCTTAAATGCAGTAGCTATGGTATTCCTGAGTGCCTTCTTAAGTGCATCTTCATGTAACAAGAAGAAATTGACTCGGAATACAGAATAAAATCTGTAAGCAGAAAATATAATTGAACAAATAAAGAGATTCAAGTGAAAATTGGAAAGACAATGTTCAAAGAATGGAGTTCTCAAGATTCCCTTGACAAGGATTATACAACAAATGTTCAGAGCGAGACATACAATCGAGAAAACGGAGAAGAATTTGAAGACTGGAGCTCTAGTAGTCTTATTCTTGACGAAGAAGAAGGAATAAATAACATTCTTAATTTACAACTTGAAGGTAGTCGTTTATTTCATCATTAATTGCACGATTTGTTTTGCTACATATGGCGTTTTTCGCAAAGTGGTATTTATATTCCCTTTCACCAGCACAACTGAAGCGACCTGAGTAACCGTGGTCGTTAGTGTGATACGAAATCCATTCAAAGCCGAATGTCTCGAGTTAGAGTCCCAGTGACTGCAGTCAAATGTGCCTGTGGTAAGGGATGGAAAGGGCCCAACTAAATTGCCCGGTTTAATGGCACCCTTGGATGCAGGGTTACATTTGACTGCAGTTACATGGAGTTTGCTCTCTTTTATTATAAAACACTACAGTGTTATTGCTAAAATATTAATAGCTGTACAATGTAAACCACTATAGGTAGCCTAATTTTATTGATGAAGGTTAGTGTAATACGAAATTAGAAAAAGGCCACTAAAAATACTAAAAGCTTTGATTAATCTTAGGTGCAAAACCTTGCAATTAAGGGTTACCTTAAAGTCATCCGAAAAGCTGATATACTAATAGAAATAAACTGAAGATATTAAATAAAAGAAAGAAAATAAGGTGTCTAAATATTCCCAGTTTTAATTGTCATGCATCATGTATATTAAAGTTTTTTTTTGTGCCATATCGATTCATTAGTAACCAAAATTGACTGGCGATGTGCAAAGAGCGATATTTGAAGACTAGATATTTAGCACGTCTAGAAAGAAGGAGTAGTAAATACTATGACTTGAAAAGTCTTCATTCTTCATTTATAATTTTGAAGGACATAGATACCAGAGGTGCAGAACTGAGTTACAACAAACATTTTGTGCGTCCTTTTCACACGAGATGATGGTGTTAAACGATCATGATTCAGTGCTACTTCCAAACTGGAAGAATATGAACATAAATTGCTGCGATTGCGATTTTAGGAGACGAATGTTCTAAATGTAAATATTGGAAAGGTACGTACTAGTCCGTTTCACTAAGGTGACATCGAAGCTGTTGACATCCAGTCTTTTTACGTGAGACACTATTTATATTTTGAAATTTGGCAACACTGATTGCTGCAGGTGCCATCTGGTGTATCTACTGGGAAGTTTGACATCGTTAAGCTCAACCTACTTCGGAAATTTTGTCAATAGAAAGCTATTTGTGTTGTTTACAGTGACTTTAAAATTGTTTCTCAGAAAAAAGATGGAATTAACTCATTAAAAGTGTTCGTGCAATACTTTATTATGACTTTCGACGTGGATTATCGAGGCAAGAGTGCATCGATCAACTTACTACTCATTTGGCGATGAATCACTGTGAAACGCTGATATAACGAGTTTTGTCATGACCGCCGTTAGCTCACTGACAAAACTCTGCTGTTGTGCCAGAAAACATGCTATTGTGGAAAAACTGACAGTGAAAGATCGTCAAGCCACATAGTGTATCTTAGAGGCGACCCTAGGCAGTAGTTACACCAGCATATATAAACTATTGTATGATCATTTAGCCGTAAATAAGGTTTGCTCTCGTTGGATCCCAGTTAAGTTAACATAATCTCAAAAGGATGCTCATATCAATTGGTGCACACTGATGCTCAATAAATACAATGGCGGGACTCTAAAAAGCATATATAATGTTGTAAAAGGTGACGAATCATGGATCTAAGCATATTAACTGAACATAAGCAGCAGTAGACTGTATAGGAGTTTCAAATTCAACCAAATCCAACAAAAGTTATTCGCTAGAAGCACTTAGAAACATTTTTTTAAGAAAAAATGGTCATGCCGCAAAAGTACCGTTAGTGGAACGTAATGATCAATTTTGAATGATAACAACCATTTGTTTGCCAGAAGTCTTCGGTGAATAAGGAAAACAAACAAGTGCCGTGGGGTCGTTCTTCATTAAGACAATGCGAGCGTTCACATATCTCGTCTAGCAATCGACTCTTAGTAATTCGATTTTATGAATATTAGACTCGTTCACTTTATAGTTCTGATTTGGCATCCAATGATTTCTTTTTGTTCCCGAACATTACTGCATTTTATTATCCGTGGACAACGATTTTCGTCGGCAGAAGACGCCGTTGATGCGTTCAAAAACCATGTTTTGGAGGTATCTCAAGCAGATTGGAAAAAATGCTATGACAAGTGGTTCGAATGCATGCAAAAGTGTATTGATCATAAAACAGAATAGTTCCGGAAACAATAATTGTTGTTCTTTATTATTAGGCTCAAAACCTAAATAGTGCCCCCTCGTATCCATCGTTCGCTAGTCCTCTGAAAGAGGCAATGCGTGATAAATTCGCTAACTAGTATTGACGCCAAACAACTGGCGGTAAAGGCCGAATAAATCTGAAGATACCATAAGGAAGGCCAATAATATGTGAAGCAACATCTGCATAGGGCTGGAACGCCGCTCGAAGTTATGCTAAACCTAGTGTAGGGTTAGGAGTAGATTACTCACGTACGGTGTCCGCAGTCACTGTGGCAGAGCACCGCACCTAGGCTATTGGGCTCTTTATGACATATATGGCTCCAGAGCTGAAGGAGAGGGACTCGAAGGGTGACCAGATCTGGATGGCACGGGCGCAAACATGGCAAACGGTTACAGATTGAACGTCTCCGATGCCTCCGAGATCCGGGGTTTCCCAAAGGGACTTTAGCTCGAAAGCAATCGAAGGCGGATCCCTCTAGTGCGGTACGGCACCCCGCCTAACACAGCCCCTGGTCCTTCAACCCTGAAATATATGGCAAGAAAGTAATGGAAACAGAAAATTCAGGATATATAATGAAACCTTCCCAGCATTCGTCTTGTGAAGTCCGTAAAAGCCCATAGTTCTGGAATGTCGACCGCTCCTCCCGAAGGCAAATCCTACACGTTAACGGGTCGCCACCTCGCTTTGTTAATAAACAATATAACCATTCAAAGTTCTCTTAGACAAATCGCGTTTTAAACTCTTAATTTTGTCACACGTTATAATAAGCTAAAAGCTTTAGAGGAGCGAGCTATTAAAACATTAACTCATTCAATGAATTAAATTGCAAATGTGGTTATTAGTTTCCAACAGATTCCATGATTCAGACTAAAATGGTGCATTCTGAATCAGGCATGTTTACTGTAATTAAAATCTATGGGCTTCAGTAGAACTGAAAAATGTACATCTTTATGAAGAGGCACCGATTCATATACAGTTTCGTTTAACTATTTGATTACATTTTGCTTTCTTCCTTTGGTCTGACTGATTAAAATACTGTTTGTTGTTTTAAACCGTAGCGCTCCTTAAACTTTGTTTAAATCTATGTATAAAGACTAAATGTTATCTTAAATGACTGTCAAACTTTCATCTTCAGAAAATAGTTGAGATTTCACAATACGGAAAATATTTTTTTGATCTGAAAACCAATATCAATGAATTAAATCGCGAATTAGTCTACAACAAATTTCATGATTCAGCCTAAAATGACACATTCTGAAACAATCATATTTACTGTAATCAAAATCTATGGATTTTAGTAGAACTGAAAAGTAAAAATGAAAAATTGTACACCTTTATGAAGAGGCACCGATTCATATACAGTTTCGTTTAACTATTTGCTTACATTTTGTTTTCTTCCTTTGGTCTGACTGATTAAAACACTATTTGTTGTTTTAAATCGTAGTTCTCGTTAAATTTTGTTTAAATTTATGTATAAAGACTAAATGTTATCTTAAATGACTGTCGAAATTTCATCTTCAGAAAATAGTCGAGCTTTTACAATACGGAAAATATTTTCATGTGAAAACCTAATGAGTAAATAGCTGTAAAAATGGATAACTCGTGTAGAAAAGACCTAGGACGATCGTAATTTGTTGGACAAAATTTACTCTGCTTACGCAAGATCTGATGCTGAGCTATCAAGAGGAGCTACCACAATCGCGACGCCACTGTCCGCCCAAAGCCGTTGTAAACAGATGAAGTTCGCACATACACTCTCTGCTCGAGCAGCCTAGCTACTTTGCACCAACTTTGAGCCCCTTGGGAGAGAAGAAGGGCAGACAAACGAAAATGTGTCCAACTCTTTTAATCGGAAATGACTACGTCGTAACTTTCTTTTCTAACCAAGAAAGAGAGAAAAAGTTGTAGTGGGTCAAATCTGGTACAGCAGCAGATGGTCTAAACTTTCTCTACAGTTCGTGTCAAACCTTTAGAATGAAGACAGCGTTGTAATTGAGTACGTGGCTGAAGGGCTTCTAAGCTTTATTAACGCTCGCTAGCCTCTCTAGATTAGAGATTTCAAGGTGAGCGCGTTTGTGGACGATCAACGTCAAAACGTTGAATGTCTGCAAGCATCCTCTTGACTTCTCTATTGTCAGGGAACTAGTGGTATATGAACTCCTCATGGGATGAGTCATGTTCTATTGAGTCGATTAGAATCAATTTGTTTACTACTTAATTTAAAACAAGTAAGGATACTACTATATCTTTCCTTTTGCCTGAAATTATTTAAATATACAGACAGAATTTGATATAAACGTTATGTAATAATACAGAAGTTCTTGAAATGCTATCCAGTTAAACGAGATAGAACAACTTCTGAAGAGGCCTAAGAATGCTAGAAATAAATGTATCTTATAACAATTATTAATTAATAAGCAACTAATAGTAAAATGGAGATTTATTTTTCGACACTCCTTAACTGCTGTGGTTCTCAGAGTCCCATTCTATAATGGGCGTTAAATACCACTTACTTTTGCTTAGAGGCCTCTTTATCAGTTTTTAGGTTATTTTATGTGCCGTAAATCTACGACACGGGATCAACGGCTTTACTTCCCTTCGGAAGGAAGGCAAACTAAGGATTTTTACCCCCGAAAAAAAAATTTGAACCCGCGATCTTGGGTACCAGAAGTTGAATGAATGATTAAGTGTATTTATTGACATAACAATATCATGCGCTAATTAGAGATTGGTTTCCATAAAGGATTCTCATCCAATATTTAACGACTCTGATTTTGTACTTTATCGTTTCACTATGCGCCCCGAATTCCTACATTATTCCGCAGTTGGCCGTACCCCTCCCTACACCCAGAATTTCTTTCAAACTTGGTCCAGATACCCTATTTGCTCTCCCCATATGTCATCGTGAATAACTGCCTCTGCGTACACAGTTCCCATTAAGATTATGGATATATTCGGAAATCTGCAGCGTATCTGGAGAGGTTCCGCTGCTTTCACTTTTGCCTTGGTACTCGAATTTAGCATGGTAACCATTTCACCATGGAGGGCAACAATAAGCAACATACAAAATAACGCATTTCGGTATTCTGAAATAAAGGAACAAAAACGCGTTTCTGCAGATAAAAATCTGATGCGTTCCATTCACGTGGCTTTTTGTACCTTTTCCGCGTGTAAACTACTCTTACAAAACATTATTCTTCTACATATTTCGTGCTAATCGAAATTAAAATTAGCAAAAATGGTCTGTTACTTAGTTACTTCAAAGTAAAAGGGAATTAAGGGTATACACTGATCTAAAACGACAGTAAAATATTTTAAGACCTGCTGCTATGCGATTGAAAATCGGGTCTATTTGCATTGCCTGGAATAAAGCAAAAGAAAAAGGAATGACAAATTACTGTCTGAGAAAAGCTTGCGTTTTAAAATTGAAGCCAATAAATAACAAGGAATATATCGAAAATGGATAACTCTATAAATGTATACCTGTGACATTAATTGTGTTTTTAAACAAGATCTACATTTTTATTTTCTCTATACGTACTATGTACATAGTGTATAGAGAAGGTATTGTAATGCACCCAAAAATTCGATACCGAGATTCACCGGAAATATATGCTTTCAGGCCCCCCCCCCGAATAAAAATAGAGCATTCTTAGAATAATGTCTGTGTGTGTATATGTGTCTGTCCGTCTGTGTGAGGGCAGCATAGCTCGGAAACGAAAAGCCCGTTAAATACCAAAGTTGGTATTTAAGTTCAGTATCTTCCAAAGATACGACACGACGATTTTGAGAAAAAGCCCTTCACCTCCAACTGCCCTTTGTATGGAATATTTTTCGAAAATTTTTATTTTCTGGAAACTGGCTCTAACGACTTGGATTAAAATATCAGCATTAAAGATCTTTATCTGACAATTAACATTTATATCTTGAATTTTCTGGGAATAGCCTCTGAAGCCATCTTTATTCTGGATAAACTGTACAAATTTTGCATAACTGGTAAACTTTAAGAGACAGACAAAAAAACTTAACAGAAAACGTACAGCTCGATAAAATACACAATTTATGTTATATACATTATTTTCGTGGAGTTGATTCATTTTGAGATATATCTTGTAATTGGTTTGAGCTTTAAAATAATTATATTTTACTCATATGGGAAATTGTCAACTCATGTGCATATAGACAAAGGAACTTAAATCACATAGCAACCAGTTTTTGACTATCATTTTAGCCTAAGTTACTACCTTATTTACCTTGTACTTACATGGAAACAAGTGTTAAGCCTATTTCTGCTACTTTTTCTCGATTAGCATGAATTAAATCTAAGAATACGCTATTTAACAATAATTTGTTGCATATATGTCATGTGAATGGAACGCATCAGATTTGTTGTGTAATAAGATTTTGTCTATCTCTTACGATTTACCGTTATGCAAGAGTCAACCAGAATGAAGAGGTCTTCAGAAGCTATTCCCAGACATATCTGATTGTATTTTGTCATATAACTATATTTAATATATGGAAATTTAATTACGATCATTTGGGCCATTTTTGAGCGAATCAAAGCTTAAAAATATGCGTGTCGCATATTTAGAAGCCGCAATTATCAAGTTTGGTATTTAAAAAGTTTTCGTTTTTGAGTTTTTTTTAAACGGAACCCCTAAAACGTCTATTTCCAGTGAATTCCTGGAATCGAATTTTTGGAAATGCAATACCTTCTCTACATATGCATATATTCTAAGTAGAGAAAGTAAAAATTCAATAAATAATTTGCACAAAAACATTTAGCATATCACACAGCAATAGAATTAATAAATAATATACAGATGAAATAGAATTACCCTTGCTGTCAGTTTTAATATATTTAGAGAGATTTTAGCACCGAGTGATCACCATTTGAAGTGGCATCAAAGAAGAGAGGAGAGGACATGGAAGTGAATTAAGTAAATAATCACATAAAACATCTTATGTGTCCTATTCAAATGACTTGTCTTACAAAAGATTACCCTTTTATCTTCATCGAGCTAATCAAGATAAACATCATCAGAATTGGTCTTATTATTTTTTTCTTAATTAGTAGAAAAGAATAAGGGACTGCATAGGCTAAAGCAATAGTCTAATCTTTTAAAAGCGGATCGCTTTGCTCACTAGCAGTACACAAAAAAGAGGCAAGAAGAAAGATTGATTTCTCATTTGAGAAAAGCTTCAAGTAGCTTCAAATTGAAGCCGATAATTCGGAACATCTCGAAAAGTCTTATGTCTACAAAAAAAGTGTATATACTTAAACTGTGAGTTTTCAGTAGATCTAAATTTTTGTCTAGCAAGTTCTTTTTTATCTCTTACGGTTTGTCAGTTTTACCACAGTAAAACGAAATAGAGAAGTCTTCTAGGCTATTCCTAAAAAATTCAAGATATACATTTCGTTTATCATAAACATATATAAAACTTATGGCATTTTAATAAAACTCGTTAGAGGCATTTCCGAGAAAATCTACCATTTTTAAAAATGTTTCATATAAAGAGTAATTGGGGGTGAAGGATTTTCTTAAAAATCTTCATGTCGCATCCATGGAAGATACTGAACTTGGGCCCGCGCGCGGTAAAATGTTCAGAAAAATGATACGAAGAAAAATACTTCTAAAACAATAAAGAAGAAATAAAAAATTTTAGTTTATCATATACACTCATAGATGCTGGCATGCTGTTTAATAACAAGGATTATCAATTGACATTTTCGGCTTGTTTGTTTAGGAATCAAAGTTTATTTGTATTTATGTTTTCTAGACCGTTAAACATACTATAACAGCATGTGGGTATTGTGTTACTTTGATACGGAATCATAAATAAACACGTAGTGAGAAGATGCGGAACATGTTTTAATAGTCACCCAACATGTTACGTTTTAAAGTAACAAAGGGTTTCAAGTCCAATGTTAATCTGTAATAAATAAATATTTATACCACGTGGTCGCTGTACTAGTGAGACAATCCTATTTTACGATGCTGCTGGAAAGGAATTTAGGATAAAATGACGGTTAGGAAATGCACGCATCTAGACGAGGAATGTAGTTTAGTTATAATAAAATTGTATAACTTCGCTACAGTTTTCTCATTTTGATAGCGGAAAGACTGTCGCTACATACCACATAAAAACTTCCGCTGAGAAAATTATATGGACAGGCAGATAATAGGGTGGACGCAGAATGCTGAGGAATAACGTTTTTAAAGTTTATGTGGTATTAAAACCTCGAGGTTCTACTTTGAATAACATTTTCTACACTACCAGAAAATAACAAAATATTTGTATCCTTTTTATATAGAACGATTAAAAAAGAACGTAAATATAAGAGAAAAATCTGTACACTGTATAATATGTTTACTTTCCGTAGCACGAAAGTAGATAGTAAATATACAAGGTATTGTATTTCAACCAAAACTTCGATACAACATTTTTACCTTAAGAAGAATTGTTGGTGCTCAAAAGTTATATTATGTTTTGATAAAAATAGGATGATTAAATCAGTGATTTCAGGTTAATAATTTAAAATCTTATTTAATTATTTTTAATTATATTAATTTTAATAATATGTATAATATATTCAAAGTATAACACTACTCAATACCTTCCATGGATGAGTCCTTGAAAATTTTCAGGAAAATTCCCTCACTACCCTTTACATGGAACATTTTTCGGAAATTTCAATTTTCTCAAAACTGGCTCTAACAATTTTGATTAAAATACCATATGCTTAATATATTTTTATGAAATACGAGAAGTATATTTTGAATTTCCAAAATACCTCTTCATTATGGATGACTATTGTACAATTTTTGTATAGCTGGTAAACCTTAAGAAACGGACAAATTTACTGTACAAAAGTATAGATGTCTTTAAAGCATACATCGTTTTTGGTTGAATAAACCGTTTCTGGGATATTCCGTGTTATTGGTTTTAGTTTTAACGAAAATAAACTTTGCTCAAACGGGACGTGCCTTCATCTCTTTTGTTTACTCCTAGCAAGCAGAGTACCGAATTTCAATTGTTTCACATAGATGTGACTCTCGCTTTAGACTATGTACTGTCTTATTTCCCTTCGATTTACAAGGAAGCAAGAATAAGACAAATTCTGATAATGTAAACCTATTCAGTATGATGTACATAAAGAGTAATCTTTTGTAAGAAAAGTTTGTTTGCGGAACAGCTAGAGATGGAATAAAATAATCTGGTGTGTTCCATTCACATGACTTTCTCTACATCTCTACAACAAATCATTGTTAAAAAGCTTATGCTTCTATTTACTTCATGCTAATCAAGAAAAAAATAGCAGAAACAGTGTTATTACCTGTTTCCTTGTAAGTAGAAGCGAAACAAGGGAGTAGCATAGGTTAAAGTGATAGTCAAAAGCTGGTTGCTATGTGACTGAAGTTCCTTTGTTTGTATGGCTAGGAGTTTACAAATTCCTGTATGAGAAGAGCATGTTTTTCAAAGCTGAAACCAAAAACAAGGAATATCTCAAAAACGATAAACTCCACGCAAAAAAAGTGATATAACATGAAATGTATACTTTACGTGCTCTACATTTTTTGTGTGGTAAGTTTTGTCAATCTCTTATGGTTTAGCAGTTATGCAAAATTCCGTAAAATTCATCCAGAATAAAGTAGTATTCAGAGGATATTCCCAGAATATTCAATATATACATTTTATTTGTCAGGTAAATATCTTTAATATCCAATATTTTAATCCAAACGTTTGAGTAATTTTTGCGAAAATAAAAAATTTTGAAAAAAGTTCCATGCAAAGGGTAGGTAGTTGGCGGTGGTGAGATTTTTTTGAAAATCTTCGTGTTGCATCCTTGCAAACTTTTTGTTTTTGAGCTATGCTGCCCACAGACAGACACACACACACACACGCCACACACACACAGACACACACGGACATTTTTCTAAAAATGCATTTTTTGGATTCAAAGGGTCTTAAAATATGTATTTCCACTGAAACCTTAGTATCGAATTTTTGGGTGCATTAAATACCTTCTCTATATATTATATGTATACATAGTATGTGTAGAGAAAGTGTTGTATTGCATCCAAATATTCTATACAGAAATCTCACCGCAAATATACGTTTTGAGACCCCTGAATCCAAAAAATTATTTTTAGAAAAAAATCAGTGAGTGTGTCTGTGGACAGCATAGCTCAAAAACAAAAAGTCAAGTAAATACTAAACTTGATACTTAAGTTTAGTGTCTTCCAAGAATGCGACACGAAGATTTTAAAGGAAATTCCCCCACCCCAAACTACTCTTTACATGGAAAGTTTTTCGAAGTTGTTTATTTTCTCAAAACTGGCTCTAAGGATTTCATAAAATAGCTTATGTTTAAGACATTTTATGACAAAGAAATGTATATCTTGAAATTTCTGGCAATAGTCTCTGAATACCTCTTCATTATTATTCTTTTGAATAAAAGTTTTGTTTACCGAGTAACTAGAGGACATCATGTGAATGAAACACATTAGAGTTTTTCCCTTCTACATATAGGGATCAAATAATAAGGACAATTTCCGCTAATGTTTATCTCTATTACCATGATGTAGAGAAGAATAAGCTTTTTAATAGTAATTGGTTACAGGGATGTATAGAAAGTCGTGTGAATGGAACACGTCAGATTTTTTAGATATGGAACTTGCAGTATGTGTTGCCAACTGAAGAAGTGTTTCGTTTCTGGAGGAACTAAAATTGTTCATCCTTGATAATCGCCGAGTATAGCACGATGGACAGCGCATGTTGTATTTCTCATCGAATTAGAACTGAACCATAAGATGTCATTCATAAGATGCGTACAGCAGGAAAGCCAGTGAATATTGAAATGGAGTTAATTTTCCACAATCACACCAATGATGATTATATCTGTATTTGTTAATCAAAGATTTTCTAACGATTACAGTCATTATGTCATAAACAGTCAAAACGCTACTCAAATCGCCAAGGGTCTGAAAGCAAATGTGGAGTTATGAGGAGAAAAGGCGGCCCAATGCCACTATCTCTGTGCGGCGATTGACGTCACAACAAATGAACGCTGCTAATCTTCGGAGCGTACTGAAACTGTAGAATTTACGATTCTGTAAAGCCTTTGGTATTACTCTGGTTGTGCTCCAGAGTAATATATATGTGTTTCCAAGTGAGAGATGAGTGACAAAACCGTACCCTTTTAAATCACTGGCATGGTTTAACCTCGCAATTTAATGCGTAGTCTCCGACTTTTATTCTTATTCTCAACACCAGTATTCGATTAAAATGATTTAGAGAGGTTCAATATCCATTCTGATGGAACATTACACAACAAATACAAAATGAAACATCTTCTACAACATTTACTCCGAGTTTTGATCCCATTAGAATCGTTTATTTATAAAAAATACACCATAAGGATATGTTTCACACTCACATAACTCTCTACTTAAAACAAACTCTTCTTATAAAAGCTATTTTATATCTATTGAATTTAGCCGAGATAAAATTTTGTAGAACTTAAATAGCTGTATATCTCTTCTAGATTCAATGAGAATAGGTAAATAAAGTAGTTTTAAATGATAGTAAAATTTTTAAAAGCTAGTCACTAAGTGATGGCCTTGAAATATTGAAATTATAACTGTTAGCTATATTTATTGTTGATGAAGGATATTATCTCTGATTTTAATAATACAGAGGACAAAATATTTAAAATAATTTTATTTTATTATGCAGTTCTAGTAATAATTGACTATTTTGGCAGAAGTTCTTTGCTTGATAAAGAAAATGAAATAAAGGCTTTATGTTTCACAAAATTATAAAACCAATAGCAACAACTATATCGGAAACAGTTAACGTAAAAACAACTGCGGCATATCAGGTATCTATATTTTTTGTGTAGTACAATTTTGTTTAACCCTTGCAGTTCACCAGTTACTCAAAGGTATTCAGAGTGAAGAGAACTTCAAAAGCTTTTCCCAGAAAATACAAGGTATACATTTTTTTGTCATCAAAATATGTTAAGCGGTGTATGTTAATCAGTTAGAGCTATTTTTTTAAAAAATAAAATATTTCGAAAAATTTTTCATTTAAAGGGTAGTTTTGAGTGGGGGAATTTTCTTAAAATCTCCGTGTCGCATCCTTAAAAGACGGTGAACTTGAATCCAAGTTTGGTACTTAACCGCCCTTTAGTTTTTGAAATATTGTTTCATAGACACAAACATTTTCTAAAAAATTGCTTGGGATTCGGGGGGCCTCAAAACATATTTATGGAGAAGTTTCGGCATAAAATTTTTGGATGCAATAGAGAATTTACCCTGCTTATTCTATGCAGCAGAGAAATTAAGGTTCTTCTTAAGACTTATTCGAAATCGTCATTCAAAAATACACGTTCAAAAACACATCGCATTAAAATAAGTATAAATAAAAATCTATCCACTTTAACAATCGGATTATCAAACTGCCAATAAAATGTAATTACTTAGAATACAATGGACCATATTTTCTAGAATAGGACTAAATATCTTCGAATGTTTTGTGAAACAATAAGAAGACCCTATACACTATTATAGGCGTACTTTTATTTCCTAAGAATGTGATTAACGTGCAAACATATACATAAAGAATGTCTGAGAATTTGACCACACAAATTAACAGAATTGCAGAGGGATCCTAGCTAAACATTTTGAGATAGGGAACCTATTGTCCCTTTTGTCAAATGTCAACATTATGGCATGTTTTCTGGATCGCACAAATAGTCGAAAATTAAAAGAATGTGGACGTGTGAGTCTTATTTTCATTCAGAATGCCTCATCAGTATGTCAGCATCGAAGTGATGCGATATTTATAATTATTTGGCTGGTAACTTTGGCAAAATTGCCAGTTCTTTGAGGGTGTGCACGCCTCTGATTACAGTTCGGTGGATATCAGATCATATGTAGTTAGCTAGAGCTCTCAGCCAACACATACCGGGGAGTGAGTCGGTACAGCGCTCGACATCGATCCCACGATACAAATATCTCTGAAGTTTCTATTTTTTAGTGTCTCGATTTTCTTGTTTTTCTCAAAGAGTACACCGTTATAGCAGTAATAATGTGGTTAGTTTACATTTCTGAAGTTAAATACGTTACTATATGTTACTTTCCCAAAAAATGTCATATCTACGTAGTGTGCAATATTAAATGCAATAATTATCAAGGAACCTGAGCAGATTAATGCAATAAACCGATTAGGTTTGTTGAAAACATTTATGTAATGTGTGCTTTGCAACGTAGTAACTGAACTACGATTTTAGCGATGGAGTAAAAAAATCTGGACTATTGCCAGGATTCGAACAGCGGTACTTTAACCACTTGAGGTACTGTGGTACTGCCAATTTGTGTTTCTGAAAATCTTATCTAATGCCTACACGTGACTACTGTGAGAACCAAGAATTGCTAAACATAGTGTTCATATTGTAAAATTATACGCAATATGAATAAAAAATAAATAGTTTCGAGTAAGAAACACATATCACAGAAAGAGATATTCTAAGATAATATAAGCTGCGAACTTCAGAGCTTAGGTGGTTTTTGCTGCCAAGGTTCCATTGCGCATGCTTAAGAGCCTCGCGTATTTCGGTTGAATCAGATGAACAATTAACTGACAGGAACTTTAGCTTCTTGTGGTGAAGTTCGTAATTCTTTTGACACGGTGCGAGGTGCATTTCTTCGAAGGTTTAATCTCTGTAGGGAGTTGCAGGTCGTCACATTGAAAACCTCCTCTGGTGACCTGTTGTATTTTGTGCTGCGGATATTGTATTATTTCTCGAAGTCTGTTTGTATTTGCCTTTCATTCAGAGATGAAAAGGTATAGTTCACTTTCCTGACTAGTACCTAGTTCTCAATTCGTTTTATGTACGTTCTTGTTTTATTACATTGATAGCTGTTATGTTTATTTTGTTTGAAGTTCATTTGACATGATGCTAGTATTGTTTCGTTAATTGTAAATTGCCTACAATTGTAATGTACATAACACATCAATGTGTAATACTCTGTATTTTAGTAATTCCTTTGAGGGGGCACGGAGAAACGTACCGCTTCAGGAGTTAAATGCAACTGGTATTGAATCGTTCTCTATTGCACCTACGAGCAACGTAGCAGTTACAAGCTAATTACGCATTATGTTTGTTTTATTTGTCAGTATGAATAAATCATTTTGAGTAACGCAGCAAAAACGGCTCATCATAAAATGCAAAAAAAAAAAAAAGGAGACGACAACATAAAATTAAATATATCCACGGAGGCTTGAGCCCTAAGCCCCTCGAATCATAACCCAATGACCACACACTAGCCATAGTGCTAAATAATACCACAATATCCACGCTCTCCGAAATTCAGTTGTTCATGTGACAAGCTAACCATTAATACATTTTATGCTGTAGCAAATATTTAGAACCTATAGTCCATAAGTTCCCTACTACTGTTTATTTTGAACCGCTCTACAATCCTACCAATTTGTACGATCGAATTCTGGGACATCATGTATGTATGTGTGTATGTATGTGTGTGTGTATATATATATATATATATATATATATATATATATATATATATATATATAAGCAAATAAGCCCAAAATAAACATCTCCGGTACCAAGCGATCAACTGTTACATTGTTACCAAACATGGGCGGTTTCTTAGTATGGTAACACGTTTGTGTTAGAACCATAATCAGCCTTAATATAAATAAGCATTAATCAGACAATACGGAATAGAATGAGCGTATTGACTTTAGTCAAGAATACTATATTTTATACAATGATTATTTTATTTAAGATCGTTAGATGGTAGGATTAACGCTTCTGTACATGAAGTATTAGCAGTGCTGCCACCAGAAATCTTGTATTTATCAGATAAACAGTGTCAATTATTGATTTCATAGTACACGTGTGCTATGTATCAATAGCTGAATCCGAGTGAAATAGAGGTAAACAAAATGATAAAATACAGTGAAATAAATTCCGTTCATTCGTTTTTCAGCTCCAAACTGAAAGGGAAAGTAAATCCATCTTCTTGGTAGATCACTAAATATCACTCAACTGTTAATACAAAACAGGATGCCTCTGAGAATACCACTGGATATGTATAATGGACCATGTACAAACGCTTTATTTTGCCTTCCTCGAGTATTATTGACTCAAAAATGATGTAGATGAATGATGTGAATATTCGTAACATCTTCACGATTTTCCCCCAAAATATGGCTTATAAATACCATATTTACCTATAGATAAATGTGCTGATGAAGTTTAGAAGTGTCTATTTGTTAATAATTAACGTTTATAAAACAAAATTGAAGGTACAGTACTTACTACTTTAGCAAATGGAAAATGCAGTTAACTATACGAGTAATTCTGTGAATCACCATCTTTCATGTTTACCAGCCACACCTGTCCAAGCATCTTCTACGTCGGTATGTGCTTTTTTATGAGTTTTGAATTTGATATCGAGCTTAACAAACTGGAAAGGCATGCTTTATGATTAGTGCACAATAGAACCAGTATCAAAGCTAAGACACGTATTTCCAAATGTTAAGGCCTGGCACAGGTTCACAACGCTCAAAATCAACATCCTCACATACAACAATACAGTGGCATTTGCTTCTTTTTCTGCCGCAAAAAAGGATATTTCAGAAGTCCATACATATACACACATTCTTTTCCAATTTATGTACGTTGACCACATGTTGGTAACAATGCCATCAGCATTTTATTCACTTAAAAGAAGACTGTGCCAAGGTATTAAAATATTGTTTTGTTCTGCTCTATGTTTTATATTACTTTACTTTTTTATTTGTGCACATGATGTTCTGCGAGTAATAATGGTCCATTGTTTAAGTGGACATCCGTGGTATAGGGCGAAGAAATTCAAAAGAAAGAGCCAGAATAGTAGTGATGGTGCATTTTACATACAGTGTGGTTTATAGTTGAAATCCTATAACTTAAATATATTTCATAAATCTACGTGTACCAGATAATTAATTAAAACATCAAAGGAAGGAAAGTATTAGTTTACGCCTGTTTTACCTATTATATACGCACTTTGATATGTTACCCAATTGACATTGATAATTGATACCTAAATGTATACTTTGGGAGTTTCGAATACCTGCCATGGCACTGACTTTTTCAAATCTGATTCAGTGTTTCAGCTTACTCCTGAACATATGTGTATGAAAGGATTACTATAAAAACTCTTTTTAGCACCGAATATAGCACTTGTCAAGGAAAAACCAATCTGTAAAGATAGGAAGAGTCAAACTGAAAAATTCAATGCTATAGCCGGGATTTGAACCACGGATCTGCCGATCTCTAGCAAGTTGCTCTTCCACTGAGCTACCATGGCAACTGACTCGCATGTTTCCCGGTAAACCACAAGGTGATCTCAAATTATTTTGAGATGACAACCTCAATGACGACTTACAATGTTGTAAATACTTTAATTCCAAGGATTCATAGTATAGCCAGCTATTATGGTCAATTTGTATTGGATAAATTGTTTTTCACACAAGCCGTGTGTAGCACAGGAGTTGGATATGTAGAGTCAGTCTGAAAAATGCAATACCAATTGACCATGATAGTTGGCCATACTATGAATCCTGGGTCTAAACTAATTACAGCATTGTAAATCGCCATTTGAGTTGTCATCTCAAAATAATTTGAGATCACCTTGTGGTTTACCGGGAAACATGTGAGTCAGTTGAGAAATACAATGCTTTGCCGGCATGTTACCATGGTAGCTCACTGGCAGAGTAACTAGCTAGAGATCGTGAAGTCCGTTGTTCATTCCCGGCTATGGTATTGACTCTACTTATTCAACTCCTGGTTTGTGTGAAAAAAACAATTTATCCAATCTGTAAAGAGCTGTATGTAGTCACTTCAAGTGATACCAGCTCACAGCTTCTGTGCAAAGCTAACGGCGAGTCAGTGATAGCGAAGTTGTTACTCGAAGACCCAGTTGACGTCAAGATTTTTTTTTATAGTGTTTAACGCCCGCTTTTACTACTGAGGCATCACAGCTGATAATACCTGAAATAAGAACTCGGAGAAAATCCGTCCTTGCGCCGCTTTGTCTACCATAAATCTCACATGTGGTCCTTTGGGATCGACCCGGGCCGTCTAGATGAGAGACAATGTTCTAACCACTTGGCCACGGCGCGGCCCTTGACGTCAAGGGATTTCAAAATCAAGAAATACTTCGTAAAACACGCAAGTCTATAATCCAGTTACATACTCAAAGCTGAGTATTGATTTCGTTCTTGTAGATGCTATTTATATAATTTCTAACAGAAAAGAATTTAGCAAATACGAACAAATATTTACAATAGTAAAATCTAGAATCTAACTAAAAGTTAAAATGCAGTAGCCGAGATTTGAACCATGAATTCTCCGGTTTCCTTCCAGTTTCTTTAACTAACTAGCAGACAACATTCCAGTATGGTGTTATCATTTCCAAGTGATTCACATTAAAGTCGTATACATATTGATATTCAATTTTTCAGCTCGATTTTACCTTGTCCTACACACGGCCTTATGAAATTAAAATTAATTAGCATTTACTTTAGTACCTTCAGATTTTGTTAAACTATTCAAAAGCTCAAAAACACGTGTTCTTCCACTGAAGAAGATCCCTCACTTTAAATTAAATTCTCTATTACAAATAATGAGGCCCGCATAACTACAGGCAAACTGAAGGAGTACTTCTGGGTTCTAAGAAAGAAAACTGATTTTACGAGTGGGTTAGTTACTTCAAAGGAGTTATTAAGAGAAGCGACACAAATTATCGACCGAGAGTACACTCAGGTGGCTGCTGATAAGTTCCCGTATTCGTGCTTAAGAAAATATAAAATTTAAACTGACGATAACGTGTTACACAATATTACAAGCAGATATGGGCAGAGACTGTAACTGCTGTGTTGCATAGCCCTGGTGTATCAAATAATGAAACACAGAACTGATTATGAAACAGGATAAGTAGTTTTAAAACATTTTAGAAGTAAAGAATATTCTGTTATGAGTTTGAACAGGTACAGGTTTCTTGGGGGGTCATTTTTAGTAGTTTCAGTATTTAATGTCAAGTATGGAAGAGGAGGTTTTCGTTCATTTTTGATACTTCTTAATATATCCATAAAGTGTTTACTTTCTACTTATTCTACCACGGATATACAATAGTAGGCATAGAAGCTATTATATTCCAACATTTTTGATACCGAAAATTTACCGGAAATATATATCACAAAATTTCGTAAGAATAGTTTGTATACCCAATAATAAACGATAAGAGAATAGGAACTGTCATTAGAATGTAGCACATCATATTTTAGGAAAAATTCAATGTATATGTGTCAGTGTAAAAACAGCATAACTCATAACCAAAAGTTTCGTTAAATATCGAACTTTGCATTTTAATTCAACATCATCTTTCAAACTGAACGTTTCAAGAAAATTCTTTACTTAGACAGTATTTCAAAAACGTTGATTTTCTGATTTGGAATTTTCTGGGAGTAGACGATAAGAGCACCGAGTGACCGCAAAGAATAAATAAAGTCTTACTAACCCCCAAAAGTAGATCAAGTTAAAGGTCCAATTTATACCATATGCATTTTTGTGGAGTTAAACGTTCCAGATATTCCTAGTTGTTGGTACAAATTTTCAAATAATTACATATTTCTCAACCGGAAAGCAAGGTTTTTTTTCTCATGGTCTTGTTAGGCGCATGGAATTTCAAAGTATCACATAGCCACAAATCTTTTAAAATCTAAGTATTGTCATCCTTTGTACCTTGCAACAATATGTGTCAATAACGAAAGTGAATCTGGATTCATAAGAAGTGGATATAATAATGTTTTTCAAAGAGCAGATTTTACTTTCTCTACACATATTATGTACATAGTATATAGAGAAGGTATTGTATTCCATTCAAGAATTCGATACCACAATTTCACCGTAAATACACGATTTAGGGTCCCTTACATCCAAAAATAAATGTTTAGAAAAAAGTCAGCGCGTGTATGAACACGATAACTCAAAAACGATAATTCGGTAATATACCAAACTTGATAATTAAGTTCAATATCTTCCAAGGTGGCCAGTTCCCGTGGCCGCGCTCGCTAAAGTGGCTCGCTCGCTTTGGGTTTAGTGACTTAGGAGATGTGGGTCCGAATTCCGCCTTGGGCATGGGTGTTTATGTGTTTGTAAATGTGTATATGTGTGTGTATTAGAAGCAAAAAGTAAAACGGTAATCAAATAGAAACAAGGAAATGTTAGCAAAAAGAAAAAACAAGGGAATACAGTCATTATAAGACTCCGGAATTGTATGTTTTATTAAAAAAACAAACAGGATCGACACCAAGATTTTCAAGGGAAACATTTTCCCTTTAAATGGAAATGATTCCAAAATTGATTTTCTCAAATATTACTTACGCGTAATGATTAAAAGACTATATGTATATCTTTAATTTTCTTGGAATAGTCTCTGAGGACTTCTTCATTCTGGATGATTTTTGAAGAGCTTCTAAGCCATAAGAGATAGACAAAAACATACTGCAGAAAAAAACTATAGATTTCATTAAAGCACACAAAATATACATACACTTTTTTGTTGAGTTAGCCGTTTCGAAATATTCCTTTTTTCAGTTTCGGTTTTAAAGTATTTAAACTTTTCTTAAGCGGAAAGTCAACATCAATTTCTTTTGTTTTGCTCCCAGAAATGCAAAAGATACCAATTAGAATTGCTTCACATAGTGATAGCGTTTAAAAGATCTGACTATCGCTTTAGCTTAGTGTATTATTTTCTCTTCTACTTCTAGATGGAATGAAGTAGGGCAACCATTTTGCTAATATTTATACTGATTTGCATGGAGTAGATTAAACAATACGCTTTTTAACAAACATTTCTTTCAGATATATAGAGAGAGTATTGTGAATAGAAAAAAATCAGATTTTTATTTATAACAAATCTGAGAATTATTCAGTACTGTGTACAGCACAAAGGCACTTTTATAATTCAAATAGCTAATCTCGGAGCCAAAATAATAGCTAATATGAGAAGTGTTTATGTGGAAATGCGTATAGTTAATATTTCATCAGAAAATTTTGGATCATGATTTTAACAATGAAAGATTGCCTCACTTCATATAACAGCAGTCACATGGCTTTAATTCCATATCCAGCGCGGACGTGCACTGACATTCATCATAATATACTGTAACAGAAGCATTAACTCCCGAGGCGCTGCTTCCCGTGTTTGTAAAATATGTCAATTGAAAAACTGGAAAGTAAATTAATCTGTTGTCTGGCAACGGAATTAATGGCTTCGCAGAACACAGTAATATGCCGATTTAAGCTTTGTGACACCTTCACTAAGGGAAACTAAAGGGGTTTGATTCGACTATCCGTTATGAGTCACTTGGAAGCAAGTTATAAATGATAGCCTTCGATTCCTCCATTTAATTTAGGAACCCTAAAATGTATAAAACCGCATCCTCAAGTCTTCAAACCAAGTGCAGAGGTACTGTGCACCGTGCACTGCTCAACCTCTGTTCGGCTCCAACATTTCATAAACTAGAAACAGTGGAGACGATGAGAAAATGATGAGATGAAATTAGGGCATTAATGTTATTAAAATTATTAATATATTAATGATTCTTTATTTCCAAATTAATGGCATATATTGGATTATAAATGAGTTAATTTATTTTAATGAGTGAAGTAATTGGAGTTTTAAAAAATTAGTCTAGCTGTTCTGCAAACAAAAGTTTCTTACAAAAGATTATTCTTTTATTTACATCATGCTAAATTTGTTACAAATTTTAGCAGAAATGGTCTCATTACCTCCTTCCTTGTACGTAGAAGGGAATACACTAGGCTATAGCGATAGTCAAATCTTTCAAAATCCGGTCGCTACATGAAACAATGAAATTTAGTTTTCTTTGCAAAGGAAAAGTTTAAGTAGCTTAAAACTGAAACCAATAACACGGAATATCTCGGAAACGGTTAACTCTATATAAACATGTACGAGATTAATTGTATGTTTTAACGAGATCCGCATATTTTGTGTATAAGTTTTTGCTTATCTTTACAGTGTACTAATACAGTTTATACTGCGCATTTTTTGATGGCGAATATTGTTACTACGTTTGAGTGATTCAATCGAGCAAAAACGGCCGCGTTTAGCGAAAAAGAAAGTTCTATTTTATTAAGACAATGCACCAGTTTACACGACCATTGTCACTATGACCAAAATCACTGAATTAAAGTTTGAATTGCTTCCTCATGCATCTTACTCGCCAGATGTGGCCTCCTTTTGATTATTTTCTGTTTCCAAACTTGAAGAAATGGCTTGGTGGTAGCAGATTTGCCAACAAGAAGAGGGGAGATTTGTAGGTGATTGCTATAGTTCTCACTATAAACAGCTATCGAAGCTATTGAACATCGCTGGGAAAAGTGTATCGAGCTCAAAGGAGACTATGTAGAGAAATAAAGATGTTTTTCCCCAAAATGTTTGTGCTTTCTTTGTTAGGTCCGGTACTTCTGGGACAGCCCCCGTACTTTCCGTTTGAAAACATTTTTAGTGCTTTAAAACTGAAACAAATAACTTGGAATAACACAAAAAAATGGTTACTCTACGAAAAAACATGTGTATGACATAAAGTGTGTATTTTAACGAGATTTCATTTTTCTGTATTAAGTTTTTGTCTATCTCTTACGGTTTAACCAGTTATACAAACATTTACAAAAGTCATCCAGAATGAAGAGGTCTTCAGGCGCTATTAGCAGAAAAATCAAGATGTACATTTCGTTTGTCATGAAAATATCTTAATCATATGGCACTTGAATCAAAATTGTTAGAGCCATTTTGAGAAAATCAGAATTATCGTAAAATATCCAAGTAAAGGGCGATTGAGGAAGGACAATTTTCTTGAAAATCTTCGTGTCGCATGCTTGGGAGATACTGAACATAAATAATAAATTTCGAGTTCAACCAACTTTTCGTTTCTGAGCTATACTGTATGCTGTCCACAGACACACACACACACATGAACAAGCCCACATTCAACCATCCACTCGCATAACTCGAAGCCAGATTCTCCTGTGGCGGCCTACAGACCATAATTGGAGTCGCAATATATTTTACTTTTTCTAGCACGTGTATACATATAATGTGAATGGCAGCTAGAATTGGTATTGTATTCCACCCAACATTTCGATACCTATATTTCACCGAATCTGATGTGTTCCATTCACATGATTTTCTCTAAATCTCTGCAACAAATTATTGTTAGAAAGCTTACGCTTCTATTTATTTCATGCTAGTCGAGAAAAAATTAGTAGAAATATTCCTATTACTTGCTTCCGTGCAAGAAGAAGCGAAATAGGAAGTATTATAAGTTAAAATGATAGTCAAACTCTGGTTGCTATGTGACTGAAGTTCCTTTGTTTGTATGGACAGGAGTTGACAAAATTCCTGATGAGAAAAGTATGTTTTTTGAAGCTGAAACCAATAACAAGGAATATCTTAAAAACGATCAACTCCACGAAAAAAGTGTTTCTTTCAAAAATGTGTTTTAACGTGCTCTACATTTTTTGTGTGTTAAGTTTTTGTCCATCCCTTACGGTTTAGCAGTTATGCAAAATTTCGTAAAATTCATCCAGAATAAAGTAGTCTTCAGAAACTTTTCCAGAAAATTCAAGATATACATTTTATTTGTCACGTAAATATTTTTAAAACACGATATTTTAATCAAAATCATTAGAGCTATTTTTAGAAAGTAAAAATTTTCGAAAAAAGCCCCATGTAAAGGGTAGTTGCGGTGGGGGATTTTCTTGAAAAACTTCTTGTCGCATCCTTGGAAGATATCAAACCTAAATACCAAATTTGGTTTTAACGGATTTTTCGTTTTTGAGCTATACTGCCCACAGTACACACACACATATACACACAGGCAGACAGACACACACGGACATTTTTCTAAAAAAAAAATAAATCAGGGGGTCTCAAAATATGTATCTTGGGTGCACTGCAACACCTTCTCTATACACTGTGTACATAGTACTTGTAGAGAACGTAAAAATATATCTTTAGAAAAAGGTCCGTTTGTGTCGGTTAAATACCCTTATTACTATATATATATCACACATTCACACACATACACACACACCCTGCGTAGCTCTATAAACATTTTATTCTTATTCAAAACTTATATTTTGGATAACATTTTGGGTGGACTGCAATACTACTTATTATAGGTAAGTTAAAGATAAAGTAAAATAGATAATTGTAAACAACCTGGGTTAACGGGAATAGTCTAATGAGGGGCAGAATTAGTAATCTCTGTTCATAACATCAACACCTTAAGGCCATGGTGGTAGAGTAATTGCTGAATAGCAATAAGATCATTGACATTAGTATGGAGATGGGATACTAATATTATAGAGAGGAATGGGTGTTCATACTCAAAGGAAACTGGCCTAAATGAGATTTTGTCCTGCCAGCTAAGATCAAACGTAGGTATTTCAGCTAACTCCAGCGTACTCTGAGCATTTCACTGCAATATCACATCCTTCTGATCTTCGCAACTGTTCAGCTTAGTTTGCGCTTTCTCATCTCCAATTGGAATCACGCTAATTTGCCTAATCTATATAATGTTTTGTTCCATTCTAGTTTACATTGTAATTGTATGTCTATTAATGTTGGAAGTTGTTTTCGCATACTACCCGTAGACTAAATTGGTGCCAGGAATGCTAAAATGCTAATCGTCCTTTCCGTAATAGCTTTTGAGTACTACTTCTACAAATCTTAATAAAATGCCTATGAGTTTAGACCAGAGAAGAAGTAACCGAAATGTTGGAAAATAAATAGGGAATGGGGTTCAAAATTCTAATATTAACTATCATAACAGGAATAGTGCATTTCCTAGGTTACTTTAAAAGCTTTAACTTTTCGTCCAAGACGAAATAACTTTAATATAAAGTTATAAATATTATAACATTATTATTAATTAATTATTTATTAATGTAATGACTGCAAATATAGAGGCAAAGAAAGTTGATACGAGTATACATACATTTAAAAAGTTCCCGGAATGTGTAAATATCACGGAAACAAGTTACCATAAGGAAATTTACACATTTCCTTCAAAATAGTTCCTTTTCGCAATGACACACTTCTGCCACCGCTTGTAAGGGACTGGAAGCACTCCTAGAAGCCATTTTTAGATACCTGTCGTTGTGCCCTTGTTGCATGTACAGCATTTCTATAGCGTTGGAAAATCTTCACTGAAACGTTTATGCCATTCTTACACCTGATATTTTTTCATCGCTGCTTCACCATAAACTTTTTCATCCTCAATGTCTCTGAAAGAGCTTTTTAACAAAACGCAAAACTTTATGTTCGAACGTGCCCTACTTCCAACATCTGAAATGCGATAAACAAACTAGTTGTCAAGGAAAAACAACAATCACCATTAGCATGAAAATCGAAATGAAATCTCGTCATGGACGTCCTACATCTAAAAATAAAATATAATTTATTTTCGTATACCTTAAGGAGAAAATAAACGATTCTAGGGACTTTATGAATCTAGGGTTATTATATATGATAGAGAGATAACAAGAGCACAAAAACAATTTTCATATACTTTACTTAGAAAAAGTAAATAAAGCCTCTCACTTTGCAAGCGCCGATGCATTGTACGCTAGCTGCATGCAAAAGACGACTACGGTAAGTTGACCAAAGTACACTGACCTTGCAGCATATACCATGGCTGTGGAATTTTTCCGAAATGCTAGCCACAGATGCACATGGATTCATTTGTGACGCACTATCAGCTATACTTTGATGTAACGAAGTTAAGCTAGTACGCTAGTTCAGTGCAGTAAAGTGCGTTTTTATAATTAGGCTAAGCCAAGTGCAATAGACTGAAACTTGTCCTAGAAAAAATGCAAGATACAATACTATTTGAAAATTTTCCACGATTCTACTGACAATACAACTACTTTTAGTTATAATTTTATATTAATGCAATTGAATTGTTTATACTTATTTCAAACAATGGAATCAAAACATGCAATGAGGCATATAAAATATTCAACCACAAACTGTGAATGTTCTTAGCACGTAATGATAAAAAGGGCACCAAAGTAAATTACTTTACACATGAAATTGTGGTAATTATATTTTGATTCTAAAGTTTTATATAGGAACGTTAGTTGTGGTGCAATTTTTTGTATATATGTATGTTTAAAACAAAATTTTCAAACAGTTTTAAAAACAAAAAAAATTAGAAAGCGAAATAAAACGCCACTCTTTTTATACTAATATCATTTTTATTAATTTTAGCTCATTTTTCCAGAATAATAACATATTATTGGATTATTATAATACGTTTAGGCCATGATCATCCGCCTCCTTAGTACTTTGGGCATTATTTTTGTTTTTATTGGTTGCATTGATATAAAATTATTTGGTGGAAGATTTCAATGTTTGTTATGCAAGTTTTATGGTGTTAATTATCAAGAAAAGCACAAGTTTTACAGGGATTACTGTAAAGTAAAAAGTTTTCCAAGTAAAAAGGAAGATAGTATTAACAGTTACGCTTTATTAAGGATAGATTAAAATGAGTGCTAATTATCTTTTATCATACTTACTAATCCGTGTTGATCATATTTCACTCTAGATGTATCTCCAGCAAATGTTGAATAATGTGTTTCAGGTAAGAGTGAAAATCATCTTATACAAGAAATATGCCAGTGACTGACACAAATCTAAATTTGGTCTTTCTTTGGACCTCTAACACTGCATTAATAAAAAAAACAAATTCAACATTTGTGCTGTGGGAGGATTGGAAAAACATTTTACCATCTTCAGAAGCTCAGAACAGCACTCAATATTTTTGATTTTTTAAAATAATCTTAAGCACTGCTGATGTGTCAATAATTTTTTGGAGTCCAAATTTTCCTGCGCCCACATTCCTGTTTAACATTATCTTTCAGCTAGACACTTAACACTCGATACAATATCATCCCATTTAGGCATTCACAGTTCCACGAGAAACAAGAAAAGTCTTCCATTGGATGCATCCACTAGTTGAGGTGCTCTACATAATCGTTCAAAGCAATATATCCACCTACTGGTATTTTGCGCAACATTTTGCATCATTTTGTCAGAACTGGAATGTACAGAGAACATTAAATAACACATTTAAAACAAGACCGAAGTAAAGCGCAGGTAACTCTGGGCATTTTTTAAACGTTTAAAAATCTGTCATAAAGCGCAGACAATTATAAGAGGACTCAATTGGAAAAGTTACCCTTGGTGAACTTTTCTTTGATGGGCAGTGCATTTTAATGCCCCTTAAATGATCTGATGCTATAATAGACAAAATATGATACTAAAAAGCATTCTTGGTGTATTTTTACTGTGACAAAACACTCTTATTACTTCAACAAACAACACTTTATTTCTTCCACAAACTTTCTCTCTACTAACAAATATCTGTCTTTCTTCAATGCTTTTGCAAACAGTTTCTTTTCCTGCGGCACGATTACTGCTTGCTTCTCGTTAAAACTCAACTAAATTTTGCATCCAAAGCATTCCGAATGAAAACTGAGGAGGGCTTCGTTCCCCTTTTTATACTGTTGATCACGAGACAGGAAATGTCCAGAAACAGTCCCATGTACAAAACCACCTCAGGATCACAAACTCGTATCTAATCGTGGTAATCGAGATAAACATCGGCAGAAATACCTATATTAGTTTCTTATAAGTAGGGGAGAAATAAGGCAATATACTATACTATATACCATAGTCAAATCTTGTAAAAAGCCGGCCGCTATATGAAAATGTATTTGAAGTTCGGTTTGCTTTGCACTGCTAGAAATAAAACATGCGGTTTGAGAAACGTTTAAGTAGCTTAAAACTGAAACCAATAATAAGGAACTACGCGGCTTGTGTTTGTGTGTAGTAAGATTTTGGTTATCTCATATGATTTACCAGTTATGCAAAATTCATCCAGAATGAATGGGCTTCAGGAGCCATTCCCAGAAAATTCAAGATATGCCTGAACATATCTTTAATATACGGTGTTTTAATAGAAATCTTTAGAGCCATTTTTGAGAAAAACAAAAATTAAAAATATTGTTCTATGTAAAAGGTAGTTTGGGCTGGGGGATTTTCTTGAAAATCTTCGTGTCACATTCTTGGAAGATACCAATTAAATACCAAATTTAGAATTCAAAGGCGTTTTCACTTTTGAACTATGCTGCCGAAACACACATGCACATACATACGGACATTTTCCAAAAATACTTTTGAGTAGAATACAATCCTTTCTATGTCTACTATGTATATATATAGTACTTGTAAAGTAAAATGGTATAATCCAATGCAGCATCAATGCTGCTACAAATGTAGTAGCGATGTTATATAATCTCAGTCAAACAAACGCGACCACAGTTTGAGAAAAACTGGTTTAATAAGTTAATTATATCAATACCATTTTAGTGACATGTAAAACTGAACAAATATAATTATTAATATTACATAATTATCTATTTCCTGTGTTTAAGGCGTCTTGCTTACTCCCTCCACTTGCCATGCATTACATTACATTGCCTTGCTTCCCTTTAAACAATTTTAGTTAAGAGCGTTTTATCAGGTCTCAATTATGTATGTGATGGTTCCACAAATAAACGCATCCTAACCTCTAAAATGAACAGAGAAAATAAAATGCGGCTTTTCTGACATGTAACTGTTAGACGATATCGTGGATTTGACGGTCATATTTATTTATCCGATAAAGCCACCTCAACCATGAAATATAATTGGAAATTCCACAGAACAAAATAATAAATTGCATCTCCCTTTCATACACTCTTTCCGAGGAAATGAGATACTCTGTTTTTCAGATCGGCGAGTCTGTGTTTCATCACTTGTTATGTAATATCCCTTTAAATTGATTTGATTTCAGAATATCGTTTTAAATATACTGAATCCCTCCAAGCGTTGGGTAAAAGGTAAATAGCTAAGTTTAATTTTGTCTACTGCTTTATTTACTTCTGAAACTCTTTTTATTTTCTCTACTTAGTACATACTATATAGGTAGAAAAGGTAGTATTGCATTGAAAAATTGATATGTAATGAGATTTCACTGGAAACATACGTTTTAGGGCGCCCTGAATAAATAAAAAAATTAAAGCAGTTTAGAAAAAGATCCTTGTGCGTGTCAGTGTGATCGTGTGTCTAGTAACCGGATAATTCAAAAAACTAAAATTTGGTTCACTACCAAAATTGCTAATTTCAGGATCTTACAGGAATGCGACGCGAAGATTTTCAACAAATTACTCCTACCCAAATCTGCCCTTTACATGGAAAATGGCAAAAGCTGCGCCTCCCACATTATTGGCAGCATATAGTGATAGTAGCAGGGGACTACTTTGAGGGTCTTTAGGCCCAGGTTTGTCATGTCATCTGTATGTGTACTGTGTGTCATTCTTTGCACCGTTATAAATTAGTATGTTACGATATTCAGTGCTATTCATTGTCCACATGTGTAGTTACCACCTTGTCCTTTCGTCTGTATATGTCACATTTCCAACCGGACTGGTATCTTCAAGAAAATAAATAGTTTCATGACCTATGACCCAACCCTCGTATGTATATAGATACCTACGGTTTCTTCAACATCCATTCTATATGCATTTTTTTGTTGCTTAAATATCTTATCTTCTATACTTTGAATTTTCAGTTCCTGGCGGATATCTTTGTTATCTATGCTATCTATCAGCATACTTCTTTTTACGAATATTAAAAAGTTCAGTTTGCGGATCCTATAGTATATTTTGTATTTCCAATATCATAGTGGAGTGTGGTTACTGCAATTATTTTAAATAATTTTATTTTTGTTTCAGTTCTAACTTTTCTTCCCAGTGTATTTTTACTTTCTCTATACGTAGTGTATAGAGGAAATATTGTATTCCACCCAAAAATTCGATACCGAGATTTCACCGGAAATACATGTTTTAGGACCCCCTGAATCCAAAAAAAGCATTTTCAGAAAAAGGTTCGTGTGTATGTGTGTGTGTCTGTCTATCTGTCTGTCTGTGGAGAGCATAGCTCAAAAACGAAAAGATCGTTAAATACTAAACCTGGTATTTAGGTTTGGTATCTTCCAATGATGCGACATGAAGGTTTTCAAGAAAATCCCTCCACCCACAACTACCGTTTGCATAGAAAAATTTTCGACATTTTTTATTTTCTAAAAAATGGCAGTAATGATTTTGATTAAACTCCCGTATCTTAGAGATATTTACATACTAAATAATATGTATATCTTGAATTTTCTGAGAATAGCTTCTGAAGAGCTCTTTATTCTAGATGCATTTTGCTAAATTTTACTTAACTGCCAAACGGTAAGAGATAGAGAAAAACTTACTCCACAGAAAATGTTGATCTGCTCAAAATACACGATTTATTTCCTTTACATTTTTGCTGTGTAGTTAACCGTTTCCGAGACATTCCTTGGTTTTGGTGTCAGGTGTGAGTGCTAACACTTTTATCAGACAGGAAGTGTCCGTTTTTCTTTTGTTCTACTCCTGGCCAAGCAAAGAAGCGATTTGCAATGACAATCGAATAATGACAGCTTTTAAAACATTTGACTATTGGTTTAGTCTAGTGTGTTCCCTTGTTTTCTTTCTACTTATAAGGAACTTAAGTAGGAAGAACATTCTTCTATGATTATATAGATTAGCAAGGTGCAGAGAGAAGAATAATCTTATGCAAGAAGTTTGTAGAAGAGCTAAAGAAAGTCATGTGAGTGTAACACATTAGATTTTTTTGTTTTGTTTCACATATCGCTGAAATTTTGATAATTATTTGTGAATGTACTGTCTTGCATATAACTGATATTGCATCCTGGATAACTAAAACCTAACGCCTGTTGAATTAATTCTTTTCTTATTTTACTGAGTATTTCAAATTTTGGCTCTGAGTGCTATAACTTTATTTTCCTGTACAGACATATGACAATTGTAGCTTTTACAGGTATTCACGTGTTTGAAGATCATTTTTATTTTCTATCAGGAGAACAATGTCGTCTGCAAACATTGTACTATTTAATCAAAAGTCTTCAGTTATTAAAATTCCCTCATTACTAACCCCATTTTTCCCGTTATTTATGGCTGGGCGAATATTAAAAGGTATAGGGGAGGGGAACATGTTTAGCGCACTCCCGGATTTATATTAATAAATATTAACTTATCCTTCTTTCTGGGATTCTATAGGATAATTCAAAATACTTTTACAATGTTTGACGATGGATTCCCGACATAGAAACAAGAAAATAAGGTCGTATAAACATATGCTCTTAAACGCTTCGTTTTCTCGTTATTAATTTATTAATGAAAATCAACCTCAATGTTTTTTGGGTCTAACCGAATAACTTTATGCACTCATTCATAGAAGCCTTTGCTCCACTTTACCCTGCGGAGTTGGCCTTGTGTTGCTATGGCTATTTATTAATATTTGTCATTTAAACATTACCCAGCACGCCTTACAAGTGCTGTCTACAAGAAAGGATTTCATTAAGAACACTCTCTCAAACTTTTTAGAAAATGTGAATAAGAATAAACATGTGATTTATGCATAATACTCTAGCATATTTTAGATTCATTGCTCGTGATGTGCTGGCTGGTATCTAGCATGACAAATGGATAGGTAGAGGGGCACTAGTCCATGGACTGCAGGTTCCTCAGACCTCAATCCTTTTGATTTTTATCTTTTGGGGGCACCTTAATTTATGCTGTGTTTGTGTGGAACACCTCCTAACAAGCTGAAAACGTCAAAAACAGAATATGTATCACTTTAAAGTGTTTTGATTAACATAATTTTGAACTTCACAAATTGAGAACGAAGGGTTCTGGAACATCTATTTATATGACCATTTTTTCTTGTTTTGATGTAAAGAACTTTGCCCAAATTTGAAAAAGTATTTTTGAATCACCCGTATACATAAACTTGTATTAAAATACAAACTTTTTGTATATGCTATTACGAGTTTTTAGGCATGCCTTTCTTTTCCATAGCATTGCAGAGGAGTTCACCGTTAAAGTTCTCTCGGTGTTTATCTATAATTTGTGTCAAAGTAAATATGCCATTTGTGCATGTATGTGCGACATGTGAAACCGGATGGATATATTAATTATTACCTTTAAATTAATAAGGAGCGTACGGCCGGTATCGATGGAGTGGAAAACATATTGGCTATGAAATTATGGTTCACGGGGGTGTCTCCTCTTTATTTTACCAACGTTCGATCTCAACGTCGGCAGACACCTGTAGAGATGAGATCGACACAAAACTGTCGCTATATAAGTAGAAGCTGATTCCCTGAGGGGGGGCACACACACACACACACACACACACACACACACCTTCCTTGGTGATGATCATGTTCAGAAACATCTTCTGATATTTATTTAATTGTTTTTGTTTTTGTTTTTTTTTTTTTTTTTATTTTTTCCACGTAAACCGTGTGTAGGACAGGAATTGAATAGGTAGTCAGACTGAAAAATTCAATGCCATAGCCGGGATTTGAACCACGGATCTGCCGGTCTCTAGCCAGTTGCTCTGCTACTGAGCTACCATGACAACATCCCGGCGTAGAATTGAATAATATCTCACCCGACTCGCATTCAATGCTATGCCGGCATATTGCCATAGTGGCTCAGTAGTAGAGCTACCGGCTAGAGACCGGGAGATTCATGGTTCAAATCCCGGCAATAGCATTGAATTTTTCAGTCTGACTCTACCTTTTGATATTATTCTGTAGTAGAATCAAGGGGTTGCTGCACGTTGCGGTGCCATTTATGGTGGGATCTTCGGTTGGCAACCCTGTGCTAAATGCTGCTGCCAGCTTTCTCTTGTTCATCTTCCAGCGTTGGTTTGTTATTCATTTACTGATGGTGCCGCGACCATAATAGTAGTTAACTTTACCTAGTAATTTTATGCCGCCAAATAATACTGCTGGTGCAACTGCTCCCAGCCGGCTCGCTTATTATTGTCGTTAACACTTTCCGTAGTGGATAACTATGTGCTTAATCATTTGTTTACGCAGAAAAATTTGGTAGGCACCAAAATCTACTTACTCCAGTTCGCAGAGTATGAAACACTTTACCTCTGTGCTTGGTTTCATAGGACTGATATTTGAGAGAGTAGAAGAAGTAAATGGTTGGAATTAAATCTTTTTATTTAAATAATTTCATAATAGTTTCTTTCTCCTATCTCTCTCTCTCTATTTGACGCGGACATTTTCTAACAAATTGAATATACAAAACAAATTAATTACAACGTTTATGATACACAAGTGTCACACATATTTAATTATACGCCTTAGATTTATGACATATTATCTCAGCGTCTCTTTTCAAGCCTTCCTCAGACGCTATCTTTTCTGGAAAAGTGTAGACAAATTATATTGCTTTCTACTATGAAAATTAGTGTATTTCTTATTGACACCTCTCTTTGCTAAGAGGCGACGCAAATTTTTTTCGGAAATCTTAACATGAAAATAAAATATTTTAAATACAATTGAAGACAGTTAAGTGACAATTATTTTACAATTACATAACCATAATTTATTATTTTAAATTTAATCCTCAAAACCAATTTATTTACGCTTGATCAAACCTGCGGTGTTGCAGAACAAAGTCTGGGTAACATCTAGTTTTGAACATTATACCTGTAACTTTTTCTTACAGAAGTTCTCATGAAAATGTACTTCAGCAATTTCTTGAACCTACGGGTATCCCTATATTGACATTCTTTTTGTTAGTTAATTTATCATTATTTACGAATATATTTAATCCATGAGTAATGCAATATTATAGTACCATAATACATACTTAAATATTTTTTACAATATATCCTATGTAATTTCGTGTCTTTGATGATGTCGCTGGGCATTTTCTTCAAATATGTTTTAATTTTCCATTTTAAGGTTAAAGCAAGAAGTTTACTCGTACTTTGCTGCTTTTCTTTGCAGTTTGAAGTATTGACATGAATTATAATTGTGGCTTGGCTAAATGCTATGTCAATTCTAACAATTTACAAGTGGAAAGGGAATATTGACAGAATACTGTTTCAGTTTGTGGTCATTGGCTCCTTTAGTTGAATAAGCACGGAGAGAAATAATGTAATGAACTCGGGACTTTGCAGCCAGCTTAAACAATCGCATATTGTATGGTGCAGCCAGTCATTAAATCGTCTAAGGCGCAGTA
This sequence comes from Hymenopus coronatus, assembly GCA_030762935.1. NCBI lineage: Eukaryota > Metazoa > Arthropoda > Insecta > Mantodea > Hymenopodidae > Hymenopus > Hymenopus coronatus. The sequence continues at coordinate 75,666,608 of CM060890.1, forward strand.
TCTCTACATTCATGATGTATGTTATTGCATTAAGGAGTGTTAAATAAGGTTTAACCCCTCCGGGTGGTGTGGTGGTAGCGTGTCTGCCTCACATTCAACAGGTCGCGAGTTCGAAACTCCCTTAGGGCGACTTACCCGGATAAGGGTTTTTTGAGTAACTTTAAGCTCCATTGACCCCGGAATAATTTTGTCATCACTTCACCAATGTCATTTATAATCTATATGATCAACCAGGCTAAAGGACATTTAGCTACAAAAGAAAAAAATCTGCTAAAAATTAATTAACACTTTCAGTGTAGCTGTGTAAGTTTCATTAGCTGTGTAACAATAAACATAATGTGACTTTGTATAGTTTTACTATAATTTCTTTAAGTTTTCAGTCTCTGTCCGTTAATGTATTTACCTTTTCACTATCCCTTCACTAGGTTTACATTGCCACTTCACTTCTTTAGCGATGTTGCCGCGTAATGACATACCACGACGTAGCCTCCTCTTCCGGACCGCGTCAGTAGCAAAGGAGTCGAAGACAAGACCTCTCTGATGCAGTACTAACAGCATCATAACAGTCGTCACGAAATTACTCGGAGAACAACATTGACGTCGCACCCGAAATGCATTTACTAACTTGTTGACTCAGTACTCAACTCACGCGAGAACGATTGTTTATACAGCAGTTTATATCTCCGCAAGAGCTTCTCTAGCGTTGTGGGAGTCAATGCAGGCGGGGTAAAGAAACCTCCAGAGGAGTATATTTATTTCTCGATTGCGTGTTTGTACTAAGCGAGATCGCTGCTTATCTTTATTTATCTCTTAAGGGCCAGGCTGGTCGGCGCCAGCCTATTGGTAGCTCGCAAGTAAATGCATCATACCATAGAATGTATTTTAATAACGCTAACAAGATTAACTAGTACTTCCAAGAAGGTGTGACCAAAGTCATATGTGCTTATTTCTTCGAGCATGCGGCGCGGGAGAGTTGAAAGTATATGGCATAGTGGGTGGACCTCACGATATTGAATGTTGAGGACATTCGGTCACATACTCGGTCCCTGTTTTACGTGTATAAATATTTATTATTTGTGTTATCTAAAACCTATATTTCTATAGAGTTAAACGCGAATGGTAGTTTAAATGCGTTTACTTGAAGATTTAATGCATAGGTTTACATTTCAATACTTTGTTGCTTATTTCAATGAGAAAAAGTGTTGGAATGTTTTCTGCAAGGCTGACGAAAAGAACTAAGCATGTGCCAGCATTAGATATGGAAATGTGAGCATATAAAATCAAAACGGATAGTCTCAATCGTTGTTCATCTCGCGCCTGAGTTATTTCTAAGCAGAAAACGCGAAATAAATTATATGGTGTGTTTGTGGATAAAAATTAATTTTCTGGATTTCTTTATTTTGTTTAAAAATTTTTATTCAATGGAATGAATTTAGAATTTTGTATTTATTATTAAATTAAGTAAATTTACATAAAAAATATAATAATCTCATTTATTGCAGTTCTTGTATTCTCATTTTATGAGAAAGTATGATTTCTATATACCTCTTTTGATTTCCTAGATTGCAAGTCGACAAAAGATTACAAACTGAAGAGCACGCAAGAGATCTTAATAAATTATTTTAGTCGGCGTATTCTCTCAATACTCCTTAGGATTTATATTCTTTATGACTTACATGTGGGGGTTTAGGGTCAGCGGTCTGTCTTGGAGCCAAGAAACCAGGATCCTAATATGGAAAACCAGGATCGAACCATAGCCAGGATGACAGTAAAGAAGTATGCAATATGAAATCAAGTCGAAATGAGTAATGGTAAAGGGATTATGGAGCAAATAGTGGAATGCATGGGGAGGAAACCGAAGAACTCGAGAAAACCTTTCCAGACTCGCTTCATCCTCCACAAATTCCATATCAGATCCCCTAGTACTGAAACTGGATCATTTTGGCGGGAGGCAAGCTGTCTAATTACTTGGCCATGGCTCCCCCATAAGCTCTTAATACCACTGCAAAAATAGGTGCACGTTTGTAGAAAATTATAGCAATTCCAGAGCGAATTACACCTCAGCTGGACATGGCAAGTTGGTATTTTTGAACGCCTGAAGTTCACAAGCTATGGATTTCTTTAAACAGGAACGGCTAGTAAAATTTTTGTAGATATCTTTCTTATGGTTTAACATTTTTCTTATCTCATGTTTTCTGCACATCTCGCAGATTTTTCTGCCTCACAAAGCAAGGATTAGGAAGTGAAGTGCAAAGACGTGCGCAGCATGATATGCACGAGCAGTCTTATTACAGGTGCCTCTTTAGAAGCGGGGCGTAGGAAACATCTTTTATTCATGCCCTTGCGCTCTCCACTGAACAAAGCTCCTTGATAGAGTCAATTTCAGGAAGTTATCAAAACTGATGTGATTATAAAGAAGAGCTATTTATAATCCTCCTTATATTCAAGCGGAACGCCTTGAAACTCATCACAAAATTGGTAAACTTTGTTGATGTTATGCATGTAGTTCATCTTTTTGAGTTGTTGATGTTCGTTTCGCCTGTTTCATATTTATGTTTTTTACTTTGTAAATTATCAATAGTAGATAGTGGAACTATACCGATACCCTAAGTTCTCTTGATGCATACACTCATTTTTAGAAAAAGTTCAGTGTGTGTGTGTGAACAGCATAACTCAAAAATAAAAATAATTAAAATACTAAACTTGTATACGAAGATTCTCTCACCCCAAACTACATTTAACAGAGAAAACGTTTTGAAAACTTAATTTTTACCAAAATGTCACAGATTTTCAGATATTTGGCATGGCAAATACGTTTTCTTGAATTTTCAGGGAATAATCTGAAGACCCTTTACTCTGAATGACTTTTGTATAGCTGGTAAACGGTAAGACAGAGAAAAATTTACTTCACGAAAATGTATATCTCGCTGTAGCATAGAATTTATGCCAAAATTTTTGCAGGATTAATCATATCCGATATATTCCTTATTATATATTTAAATTGTCGAACACTTTATACTTTCTCCATTGCAAAATTGAACTCTATTTTAAGGGGTTCTTGCAAGTGTCAATTGAAAATATCAAAGCCTTCACATAGATCCGAAGTTAAAAGTTTGACTGTTGCTTAAGCCTATGATATTCCCTAATTCCTCTTGAACTTACAAGTAAACATGTAACAAGTATTCTGCAAATGTTTATCTCAATTAACATGAAGTAGACAGAAGAATACTCTGTCTCAGACTAAAATTATTGTAATGTAAACAACAGGGACTCAATTCGTCACGTGTTTTAATCTACAGTGTGCATGGACGTTTTATAGCAACTGCTAACTTCTTGGCAGTAATTGGAGTAAGTTATTAGCAGTAACATATTAAATCTATTCGTTCCATAACTAATATTATGGTGCACAGGTATCATGATTACTCTCCAGTGATATCTATAAGTATCATAAAACAATGTGCGATCATTTGTCTCTCGCCATTTCGTACGATTTGGCTCGGTTGTTTTATAAGATTAACTGATCCGTGATGATACACTGATTGCTCTTAAACCGCTTAGAAATTTTCTGAGCTGCTGAGGTATTACAAAAGTGACGTGTCCTAAATATCAGAAGCGACTCTGCATGAGAAACAATATCTGAGTAAGCATTTACCTCGAACCATTTTGGTTCCCATTAAGGCCTTGCGTTATATGAATAGAACTTATATAACTGTTTCTTCAGTAATACAAATTTGGGATATACATTAATAATCAATAAGTTAATAAGTACTAATATTGTCTCCTATTTGATCTACATCATTATGCTTGTTAACACTGCTTTCAGAATTCACGAGGATAGAACATATTTGAGGTGTATGTACAGGATACAGAGAAATGAATACAAATGTTTTGCGAGTTCCCTCCCCGAAGAGTGATTACAAAACTATTTAGAGTAATGTACTTTTTAGAAGCGGTTATTATACGATAAAAAAAACTCCCATAAGCTTCGTTCCGCCAATCAGGGTATGAGACACATTATAAAGGCATCTTCCGTACCTGTTTCAGCAAACGTCTGCGCATGCATATCAGATTACTTAAGTTATTATCAACAGGAGATAAAAATCACTAAGTGCAATGGTAGCTCTAATGTAGGGTACTTGTAGCTAGTTCAGACGTGTTGGTGTACCCCACCCCAAACCCCTTTTACGAGTACATAGAACGTTTTCGATAGTCAAGCAGCAAACTTTGAGACATAGGAGCTTAATCTATATTAAAGGTTGATAATAACGAAATTTACTTTAATAATGTTGTGCAATTTCTGGAGTTTAAAGAACAATTGTGTATACAACTTCATTAAGAATTACTGTGAGATAAAATGTTCATACCAACCCATGTTTACTTAAACACTAAGTTGCTTAGTCGGGGAAACTACCAAAGAGACAGGAAATAATGCTGAGTATCAGAACATTTCAAATTAGATACAAGTTGTATGTTTGAAAATGTCAATGTGTTTTTCCTTATATGTTTTAAAACAAATCATAATGTATAATATATTCATATTATATTTAAGGTAATATGTTTATGTAGTAAAGTAATAATAATAATGCCAAGTGTACTTAACCTAAATAAAACTAGAATGACATAAATAAAATGAAAAACATTATCAATGGTTATTGTGGCAAAAAAAAAATAAATAAAAAAATAGCAAAGGCTCCTTCGTTTGCGTGACCATCAGTGTTCTACTAAAGCTGTTAACGGAAGGTTGAAAGGTTATGTAAATAAATAACTGCGTTTCCAAATCCATTTTATAAATGCTGAGAAAAGTAGATTTCAGTATACAAAAATAAATCTAATAAAACAGCACGAGGTCTGTCCTTGCTCAAGAGTATAAATGTTGTACCCTTTACATATGCACTTAAAAAAATAACTCATAATCTGCTTGCATAGAAGCGTAGAATCAAAAAAGTGTGTACATTTCGTTACGAATAGGTTGCCAAGTCTAACTGAAGTATGGTAACTTTATATTTGTGACCACATTACGGGTGTTAGAAGGTAGGTGTTGAGAGGAAAAGAGATCGCTAGTATTTATATGAGCCTGATAGTATCAAAAATTAATTAAACTGCGTTATAACGTGTTTTACGCGGGACACCATCATTTAATTAACAGGGCTGTGTCAGAAGCAATCAAACTGCTTTTAAGCGTTAACTATTTCCTAAGTTTAATGCAGTAAAATGCAACTTTTAAATTTGAACCTGCATTTCGATGAAAATTTGCTATACGGTATCATCTGGTAGTAAAATATCAACAGGAAAATACTTTGCTACTAAGAAGAAGCGGTATTTTTTTCTTTAGTGTGCTTTGTCATTTTCCGAAAAAAAATTATAATTTCCTTTACCACAAAGTCTCAAAATGTTCATAATTGAGGCTCACTGGGAGTGAATTTTTAATGTTTCATATTTTTGTATGTATTTTTCTGACAAGTTTTCTGTGATTGCTTTTTGGTTTAGTCAAAATGGATACCAGATTTCATTCACTTTGAAAGCTATGCATTATTTTATACTTTGTGGTGTAAACATGGCAAATAATTAAAATGTCCCATGCGTTCAAAATTCCAATTGCAATTTTTGTAATTCGTGCTCTGAAACAAAAATAAAATTTGTGCAAAAATTTATTTTAAACAAATATGATGAGCAGAATGCTAAATTTGTATAAACCAATACGAAAATTTAATCCTTAAAACTAACCAATTTTCAGAGAAAAATTTATTTTTAAAGTTTTTACTGGCATTAGCATGTATTTTGCTCTGTAGAATGTTACTTTGTCACATTAAAATAAATGTTATTGGAATTTAAATACAAACTGAGACACGTGGTGTGGTTTAAAAGTGTGAAAATATGGCTTTGAAGGACTGTAACTTTTATAGGATGATATTATACTAGTAAACAGGTATATTGTAAATAGATTTAGAAATCGAAGCAGGAGGTGAATTCTGTTCCATATTTATTAATTTGAGTTTAGATTTTAAATAGAAATACTTAAATGTTATTAAGGAAAGGGAATACCCTATAGAGTTTTATAAATGCATAGATTATTTGAGTTAAGGGATATGTACATGTTCCAACCATTTACTAAAAAAGGAATTATTTTATATTTTTTATTGATTGTGGTCAATATTCACTAGTAGTATCCCTCAAATATTGTTTCCATTATATTGGGAGGACCAAATAAACTGAACACCTTTAAGGACTTATAGCTTCTAAACCAATAAAAACAAACATGTGCAATGTGAGAAACTTTGAAAACTGCTACGAATAAATATTAGATTACATTTCATCTATATCCATTATTAAGATTATTACACAATGCGACACGAAGATTTTGAGGAAAATCCCCCCACCCCAAACTATCCTTTACATGGAAAAATGTTTCAAAAATTTTGATTTTCTCAAAAATGACTATAACGATTTTGATTATAATATCGCATATTAAATATATTTATACCACAAATAAAGTGCATATCTTGAATTTTCTGTGAAGATCCTCTGAAGACTTCCTTATTTGGGATGATTTTATTGAATTTTGCATAACTGGTAAGCGTAAGAGATAGACAAAAACTTACCACACAAAAATGTATGTTACACAATTATGTAAAACACACAATTAATGTCATATACATTTTTTTTTCCTGGAGTTAGCCATTTTTGTGATACCTATTACTTGTTATTGATTTCAGTTTTAAAATACTTTTAACCTTTCTCATTCGGGAATTTTTCAACTCCTGGAAATGCCAAGCAATGGATTTCATCCACATGGCAGCCAGCTTTTATCGCATAGTGTATTCCATTATTTCCTTTCTATTTGCAAGAAAACAAGTAATAAGACAATTTTTATTAATTTTATCTCGAATAGGATGTAGTAAATAGAAAAATAAAAAGGTAAACAGTAATTTGTTAGATATGTAGAGAAAGTCATGTGAATGGATTCTTAGATATTTTATATTACTCGAGGACTAGAATGCTCATATTATACGTTTAAATCCGAATGAAAAGTGGTTATGTTAATTATCTTTCTAAGCTACTACTTCACGAAAATAAATAGGTTTTAAATTGGATTGAAACTGAAATTGAGCTTCTAATTTATGAACGCCTGTTAACTGCTGCCATTCTAAAGACCACCTACTTTTGCTCAGATGCTTCATCATCAAGCTTGAAGAATTTTTACGTGCATTACATGTACAGCACGGTCGTCTCGTTAGCGCAGTGGTAGCGCAGCTGCTTACCAAGCTGAAGTCCTGGGTTCCATTCCCGGTAACGGCGTGGGGATTTTTCCCCTGTTGGGAGACCTAGTACAGGGTGCACTCCGCCTCAATGGCTATGTGTAAAAAACAGTTATTCCATACAAATTGACCATAATAGTTGGCCAGACTACGAATTCTGGGTCAAAAAAACTTACAGCATTGTAAGTCGCCATTGGGGTTGTCATCTCAAAATAATTTGAGATCACCCTGTGGTTTACCGGGAAACATGCGAGTCAGGTGAGAAATTCAATGCTATGCCGGCATGTTGCCATGGTAGCTCAATGGCAGAGCAACCGGCAAAAGATCGGGAAATCCATGGTTCAAATCCCGGCTATGGCATTGCATTTTTCAGTCTGATTCTACCTATCCAACAGGTTAAAATACCTTAAAATAAAAAAAAAGCAGAAAATGTTTCAATAAGTTAACGAATTGTTGCAATTTATTTGTTATGGATACTGTTTAATCCAAATTCCCCATAACAATTAAGTAAGCAACTCTTTTGCTTTACTGTGGCTGAGAATTTGGAGCAGATATATTTCCAGAAAGTAGATAGCGAACATAAACCCATTCTGTGGGTAGCATTGCTGAAAATTACGCAGCAGAAATCCCATAGAGCTCCTGTGAACTTTCTGAATGAATGGCGATAAAGCCTGTAAAGCCTCCAGAAATATCAGCTGCACTCTATACATGTACTTCATCGAACCTTAAAAACTAATAAAAGTGCTATGGAACAGCCTTTCAAGTAGGGATCAAGTGCTAATACTAAAAAGCTTTCAAAGTTACTATTTTCAACATATTCGTTTTTGCTCCAGCAGACTGGGCTGGGATGTGGTTGCCACACAACGAAACTAACATCCAATGTCTCTGTGCCTTTTTCTTATTTTCATTCTTGTGTTAGTCTTTTATGGTGTTAATACTCGGACCTGTGTTATACCCAATATAATTAACAATACACTCAGTAGCGAATGAATGTCATTTAAACTTTCCTTGGGATGTCTTGGGTTCAAATCATAAACGAGATCAGTTCTTTGAGGAAATCCTGTCCGACCTTAAGCTTTACTTTATTTGTGCTTTGATTTTATCCACATAGATTATTAAAATCTAATAAGTTGCACTCGCGTGGCTTTCAATACTCACTCTTATGCAATTTATTTTTACAAACGCTTATTCTCCTACTTCATTTCAATCAAGGTTAAGTATTCAACATTTTTCAAAATTTTAAGGGCAGAGTTTTAAAATTTTACATATAATAATCACTTTTCAAAGTTTCAGCAATCTACTCCTATTAAGTAACATTTTATTAATTTTTAAATTAGAAGTTTAATTTCTCTTTGTGGGTACTGCTTTTATGTTTCAAGTATAGTATTTCATAAGCATGTTATTAATGTAAATTCAAAAAATTCGGAATTCTGCAGCGTATCCGGAGAGCTTCCGCCGCTTTCACCCTTGCCTTGTGTTTCGTGCTGTCAGTGTGTTCTGTCCATTTTCCGTTCATTGTAAATGTGAGTCCTAAGTACACAAAATATTTAACATTGTCCAGTGTATGTCCTGCATATGTCCAAGTCTCTTCCCTGCTATAAACAGAACAATTTTTGAAAGTCATTCACATTAACTGTAAGCAGCCATTCATTGCAATAATTCTTAAGTTTGTCCATCCTCGTTGCAATCCGTTTACTGTCGTAGAGCACAATACTAAATCGTCCGCGTATAAAAGTGCCGGGATCTACAAATCCGCTACTACTGCTTGGATATTCTCTGCCATCATTGCATCAGTAATATCATCCACAAAGAGATTAAATAGCAAGGGAGATAAAATACAACCCTAAATCATTCCCCCTATAGCTTAGGCAGCTCTCCGACACTCTGTGTCTGTCGTACTTTATACAGAATTCGACATTTTGATAGGTTGCCTGCAATGCTTTCTGTCTAGTTTATACCATATTTTAAGAGCAGGATCATATGCAAGGGCTTTGAAATGCAGCTAGTTTTACATGGCTAAGAGAGAAGACACAGAGAGGGAACGAGGCAGAGACAAGAAGAGGGACCGAGATACAGCCTCTTTTGAGAAGAATATAAATATACTCTTAGTATAAGAACTTTCATAGCTGATCCTTGAACATGGACACTTCAGGAAATATCTATACAGATTGGCATCTTCAAAGAGGAAACCCATATGTCGATTGTGCAAACAAGACGAGGAAACTTCCTCACATATTCTTTTGACTACCCATTACTGCAAAGGAAGAGATTTGCTCTGTCCATAACCAGAAAAACTTTGGCAATGGACATTGGAGCCAAAATACGAAACTTGTTTAAGGAACGAATTTTGGGAGACAATGAGAGTGGACACTCCAATGAGGCAGTACTATAAGTCTTCTAGGCTGACAAACAGGAGGTTATCAAACTCCATTTAGTCCCTCCGTTATCTAATCTAATACGTACCTTAAAATTCAAACCAATAACGAGGAATATCTCGAAAATGGTTAATTTCACTTTACCGAGATCTACAGGTTCCTATAGTAAATTCTTATGCTCTTCAAATTGAAGAGCACTTTGTAAATATATAAAATATCCAGATTTTAATCAAAAGCATTGGTGCCATTTTTGAGAAAATCAAAAATGTTCCTAAAATGTTCTATTTTTATGAAAAATCTCGTATCTCATCCTTAAAAGTTTGATATTTAACCGACTTCTTGTTTTTGAGTTTTGTTATTTACAGACATACAAGTCTGAATGTAATTTAACGATTAATGATCATTTAAAATTCGTGGTTGCAACTTGTGACAACCATAGCTGATATAATCGATTTTTCTCACACATTTAATTGAAAAACTAACCCCCATTTTAGTGGTTCTTCTCAGTCCCCTTCAAGACGTTTACAAACAAAAGAAGTGAAATAACAAAATTATTTCAAGGAGTAACACGAAAGGCTATTGCCCAAGGTGGACTAGTTCAAATCAATCACATGACGATGAAGCTTAGCTTAACGTAAAGGAAAATATTGGTAAACAAAGCCGTAAACCTTAAATAGATACCAATATCTACTAACACTATCTGACAGACATTTAGGTTATATTGCGTGAAATTATGTTGCATCCATCATAATACCTTCTTATTGCTCAATAATATTAAATGCATCTAACAATAAGATCCTTTTTTTAAAGGAGAGGGAAAGTTTTAATAAACATTCGTATACAATTTTTTTCTTTCTCTAGCACGTATGTCCATACAATGTACATAGTAGTTAAAAAAGGAATTGCATTCCACCCAGAAATTTGATGTCCAGATTTCACCGGAAATATGAGAGCAAAACGCATTTTTAGAAAAAGGTTGGTGTGTGTCTGTGAATGGCATAGCTCAAAATTGAAAAGACCGTTAAGTACCAAACTTGGTATTTATCTTTAGTGCCTTCCAAGAATGCGACACGAAGATTTTCAAAACATCCTCCCACCATAAACCACACTTTAGATGGATTTTTTTTTAAATTTAGTTTTCCTTAAGAATGGTTCTAACGAGTTTGATTAAAACACCGTATATTAACAATATTTTCATCACAAATAAAATGTATATTTTGAATTTTCTAACAATAACCTCTGAACTTCTCTTTATTCTGAATGAGTTCTGCAGAATTTCGCATTACGGTTAAACTATAAGAGAGACAAAAAGTTACACACAACCCATGTAGATACTCTTAAAACACATAATTTATGTCATATGCAGTTTTAGTGTAGAGATGACCGGAGAAATATTCCTCTTATTGGTTTCAGTATTAAACCACAGTTCTTTATCAAAGGGACCTTGCAAAGTGAACCGACCCTCAATTGTTTCACATAGCGACCAACTTTTAATAGATTTGAATAATAACATTTTAGCTTAATGTAAGGGCTTGTTTCCCTTCTAATCACAAGAAAGCAAGTATAAAGACCACTTAGGATAATTTCCAATAGACCGCGGCCTCAAGCTCAGAAATTCATGTATTATCTAATGAAACCGGCCGTGATAGTCAATTCTGCTAATGTTTATCTCCATTAACGTGATGCAGATAAAAGAATAATCTTTAGTAAGAAAAGTTGTATGTGAAACTGTTAGAGAAAGGTATGTGAATAAAACACATCAGAATTTTTATTTCAATTTTCCAAGTTTATTCCTGCTGAAAGAATGCAATTCGGCTTTGAGGAGTTATCCAAATTTTGAAGGAAAGCTTATTTAGCCACGCCACAGACTAAATATTGTGGCTCCACTCTGTGGTCGTAATCGCCAAATTTTGTGTAGCGCTTGCCTCTTAAAGCCATAGCTGATTGTTATCATTCATTGTTACACTGCGTTAGTGGACACATGTGTCGGCGACAAGTTCTTTTTACGCCGAAGCTGTGGTTGTCACACCTGTGCAACGGGATAAGTATATGTTGTTGGAAGGTTCTTTGATGTCGAAGCCCGCATTGATACAACTGAGTGGGTTTGTGATACCTGCGACTGGCAAATGCGGCTGCTTCTAGAATTTTCCAGTCACGTGACCGAGAGGTATAAAAAGAACAATAAAGTCCTGGAAATGCAACAGTTGAGTAAGTTTCGACGGGAAATTCGTAGCGAGCAATAATCGTAGCCGCAGCGTACGATGAAAATATACTATAAGGCAGAATTATTACAAGAGCATTGAAGAAAGTTATTTGTGAGCAGATTACGATTGTAATCAGTTGGTGGAATAATTGGAGAAAATGAGAGTGTTTGTTATAATGTGCAATCTCAGTTTTTGGCCGCCCTACATTCCTGGCGTAGCAGACCGTCGTCCTCACTGCTGATGATTGTTTCAGTATTTAATATACTAAGTTACTGCAATACACTGCAAGCGAAAAAGAACCTACTAATAACCTAAAGAGTTGTGACATATTTCTATCCTTGGATAATTTTGCCTGGAACATGAGGGATGTATTTCATATCTTTACGATGCAGCCGAGCTGCTTCATTTTACGACTTTAGCTTGCAGTTAGCTCCTGATGTAATAACCCTTCTTCTTGTTTTACAAATACTCTATATCGTAAACCAAAAATAAATCACTGCTGGGTCTTGACATATATGAAAATGATAGGCGCGTAACTACCAGAATATAAAACCGAGTCAATGGAGTTTGTCCTTTAAGTATTGCGTAACCCATCTCCTTATTTACACATTGCTTCAGAAAGTGCAGTGTGGTTTTTCCTGCAGATTTGTAATGCTGACGAAGAATAAAGTACATATTTCGCGATATGTTTAACTACACATAACATGTGGAATTTTATTATATTTATTTTAAATGCTTCCTTGAATTCAAAGCTTAACACAACATTACTAAAGACAAAGAGAAGAATAATTAAAATAGGAAATGAATAAACATTAATAAACACAAACAGTGATACAGATTCATAGAATTTATTATATATTTAATATTTCACGATAACATGTGTTATTTTATATGTTATAATACTTATAATTTTCCAAAGTAAGAAGCATTTTATATGTTTTACCTCACCCGTTAATATTTCGAGTAGAAGCCAACAGGGGTTTCCAATATCGCAAAGAGGTAGTTTTTTTCAAAGAAAAAGAAATTGTATACTACTATTCTATTGCACTAGTGTCGGCTGATAAGTTCCGGGCCTCACACAGATACGGCACCACTAGGTCAGTTAGACGGTAACATCATATAGTTTAACTCTATTGTATCCATAGTAACAGGTGAATAGCTTGTTTAGTTTTCGAAAGACAGCATTTTAAATAAGACAACTTTAGAATTTTCACGAAAATACAGGATTTGGAAAAACGAGCAGTGATTAAATACTTCCATTTGAAAGGCTTAACGCCTAAAGAAATCAAGGAGGAAATGGACAGTACACTGAAAGACTCTGCCCCTTCATATTCAATTATTAAAAGGTGGGTTGCAGAGTTTCAAATGGGACGTACGAGCACTAGTGATGAGCCTCGCTCTGGACGCCCTGTAAAAGTGACAACTCCAGAGATCTTTGAAAAGAGTCATCGTTTAGTACTGGAAGACCGCAGGTTAAAGTTGTTTGAGATAGCAGAGGCTGTAAACATATCAAAAGAACGTGCAGGTAATATTTTAAGTAATGTTTTGGGCTTTCACAAGGTCTGTGCAAGATTCGTGCCGCGTTTGTTGACACCTGGTCGATAGTTACAAAGAAAAACTGTTTCTGTTAAGAATGTAGAGCTCTACCGTAAAAATCCCAGTGAATTTTTGACACGGTTTATTACCGTGAATGAAAATTAAACACATCACTACACTCCAGAAAGTAAATCACAGACAAAAGAGTGATTTGCACCAGGTGAACCAACTCCAAAAAAGGCAAAGTCAATTTTGTCAGCAAGCAAGGCTATAGCGAGTGCTTTCTGGGATGCACAGGGAATTATTTTTATTGATTACTTGGAAAAGGGTAAAAGTATCACTAGTGACTACTACTTATGTATACTGCAACGTTTGAGTGATGAGGTGAAAAGAAAAAGAGCTCATTTGGCAGAAAAAAAACTTGGTTTCATCACGACATTGCTCCGGCCCATCGTTCAGTCATTGCAATAGTAAAAATCTGATGTGTTCCATTCGCATGACTTTCTCTACATCTCTGTGACAAATTATTGTTTAAAAGCTTCTGCTTCTTTTACTTAATGCTAATCGAGAACAAATTAGCAGAAATAGTCTTTTTACTTGCTTCCATACAAGTAGAAGGGAAATGAGAGAGTAGGACAGGCTAAAGACGAGTCAAAAAATGGTTGCTATGTGACTGAAGTTCCTTTGTTTCTATGGACAGGAGTAGACAAATTCCCTGATAAGAAAAGTATAAACTTTTATATCTGAAACCAATAGCAAGGAATATCTACTAAAAGATCCACTCCACGAAAAATATATATAATATAAATTGTGTGTTTTATCGTGCTCTACAGTTTTGTTAAGTAAGCTCTTACGGTTTGCCAGTTATACAAAATTCCGTAAAATTTATGTAGAATAAAGTAATCTTTAGAGGCTATTCCCAGATAATTCAAGATATACATTTTATTTAGTATGTAAATATTTTTAATATGCGGGATTTTAATGAAAATTGTTAGAGCCATTACTTAGAAATTCAAAGTTTTCGAAAATTTTTCCATGTAAAGGGTAGTTTGTGGTGGGGATTTTCTTTAAGATCTGTCGTGTCCTTGGAAGACACCAAACCTAAATACCAAGTTTGGTATTTAACGATCTTTTCGTTTTTGAGCTTTGCTGTCCACAGACACATACACACACAGGCAGACAGACTGACACAAAGACACGGACCTTTTGGTAAAACTGTTTTTTCATGAGGACCTAAAATATGAATTGCCTGTGAAATCTGGGTATCGAATTTTTGGGTGGAATACATTACTTCCTCTATACACTATGTACATAGTAAGTGTAGAGAAAGTAAAAATGTGCGAATTAAAGTTGGAATTGCTTGAACATCCGCCCTATTCGCCAGATTTAGCACCCAGTGACTATTTTGAGGACCTTGATAAATCCCACTACGGAGATGGTTTAATTAAACGATGTCAAATGTATTAGCCCTTCTGGAGATTATGTTGAGAAATTTAGCCTTTTTTTTTAAATGCCGTTTTCATTGAGAGGTCCGGAACTTATCAGCCAACCTTCATAGAATGTCCAAAGGAAGCATTGGATGAAATTCCAGGATTATTTGGAAAAGTAATTTCTGATTTGTAGCTGAAAGATTATTTAACTATCACTAATATTTGAAGGTAAGAGGTATGAAATACATGGAAAGATTGCACTACCAATGTAGACGATACAACATTCTTTCATCAATGTCTACTTTCCCTTCAATTATTCTATACCTACATAGCAGATAAAGTATTGTATTCCAATCAAAACGCCGACAACGACATTTCACTGGAAATACACAGATTGAATCAAAAATAAAGGTATTTTCATAAAAGTTCCGTGTGTGAGTGTGTGTGTGTATGTGTGTATACAGCATAATTGAAAACTAAAAATCCGTTAAATATCAAAGATTTATTTAAGTATTTTCTAAGGACGCCACACGAAGATTTTCGATTTGTTACCCACTTTTCGTTTTTAAGTTATCGTGTTCACAGACACACGACACACACGTAGCTTTTTCTAAAAATATTATTTTTTGAATACAAGGGACTCTAATTCGTCTATTTTCATTGAAATCTCGGTATCGAATTTTGGATGGAATGCGACACCTTTCGTATACAGTAGGTACATAGCACGTGCAGAGAATGTAAAAATCTAATGTTTCCACTCATTTGAATTTCTCTAAATCGCTGTAGCAAATTATCGTTAAACAGTTTATGCTTCTATTCACTTTGTGATAATCAAGATAAACATTAGCAGAAATTGTCTAAATAACTTGCTTCCTTGTAATTTGAAGCTAAATAATAGAATACACTAGATAAAATGATACTGTTTTTTAAAAGCTGGTTGCCATGTGGTGATAATCCGTTTAAGGAGTTTACAAATTTCCGTGTGATAAAAAGTGTAATTATTTTAAATCCGAAACAAATAAGAAGGGATATCTCAGAAATGGTCAACTCCACGAAGAAAACGTATATGACATAAACTGTGTGTTTTAACGAGATCTATATTTTTGTGTAGTAATTTTTGTCAATTTCTTACTGTTCACCAGTTACACAAAATTCAGCAAAATTCATCCAAAATAAAGAGGTTTTAGAGGCTATTCTCAGAAATTTCAGGATACACATGTTATTTGCCATGTAAATAACTTTAATATACGGTATTTTAATCAAAATCGTTACAGCCATTTTTTAGAAAAACAACATTTTCAAAAAATGTTCCATGTAAAGGGTAGTTTAGGGTGGGAGATTTTATTGAAAAATTCGTGTTTGGTATTTAAGGATTTATTTAATTTTTGAGCTATGCTAACCACAGACACAGACACACACACATACACACACGGGCCTTTTTCTAAAAATACTTTTTTTGGATTCAAAGGTTCCCAGAGCATGTTTTCCGATGAAATCTGAGATTCGAATTTTTGGGTGCATTATAATATCTTCTGTATACATTATGCACATAATACGTGTAGAGAAAGTTAAAATTTACGGCAGCATTGATCTCTTTTATTCAGTGCTTACTGTATTAAATATCAATAAAACAGCTATACGTGATAAAATAATATTGACAATATCGAAAAAACTGAAAATATTAATTTTAGCAAAATTTTGTAAATGAAAATAAAGAAGCATTCTCAAATATGTTTGCTGACCGGTTAGTGTGTATGCGCGTGCGTGCTCGCTTTAACTCGTGTGTGAAAAGCACTAAAAAGATCTGTTTGTCAATCTACTAGTACAAAAGCCACCATGGCGTAGAGTATTAAGTAATATATATTAAATATCTTATGTGTTTCAGTCACATAATTTTCCCTAACTGTTCCATACACAAACTATTGCTACAAAAGATTATTCTTTTATCAGCACCATGCTGATCGAAATAAATATAAGCAGACATTGTCTTATAACTTGCTTCCGTGTAAGTAGAAGGGAAATAAGGGAGTACATTATTCTATAGAGATAGTCAAACGTTTTAAAAGCTGGTCGTTATGTGAAACATTTGAGGTTCGGTTCGCCTTGCATGGTCCAGTTTGAGCAGGGGTTAGGAGGTTAAAATTGAAACTAATAACAAGCGATATCTCAAAAATGGTCAACGTATATGATATAAATTGTGTGTTTTAACGAGATCTACATTTTGGTGTAGTAAGTTTTTGTCTATTTATTAAGGATTATATGAACAGCCTTGATTAATGTTTTAAATACATGTAAATACATTCATTTATTTGGTGCAATAATAATTTAAAATTGTTACAAAAGCAACAGATGCTAACTTGTATGAAAACTCTTTTTTATCTTTTAATAGCCGGCCCATGCGTAACCCTACACCAAACGTAAATGTTAGAAGCTTTTATGTATGTATGCGGTTAGTCCAAATCATGTGCAGTATATTTTGATGAATTAATAAATTGAATCCAATATAAATCAAGCTAGAGTTATGATACTATCTTCAAATTGTGGTATGAAAATTTGCACATAAGGGAATTCTAAATTATCTAAAACATAAATTGTGTGCCAAAAAGAAGAAACGACATTTTATGGAAAGTGGCAGATATAGGAGATTTTCGTAAATGTATTCCCCGATCAGTTTTCATACTTAATATAAAGATAGGTACATTTTACAATTACGATGATGGAATTCTAAATGAAATGCAGACATGAAAACGTATGTGAAGCTTTCAGAAGTGTCAAAGGAGAAGAAAAAGGTTGTGTTACCTTACTATATGGAAATATACGTGGAAGTTGAGAAAGAAAAGGGGAAAGGGAATACATTTTAAAAAGATGAGATTAAATTTGATCGAACACTACCTATGGATAAAATATTAAATATATATCAGAAATCCATTAGACAAATGTTACACGCAAAAATACATATATAAGCATGCAGGCAATATACAGGTGACACAAACAGGTACCCAATATGTTCTTAACCCAAAAAGTATTTCATTTGGAAATAAGATAAACTGTTACTTAACATTTACTTGAACACAATAATAGTGGCTCTCCTTTAGGACACATTTGTTCACAAACATACATTAGCAATCTACAGCTGTATCATTTTATCGCAGTGATTTTCTTTCATATATGTTTGTGTCTTCGTGGAAGCTTTACGTTATGCTGCTATACTAAGTATTTCTGTAGAACCTACAGTTAGCTTAATTTGCCATGTGTTTGATTTGATGCCGTGACATGAATAAAGCATGTCAAATAGTTATACGTAAAATAATTAAATACATCAGAAGAGTATCGTAGAACATTCAATATCATCAGCAGATCCATAGTTCAAATCCCGGCTATGGCAATTGACTCTACCCATTTAACTCCTATCCTTTGGAGAAAAATCAATTAAATTAACACAAATTGAACTTATTGTTGGCTAAACTATATGGACCAGGACTTGCGACATTGGGTATGTCATCTCAAAGTAATTTGACCTCGACTTGCGTCACTCTCTGTGGTGTAGTGGTTACCATGCTAACTTTATATACCTAAGGTCGCGGGTTCAAACCCGGCGGAAGACGATGGATTTTTTTCGGACGTAAAAATCCTTAGCATGGCTTCCTTCGGAAGGGAAGTAAAGCCGTTAGTCCCGTATCGTAGATTTACGCAACGTAAAAGAACCTCAAGTCTGATAGAGAGGCCTCTAGAATTTAGAATGGGACGCTGAGAGCCACAGTAGTTAAAGAGCGTCCATAAATTACACATTTACATTTACATTTGACATCACTTTGTTGTTTACCGGGAAACATGCGAGTCAGTTAAGGAATATAATGGCGTGCAGACATATTGCCATGGTAACTCAGTGGATAAAGCAGCCGGTTAGAGACCGGGAGATCGGTGGTTCAAATCCTGGCAATGGCATTGCATTTTTTTAGTCTGACTCTAGCTGTCCAACTCTTGTCCTACACCCGACTTATGGGAAAAAACAATTAAATTAACATTGTAAATCACTATGTATGTACTAAGGCTTTCACGGCCGGCTTCCATTTGAGAAACAATTTCTTCCGTGGTAGGTCGTGGTCTAAAACGTCAGGAGTAAATCCTAGTTTTCGACAACGGCCTACAAGCCGGAATAAATTTGGCTTCAAATTATATATTGGTTTCCGAAGGACCCAAAATACTCTCAAGTACAGGGAATGCCGAAAATCTATTTGCTTCTTTACATCGTTTTGGCAAGCATTTAATAGCGTGTCTTTAATTTTGGTCAAAATACTGAGCAAACTACTCTGCTACTGCAAAATTTATAAAAGTCTTGTATGTTACATTCATATTATATAGATTTCTAAATCCTTTATTGTTGAAAAGTGGGCATAAAATTATTCATACTTAAGTTCATTAATTTCTCTTCTTCGTACATAGTAGATAGATAGAGTAGGTATTTCAATACACCCAACATTCGATACGTGATTTCACTGGGAATGCACGTTTAAAGTCTTCTGAATAAAAAAAATGTTTTTAGAAAAGATCCGTGGGTGTCCGTGTGGCATGAGCAGCATATTTCAAAGACGAAAACTCGGTTAAACACCAAACTGGAATTTAAGTTCAGCATCTTCCGAAGATGCGACACCAAGGTTTTCAAGAAAGTCCCCTCACCATAAACTACCCTTTACATAAAAAATCGAAACGTTTTTCTTTATCAAAACTGGCTCAAACAGTTTGGACTAGAATACCAATTAAATACACTTATATGATAAAGATTGGGAAAAGCCTCTGAAGGACACTTCATTGTGAATGGCTTTTGAATAAGTGGTAAGAGTTAGGCAAAAGCAGACTCAACAAAAATTGTAGATATCGTTAAAGCACACATTTATGTCATGTACCGTTTTTTGTAGAGCTAACTATTTCAGAGATATTGTTGGTTTCAGTTTAAAATGCTTAAAATTTTACTCAAATGGGAGTGGAAACAGAACCGAATTTCAATGACAATCGCATAGGGACAGCTTTTAAAAGGTTTGATTTTGGCTTTAGTCTAGTGTATTCCATTATTTCCCTTCTACCTATAAGGAATTAAGTAATAAGAATATTTTTGCTAATATTTATCTCGATTAGCATGAAGTAGATAGAAGAATTACCTTTTTAAGTATAATTTTTACAGAGATGTACAGAAAGTCATGAGAACGGAACACATCATAATTTTTTTCCTTTTTACAAAAGGCACACTTAAGATTAGGCAGCGCCGTGGCTGAGTGGTTAGACCGCTCGCCTTCCATCTAGGCGACTCGGGTTCGATTCCAAGCGCCCGCATGTGGAATTCGTGGTGGATGAAACGATCGGGTTTTCTCCGGATCCTCCGGTTTCCCCCGTCACTCATTCCAACAATCGCTCCATCATCACATTTCCAATCATCAATTTCGCTTACATTTCATATCATTCACTTTCTCATGTTCATGCCTGACCACGGGGCGACCCCCCATAACAAGTTTGGCTGCCCTACAGGCTTCTGACCCCTAGGCGTTGGCTTTTAAGTCCTAAGGTGGTGTCGGTTGAGACAGTACATGACGTGTCATGGGGTTAAAAGATATCTAAAAGCCAATCTGATATAAATTATACTAAGAGAATATAAATGTAAATTAAAAATGGCTAGGGAATAAGGTAAGCATAAATAGCTTTCACGAGCTATCAAGCGACCCAAGTAGGACAGTACCATTAAGGGAAGGACATTGAACTGAAGGGGTGAGGTTACACTACCCGAGGGTGGACATAACAAAGCAAGATAAACAGTTCTCTTGCTGGTCAAACGAGACTTTTGGCACTTGGCATGGAACATCCGCGGAGCTAAGATGTAATAGGAGAGTCCGCGGAAGAAATGAACGGGTTATATACAGCCGCGATAGAAACAGTGCTTATTTTATGCACCAGTAGACACGTAAAAGCAATAAGTAATGATAGGCGCGGTTGAGTAAAGCGTAACTTAAGAGTAGAAAATTTAGGAGTAATGCGTGTGTGTTCGACGGCAGAAAGGGCCGAACAAAATGAATAAATGAGTTCGATAATGGTCTGGAACTCGAAGAAAATTATTTGTGTCTTACCACACCTGAGAAAGAAAGTCCATGCTAACATAATCCTGAGCTAGGGTATCCGCATCTCCACACTATTCCTTAATAGCCCAAAACCTTTACGCGGGACATGAAACCGGTACCCCTATGGTACCGCCGTACAGTCCTCCAAACACGGGGAGGGTAAGCCGATTACGAAACGCAACGAAAGACTTAAGATCGCATTGCCAGCTATATTGATGAAAACTTTAGAAAACAAAGTGTTCTTTGATATAAGTGCATTTAAAACAATTAATGGACTCAGAAGTGTTTACCAGGGCCTTAATTTGACTATTGCAAACTTAGCATCTAAAATATACTTAGTTTCTGTATTGGCCTTATCCTTAAAACTTATCTAATTCAAGTAGCAATTATAGCATTCCTTGAAGACAGTCTGTAGTAATAGCAGTTTATGAGTCCAGGAATTAAGTGCAACTATGTAGTAGGGAGTTAATAGGTGAGTCGGTATTTCTGATGCAGCCTGTGTGTGCAACTAGCCTCTTCCAGAATTCTCTCGTGGTGGTGTTTTAACAGGTGGCATCCTCTTTTGTTTCTTGCGGCTTACGCTGTTTAATCAACGTTCTTCCTCTGAGGCACACAGGCATGCCGAAAAGCCCTTGATATGAAGGGATGTGCTTCTTCATCCGTAAGCAAAGCAAATAAGTAACCTAATTTTTTTGAGTTCTGCAGCAGCTTTAGCTTTGTGTGGCTCTGTGTAACGAAGGAATTTCACCCGCATAGTGCTCATTTTCTGAATACCTGCTCAACAAACTTCACAAAAGTTAATAGCTTCGTTTAAGTCAGTAATGGATGGTGGTAGAAATAAGTGCTAAGTATTTCTTTATCCAAGTGTCTCTCTCTTCTTCGTAAAGGAACTTGTTTCATAGCTACCCACTATCTTTTATTTATTTTTACTTGTAAATATGCTCCAGCATGTATTAAAGAGAACTCCTTTGACCTCAGGAAGTTACTTTAAAATGCGTTTAAGCAAATGTAGCTTTATGCTTCCTTGTAGTATTAAGTTATTCATATTTTCTCGTCCGTTTTATAAACATGCTTTTGACTGGAGCAAAAAATATACATTAACTCCTAAAAGATTTAATAAATCTTTCTTTGCTTCTTTCTTTCTTCAAGGTTGATTTTGATTACTTTCTCTACGCTTAATATGTACATAATGTATACAGAAGGTATTGCACCCAAAAATTCGATACCGAGTTTCACCGGAAATATTCGTTTTAGGATCCCCTGTAACCAAAAAAAGATCATTTTTGGAAAAAAAAGCCCGTCTGTGTGTCCGTGTGTCTGTGAACACGATAATTTAAAAACGAAAAATCAATAAAATACCAAACTTAGTATCTAAGTTAAGTATCTTCCAGGGATGTGATACGAGGATTTAGGGAGAAATCCCCCACCCCAAACTACCCTTTACATAGAAAAAAATTCAAAGTTTTCGATTTTCTCAAAAAGGGCTAACGATTTTCATTAAAATACCGTATATTAAAGATATTTATATAGTAAATAAAATGTACCTGATTTGTAACAAACTATTCTTACAAAAGCCTAATCTTCTATCCACTTCAAGATAATTGAAATAAACATTAACAGAAATGTTAGTTCCATATAAATAGCAGGGAAATAAAGGAATACCCAGTCAAATCGTTTAAAAGTTGGTTACTATGTGATTGAAATTCGTTTCTATTTGCGTGGCCGGGAATGAAACAAAAGGCACGCGAATGACAAATTCCCGTTTGAGAAAAGTTTAAATATTTCAAAATTAAAACCAATAACAATAACATCTCGGAAATTGTTAACTCCAAAACAAAAACGTATATGATATAAAGTGTGTGTTTTAACGAGACCTACATTTTTATGTAGTACGTTTTTTCTATCTCTACAGTTTACCAGTTATGCAAAAGTCATCTTCAAAGACTGTTCTCAGAAAATTAAAAATATATACTTTATTTTACATATAAATATCTTTAATATACGGAATTTTAATCAAAATATGAAAAGATTGAAAACTTCCAAAAACGCGAATGTAAAGTTAATTTGAAATAAGAGATCCTCCTGAAAATTTGTTATCACATTGCTTAAAAGATACCAAAATTAAATTCAAAGTTTGGTTTTTGAGCTAAGTTGCTCGCAGACGCGCATGTACCTTTTGTTTTAAAAATACTTCTTTGGATTCAGAGATCCCATAACCTGTATTCAAATGAAATTCCAGTATCAAATTGTTGAGTGGAATGCAATTGCCTCACTACTTATACATTAAACTACTGTGCGTGCTAGAGCAAGCAGTTAGTTATATACCAACATTTCAGAAGAAACACACATATTCAGACTTCCTGAATTAAAATATAAACAAAAAATTAGAAAATATTTTAGATGTTTGTGGTCTGAATAGTATACTTGAAAAGTCAGTTAAGGGAAACCGAAATATTAAAACATATTTTTAAAGTATTACAGCTATTGATTAAAGTTATTGTACAGCCAATTACTAGTGCGTGTGTGAATGTGTGTATGTATTAATGAGTGGTACTCAACTCTGCAACCGTGAGAGCCGTCGTAGAGGGTCCCTAATAGTTCACAGGCACTCCATCTCGACACAGGGAACGACAGGAATCCATGGCTCAGTCCCAATTAGACAACTTGAAGACAGAGACAACCACTAACGCCAACTTGCCGCCGAGAGATGTATTTCCAAAGCGAAGTCACCTCCACGAAATGGCGCCTCTGCTGCAGTCCTCCCTGACACTTAAAACCCTGAAAAATCCCCAAAGCCCTTGGAATAGAGGTCGGCCGCGGGGAAACCACGAGAATCCTAAGACTTCCCAAATGCCAGTCGCCTGAACCTCCTGCTTGTGCCAATTTCTAGTAGTTAAAGAAGTGTACACAACATTTCAGTTCAGTATATAACTGCAATGTGGAATCAGTTTTACTTTCTTTAATAAAAAAGTATCTTTTTTCGACATAAACATTAAATAAAGATAACATTTATTGCAATAACATTTGTTTATACTTACATTTCAAACCAAATATCTGGTGGAAAGTTTCACATATTTGATAGTTTTGTAAAACAATATTTTTTCTATTGCCGAGCGTATTTGAGTTGTAGCAATTTACTTCTTTGCTTGTACCAGGCGAGTTTAAACTTTAAATCATTAATTTGTCATAGTACAGTTTGTTAATGGAAGTTTTTAATCTGACTAAGCTCAGAAATGATGATACACACTATTTTTGGACATACAATAGGTGCTCTTTATTATATCTTATACTTAGAGGACAAAAACAGGGGACTTTTTAAGGTTTCAGCTTAATAATGGTGTTTAAAAATATGAAAAACACTTGAACTCTCCTCCACTACAATTTTATGAAGCATTAAAATATAAATCGATACAAACTTCAGTTCCTTCTTACAATGTGTGATATAGAGTTTGATAGAGTTGTAACTTGCTTGAAGAAGGCAAACAACTTTTATTACTTTCTCTATACGAACTATGTACAAAGTGTATAGAGAAGGTATTGTATTGCACCCAAAATTTGGATACCGAGATTTCACCGGAAATACATGTGTTGAAACTCCCTGAATACAAGAAAAAAGCATGTTTAGAAAAATGTCCGTGTGTGTCTGTCTGTCTGTGTGTATGTGTGTATATGTGTGTGTCTGTGGGCAGCATAGCTCAAAAACGAAAAGACCGTTAAAGCCCAAACTTGGTATTTAAGTTTGGTATCTTCCAAGGATGCGACACGAAGATTTTCAAGAAAATCCCTTCCACCCCAAACTACCCTTTACGTGGAAAAAATTGTAAATTTTGATTTTCTTACAAAGGGCTCTAACGATTTTGATTAAAATATCGTATAGTAAAGATATTTACCTGACAAATAAAATGTGTATCTTGAATTTTCTGGGAATAGCCCCTGAAGACTACTTTATTCTGGATGAATTTTACGGAATTGTGCACAACTGCTAAACCGTAGGAGGTGGGGAAAACTTACTACATAGAAAATGTAGCTCACGATAAAGCTCACAATTTATGTCATATACATTTTTTTCGTGGAGTTGATCATTTTTAAGATATTCCTGGTTTTTCGTTTTAGCTTTGAAAAACTTATACTTCTCTCATGCAGGAATTTCTTAACTCCTATCCATACAAACAAAGGAACTTCAGTTACATAGTAACCAGATTTTGACAATCACTTTAACCTATAGTACTCCCTTATTTCACTTCTACTTAAAGGAAAGTAATTAAACTATTTCTGATATTTTTTCTGAATTAGCATGAAGTAAATAGAAGCATACGCTTTTTAAACATTAATTTGTTACAGAGATGTAGAGAAAGTCATGGGAATAGAACATCAGAGTTTTACTAGTAATATCTAGGTTCCTAATATTTTAAATGAAGCTCGTTAAGTTTAAATACAGTATCTCTTGGCATGTTTTTGTGTGTATTCTTTGTTGGGTAAAAATCGATATCTGTGAGAGGAAACCTCATTTTTATGGCGCAATTTCCATTACTGGCTTGAAAGGAGCTTCCGTAGGTCAGCTGAACGTAAGGCATTTTCTCCAAGTTTCCAGTACAGTTACCGCGAAGAAATAAGCCGATTCACAGAGCTCCCTCCTGCAGAGAGCTTGTCAATGAAAATGAAAACTCCACATCTGCTTTAGTGATAAGCCCAAAGGAAAAAGAAAGGTATTCTCATCCGGAGTTAAGGTTGAAACTTATTTTAATTTAAAAGCCGTATTTGTTTAGGTATTCTCTAACAAATTAAACGCTTTATATGTTTAAAAACAGTAATACAGTGATTCATTGTTAAACCAAAACATCGGTATTGCAATAATAAATAATCTGATGTGTTCCATTCACATGACGTTCTCTACATCTCTGCAAAAAATTATTGTTAAACACTTTATGCTTCTATTTACTTCATTCTAATCGAGAAAAAATAGCAGAAATAGTCTTATTGCTTCTTTGTAAATGCAGGGTGATTTATATTGAGCTGACACATTTCCTTCATTAATAGTTTCAAAGCGAACTGTTCTAGTGACAACTTATTATACCTAAATTGTTGAGGAATTTTGGGAGATTATTTACTTCTATAGCAAATTTTCAAAATGTCCTCCATCCTGCATAAGGCACAACTCAACGTCGTTCCATGTTACTGGCCACTCGTTGGAGAACTCTGTTGTCAATAGTTTGAATCTCCTTTGTGATATTGTGCTTCAGATCGTCCAATGTAGCGTAAACCCTGTCTTTTAAGTAACCCCATAGAAAGAAGTCCGCGATGTCAAATCCGGAGATCTCGGTGGCCACAGGTGCCTGGAAAGTATCCGGCTGTTCAAAGAAACTTGCAATTATGTTTATGGAGTCATTTGATGAATGGCATGTAACGCCATCTTGCTGAAAAACCCTTGACTCAGCTCTACATTGTCCAACTGCTCAACAAACTCCATGAAAATCAGTCGGTACACTGCAGTGTTCACAGTCTGGTTAAAAAAAAAAAAAAATTGGCCCCACTATTCTCTGTGCGCATATTGCGCACCAAACTCCGATTTTAATCGAGTGCATAGATGATTCATGGTTGACATGCGGATATTCGATGGCCCAATGGCGTGAGCTCTGTGATAAATGAAACCATGCTTCATCTGTGAACCATGTGATAGAAAATATGACAGGATTTTGCACAATAAACGTCTGAAACCAACGATAATAATTCAATCTTTTATGCTTATCTGGCTTCTGTAGCTGATAAAAACCGTAACCCTATATGGCTTTAGGTCTGCACTTTTCGCAGATCTCTGACACATTGAGTATGTAGGTGTACCCTGTCTCCTGCGAGAAACATCTTAATGATATTTTTGGGTGACTGCTCCAGTCGTGCTCTTACGCCAACAACTGTGGGAAGCCTAGATGGTCGATGCTTGCCTTTTTCACTCACCAGAGATCCAATTTATTTACCTGTCCCAGGATTGGTTAACTTTTGGGAGGATTGCGAACACCAAATTCTCTCTGGTATGCCTTTTGAGTGGCTGTAATTAAATTCGTAATCCAGTATTGCTTCACCAGGAAGAATCGTTGATTTAATGTGTACTGCATTTTCAGGTTGACTACAAGAACAAAATGTCGAAACAGCTGCCAGCAATGCAATTAGGAATAAAACATCTGCGCATCTAGTGACAAGAAATCGAAACTCCAGGAATAAAACAAAAACATCTACGCATCTAGTGATAAGAAATCAAAACTCCAGGAATAAAACAAAAACATCTGCGCAACTAGTGACAAAGAATTGAAACTCCAAAACATTCTGCTTAATTTGGTGCTAAAATTGAGTCATTGAATGAATTTCCACGAAATAATTAAAGAGAGAAATGTGTCAGCTCTATATAAATCACCCTGTTGAAGCGAAATAAGGGAGTATCATAGGTTAAAGTGATAGTCACTTAGCTGGTTGCTAAGTGACTGAAGTTCCTTTGTTTGTACGGACAGGAGTTAACAAATTCCTGTATGAGAAAGGTATAAGTTTTTCAAAACAGAAACCAAAAATAAGGAATATCTAAAAAACGATCAACTCCACGAAAAAATAATATGGCATAAATTGTGTGTTTTAACGTCCTCTACATGTTTTGTGTGGTAAATGTTTGTCCATCTCTTACGGTTTAGCAGTTATGCAAAATTAGTAAAATTCATCCAGAATAAAGTAGTCTATTGAGGCCACTCCCAGAAAATTTAAGATATACATTTTATTTGTCACATAAGTATCTTTAATATACGAAATGTTAATCAAAATCGTTAGAGTCATTTTTGAGAAAATCAAAATTTTCGAAAAAGTTCCATGTAAAGGGTAGGTAATTCGGGGAGGGGGATTTTCTTGAAAACCTTCGTGTCGCATTCTTGGAAGATACCATACTTAAATACTAAGTTTGGTATTTTACGGAGTTTTCGTTTTTGAGCTATCCTGTCCACAGCCACACACATAGATCCTTTTTCCAATTTTTTTTTGGGATTCAGGGGGACCCAAAACATTATTTCCGTTGAAATTTCGGTATCCAATTTTTGGATGAAATGCAATTCCTTCTGTATAGACTATGTACATAGTACGTGTAGAGAAAGTATGAATAATTACCCTGTGTGATTTTCAAAATACATGAGGGAGGAGTATTACAATTATAATAAAGTAGCCTGCAAAGTCGGCGGTAACTAGTTATTACCCGAATACTGAGTACTTACGATGGTAAGTCGCCATTAAGGTAGTTTTCGTAAATCCCGGCTGTGGCATTGCATTATTCAATTGTTTTCATTAGTAAAACGTCATTGCCTTGTGTAACTTTCAACATGCATAAGAGAGGACTATTACCATTATAATCAGTATTATCTTGGAAGATAGTATAGGCTATTACCCGTTATTTTATGACACAGAAGAGGGCTGCATTCTGATATTCAACCAAGTGGATTGGTACAGTATCAATAGAATAGGGATGCCTAAGTTTTTATGCTTGTTTCTGTATCAAATAGTGCTCATTATAATATAGTTCATCCTAATAATGCTCGAACATTATGAGCATTTGTATCATTGCAGTCAGACTGCTCCTATAGGGTAGGCGGAGTGTTTGTGATTTGCCTTGAAATCTTGGTATGGTAGCTCACAGTTAAAGCATCGACATGGGAAGCCAAAAATCCAAAATTTAACACTATTAATGATATTGATTCTTCCAAGTTGGACAAAATACTTGTGGATAATTATTTTTCCAGAAATATAGAATTAAAAGATTTATTAGAATGTAGAAAACTAATGACAATAATAAATTGCAAACAATTTATATTTATTTTAGTTGTACCTTTCGACTGTTGAATTAGGTGCTTTAACACTTCAAACTCCATCAATTATTTCTGTTTTTAATTCCATAGACATAAGCTATAAACTATCAAGATAGATTATTTGTCCATAAATTGACGTAGATATTTATAAAGGATTACCCTGTATCCAAAATTGAATTCTGAGAGCGAGAGAGAGAGAGAGGTACAAATCAAACATTGCAAGAGGAAGGTGAGTATGGGAAGAGAAGTGTGGTTATTAAGGAATAGCTAATCCGATGACTTTGAAACTCTCATTTCCACTTTCATAACTATTCATTTAACAGTGATTTCTGAATTTTTCAAGCTGACGTCTCTCTTTGTAGGATCTTCAGGTTTTAAGCACCTCCATAAAGGTGAGACCTTTCCTTAAATCCAAAAATACGTATTTGTTGAAGTTTTTGCTGTTATCGTCACTCTTGTAGTATTTGTATAACTATTCCCGCTATATTTGTGAATGTAATCACTATACTGTAAGAATTATTTTATGGCCATTCCAGAAAGCACATGTATGAGTCTAGGCTCTTATGTTATTTACTTGATAACTAGCAAAGTTATTGAAAGATAGAAATGACAAATCTTACTGGTTTGTAAAGCACTTGCATTCACATGAAACAAGACGAATTGTTATTGACCATGAACACACTATTTTTAAATAAATATGTCATCATATTGAGAAAAATCTGATGTGTTCCATTAACATAACTTTCTCTATCTCTCTGCAACAAATTATTGTTAGAGGGCTTATGCTTCTATTTACTTCATGCTAAATTAGCAGAAATAGTCATATTACTTGCTTCCTTGTAAGTAGAAGCGAAATAAGGGAGTACCGTAGGCTAAAGTGATAGTCAAAAGCTGGTTGCTATGTGACTGAAGTTCCTTTGTTTGTATGGAACAGGAGTTTAAACGATTTATTAAAGCTAAAACAAAAAAAAAACAAGAATATCTAAAAAACGATCAACTCCATGAAAAAAATGTATATAACATATAGTGTGTGTTTTAACGTGCTCTACATTTTTTTGTGTATAAGTTTGTATCTATCTCTTACGATTTAGCAGTTATGTAAAATTCCGTAAATTTCATCCAGAATAAATTAAACTTCAGAGGCTATTCCCAGAAAATTGAAGATGTACATTTTATTTGTCAAATAAATATCATTAATATACGATATTTTATTCAAAATCATTAGAGCCATTTTTGAGAAAATCAAACTTTTCGAAAAAAGTTACATGTAAAGGGTAGTTTGGGGTGAGAGATTTTTTCTAAAATCTTCGTGTCGCATCCCTGGAAGATACTAAACTTAAATACCAAGTTTGGTATTTTACCGACTCTTCGTTTTTGAGTTATCGTGTTCACAGACACAGGGACACACGGACACACTGCCACACGGACCTTTTTCTGAAAACCCTTTTTTTTTTATACAGGGGACCCTAAAACATATACTTCCAGTGAAATCTCGGTATCGAATTTTTGGGTGGAGTGCAACACCTTCTCGATACACTATGTACATAGTGCGTATAGACAAAGGAAGAACTGAACTCAACTTGGAGGATAAACAGGAACTAGGTTGTCTAACAAATACGCAAAATATTTAATTATGTAGAATCTCTCTATGGAACAAACTTGAAAAAACATTCTCATTTGTACACTAGGCGTGCATGTTAAAAACCTGGTGCGTTCTATTTGTAATTATTCATAAATACATAAAATGTGTATTCCAATTATTTTAGTTAATTTCAACAAGATATATTAAACACTTATTATATACTTACAGTATTTTTATACTCTCAGATTCCAATTTTTGAAAAGAAGAAAAAAAAATGGAATCTCTGAGAATAAAAATGCACTAAAAGTGTTTTTATAGAACCAATGTTTTATTTCACTTTAAAAGTTGAATTTTGCCCAGAATGTCCGCTCTATATTTCCTACAGTTAACTATTTTTTCTATCTACTTCATGTTAGTCGAAAGCTTAGCAGAAATGGTTTTCTTATATATTTCCTTATAAATACATGGAACCACATTATGCTAAAGCGATAGTTACATCCTTTAACATTAGCTGTTATGTTCCTAATGGATTTGAAACTGTTTTCTTTGATTTACCAGGATCAAGAAACATGAAGAGCAGTAGCATCCCATTAAGTAAGATAAAAAAATTGTAAAATTGAAACCATAAGAATAAATTGCTTGGAAATGTATAGTTCCAAAACATTATATCTGAGGTATTAATTGTGTTTTAAGGACATTTATATCTTTTATGTGGTAAGTTTTGTTTACCTCTTATGGTTTATGAAAACAATCCAGAATAAAGAGGATTTTAAAGGTTATTTCTAGAAACTTCAAGATATACATTTCATTTTTTATGAAAGGGTAGCTAAGGATGGGGAAGACATAAGGACTTCTTTTTCCTAAAATTCCGTTTTTATTCTGAGGACCTATAAGATATTGAAATGTCGATATCAAATTTTTGGGTGAATACAGTACTTCTGCTTGTTAATGGAAAAAATAAAATGTTGGTAATAAGAAATGTGTCAGAACGTTAACCACTCTGTCATGTAAAGTCATTAGTGGAAGCGTTTTGCATAGTGTGTGAATACCTTGACAGCTGCGAGCGACACACGTGTTCAGTGGTATGTTGAGCCCAATCACCTATGCAAACAATACCACCGCGCTCCCTCGATTAGACCAAGTCATCGTGCCAATGAACATGCTCTACATGGATATAAGCCCTTATGTCCACAGCTTGGCATTTGGTAAATACTCTGCTGCAGCTACAGAAAGTGTGTATCAATTTGAAGTCGTGCTTATGAAGTATTCATTTATTTACATATATTGGCTCTATATTGATAGATGTGGCACAAGTGAAACGATATAGACAATGGCATTAATCTTACAATTAGTTTGTTGAATAGATTATTTTGGAACAGAAATTTGACAATAAAAGTTATTTTACATAGTAAATACAATAGTAATGCATTTTAACACATGAGGGAAAGTTGGACTAAAGTGAAAGATGCGAAGAAAATGTAGAAGACATTGATAAGGGACATGAGAAAATCAAGAACTAAACATATCAGGAATGATTATATAAGACAGGAAATAGTTCCAAAATATTTTATTGTGCCTCGTTAAGTTTATGCCCAAACTGGACCATTTCTGGCTATTTAGAATTATTCTCCGTCTTTTGAAGCCAAATAGCTGAGTTAGTATTTTTCCCTAGCATCCTCCATCTGCACGCAAGCTGTAAAATATTCGTCGTCTTCCTGTTCCCCGCTTAATGGACAATATCTCTTACCAGCATCGTCAACGATCTTACGAGATTACTATTCTACTATTCTCCCAACCTAAGCCATACTATTCCCGACCTCTGTTTCATACACAATTTTAAAATATATATTTCCTAACCTTACTCATTTTACTTCTATTTATAGCTCCAGTGATGATTTTTGTATACCTTCAGATTCTATTTTCTGCATGTTTATGTCACAGTCGTTGTTTTTTTTTTTATTTTTTTTGCTTTTGTTGTATCTATTTTATTACCCCTTTTCCAAATATCCAATAAAATCCATAAAAATTATAATATATACCAATGAATATAAAATGTCCTTTATTTCTCATGAAAGAGGAAAAAAAGAAACATTTGGAAATTATGGAATAATTTGAGCTATATCAGCCATTGGTTTCTTAGGTTTCGTAGTATGAGCTCACCATATATTTAATCCAATTTTTATGCTCCCCGTTATAGCCCCATTGTCCTCATTTTGAATGCTCGATGCTATTCATTTGATGATAACATATTAACCTCCGAGTTGCTCGTTCACTTTTAATTATTCGAAGGCAGTATCTAACAACGCTTATTTTTGTACGCTTATCTCCATAGTCCTACTCCACGAAAAGCGCCATATTTTAAACCATCCATCCACAACACAGAATACTCTTCAAGGATTTACATTGTATTTTATTAATATTATCTACCCTCTCCCATTCCCAAGCCTTACTTCCGTATACTAATTAAGAACTAACCATTTCCTCTATATAAGGTTCTTTACTACCAATATTAAAAGTAGATATTTCCTTCCTTAATATTAGGCATGTCTGCTGCAACGAAGTCTATGTCGATATTATTCAAAAGATTTTTGTATTTCCTGTATTCTATTATATTTTAATAACAAATATGTCTCGACACTATTTCTCTTTCTACAACCACTTTGCTTCCCTGTAAGTAAATAATCTTCTATTTTATTTATTCGGTGTATTATATTCTTAGATATCTATATGTTGTATTTATCACGTTTGTGTCTCGATAACGTTCATATTTCTTGCATCTCCCTTTAAAACTGTATTTTTTAATAAAGGTGTAATGATAAATCAGGAATTTCATTTCTTTTTTAATGCTTGTTGATGAAATATAAAATTCTCAATTCAAATACTATACCAGTATACTATGTACATAGTTGCAAATGAATTTATAAATTGTAATGGAACATAACATGGATTATGATTCTCTAAGACATTAAGAGAGTATTACTTTCTCTACAATAAGATGCATATAGTAGGTAGATAAGGTATTGTATTCCACCCAAAAATTTGACGTCCAGTTTTCTATATGTTCTGATGTCACCTAAATCTAAATAAGGCATTTTTATAAAAAGGTCCATGTGTGTGTGCGTGCGCGCGTATGTGTGTGGACAGCATAGCTCAAAAACGAAAAGACGTTTGGTATTTTCAAGATGCAACACTAACATTTTCAAGAAAATCCACCACGAACTGCCCTTTATGCGTAAAATTATTTTCAAAATTTTGTATTTTTTAAAACTGGCTCTAACGCTTTTATTTAAAATGCCATATATTAAAGTTATTTTTATGATAAATAAAATGTATGTCTTAACTTCCTGGGTATAGCTTCTGAAGATCTCTTATTTCTGGATGAATTCTGTATAACTGTTAAAGCGTTAAAGATATACAAAAACTTACTTCACCATGAATATAGATTGCATTAAAAGGCACAATTTATGTTTTACATTGTTTTCGTAGAGTAACCGTTTCCAAGATATTACTTGTTATTGATTTTAATTTCAAGCAACTTAAAGTTTTTTCAAACGGGAGGCCATCTTTCGTTTTATCTCTCACCTTCTTTATATCTCTTTTGTTTCACCTCTGTCCGTGCAAAGCGAATTGAATTTCAATTGTTTCACTTAGTTACCTGCGTTTTATAAGATTTGAAAATCGCTTCGCCTATTTCCTTCTACTAGAAGGAACTAATACAACCATTTCTGATAATGTTTATCTCGATTGCCACAATGTCGATAAAACAATAATCTTTTGTAACAATAGTTTGTAGAGAAATTTGTATGAATGAAACACATCAGATTTCCTTAATAAAATTCATTACTATTCACATTTTTTGTGATTATCCATCCTTTACTGATTCATGCATTCCACTTCTTAAACTTAGGTTTACAAGCACTTTTCCATGTCTGCAAATTAGTTTGTATCCAATTAACTGTCTGGGCACCATGGCTTTTTATAAATTTATTCCATGTTTCTTCAGGACTTTTCTGATTATTTTTGTCAAATTTTCATTTTATTCTATTTGTGCATGATTTCCCGGATTTTTAAATTTTTAGTTCTACATTTTTAGGCTACTTCTATTGTCCTTTCCTAGTACGTCTTTTGCAGCTTTATTATAATGCGTATTAATTTGCGTCTTTGTACGTAGATACTTCAGTTCTGTTTTGCCATTTTACCCTCAAAAGAGTTATAACCTGTTTGTGTTATAATCAAATTTTCCTTGTCATGTACGGGTTTTAAATTTACTATTTTCCATCTTGAGATTATCACAATGTTTGAGATTACTGAGAACTGATCCGCATGTACAAGCTGCTAGGGGTATAAGAACAAATATTTATACTGCTAATTAATAACAATATAAAGAAACACATTACATTAATATTTGCTTCATTTGCGGACTTATAATTTTACTTATTAAGAGTAGTACGTTTTCAGGTTAGTTAGTACCTCCAAGTAAGTGTGGCGCACATACAAAATCCTGTTTATTAACCTGAGATACCAAGTTGGAAGGCGTAACTTAAAGTAGTTGGGCCTCGCTATAACGAATGCTATATCGTAACTGAGTTTGAATATTTTCAGCAAGGTCAATGGCCTCACGCTATATAGGCCATCAGGCTGCATATTAAGGCATGAAAACGTGGAAGCAAAACGGATAATCTGTAGTGAAAGGAGTTGTTCATTTCACCGCGCAGTTAAGACCACACAAAGCACATTAGGTAGTAAATTATGCGATTGGTTTGTGGCAAAACTGTTAGACGAAGTGAAAAAAATAATACTCCGAATTGGATGAACACTAAGAAACAATTTATCAAAATATCCGTATTTATATCTCTAACAGCCTAGATGTCGCTGTACCTTGGAAGTAAAACAAGCTCAAAGTTGAGATTTTCATATGGACAAATT
Source organism: Hymenopus coronatus (assembly GCA_030762935.1). NCBI lineage: Eukaryota > Metazoa > Arthropoda > Insecta > Mantodea > Hymenopodidae > Hymenopus > Hymenopus coronatus. The sequence goes on from CM060890.1 coordinate 75,701,850, forward strand.
ATCGTGCGATTCGATGTAAGTGTTTTACCATCTATGGACTAAATAATAATAATAATAATAATAATAATAATAATAATAATAATAATCTCATTTTGTGCCGTCTATAATATAAAATCCCAATGTGCGGTGAGTTTAGACCCTGTTCTGCAATTCCAAGAAGATCGAAGTTGCACTGCTTTACAGATGCACTTAAACTACAGAAAGTTTAACAACGCCCCAAGGGCAAATTCACTTTAAAAAGAATTCTGGAAGCTTTCAAGCGCAAAGTAAGGGCTGCGTATACTCTCATGATAAAAACTCTTCAGCTTTAAACTTTCACTTGTCATTTAAAAGCTTGTATGTGAGAAATGCGCTGTCCTTCATAAAAAAGTACGGTAAAACGTTGCATTTGTCTTCTTGTCAAACATATATAAAAAATCTGTGGTTAAAAGCAGAGGAAAAGGAAATAAAAAGTTACAAAGTTTCTCCAGTACGAGCAACAGTTAAAAAAAAAAAAAAAAAAAATTAGACAGGATCGACTGAAGAGTAAATATCAAATATCATTCTAATTCCTTTATACTTTCCATTTTCTTCTTCTCCGCCTGTTTACCATCCTTATTTGGCGGACTTATATCCCCCTGGATTTACAAATCAATGCCTGGTGCCAAACGCCTGTTGAAAAGCAGACCTGTTACGGTTCAAATAAAGTATCCAACGATACAGGATCAGCCCAATACTTGGTATGAACGTGAAGAATTATATTGTGAGGGATTATATTAATTTTAGGCGAAATGCACGATAGAAAAAATGGAGCAATTGGTGGAATGAATGGTGCGGGAAACCGGAGGAACCCTAGAAATTACCCCCCCTCCCACTCGCAGCTTAGTTTTCATGATTGCCTTTCTGGCTTATTTCTATAGATTTCTAATTACAAATCATTCTTTAAAATCTGTGTTGCACTCACATTACCTTCTCTATTCACTCTTGCAGATACTAGTTTTACAAATGCTTATTTATTTCTTTACTTTATGATAATTGACATCAACTTTTGCAAGAAAATCCTTTATCTTGTAGATACAATGGGATTAAGCGAGAGTCAAACCTTTTAATCACGGTTGTTAAAATATGATTTTGAAATTCCGTCCCTCTGCATAGCATAGAGAAATAAAAAAAGAATCACTTCCCATTTGTGAAAATATTTTTGTAGTGTTGCGTTGTTTATTATTTACGGTTTACCGGTATACTAATTCGACCAGAATTAAAACCATTATCATCACCAACACTTCTAGGTAAACGATAGTTCGGTGTGGCTGACTTTTTTTTAAAAACTTAACCTTACCAAGTTGGGTCAGCTACTCAAGTACCGGCTGGTTATATGACACTTACACTATCAAGGGCAAAAGAACAGCTCGCCCTAATTCAACCCTTCTTCCTTCAACCGACGTGTGAAGCTTAAACAAGCAACGGTGTACATACATTGATACCACATGACTCTTTCCAAACCAGAAAATGGAAAGTAACCTTGCAATTCCAACAGGAATAATAGGAAAAATAATTTTCTTCCGATGTAGATAAACCTGTCTACTGTGTGCAAAAGTAACAAACCACAAGTAGGATATCCAATATTTCAAAAGAACATTGTACAAACCAATGCTTTTCCGTAGATAGAAGAAAGTTTAAAAGTAACAATAACATTTAAAATTTAATGAATATACATAGTCCATTGAAGAAATGGATTACAAGAGACGCTCATTTTAAAAAAAAAACCTGAAATCCTAATGGTCATAAATTTAGATACCATAACTTGACATTTAGGACTTTTGTGTTTGCAAATAAACTACAGCAGCATAAACCTGAAAGTTCACGTCTAATGCAAGGGGAGTGGGTGGACGAAAACAGTGAAACAAATATAACAAAAATCTAGTTATGTCGATGCATTAGAAATAGTAAAGCTTACACTGATGGGCAGTTCAAACGTTTCCTATAAGTTCGCCGATATGTTCAGTGAACAGTGAGAAATTTAAACAGCATTAATTGCATAATTCAAAGCAGAATCAACCAACATATTAGCTCTATATATATGTAAGAGTCATGTTTTTCTATACTAAAATGTAAAATTAAAATCAAACCGTTGGCAGATGAAAACTTACGTGCTCTGTTGTTCATCAAGATTTGTGAATTTAAGTTAGATGTATGCGAAATCGTATCACTCCATTGAAACCTAAGAATAAGATGACAGCTTGTGTAGAAACCCTCTCTGTCTGAATACATGTATTAGGTATAAATAAAATAAAATAAAAACCTTTTATCCTATCCTACAGATTTCATGTATACATTTCAGGTATCCGAGGAAACAACAAAATGAGTGTTTGTTTCATCGTGAAAAAAATTAAGTGCTTTATTTCATTGTGAATTATTTTAACTCCTTTGGGTGTTTTCCATTCTTTAAATAATAAAACATTCTGGTCATATAAGTCCTTCTACTTTCCGGGTAACAAACTAATCACAGTGGATTTATCACGATCTAAAAGTTCTTGGGGAATATCCATTTTCATTCATTTATAGATTTATTTGGTGCAGTTTAAATAACCAAAATTGAAATTGTTTATTCCGGCGGGGTTACGCAGCAACGAACAAAGTACTATGTACGTCACGAGTAAAATTCAATTCCTCGTAATGACGACTCTAATAATATTAATAAATATTATAATATTAAAAGTCACATCGACTATTGGCCAAAAAATGGGATTTGATATTTGAGGTAGGAAAAAACACAACAAAAGAAATCTCAAACGGGGGTCAATGGGGTTTTATGAAACACTGGAAAGCTGTCCTTTGTTCTCTTGTTCAATTCTTTGAGCAATTCCGTGCGCAGAATTTCACAAATGATTTCCTGGAATATTAGACATTTCTTCCGAGATAGCTGTCGGGATATTTGATGCGTCAGGAAAACTCGTTCCTTAAGGTAACCCTACAGTCGGATTTATGTGTAGAGATGTATTGATGACACGAAGATCTGGACAATTGTTTTGGTGGGGTACATATATGAGGTGAAATACCATCTTGCATGAAGTACTGTTTTCTATATCGTGATTCCTCAGTCTGTTGCAACATTCCATAGAAAGCGCTCACCGTTTACAGTAATAGTCTGTCTTATTCCATTGTTGTCGTCTTCGAGGAAATAAGGGCCGTAGATGAATTGTGAATTGAAGTTCCATCATACAGTAAAACTTAAGTCATGAATACCTTCTTGAATTAAAATTTGAGGTTTATTTTAGGTCAGAATTATAAAATTATGTGGTTAATCCCACCATCAAGAGAGAAGTGTGTTTCGTCTGTCCAAAAAACGTTGTCCAGCTAACGTTATTAATTTGAATTTCTGCTAGCGCAAATACAGTATATGTACCGCTTCATTGAGCGCAAACGTTGGCGTTGGATACAGGCTAAGACGTTTTCTAGAATTCTCCAAACTTTGGTATTACTCATACCGATTGCATCGATACCATGCGACACCTAATTCCATAATTATTGTTGTTTCTACCCACTTCATTATTTGCATGAAGCAGTTCAGCACGGTGACATCAATGATTACCTTTGGCCTTCCAGATTTCTTACTATCAGCAACAGAACAGTTTCCTCAAACATCCTGATAATTATTACGAATGAAACATGTTAAGAGTTCTGGCCTTGGCTCCTCTTGCTTTCATAATAGCATTGAATCAGCTATATTTTATTATTTAGTATCAGAGCCACAATTTCTAGCTTACAAATTCTTATAGCCGTATAAATAAAATTACTAATGTTTTATTCAACAAAACTGTACCTATGATAAGATAAACTGAAAAACGTAAGAAAACTAAATCCTATTGCCGGTATGTTAACCTCTTTTACTTTTACCCTATCTCAAATGCTATAATATTTATAGCGGTTTAAAATTTTAAGTGATTTTTTCAAGAAACCCTATTTATTAATTTAATTTAACATTACTGCAGCGTTTTAAGAACAAAAGGCAAAATCCATGCAACTGCTATCAAACATAACTCCGTATTTATCCACCGGTTATATTACGTAGATCCTCCCCATCCTTAACAACATGGACAACAATCGCTAGAATTCGAATTCACGACGTTCGACTTTTAATGGATGGTCAGCCATAATCGATGGAATACAATACTTTCCCCTGGTTATTATAAGATCAGAAAAGGAATAAAAAGTACAATTTTCAAGAAACAGCTGTAAATACTATCATTAATTCCAATCATTAAGAATTTATGAGTTACGCAAAACTAGATGATTTAGAGTCGTAAAAAATATATCAAAGTAATTACAGAATAAATGTTTGAAACAAAAGCCTGGATACCGCTTAAGCCGTTTCTTAGTTTCTCATTTTGTTCTTCAGTAAGAGGTAATTGCGATCACAATGACTTTTGTGTGTACGGTTTTGCAACCAAATATCATTTCGCATCTTATGAGGCAAATTCTGAGCAACAGTTCAAGGTTACGATAAAAGCAACAACATAGGGTTTTAATGTATTAACAAGCTGATATCCCTCGCTTCTTAATTGCTCCCCCTCGCCGCTGCTGCGCCACTTTACCGTGACTGGGGTTAATGCAGTGTGTCTAATAGTGTATAAGCAAGAACACTACCACTAACCTGCAGTAGTAGCATCGCTTCCTCAGGTTTCTCATTAGCCTTCAAAGTACCTGTAAATAAGGAACTAACTAAGTCACTGAATCATGAATCGAATACGTTAAGTGTAATTGATTTAAAGAAATCACTAGAATGTTGCAAATGTTTATTAATGCCTATCTATGCAGAAAATATTTACTTATCTTAATAAAGCAAACTGAAATGTCATTGAAATTAAGAGGAGTCGAAATGCCCTTGCTTTCCAAAATTAATTTTTGACTTATGAATTTAGAAATTATTTAGCATAATCAGATGAAAGTGTTCAGCAATATCTTTACCGTTGATTGATAAAACATCTGATGTGTTCCATTCATATGTTTTCTCTACCTAGTCTCTAACAAACTATTCTTACATATGCTTATTATTTTCTCTAACTGCATTCTAATCGAGATAAACACTAGCAGAAATTATCTTATTATTTACTTTCTTGTAAGTAGAAGGAATAAAGGGATATAATACTCTAAAGCGATTCTCCAAACTTTTAAAAGCTGGTAGCCATATAATGCAATTCACATAGCTAGAAGTAAAACAAGATATATATACAGTCATGGAAAAAAGTATTCATACACCAGTGTTTACGTAGAAAAACGTAATTTATTACAATTAAAGTTAACATCCAGAGAGGTTATGTGGTAAACTAACAGTATGATATTTCCTTCTGAATATATACATATAAACGCACGTCCTAAATTACTCCTCTTCAAAAAATAAATAAAACATTTGTACCAGCTGGCTTCTCACAACAAGGAAAAAAGTATTCATACACTCAAAGAAAATTATAGTTTAAATACAATACAATAACAAAAGTAATACTTTGTAGGCATTCCTGTTCTACGTATTACTTCTGCTAACCTCTTTGGCATAGAATGAACCAGGTTTTTTTGTAGTCTCTAGGTAATATTTTGCCATTCTTGCTGAAGATATTGTTTCAGAGCTGCCTTACTTCGTATGTCATGCTTTCGGACCATTCTTTCAAGGGTATCCCAAGATGTTCAATTGGATTATGGTCTGCACTCTGTGCTGGAAACTTGAGAACGTGGGGAGTATGGTACAACAACCACAAACGAACAATTTCCGCCGTATGCTTAGGATCATTGTCTTGTTGAAAGTAGTAATCTGTGCCTAAACTCAATGTATCAACACTCTTTTGCAGATTATTCTTTAGGATATTTAAATACTGAAATCTATCCATGTTATCTTCAACAAAAACAAGTTCCCCAACACCAGATGTAGCCATACATCCCCATACCATAATTCCTCCTCCACCATGCTTCACTGTGGCTTGAAGGTGCTTGGGTTCAAGCTCAGTATTTGGTCCTCTCCACACCAAAATTCTGCCATCATTTACAAATACATTCAATTTACTTTCATTTGTGAACAGTACCCTGTCCCAGAAACTCGTGTTCTTGCTTAGATGCTCTCGAGAAAATTCAAGTCTGACTTTCTTGTTCTTCTTGCTGATGTATGGTTTCTTTCTAGGTACCCTAGCTCCATAGCCTGCACTACTCAGAACATAGCGAACAGCCCTTGGTGTTATTTCCTCTCCAAACTGATCGTTAACATAGGCAGACAATGCAGAGGCTGTCAATTTAGGATCTTTTTTTTATCATTCTTATTAACATATTCTTTTCCCTTTGCGTTAGCTTCTGTGGTCGTCCTCTTCTTTCGCTGTTAATGACATAATTTCTCTCTCTATATCGTGTTATTATGGACTGCACAGTTGCCCGGCTTCTTCCAATAACATCAGCAAAGTTTGAAAATGATTTTCCCTTTTGATATTGAGAGGTAACTATCTGTCTTTCCTCTACAGTTGTTTCTTTACCTTTGCGGCCCATATTTCTGTCGCACGGCATTCACTGCGTAACAGAACCAACAAGCAGGAGGTGTAGCTTGCCACTGAAGGCCTTGCTAGCTGCAAATGGTTCGTTGGCGGTTTCTGTGTTTACATTTCTAGTGGTGTTTGAATACTTCTTTCACTGTCAAATACAGCCAACATTGGAGTATCATTTGTTTCCTTGAGGTACGTTAGTTTAATACTCCAATCTTTCTTATCATGACACTGTTTATTTGATGGGGTGGCTTCCTACACAGAATCGTAGCGCTGTCATTTAATTTAATATGAAATATCAGTGGTCAATTTCAATTACAGTACTGTATGAATACTTATTTCCATGACTGTGTGTATATATATATATCTCTTGAAACAAATAACAACGAATATCTCGGAAACCGTAACTCTACAAAAATATGTAGTACATAAAGGTATGTCTTCACGAGATCTGCATTTCTGTGTTGCCAGTTTTTGGTTATGGTTTACCAGCTATGCAAAAGTATTCAAAATAAAAAATACTTCATAGGCTATTCCTAACAATATACTTATTTGTCATATAAATATTTTCAAAATTGTTAGAGCCATTTTTGAGAAAATCGAACATTTCGATCATTTTCCATATAAAGGATAGTTTAGGATGGGTCAATATTCCTGTTAATCTTCACGTGGCGTCCTTGAAAATGCTGAACTTAAATATCATGTTATTTAACCGACTTTTTGTTTTCGAGTTCTCGCGTTCCTGGACACACACATGAGCGCGGACCTTTTCCTAGAAATGCAATACCGCTCTATCGACCATGTACATAGTATGTATAGAGAAAGTAAAAATCAATCACTCATTAATCATCAATTCACCATAAATAATCTTTAATATATTAGCTAAGATTTTAATGCAAAATGGTATTTTGTAAATTTAAAAATGCCTCAAAATATTAAAAATGGTTCATTAAATAAATCTTATTTAGCTGCAAATCTGTGGTATAAATCAGCATTTTGTTCCAATTAGTTTCAAATATAATGGGACATTAGTGTAGAAATTTATTTCTTCAGAAATTTGTGTAAAAGAAAACGAGAGAACCTAAAACTGTATGTAGCTTTTTCAGTAATAGTTCAGACTATTACAATTATCGAAAGATTTCAAATGTTTACATGTAATTTAAAACTAAATATTTAAAAAAACAAGAAAAACACCATTTTGAGTCCCATCAATCTGTATGTCATTTTAATTACCTATTGTTAATCCACCAAAACCCGCAGGGTTACTCGTCTAGTTGCTAGCAGAGATTTTGCTTCTTCTCTTTATCTCTATCCCAGTATTCCTGCTCATTCTCCTTCTATATTTATCCTTCTTCTTATTCTATTTTGTATCTTTAGTTAGCTCAAGCATTTTAGTCTTTCGTTTCTCTCCTTTCTCACTCTAATTCGTTCACTTCTTCCTATTCTACATCTCCGGCACTCTGCTCCCTTCGTTCGCATTTTCTCCCTCATTTTCCCTCTCACAGATGCATCAAGAAGTGTTTTAATAATCTGCAATGAAGTTACTTTTATGAGATTCTCAGTACAAATTAAAATCTAAGTAAACGGTATCCTGAACATAAACTTTTGCCTGTGGTAATACATGTAATGATAATAAACTTCCATTTTTCGCAGTAGTTGCTTTATGTAAACGAAACAGTAAATAAAAATTGGGATAGCAACTTAAACATTTAAAATTTTGAAATTCTGTATACAAGAAAATCAGTCATAAGGATTTTGCTAGTAGATAGCATTTTTTGCGCCACAAAAAGATGGAAGGAAAATAACTTAAGATGGCATACGAGTCACCCCTTAAGCTATGTATGTTGTTTACACTGTATCAAAAATCGGTATGGTATCTCTTGGGTGAAATGCTAAGAACACAAATGAACACAAACACAAAATTGAGTTTTTACTTCAGAGTAACCCATTATACATGTTTCAAATACATTTCAGAGCCCATTATACATGTTTAAAACACATTTAGTAAGCGATTTGCCTCCCCGTTAACCTGTGAAGCTCGCATGTGTTTTTCGTGGTTCTCCCCAGTCGGTAGGAGAATTCTTTTGTGGGTTCTCTTCCATCATCACTTTCTTTCCGATATTCCGATCAGTCCATTTCAGACGCTTTCTAGCATGATGTCAATGACGCAGATATTGCCCCAAGGACTCCAGTATGGTTGTACTGGTCATTCATCACCCCTCTGAGCAGCTCCGACGGTGATGTAGATCCTCGACAGTTTAGAACTTCTCTACATCTCTGTAGCCTGTCTGCTTGCGGCATATAGCTCCCTGCGCACTTTATTTCTACGATCAATGCTTTTGTAGCCATTCTGTCATTCCTTCTATATACAACGCCACAAGAGTACACACGTATAATACATACATGTGAGCCAGAATCCACCCTATCGTGAAACTGCGGGGAAGGTGGATGGGTGAAATGATGGACATCTTTTCTCAGGCGGTCTCTCTCTGATGTTCAACAAAACGGCGTGTAATGAGTAAAAATATATATTCACACAGTTTAATTATTCACCTTAACTTCACTCCCGCAATTAATACCTTGAGCCACAAACATTTATAGCTTTGGTCCTCGGCATATTTCTCAAGCTGTTTGCGATAAAATTGTTTTACCGTCTCTAAACCTTTATCATTTTAAACGATATCTAATGATTGGTTGGCTCCCGGAATTTGAACCCGGGACAACCCGAATGGGGGCCACCTTATCGTGTGAGCCATCCCGCTTGGTTTTAAAAAGTTGACTGTCGCTTAAGCCTATTCTATTCCGATATTCTTGTTACATCTTCAAATAAATATTTAGTAAAAAAGTATTGAAAATGTTCATCTCAATTTAACGTGAAGTAGATGAAAAAATACGCTTTTTGTTGAATAACGTGTACAGATGTTAATTGTATGACAAAGCTCTGTGTAGGACACAAGCTGGATAAGTAGAGTCAGACTGAAAAATTCAGTGCCATAGCAGCGATTTAAGCCAAGGATCTTCCTGTCTCTAGCCGCTTACTCTATCACTGAGCTACCATGGCAACACGCTGCATAGCATTAAATTCCCCAACTTACTCGCAAGTTTCCCGGTAAACCACAATCTGAGTTTACCTATCCCATGGGTAGAGAATTTATGTTTGTTTGTTTAAATTTATGGACACTTTATTTGATCTAGTTCTTAGCATCCCATTCTATACTTGGCGCGAAAACCTAATTTAATTTTACTTATAAGCCTCTTTATCAGGCTTGAGGTTATTTTACATTCCATAAATCTACGACACGGGACCGGCGGCGTCACTTCCCTTCCGTAGAAAGCCATGCTAAGGATTTTACGCCTTCCGCCGCCTCGAGTCCGCGACCTTAGAAACCAGAGGCTAGATTGGGCAGAAAAAAAGCCATTCGTATGTAACGTATAAGATCTATTGGTTTCATAAGCGTAACTCTTGTAGATGGAAGCAGATATGCAACTAAAGGAGTATTTAGACAATTAGTGCTGAGAAAAACAGAAACGATTTTCCAGATGTTTGCTTGATACTCGGCTGCAGTGAAAATAGTAAAGGATCTGCCAGGGAATTAAATCCCTAGTGAAATGGTAACCTCATTCGGGAAGGTAAGCAACCTGTTAGCCCATGGAATTGGTCCACAGAGCTCCACAGGCAATATAATAGGATCAACCAAGTGTTACACCGCTATTGTACCTCTGCTCGCTGGAACAGTTCCTAGGGATTAAGGCAACCCATAGAATTACAAAGAAATGGAGGGAAGAGGAGAAAAATGCAATTAAAATCGCATTCAAAAATAGCCCACATTTCCACACTGCCGTCCGTATAAGCCCCTCTAACAGCTATGCTAATGTACATTTTGGGATTTTAACAATTTATTTTAACCTGTTTCCTATTCCTTTTTCTTACGCAATGAAAAAAATGCACCAGATTTATATTTATAATCGATGTTACCCTATGTCAGAGAGTTTATTAATTTTACCCCATTTCTGACATTCCTCTTGCAGTGCAGATTAAAAAATCTGACGTGTTCCATTCACATAACTTTCTTTACATCTCTGCAACAAATTATTGTTAAAAAGATTATGCCTCCATTTACTTCATGTTAATCGGAAAAAAATAGCACAAATAGTCCTATTACTTGCTTTCTTGTAAGTAGAAGCTAAATAAGGGAGTACTATAGATTAAAGTGATAGTCAAAAGCCGGTTGCTATGCGACTGAAGATCCTTTGTTTATATGGACAGGAGTTGAAACCAAAAACAAGGGCTATCTAAAAATCGCTGAACTCCACGAAAAAACTGTATATAACATAACGTGTGTGTTTTAACGTGGTCTACATTTTTAAGTAAGTTTTTGTCTGTGTCTTACGGTTTAGTAGTTATGCAATATTCCGTAAAATTCATCCAGAATAAAGTAGTCTTCAAAGGCTATTCCCAGAAAATTCAAGATATGCATTTTAATTGTCAAGTAAATATATTTAAATACGATATTTTATTCAAAATTGTTTGAGCCTTTTTTGAGAAAATCAAAATTTTTTAAAAAAGTTCCATGTAAAGGGTAGTTGGGGATGGAGGGATTTTCTTGAAAATCTTCGTGTCGCATCCTTAGAAGATACCGATCTTAAATACCAAGATGATATTTAACGCTCTTTTCGTTTTTGAGCTATGCTGCCCACAGACACAGACGCATACACAAGGACATTTGTCTAAAAATGCTTTTTTTGGATTCAGGGGCCTCAAAAGATATATTCACGTTAAAATTTCGGTATCGAATTTTTGGGTGCAATAAAATACCTTCTCTATACACTATGTACATAGTACGTGTAGAGAAAGTAAAAATACACTGGATTTAAAATTTTAATCGATGTTAGTCTGAATATGTCAGTTTATTAATTTTACCTCATTTCTGATATTCCTTTTGCAGTGCAGATTAAAAAATCTAACGTGTTCCATTCATATGAGTTTCTCTAGCTATTCTGCAAATATTATTAATACAAAAGTTTATTCTGGTCGTTTACTACGTGCTAATCAGATAAACAGAAGATATCAATATTCTTATCATTTAGTTCCTTGTAGGCAGAGGTGAAATTTGGAAAATATATTAGGCCAAAATGGTAGTCAACGCTTTTAAAAAGCGGCCGCTATGCGATTGTCATTCATATTCGGATTTCTTTTATAGCTAGTAGTAACAAAAGAGGTATGACACGCTTAAGGAACAAAGCTGAAGTAAAATTGAAGTCAATAACAGGGAATATCTCGGAAATGGTTAGCTCTATGAAACATCTGTGTATAACATAAATTGTGTGTTATAACAAGAACTACATTTTGTGTTTCATAAGTTTTAGTCTATCTCTTGCAGTTTACCAGTTATACAAATGTTAATCAAAATGAAGAGGACTTATAGGGGCTATTCCCAAGAAATTCAGGATGTACATTTTATTTGTTATGCAAATATCTATAGTATTTTAATCAAAAGCGTAAAGGCTAATTTTTAGAAAATAGAACTTTTTTAAAATGTTCCATATAAACCCAGGTTTGGGTGGGGAATTTGCCTGAAAATGTTTGCATCGCATTCTTAAAAAATGTGATGTGTTCCATTCACAGGACTTTCTCTACATCTCTGCAACAAATTATTGTTAAAAAGCTTGCGCTTATTTTTACTTCATATACTAATCGAAAAAAAAATTAGCAAAAATAGTCTTAATATTTATTTCCGTGCAAGTAGAGGGTAAATAAGGAATTAGCATAGTCTAAAGTATTCGTCTAAAGATGTTTTCTATGTGACTGAAGCACCTTTGTTTGTATGGACAGGAGTTGACCAATTCCCATTTGAGAAAAGTGTTTTTAAAGGTGAAACCAATAACAAGGAATATCTGAAAAACGATTGACTCCATGAAAAAAATGTACATGACATAAATTGTATGTTTTAACGTGATCTAAATTTTCTTTTAAGTAAGTTTTTGTCTATCTCTGACGGTTTAGCAGTTATGGAAATTTCCGTAAAATTCATAAGGAATAAAGTAGTCTTCAGAGGATATTCCTAGAAAATTCAAGAGATATATATCTTATTTGTCAGGTTATATCTTTAATATACTAAATTTTAATCAAAATCGTTAGAGCCATTTTTTAGAAAATCAAAATCCTTGAAAAAAGTTCCATGTAAAGGGTACTTGAGGATGGTTGGATTTTCTTGAAAATCTTCGTGTCGCATCCTTGCAGACACCAAACTTAAATACCAAGTTTGGTATTCAACGGTCTTTTCGTTTTTGAGCTATGCTGTCCACAGACCACACACATGGACCTTTTACCAGAAATGGTTTTTACGTTCTGTATACGAACTATGTGCATTGTGTATAAAGAAGGTATTGCATTGCACCCAAAAATCTGATGTGCTCTATTCACATGACTTTCTCTGCGTGTCTGTAACAAACAAATTGTAGTTAAAAAGCTTATGCTTCTATTTACTTCAAGCAGAAATAGTCTTATTACTTACTTCCTTGAAGTAGAAGCGAAATGAGGGAGTTCCATAGGCTAAAATGATAGCCAAAAGCTGGTTGTTATGTAACTGAACTTCCTTTGTTTGTATGGACAGGAGTTAAGAAATTCCTGTATGAGAAAATTATAAGTTTTTCAAAACTAAGACGAAAAAGCAGGAATATCTTAAAAATGATCATCTCCACGAAAAAAATGTATATGACATAAATTGTGTGTTTTATTGTGAGCTACATTTTCTGTACAGTAAGTTTCTTCCCCATCTCTTACGGTTTAGCAGTTATGCACAATTCCGTAAAAATTCATCCAGAATAAATCAGTCTTTAGGGGCTATTTAAGGAAAATTCAAGATATACATTTTATTTGTCAGGTAAATATTTTTAATATACGATATTTTAATCAAAGTCGTGAGAGCCATTTTTAAGAAAATCAAAATTTTCAAAATTTTTTCCACGTAAAGGGTAACTTGGGGTGGTGAGATTTTCTTGAAAATCTTCGTGTCGCATCTTTGGAAGATACCAAACTTAAATGCCAAGTTTGGGCTTTAACGGTCCTTTCGTTTCTGAGCTATGCTGCCAAAAGACACATACAGACACACACACACAAACGGAAATTTTATAGAAATGGTTTTTTTTTTTGTATTCAGGGAGTCTCAAAACATGTATTTCTGGTGAAATCTTGTTATGGAGTTTTTGGGTGCAATACCATACCTTCTCTATACACTATGTACATAGTTCGTACAGAGAAAGTAAAAATCACCAGAAATACATGTTTTGAGACTCCCTGAATCCAAAAAAAGCATTTTTAGAAAAATTTCCGTGTGTGTGTCTGTGTGTCTGTATGTATGTGTGTTTGTGTGTGTGTCTGTGGGCAGCATAGCTCAAAAACGAAACGACTGTTAAAGCCCAAACTTGGTATTTAATTTTGGTATCTTCCAAGAATGCGACACGAAGATTTTCAAGAAAATGCCCCACCCCAAACTACCCTTTACATGGAAAACATTTCGAAAATTTTGATTTTCTTAAAAAATTGCTCTAACGATTTTGATTGAAATATCGTATATTAAAGATATTTACCTGACAAATAAAATGTATATCTTGAATTTTCTGGGAATAGCCTCTGGATGAATTTTACGGAATTGAGCATAACTGCTAAACCGTAAGAGATGGATCAACTTACTGCACAGAAAATGTAGAGCACATTAAAGCACACAATTTATGTCTATACATTTTTTTCGTGGAGTTGTCGTTTTTAAAATATTCCTGGCTTTTCGTTTCAGCTTTGAAAAACTTATGCTTTTCTCATACAGGAATTTACCAACTCCTGTCCACAAAAATAAATGAACTGCAGTGACATAGCAACTAGCTTTTGACTATCACTTTAACCTTTTGTACTCTTATTTCCCTTTTACTTACAGGAATCAAGTAATAAGACTATTTCTACTTTTTTTTTCTCGATTAGCGTGAAGTAAATAGAAGAATAAGCTTTCTAACAATAAATTGTTGCAGAGATGTGAATGGAACACATCAGATTTTTTTTGGATTCAGGGAACCCAAAATATGTATTTCCGGTGAAATCTCGGTATCGAATTTTTGGGTACATTACAATACCTATTGTAGAGAAAGTAAAAATGAAAAATTTATGGATCAATAGTCTAAGCCAAAGAAACACATTTCTTAGGATTTCTAAACATTATCTATGAGGAAACTGTAAAAATTCAATTATGGCGATTATAAGAGGGAACTACATTATAAGGTGTAAGGAAATGAAATTCAAGAACACTAGCAAACGTATTACTCCAAACAAACGGTGTGAGTATAGAGGTTACTGAAAGTTCTTAGTATATTTTAGTCCTTGAGCATGGATTTGAATGTGATAAATTTATTTACTCGTCCTTGTACAGAATATTCACACAAACATTTATTATTCTAACTACTTAATTTTAAGTGAGATAAAAATTTACAGAGAATTGCATATTTTCTTGTAGGTACAAGCAGATTAGGGAAATACAGCAGCATTTAAGTTCATAGTTAACATTTTTAAGGCTCGCCTCTGTATTGTGGGCATGGCGAATCAGCGTAACATTCAAGAGGTACCGACTTCTAATCTCGCATACGGTTTACGCTTACCTGTGAAGACGAATGACGAGTAATTTTAAGTTCACTGGTGCCCGGATTTACTTGAACGGCATTCAACCTACTTCATTCATTCATCGTCCGGTATACCTTCCAGGTTAAAGTGCGTTAAACTATCCTCAAGATCCTTTTAATTGCATCTTACTGCGTGATGCCTTTGAAATTCAATACGTTTGTACGACCAAGAAAAAAAGCAATAATGATGTTCCGTTTCCGAAACTAGAAGTATTTGACTAACCAAGCCAATAAACACACAAAAAAAGGAAAACAACTTATCTCTCTCTCTCTCTCTCTCTCACGGTTTATCAGTTAAGTGAAGGTCAATCAGAATGAAGAGATCTGCCGAGGTCTTTCCAGATACACATCTATAATGGTACACATTTAATTTGTAGCGAAAAGATTGTGAAAGATTAGGATACGTCAAAATATTTAACCGACTTTTCTCCTTCTTGAATTACACTGTCCACAAACACACATATTCATTGGTCTTTTTCTGAAAATGTTTTTAGGGCTTAACTGGGCTTTTAAACATACATTTCTGGCAAAATCTCGACAGCGAATTTTTGGATAGAACACAGTACTTTCCCTACTTATTTCACGTGATAAAGAAAGTAAACACAGCATAATTATTACCTGTCTGACGAAAAAAGTGTGCCATAGCTAGGTTTATATAGGAGAAATATCCCACAAAACTGCCTGCTGTCTGCCCTTATTGCTCAGAGAGGTAATAAAGTTTCAAATTCTAGAAGCACAGATTCAAAAAATTGAGCATGTTAAACGTGAACATCCGCTTTAAGACACTCTGTATGCTATTCCTATTATCCTCAAGTACAGCCCTTGCTTAAATCCCCCACAGTACGTCTCCATTTTTATTTCACAAAGCTGTTTACTGTGAATTTTTATTGTTGTTTGTAAAAAGAGGGAAAAAAAAAGAACTGGGAATTTTTAATTTTTTTCCTCACTTCGCTCATAACAAAATCCTACTACAGCCACAAGTATGTTATGTATGTATGCTTGTATGCATGGTTGTATATTATTTGAACGCTTATACGCGTTGCACAGAGTTTGACAGTTGACACAGAAAACATTTCCCACAAGGCGAATGATGTTGTCTAGCTTAGAATTTGAATTTTCACAGTTAATTATTTAATATTATGTGATGAGTATTAAAAGTTCAGAAGGCCATCTGTATATTTCTCAAATAGTTGGAATATCTTGAACATTACCAATGAGAGTAATAATTACTTATATGTTTCACGGCCTCTCAAAATAACAAAATACAGCAAAATAACACTTTAGTCATTATCTGCCATTGCTCAGGAAGATATAAAGAAGCGTTACAATCACTTGGCTGGCAAATTAACATATTTTTTCTAATAGCAGCAGCATCAAAAAATTAATATCCAATCAAAGTCCTCTACAACTTCATATGATTATTTTTTCTGTATTAATTTCGGCTTTCTTTTGATTTATCGTTCTTATCTGTACTTAAATAAAATTAAATGAAGCTTTATTTATGGACGGTCTTTAACTGCAGCGTCCCTTTCTATACTGGACGTAAAAGTCAGCTTAATGTTACTCAGAGGCCTCCTAATCAGGCTTGGGGCCGCGCCGTGGCCGAGTGGTTAGACTACTAGCCTCTCACTAGACGGCCGGGGTTCGATCCCAAGCGACCGCATGTGAGATTTGTGGTGGACAAAGTGGCGCTGGGGCGGGTTTTCTCCGGGTACTCCGGTTTCCCCCGGGATCGCATTCCACCAGTGCTACACCATCATTCATGTGTCATCAGTGCCACCGCCTGCGGTGCCATTAATAGTTAAAGTGGGCGGTAAACACTACCAAAAAAAAAAAAATAATCACGCTTGAGCTTCTTCAACGTGCCGAAAATCTACCACACTACTTCCCATCCGAAGGAAGCTATGTATGCTAAGGATTTTTACGCCCGAAAAATTCCATCTTCTTCATATACCCGCGATCTTGGGTATATGAAGTTTAGCATGGCAACCATTACACCACAGAGAGTGACTATGTGTACTTAGTAGTCTTATGTGTGTTGGTTACTAATAATAATCTAGGTGGCGTTTCTGAACTATTTTCTCTATAAATATTGACGGGACAACATAGATGTCAATTAAACTCACGAGCAAACATTACAAACTATGGTATTTATGAACCGTACATTTTCACAATGTTTTTTCAGAAGTTTTATTTTGTATTGCTTAGTATTTTAATTCCTTAAGTCTCTTCTGTAACAATTCGTAAATGTCCCCAAAGAAACGCAAAGCTTTAGAGCAAGTGCAGTCCTGGGCTAAAATAATTAAATTGTAACGAGTTAAAAACAATCATTACTTTTTAATTTTTGCTTTCTATACTATGTACAGTAAGAATGAAAGTATTTCATCCCACTCAAATATTTCTAACCAAGATACCTTCTAAATACATGTTTAGAGGTCCCATGAATAAACAAAAATATAAAAAGGCCTTTGTGTTTTTGTGTTTGCATGTATGCGCATGCGCGTCTGTTAAATACCAGAATTAAATTCTCCACTTTCCAAGGATGCGACACGAAGAACTTTCCTATTACCATTTAGACCACGCCGTGGCCGAGTGGTTAGACCACTTGCCTCTCACCTAGACGGCCAGGGTTCGATCCCAAGCGACCGCATGTGAGATTTGTGGTGGACAAATCGGCGCTGGGGCTGGTTTTCTCCGGGTATTCCGGTTTCCCCAGCCATCGCATTCCACCGGTGCTCCATCATCATTCATGTATCACCAGTGTTACCGCCTGCGGTGCCATAAGTAGTTAGAGCGGGCATTAATCACTACCAAAAAAAAAATATTACCCTTTAGATAGAAAACCACTTTTCCTGTGGTTTGACAATTTATACCTACGACATTGTGTAATTTAACAAATGCGTTTAGAAAATAAGCCCATTCGTGCTGAAAAATGTCAAAATTATCTTCAAACAAACGTCTACATGTCCCTTTTCATTGAAGTAGTTTTGAATGATTCTACTGCTTAATTAATGACCACATCATATCTTTAATACCAAAACTATTTATACAAATACTTCGTACAAAAAGTCTCCAAATTACCTCCCTCCGAGCATTTTTCAATAATCTGCTACAACTTCTGAAAGAAATAAAGCAAAAATCTTTGAATGTTGTTTAGAAAAGTATTGATAAATCAGCCTCATTCGTACTTAAAAGTTTCCAAATCGTGCTATCACTTCCACGAATACAGTATTTTTACTCTTATCTAAAATTTATTACTTCCGAATTAGGTCAAAACGTTGCAACGCTGTAGAAGCTAAAGAAACATACATTCACACCGAAGAAAATTTGAAATATTTTCTCTTTTAAGCCAAGAAACCATCATACACGTCGGGATTTCTGGTATTGAGATGGCCTCTGAGGTTGACGGCCTGCGTTGCCATAATTTGACTTCTATCCGGACGACATGGTGGTAATGTGACATTATTAAATTCAAGATTAGGTATTTTCTGTACTGCAGCTCTATAATTACATAAGTTAGAAATTTTGTTTTTATTTCTGTTAGTACTTACGTAAACTTGTGTTTATATTTGACATATGAAGCAGAAAATCAAATACTGCATCAAGAGTATGCGAGCAAAAGTTTGAGTTAGTGCATTTATTTGCTTTCGTTTCTTCATTAAAACTCAAAGTATCTGGATTTAGTTGCTTTCATTAAACATTAGAAGTTTCGCTGCAATGCACTAAAGAGCTGGCTTGGATTTGTAAAGCACTAACCAACGCTAATATCCAGAACTGTCGGAAGATGTGAGGGCTCTGGGTGTATTGCATTGGTATGTGAGGAGTATATTGAGATAAAAAGAACAAAGGACTATCCTTCCAGCATACTCAAATTTGCCCAAAATGTTGTTTTAATGGAATTTTAAAGCATTTATTTGCTTAATAATACTTCAAGTATTATTTCATACTACACCAATTCCGTTTATTACTTTGCTGATATCACTGCATGGTCTCGAAGATGGTATTTATATATCTATACATATTTATATATGTAGTATATAATCTTTAATTATTATTAAGGAAATAACACAATATTTTCAGTTTAAAGCCACCAATTTATTAGCACTTGAAGTTATTGAATGAAGCACATTGCTCCGATTACATCTGATATAATCGACTTTTAACGCCTATAACCACGCGTTATTGCGTCTTCCTAGAATGTATATATATATATTGCTTCGCATAGGTATTTGTACGAGTTTTTGTCATGCTTTGCAGCCTAACAGATTAACATTGATCCATTAAAAACTCATTAAATTGTATTTCCATTACAATTATAAGCATTTATACACTTCATAATATTGCATAATTAATTTACACATTTCTTTGATGGAGATTTCAATTTAGTGCCTATATATAAATTAAGAGAAGAAAGATGAATAATAATTTATGGAATATTAGGATTAATAACTTTTTTCTGTTTTTGGAGGAAATTTATTAAATTGAATACTTCTTTAACTCCTTATTTTATTTGTTTACCTTCCATTTTCCCTATATTTATAAACTACAAATTTATTCTCGTGCTTTATTAAGTATAAGGGATATAAGGGGATCCACTAGGCTAAAACGATGGTCATATCTTATAAAAGTTGGTTGCCCTATGGTTGAAATCCGTTTCTGTGGATGGTCAGGAGTTTACAACTTTCCGTGTCAGAAAAGTTAAGTATTTTACATATGAAAAAAATAACACTTAATATCTCAGATATGATCAACTCTACAAAAGAAATATTATATGCCATAAATTGTATGCTTTAAGGAGATCTACACTCTTGTGTAGTAAGTTTTAGCCTATTGGTTACGGTTTACCAGTTACGCAAAATTCAGCCAAATTCATCCGGAATAAAGAAGTCTTTAGAGTTTATTCCCAATTTATTTCCATGTAAATATCTTTAATATACGGCATTTTAATCAAAACCATTGGAGCCATTTTTGAGAATATCAAAATGTTTGAAATTTGTTCCCGAAAAGGGTAGTTTGAGCTGAGGGAATTTTTCTCAATATCTTCGTGTCGCATCCCTGAAAGATGCTAAACTTAAATACCAAATTTGGTAATTTTCAGTTACCATGTTTATAGACACACGGACACACACAGGGACATTTCTAAAAATCCTTTTTTGGATTCAGGGGGTGCCAAAACATGTCTTACCGGTGATATCTCGGTATCGACTTTTTGGATGTTAGGCCAAATTTTTAAATATTTTAAGCATACATTCTAACAGTTTTCGTTAATTAGCTTTTACTTCCTCTACCGCATTCAATGTATATAATATGTAGACAAAGTATTAAATTCCACCCAAAATTCAATATGGAGATTATATTGGAAATATATATTTTGAGGTTCCCTGAATAAAAGAGACCAATTTTAGAAAATTTGTATAAGGGAGAGAGAGGGAGAGAGAGAGAGAGAGAGAGAGAGAGAGAGAGTGTGTGTGTGTGTGTGTGTGTGTGTGTGTGTGTGTGTGTGTGTGTGTGTGTACAGAATTACTCAAAAACGTCATCAAATGTCAAAATTGGCATTTAAGTTCAGCATCTACCAAGGTGTTAACAAAAAGATTTTTAGGTATATTCCCCTCCCCAAAATACTCATGCAAGATTTTTCGAAAATATTTATTTTCTCAAAATGTTCTAAAATTTTTGGCTAAAATGTCATATGTTTAAGATATGTTAATAATAAATAAAATGTATATCTTTACCTTTTCGGGAATAACCTCTGAAGTCCTCTTCCTTCTGAATGCTTTTTACATAGCTGGTTGACCGTAAGGGATGGACAAAATCTTGCTGCACAACAAATGTTGTACACGACTTGTGTCAGATATACCTTTTGTGTTATAGAATCAACCACTTCCGAGATATTCCTGATTATTGGAGTAAATTTGCAGTACTTAAACTTTTTTTTCAAAACGAAAGCCCCATTTGTTTCTCTTTTGTTTGGCTCCTGGCCATGCAAGAGAGTCGAATTTCAATAGTGATTATTTTTAAAAGATTTGACAACCACTTTAACCTGGTTTATTCTCTTATTCTTCTTCTACTTACAAATAGCGAAGTAAGAAGACCATACCAGCTAATGTTTATCTGAATTAGTATGAAGTAGAAAAATAAGATTTTATAAGAATAACTTCTCCAGAAAAGCTAGAGAAAGTCACATCAATGGAACACATCAGACGTTTTATAAGCTCAATCAAGAAGCGGAAAGTATTTGTGAGCAAATAATTGAAGAAAAGAAGAATACTTTTTTGTAGAATTGGCATAGACGGTCATATGGATGGAACACAAGAACGAAGATACTTGTACGGAAATACTAGAATTAAAATCTGATGTGTTACATTCACATTACTTTCTCTATCTCTGCAACAATTTATTGTTAAAAAGCTTATGCTTCTATTTACCTCATACTAATCTTATTACTTGCTTCCTTGTAAGTAGAAGCGAAATAAGGCAGTAATATTGGTTAAAGTGATAGTCAAAGGTCGGTTGCTATGTGACTGAAGTTTTTATTTTTTTTATTGCTTCATTTGTATAGCCCCCTTTAACATCAATGGCCATATCGGGGGCTTTCACTTGTGAAACTGTAGGTTCAGAACATTAGGTTAAACTTTATATTACTAAACACACGCGCATTTACTCTCACACTCATACTTCCAGACTCTATGGGGGATAGGGAATAATTCCGGTTAAAGAAAAATTCCCCGCCCCAGCCGGGAATCGAACCCGGGACCTCCGGGTGAGAAGTCAGCTCACTGACCACTCGACCACGGAGGCAGTCTGAAGATCTTTTGTTTGTATGTATGGACAGGAATTATTACATTCCTGTATGAGAAAAGTATGCTTTTTAAAGCTGAAACCAAAAACAAGGAGTATCTCAAAAACGACCAACTCCACGAAAAAATTTATATAAGATAAAGTGTTTGAAGGTGCTCTACATTTATTGCGTTGTAAGTCTTTGTTCAGCTCTTACGGTTTAGCAACTAGGCAAAGTTTCGTAAAATTCATTCAGAATTAAGTAGTCTTCAGAGGCTATTCCCATAAAATACATTTTATTTGTCAGGTAAAAATATTAACGATATTTAATATACGATATTTTAATCAAAATCGTTAGAGCCATTTTGAGGAAATCAAAATTTTCGAAAAAAGTTCCATGTAAAGGGTAGTTTGGGGTGGGGGGATTTTCTCAAAATCTTTGTGTCGCGTCCCTGGAAGATACTAAACTAAAATACCAACTTGATATCTTACCGACTTTTCATTTTTAAGCTATCGTGTTCACGGACACATGGACACACACACAGAACTTTTTCTGAAAATGCTTTTTTTGGATACAGAGGACCCTAAAACTTATATTTCTGGTGAAATCTTGGTATCGAACTTTTGGGAGGAGTGCAATGCCTTCTCTATACACTATGTACATAGTACGTGCAGAGAAAGTAAAAATAAATGACATGGTATAAAAGGCCTACATCAAATTAGAACTAAACGCACGCCTTTTGAATACACATGTTTTGAGCTGTAATTCAAGGAGCGGAGTGAAAGATGTAACATTTTCTGCGTTCTAGGCTATTCATAATTTATGAGATACCTGTTGAGTCAGCAGGAGGCTGCCATCGATTACTAGCAATTTCAATCGCGTTCCTCAGATGCTTTGAAATCCTATGAATTTCGTAAGTTGTACCTCAGTACGATTTACAATTATATTTCATGGGTATATTTATCTCCCCACCTTTCTAAGACTATTTATAAACCGGTGTGTTTTTCACTTTATCTAGCACGTACATAAAGTGAAATGCATGTGTGTAGAGGCACATAATGATAATGATGCTGCTTTATTTCACCATTTGGCATACATACAATGTAATAGATTTCATCAGCAAGTCATTAAACTGTATATATATATATATATATATATATATATATATATATTTATATATTCTCGTATTTTGCAAAAATTAAGTCACTTAATTCTGTTTTAACACTAAATTTAAAAGAATTTGCATTTACAAATATATTTAAATGTCGTTTATTATATAATTTTACTCCAAGATAAAGATGAGTATAGATGAGTAGGTAGAGAAGGTGTTATACTCCACTCAAAAATTCGACACCGAGATTTCACCGGAAATATGTTTTGAGACACCCTGAATGCAATAAAAATATATTTAGAAACAGGCCGGTGTGAATATGTGAGTGAGTGTGTGTGAGTGTGTATGTGTGGATATTACAGCTCAATAATGAAAATTGCGTTAAATACCGAACGTTGCATTAGAATTGTCAAGGATGCGACACAAAGATTTCAATAAATCCCCCCTCCCAAAATTTTGATTTTCTCTGAAATAGCTCTAACGATGTTGAGTAAACTACCTTATATTAAACATATTTACATGACAAATAAAATGAATATCTTGAATTTCTTCGAAATAGCCTCTGAAGTTCTTTTCATTCAGAGTGACTTTTGCATACCTTAAAAGATAGACAAAAAAAAACTTACTACAAAAACATGTAGATCTCGTCAAAACACACAATTTATGTTCTTTACATTTTTGTTGTGAAGCTATCCGTTTCCAAGATATACCTTGTTATTGGTTTCAATTTTAAAATGTACATATTTTTCTCAAACAGGAAGTCGTCCTGGTTTCCTTTATTTTACTCCTGGCCATGCAAAAATGCAAAGACAATCGAATAACGACAGTTTTTTTAAACATTTGGCTATCGTTTTAGCACACTGTAATCCGTTATATCAATTAACATGAATTAGAAGAAGAAGAAGAAGAAAATTGTTTAAGAAGTTTGTTTGTAGAACAACTAGAGAAAGTCATGTAAAGGGTATACATTAGATTTTAGTGTAGGAGACCGTATCTTAGGCGGGGGGAATATACACTTACGTAAGAGACGGATATGGTATTGCATTCACCAAAATATTCGATATCGAGATTTTACAGGACATACACATTTTGAGGGGAAAAATACTTTTTTAAAAAAATCCGCATTCACACATAACTCAAGAATGAAATTTATTCTTTTAAATATGCTACAAAACGATTTTCGAGAAAATATCCCACCCCAAGGCCCAAAGTATTCTTTCTACGAAAATTTTAAAATGGTTTACTTTTTCAAAAATTGCTGTACAATTTTGATTACATTGATGTATATTTGAGATACTTACATCGCTAAATATACCTAAATATATATTTAATTTCTAGAGATTCCCTATAAATTTCATTCGAAAAGAATTTTGTATAATTGTGTATTATTAGTAAACGTTAGAGATAGAAAAACGTACAGCACATAGTTATTGCAATAGCTTGTGTACCTGCCATTTCCGATATCCGCTAACATGATTTCAGTTATTTAATGCTTTTTATCTGTTTAAAATTCTGCACTATTCTGTTGTTTCTCGCGGTGTTAGGAACGAATAGCCATAGAGAGAGAGAGAGAGAGAGAGAGAGAGAGAGAGAGAGAGAGATGATTAAGCACTTCCTTCTTGGACCTATAACGATTTATGGAATGAATGTTTTTCTCAATAAGCATGAAGTAGATGGAAAATATTTTTCAGGGAAGCTACAGTAAAGTTAATAATAATAGATAGAAAAAGTGCTGTGAATATAAAATATATATAATTTGTTACCATCCTCCATTTTTTCTTTAGTTGGCCTATGCTACAGAATTTCTTACTCTCTTAGCACAGTTTCTCTTCAGCTATTAACAAGGCAAAAAGTTAAAGATAGAAATAGAGGAATATCATCCCCAGGCTGTATATAGCACGCCTGCGCTTGTATTCACCTGTCAGTTGTACGCATTTTGGTGGGGTATATAATACAGTGCTTTATTTTCGACCCTCTGCCGGAGACCGAGGGGTATTAGGGGTATTATGCGGCCGAAGGTAAAAAATAAGTCACTGTATGTGAGCATCCATATAAAAAACTGAAGCACGTTTGTTGTAGACTGCACTTATAATCACACAGAACGAAGAGTAGTTTTATTTGCAATTATCCAAGAGCTAAAATCGCACGTATGGCTTGAACATCACAAAAACTAATAAGCTATTGCTATATTCCGAAGATTAGTAAATACTCTACTCTACAATTTATCTATTCAAAAATATTGTTCCAACGAATTAAAATGGTGACTAAAATGATAGCTGCTAAATGAATAAAGCAAACTCCATGTTCCCAACTTGAATTAATGAAAAGAGTTTATGTGCTTGTCCTTCTTGTGCTTATGTTGCTAAAACAAGTGATCAATTGATGGATTCGGACCCCTCTCCCCGATGAAAATGCCCTAAAAGTTTGTCTTTATAGCAACCAAACAAAGGAAGCTCCTTAGCTTGCAATACTCGCACACACTAATAAGCCTTAGAATGGTTAATGGTATCTTGTCTAGATTTACTTTCAGCAATCCAGAAATCCAACTTATAGACAGTCAGGTTAATAAAATGCACTTGTTGCTCTGTGAGCTTGCAGGCTTTTCTAATAACGAAATATTTCCTTTTCTTAAAGATATCTTTTCTGTGTTTATTTAATACCTTACATGCGCATACTTAAATCTCCTGGTGGATTTTGCATCGCGAAATTGGCATGTTCAGAGAGCTGTTACCAAGTCTCTTTCCAGGAAATCCAGTGGTACACTAAAACATGAATATGCACATAAGGTAAAAGCATTAGCATCGTACGCATGTTTTATTTACGTGGTCGTTATCACTACTTTATAAAACATATAAAATGGTAATGACTTTCCGAGAAACCTCATTGTGCTCCCAAAGTTATAGGCAAATGGTGAGGTGGCTTTCGTGGCATGAGGCAAATTCCTGAGAGTAAGAGGTAACTAGCAAGTACAAATATTGCTTACTTAAACTGGTAGTACGCTGAGCGAGTCACTTCAAATTTCCACAGTAAATATCTTTAAAAAAAGTTAAAGTAAGGAAGAGGTAATTAAAGAGGATGATACAAGCACTAGTAATTAAAAACGTAAGCACATATGATTTTCAACATCAACATTTGTTTTTAATGCAAATCCTTCATTATTATTATTATTATTATTATTATTATTATTATTACCATTATCGTTATCATTGGTATTATTATTATTATTATTATTTTAATTTAACCTCCTTTAATGTAATAGGATATATAGGACGAGGAATAAAATCGGTGAAATTTTGCTCAAATGATTCAGAGTTCATGCAGCTTAAAGTTATACGATTTCGTCTTTTCAACATAAGTGAAACTCCCCAGTGAAACTTTTATCGGGTAAGCCATCAAAAATTCCAACCCGGAAACTCTTGAATGGCGGCAGACACATTATGCTATTTTGACACAGTTGAATACACGGAATACAACATTAAAAGTGGTGTTTGTTGTATCTCAATGGATAACTACATACCGAGAAATTCTAACGTAAAGTTGTCTTGAGAAACAACAGTTACACAATTTCAGATTCAACCCCATCGTTGTCTCAAAACTGCCGGTCCCCATGGCCACATTCGCTAAGGCGTTTCGCTTTGGTGTTTTGTGGGCAGGGGATCGTGGGTTCGAGTCCCGCCTTGTGCATGGGTGTTATATGTTTGTGCAATGTGTATATGTTTGTGTAAAGGAACAGTAAAACTAGTAATCATACAGTAAATTTAGAGGGGAAATGTAAACAGGGGTTACAGCGCCGGAGTCCTGACCAGACTCCGGTACTATTAAAAAAAAAACTGAGCACGCTGCAATTACTGGTCGCGCACCAGTTCTTGACGAATGACGTTTTTAAATGAGAGATTAGATGCCAGTCGCTTATTCACCTTTACTGCGTACTCTCGAAACGTAATCATAAGGAAGCAGAGCTGTTTGTAAACTATTTGCTGACCTATTTATCAAGGGTAGGCTAGATCATTGTATCTTCGCTAAGGGCCATTCGTCCAGAAGGAACGAGCAGCCTATACTCACGATGCAAAAGATGTAGCACAATTCGTCTAGTTTCGGCGTTATCAATTGCACTGGAAAAACAGACTTTCAAGGAAAAATATTTATGCAAACTCTATTTCTTTGTGTTTCAAGGGCGAAATTCCTGTTAATAATATACAGCTTTCTTAATTTTCTTTTTCAGTTTATCAGTTGCGCCAAAATAATACAGGGTTTCTAATAGAAAAAAACAAAAGTTTATGTTGAAAATCATATTCTCTAATTTCTGATTTAATGATCCCCTCCGTTATCCTCATGCCTGTTAAAGTTGTTTTTAAATACCTAGTAACAGATATGATTCAGGTAAAATTGTTAGGTGCAGTCTATGAAATGTTATAACGCACCAGCAAAGCATGTCATTTAGTAGCACGCTCGGTGGCGTCGCCCATGCTACTGCCCCCGTTGGTCGACCTTGGCTTACCTGGGATGTATAATTCAATTACATCTGGGGAAGCCGAGTTGCGTCATCTCTGCTCAGTTTTATTTTATCTAAATATAATCGCAGAAATTTGCCAGTTGTTATAGATAACGTTTCTTGCTCAATGAGTGACCCTAAGTGGTCAAAACAATAAAAGATAAGATGTAAAGGTCATAGCTATAAACACATCATTGCCCTTGCACTACAGCTATCTACATTGTGTAAAGCAAGCCCTGGGATGAACACAAAGGAGGAAAGAGGCCGAATCATTCTGCATTAACGGTAAGAAAAGCAACTGGATTTAGGAGAAGCCTCCCGATTATTCGCTAATTCTGAGAGCGTTATGGATAACAAGGTCACAAACAATTAAAGTTAAATAACAGCAGAAGAATTACAGTCCTTCTTTACTTAATGGAGTTGCATGTTCAATATTATTATTATTATTATTATTATTATTATTATTTGCATGCAATAACACATTAAAATTTCATTTTTTTCCAGTTATAGTTCTTCACTCTTGTTTTCAGTACCTAATCGACATACGCAGAATTCAATCGGGTCTGTGTCACCGGTGATATTTTTTTTTATGCAATATTCTGTTAGTAATAATATGTCTCACAAATATAAACTAATTAGCAAACCAGTATCTTTATTCTATTTTTGTAGTGTTTTACGGCCACTTTTACCGCAAGCGATGATACTGATAATACATGGAATGAAGATGGAGCTCCGGTGGAAAGCGATGGCGGGAGAAAACGAAGAACCCGGAAAAAGCCCCTGCTCAGTTTGTCCACCACAAATCCCACATGCGGTCGCTTAGGATCGAACCCGGGCCGCCTAGGTGGCTATTCTGTTTGCCAAATAGAAATTCTACTCAAATGAATTACCGGATATCAAACAATAAGTTTATTCCAGATAACGAAATTATGGTACATTGAAAGTTGAATTTTTTTATGTTTTGAAGAGGAAGAGTTAAGATTTCTTAGTAAATTTGGTGGAGAGACTGATACATAGCTTAACAAATTGGGTCTGCAAGACAATTTCTCGGAAGGAAACATTGCAAAGCGTTCCACACGATGTTCATAGCAAAGACCGGTCACTTCTTCAACTACTACTGTTTTATATGCCATGTAAATACAGGGTGGAAATGAAGTCTTTACATTAATTTAAAAGTTACAGATCTCATTATTTGGAAACTATTTTATGCAGTATATTTTTTCTATGACTAGTTTCTACAGATATATTTTAGGTTTTTTGACAACATAAAATGCACGTACTGGCAACGTTGCAGTAGCAAATGACCGTCAGAAATGGGTTACCTTATCCGTCTGAAGATCTCTTTATTCTGGATGAGCTGATGTAATCCATTCACATTTCTCTATATCTCTGCAACAAATTTTTGTTAAAAAGTTTATGCTTCTATTTACTTCATGCTAAGTTAAAAAAATTAGCAGAAATAGTCTTATTACTTGCTTCCCTGTAAGTAGAAGCGAAATAAGGGAGTAACATAGGTTAAAGTGATAGCAAAAGATGGTTGCTATGTGACTGAAGTTCCTTTGTTTATATGGACAGGAGTTGACAAATTCCTGTATGAGAAAAGTATAATTTTTTAAGACTGAAACAAAAAACAAGGAATATCTAAAAAAAAATGCAATCAACTCCACTAAAAATGTATATAACATAAATTGTGTGTTTTAATGTGCTCTACATTTTTTGTGTGGTAAGTTTTTGTCCATCTTTTACGGTTTACCAGTTACACAATATTCCATAAAATTCATCCAGAATAAAGTAGTCTTCAGTGGCTATTCCGAGAAAATTCAAGATATACATATTATTTGTCGTATATATCTTTAATATATGATATTTTAATCAAAATTGTTAGAGCCATTTTTTAGAAAATCAAAATTTTCGAAAATTTTTCCATGTGAAGGGTAGTTGGGGGTGGGGGATTTTCTTGAAAATCTTCGTGTCGCATCCTTGGAAGATGCTGAACTTAAATACCAAGTTTGGTATTTAACGGTCTTTTGGTTTTTGAGCTATGCTGCCCACAGACACACATGCACACAGACAGACAAACATTTTTCTAAAAATTCTTTTTTTGGATTCAGGTGGTCTCAAAACATGTATTTCTCGGTATCGAGTTTTTTGGTACAATGCAATATCTTCTCTATACACTATGTACATAGTACGTATAAAGAAAGTAATAAAATAAGAATTAGGCTTAAGTTTGAGTAAAAGCATGAATATATGAGCATATGGTTACAGTTAAGGGATTTGCAGACGACAGACATATTATAGTGTCTAGGGCACCTTGAAGACTGATGTGGCTGATGCTAAAAGGTGAAGTGTCTGGGAAATACTGACGTCATAACTCTTGTGTTCAAACAAGCCCTGTGTATTATAAATGTCACTGCATACGCTTTATAACCAAGGACTATACCTATAGTATTTAATCCGTTATTGAGCAGAGCGTGGGTCGTGATGCACCTTTGTATTGACCGACGTGCGTTTTCCCTATGATTTGCTGCTGTTCCAGTTTTGACCACGTATGTGTGAGTGGGACTTTCCTTTTCTTTCTATTTCTCAGAGGAGTATCAATCATTCTACATCTGATATTTCTTCACATCTTCTCACCAATGTGATTCAGCTATAAGATACTAACTGATTGTGATGTGAAAATGACATTTTTCTAAGTTTCTAAGATAGAAAATATATGTAAAATATATTCAATGCGAGTCATTGAATTCAGACTATGTTACAAGTTAGATAATATATCTGAGTTTTGCTATTCCATCATATTGCTTTTGGAAAGCACACCTACTCTATGACGCTTATTACAATAATTGAATCTCACTGAAGTTGAAAGTTGAATACTGCCCTTGTCCACGTTTGGACAGTTTTTTCCTTACAATGTTTAACCTTACATTTCACTAGTTTATTATAAATTATTACACAACACAATTAAACAAACATATAGTTAATAGTTTCTGCTTGGTATGAGTGGTCGGAGAGGCAAAAGCACATTGGTGACAGAAAATAGTTGAATGGTTGCTGTACAATTCGTCAACTTTTTTTGTTTGTTTGCCAGATATATGCATATTCTATTATTAGAAAACCAAGAAATATAATGATTATAGCCTTTGCGTTATTAAACCATAACTGCATGGAGCATGATTGGTTGGAGATTTGAGCTAATTTATATACTTTTATCTTCGCCTGGATGGATGGTTGCATGGACGCGTTTTGACAAGTTGTCCTGGTTATCTAGCATATCTGCGGGCGTCTGTGTTATTTAACTCTAGAACAGGACTATGTATAGCTGCACTTGCTACGGTAGAAGTACAAGTTCCAATTGCATATCTTTTCTGTAGTGAAGCAGAAGGATTGGCCTGTGCACGCAAAGGAATTTGCCAGTCGAGTTCGGCTCGAGTACTAAAGAACAAACACAAATTATCCGTATAAGATGTGAGCTATGTAACAAAACGAATTAAAAACAAAATATTTAATTATGTTATACAATTTATACAATTTTAAAATTATTCCAATGAATAAAAAATTACCTACAATAAAGAAAAAATGCAGAAAAACAATTAAATAAAATTCTAAGTTAGTAATTAAAATATTTTTATAATTGAATAAAAATAATATATATTTCAAAATTGCCAAAAATATTAACTTGCGATGTACTACTATTAAATTTTTACAACATTAATGTATTATTTTTATAAGCCTATTGCCTGCTGTTGAATCCTTTTGTGTTATTCTCTATCAATACAGAATAATTAATCATAACTAAGACGAAGTAGTAGTATTTATTCGTAATATAATGCAGTTCGAAATTGTGTTAATTTTCCAATCATGTGACTAAAGCAGTTTTGCATTTTTTCAAACAAATATATGCTTTAATTATTATTCTGTACTTACTTCGTGCTCAATTCCAAAGATATAAACAAATAGTATGTAAGCTCGCTGTTTATTTGTTAGTTTGAAAGGCTGTGAAAGGCTAAGCAATTATTTTTTTTTATATTGGCACTGTTCTAGCTGTTACTATAGTCGCTGAGAAGGTCATGGAAGTTCTTCTGAGCATTTATAGGCATTACATGAAACTAAATAATTAATCCCGTGAAATAGAACTGAATTTCGAATTTTAAGCTAGCCAGTAATTTTTGCCTTGTGACAAAAGTTATGCGTGCCAAGTTTCTTTTTTTGCCGAAATCGGTGCAACGGTGCAGAAGTCTATAAGGTACAAATTGATAAAATTCTTATTAATAAGAATATAAGGTTAAATACGAGGCTTTATTATTTTTTCAGCGTCTTCCAAGGATGCGACAAGCAGAGTTTTCAAGAAAATCTCCTCCATCCCAAGTTAGATGTAAAAGTTTTCAAAATTATGTTTTTCTCTATCATATATTAAGATATTTACATGACAACATTTATACATTGAATTTCCTGTTCTAAATGAATTTTGCATAACTAGTAAACCATAAAAATAGGCAACAAATTACTACACGAATGTGAAGGTCTCATCAAAACATGAATTTACGACAAACACATTTTTATTGTGGAGGTGACAATTTACGAGATATTGCTTGTAATATATTGACATATTACTTAGAAAATTACTAAGAGCATATTCCTAAACAGAAGAAATAATATAGATAAGGTTCAAAGCTACACCTTTCTCAAATGGAAAGTCGTTGTTCATACTTCTTTATTCTGTCAATCAAAGAGAACTGATTCCAATACTATTACATGGCTCCTGGCATCTAAACAATTAGAATATTGTTTTGGATTATTGTATTTCCTTATCGTCTTTATATAAGCAATAATATTGTAATAAAACCATGTCTACTGTATTTTTCTTGGTAAGCGTGCAGAGAAAAGAAGTGTTTGTATAAATGCTTAAGCTTTCACGGTCAGCAGTAGATGGAGGGTGCTTTTCCATTTTCTGGAACACAGCCAAAAAGCCCGGAAAATAAATTTTATTTGATTATGTTTTAGTAAGAATATTTTTTGCTACACAAGTAGAGAAAGCCATGTGAACTCCATTACATTTGAGTTTTCCCTCTGTTCCTCAATTGGCAATACTCCTGTGTTGCTACTCTGTAATATTGAAGTGTATCAATAAGCAGTGCACATATA
Source organism: Hymenopus coronatus (assembly GCA_030762935.1). Lineage (NCBI taxonomy): Eukaryota > Metazoa > Arthropoda > Insecta > Mantodea > Hymenopodidae > Hymenopus > Hymenopus coronatus. Next base: position 75,734,537 of record CM060890.1, read on the forward strand.
TCAGGAATTGTATGTGCAAATAGGCTGATGCTCTTGGTTTAAATAGTCTGTTTTCTATAACAATTATACAAAATCAGTTTTTCAATATTGGTGGAATTGTTCAATGTAAACTCACCCCTCAAACTGACAGTTATTGAAATGCAGAACATGTTACAGTTAGTATGGTTTAATTCAACATAAGGAACACATGACTCGCGATTACACCTTCAGTTAATATGTATGTGCAGTTTTGTGTAGAGGCCAGTTATGTTTAGCGCTTGCTAGAAAGACTAATTCTCACTGGAAGCACCAAACAATTAAAACGAAAACAGAGATGTCTGTCAGATGTCATCAGACTTAAACAAAAAGAAGAGATAACGGCAAATTTTTCTAAGCTTCCTCTGTTGCAGACATAAACAACTCGTATAGATAAGCTTATTTTAATCACGGAGTTCTTTCTGAAGGATTCACATAGACGTACAGCAACAGCAATCTGAAATGAATTTATGAGGATAAAAGCACTGATAGCGTCGAAGCGACAAGTCACAATTATTAAGATATCGTTAGAAATGCACATTAAAACTGGCAACATTTGAATATTCTATTAGGAAACTCGCAATATCAGAGCTAAGTTGTCTGTTAAATTAGGAAGTTTATCATCTCCAGATCGTTAAATATATTACTCTGGTTTCATAGATGAATTGAACCATAACTATGTCGAGGAATTATGAACCATATTTTGTCTTCATTTGCGAGGCCAGACCTTGTTAAATATGAATTATCTACGCAAATTTTAACATATTGTTGTTTGAGAACTTGCTAAAGCCTACCATATTATTCAATGGACGACAATGTCATAAGTTCTTGGCTTACAAGACTACCAAATATCCAAGAATCCTTTCCCCCACCACTTCGACTGTATTGTCAATTGTATATTATATATTTGACTGATGCTTATTAAACTGTTTACATCGTATTATGCAATAAATACGTGGCAATCTCTTATTCTCACAACATACTTAAATTTGTATTCTCAAATCCAACAGTCTAAAAAAGGAACTGTTTCCAACAAAGCAGGCGCAAATCTCAACAAAACATTAATTTAAGCCTGCTATTTGTCCCGTAAAAACGTCTGTCTGTCTCTCTGTCTGTGTGTATGTGTATGCGTGTATCTGTGGGCAGCATAGCTCAAAAACGAAAAGACCGTTAAAGCCCAAACTTGGTATTTAACTTTGGTATCTTCCAGGGATGCGACATGAAGATTTTCAAGAAAATCCCCCCACCCCAAACTACCCTTTACATTAGTAAAGCATTTAAAATATCCATAGCCTATATTTTTTTTATTTATTATGGCGTCAGATAGAACTTTTGACACCACTTACTTTCAACTAAGTTTGGTTGGATAATATTGCTTGCCAAAGACAATGTGGAGAACGGATTATTATCATTAGACCGGCGAATTGTTTACTTTGGATCATTATTGAAAATAGCTGTTCAGTTCATGGTTGTAAAAATTCTTTCAAGTTAGGATATATGTCTATGATTAGGTACAGTTAAGTTTGACCTGTGTCGTCCTGTATAACCAGTACTGGCAATTTGAATCCTTCCTGAAGCTCATTAGTCACTATGGTGCATTACACAGTGCCAGAGGAAAACAAAGAGAAAAATAGTAGAGCAAAGGAATGGTAGAGCTACTGCCTCCAAACAGTCGAACTCCCCGTGTCTGTAACATCTCTTACTCCTCTTTCTAAAGTATTGCCTGCGACACCCCTTAGGAACCCGATATTTTGCTGCTTCTAGTTTTCTTTCCTTCTCTCTTAATTTTCACGAAGTCCAATTTTCGCGGGTACTATCATCAATTTTTAAAACGTCAATTTAATTTCTTCCTTGGCAGTTTTGAGGTTAAAGTATATCATATGTTTAACTGATTTTCGAGATCTTATTTTCATTAAACACTGAAATTATTTACTTTTATAACTTTTCTTTGTGAAATTATTTTTCTCTTATTATATTGAAATGCTAAAATGCTAATGGTATTGCAACTGTTTTGTTTAACTTATTTGATTCATTTATTGCTTTCTGTAAATTATCTTTTAATTTACATTACAGAACCTGTCTGTATGCAAAAATAACAGGTTATAAAAATATTTACTTAGTTTTAAAATGAAGTTAATTGATCTGCTGTTTGCCCAATACAGCATAATTTATATTAAACAGTAGGATTGAGTGGTAAATAGCAGTATTTTGGACCTTTATTAATTGTTTCCTATAAATCATGATTCGGGTATATATTTGTTTCATAATATTCCATAGTTTAACAAAGAAGTTTTGAACGTATATAAACCCTATATAGGTTTGCATGTGAGCATGCAATTTGTACAAGATATTATAGAGGCTTCTAAGATTATTTGCGCTAGCTGATTCTTTATTATAGTTGCATATAGTTTATGACAAGTGTTAAAATACCAATTAAGTTATAATTATTACAATCTTACTTTAATATGTCTTGAATATAGGTATATTTTGACTAAGAACATTCACGGTATAGTCGGGAGAAAAAATACGTGCCGATGCTTTTGGTTTTCTATGATGGTTTTCTTTATTCTGTGTTAACAGAATCTTCTCGTTACCTATTTTCATCTGTCGAAGGCCGGCCGTAAGCCAAACATGATGGGAGTGTTTGGATGAAATTGCCCTATAAACATTGTGCTCTTAATATATATTAGTGGCTCATCGCAGCTTTAACTTCAAATTAAAGACTGCAAATGTTTAAAGCAGAAACGAATGCACTTAGGTATCTAGAATGTTCATATACTAAACATGAGCATTGCACAGTATTTAAAATACAATCTTGTGTGCAAATGTGGACTTACAACCTGAGTTGTAACGATTATCAATAAAGTATGGATAAAACAGGCGCTAGTTAATACTTGCATTCTTAAATGATCATATACCAAACAGCTAGTACACATAGATTTATGAAGCACAGTTCAGTTGTATTTCAACATAAAAGCTTATTCTCTGTGAAATATGAAAGCAAAACACAACTTTGCAATTAACTTACGCGACGTCATATTTAATTAGTTATATATTTATACAAATATAGATACAAACTTAAAGGTTAATTGACAACAATGTAATAGTGGAACCTGGGTATGAAAACAGTATATTCAACCATATTCAAACACCGCCTTCTTAAAATTTATGTGAAGCATACTTCTATATATCTTGATTGTCATGATATTTATTTTCCAATTATTTATTTTAGGCTACAAAAGTAAGAATTTAGAGTTTGAGTAATTTTTCCGATCTTTTTAATTAATAACGGTTCAGATGAGAAATTTATTATGGGTATGGATGGCATAGTGGTGTCTAAATTTTATACTGCACACACACACAAAGTGTATATGCTTTGTCCTTGTGGCAGCCTCCCCAATGGAGGAAGCTGAAAGCTATGGGCTTCAAAATAGTATATAAAGGATGGGAGGAGAATAAGTACAAATATTTGTATCAGCTTTTGAGTACGACGTGATAACACAGCATTTGCTATATTCTAAACTTATGTGCATTAGAAAAATCTCACGATAATTTTTGGATAGCTATTATTCCCTCTGTTAGGTATTCGGTTGTTTACGTAACAGGTCGTACGATTTACCAACGGTCACACTACTTACCCTCCTCTGCCCTCTTTCTTGCCTGACTATAGGTGGAGCAATTTGTGTAAACCATCAGAGACGTCGTTAAAACACATTAGACCCTGAAATTTTGCTTAATTTATGAGAATGCTAATATATATCTGTGTGTATATGTTATTCCGTTTATTAGCATGATTATGGCAGTGTGAGGGGAGCGGAATATTACGGAACATCTCCAGGAGCAGCATCCTAGGAGTGTTATTGGATAAGTTTGTCATTGCTAACAAATTTCAATAACTATGATGAGAAATTCAAATGAACCACGCAAAAAGTTACCATTACACAAATATAACAATTCAATGTACTCGAAAACGATTGAACAACATTCTTTAAAGTTTTGCTTGCAAAAAATATAATAGAATTTACGGTAACTTTAATTATGAATAATTATGGAAAGGATGAGAAAGAGTAAAAAGTTTAGTATATTATTGGGGTCAGAACTAATTTCAGTTTCCATATGGCTAATCTGATACTGGGCTACAAGATCGTTGTCAGCATATTAGAAATTTTCAATGTGACTAGAATGTTGCCGCTAAAACCTTGGCGTTCTCAGCTTCTTGGGATACTATACCACAGGTTCAAGTGATAGTCAAACTGGTTGCTATGTTACTGAAGTTCCTTTGTTTGTATGGACACGAGTTGACAAATTCCTGTATGAGAAAACTTAAGTTTTTCCAAGCTGAAACCAAAAGCAAGGAATTTCTAAAAAAAAAAAAAAAAAAGAACGATTAACTCCACGAAAAAAATGTATATAACATAAAGTGTGTGTTTTAACGTGGGATACATTTTTAAGTACGTTTTTGTCTGTCTCTTACGGTTTAGATGTTATGCAAAATTCCATAAAATTCATCCAGAATAAAGTAGTCTTCAGAGGCTATTCCTAGAAAATTTAAGATATACATTTTATTTGTCAGGTAAATATCTTTCATATACGATATTTTAATCAAAATCGTTAGGGCCATTTTTAAGAAAATGAATATTTTCGAAAAAAGTTCCATGTAAAGGGTAGTTGGGGGTGGGGGAATTTTCTTGAAAATCTTCGTGTCGTATCCTTAGAAGATACCAAATTTAAATAACAAATTTGGTATTCAACGGTATTTTCGTTTTTGACCTACGCTATCCAAAGATACACAGACTCACACACACGGACCTTTTTCTGAAAATGCTTTTTTTGGATTCAGTGGCCCCAACACATGTATTTCCGATGAAATCTCGGTATAGAATTTTTGGGTTGAATGCAATACCTTTTCTATACACTATGGACATTGTACGTCTAGAGAAAGTAAAAAAAAATAAATAAATAATTATGAATGTTAAGCCATTGTTAAAAAAAAATCTGATGTGTTGCACTCACATGCCTTTCTCTAGCTCTTTTACAAACTTCTTACATTAGATTCTTCTTCTTTCTGCAACTTGCTAATCCAGATAATCATTAGCAGAATATTTTACTACTTAGTTCCTTATAAGTAAAAAGAAAATAAAGGAATACACTATGCTAAACCGATTGCCAAATGAATCGGTTCTTTGCTTGGCCAGGAGTAGAAAAAAAGAAAAACGGACACCTCCTATCTGAGAAAAGTATAAATACTCACAACTAAAACAAAAAAACAAGGAATATCTTGGAAACGGTTACCCCCACAACAAAAATGTAAAAGATTAAATTGTGTGTTTTGATCACATCAACATTTTCTGTGTAGTAAGTTTTTGTCTATCTCTTACCGTTTAGCAGTTAAGCAAAATTTAGCAAAATTCATTTAGAATAAAGAGCTCTTCAGAGGCTATTCCCAGAAAATTCAACATATACGTGTTATTTGCTATGTAAATATCTCTAATATACGGGACTTTAATCAAAATCGTTAGAGCCATTTCTTATAAAATCAAAATTTTCGAAAATATTTCCATGTAAAGGGTAGTAGGGTGTGGGGGGATTTTCTTGAAAATCTTCGTGTTGCATCCTTGTAAGATACCAAACCTAAATACCAAGTTTAGTATTTAACAGTCTTTTCGTGTTTGAGCTATACTGTCCATAGACACACACAGACAGACACACACATACATACACACGGACCTTTTTCTGAAAATGCTGTTTTTGGATTCAGGGGGTCCTAAAACATGTATTTCTGGTGAAATCTCGGTATCGAAATTTTGGATGGAATACAATACTGCCTCTATACATGGTATGTATAGAGAAAGTAATACTAGAGGGAGAGAATGAGGGCTGGAAGTCGTGAATGCTCTTGCTCACTAGCTTCATCTCTATTTCATTAATATTTCAAGGATAATAATGTACATTCATATATACATATATAAAACAAGACCGGTTTTTTCTGAATGCTTCTATCATCATTTGCTTTCAACTCCTCCGTAACGATTGATGAACTTCCATTGCAGTCTTTGTCTTCTTCTTTTATTACTCGTAAATTATGCGTCATTTATTTAATGAAGACTCGCTTATTGCATTATCACCATATACTTGAGTTATTCATCTATAAAATTCGATTAACAGAACATCTGTGCAGAAAAAATGCCTTGTCGCTAAAAAGAATAAAAAACGACATTGAAAAACTGGTGCTACCTGGCAATAAATGTGTTCATAGGATGGCGAATGCTCCAGAAATACAGTAACGTAGTGTAACTTTGTAAATAAAATTTTGTACTGATATCTTTCGTTATTATTTAGTTATGCCAAACCGTTCATCACTTTCTCTCGTATAATTAGTACGGCGATTCAATATAGGTCCGTTTTTTCCTGGCGATTGATTTCGTGAAGTACGCCCAATAACTCTGTACTGATGCAAATGTTGGCGCCGTTTGAGCAATGCTTGAAAAAATCGATAGGTAACTAACAAGTTTTGTATTCATATATTACCTTTTGGCGTAAACTACTTGACCATCATGAGCAGAGAATTACTTAGACAGTACACAACAGAAACACACAACACTAAACGTCCATGCCCATAGCGGGATTTGAGCCCGCGGCCCTCTCGCATCAGAACGTCAAGCCAAACGCGCCAACGACCAATTAATTTTATGAATTTATTTGGGAGACATTGACCATTGGCATGAGTTAGATGCAAAATATTTTACATTAACAGTCATACGGGAGAAAATGGATGGATTTCACATAAACTAAGTTCCGAACAAAAACAACAAATCATCGAGAGGAACTCTGAAAACTTCCAAGGTGACACTGCAATTTGGTTTGGAATATCGTACTGGTAATTAATCTTGGATTTATTGTTACGATCCTAAGATCGGACCAACGGTCTTTCGATCAGAACTTTAGTTTACTGAAGTCAAAAGAATTCGCAGTGTTGATCAGAACATGGTTGGAAGTTTATTTTTCTAAAAGGGATCATATTGCTACTACAGCATTGAAAGATACATATCTTTCTGTTTACCGTAAATTTTTGAAAAAGTCCATGAAGAACGCTCAAAAGGGAAAAGAAAATAATCATGATAATTCATCCTATATATAGTAAAACTAACAACTGTGTATCTGGATTATATGAAGATCGACACCACGGACTCTCCTTGCAATCCTGAGCTACCACCTTAAGGTTTTTCATTTTTCTCCAAAACTTTAAGATAAATTGCGTGTAATCACTTTTTCCATCAGATGAAGAAGTGGAACATTATAAAAAAACTTGGTTACTGAAATGCTTCAGGAAGATTAGATTCATTGCTTTAAGGTTTAAGTTTCGTGAAATAAAAAATGTATTTGTATTAAAGGGGAACATTTTTAAAACAATAAAATTATTTAAAATTTTAACAACAAGTTGACTGACTTTATGAAGGTTCTCATTGTCACCCACATATACAAGTGAGCCAACACATAGCGGTGTTCCTTTAAGAAATAATTTCGTAAAGAAAACGTTTTGTGTTTTCATCTTGTGTATCTCCCAGCTTTTTTCTCAAATGTAGCGTATAGATATACATATTTATAAACCACTGGCACATTGTCAGGTTGTCATTTAGAAGTCCGTGTGTAGATTTGCGTATCTATGTCTGTGAAAAGCAATGGATGGCTACAGTCACGCCTCTGCCTGTAGATGAAGCAGCAGATTCCACAGCGACGCTGAAAAACAAAGCTTGAGACGTGACAGGTATTTGACAAGGAGAGCGTATCGCGTGGGACTCGCAACACAAGAAAAACTTTTCCAATTTCCCGACGACACGACAGGGAGCGAGCAGGTAGTTTCGGCAGATTTTCTGCTACATCAGTCATTCTCGACATCACATTAAGATATCTAGGAACTTCAGTTCACAATGAAATCATTTTTCTATACATATCATTACATATGCTAGAATATCTCAAGTTTCAGATATGTGAAGTTTGTCAGCCTCAACGTCAATTTTATAGGTTAGTAAGAAATATGAATGTTTCCTATGACAATAGGTAAATGTATCCAAAATATCCAATGCGTATAACTGTCTAGTGCGTTCATCAGCGAATGATTTCCTTTAGTACATATTTGGGGCGTAATTGCATTTTAAATAATACTTCTTAAATTTTAATCATAGGTTATATGATTAGCCAATTAGCCTTTAAATCTGGAAAGGGGACCGACAAAATCACGAAGTTTGCTCTGCAATATTGGTATGGATAAAGTAGTTGTCAATAAAAAGATTCAGAAGAAACTTAATTAAAATAATCACAAACAGTAATAACGTTGTTTTTAAGAATTTAACAAATTTCAAATGTGGTTTATCTGTATAATTTTTAGTGAATTGCAAATAGAACAAAATATCGCCAATTGAAATAACCGATATAAATTTGTTTATATATTTAAAAATAATATATTTGACATATATTTTACTTAAAGTATTATTGTCATTATGGATACTAATTTGCTTCTTCGCCGACCAACAATTGTAGTATTTTATTTTATTTATTTACTTTTTACATTTTAGTACGCTTTTCTACTTTCCCCTCCTGAGTCTTATATATTATATCAGACATGTTTGATTATTTTCAAACGCATCTATGGAAGATTAGTTGAATCAGCACTTCTTGAAAAACCTCCAGAAGTACTTCTTAAAAGAATCAATTACTAAAGCCAGGAGAGGATAAATTAACTAACTTTCTACTTTTTCAGAATAAGTATGTATACTCAAACGTTCTGCTACACAGCACAGTCCTTTATTCAATAATAAGTTTGGCTCTCAAAGACATCCATCTGTTCACTAAATGAAATTATATTATAAGGTATAACGCAGGTGGCATCAACCTCTGGGTAATGCTTTAGGGCTAAAAGTTGGAACTATTTTGAATTGAACATTAGAAGAAACGTCTACATCTTATCACATTAAGATTTTTACTTTCTCCATACGCACTATGTGAGATTTCACCGGAAATATATGTCTTAGGGTCCCCATATCCAAAAAAAGCATTTTCACAAAACGGTCCGTGTTTGTGTGTGTGTGTGTGTGTGTGTGTGTGTGTGTGTGTCCGTGTGTCTGTGAACACGATAACTCAAAAACGAAAAGTCGGTAAAATACCAAACTTAGTATTTAAGTTTAGTATCTTCCAGGGATGCGACACGAAGATTTTGAGAAAAATCCCCCCAACCCCAACTACCCATTACATGGAACTTTTTTCGAAAATTTTGATTTTCTCAAAAATGGCTCTAGCTATTTTGATTAAACTTTCGGATATTAAACACATTTACCTGACAAATGAAATGCATATCTTGAATTTTCTGGGAATACCCTTTGAAGAGTAGTTTATTCTGGATGAATTTTACTAAATTTTGAATAACTGCTAAACCGTAAGAGATGGAAAAAAACATACTACACAAAAAATGTAGAGCACTTTAAAGCACACAATTTATGTTATATACATTTTTTTCGTGGAGTTCGTCGTTTTTGTGACATTCCTTATTTTTGGTTTCTGCTATGAAAAACGTATACTTTTCTCATACAGGAACTTGTCAACTCCTATCCATATAAACAAAGGAACTTCATTGACATAGCAACCAGCTTTTGTCTATCACTTTAACCTACGGTTGTCCCTTATTTCGCTTCTACTTACAAGGAAGCGATTAATAAGACTATTTCTGCTAATTTTTTCTGATTAGCATAAAGTAAATAAAAGTATAGGCTTTTTAAGAATTATTTGTTGCAGGGATATGGAGAAAGTCATGTGAATGGTATACATTAAGATTTTTTTTCTTGTAATCAACAGTTCTTCCTTCATTTGAAACCAATGAAATCTGTACTAAAAATACACTTTTTAGTATTTCTACCACTTGCAATATACAGCGAAAGTATTCCAATCAACACAAAAAATTACCAACAATTTCTATGGTAATGCAATTTTTAACTCTATGAATAAAACGCTGTTTTAGATAAAAGTTCATTTTGTGCGTATTTGTGTGTGTGTGTGTGTGTGTGTGTGTGTGTGTGTGTGTGTGTGTGTCTGTAATACGTGATTAAAAAACGAAAGCAGTTGCTTTAAACTGTAAGAGTTAGACAGACACTTACTAAAATGAAGATAACATTAAAATATATGTCAAATACATTTTCGTGACATAAAACATTTCAGAGTTCTGCTTAATTATTGGTCTCAACCCTCAAATACTCCATAATTTTTTCAAGTGTTAAATCGTTATTCTTTTGCATTTGTGATCATACAAAGAGAATGGAAATTTAAAGCTGTCACACAACCAACCGCTTTAAAAGATTTACGCATTGCTTTAGTGCAGTGAATTCCCCTACAGTAGAAAGTGCAATAAAACAATTTCTGTAAAGGTCAATCTCAATTAACACCGAACAGAGAGGCAAATTGTAGGGCGGAACGGAAATACGAATACATTTTATAATTATAGGATAGTAAGAGCCCGTGGACCAAGGAGCCCAGTGCCTGAGGGTTTTAAAATGCTGGGACACCCCCTCTCCAGGGAATACAAATATGGAAGGCCCTGCCATGGTTAAAGCGAACCTCTATAGTGAAGACCTCGTCGGCAACTTAGGCGAAGAAGAGTCTTTCAGTACGGCTCAGTTGACGGAAAAAATAATGTAAATGGCGTGTTATTTATGGACGCTCTTTAACTGCTGTGGTTCTCAGCGTCCAATTCTAAATAGGGCGTGAAAAACCGCTTCATTTTGCTCTCTATCAGGCCTGAAGTAGCCCTCCTGACTGGAGTAATAAACGAGGTTGCCAACACAGAGGCATTAAGATGACAGCTCCATCACTGGACTAACCTATCAATAGAACGTAACCTGTTAGGTGGACATTTTTCATACTGACAGTCCTCAGCAAATGCGAGATATCGGTCGAACAAACACAAGGTGGAACGTTAAGGAAGACTCACCTACTCCATTAAGAGAAGAAGAAGGCTGTAGGAGAGTTAAAAGAATTAGACATATATAAACATCTGATTTATACTTTCTCCACTACATACATTAAGTAGAGAAAATATTGTGTTTCTCCCAAAATTATATATTAAAGTTTCATAGAAAATGTATATTTTGAGGTCTCCTGAATGAAAACAGTAAAGAATTAATATTATTTTTATATGTTCAAAAACGTTAAGTGCGTTAAGTACCAAAATTGGCAATCAAATTCATCTGCCAAAATTGCGATACGAAAATTTTCGGGAATATTCTGGAAAATCCACAAATAAAAATTACCCATAACGTTGAAAAGGTATCTAAATTTTCTAAATGTTTGGTTTTATCAAAACAGGTTAGGGTAATTATTTAACTGTCAAATAAAACCATATCTTGAATTTTCCGGAAATAACATTTGAAGCCCTCTTTATTATGGATGACTTTTCCATATTTGGCAAGAGATAAACAAAAGTTTAATACAAAAAAGTGTATTTTTACTAAAACAAAAACTTAATGCGAAATACTCTTTTAATGGATCTGGCCATTTAAGGATATTCCTTTGTTTGGGTTAAATCTCTCAAATTAGAAGTAGCCAATTTTTGGTTCATTCCGGTCATACAAATAGAACCAAATTGTAGAGCAATCACACAGCGACCAGCTTTAGAATATTCCACTATCGCTTTAGCCTAGAGCATTCCCTTTCCTTTTGAACCTACAAGAAAATATGAAATATGTAATAAAAGCATCTTTGCTAATGTTTATCTTGATTAGGTTGAAACAAGCAGAAGGAAAGCTTTTCTAAGAGTAGTTTGTTGCAGGTAGAGAAAGTCATGAGAGTGCAACACATTAGCTTTTTATACGTTTTCCAGTCTCGTATTTGCGAATAGCAGACATTGTAATTAAACAGCATTGAGATGTAATTGTAAGTGATCTGTCGGTTTACATTCCTCAGATTTCGAAGTTACGTTACTTTCTCTACACGTACTATGTACAAAGTATATAGAGAAAGTATTGTATTGTACTCAAAAATTCGATACCGAGCTTGCACATGAAAAATATGTTTTGAGACCCCTGAATCCATAAGAAGCATAGCTAGAAAAATGTTCGCTGTGTTTGGTGGGAGTCTTTTTGTTTGTGGACTACATAGCTCAAAAATGAAAAGTCCATTAAATACAAACTGGTATTTAAGTTTAGTATCTTCCAAGGATGCGACAAGAAATTTTCAAGAAAATCCTCCCACACCCAACTACCATTTACATGGATACATTTTCGAAAATTTTGATTTGCTCAAAAATGGCTCCAACGATTTTGATATCGTATATTGAAGATATTTGAAGATTTTTAATTTTCTGCGAGTAGCCTCTGAAGACTAATTTATTCTGGATTAATTTTGCATAACTGCTAAACCGTAAGAGACAGCCAAAAACGGACCTAGTAGAAAATGTAGAGCTTGTTAAAAAACACAATTTATGTTGTATACATTTTTTCCGTGGAGTTAATCATTTTTGAGACATTCCTTGTTATTTATTTCGGTTTTAAAATACTTATTCATTTCTCGTAAGGGAACGTGCCAATATCTGGCAATGCAAAGAAACGGAATTATATACCGTAGCAACCACATTTTAAAACATTTGACTATCGCTTTAGCCTAGTGTATTTCCTTATTTCCCTTCTACTTATAAGGAACTGAGTAATGAAACCGTTTCTGCTAATAATAATTTGTTACAGAGGGTAGATAAAGTCAAGTGAATGGAGCATATCAGATTTGTTTTTAAATATTTTGGACAATCCATTGATTTGTTCACAGCATTCGTTACAGAATGGAACAGCCCCAGCATTTCTTCCTCCTAATTTATTCCGGCTGTCTACTGTGTTTAAAATCCTCAGTCTGATATCCATTATCCCTTTCACGGCTAATAAGAACAGCGTAGCAATGCCTGCAGGGCTTTGGCGGGACTGCTAATGGAGGAATCCAATACACTTGATCAAGAATAGGCGACAGTGGAAGACGTGTATTCTCTATTGCTTACGCCAGAATCGTGAGGGTATTCAGTTTCATTTTGTCAAGGGTAATATCTCACAATATTGGAGCAAAATGTTGACAAAAATTTCAACTATATGGACTCTACCGAATGTAGCGGAAGTATAGATACTCATATTTTAAGTGCACATTTAATTAAAAACCTGATGGAATACATCCATACGATTTTCGATGATCGTTTATCATTGTATAATTATATAATTTTTACACAGAACGGTTACAAAAGTCTTTCTTACTTTCTCTACATGTACTATCTGCATGGTGTAAAGAGAAGGCATTGTGTTTCACTGAATATTCGATACCGAGATTTCACTGGAAATACGTGTTTTGAGACCTCTGAATCAAAAAAACATCTGATGTGTTCCATTCACATGACTTTTTCTACATCTCTGCAACAAATTGTTGTTTAAACGCTTATTCTTCCATTTCTTTCATAATAATCGAGAAAAAATTAGCAAAAATTGTCTTTTTACTTGCTTCCTTATAATTAGAAGAGAAATAAGGGAATACATCAGGCTAAAGTGACAGTAAAATCTTTTAAAAGCTGGTTGCTACGTGTTTGAAGTGCCTTTGTTTGTATGGTCAGGAGTAAACAATGTCCCGTTTGAGATAAACATATGTATTTTAAAGTTGAAACCATTAATAAGGAATATCTCAAAAACGGCCAATGAGCTCTACAAGTTTTGTGTAGTAAGCTTTTGTTTATCTCTTACGGTTTACAAGTATTCAAAATTCCCCAAAATTCATCTAGAATAAAGATATCTTCAAAAGCTATTCCCAGAAAATTCAAGATATTTTATTTGTCATGAAAATATCTTTAATATATGACATTTTAATCAAAACCGTTAGTCATTTTTGAGAATATCAAAATTTTTGAAAATTTTTCCATGTAAAGGGTAGTTGGAGGTGGGGAGATTTTCTTGAAAATCTTCGTGTGGCATTATTGGAAGATACTGAACTTAAATACCAAATTTGGCATTGAACAGACTTTTCGTTTTTGAGCTATGCATTGACAGACAGAGAGACAGACACACACACACACACGGAAATTTTTATAAAATCAATTTTTTTGGATTCTAGAGATCTCAAAATATATATTTCCGGTTAAATATCGGTATCGAATTTTTCGATGCAACACAATACCTTCTTTATACATAGTATGTATAGAAAAAGTAAAAAACCTAGATGTAATGGGAAGACAACTACACAATGCAAATAAAATAGGTTGCTCATCTTCCTCTTTACTTTCTGTATACGTACCTCGAACATAGTGTATACAGATAGTATTGTATTCCACCAAAAAATACGAAACCAAGTTTTCATCGGAAATATATATTTTCAGGACACTTGAATAAAAATATTTTTCGAAAAAGTTTGGTGTTTGTGGATGTGTGCGTGTCTGTGGAAGGCATTGCCCAAACTACGTTTTACATGGACAAAATTTGTTTTTCTAAAAAATGGTTTGAATGAACTTTGGAAAAGAGATAGACAAAAACTTCCTACACGAGAATGTAGATCTCATTAAAACACACACTTTATGTCATATACATTTTTTTTCAGAGTTGACTATTTCCAAGATATTCCTTACTATTTGTAAAAAATAGCTCCAACGATTTTGATCAAATGCCGTATATTAAAGATATTTCTATCATGAATAAAACGTACAACTTGAATTTTCTGGGCATCTTTCTGAAGTTCATTCAGGATGCCTTTGCATAACTAGTAGACCACAAGAGATAGATAAAACCTGAGCACACAAAAATGAAATCTCGTTATAATACACAATCTATAAAAAAAATATGTCATATAAATTTTTGTAGTTATCGATTTCCGAGATATTTCTTATTATTGGTTTCAATTTTGAAATACTTATACTTTATCAAACAGGAAGTTGTCATCCGTTTCTCATTTGTTTTATCCCAGGCCATACAATGAGAACCGAACTTCAAAGTCAATAGAATAGCGACATCTTTTAAAATACTAGAATATCGATTTAGGCTACATTTCTTATTTCCCTTCTACTTACAGGTAACTAAGTAATTTATAATTTATACCAATGTTTATCTAAATTAGAATCAAGTACATAGAAAAATAAGAAGAATATTTTTAAGAATTGTTTGTCTTCAAAACATGTAGATTTTGTTGGCACTTAGCAGGTATTTGACTTACGCTCTTCAATTTACAGTATCTTTTTATACTTCAAAGAGCTGTATCATCTAATAATGTGACAAGGAAATTAAATGTTCAAAATTAGCTAGTACCTAATGTTAAAAACCTAAAGACAATACTAATATAAATAACGTAAGCTTAAATAGTTTTGTGTTTACTGTATTAAATGTTTGAAAATTATAAATAAAACAAAGTCAATAAATTCCAATCTTAACAAAGTCATCAAGTGTTTCCAGGAGATCTTTCGTTTTAAAAACATTTAAAGTTTAAATCATGATCATTACGTCACGCTCTTTTCAGATTATGCTTCTAATAAATAGTGGGTTTAAAGTACATACATTTACATGCAAATGTACAAAACGGTTAAAAAGCAGTGTGTACTTTCAAGCAAAGCTGCTGGTGTTCCTGTGAAGTGGCTGTTAATCACAGGTTTATTTAATTCCATGAGGCATCAAACGTGTTAGTGCTGGCAGCGTATCCTGGGGCTTGCAAACGCAGTGCAGCTACCCATACTGAATTGGTTCCTAAAGGGTATTCCATTTCAAAGGCTGAGTGTAACTCCAGCATAAGGTGTGGGGTCGAGGTAAAATCTGAAGCACCCCCTGGGAAATTTAGCAATTAGTATAGCATAACAAACATAAAAAGCAAATAGCAGCACTTTTTGTTAAGGATTATAAACAGCTGGAACCCTTCATTGCAACCATTTCAAATATTTTCCCTCATAGTTCTGTTTATTTTGAAGTATGGAAAAAATGTGAATGTGCGGAACTCATAATTTTGAAAATATTGGCTGTAGCTATAAAAACGTACATAGTAGATAGGAAGGTATTGTATTGCATTGCATCCAAAAATTCGAGTACAAGATTTTTTCGGAAATATATATTTTCAAACCGCCTGAAAAAAAGCATTTAAGAAAGGTTTGTGTGTGTGTGTGTGTGTGTGTGTGTGTGTGTGTGTGTGTGTGTCTGTGGACAGCATAACTCAAAAACGAAAATGTGTGTTATAAATCAAACTTAGAATTTAAGTTTAATATTTCCGAAGAAAATCCCCCACCACAAACTATTCTTTACATGGAAAAATGTTCGAATATTTTGATTTTCTAAAAAATGGCTGTAGCGATTTTGATCAAAATATCTTATATTAAAGATGTTTAATTGCCAAATAAAATTTATAGTTTGAATTTCCTAGGGATAGCTTCTGAAGTGTTCATTCTAGATGAATTTTCCTGAAAGTTGCATAACAATTAACCGTGAAAAAAACACACGGACTTTGTTCTAAAAATGCTTTTGTATTCAGGGGGACCCAAAACATTTATTTCCAGTGAAATCTCGGTATCGAATTTTTGGGTGCATTACAATTGCCTTCTCTATACACTATGTATATACGAGGGCCGTTGTTTTTCAACCTTCGATAGGCTATAAATAAAAGACAAGTTCATAGAAACCAGTTATTTTATTATTAAAAGTTGTGTACACGTATTGTTATTTTCAACGTAACCACCAAAAAGATTGAGACATTTATCGTACCTGTGCACAAGCTTTGCAATACCCGCTTCAAAAAATGTTG
Source organism: Hymenopus coronatus (assembly GCA_030762935.1). Classification (NCBI taxonomy): domain Eukaryota; kingdom Metazoa; phylum Arthropoda; class Insecta; order Mantodea; family Hymenopodidae; genus Hymenopus; species Hymenopus coronatus. The sequence continues at coordinate 75,751,322 of CM060890.1, forward strand.
CCGCCAATGATTTCAAATGAGCACTGTCGTTGTTTCGAAGATCTTCGTACTTTACGACGTTTGCGGAGAGCCATTCAAAACAAACGAGGAAGAATGCTGACTACAGGAATTATGTTGCTCCATGACTACGCTCGTCTACACACTGCTGGCACAACCTATCGGTTCCTTCAACAGTTTCAATGAGACATTTTTGATCATCCGCCGTACAGTCCTAACCTGGCACCCAGTGACTTTCGGCTTTTCCCTGAACTGAAGGCGTGGCTAGGAGGGCAGCGCTTTCAAACCAACGAAGATCTTCAAAACAACGTCAATGCTCATTTGAAATCATTGGCGGCAACATTTTTTGAAGCGGGTATTGCAAAGCTTGTGCATAGGTACGATAAATGTCTCAATCTTTTCGTTGATTATGTTGAAAAGTAATCATAAGTGTACAAAACTTTTAGTAAAAAAATAATTGTTTTCTATGAACTTGTCTTTTATTTATAGCCTATCGGTGATTGAAAAAAAAAGACCCTCGTTGTACGTGTAAAAAAAGTAAAAGGCGATTCTGATTTTGTAATAGCAAACGATTTCTCATAATACTTCATAATTAGATTTTTTTCAGATGACCTGCTTTGTATAGACAATAGTTCCCGCTTAAGCAGGAAGACAGGTGAGCTTCAGCTCAAATCTGATATCCTTTCAAGAAGTGAAAAGAATATCGGTATTTTCATCTACTCTTCCCAAGCTCTTTGTATAGGCCTGTCAGTTCCAGCGCTTCCATTGTTACCCGTTCTTCGGTACATTCGCATTTCCTGGTTGAAATCGTTTTGTAGGATTATCTTTCCTAACAATTCCTCTCCAAAACAGAAGTTCTTACATTAACATTATCCTATGATAAAATCTTATTATTAAATAAACAAACTATTAACTGCCTTCTAGACTCACTTACAGGTAATGAAAAAGCGCTGGGAAACTGTTTTTGACTAAAATGTCTGTTATATTATGTCTTAAAATTAAGCTGTACATGTTGATTAGTTAGCCAAGCAGGTCGTTCTTGTACATCGAGAAAATAATGGATACGATATACCGATGTATCAGAGTCAGTTCTTAGTGAGGTGTCAAAAACTCCAGACAATATCCCTTGCTAGTTTTCTTCCGCTTTGCCTTACAAAATACAAAGAAACCTCGTTTATCCCACCCTAGTTAATTTGGAATTTCGGTTTAAACAGACCCTTTTACGTTAATTTCTTGTTCAGTTACTTATTTCATAAGTTAGTTCGTTTCCAAGTGCCAACAGCGGTAAGAAATTTCCTTTAAGAGTTTATCTTCAGACAAGTGTAAATTGCTTAGAATGCGGTAAGTTTGTTGGTTTCAACTCCACTAGAGTTAAAAAATTTATTCCCTTTCTTGCAATATTTTCTAATGACAAAGGCATTAAAATCTGTGCAAATGGAACGTGATGTGCATCGATTATAATATACTAAAAATAATGGGCAGTTTGGCGACTATTTCATTTCAATCCTATAGATAATAAAGGATCGGCAAACTTGTCCGTTTAGCAGCCTTGAAATGCGTAGTAGTTGCTGTTCTAGGGTGGTCCAGAATTAGGTCTACAAATGTTGACAATTTGTTTACAGGGTTTTTGTTCGGATTCAATTTTTTTCTCAAATGAGTTGTTTTATTCAATCAAATAGTAGGTTATTTACATTGTTTATAATTTTCGTGCTATTTCATTTCCAAGACATCTTCTATCTCATTTCCATTGCAATGTTGGAGAGAAGATTACTCTCTCGCTCTCTCTCTCTCTCTCTCACTCTGTGTTAAGGCTGTCGTTTATCGCGATCACATGTATGTTGTTTTTCTGAAAAAAAAATTTAGGAAAGCAAATGGGATAATCTGCCAGGAGGGAAAGTAGCATTTAAAATGTTGAATATCAGGGAAAGACAAAAATTAAAGAAATGTGGAAATATTTGGGAAATGTAAAAGAAAAGTAGTAAAGAGAGAGAAAGCAGCAGCGAAAACACAGAACGGAACGGAATAGGTAGCACAAACAAAAGGGAACTATAGTCGCTAACAGTGAGAGAGCTAAGCGGTACTTTGCGATAAGTATAGTTGAACTAACTGCATATGGTACCACTCGCCTCTCACTCGCCCGAGTTGTGGTGGACAAAGCTGTGCGGGGGTGGGTTTTCTCCGGATTCTTCGGTTTCCCCCGCCATCGCATCCCACTGGTGCTCCATCTTCATTCCATGTAGCATCAGTGTTATCGCTTGCGGTGTCACAAGTAGTAAAAGCGGGAGTTAAACACTGTAAAAAAATAAAAATTGGAAAAGAAGTTTGGGGAGAAACGTCAAGACCGAACTTCACGGGCTTGCCATCAATGAAAATTGGATCAGTCTGTACGATTTGGTGTCATACTAACCGCAGAGTTCCGTATCACAAACCCAAGCCATTATGGTCTTGTTGACTCATCGTATGAGAGCGTACAAGACACAGAAGAAGACGTGTACGAAGATCCATACTTTTTTAACAAAGTATCGTCGAGTAGGACGTCTCTCAGCTCAGAATAGTGCTCAGCAGATTGATTTTGACTTCTTATTTCTTGCTAAATGACTAGTTGTTCAACCTTATTCATTTTAAAACATACCAAATGTCGCAAAATTATTAATAAATATATCATGCATTTCTATCCAAGAGCAGATTATTGACTGCAAACTCAGCGTGTCCCCTTAACTGCCCTTCTTATCCTGAGTCTCTATAGCAAAACAGTGCTTTAATATTGACTAATATCTGCCACATCTATAAGTCTACAGACCGGAGTAAATTGCAGCTGACTTTATTGGAACAAACAACACAAATTCTTTTCATCTTGACAAAACTTTATGTTTTTCTTCCAATTTCCGCCGTTCCCATCTATCTTCGTTCTATATTGCTCACCATTGTGATTCATCTACAAAAGCAGTTGATTTTCTAGCAGGCCATAGATACACACTTTACAATTCAAATCGAAATATAATCTGTCAACAGCAAACATAAAATGGGTAATAAGAAACATTTGTATTACGAGTTAAAACCTTATTGTTGTAAGTGTTGTAATGTAGTAAATATAAGCTATATGAAAGATATAAAGTGTGTAAACGTTGTAAGCGCATGCGTCTTTAAACTGCGTGCATTCTTTTCAAATGATTAGCAAGAAGTACTATACCCTATGACAACTAGAAATACCTGCCAAAAATAGTCCATAAATATAACTCAATTAGGCAAAGAACTCCCCTCCTCCAAAAGACAAGTTGATTCTTTAACCATAAGAAATATCAGTTCTTGACCTAAGCACTTACAAACAAGGAAACGGATTGAGGGAAGAATAGCGTTATATATATATATATATATATATATATATATATATATATATGCATAAACGAATCGCTGAAATGCATGTACGCATGTACGACTGCAAAGAGACATGGTAGACTTCAAGTGATCTGTCAAAGTAGAATTTTTATCTTTGGTATTGGACAATTGTTCTCACTCTTGCAGGAATGAGGTCCAAAACTTACTTGATACACCGGCGAGCTTTCAGAAGTTAAAATAATTTAGAGTAATAAAAAATGCATGCACCGGGGTTTCGGCAATACATTGTGAAAGAGCGTGTTGGAAATGCATTATATAATTTATTATGAAAACGCTACATAATATACATGCCCTTTAATGATACATGTAAACAAAAGGATAAAGGCAAGGAAGAAGTAGAAAAGGTAAGGAGAGAATTAGAGAAAATATAAACATTAATCTCTACAAACTGTTGATAAAGCAGCAATAGCCAAACATCCAAAAAGTCTCCAATTTAATGATGAATTAAAATAAAAATTATGCCAAAATAACGCTAAAAGAGAAAGATTACTCAAAAGAAAATAGAGGAGATGCCACCAGGAAGGAGGAGGAATGGAAAAACGCATAGTACGTGCATTCAAGATATTAGAGGGGTAATGATTGATTGAGAAATTAAGAAAGATTTGTAGTTCCAGTAGGCACGAATGGAGAACAGTGATAAGAAGGTGGAAACACCTGTCAAGTGTTTGTATATTTGAGCCTGTTATCCTGGAAAATGATTTTCTAGACAGCGGATAGTTATCTCATATAAGTGAAGCTAAGCTAGTCCTTTGATGTCGCTCTTTGCCAAATCTTCTCCAGGCATCATAAAGACAAACGCTGCTGCCACCATCTATTGGAATTCCCAAGTACTAAGTACAAAGAGAAGCACAGGAAATCGCGTCGGTGGTAGGTAAGTGCAACGTTAGTGACATTTTGACACTTATATCACCATGTTGCACAAGAAGATGACTTCTTTGGCACATCGCATGACTCCTTACGGAGTTGTCTTATAAATGGTAAGGAAAGAATTACTCTGCATCAAGCCATCAAGTAAATTTGTTTATATCTAATATATATATTTAACCCATAATTGTCTTAAGTAAGTTTTCTTGTATTTATGCAAAATAAAATAAAATTATGGGGTTCAATTTATACACAACATAGGATATAAAACTTTAAAACAATGGACACCAGCCCTGAAAACTTAGGCATATATTTGGAAACTGGAAGCCAAATAAATGTTTTGTTGTGATTGTTTAGAAGAGAATAACAACATAAAGGATGATTCGCACGATTAACCTGACTGAACTGGCACATCACAAGGGAAACCAATTCCTTTTCTAGCCCTTCACTTTTGGGACTTTTTGAGTACGTTGTTGTTTATTTGCGTTATTTCCATCAGCCTTATGACTGTTGTTACGTGTGCGTAAGAGCTGTTATTCATAAGAGTAATATAGCACCTGCTACTTGCGCTGTCCGGAATGGATTTATATATGATAAATGTGAAATATCTGAATTATACAAATTGACCAGCTATTTTACTTACAGCAGGAGTATAATACCTTATTTGGATGTGGTTTTTAATTAAATTTACATAATAAGACTCTAAAATGATATCTATACATTGTTTCCAAACAGCCCTCTAAGGAAAATCTTCCAAACGTACTACTTACAATATAAACTAACTCTTGGTTGAAAGGAAACTTGCAAGTACACTACCCTTTTCCCTTTTATAATAGTTGTAAGGTCTATTTGAAATTGGAATCCCTTCCCGCTCCAAACCATCATTGTTTTCTTTCAAAACATTGTTCGAAAGTCCTTTTCGTCAATTGTCTTATCGATTGTAGTTCGCTGGCTTCTATGCGTTCTTTCTTGTCTTCGTAAAATATTACTAATTTTCTCTTCAGTAAAGTACTTTTTGACTTTCAGTACACCGATCATGACCGAGACAAACCAACCTCTTCTGAGAATGGCATAGCTTTTTGTATCACTTATCTGTATTCTTGAAATATCTTTCGCCCTTCAGCTGCCTAAAATATCCTCATTGTATACTATGTTATAATAGAATTTCTAGCGGCACATGCCTCTGATCAGTTCAATATTGGTTAACTTTGTCATATGTGTATTCAATAGAAAACAATCCAAAATATCAATAATAAAAACAGTAAATAAAACAATAGTAAAAAGTATGGGCTGAAAACATAATTAAGAACACAATACATAATTTTCAATAATTTCAAGATCTTCATTCGATGTCATTGATGCACTGTTTAAAATATCTCCAAATTCACAAGGATAACAGAAAATCGCTTGAACGTCCAAAGCTACAACCTACTGACTAAATTACATATTTTCATAAGTTTTGGATATTTGTGGTAATGAAGAGGATTTTCGTGTAAGACACGAAGAAATGTGGAGTTTTGTGACTTATGCGGCTCCTAGGAGGGAGGGAGGGAGGGAGGGAGGGAGGGAAGAAGAGAGGCATGAGAGGAGAAACCCGAAAGGCAACCAGATGCGAAAGACAACAGCACATGCGTGGGTGGTACACCTAACATTTCCAGATTAAACTAATTAAACGCGAGTGGGTTCTAACCAAAAGCCTCGATCCTGCGGGAGGCCTTCGGCAGGGGACCAGCCCGAAAACACACGAAGGTGGGGCCTGATAAATTGGTCCTAATCGACGCCGGGAAGCAACCTTGACAGAGCCCATCACTACAACCTAACCTCAACTCGTCGAACTCTGTTGTCGCCTGGTCATTCAACCCTGAAGAAATCGTCGACAGGAAAATCGTGGAAGAGGATGGGCATTTGCCTGACGACCCAAGGAAACCACGAAAAACCCACAGACAGAGTGCGATCGCCGTGGATCGAAACCGGGCTTCAGTCGTAACCGCCTGTAACAAATCGCTTGGTTACTTTGAGGTAAACTTTTCTCTCTCTCTCTCTCTCTCTCTCTCTCTCTCTCTCTCGCTCTCTCGCTCTCTCGCTCTCTCGCTCTCTCGCTCTCTCGCTCTCTCGCTCTCTCGCTCTCTCGCTCTCTCTTTCTCTCTCTCCCTCTCTACAGAAGATTTCATATTCTTCATGGAAACTAAAGAAATGGTTAGCCATTATTTTAACCTGTCATTAACTATGATAATTTTGTTTTATAGTCAATAAATTGAGTCATAAAGTGTAGTCACAATTCTGTTTTAAAGGACACACATTTAGAGATATTTGTCTTTCGTAATAAAAACTGTAATAATAAACACAAAATTAAGGACACCACTGTGTCAGGAATATTAACACTAAATTTTAGTAAACAGTTTGCATGATTACTATAGTATTAAAATCGTATTGCGTTAAACCAGAGCTCCAAATTTCGGTTACAGAAATATGAATAACTTGGGCAGAATTACGCTGCGTACGGACAGTTGCAGTCTAGGAGGGACGCGAACATAAACAAATGAATAGCATTGCCAGTGATTGCACATCAGCATTTGGAACTTTTACAAAAACGTAACAGACGACAGACAAATGGAAATGACACAATAGTCATAACAGCTACATACCGCAAAACTCTACCTTTGTTACTGTTAACACTCGTATAATTGTGGTCAACTTCAACATTGTCAAAGCATAACTGTGCTAGCGCTTGGAATGAGCCTAGATCTCCATTAGTGTATTCTGCTGTATAACTGCATGATGCCAGACAAGAATTAGAAATGAACAAATGTTAACAGCCTCAATCGGCTGCGAATGCATTTGTTCTTGCATCGTTACACAAGTTTAAATTTGCACCTAAAGCTCGGTTTTGTAATCGTTCCTTTTAGTTTTTATACTAGGCGACACTACGACCCCGTATTGACGTGTGTAGTAGCTATCTCTTCGTGCGTTAAAAGAGCACAGAACTCAACGGGGTTATTTTCAGTTAAAAACTACCAGTGGAGAGCTGTATAGGGTTCATTTTACCCCTCTCAATGAGCGCGACCCGTTAATGTCTCCGCTAATAAGCAAGAAGTTCTTACTGGCAGTTTCACTTATAGTCACACTTGAATTATGCAGCTCTTTTAACTCACCAAGGGATATCTGCACTCGTCAAATTAGGGATGATTGGGGCATCTGATATTAACATATTCAATGTAGTTTTGCAAAATTAAACGTCAAATTTTTCTGCACCACTTTTACAAAAACTCAACGAACAGAACCCGCAGCTTCTCTTGCATTATTGTCTAAATGCAGAGATTCTTCTCTCTTTTTCCCCTCTTTCCCTTCTCTACTCTATTTCTTTATTCGCTCTTGCTTTCCCTATGTTTTCACTCGTCTTTTATTGTCATTCTCTCCCTCTCAACCACTTCTCTCAATTTTCTCTGTACCAAGTAGACGAAAATAATACTAAGCGGATCAAGTACTATCTAGGCTCAACTATTGACACCCATAGTACATATCAGGCGACGTTTTGAAAACCGGCAATAAAGTTGTTTTTTCTAGGCGTTAATTTATATAAAGTTTTATATAAAAGATTTAGGAATGTAGCAACTTTTTACTCATTCTATTGCAATGTTCACATAAAATTTATAGTAAACTAATTATTAGAGGCCTTAATTATGTAGCACATTTGCAGATAATAAATTTAGATTTTGTAATACCCTATCTTATTGTCATTAAAAGCACCTGTAGCTCATTAAAACATTCCAATTTGGACAATGTAACTCAGATATACTATATACCATATATTACATGCATGATCTTTAGCTATATAAAGAGCATCACAGTTACCGGTTCGGCGATTGAGTGAAACAGTAACTACATAATATTACCACTGTATCAAAAATTTATACATACGTGATTTCGGTTTCCGTGTAGTATTAGAGACAGCTGATAAATCCCCAGCCTCTCAATGAAAAAAGCGTTAAAACGAAGTCTTTCTCAACATAATCTAGAGAAATGCTAATACATTTGTCATATCGGTGTTCTAATTTAATTAAACCATCATTGTAGTGCAATTTATCAACGTCCTCAAAATAGCTGTTTACCGCAAAAATGACCTCCTCGTTGCTGTGAAATCTTCGTCCTCCAAGAAATTTATTGAGGTTTAGGAACAGATAGTAGTCACTGGATGCTAGATCTGGCGAATAGGGTGGATGTTCAAGCAATTCGAACTTTAATTCGCACATTTTAGCCTATTGCAATGACTGAACGATGGGCCGATGCATTATCCTGATGAAACAATATATATATTTTTTTTAGCCAATGAGGTCTTTTTCTTTTCACCTCATCACTCAAACGTTGTAGTAAGCTTGCGTAGTAGTGACCAGTGATTCTTTTACCCTCTTTCAAGTAACCAATAAAATAATTCCCTGAAAACACTTACCATAACCTTGGTAGCTGACAAAATTGACTTTGCCTTTTTCGGAATTGCTTCACCTGTTTTTGATTGCAACTTTTGATCAGGTGCCAACAAACGCGGCATTCATCTTGCACAGACCTTATGAAAGCCCAAAATATTACTTAAAATATTACCTGCAGGTTTTTTTGATATGTTTACAGCTATTACAAACAACTTTAATCTGCGGTCTTCCAGTAGTAAAAGATGAATTTTTTCAATGATCTATGGAATTGTCACTTCTATAGGGCGTCCAGAGTGAGGCTCATCACGTCACTAGTGATCGTACGTCCCATTTTAAACTCTGCAACCCACCTTTTAATCATTGAATATGAAAGTATTTCTTCCTCCTTGATTTCCTTAGGTGTTAAGCCTTTCAAATGGAAGTATTTAATCACGGCTCGTTTTTTCATATCCTCCATTTTCGTGAAAACTCTAAAGTTGTCTTGTTTAAAATGTCATTCGAAAACTAAACAAAGTTGGCCTGTAACTATGGATACAAGCTAGTCTAGAGTAAAATATCCTGTCTAACTGGCCTAGTGGTGCCATATCTGTGTGAGGCCCGGGACTTATCAGGCGACCCTTGTATATTATACATATTTTTTGTTTAACACGACTCGCATGTTTGACTCACATACCCAGGACTAACAAGTCAGTGTTCGGGTCAGATGCCTGTCGAGAAGCAGAGGTTCTGGATCAGAGAGAAGCTGAGATAGGCGATCAGCCTGATATCTGGCATGAAAGTGAATGATATAAAATGACGATAAATGGGTGAAAGCAAAGATAATTATGGAGCAATTGGTGGATTAAAGAACGGGAGAACTGGTTTACCCGTCCTGACGCTACCTTGCTCATTGCAAATTTCATATGCGGTCCCCTGGAATTGAACGCAAGCCGCCTTGGTGAGAGGTGAGTAGTGTATATGCATATAGGTATACATTATTCACCAAAATTGCCACATTAACTTCGATTTCAGATTTGTATATATTATACAAATAACGGGGATTCTCGCAGCGATGAAGTTCAGCCAATCGGATGAAATATTTCGGCAGTTGAAACCGCTAGATTTTCACTCAATTGCATATAAACGATATAAAGTAAATGAGTAGAACAAAAGCGAGTATAGTGCTAAGTAAGAATAAGAATATAAAAAATAAAGCTTGCGTACGAATCTCGTCAATAAAAGGGAAACTAATAAAAGAAAATGCGCTTTAAAACCTTCTAATGCTCTACATATTATGTGTATTAAGAAAACACAATGCTAGAAGCAAGAGATTAACAGAAGTAATCCTATTACTTACTTATTTGTAATTACAAGAGATATAAGGGAATACACTATGCTAAGTCTATAGTCAATTCCTTTAAAATTTGGTCCCTAAATGATAACATTGAAAATCCTTGGCTCTGCATGGTCAGGAGTAAAAAATGTGTATATTAATAGGACACTACTTTGTGTAGTAACGTTTAGTCTATTTCTACGTTTTGGTTTACCAGTCAAGCAAAATTCATACAGAGGATATTCCCTGGAATTTCGAGATGTACATTTTTTCTCGTAAAAATCTTTACAATATAATACTACAATATATAATACAATACTTTAATCAAACATTTTAGCCATTTTTGAGAAAGTTGAACATTTTAGAGTGAGTGATTTCCTTGAAAATATTTATTTCGTTTTCGAAATACATACCAGACAGAGCGTTATACTTTTGGAAAATGCGATTTTCTTATTCAGCGGTCCTAAGAACATGTATTCCCAATGAATTATCGGATTGAATTTTGGATGGAATGCAATACCTTTTTCTATCTGCAATGTACGTGGTGGAAATAGCATTTTTTTAAGTAACAGATAGCTTGGGGTGGGGGGAGAATTTGTTTGAAAACTTAGAAGAGGCTAAACGTAAAATACCATTTTTGGTACCGTACCGCTTTTGGTGTAAAATTTAGATTCGAAGAACATCATAAGCCTATTTACATAGAACTCTCGCTATCGAATTTCTGGGTGAAATAAAATGCTTCCTCTACTTAGCTACAGATAAAAAGTAGAGTAAGTCAAAATGCTAAAAATTAATGTTAAAAAAGCAGCGCCTAAACAATAACACTAAGAAATCTTTTCTTAAGACTAAATCCTCCATGTGACTGGACTAATTCGAGTACGTTTAAGAAATGATACAATAAAAAGGTAAAAAATCTTATGTGTTCCATTCACATGACTTTCTCTACATCTCTGTAACAAATTATTGTTACAAAGCTTGTCTTCTTTTTACTTCATGCTAATTCAGAAAAAAATTAGCAGAAATAGTATTATTACTTACATCCATACAATTAGAAGGGAAATAAGGGAGCAGCATAGGCTAAAGTATTAACCAAAAGCTAGTTGCTATATAACATGTTCGTTTGTTTGTATGTACAGGAGATCTCCCATATGAGAAAAGTATGTTTTTCAAAGATGAAACAAATAACAAGGAATATCTTAAAAACGACCAACTCTACGAAAAAATGTATATGACATAAATTGTGTGTTTTAATGTTCCCTACATTTTTTGTGTGTTAAGTTTTTGTCCGTCTCTTACTGTTTAGCAGTTATACAAAATTCCGTAAAATTCATCCAGTATAAATTAGTCTTCACAGGTTATTCCTAGAAAATTCAAGTTATACATTTTATTTGCCATTTCTTTAATATACGGTATTTTAATAAAAACTCATTAGATGCATTTTTGAGTAAATTAAAATTTTCGAACTCTTTTCTAGCTTAAGGGGAGTTTGGGGTGAGGACGATGCTTCTCAAAATGTTCGTGTCACATCCCTGGAAGATTCTAAACTTAAATACGAAGTTTGGAGTTTTGCCGATTTTTCGTTTTTGAGTTATCACACGGACAAACTGACACACGGCCCTTTATCTGAAAATACACGCTTTAGGATCCGCTGAATCAAAAAAAAGAAGACACTTCCGGTGAAATCTCGATATCGAGTATCTATACACTATGTGCATAATACGTGTAGAGAAAGTAATTCAGGGGGAATTCAGGGGGAAACAAAACATGTATCTCCGGTGAAATCTCGGTATTGAATTTTTGTGTGCATTGCAATACTTTCTCTATACACTATGTACATAGTAAATGTAGAGAAAGTAAAACTGCATGGTTGCTTGTATGGTAGTTAGCGAGAGATGTGTGACGTCACATGTCTCTGCTAGCTGTATTGGTTCATTGCAGTTTCCATGTGTCTCTCGCGCATTGATGCCATCGCCAATGAAGCTAAGTTTATGTTCTGTCCCTTTAGCGATGGGAGATTCCACTAAACGTGACGTCATCCTGATGAGGCAACACTCTAGAGGCGACTTGAATAATGCCTGGCGGCTGATGTTGGTATTCGAAATAGATGTCATATCTGTTAAGAGATACGAGTATAAATCATGTTTACATGTTGCTTATTTTGACAAGAATAGTAATACTCAACCACAGTCACAAAGAAAAGCAGTGACCTTTGATATAATTTTACTTACTTCGTTTTAAATTTTGCTAGTGATGTAAATTACTTTTGTGGCAGCAGTACTATTTCCTAAGTTTAAAGGGGCACCTAAATGATAAAAGTGATTATCTATCGTCTACAACTAGAGTGGTAACTATTTGTACATGCATTTATGGCAAGAAAAGAAGTATTCCTAGCCATTTTCATTCAAATATCTTTTCCTTCTGGATACATTACTTCATTTATTCGTTTTAATTAGCTAAACCAAATCTATCATCTACTCCAGATATTGAACTAAATTCATCAATTTTTACTTCAATACGTGCTATGTACATACTACATGCAGAAGGAAATGTATTCCACCCAAAATTTCGATGTCGTGATTCCGCCGGAAATTTACGTTCCCCAAGTCGAAAAAAGAAACATTTTTAGAAAAAGGGCCATCGTGTTTGTCTGTGGACATCATAGCCCAAAAACTTCAAGACCGTTAAATACCAGTTTCGTATTTAGGTTTACTTTCTTCCAAGGATGCGACACGAAGATTTTCAAGAAAATCCCCTTCCCAAAGTACCCTTTACATGAAAAAAAATGAGAAAATATTGAAAAATGACTAACGATTTTTATTAAAATACCAGATATTAAAGATATATTTACATAACAAATAAAATATATATCTTGAATTTTCTGGGAATAGCTTCTGAAAACCTATTCGTTCTATATGAATTGCTGAATTTTGCCTAACCGGTAAACCGTAAGAAATAGTCAAATACAAGCTAATATATTATATATACTATTTCTTACGGTAGAAATGAAGATCCCTTTAAGGCATACAATTTATGCCATATATACTATTTCTTATGGTATATACGGCATAAATTGTATGCCTTAAAGGGCTTCAAATTTCTTTTTGTATAGAAGTTTTTGACTATTTCTTACGGTTTGCCGGTTAGGCAAAATTCAGCAAAATTGTAAAGTTGACCGTTTCCAAGATATTCCTTGTTTATTGGTTTACATATTAAACTATGTAGCTTTTTTCAAACGGGGTCACCTCTCATCTCCCTTTTGCTTTACTGGTAATGCAAAGGGAACCGAACTTCGATTGCTCACATGTCAACCAATTTTTACAATATTCGACTATTACTATAACCTACGGTATTCCCTTACTTCCCGTCCTCTTAGAAGGAACAATTCTACAAATGTTTTTTCTCGATTAGCATGATGTTGATAAAATAGTAATTTTTTGTAGGAATAATTTCTTTACATTTTGTACTAATAAAACCATGTCCTATTACTTACATATTACTTATTCTAATGTACAATTAGGTTTGAGTACCGCTTAGGCGCTACATCCGCATATCTCCCTGGCTGTTTGTGATTGTGGCCCCCCCCCGCCGCCTTTGGTATGTGTTCCTATTTCATTCTCTGTGTTTTCATTGCTATTTATCCTGTTTCTCTCTTTCTTTTTCTCATCCACTATTCTTTTACGCTTCACAACTACTGCCCTATTTCTTTAATTTACTGTCTGCCTTGACATTCAACATTCTTATCACTACCATATCTCCTGGCATAGTATCCTTTTGTGTTCCCATATTTTACTTCAATATTTTACCTTTAAATTCAGTTCAACAGTGAATAATACTTCTTAAAATCTTTGGAACAAATGTTAAAAGGAAACAATTTCAAAATAGTGCACGAATATACAATTTATTTTTTAGAAATATTCTATTACTAATATGAAATTCTAACCAACATTTTATTTCACACATTTTGTACTGCTTAGAAAAACATTTTCAAATCTCAACCTGTAATTTTTTAAGAGCAGGTGGATTTTTAAACTTCAAACAAAACTTCAATCTGAGAAAAATAGATTTAAAGTTTGACAGTCATTTAACCAGCGCACTAGTTAAAATTGTAGCCAAATTGTTACACTATCTTATAAGTATAGTGCATTTTTTTACTAAAATTGCCTAAAAAGGATTTCTATGTCCCCTTAAGTAATGCTCATAATTTAGCTTATTATATAAGATTTGTAATGTGTACATAATTAAATGTAATTAAATATTTATGCACATAACTAAACATTTTTTTCACAGAAATCCTGATTAAAATTATATATAACACTTATATGACATTTTTGGAGCATATTAATATACCTATTTGTTTAGGTGTAACTCAAATTATGCAACATAATATAACAAAAGATTTTATCGTAGGAGTAGGTAGAAACCAATTGGAAAAGGCAGAAACATGACATTCAATATTCATTCGTTTGCCCTAACACTTTAAAGTAATAGTATGAGAACAATCGTATGTGAGGTCTCGAATAGATTCGAGAAGAATCGAGATACGAGATATATGCGTATATGCGTTCCAAAGTCTCTGGTTACTGGCGCGCCGCACTTTTTGAGTTATTACACTTTCCAAGAACTCCAACTGCACCTACTCACATACCAAGGCGAATATGAGAGCGGCTGCACATGGGCGGCACTGTCGCAATGTGAACCAGAAGCTTGACCACAGTTCAGTGCATTCGTTGCTGCTTTTCAAATGATATTAACTCGAGGAAAGAGCGAGTCCTTTTAGGTACTATATCTAACTAACGAATGAAACGCAAGTCTTTGACAGCCACATTTTCCATTTTATGCTTACCTCTTTCTTACCTTTCTTCTTGATTTCTCAATCAATTGAGATGGGATGAAAATGCCCAAGCGCCAGCTAAGTTGTGTAATAGCAACGTAAGCTATAATATTTCAAAGAGGGAGGGAAGGAAGGAAGGAAGAAAGGAAGGAAGAGAGAGAGGGAGAGAAAGACAGAGACAGAGAGTTGAAAATATTGAAACGAAGCACTGCAAGACCGCTGATTGGTGGAGCGCCGTTCATACGTGTTTAATTTTACTAACTATAAATCCTTTAGTTTCTGATTTATTACGTTATGCTGCCTTGTATCTTCTTTATTTTTGTCATTAATGTTATAGATATGAATACTTATATAAGGAGCATATAGCTTTAATTCAAGATTTTTTTTTTCCATGTACAAGAATAGACGTTTGTACAGTAATATTAGCTGTCACCTCTAAGAAGTACAAAATTGTAAATGGTTTTCTAATCATTAGAACTCGGTCCGGGGATATGAAATTGTCGGATTGAGATGCACACAAAGTATAGCTATGACTAGGCGTGATCTGTACAACCCATTTCGAAACGTGTTGAACTATCTAGCATTGCTCACTGCCTGACCTCATTCAGTTCCTGCACGCAGATAAACCACTGAAGACTGAAAGAGAGCGCAGATTGCAAAATGTCGAAAATACGAAAGGGTAGGTGTTCTACACTGAGCAAACTTTTGGATGAAGCACACATGTTTTGAGTGACAGGATGAGAGCATTTTCTTCCGATATAGTAAAGATGTATCTTGTAATTCACTGCAATGAATTTCGAGCGAGTTTGCTTGATTTATGTTCAGTGTCTTTTCAAAGCTTTGAATATTACGAATTCTGCTGAATTTTTTGCATTAAGCTGTATTCTTTTAGCTGTATTCTTTTATTTGTAGACGTACAAAGTGTTATTATTTACTAATCACATTATGAAATAATTGTTTTATTGTGTTACTTTAATAATTAAAACCATGCATATAGTCTCAATACATAAATTAACTACTTCTGAAACAGATTATACCTCAACGTGTGCATATTTACACTACAAACCCCTTCCCAATAACCTCTATTTATACCACTGTCTATAATGTATGTTCGTTACTTTGTGCACTTCAGAATCCAAAACTGAGCTCTACTGATCACTGTTCAACGCGAATTAATTTTGTGAGGAAAAAATTGTATAAATGTATAGATTAATATCTCCGTATCCTGCAAATATACCACAAATGTTTTCTAGCCCCTGCATTTTAAAGTTATTACAATAGACGTACATAATATAGAGATATAAATTAAACAGAAGATAGGTGCAATTATATACTATTAATTTATTATTGTTATATAATACGCAATCAAACTTTGTATTACTAATACTAAGTTGTATTCCTAAATCATACGCCAAACTGGGAACAAAAGGTGTCTCTAATCGAATTCAGTGTCAGATGCTTCTATTCCTTATTGTGCAGAGTCGCTTCTGAATTTATCGTATATCTTGCAAGCCCAGAACATTTGTATGCGATTTAATATCATTCAACGTGTCTCACGGAATAAGTCTGTCAATATGCCGAAATAAAAACACAACCTAGAAAAATGGAAATGGAGTTTTATTTATGAACGATCTTTAACTGATGTGGTTCTCAGCGTCACATTGCATTTTGGGCTTAATTTTGCTTAGAGGACACTTTATCAGACTTGAGGTTCTTTTACGTGCGCTAAGTCTACAACACGGGACCAACTTCCCTTCCAAAAAATGCCATACTAAGAATTTTTGCGCCCGAAAAAATCCATTGTCCTCCACTGTGTTTTAAGTATATGAAGTTAGCATGCTAAACATTGGGTATATTACACCACAGAGGGTGGCACAATGTAGAATAACCTTAAAAATCATGTGTGTTTCATTCACATGATTTTCTCTATCTCTCTGCAACAAATTATTGTTAAAAAGCTTATGCTTCTATTTATTTCATGCTAATCCAGAAAAAAGCTAAGCAAATAGTCTTATTACTTGCTTCCTTGTAAGCAGAAGGGAAATAAGGGAGTACTATAGGCTAAACTGATACTCAAAAGCTGGTTGCTATGTGACTGAAGTTCTTTGTTTGGAGTTGACAAATTCCTGTATGAGAAAAGTATAAGTTTTTCATAGCTGAAAACAAAAACAACGAACATGTCAAAAACGATCAACTCCACGAAAAAAAATGTATATACGATTCATAAATTGTATGTTTTAACGTGCTCTACATTTTTTGTGTTTTAAGTTTTTGTTCATCTCTTATGCTTTAGCAGTTATGCAAAATTCCATAAAATTCATCCAGATTTAAAGTAGTCTCAGAGGCTTTCTCAGAAAATTCAAGATATACATTTTATTTGTCATGTAAATAAATATATTTAATATACGATATTTTCAACAAAATCGTTAGAACCATTTTAAGAAAATCAAAATTTTCGAAAAAAGTTCCATGTAAAGAGTAGTTGGGTGGGGGGATTTTCTTGAAAATTTTCGTGTCGCATCCTTGAAAGATACTAAACTTAAATACCAAGTTTGGTATTCAACGGTCTTTTCGTTTTTGAGCTATGCTGTCCACAGTTGACACACACGGACCTTTTTCCAAAAATACTTTTTTTGGATTCAGGGGGACACAAAACATGTATTTCCGTTGAAATTACGGTATCGAATTTTTGGGTGCAATATAATACCTTCTATATACACTATGTACATAGTACGTGTAGAGAAAGTAAAAAGTGGTGAAAGGCGGATTTTCGCGCTTTATTTTGCGATACTTCAGAATAGTTCCGAAGCGTAGCCATTATTCTACTATGCCATAATATTAATTCTGTAACACATAGCTTTAACAACTTCTTTATAAAATGTTATTCTATTTATTTTCAAGAATATCTATTGTAAGGTAACACATGGCGAGTTGAGTCCACACCGCCTAAAGAAAAACGCCTTGCATTAAACATAACATGGGCCACTTCACAACCTTTGGGCGCTGTGATACAGCAAGCACATGCTTGATTTGTGTAAAATTTTGGAATATTTTCATATTACTGGTTTTATATGATATCCTACTATTAAAGGTACAATTTCTTAGACATTTTGGGAACCAAACTGCAATTATAATTGTAATTACCGAATAATTAAAAAGCCAGTGTTTGTTTACCATTCCTGAAGATGAAGATCCGAAATCCAAATACATCACGGATAGTCATAGATTTTTTATTCCTACAGATAACTCCAGGGTATGTAACACAAGGTTTTAGCTCTTTTAACATTGTAGAACTATTAAGCAATCTCTAAATATTACGCCATTAAAATAAACTATTAGAAAGTACAGCAATATAACCTCTTTTATGGTTAATCACTTTCCATTAAATAGGTTGTAAGTTAGTGATCTCCAGTTTAAAGGTCATTAAATCGACACTGTTACTGTTTATTTACATATCAATAATCTTGAAATGTAGTTTGGTAACACGTCCTTGAACACAAATAGTGAAATGAAATTTGTTTCTTGGTTGGTTCCTTACTTTCCAAGAAAAACATTATTGCATTAAAGCTGAAGTTTCATTGTAGCAAAGCAGATTAGGGGCACTATCTGTGTTTTAACAATAGTTATAACATAGTCTGCTATTGAAATAGGGGAAAAAATTAAACGTCATACCAGAGGTATAAAGCGTATTATTAATTATGTTTCTGGAAGCTCCTCTTGAATGAATGCACAAGAAATAGTTAGCAGAATATGAAATTAATAAAATTAGAAATCACTACATATTGTAGAATGGCCACGCTTAATAAAATAATTCTGCTTTCTTAATAGGTTGACCGTTTCTTTTAAGAATCCGTTATTAATGACGGTATTGCCTGGGAATTTAAACCTTTGCATGGGCAAATTTTGGGTTTAGCAAAACTGAAACAACTGCTTTAAAAGTGTCGTTAATATAAAAACATTTTCGCGTTAAGTAGTGGATTGTTGAGTTACTAAAGCCCAAAGTTGTGTCATGCATAGTATTGCAAGGTTTCCATTTAAGTGGTGTTGGTTGAGTCCGCTCCATTTTCTTGTTCACAACACGATTCCTCTTATCTGAGCTGCAATATAATGCAATATGAAGGTGTGCGGATTTTTCAATAGTCTTCGTCTAGTTTATTAACAAAAACTAACGCTGAATGCTCAATTACTGCTTTTCACAGGACATGCCCCTGTGAAAAAGCATCTTAACACAATTAGACTGCAGGAAGGAGACTGAAACAGCTCAGCAAGCTTTGGCTTGCAGGAGATACAAATCTTTTGGGAAATGCTTATAGAACCATAAGAAGTTTTATCCATACCGATTGCAACGCTGCACTCCTTTTTAAGGGATGCAACGGTAATGGATTGACTCTAAACGATACAAATAGCACAATAAGCCTCAGGCTGAAGTGCGCCCAGAAAAATTACGGAAATTTGTATCGCAAATGAAGAAGAAGAAGATGAACGCCGAATCCAATTAATATTCTAGATGGTGTGGAATACACGTAGGTCACTATCTTAACAAAGGGCTTCTGTAATAAAGGTACCTGTTTCTTCTACAAGTAAACCAGCTATCAGCGTGTGGAATACTCGAATGTCACCATCTTAACAAAGGGCTTCTGTAACAAAGGTACCTGTTTCTTCTACAAGGAACCAGCTATCAGCGTGTGGAATACTCGAATGTCACTATCTTAACAAAGGGCTTCTGTAACAAAGGTACATGTTTCTTCTACAAGCAAACCAGCTATCAGCGTGTGGAATACTCGAATGTCACTATCTTAACAAAGGGCTTCTGTAACAAAGGTACCCGTTTCTTCTACAAGTAAACCAGCTATCAGTGTGTGGAATACTCGAATGTCACCATCTTAACAAAGGGCTTCTGTAACAAAGGTACCTGTTTCTTCTACAAGTAAACCAGCTATCAGCGTGTGGAATACTCGAATGTCACCATCTTAACAAAGGGCTTCTGTAACAAAGGTACAAGTTTCTTCTACAAGTAAACCAGCTATCAGTGTGTGGAATACTCGAATGTCACCATCTTAACAAAGGGCTTCTGTAACAAAGGTACATGTTTCTTCTACAAGTAAACCAGCTATCAGCGTGTGGAATACTCGAATGTCACTATCTTAACAAAGGGCTTCTGTAACAAAGGTACCCGTTTCTTCTACAAGTAAACCAGCTATCAGCGTGTGGAATACTCGAATGTCACTATCTTAACAAAGGGCTTCTGTAACAAAGGTACCCGTTTCTTCTACAAGTAAACCAGCTATCAGCGTGTGGAATACTCGAATGTCACTATCTTAACAAAGGGCTTATGTAACAAAGGTACCTTTATCTTCTACAAGCAAACCAGCTATCAGCGTGTGGAATACTCGAATGTCACCATCTTAACAAAGGGCTTATGTAACAAAGGTACCTTTTTCTTCTACAAGCAAACCAGCTATCAGCGTGTGGAATACTCGAATGTTACCATCTCAACAAAGGGCTTTATGTAACAAAGGTACCTTTCCTTCTGCCAGCAGACCAGCCATCAGCGTGTGGAATACACGAATGTCGCTATCTTAAAAAAGGCCTTTTTCTTCTATCAACGTATGGAATACTCGAATGTCACTATCTTAACAAAGGGCTTATGCAACAAAGGTACCTTTTCCTTCTGCAAGTAGACCAGCCATCAGCGTGTGGAATACACGAATGTCGCTATCTTAAAAAATCTGATGTGTATCATTCACATGACTTTCTCTATATCCCTGCAACAAATTATTCTTAAAAAGCTTATACTTCTATTTACTTTATGCTAATCAGAAAAAATTAGCAGAAATAGTTTTATAACTTGCTTCCTTGTAAGTAGAAGCGAAATAAGGGAGTACCATAGGTTAAAGTGAAAGCCAAAAGCTGATTGCTCTGTGACTGATGTTCCTTTGTTTGTATGGACAGGAGTTGACAAATTCCTGTATGAGAAAGTATAAGTTTTTCAAAGCTAAAATCAAGAAATACGAATATCTCAAAAAACGATCAACTCCACGAAAAAAATGTGTTTAACATAAATTGTATGTTTTAACGTGCTCTACATTTTTTGTGGGTTAAGTTTTTGTCCATCTCTTACGGTTTAGTAGTTATGAAAAATTCATCACAGAATAAAGTAGTCTTCAGAGGCTGTTCCCAGAAAATTCAAGATAAATATTTCATTTGTCAGATAAATATGTTTAATATATGAAATTTTAATCAAAATCGTTAGAGCCATTTTTGAGAAAATCAAAATTTTCGAAAAAAGTTCCATGTAAAGTGTAGTTGGGGTGGGGGGATTTTTCTCAAAATCTTCGTGTCGCATCCCTGGAAGATACTAAACTTAAATACCAAGTTTGGTATTTTACCGACTTTTCGTTTTTGAGTTATCGTGTTCATAGACATACGAACAGACAGACATACATACACGCGCGCGCGCGCGCGGACCTTTTTATAAAAATGCTTTTTTTGTTACAGGGGACCCTAAAACATATATTTCCGGTGAAATCTCGGTATCGAATTTTTTGGTGGAGTGCAATACATTCTCTATAATCTATGTCCATAGTGAGTATAGAGAAAGTAAAAAGGCCTTTTTCTTCTATCAGCGTGTGGAATACACGAATATTGGTATCTTAAAAAATCTGATGTATTCCATTCACATGACTTTCTCTATATCACTGCAACAAATTATTCTATTTACTTCATCTAATGGAGCAAAAATTAGCAGAAACAGTCTTATTACTTGCTTCCTTGTTAGTAGAAGCGAAATAAGGGGGTACCATAGGTTAAAGTGATAGTCAAAAGCTGGTTGCTCTGCGACTGAAGTTTGTATGGACACGAACTCACAAAGTCCTGTATGAGAAAAGTATAAGTCTTTATAGCTGAAAAAAACACAAGAAATATCTCAAAAGAAATCAGCTCCACAAAAACATGTACATAACATAAATTGTGTGTTTAAAGTGCTCTACATTTTTGTATGGTAAGTTTTTGTCCATGTCTTACGGTTTAGCAGTTATGCAAAATTCCATAAAATTGACCGAGAATAAAGTAGTCTTCAGAGGCTATTCCCAGAAAATTCAAAATATACATTTGATTTGTCATGTAAATACCTTTAATACACGATATTTTAATCAAAATCGTTAGAGCCATTTTTAGTAAATCAAAATTTTCGAAAAAAGTTCCATGTAAAGGGTAGTTTGGGGTGGGGGATTTTTCTCAAAATCTTCGTGTCGCATCCCTGGAAGATACTAAACTTAAATACCAAGTTTGGTATTTTACCGACTTTTCGTTTTTGATTTATCGTGTTCACAGACACACGGCCACACACACACACGCACATGGACCTTTTTGAGAAAATGCTTTTTTTTATATAGGGGACCCTAAAATATATATTTCCGGTGGAGTGCAATACCTTCTCTATAAACTATGTACATAGTGCGTATAGAGAAAGTAAAAAGGACTTATGTAGCAAAGGTACCGTTTGTCTTCTGCAAGTAAAGCAGCTATCATGTGCATGTGGAATACACGTCACTATCTTAAGAAAGGGTTTATGTAACAGAGGTACCTTTTTTCTTCTTCAAGTATACCAGCTATCAGCGTGTAAACAAAAGAATTCAAAGTGTGGCTATGAAAGAGGAGAGAGTATACTACACGCTCCTCTTTAAGGCGCACCAGACACAAGACTAAACGTCTAATTTCAAACAATACAAGCATACATTGCTGTTCTTAGGTCGCATTCGGATTACTAATGCAAACAGACTGTTGTTCTGAAGCGACCTGAGCTAGTTTGCTCCGCAGTCCCTCGGGCGATCAAAGATACTATATACACAACAGGGCGACACGCGGCGCCAACCAATTAGCGACGGCAGCAGATCCGGGTTCAGCGAACAGACAATTACTGTTCATTACTTCTGCTTGTGTATCCAGCATAACACATAATTATATAAGGTTAATACGGTACTAGAATTAAACATTGCTTTTAAACTTTTCCGTACTCCTCTTTACAGAGAACGTCTCTTGATAATCGCAGTTTTCAGATACGGTTATGGCAAAGGAATTTCTTACATTTAGGTCCTGGTATGTAAACATCATTTTCTACATGCACTATGTGCATAGTGTATAGAGAAGGTATTACATTCCACCCAACAATTCTATACTAAGATTTCACCGGAATAACAAGATCCCCTGTATCATAAAAAGCATTTGCAGAAAACGGTCCGTGTATCTGTGAACACGATAACTCAAAAACGAAAAGGAGGTAAAATATTCAACTTGGTATTTAAGTTTAATATCTTCCAGGGATGCGACACGAAGATTTTGAGACAAATTCCCTCACCCCAAACTACCCTTTACATGGAAAAATGTTCGAAAATTGTAATTTTCTCAAAAGTGGCTTTAACGATTTTGATTAAAACATCGTGTATTAAAGATATTTATATGGAAAATAAAGTGTATATCTTGAATTTTCTGGAAATATCCTCTAAAGACCTCTTTAATCTGAATAAATTTTGCTAAATTTTGCATAACTGGTAAACCATAATAGACAGAAACTTACTGCACAAAAAATTCAGATCACGTCAAAACACCCAATTTATGTCATACCTATACATTTTTTCGTAGAATTGACCATTTATGAGTTATGCCTGTCTATTTATTAAGATTTAAAATAATCGAAACTTTTCTCACACGGAAAGTTGTAAACTCCTGGCCCTGTATAGAACGGATATGAACCACATGCAACCAACTTTTAGAAAATTTGTCTATCATTTGTGTATTCCTTTATTTCTTCTACTTACAAGGAAGCAAGTAATTAAGACAATTTCTGCTAATTATTATTTCGATTATCATAACGTAGATATTAGTATATGCTTTTTGTTACACAGATATAGAGAAAGTCATGTGAATGGAACACATCAGCTTTTTGTTTTACTTGCCATTCATGTAGTGGTAAAAGTTTGAATTGGTAACCTAGCCTACCCAGATATATTTTGTCTACTTATTTCTTGCACCATAAGCATGAACTATATTAAACCCTGTTTATAATTGTAGAAATGGAAATGCGAAAACCTATGTGAATGTTTATTTCCTTTTTATTAATTGATCCTTACTTAAGATTTAATTGCAGCTACTAGTTATTCATTTTAAGGTCAACAACACGGTATAATCGATCACCAATTCGCTATCAAAATTAACGTTGGCGACTAGTGTTGGAACCACTATGTTCAACAGGTGGTGTTAATCAATTTATTTTGCTTGTTTTATTATTATAACTTCATTCGCCATTACTCTGTAAGTGCAATGTACAATCTCAAAAGACTTCAGAATACAAGCAAACTTTTCCTCGATCTACAATAACGCAGTTACCTCAATGTTTTATATTATATTTTAACATCGTCTATTCTGGTAGGTCTTTTTGGATGATGGATGAATGAAATAATGATTTGTACACGTCGATAGCTAGTTTACTTGCAGAAAAATAATTATAGGTGAATAAAATAATTATTAGTTAATATGTAGCAAATTAATATTACTAGAGCAATTTTTAGATTGATAAAGTAATGAAACAATTTATTCATGAAAAGGAATAAAATATTAAGGTTGAAGATGTAATGGCTTGACTTAAAATATATTTTAATGAGTCTTTTTGGAAAATGTATTTTTGTTAGAAGATAGCAATGGAATAAAAGGGAGTAAATTTATTTCTAAACCTATTCATGCTAGACGAAATGATGCTGAAATGAGCCCAAATTAACTTAAAGTTATCTATATACTTTTCTCAGGATAATGGAAGAAATCTTATTCGAAAAAAAAAACTTATTTGGTTAAATCAACCTCACCAAGATTCCAGCTTTGGATCTCTTACATTGAGGCGAAACGCTAACTCCGCACCACAGGGGCGAGCTTGCTGAATTTTTATCGCAGTATGCTATGACATGCTCCAACCAGAACCGATCACAGTTGCTGTCGATGTCTCAATATAAAACATTTTGTACTTCTTTAGATTTTCTTACAGTGCATAGAATTAACAGCAATAAAAATCCAAAACACACAAATCATCTGTTGTCCTTACAAAAGTAGTTAAGCTATGAAAACTTCAGATGTGGTTGGTGCTTATCTAGAAACCATGAGAATGTTTGGTATGGAAATTAATCTTTCACAGATTTATCTTTAGTTTGTATGCAGGGAAATATAATGGAGAACTAGAGAATGAATTACTGGATATTCTGTATTTCTGTGCTTATGAAGCTTCTAAACGGGATAACGGCATATTTTATTTTGAGATTAAACTTCAGGTGATGGACTTTAAACACTCGTCCATGTGGTATATTCCAGTGCACATCGTCCTATATTTTCGTTGAAAGAAGTAGTCACTGCAAGGATTTAAAGATATTACGTGACTTGTTTGCACTGATTAGTACGACTCCATTGGAAGAACGTTTAACTGCCGAGTTTGGCGAAAGGAAACTAAACTAGAACAGCATTTCAGAACACGCCTCACGTATATTTCCTCCAATCCTGCTCGTTCGTTAATGGCTGGCGCCATCTGTTGTAGTTCTTTTTTATTCCACTCGCCCATCGTGCCATTTGTGGATCTCTATGCCGATCTTTATAGCTCACACAATTTAGAGGCTTAAAGGAAGCATGGAGACTGACATATAACAATGCTTGGCAATTTTATAGACCTTATAGTATTGCAGGCATTGATCCTGGAAGACACGTACTGCATCTACATATATGATAAGACATTGGCCTGAATTTACTAAGAAAGAACATGGACGCAGAGGGAACCTAAAACATAAAGTATCTTGTAAAATTAGGAATGTGCAGGTGTAGAAGAAAGGAAGTGATTAATTATTCTTAACTGCAATTTATTGCAATATACACATTTCGCAAACAAACTTTTAAGTTACCCTCAGTGAAATTTCGTCAAAATTAATATAAATTAAAGATAGTTTTTATAGCCATAAACCCTCTGCTTTAATAAAATACTATAATTTATACTCTCAGAGTGTTTTGAACCTTTACACGTGATTACGTGTATGTACTCACTTTGGCGAATTAAAAATATTCCACACGATGTAGTTTGTAACCACTCTATCTATCCAACTCCTGTCCTACACGCGCCTTGTGTGAAAAACAATTAAATTAACAATAATTTACCCGATAGTTGGCTAAACTATTAAGCCTGGGTCTTAAAGTACTAACGACATGTAGGTTACCAATGGGGTGTGTCATCTCAAAATAAATTGAGATCATCATGCTAGTCAGTTGAGAAATGTAATGCTCTACCAGTATGTTGCCATGTTAGCTCATTGGCTAGATCAATCGATTTTAGACCAGGAGATCCTTGGCTCAAATTGCAGCTATGGCGTTGAATTTTTCAGTCTGACCCCACCTATCCAACTCCTGTCCTTGGGAGAAAAAACAATTAAATTAATATTAATTTACCTTATGACCGGGAATTATAAGGTAGACCGGGAATTATAGTATAGCAAGTTGCCATTGGGGTATGTCATCTCAAAATAATTTGAGACCATTCTGTGGTTTACCAGAAAACATGCAAGTCAGTTGAGAAATATAATTCCTGGCGGCATGTTGCCTTGATGGTCCAATGTTTAAAGCAATCTGTTATAGACCAGGAGATCCATGGCTCAAATCCCGGCTATGGCGCTGAATTTTTCAATCTGACACTACTATCCAACTCTTGTTCTACACACGGCTTGTGTGAAAAAAAAATTAAATTAGCACTCTTGCACAGGTTTTTTGAGTAAAAAATCAAGAGAGAATGAACACAATAAATATTACGTGTTCCATCTATATGATTTTCTCTACCTACTCTACAAACTTCTTATAAAGATTTATTCCTCTTTTACTTCATGCTATATCTCGATTAGAAGGATGATCTTATTACTTAGTTCCTTATAAGTAGAAGGGAAATACTGAAATATACGAAGTCAAATGACCAGGAGTAAAACAAAAGAAACACGAACTACTTCCTGTTTTAGAAGCCTAAATATTTTAAAATTCAAACCAATCAAAAACTATCTCAAAAACGGTTAGCTCCATAGTGAAAAAGTAAGGGACATATCTACATTTTTTGTGGGGTATGTTTTTTTCTAAGTCTTACTGGTTACCGTTGATTCAAAAGTCATTCAGAATTAACGGGACTTTAGAGGCTATTTCTTGGAAATTCAACATAATACATTTTATGAGCAATCTAATATCTATGATAAACGATTTTTGAGTAATCAAATTTCTGAATTTTCCCATCTAAAGGATGGGGATGGTTTGGGATGATGGGATTATCTTAAGAATCTTCGTGTTGCATTCCTGGAGGATAATAAACTTAAATACCAAGTTTGGTATTTAATGAATATTTCTTTTTTGACGCTGTCAGCACAAATAAACACACACGCACTGATCTTTTTTTTTTTTTTTTTTTTCTGAAAATGCTTTTGTGATTCAGGGAGTCTTATATATTTCCCGTGAAATCACATTGTATATCCATTCTATATACGTGCTGAAGAAAGTAAAATGAAAGGTTGTGTTTACTGCTTTAAAATTGTTTTAAGATATAATTAACTCGATCACTGACCATAAAATACAGTATTTGTATTTAAAGATTTTAATTTTTTTCTGAAACAAATGCGAAAAACGTTCTATATGCTAATTCTTGTTTTGGCATAAAATAATATAGAAGTCATTTTGGTTTTTCAAAATTACGATTTCTAGGACATATACAGAACCTAATTAATTAGCACATTAAAAAAATTATATGTTTGCTCAAAAAGAATTGAATAAACTGAGTGAGATTTAAAACACACTCATAATTGTGGTAGACGACAAAGTTTAGGGAACATTGAGCTAAAAACAACAAGATTTAGAAGGTTTGCCTGTTGGTGCCCTTTCAACCGTAAAAAGGAACGGTTTATACATTTTAGTAAGAATGATATACTTTACAAACAAATATTTATATCCAGATGAAACAAATATTTAGTGACCATAACAATTTAAATGTTAATTAAAGCAATTGCGTTATTGTCCACCCTATTCTTGTGCGTACAACCACAGCTGGTCATTGTGCAAACATTAAACGCATTACCTTCTAATTGGATGAAGCATTTATGATGCCAGAATTACGTCTAACGCAGATTTCTGATCCTCATATTCATGCCTAAGTTCTATAGCAGTGTAAATCAATGCAATAAGTATGATTAAAATTATAATAGCTGTGTTGTACTTATTATCTATTATAAGGGGCACGGAGTGTATGAAAGAGCAGGCTGAGGGAATTGGAGCATATCCTCCTATATTCCTTACTGAGAAAAGTCATGCTCTCGGTCTGCACAGAGGATTCAGTTTGCTAAAAGATCCATAGGAAACTTGCACGTAATTTCTGGTATCTAAGCCAGAATGAGTACAACTGAAGACACTATTTATCACTAATTGGTAGCTTTGTTGCAGTTTTTGATTATCACAGAGGGTGTATAGCATTTTCTTGTTAAGCAAAATAACCTTTCTGATAATATTTATTGTAGTCCATGCAACTTTATACATCGTACTATCCGTTAACTTGTGCACCTCCCTTTCCCTTTAGCTCTGTCCATTTTGAAGTGCATTGCTAATTCTTACAAGCATAAAACTATTAAAGTAATTATATTTTAATGTGACGCAAATTTCTTTTGTTTTAGGTAAGCTCCAATTCGGGAAAAAGCGTGATATGCTATGTAGCAGAGTATGTAAGTTATAAATTGATATATTATATAATTGATTTATAAGTATAATTTATCTTTTGTAGGTAATACCATGAGAGCCTTTCAATATATCGATAATTTCATAATTTTGAGCTTAGTGACGAAAAGAATGATTTTTATTTATAGATCTGCCGCTTTATAGGACTATTTCATGACTAAATAATAAAAAAGAATAAATATAATATAAAAAACAAGGTACAGTGAAATAACCGGTCAAAAGGTACGTTAAA
The DNA here is from genome assembly GCA_030762935.1 of Hymenopus coronatus. Taxonomy (NCBI): domain Eukaryota; kingdom Metazoa; phylum Arthropoda; class Insecta; order Mantodea; family Hymenopodidae; genus Hymenopus; species Hymenopus coronatus. Next base: position 75,780,151 of record CM060890.1, read on the forward strand.
AAAATAAGTGATCAGAAAATTGCTCAGTACACTAGTTTGGCTAGTTTTGGATTCAAGGAAAATTCAAGAAGGTGCAAAAACCATCCAGTTAATACGTGAATGAAATCACACAACATTATTGTTTTGAACACGTAATTGTATTGTTTGTTTCACTGAGAGTGGTCGAGTAAGTGTGATGGAAGTGATTAACTATAGGAATGTAGACTGATGTGCAAAATCTAAGAACTAAAGTAATCTTCACATGCTGTGCCACAGCAAAGTAACATAGCTCAATGAAACTTGAACCAAACGCTGGCTATTGCTACAGCATGGTAAGGCAACTAAACGAAATATACAATGAAACGAACAGAAATGACACTTGCTTTATGCATAGAACATTACACACCAGCACACACTAAAGTCTCTAAGACATATGATGATCCTCTAGATTTTCCAACATAGAGAGACGTGATGTTTAGAAGGATGTATGATCACCACGGACAACAATGCATACTCTGTATCGTGCTCCCATGCTGACCTAACAAAAGTGTTCAAATTCCTTTTTGATCTTCGTAATTGGAACATTATAATTGAATTATATCATTCAATCCTAGTATTCCAGACATTATTATTCATCTTTGTTCTCTTAACTTATACTTGGTAAGGAGATTGGTAAGTGGTTCCTGTAGTAGGGTGTTCCACTCCTCTACCAGTGCTGTTGGATGGCTGTTATCGCAGGTGAGCGTGCTACAATGTGTCTCCTCAAGGCATTCCACAGGTGTGCAATGACATTTTAATCGGGGGAACGGGTAGAATAGTCCATTCGTCGAATACTATCTCGTTTCAAGAGATATTCTCCCTGCACTGTTCCATGCGGTTACTCATTGTCATCTATAAAAATGAAGTCAGGACTACTGCGCCCCTGAAAAGACGCACATGGGCAAGGAGTACAGTATTACAATAGCATTATCAGTTAGCGTATTCAAAGATTTGGCGGTCGGCATGTCTATGCAAAGCAAAGCCTCTCCACACTATAACAACCGGGCCACCAAAACGATCATCTTCAAGGATATTTATGGATGTGTGTTCACCTCTCGCCAATTAGGCTACATCCAAGATCTCTACTGAAACTGAATTTGCTTTCATCCGAGAAGAGGATGCAACTCCATTCCTCGTTGATCCAAGTTTGATGCTCTTGGGAACATTGCAAACGATGCCTCTGATGTGCCTGGGTATCAATGGAACACAATATACCCACTGTTTGACATGGATCCTTTCTTTCTCGTTGCACAATGTAGTATTCACCTGCTGCTGTAGTTGATGGTGGACCACCTCTTCACCATGGGACAGTAGTGCTAGTAGTTTGGAAGGCTCCCCGTTCAGGTTAAGTAATGCTGTAAACAATACCAAACTTCTGGGCAACTTCTGGGCAATTGTCGTCACATTTCTCCTTCTTCCAGTTTCCCAACGATTCTTTCCCTGTGACGTCATTCGAGTGTTGTCTATGGCCCATGTTGTAAAGGAGAACACGACTACAGTGCACCGTAACAATTCGCTGATTGCCAAACACTGTCTTGTCCTGTTTCTTCAACTGCCCATGTTGCAGAACCAGGCCCATTTGGCGCTACAGCCTCGCTACGCTCACGCCATGAGACGTCCAGCTTTCTGCGTACGTGTGAGAGACCTCTGGCAACATGTTTCTGCACTTTCATTCATTTCGACCACGACAATACAATTAATGAATTAATGCGTTTATGCTCCGCCAAGACTAACTGTAGTAATTATACATCTAGTAGCTGCAGTTTTATGGGCCCTGTTAAAGCACAACACATCATTAAATTGCAGGTTTCCAACAATCAGTAGATCCACATGTAACAATCCATACTTTCGCGTTTGCGCTACCAGATACCAGCTGTTGAAAGCGCAACTGTTAATTATTCTCTACATTCCGTCGAAGAACAACAAGCGTAAGCTTAGAAAAACTAAATTGTCGTATTCGAGTGACAGTAAGATACAACCTGTGCCGTCGGAAATTTCTAAAAGGAACCGATGTGAATAGTACGTTATTGTCACAAAAATAAGAAACATGTACGACAATTACTATGTACAATTCATGGATTTGAGAAAAACAAATGCATAATCTCATTTTCAGAAGATGTATTTCTGGTATACGTTCGTAGATTTGCAAAACATGAAACCATAGACCTTTTTGCCATACGTCTCTTATTTTGAAATGCACATCCAATATAAGTTTATACCCTGTTGCTTTCTTCTTGGTTAACGAATGTCAAAATAATTTTATTTAAGGTTCTTTTGACATATTTGGTACCACTGTGCCTGCTACACCTAACTTACTCTGATCTGGTAAACAAGTTCACACATGTGCCACGTACGATAGCACAATAGGCCACAGTGCAGCTGGAACAACAGAATTAAGCTAATCGTTGGGCATAATTAACTCCGGACCCAGTTAAACAGGCTGGAGCATGACTCTAGCTACAAGGATTTGCACTGTGGAAATTGGATAAGGAGCATCTGCTCTTTCATTGCCTGCTTTACTATCGGAGCATCCAAAAGGCTCATTTGTTACACACCCATGACTTTCTCTATACTGTTTTCTAAAACTATTGTTACAAAAACTTGCTAATTGAAATAAACTTAGATAAAGCAATGATATTCCAAACTGGATCACAGTGGAATTAGTTTGAAATTCCAAAGACACTATTTATGTACACGAGAAGAGAAGAGAAACCACAGAAATGGTAACTTCCTACCAACAATAATCACAATGTTAATAATTAAATTATATAAAAGTGTATCTTGGGAATAGTGCATAAATAATTTGACATACATTTTCCATTATTGACACACAGATTTTCTTATATAGTACGATTTTCGTTATCTTTTACGGTTTAAGAATTATACGAAAGTCACTCAGAATGAAGAAGGCTTTATAGGATACTCCCAGAAAAATTTAAGATATATACCTTGTTAACTAAGTATCTTAAATATGTTGTATTTAAATAAATATGTTAATAAATTTTGAGACAGTAGAAAATACGGACTATTTCTCCATGTAAATGTTAATTTTAAATAGAGGATTTATTGAATACCTTCATATCACATCTTTGGAAGACGCTGAACATGAATTAAATTTCATTTTTATGGACACTTGAATTTTATTCACAGATAGCCATGCAGGTAGAATTTTCTGCAAATATTTCTTTTAAAATAGGGACCTCAAAACGCGTATTTTCATGAATCTTGACATCGAACTTTTGGGGGGATACAATACTTTCTCTAGCACGTACTAAAGAAAGATGCAAACACGCAATAACATACATATATACACAAGCTTTGGAAGAACTATGGAAAAATAAGAATTTTATAAGACGCTGCACAAGGATTCAACCTGTGGAAACCTAAACTATCACAATGGATATTGCGAAAATAGCTTTTGTTATAAAAGACATACAAACTACATATTTCAATATTCTCCGCACTCTTTTGTAATAAGATTTTCTATATATGTTATGGTTTACAGCTATACAGTGCTCTAGAAACATCTTTAGAGTGCAGACTATTTAGCAGTCATATATTACTTTAAATCAAATACACTACAGCCATTGTTGAGAAAATAAAACATTCAGTAAAAGGCAGCTTATGGTAAAAAGCTTGAAAACTATCGTGTCTTATTGTTGGCAAATACTGAACTTAAACAGAATGTTTAGAGTTTATCAGCTTTTAGTTTAATTTTTGCGGATACATCGTATGGCGTCAACCTTAAGATCATGTGGACATCAAAGTGCATTTAATCGTGCTGGAGTATTTTACGGACAATGTTCAGAAATCTGTGGTGCTAACCACAGATTTATACTTATTGTAATTGAATCTACTTTGAAAATTAAAATCGAATTTTTGGGTTAGTACAGCACCTGCTTACTTTATATATTATAGGTAAATGAAGAGAGGAAACATTTCTTACGTTTTCCATAGAGACTTTCTCTACATTCCAGTAAGAAATTATTGTCCTATCTACTTCATGCTAATCGAGATAAACATTAGCAGAAATTATATTATTATTTGTTCTTATAAGTAGAAGGGAAACAAGGGAATACACTAGGCTATAGTGATAGTTAATTTTTTTTAAAGCTGAGAGATAGACATTACCAGAAATTATTTTATTATTTTCTTTCTTGTACGTAGAAATTAAATAAGATAATATATTAGGATAAAGCGATATTAAAATCTTCTAAAAGCTGGTTACCATGGTTAAAGTCAATTTCTTTGCATGCTCTGGAGCTGACAAATTCCCGTATGTTAAAATTTTAAATATTTTAAAACTGGAACTAAATACAAAGAATCTCTATCAACTTCCGGATAAGTGTAAAAATATAAATTCTGTGCCTCAACAAGATCTGCATTCCTAATGTTCTGAACCTACAGTTTCTTAAGTGAAAGCCCCCGATATGACCATTGATGTTAACGGGGGCTATACAAATGAAGCAATATAAAAATAAATAAAAAAAGATCTGCATTTTTTCAGTGGTATTTATCCTTATCTTACGGTTGACCAGTTATGCAAAATTCAGCAAAATTCTATCCAGATTGAAGAGATCTTCAGAGGCTATTTCCAGAAAATTCAGAATATACATTTTATTTGTTATGTATATACCTTTAATATACGGTATTTTAATAAAAGTCGTTAAAGCAGTTTTGAGAAAATAAAAGTTTCGAATTTTTTTCCGTGTAAAGAAAACTTTTGAGTGAGGAGATTTTCCTCAAAATCTTCGTGTCGCATCCTTGGAAGATACTAAACTTAAATACCAAGTTTGGTATTTTATGAATTTTTCTGTTTTGAGTTATCGTGTTAACAGGCACATGAACAGACAAACATAGAGAGCAAGGACCTTTATCTTAAACTTTATTTTTTGTACAGGGGATCGTAAAACGTGTATTTCCGATAACATCGCGGTATAGAATTTTTGCATGGGGTACAATACTTTTTCTATCTACGTACCATGCACTATGAAGTGAAAGTAAGAATGTTTTTATACAGGGGACCCTAAAACATGTATTTCCGGTGATATCCCGTAATCGAATTTTTGGGTGGAGTGTAATATCTTCTCTACCTAAGCATCATGTAGTATGTAGTGGAAGTAAAAGGTGTTTTGCCTATTGAAGTTCAGAAGGGGAGATTTCCCCATTGATCACTGACAGTAAATGGTTATATTAACATAAAATAAAATGGCAACTTGAAAAAAAAAAATCAGAGAAAAGAATGTTTCAGAAAAGGTAGCATAGTATTATTTTCGTTCATAAAATTTACTTTCCTTCCTGTAGCAATAATGTAGAATCTTACCAGCGTGATCGAGAAGACCGCGATAAGAGATGGTACTAAAGGAAGAAAGGGTGGCGTAATACGCCAGCAAAAGCCAGGCATCAATAAGAGTTTATATTGACAACAAGAAAAGTCCTTCGTGCTGGAACTTCCACTCCCACATCGGCTGTGGTCAGCACACCCGCTGTTATTTACAGTTATCGAGTTTGATTCCGTATCTACGGCAATTTATTCTTGATTAGGAGAGTTCTCTCAGTGATGGTCTTAGATTTAGGTCCTTCATATAATTTAGAACTCATCCAGTGTTTCTCTCCTCTCGTCCAATTAATACACGGATCAATTCCTCTGCGTCAAAGAAGGCTTGAGGGTCATTCACATCGAAAATCAAACGTAAACGTAGAAGAAGCTTGTAGCTAATATTTATGTATAGGCCCCATCACGATGGGTACATTTACACTGACGTAGACATAACCGCAGTATGTTAATATAGAAGGTTGCAAACACCAAGCTTTTGCGTCAAAGTTAACATGCAACATAGGAATCAACCAATGAGAACCACGGCTCGATGTGTTATTAAAATGGATTCACTTTATGATTTTCTCTCATTTCGCTTAGTAGATTATGAAAATCTCCTCCGTTAATTCGTTTTTGATGAATCCACTATCATCTACGACGAGACAACCGTTCTTTAAGATATAAAACACCAAACAAATTGGCTACTCTATTTTGCATATATGCACGAATTTCCGCACTCTCGTCTCTGCCGACCATTTTAGTTTGTCACTGAGATTGCTTATGGTGTACTTAATTCTGCGTCTTTATTCTAAACCAATGCGTCTATGGTTAATTTTCAATGTGAATGCCCCTTTATAGGCCAAGACACATCGAATAAAGCATTTTCATTAGCCTCATGCAAATGGTTTGGAAACACTTCAGAATATCTTATAATTACTCCAAGTAATTAAGAGAACATAGAAGAATGGCTCAGATGCCAAAGATTTTGGCGCACATTCTAGAGGTTCTGGATTCAAGCTCTGAGGGCCGACCAATTTAACTCTTTTCAGTGGCTCCCTCAATAGCTAAAGTAAATACCGAATTACATATTTAATACGACGATATATAGTTCCACCTTAGGTCTGAAAGAACATTATAAATGAAACACAGTAGGTACATATACTACTGATTATTCGTGTGCGAATTATTCGTATTATTATTGGGGGCCTCAAACATTTTAATGTCAACACACGTGTTTTTCGTTTCTTAGCAGTCTCCTTCACAAATTTCTTTTAGCTTGCTTCTGATTAACATAAAAAAACTGAATTTGTTTTTAATTTACACGAAAGAAGCAGGACGATAACAATGGAAACGATACGGTGTCATGTGGTGATCGTTTAAACAATGCAAATGATACTGTCGCGCGGCAGGTTCTTTGTTGCTGTTTACTAAAGGAAAACAATACCTATGATTTGAAGTAGAATAAACTTTTGAACAAAAAATATTTCCTATGTGCATAGTATGTTGTTCCTTAAAACAATTAAATTATGGATATCTTGATTATTCTTGTTTTTCGATTCCTTCTTCCCCACATTAGCCCGGATAATCATAAGTATACTTAAATGGTATAGAACTTGCAGTCTACCCACAGAAATGAAAGCAGTTAGAGATATCTTCTAACACGTAGTTAAAGCGATGTAAAATTGCTAGGATTTTAAAACAGAAGCCAGTCCAAATAATGGTAGAATATAAGTACTGTATAATCGAAGAGTGTACTTCCAGTAAACTAAATAATCTAAAACTGTTAAATAAGTAACATTATAAATTAACAGTTATTAAATTGCAGAAGCAAAGCGAGATGAACACAATATAATGGATCCTGCTTTCAGAAAATACTCTCTTCCGTTAAATTAGTGAAATTGCCTACGAAACTAATAATGTTGTTACGAGTACATTGAAAGAAATGTAAAATAAATTTTTGGGGCAGAACAACATACCAAATGGTAGATATTACAATAAATAGTTCATATGTGGGATAGTATGTGGAAATTGGGATAGAAACGGATGTCCTGACCTAGGAGAAACTCATTTGAATTAAGTTTTGTGGCCTACCGCATGGTAATAATTAAATTATACCAAACATATTTCTAGAACAGTATTTATATATTGAATCAGACACTATATTAATTAAAATATATGAAAAAAGGAAACTGTTCAGGTAATATCAATTTCTGACCATATTCAGAGAACAATGAAAGATTTATTAAACATAAAATTAAGCACAAAATACGAAATAGTTGCCATTTTGTCTCGAAATATTAATGCAACTTTTTATTTTATCTGTAACATATAATTTGCATAATGAATGAATGGTATTGTAGGTATTCCATCTAGAAATTCAATAACGAAATTGAACCAGAAATATGTCTTTTGAATCCCTGAATCCCTCCTCCCCAAAAAAAATCAGAAAAAAAAATTCCCGTGTCTGCATATATGTTTGCGTCTGTAAGCAGCATAACTAAAACGAAAGGTCGGTTAAATATAAATGTTGTATTTATGTTCAGCATCTTTCAATGGAAAATATAAAATCACGGCTATTTAATGTACATGTCAAAAGCGCAGCTGATGACAACCCCAATCTCAATTGACGAAAAAACACTACTATATGTAACTGAATATACACACTTAGACAACTATTTCATAAAACACTGGTCAGAAAACGACTTGGAAATAGCTTTGTTCATATTCCTAGACCAGTCACCAAGCAGAGGACACATATTCGACACCCTAATGACTGCGTCTACCTAACACGAGTGTAGCTGAGGAAGAAGTAACGGAAAATTCTAGGAATAACATGGAGGGAGAGAGTTCCGAGTCACTATCCCGACCGTCACACAAAGCGCCACCAGACTGAAGTGGAAATTGGGAGGACACATCCGTATTTGCAGGACGAGATATGGACGTACAATGCCATCATATGGGACCCGCGTTTGCGAATGTGCTACAGAGGCAAACTTCTTCACAACACATACAAATCAACAATGGTCGATGACAGGTGGATGCAGTCTCAATTTACAACAAATACATTGGTAGAACCACCATACAGGACAACTGACAGTGGAAGTAGCGAAGTTTGTACTATGTGATCAAATAGGACAACTCAAAAAATGCATATAGTGACTCAAATATAATTTGTACTGTAAAGTGTAAAAAAGTTAATACAATACATTGCAATAATTTTAAAAAGAGACAGTGCAAACGAAGAACGCATTGGACAATAGAATATTACACTAGTGAGCTAGAGCTACCCTCTAGCAGGAAGCCTTTGCCCTTTGTGGGACAAAGAGCCTATACTACTATTACCATTACTATTATCATTATAATATTCATCATCATTGTTATTACCTTCCAAGAATGCCACGCGGAAATATTCAGGAAAATGATTCCACCCCAAACTCCCTTTACATGAAAGATTTTCCGAAATTTTCGCTTTTTTTCTAAAATGACTAACGATTTTCATTAAAATGCCAAATATTATACATATATATAGAAAAAAAGCGAAAATTTCGGAAAAGCTTATATATATACATGTATATCTTGAATTTTCTGAAAATAGCCTTTAAAACCCACTTCTTTCTGGATGAGTTTTGAATAACTGATGAACCGTAGGAGATAGACAAACTTGTAGGGCACAAAAAAGTAGATGTATTAAAACACACAATTTATGACATTTTTGTGGAGTTTTACTTTTGGTTTAATTTTTTCTCAAACGATAGTATGTAATTCCTTTATTTTTATTTATTATTTTTTTGTATGTATTCAAGCAAGGAGAACGGAATTTTAATGTCATCACACAGGATTCAGATTTTAAAAGATTTGACTATTTCTTTAGCTTAGTGTTTCCCCTAAGCACCCTAATGATTGTCTCAATTATCATGAAGTAGTAGAAGAATAATCTTTTATAAGAATAGTTTTTTGCATAAATGTGAAGAAGACAATATGAATTGAACAGCTCTAGTGTTTAACGTTTATAGAATACGGTACCACAGTAATGGACCCTAATGATGTGTATACGAATTAATATGTAAGAAAGGAAGTTTGGTTAGGACATTTCAATATTGTTACTTCCCCTGCATTTGCCAAACCTGTGAAAACCTCAGTTAGCAAGGATTGTTACGAGTTTGTGCTTTAATGACCTCTGCAGCCGGTGTAGGTCCCAAGGAATGTGCTTAGCTATCGAAATATTACAATCTTAAACAGGGGATATTTAATTGAAATTAAATAAGTTATTAATATAGAAATACTTCTAATATACATATATCAGTATACATGAAGCCTTGAGTTCTCGGTGTAAAAATACCGATAAAATTACACAAGTTCCTTTTGGATAAGAAAGAGAACAAACTAATCAAATAGTAAATATCTTTATGACATACAGGCATTTGAACAGTCACTGTTCAAATGGCCTGGTACAAAAAACAGGAAAAGATGCGACAAAGTTAGTATTTTAAAAATCGTGTTAACCGCAAACATTTATTTACATGCTAACTTTTCGGTTATGCTTATGTGTAAAATAGCGTTACTTTAGGTTCACAAGTAACAGGCTACTAAAGATACACAAAAATCACTGAAAGGCAGAAACCCCCCACATAAAACAAAGATAAACACAAAGCATGTGAGCTAAGTTTACAAAGGAGAGGAAAGCAAAGCTGTATTGATTGAGACGTGGGAATCCGACTGGAGGAACTGTTTTGAGATCCATCATGTGAAAGTTCAGTTTTCATAGCAAGTAAAACAAGACACATAGACATTGCTCACTGGCAGGAAGCGCAGCTGCGGTTGCCATATTACCTTAACTAGTCTTTCTCACATAATTTTTCCCTTTCTCTTTTACCTCTTCAGTCACCATCTCTACTTCTGTAAAAGGAAATATTTTAACGTTATGTAGCAACCTGCATATCAGTTGAGTTTCGATATCAATCAAACCTAATATAACGACCGCACCGACCGACTGCATGTGAGATTTGTGGTGGACAAAGCAGCGAAGGTGCGAGTTTTCTCCGGGTTCTCCGGTTTCCTTCACCATCGTATTCCACCGGTGCTCCATCTTCGTTCCATCTTTCATCAGTGTCATCGCCTGCGGTACCACAAGTAGTAAAAGCGGGCGTTATAAGCTACCCCCCCCTCCAAAAAAGAAACCTAATATAGTTGTACGTAAACTTACTAAAGCAACCTAAAGCTTTAAAAGAATCCTCAAGGTCGAACTTGAGCTACATATAATGTTTTAGGAGGAGGGGTATTTGTTTCACTTTCTCCACGCACTCTGAAAACCACCACCAACACCACCACCACCACAACCTCATATATTGTAATTTCCTTAAATAAATTGTCGAATTCTCTATTCTGTAAATACGAGCAGGAACATCAACTTTTAGGGCATTAAATTAATGTTTGTATCTATCACAAGGAACCAAACGTTCTCAGCAATTGTTCAGTTCTGCTGCACTGTAGCTTGTTTACCTCAATGTTACTTTGTTTAATAATATTAACATCGTGTTAACATTTTTCCATCGCAATGGTATTCAAGTTACATTAAAGTAGCAATTCCAACCGCTCTTGTGGTACTGCGAAAGTCCTTGCGTCACTACTGGAGTGTCATTAACAGGTGCAGAATGTTCAAGCACTAAAGCCAGGTCCAAAATAAAATAGGTTGCACTATTATTGGACTTTGCACAGTGACAAAGCTGGTGGCTCGCATCAGAAGGTACTAGGTTCGATCCAGGTGTCCGCTCACTAACTCATAAGTTGTTCGTGGTTTCTCCGAGTCCAGTTAATTATATTCAACCAAATCTTTCCTGTCCATCCTTTTCTGTACCTATCACTTCACTGCCATCGTTTTACGCTGAAAAAAGAGACAACGGTGTTTGACAAGATGAGGCAAGGCGGTTGCTGTGCACTCTGTAAAGGGTTCTTCCATGGCGCTGTTGCGGACCCACCTTGGGCTACTTTTGGGAGGGCGCCGGCGTCGTATGCGATTCTTCTGGAAACGTTACGGATCCTGCCCGTGCATCGTCATCCGGATTTGGTCGCCCTGGGTCTCTCCTCTCGTTCTTCATCCCCAGGGTCGCATAAGCCGCAATGAGCCACGATGTCCAACGTTCGGAGCTCAGCCCAAGTGACTAATGAAACAATTCCCAATCCCTGATATATCTGGTAGCATAACAGACCATCCACGACCCCGTTTTACCTGACCTCAGGGACCTTTGGCCGCTATTTTACTAGCTCTACCTTATCCAGTTTTCTCGGTCAGTTCACAAAATTCTCTTGTTACTTCACTAAGGCGATCCAGTTTAAATTTTAACGTCACTTCAACTAGGTCTCATTGCCGAATCGCTTTCTTCACAATTTCTTTACAACGTAGCGTCGTACAGTCTTTATGTTGAATATGGAAGAGGTGAATTTGCATCAATTTTTAAAGAGAATATTCTAGATGCAGTATTTTTGCGGATGGTTCACAAGATGTCTCTAATTTTCTGCAGAAATACTGACTGTACGTCTCAGTAGTCGCCACAAACTCATTCGCAGAACGTTCTTGATATCGCATCATAAAGGGACCTAGTAACTCACTAAATTACCTTCAAGAACTCCCCTTTCTAAAGGTATCGAAATTTCCACAAAATATTCCAATTCCATCCCAAACAACAATTCTTCATTTAGTTGCCATGAAGAATTGAAAACACTCATTGGAAAGAAATAAGTTACATAATAAAGAATTTGTCATTTGCATTTATAGTTTTCTATCATTTTATATCATAATTTGAGTGTCTTGGAGGCGGGGAGAAAGGGAACTACCAGAAGATTCTGGTTATCTGATGATAGCAGTAGTTGTGTACACACTGGTTGGGAACGCTACTTATCTCTATTTATGTTACAACTATTCGGCACTGTTCTCTCGAACCTAGGACAACAGCAGTTTCTTCAGAATATAAGAAGTGATTTCTGCTAAATGTAAAAGTTTGCATAAAGTAATTAAATTACTCAGTATGGACCTTGCACATCCAAGAAACAAAAGCACATGTAATTATTTATACAAAAAGTCAGCTATTGCTATTAATGAACTTAAGCAAAAAAAAGAGAGTAAACTTCCTCATTTTTCAAGTACATTTATTAGACGACACACGAACATAAGCCTCAACACAGAGAACAATTAACAATTTGATTAATAATTAATTTAACATACCACAATTAATGATTTGAAAAGGTCTACTGCTGCCAAAAAATGTATTACTTTAATGATACTGAAAATGTTCCTGTATTAATCTCTAGTGTGCATAAAAGTCAAGAAGAATGAAGAGAATTCGAAGTTACTTACCAAGTACTTAGTAACTACAGTTTATAAGAACATATATAAATATTTGAAATCTCCGACTTTCATTCACAAACTCGATTTTAAAGTTGTTTATTGAAAAAGAGGGACAAACATAGATGAAGTTATACTATGAACATTTTTTATGAGAGAATGAATATTAATAATTTATGTTTTTGAGGAGATCTAAATTGCAATTTGAGATTAATATAGTACTTTCTTAGATGAATGAATAGAAAATAAATTATTTGATATTTAACAAGAACTAAACTGTATTATTTCTTTGCTTCAGAGTAGGTTGCTTCTGCTAAAACTACGCCAACTCTACCACACTATTAATGTACATGCAGGTTGTTTTAAAAAAACATAAGAATTCGTACAAAGAAGGGCAGATGAGAGAAACTTTCAACCAGTGATGAATATTCTCCAGTGGACTCCAAGATTGGTACCAACTTTAGTTGCAAAGATCCGTAATATGTTTCATAATGTTTAGAATCCTTATACATTTGAACTTTTATTCGCAATTTCTAAAGATCTGTTTCATAATGGAAGTTTATAAAGTTGAACTTCACTAACAATCATGCGGCAATTTCACACATTTGTAAATTGCAGATATACTAATGTCCTTATTGATTATAAATTAAGTAAGAATAAAATTTATTGGTGAATATGTATGAATAACTTCATTAAGATTGTAATTTATTGCTTTAATTTTTATACTTTATATATTGTTTTTATTTTTGTATACTATTCAATGTATTTATAAATAGTTCAAGGATTGTAAAGGAAGCTATAATTAATAATTTTAGCCAAAACAAAAATACATAAAACTGCATACGATGTTTAAGTAAACAGTAAAATATAACTATTTGATATTAGTGTCAGTGATTCAAAAACTAATAGTGCCCATGCAAGAGAAAATAGAAGATAAGTTATTATAGACACAGAATTGATAATGACCACATTTGTTTATAAATGAAATGAGAAGTTTCGAATGAGCCCTTGAGTAATAAAAGTGCTGTTGTAACATACATTGGAAACAACATTCAACGTGCAACATACAAAAGTAGAGTCCTAACCTGAAAACAACTATGTGTTAATTGTTATTTTCAAACAAACCATGTGTAGGACACAAGCTGGATAGGCCGAGTCTACCGTGCCAACATGGCAACTGACTCGCATGTTTCTTTGTAAATCCTAGTCAGTTCGGGAATTTAATGCAATGCTAGCATGTTACCATGGTAGCTCAGTGGTTTGAGCAACCGCCTAGAGACCGGGAGATCCGTGGTTAAAATCCCTGATAAGGTATTGAATCTTTTAGTCTGACTCTACCTATCCAGCTTGTGTCCTTACACATGACTTGTTTGAAAAAAAAAAAAAAACAATCTACATTGGTTTTCAGGTTAAGACTCTACTTTTGCAATGCTCTATGTAAAGGGTGTTTTGTGGTGGGTAAATTTCCTGAAAATCTTCGCGGTGCATCCTTAAAAGATGAATTCATTTACCAAATTTGGTATTCAATAGAATTTTCATTTTTACTTTAGCTATTCACGCACATACATACTTTTTTCTAAAAATGTTTCTTTTTTATTCGGGGGTCCTCAACATAAGTATTTCCAATGAAGTTTCGGTATTGAATTTTTGGATGGAATACGATATCTTCCCTGTGTACTGAACATACGTACTAAAGAAAGTAAACTCTGCCTTTTAGGTACTGTAATAGAGATTTAACCTAATGGTATAGCCCGGTTTAGCCCTAACGGTGTTTGATGAAGAGGAAAACACGACTAAAGAATGTGCAATGAATTTAGCCGTTATATGATTAACGACAACCGACGGAGCCGGACGTCATTAGCATTAACTTGCAGAATTTATCAGTTCAGGCAGACTGCCTGTTTTGAGCAAGTATAACCAATATAGACAGCAGCAATGCACTTTTAAAATCAATATATAAACGTATCGCTCTTCTGATCGGCAGATGCTGGTAAAAGCAAATTCACCCTTCATGAATTAATCGCTACAGTTATTACGATGTATTTAAGCATAATGCTGTACGACGGCCTGGAAACACTTTCAGAATTCCATATCGTGGTAATTCAATTTGCGTTTGGGATTTCGTAAAATGCAGATAGCGGTTGAAATGTTATTCTTTAAAGGGCTTAGGGATGTGGGACATATTACGAAGAGGATAGCCTGGCGAAGTAATTTAAGCGGTGTCTTTCTCATCCTCAGTTCTATCTTTTCCTGCCCCTACAATCATCTTCTATTGTTTACCTATGTTCCATGCAATTATCTCAATTTATCCATCCATAAGTCATAGTCTTCCTCTCTTATTACGCTGAGAATGCTGTCCAATTGTATACTTTTAATTATCATTACGTGTGTGGTGCTTTGGGTCGGTTTGTGAGGGGGTTTTTATATAAAAAAAGAACAAAGGTCTACCCTCCATCCGCAAATAATCAAATTTTCCCAAACTTCAAGGAGGAACGTACCTCTGAAGTAGCTACACAGGAGATGACAGGCCACAGAGACTCGCAAAAGTCCCTTACAGTTCCACTACTGGGGCTTCCCAGAGAGAGAGAGAGAGAGAGAGAGAGAGAGAGAGAGAGAGAGAGAGAGCGCAATGAATAACCCGTTCAACTAGTCATCCCTCTTATGTCTATTGGGGCATAATTTTTCCTTGCAGTAAGCATTCGCACCATCTGTCCAGCATCACTACAGAACTTGAAATATATGAAGGAAGCGGAATGAAAGGAGAATATAGAAATGAGATCGTGGTAGCTGAGAAACCACCCAGCATTTGCTTTTTAACCAGGATAAGAGGAATGTTACACGGAATCTCCCAAATGCGAATCTCACCGTCACCCAGAGGGTAAAGTTACTCTTTATATAACAACCAGACCATAAACTGCATTCCAAAAATAGTCTTTAGGCAGCTGATAATAAAAGCAGAGCTTGAAGATTATAATCCTCAGTAGAATGAAATTCTTGGCACCCTTGTTTCTTGTGGTGGAAATTGAACGGAGGACTGTATCGATTAATGTAATAGGCAATTATTTTATGATAGAAATGGCTTCGGATAAACCCAAGAAACTTTACAAGCAGCGGATAGGAAAATGGAATTATCATAGAAGTCGAGCAAACAGTACCATAATGCTTACAACAAACTTCTTCGATGGCTCAATGCAATACACTAATCAAATAATTACTAATTGACCACGCTAGCTGGTGTAATGAAGGTCAAGTAATAAATAGACAGCACATTAGACCAGAGCTCTTCATTGCGCATGTCCAAGTGTATACTACAATTTCCACAAAAATTCCAGTAGGGTAAGTTATAACTTAATATTCAGGGATGCTTAAAATGGCATGAGACAATAACTGTTTGCACCTTCGCAACAGCCTTGTTCCGCAAATATTCCAACTTGTAAAATAACCTTTTGCTTTTAACAATATATAGCAAATAAGTTAGGGGGATGTTCGAGAGAGTATATTAGCACAACATCTACATTCCCTGTAGCTAAACACGAAGTTGGGTGTGGCAAAAGAGCACAGCTAATAATTGCATTCTGTTATGACTGGACCGATACCATTTTATTACCTCAGTATCTCTGCAAATCTTGGCATGGTAATTATTCAAAGGCAGAAAATCCAATACTTTACCTAAGCAAATGTGACCACACGTCATTTTTACTACCCTTATGAAATAGTTTTCCTTTGTGATGTTATCTATTTTATTCAATATATGTATGTCCTTTCGCGGTCGGTTACTATAAATTTATCTTCTGAAATTTTTGGGACATTATTTTGTGGTGTATAGGTTGAAACAATTTAAACTTTGCTTCTTTCGTATTTGTGACGAACATCTTTAAAGGTATTGGAACCAATGTATGCTTTGAAAGAGAGTCGATATCGGCGTTTGTACTTGGATAGGAAATATTGATTCTTCAAGCTTGATTTACCTATTTTAAGTCTATAATTTTTATTGCAGTCGTTAGCATACTTATGCGTTTATAACGTCTTTGTGAAAACGAGTATAATAGTGGCTGGCTGTGGCTGAAGGTATGATTTACAATCTTCCATTCAATGATCATGTCACTGCTGACGTGGGGCATTTTATTGTGTGTTTGTATAGCCAATGTACACCTACCCACATGTGCATGGAATCTTGTCGAACCTGGTTCGATAGTTTACGAATGTGCCATTTTTGTCTCCATTTATACGCTTATGGGTCTTTTTCTACAATCTTGCCAATACTATTGCATTTTAAGCATTTTAGAGAGATTATTTTTTATAATCTATAATTTTGGGTTGTTTTGCTGTATTCTGTAGGTAACATAAAATATGCTGGATAGGTACATTACATCTCCCACATTTTCTGATTCACCATTTGCTGTTCCCAACATCTTCTAATAGTCTCTTAGAGCCTGAAAGGATCAGGCGGCGGCTTCGATGGATTGCGTATTGTAAACAATATCCTGGTATTGTTGTCATGACCATCCGACCGGACACGCCATCGGGTTGGGAGGTGGCCCGTGGTTCGGGGCTCATGAGCAGAACCCGGGCTGCGCTGTAGTTGATAGGGACCCATCCATGTTTGCGCCCGTCGACATCCGGGTCTGATAGACCTTTGGTTCTCTCCCCTCACCCTTACCTCCCTGAATGCAGTGAAGGGCCACATGCGCCTACGTCCGGGGCTGTTTCCCAGTGTCTATATATATATAATCGCAGTTCTAACAATAGGATTACAAACTATCTCGCTTTTGTTTTTCGTTAATACACCGGCATGTCCAAATTCTCTTTCACAATATTGCAAGAGATATCTTACCGCTTTCACAAGGCACTCTGTTCCTGTTTTAAGTTTTGATCATTTGTTTGTAAACCTTACATACCAAGTGAATAACTAGACGCAAACAAATCGCCGGGTTATATCATTCCACGGCCACGTGAGTCCGCAAGCACAGAATGCAGTCACCGCTACGAAACTTACTCGATCTACATAACACGGAAATTAACTGCTACTTATGTCATTTGTATTCCTCTAATCTGAGCTGGAAAAAGGTCTGATATCCTCCAGGTCGGATGTCTCTGTGTCTTTCGATTCAACATCTCCCAGATGTATAACACATCTTTTCACAACGGCGCCAATAATACTCTCCAGCTCCCAATTGTTTGTTGTTCTCGTATCATATGCTGGACACAAAAACTCAGTTATCAGGTGTCACAATATTGAATGCAGCATGAAGTAGGGCACGCACGTCCTGCAGTTTAAAGGTCATGTTATTTCTGGCGTCGCAACCCTTCACCTGACTCCACACTATCTCTTCGGATTCAAGTAACAGTGATAAGGCGGCAATCTGAGTACAGCGTGACCCGCAAGTTTGGCATTCACGTATTTTTGATTTAGCGCGAGATTTGTCCAATGCCAACAATTCTGCCTTATCATTATGTTTATTTTGTAGCCATGTTATGATGTCACCTTTTCTCCATGACTTTTTTGGTACACGCTCTAACTTCACACTGTGGTAAGGGGCTTTGTCCTTCACGATTACACTATTTGGTTATAATTTGGGGAAAACCTATTTAAACCAGGATTTGAAAACATCACCATTCATTTCCTCATGATAGTTACCGAGCTCATCACCCTCACCCTCACTTCCTATGTGCAGCACTATTAGGCGCTTGCCCCTCCCCGTAGGATTTTTAAGGCCTACATTTAAACTGGATTGAAATTGCTGTTTTTTTATTTTACAGTAATGTCAGTCCATGCTTTGCTTGTTGTGTGTCCCTCATGAACCCACGTCTAGCCTAAATAGTACACTTTCCGCGTTTAACGCAGTTCTTTTTGTTTTACAGAGAAAAATTCTCCGCCACAAAATAATATCATCTCTGTCCATAATAACACTTTTTCTTTTTCTACTAACAAACTCGAAACCAAACTCCAGAAGCAGCTTATGGAGGGATGTTCGCTTTAAATCTGGAAGGTCGAGATCAGAGTTAACTGACAACAGCACTATAAAGTGAGGAGTTAATTGTTAACAAAAAACTGGTGAATTTTTGACGGATTGCAGACCTTACAAATTCGTCACAAACAACTTTAAGCACTTGTCTTGTGCGCAGTCTCTTCTTACCGAAGTTCTGACGTCACAAACAACTTCAAGCACTTGTCTGGTGCGCAGTCTCTTCTTACCGAAGTTCTGACGTCACAAACAACTTCAAGCACTTGTCTGGTGCGCAGTCTGTTCTTACCGAAGTTCTGACGTCACAAAAAACTTCAAGCACTTGTCTTGTGCGCAGTCTCTTCTTACCGAAGTTCTGACGTCACAAACAACTTCAAGCACTTGTCTGGCGCGCAGTCTGTTCTTACCGAAGTTCTGACGTCACAAACAACTTCAAGCACTTGTCTGGTGCGCAGTCTCTTCTTACCGAAGTTCTGACGTCACAAACAACTTCAAGCACTTGTCTGGTGCGCAGTCTCTTCTTACCGAAGTTCTGACGTCACAAACAACTTCAAGCACTTGTCTGGTGCGCAGTCTCTTCTTACCATAGTTCTGACGTCACAAACAACTTCAAGCACTTGTCTTGTGCGCAGTCTCTTCTTACCGAAGTTCTGACTTCACAAACGGATGAGTTTTCTTTGCGTGCGCTGTAAATACTTCAAACTGACACGCCGGTGAACTCGGATGTTAATTTCTCCACTTCATCTATAGCAAGTTTGAGACATTTCTCGCAGAACTATTAAATACGTTTAGTATTATTGTCTTCTCACCACTCCGTAAAGGTTTTCCGCGCTTATGTTCAACAACTCTCACTTGTTCTGCCATGTTACTTTTATACTAGGTGTTCTGCTTCCCTCCCATCTCTTATTTCTGGGGAATCATAGATGCGCGCACCGTATGAGTTACGCTAATTACAGATTCACTTAACTGCATATTCTTACAGTTGAAGTATACATAATACCCGATAATCCGTGTTTTAGCAAACATTAAGAGAGATTTCATACTCAGTAGAGGTATTTTTTCAAGAGACTATTTAGACGGCGAAAGCATCAAGAACACAATCGTCGAATCTCAATTATAACTATATCCTAAATTACAGCTCACAACTTAACTGCGCTCAGCACTCCCCTGTCAACTATCCTCACCTGGCAACTCTTGTGGTAACTTTTTAAGTAACTGTGCTCCTTAGCTATACTCCTAGCATTCTTAGTCAGCCCCTTGCAGCCAAAGTAGAACGGATACGTTATTTGATACAGTCGAAATTAATTTTCTGAAACAGTAATACCCAAACTGTGGTTAATAACATATAGGGGCTTCTGCGACTGTTATATATGAGTTTGTGTGTGTGTGATGTCGGACAGGATTCCACACTGCAGTTATTGGTTTACTATGTTTCAAACCCAAGTAGGCTAGGAAGAGGTGAGAATACTTACAGCGGGCGGTCAGAACTGGACGGCGGGGAGAGAACCACCGTGGAGGGTCCCTAACATTTTTCAAATAGTTGTTCATCTCGACTTGGGGAGCCTAGGAGCCCGCGCCTCAGGTCTGACCAACTCCCTGACTATACAGAGGACTTCCAGTGTTCATCCGACCGCTGAGAGCTGTATTCCAGAGCGCAATCATCACCACGGAAGGGCGCCAACACTGCAGCCCTCGCTGACACTTACAACTGTGAAAGAGACCGGTTGGATGAAATGGTGATGAAATAAAGGGACAGGAAGTTCTAAGGGAAAAAAAAAACTCCCCAGCATTCGTCAAGCGTCTCAGAAAAAAAAAAAAAAAAAAAAAAAACCATAGATCACAGAGGTAGGCCGCAGGGAATCGATGCCACAACCTCTCGACTGCCAGTCTCAGACGAAATGTGAGAGTCACCTGTGTCGGAGCGGCTATTATGTTAATTACTCTATTACTCTGCGGGGCCGGTATTTAATAATTAAAATTAAACCTACCAAAATTAATATTAATAATTCCCTTACCATTTACTACTTATGATTACCACTAGGCGGACCAGTAACTAGTCATTTGCATCACTGCCACAGCATATACTATGTATAATTATATTTTAGTCTTAATATATGAAATTAAATATACATTTTCACGTTCGGTTATTTGGTTTTGTTTATTTTAAATGGCTCTATATGATATTTTGTATGCGTACTTAAGTTTATATATTTCTTGATCTTGAAATTGCTGAAGTTAACACAGATTGAATGCAAAGTTGTTTTGTACTTTATACATTCAACAGACTACACATACTTCCGAAACATCTGGTAAGAGCGACTTTTAACTTATAAAGAATCCATCAAAATCTCTGGCAACCCAAGTTTCAGAAGCGCTAAAGTTTTCTACAGGATCTGCTACTTCATTTCCTATGGAAGTATGAGGTTAACTGCCTGTGGAAAGGGAAATACGATTGGAATGCAATAACTGTTGTGGAAAAACCTTTCACAGTTAAAGCACTCCATAAGGAATACAAGGCAAAAGAAGCTTAGAATATGAGACTATCTGGGAGTCTACAAGCCGGAAAACTGATGGAGGATTGAAGAACATTTTTCGGAGAGCTGTCTCCTGACAACATTCATAGTTGACTTGATGTGCGTCTACTAGAGGATTCCAATGCCATTTTCTCTTTTAAGAGGATTTTACTATCCTAAGAAGATAAAATGTTAAAACAAATTTTAAGTTGTTTTATAGTACGTATCCAGCAAGGTTTACAGAGAAATATCAGTAAACACACGTGAATTACTTACTGTATCAATATGGTAACGACATTAATAATAAGACGTAGACCAAATAACTTGTCAGGCAACGTCACACATAGAAGCGTAAAATAAAATAAGTCAAACATGCTAATCTTTCTTCATGCCATTTGAAATAAAACCTATCTTTATTACTCCAACAAACATATCTTAATTTACTCTAGGTGTTCGTCGCCAGGAAAGCTTCAGCTCTTAATTTATTTCACTGATTACAAATAAAAACTGTTTTCAAATAGGTCTTTCTTCACTGCTTTGGCAAACATGTTTTGGTATAGTTTCCTTTCGACGCTAGATGCGAAGGCGTCTGCCACTGCAGGCTCCGAATTTCCCATCGAAACCTAATTAACTGCTACATGCTATGCATTTTCAGTTGAAACAGAACTTTTATACCTGTTGCTGATGTAAGAAACTTCTAGAAACAGTTGTGTGTACAAACCATCACGTAGGTGTAACAATGCGCGGCTTCGATGTTAAAGAACTTGCCCATAGCCTCACGCAGGTGTAACAATCGCAGCTTCGATGTCATAGATCTCGCCGACGGGGCACATGTGCACTCACGCAGGTGTAACAATAGGGGCAACAATCATCCATGATCTAAGGCAAGCCATTGTAACAAAAACTTATCTTTACTACTTCAACAAACAATTCTTTATTTCTTAATCAGATACAATCATACAATCTATTCATAAATAAATTAATTTATTCGACGTTTTCGTAATAATTTTGCGAAACTGACTCAACTGCTGTACGCTATGCATTCCCAGTTGAAATTGAAAGTCATTCATTCCAGACAGATGATTTATTTATATTCGCAGAAAGGAGCCGCTATTATAGAAATTTATGTTGTCTTGCGCTAGTGATGCTAAGTACTCAGCCTACAGCTTCGCGACCTTAAATATCGATGTAAGGCACACGATGTGAGCGAAGCTTTTTTTTTTTTCTATTTTTAATATACAGTACCGGAGTCTGATCAGGACTCCGGCACTGTATACCCTACTTTTTATTTACCTTTTTCTTTTTACCTTGTTTTTGCCGTATTATTACTGTTTTCTTACTTTTACAACACACACATATAACACCCATGCCCAAGGCGGGACTCGAACCCATGATCCCCAGCGCTACGAAGCACCATGGGGACCGGCAAGCTTTGGTAGGGCACTTATCGATCAGCCAAACATCTGTTGATACGAGATGAATCATTCTTTCAGATTGAACGCCTGCTTACTAGGCAACTTCTCCGCCAAACCAGTCGTGCACCTCTGTGGAAGTACCAGGCGGGTTCACTTCTGGACTCAGCTCTAAATAATTGACATCAAAGAGCATTTCGTGCCATACTTTGAAATAAATCTGCAGCATATTGCCATTTCAAATGAATCACAGGGATTTGAGTGTTACTGTTGCAGCGCAATAGGTGTATTGGGGAATATTAATGGCGCAGTGTCAGTCAAGTGATTTATTAATTACTTTTACTCATTGTGAACTAGAAGAACAGTAACTAGATTTATGAATATTTTTAGTAAAGACAATCAGCTTTTTAGTTGCAAAATTAGGAGTTTTATTACTTTAACTTCACTTTATACACCAAACTTTGTGGCGTGTTTCGGAGACTAATGTCTCCATCATCAGTCGGATCCTTGTCACTCTTATTCATGTGACATATAGATGACGTTTTTAGGTTAGTCATACTATAGAAGCCGTGATTCCAAAGTAACCACAATGCGACTGCAAACCAGTAGTTCTACATTGCGACCGTTCATCAAGTTGAAGGGTTTTTGCACCTTGCTGCATGGTTTTCTACCATAGCTACAATTATACTGTATTTATGACCAGTATACTTTTTTAGAATAATACAATTACCCTCATTAGGTAATGTAATTGTGGTTATTACATTTTCAAGCACTAAGTTTATAAATAAAGGGAGAAAGGAATTGTATATGATACTAGACCACAGAAAAGTTTATCAACTATCGAACTTTCCTCCACCAAGGCTCTTGTTATTTTGCAAATGTTTTTAACTGCTAATAAGGGAAAATCAATATATAGTTTTTACTTTTCTAAACTTTTACTAAACTAACATTATGAATGAGGGAACTGCTTGTGAATTTCTTTCCTAATTATTAAGTACATTGTTTCATATATGGAGTTTGGCCTCTAAGGTCCTTCCTTCCCTTGTATTTCTCCGTTTCTCTTCAAAGTAGAACCAATAATATTTACCGCTCATCCTTTGTGCCTCTGTCCACAAATGCCCTTCGTGCAGAATACCATTTCCATAAAATTTTCGAACTCTGTCCGGTATTCTTTCTAAAGCAAAATCTCTCAGAAGTCGTTCAACGATTTGGAAACATAGTCAATTCAATGCCATAGCTGAGATATAAATAACGGATCTCCTGGCCTCCATCCAGTTGCTCTGACCACTGGACTACCATGACAAAATGCCAACACGGCATTAAGTTCTCCACAGAGGTACGTTTTTTCGAGTAAACCATAGGAAGGTCACAAATTATTTTCAGACGGCATAACCAGTGGCGACTTACAAACGTCGTAAGTACTCCAAGTTCCGAGCTTCATACGAGTTCACTATTTGACCAATCACTAAGACCAGAAGATCCTGGTTCATATGCCGGCTATTGCAGTGAATTTTTCGATCTGGCTTTACCTTAATAACTCCTGTGCTACACTCGGCAATTGTGAAAGAAACAATTAATATTAAAAACTGTTTTAGAGTTTTGATTGACAGAACACATTTATTTACGTTGCCAATGTAATAAATATATTATTTATTAAATTATTGATGCCTCCTGAGAATTGTTTGATAGCAACTGGTAGTAAACATCAATAAAGCAATTACATGAGTAACACAATTGCCCTCAAGAAAAATATTTACATTTTTGTTATATTATTTCTATTCAACACATGTTCAACAAAAGCGTCAAGACACGTCGATTGTGTATTTCTACAGAGGTTAAGATGAACTTAGCAGATAATATGTTCATTGAAGTGCGGACATAGGTCTAGTAATAAACACCGCTATTTTAAAGCACGATTCACATTCTGGGAACAAATAAAAGTAGTTGGGGTAACATAACGAACGAAATGTAATTGTTCAGCACCTTAGGCTCCTGTATCAGAACCATCAGGAATGAAATATCTCACCTCTGAACTCAAAAGTTTCTATTCTTTCTGTACTTCTACGTATTCATTGTCTTTTGTTCATACTAAACCTGTAGTAGTTTTAAGTATTAAATTTAATGTTACCCATATATCTTTAAATTTCATTTTATATCAATTCGACAATTTGCATTATGTTTGTTGGTTAATGTCCATAGCTCACGTCATACATATTTAAAATGTTACCTTTGCCCCCAATATTCTTCGCTTATAAACGTTTTATTTGTGGTAAAATATTTATTGCGGCATTTATATTATACATTTTTATGCTTAATTGCAATAAAACTCACTTATTTTATGCCGTTTTACTGCCTACAGGAGGCTTCTTTTTGTAACCTTTTCCTAGTGAGAATTATCATTTACTAGTGCTCACAATTCTCCGAAACCTGTCGACACAAAGTAACGTATGGAACTTCGGAGGATATCCGATGTTTTCCTTTCCAAAAGGAAAACCAAGGGTGTTAAAGGGTTCCTCTCCGATTGGAAGAAATACAATTTTTATTTCTGAGAATAAATATTTAATTAAATTTTCCTTCGGAGACAATCACCTGTGGGAGTTTTGTTTAATTTTAGAAGCTTTTGTAGTGTAGTTTAATCACTCCAAAAATAAAAAAGAGACCAAAATTAATAACAATTATGTTTTCTTTGAGATGCTTTATTAAATATTTCCGGTTCCTACACTCGGCAAATAGACCACTATATATTTTATTAGGGCACATCACAGTGTTCAGGTATTTATGCAACAAAATAGTGCTGTTTTCTGGGAACCATTGTATTAAAATATATTTTCACGAAAAATTTGATTAATAAAGCGTTATGTAAATCTCTATCATGAAGGGTTTACTCTTGAACTTATTTCAAATACTTTATTAACAAAAATGTTGACGGAGGTATCGCAAATTGCTGGGCAAAACAGTTATACCCCTATTTTATATGTACCATAAATATTTTGCTCTCTCTTTTTCCGCAGCACACACGTAATGATTTGGCTTTAAGCAGACACGTTTTCTCCACAGGAAACTCAGTAAATTGCCTTACCCAGTGGGCATATTCGTTGCTGAGTGCTAGAACCCTAGTAGTTGACTAACGAGTGGATCATCCTGCACTTTTCCCATTTCATGCTACTTTAGCTCTATGGAGAAGTTTCAGACAAGCTGTAACATTGTGGGGTTTTATGACCTCGGTGCTTAGTTTAAAAAGTTTTTAAATTGCCTCCAAGCGGATTAAGTTGTCCAAGAAGGGATCAGCTAAGCATTTCAAAAGATTTATTTCTCCTAAAAAAATATAGTGGAGGGTAATGATGTATTGTGAACTGTATATATAAAGGCTGTTAGAAGTATAAGTGCAGCTATTTGTATTGGCAGTCGAGGACAATGAAGTAGACAACATTACATTAATATTTCTTTACTTGTAGAATAATAATTTTACTTATTAAGAACTTTTTGGGTTGTTTGATAGGCGTGGCAAAATACATTATGCGTGTTTATTTTACACAAGAGCGCGGGACCGAAGGCATGACGCGGAGTGCGTAGGCCTCGCGGTAACGAATGTTGTATTTGAAGCGAGTTTGAATGGTTTCTACAAGGTCAACACTTCAGACTTCCTAGGAAATCAGCTCACATACTGAGATGTTAAAATTAGAAATTAAAAAAATTGTTTATACCAACAGGCGTTGTTCATTTCACTACGCAGTTTAGACTGTGCAAAACAAAACACAAAGAACAAATGAAAACAAAATATAAAACAACTAACACATTAAAATATAATGCTGCTATTAGGGTACAGCATATCAATATAGTATGCCCCTAACACCCTGTAGTTATGATTTAAAAGTATATTCCAGCTTAAATTTCTATATTAGTATTTCATCCGAATATTGGTTTAGGCTACCAGAATGAAAAAAATATAGAAACTCTCTAAAGAAAAGGTGTTTGTGTGTGTGTGTGTGTGTGTGTGCGCGCGCGCGCGTGAACAGCTTATCTGAAAAGAAACATGCAAGATAATTTATGACCTTAGTAATTAAAGCATCTTCCAAACGTTCAACACGAAATGTTTAAAAAAAATAATCCACATTCAAGTACGCATTACATATTTTAGATAAGCTAAAAATTATCTCACTCTTGGTTCAGCCTCCTATCATCTGCTTGTGCCTACAGTGAATTGCGTGTAAAATGAAAGAATTAACATAAACGTTTATTCTATTAACATGAAGAAGATAGAAAGATAAACTTATGTCAGAATAGAAAAGATTACAATTTTCCTAAATAACGATAGCAATAAACGACAATGAAGAGAGATAGAGAGAGAGAAAGAGAGAGAGAGAGAGAGAGAGAGAGAGAGCGAGTGAAGAAGGTGAATATAAAGATTTAAATTATGTATAATAAGACGTGTTAAAAGACTTCCTTTATTAGACATGCGTTACATTCATTGATGCACTATTGAGCTAGTTGCTACAACGAAATTATTTATAAACATACACTAATTCTAATCCGTGAAGTGGAAGTTAATTTTCAAAGTCCATTTACATTTTCTCTACTTTCTGTTTCCTTTCTCTGCATATAGTAGGTAAAAAAAATATCTTATTCCACTCAAAAGTTCTATGTCAAGATTTTAACCGAAATACGAGGTGCATCCAGAAAGTAAGCCCCGATCGCGTCCAGAGATGGCACCAACAGTCGGATAGGAATGCGCGTGCGAAGGACATGAGAGGTAAAACATGGTAAATGGTGTGTTATTTATGGACGCTGTTTAACTGCTGTGGTTCTCAGCGTCCCATTCTATATTGGGCGTGAAAGACCGCTTAATTTTGCTCAGAGGCCTCTCTATCAGGCTTGAGTTTCTTTTACGTGCCGTAAATCTACGACACGGGACCAACGGCTTTACTTCCCTTCCGAAGGAAGCCATGCTAAAGGTATTTACGCCCGAAAAAATCCATCTTCCTCCGCCGGGTTTGAACCCGAAACCTTGGGTACACGAAGTCAGCATGGTAACCATTACACCAGAGGAAGTGTATGGTAACATTGTAGTAAAGTTTCAGTTTTGTGACGGCGGTGGTAGAAGAAACTGCCTGCTCCTCTTCTCTTCCAGCACTTGCGAGGTTCGTGCAGTCACCCGATTTTTGCATGCTCAAAAACAATTTCCAGCAAAGATCCATCGTCAATTGTGTCACGTGTATGGACAGGACATTATGTGTGACAGTATAGTAAGACGATGGTGCAGGCAATTAACGGAAGGAAGAACCAATATTCGTGTATGTTTTGAGCATAAAGAAATACATTTTTAGAACAAACTCAGCGTATGTGTGTGGACAACATAGCTTACAAATTAAAACACCATTAGGCATGTAACTTACAAGATGTTCGGAGGCAAATTGGATATGCTTTGCTCTGAATGCTATTAAACGTCACGTATATGCGGTAATTTAATACATACAGCCTTTAAATCTGCCGTTGTACTCCCCCACTATCAATAAAAAATCTGACGTGTTCCATTCACATGACTTTCTCTACATTTCGCAACAAATTGTTGTTAAAAAGTTTATGCTTCTATTTATTTCATGCTAATAGAAAAAAAAATCCAGAAATAGTCTTATTATTTTCTTCCTTGTAAGTAGAAGAGTAATAAAGGAGTACCACACGATATCGTGATATTCAAAAGCTGGTTGTTTCGTGACTGAAGTTCATTTGTTTGTATGGACTGGAGTTGATAAATTCCTGTATGAGAAAAGTGTAAGTTTTTTTAAATGTAAAACCAAAACAAGGAATATCAAAAAAAAGATCAACTTCACGAAAAATTGTATATAACATAAATGTTGTATTTTAAGTATATATATATATATTAAGTTTTTGTCCATCTCTTACGGTTTAGCAATTATGTAAACTTCCGTAAATTCATCCAGAATAAAGTAGTCTTCAGAGGCTATTCCCAGAAAATTTAAGATATACATTTTATTTGTCCGATAAATATGTTTAATATATGATATTTTAATCAACATTGTTAGAGTTATTTTTGAGAAAATCAAAATTTTCGAAAAAATGTCCATGTAAAGGGTAATTTGGAGTGTTTTTTGTTATTCTGAAAATCTTCGTGTTGCATCCCTGGATACTTTACGAACTTTTCGTTTTTGAGTTGTCGTGTTCACAGATAGTCATACACACACCCACACGGAACTTTTCCTGAAAATTCATTTTTTGCATACAGGGGACCCTAAAACATGTATTTCCGTTGAAATCTTCGTATCGAATTTTTGGGTGGAGTGCAATATCTTCTCTATACACTACGTAAATTGTACATGTAGAGAAAATAAAACTGCCATACCGAGATTTCACAAGAAATACATCTTTTTGGTCCCCTGAATAAAAAAAAAATACATTTTTGGAAAAAGGTTCCTGTGTGTGCCTGTGGACAGCATTGATCAAAAAGGAAGAGACCGTTAAATACCAAACTTGGTATTTAAGTTTGGTATCTTGCAAGGATGCGACACGAAGATTTTCAAGGAAATCACCAACCCCCAACTACTATTTACATGGAACATTTTTTCGAAAATTTTGATTTTTTCAAAAATGGCTCAAATGATTTTGATTAAACCTCTTATACTTAAGATATTTACATGCCAAATGAAATATATATCTTGAATTTTCTAGGAATAGTCTCTGAAAACTACTTTATTCTGGATGAGTTTTACGGAATTTTGCTTAACCGCAAAACCATAAGAGACAGACAAAAACTTACCACACGAAAAATGTAAAGCACGTTAAGACACACAAATTATGTTATAAACATTTTTTCGTGGAGTTGATCGTTTTTTAGATATTCCTTGTTTTTGGTTTCAGCTTCGAAAAACATACATTTCTCATACAGGCATTTGTGAACTCCTGTCCATACAACAAAGGAACTTGTCACATAGCAACCAGCTTTTGTCTATCACTTTAACCTATGCTTTCGCTTCTTACAGGGAAGCAAGTAATAAGACTATTTCCGCTTCTTTTTTCTGAATTAGCATAAGGTAAATAGTAGTATAAGAGGTTTAACAATAATTTGTTACAGATGTAGAGAATGGCATGTAAATGGAACACATCAGAGTTTTTTTTTCTTATAAAGTATAATTTTTGTGTTTGAAAATTGAAAACATATTCTTAAACACATCTGACATTAAATCATAGGACAATTATTATTCATTGTATCTATGTGAATAAGTACAGAACATTTTATTTGTGTAATAGAATAAGGAGCATTTTACGGGAAGAAAAATGCTGAAAATGTAAACGGTGAGAAAACAAGGAAAGATTGAATGCATCCATCAGGTCGGCAGGTTGGACCCTTAGCTTTCCTTTTCTTCTGCTCTACTGCTGTCCTTTCTGTCCCTTTCTTCTTGCATTGCTGTTTTTTTTTCTGCATAAGTTCGTTTTTAATTTGCATGATGAGAATGAGATCTCGGCGAACTGAAGGACAGCTTCACATTAGCTCCAGTGTCTAAAGGCTTTTAAATCTGGTTCCCGATTGATACGTTTTTGTATTCAGGAAAGTTTAATTTATTTTATGGCTCGTACATGTGCACGGAACCGCATGTTTTGGACTATCCATATTGCTTCGTTCTTGCAACAAACAGCCACAAAGCTACCTTTTCCTGTCGTAAGTCAACTTATGCATTAGTATCATCATTGTTTTCTCTTTGTTATTGTTGCTGCTGTTGAGAGCAGCAGCAGTTTTACCAACTTGTTTTTAATCATAACTATTGTGAAGCAAATTATTTTCACACTTCTAAGGATATCCGACTTTCAACTTTTGTTCACAATCAGAATATTTACTAATGAGCAGCTACTGAGAGCGTCCGTAAATAAATATTTCATTTCAAGCTCAAACCACAATCTTTTACAACTTAAAATGTATGTATTAAATTCAGGACAAATTTCTCTCAATTGAATCAACACACAGCTATGCTTTTGTTATCCCGTTAATCTGCTGAAACCCTCTCTATTCTCTGTGTGCTTCCTCCTTTGTTTCTGTATTTCCTGTTTTTACTTTCTACCGAGTTCTATGTTTTCCCATAGTATGTAGAGAAGGTATTGTATTCCACCCAAGAATTTGATACCCAAATTTCACTGGAAATACATGTTTTAGAGAACCACTGAACCCCCCAAAAAAATATATTTTTTAGAAAATGGATCGTGTGTGTATGTACCCATGCGTGTCTTTGGACAGCATAACTCAAAAGAGAAACAGCGGTTAAATAACCAGTTTAGTATTCAAGTTTAGCATCTTCCAAGGATGCTACTCGAAGATTTTCATGAAAATTCCTACCTCAAACTTTGATTTACTTGGAAATATTTTCTAAATTTTTCATTTTCTCAAAAAACGGCTCCAACGATTTAGATTAAAATTTTGTAAATTAAAGATATTTACATTTCAAATAAAAATGCATCATGATTTTCTGAGAATACCTTATGAAAATCCTGTCATTCTAGATTACTTTTATATAACTGGAAACAGTAAGGGATAGATAAAAACACACTATACAAAATGCAGATGTCGTTAAAATGACTGTTTATTTGTAACGCCACAAAATAAATGTATAGTCATTTCCAAGATACTCCTTGGTAATCGTTTTAGTTTCAAAATACTTATACTTTTCTCAAGCGAAAATTGGACATTCCTGTTTCTGTTTCACTCCTAGCCGTGTAAAAGAAACCACAATTCTATCTCATAGCACAGCTTTTAAATAGGTTCACTATCGTTTTTGCCAAGTGTATGCCTTCTACTTAGAAGTAATTAAATAAGAAAAGCATTCCCCTTAACATTGATCTTATTAGCATGAAGTGGATGATATATATATAAGCATAGGATATTACCGAATAGATAGGGAAATCTATATAAATGGGACACATCGGATTTTCCCCATAGGTAGTTTAAAAATTATATCCGTTTATTTGTTATGTAAATAAATTTTAACTGATGGTATTTAAAATAAACATTTTAAACCTATTTTTGCAAAAATTAAAAAACTTAAAATAGCCTACTTGTAAGAGATAATTTGGGGAGCAGGGTTTTTGCTAAAATTTTTGGACGGTACTGAATTTAAAATTTTTATTTATGTGATTTCCAGGCATGCAGATTCACACTCACATACAAAGACATTTTTATAAAGATATTTTGGGTTCAGTAAGCCTCAAAACTGATATTTTCGTTGACATGCTTTAAATATTTAAGTGGTACAAGATACCTCCACTATTTACTTTACACTTTCCATTTTTATGAGAATTAAAAATAATGGAATTTATGAGTATAAAAATAATTAAAAGTATATAAAATAGAACCAATGTTTTCCTTCATTCTTAAAAGTTTGAATTTGGGCAAAATTCTTTTTTTTTTTTTAGGGAGGAAGGGCCTTTGTTTGTTTTTACTCAATTAGAGAGTTAAATGTATTAAAAACAGCAAACTGTGTCAATAGTACTGACGCTGTCGTATTTTGGTCTGAATAAAAATTTCTGCAATGAAATAATGAAGCTGAAACTACACTATTTTATATGCTGTTACAAAAATAGGAATTACGAAACACGTGTTTAGTTTACCCAAGCATGACGATTTTATCCATGCAAAATAATGTTCAACGCACCGCAACCGAAAACGTTGAAAAATCTCTGGTGTTTTCAATGATATTAACTTTGATGAATTGAAACATGTTTAAAACATAACACTATACTATACTTTCCTTTTTACTTTCTCTACACGTACTATGTATATAGTGTATAGAGAAGGTATTGCACTCCACCAAAAATTCAATACCGAGATTTCACCGGAAATTTATGTTTTAGGGTTCCCTGTATCTAAAAAAAGAATTTTCAGAAAAAGGTCCATGTGTGTCCGTGTGTCTGTGAACACGATAACTCAAAGACGAAAAGTCGGTAAAACACCAAACCTGGTATTTAAGCTTAGCATCTTCCACGGATGCGGCAAAAAAGATTTAGAGAAAAATCCCCGCCCCCCCCACACCAAACTAGCCTTTACATGGAACTCTTTACGTAATTTTTTATTTTCTCAAAAATGGCTGTAACGATTTTGATTAAAGTATCGTATACTAAAGATATTTACCTGACAAATAAAATGTAGAAATTAACCTTTCTGGCAATAGGCTCTCAAGACAACTTTATTCTGGATGAATATTACGAAATTTTGCATAACTGCTAAATCGTAAGAGATGGACAAGTACTTACCACACAAAAAAGCAGAGCACGTTAAAACACGCAATTTATGTCATATACATTTTTTCGAGGAGTTGCGTTTTTGAGATATTCTTTGTTATTGGTTTCAGCTTTAAAAACTTATACTTTTCTCATACAAACAAAGCAACTTCAGTCACATAGCAATCATCTTTTGTCTATCACTTTAACCAATAGTAGTCCCTTATTTCTCTTCTATGTACAAGGAATCAAGTAATAGGACTATTTCTACTATTGTTTTTCACGATTAGCATGAAGTAAATAGAAGTGAAGTGAATGGAACACATCAGATGTTTTACTTTTTGTGCAGACTAAAGTTTAGAAACTATACTGTTTTAATCTATACAAGAAGGCTATTTTGAATAGTTATTATATCCATATGTCCTAAACATCCTTTGATCCAGTAAAATGCTTTTCGAGGCTCTTAAAACGGTGATTCGTACCTGGAAATGTGACGTAGTTTTATCCGAGATACAAAATGCTTCTTAATTTGTCAACAAGATAGCGCTCCGCCATATTACAGTTTATCACAAGGAAGTGTTAGAGAGAATTTTGAATGTGTAAGCCGTGGAAAAGTTGATTACCCGCATAGGACATGTCCTTAAACACTAAAATACTTTTGAGTGAGAGGAATTATGAAATATAATTATTTTATTAGCTCTGAGAGCAAGCCAAAGGTGCAATAATTAAGGTTTTCTAAAAAATGTGATCAGTAATTTGAAACATTACAAAAAATCGTATGTGTTCCATTCACATGACTTTCTCTACACCTATGCAACAAATTATTGTTAAAAAGCTTATGCTTCTATTTACTTCATGCTAATTCACAAAAAATAGTAGAAATAGCCTTATTACTTGCTTCTTTGTAAGTAGAAACGAAATAAGGGAGTCTCTTAGGTTAAAGTGATAGTCAAAAGCTGGTTGCTATGTGACTGTTAGTATGGACAGGAGTTGGAAAATTACTGTAAAAGAAAAGTGTAAGTTTTTAAAGCTGAAACCAATAACAAGGAATATCTCAAAAACGATCAACTCCACGAAAAAAAATGTATATAACATTGTGCGTTTTAACGTGCTCTACATTTTTTGTATGGTAAGTTTTTATCCATCTCTTAGGGTTTACCAGTTACGCAAAATGCAGCAAACTTCATTCAGAATAAAGAGGTCTTTAGAGGCAATTTCCAGAAAATTCAGGATACACATTTTATTTGCCATATAGATATCTTAGTATAGGGTATTTTAATCTAAATAGAGCTATGTTCTAATTTTTTTTTCCATGTAAAGGGTAGTTTGTGTGAAGGGAATTTTCTCAAAATCTTCGTGTCGCATCCCTGGAAGATGGTAAACTTAAATACCAAGGTTGGTACTTTGCCGACTTTTCGTTTTTGAATTAGCTTGTTCACAGACGCATGGACACACTGACACACGGACCCTTTCTAAAAATGCTTTTTTTTGGACACAGGGGACCTAAAGTATGTATTTCCGGCAAAATCTCGGTATCAAATATTTGGGTGGAGTGCAATACCTTCTCTATACACTATGTGTATGGTTCGTGTAGAGAAAGTAAAATATATAAAAGTTAACGGGAAGCATTTTGAGCAACTCTTGTAAATGTGCATTTCCACTAGCGACTGGTTGTATAGAACATGTGTTCCGTACATGTTACGATTAAATCACAAGTCTAACTACAAGTTACGTTTTATGCTGTTCCAGACTCGATCCATACTTGTTACGTGATCCTGGTGTAGAGGTGTATACATGTTCTGCATGGGTTGCTTGTTTTCGTTAAGCGTTCGAAAGCTTAACAGTTGGGGAACTTGGGCCTGCGTAGTTCAATCCATACACTACTTACTGGTGTTTTCAAAAGTGAGTAATCTAGGGAATTTTAATACCAGAGTCGAAGCAAAATCCAGGTTTGTGGGATAATAGCAGTAAAAACTATAAGGTCTGCAATAAAAGAAGGAAGTGATTTAGTTCCGCAGTTTTAAGGACCGATAAGTTGAAAGTAGAAAAAATATATAACCTCAAATCTCAGTTCTGGCAAAGTTTCAAAGCTTTCAAATAAGTATACCATACAATTTCTATACATACATAAGTAATAAGTTCTATGCAAGTTATATACAGATAAATCTTATGTGTGACATTCACATGACTTTCTCTACATCACTGTAACAAATTAATATTAAAAAAACTTATTCTTCTATTTTATAATGGAAATAAAATTTAGCAGAAATTGTCTTAATTACTTGCTAATCTTAAAGACTGGTTATTTGATTCAAAGCCGTTTCTATATGGGCAAGGAGTTTACAAATTTCCGTGTGAGAAAAGTTTAGACATTTTAAATCTGAAACAAATAACATGGGATATCTAAAAAATGGTCAACTCTACGAAAAAAACGTCAATGACATAAATTGTGTGTTTTAATTAGGTCTACATTTTTTGTGTAGTAAGTGTTTGTCTATCTCTTACGGTTTAGCAGTTATGCAATATTCAGCAAAATTCATCCAGAATAAAGAGGTCTTTAGAGGCTATTCCAAGAAAATTCAAGATATACACCTTATTTTCCTTGTAAATATATTTATTATACGGTATTTTAATCATTTTTGAGAAAATCAAAATTTTCTAAGCTTTTTCCATGTAAAGGGTAGCTTCTGGTGGGGGGGATTTTTTTTCTAAATCTTCGTGTTGCATTCCTGGAAGATACTAAACTTAAATACCAAGTTTGGTATTTTTCCGACTTTTCGTTTTTGAGTTATCGTGCTCACGGACTCGTGGACACACACACACACACACGGAGCTTTTTCTAAAATGTTTTTGAAGACCCTAAAACGTGCATTTCCGGTGAAATCTGGGTATCGAATTTTTGGGTGGAATGAAATACCTTCTCTATACACTATATGTATAGTATGTGTCGATAAAGTAAAAATACGTATACAAATATACGGCAACTATAAGGGGCATGTTCCACACAAATATCGCAACAAAGTTGCCAGTGGAAATGTACCTTAAGTGTTTCCAAGAATTTTAATGTTGCTCCGACTTTTAATTGCTGGGGGAAGTAGTTCGTGGTATGCACTCCAAGAATGAATAATATTTAAAACTGCAAAGATTTCCACGTGGTTAATCTAGAAGTATATTTCATTAAATAACATATGCGAAATTGAAAACTACTAGCTACAATGCTGTTAAATGTTTAGATACATTATTAAATCTCGGTATACTAACTTATAATTCAGTTTGCCCCTCAGCATTATCGAGAATTGCACTCCTAAGTTGACATACAGGGAAAGCAAACGCGTTTTTTTTTTCTATCAAGATGGAGCAATATGTCAAACGTCTTACGTGTCACTGGCCCGCATTCACAAGGCTTTCGCGGAACGATCTGTTAGCAAAGATTTGTGACTTCCAAATTCCACTACTTCTATGTGATTTTATTCTGTGCTGTCTATCAAAGGATACATTGAGGAAAGTTCGTAAACACACACCACTGTTTTCGAAACATTTTGTTAGGTTTTTGAGTTGGTTGTTCGGGTTAAGGAGATCTCAAAGCATTCATTTTTATTAAATACCAACATTGTATTTTTGGAAGAAACACAATACTTGCTATTACTCGTCGGAGAAAGTAAATTAAAAAGGAATCCTTAATTTATATAGTCCTGCCACTTATTATATCACATGATTTTAATAAATCAAATTTCAAAATTGGTTCACAACAATGTTTCCAGTTTTTGTTTGATTGCATAAAAACAATTATTTTGCTCACATTATTCGTAAATCATTATTTTTCATTAGGCTTTTCCGTCTCCATTTAACTTAAATATTGCTCAAGTCGTATTTTATTAGTCAAGTTATATAATCTTTCGGTTTAAATTTTTAAAATATTAAGAAGTATGCCATCTTTTTCTATTCTTAATACATGTTAACATCTATTTGTTCAATATTCCTCATCCTTGTTCACTACTACATTAAACTTTTTCAATTTACTTCGAATTTCTTGATAAATCTTTTTATTCATTTAAGTATACCCTGCTACAAATCTTTAAAATACTTTCAGCTACATCTAGGTTTATAAAAGGCTACCAAAATGTTCTTTCTCCTTGTGTTGTCCCACCTACATTTATAAATAATTCAATTGTTGGTTTATTTCATTTGAAGTATTAAAACCAACTGATACCTCCAAATAATTAAAATGCATTGCTTTCTGGACTATTTTATCATTTGTAATTAGCTGAAACTCTATTTATTTTTCTTTCTTCAAATAGACATAACTTTAGTTTTCTTTTCTGATATTTTTAAATTCCATATTGTGGTTGTTTGATTTACACTAAATAAATTATTTGTAGGCCATTTACCTCTGTAAGTTTGAATAAAAAATGGGTGTGAATGGTTAAATTTTTTCATTAAATACACAAATACAGCTAATGATAAACCTTGGAGGCTAAAGCCCTAAGAAAGTGGTATATGGTTCATTATGAAGATAAAGTATAAGCAATATATATATACACACACATACGTATATACATATATATATATATATGCTTCATTTAGGCACCTCTGTGCGTCTCTGTCAGAGGTCTCTCCGATTCCTAGGTGGCAGCTGTAGGGCCCTCTTCGCCTCATTCCTTCCACTCAGGAACTCCTTTTCTCTTAAGTGTATGATGATAATGGTTTTTAAAAGAAAGGATCTCGTCACATCGAAAATAATAATAATAATAATAATAATAATAATAATAATAATAATAATAATAATAATAATAATAATAATAATAATAATAACAACAACAACAAAGGAGAAAGCTTTACAAGTGTTCATGTTTGATAATCTAGGATGCGATATTTCCTTTAAGTGTGACAAAGACATTTACAAGTAGATTAACGAATGATCTGCGGTCGAGTGTTCAGCGCACTGGCTTCTCACCAACAGCTCCCGAATTTGATTCCGGAATGGGTCGGATGGTTTTTTGTTTCCCTATCACTCCCAGAGTCTGGAAGTTTGAATGTGTTAGAGAAATTGTATGTGTGTGTTTAATGGATTAACACTGAAAAACCCAACGTTAAGAAACAATACAATTCAGAAAACACCAGCAGAAGCTTCTCAAAACAAAGTCCCCGATATGACCGTAGAAGTTAAAGGGGGCTGTATAAATGAAACAATAAAATAAGTTTAATAAATTTCAAGGTATCTGAGGAACAAATTGAAAAATTGTTGGGAAGAAAACAAGAAAGATACAGATAACATTCTATAAAGACATGCCTTTGATTACTGTTGTAGACGGTTCCGAATTACGACAGCAATAAAAAAGAAATATCATGATACATGTAGCAGAGATGAAGTCAATAAGATATTTAAGAGAATGCACTAAAATGTATAAAATAAGGAATGAAAAACAGAATCAGATTTACAATTTTTTTCACTAAATTTAAGAAAATAGAATGAAACTGAAGGATCATATTGACAGAATGATATATAGATAACAATAATAATAATAATAATAATAATAATGTTTTTTTGGCCAACCGGAAAGAGAAATCTGAGTATACCTCGTAAGAAGTGAATGGATGATAACAGACCGGGTTATAACATCTTTTAAAAGAAAAAGAACAAGAAGTGTTTATATCTCTTCTAACCGATATTTAGGTAGCCCAAAAGGGTGAAGCAATATTGAAGAGAACCCGATTTTCAGAATGAGAACTTCACACGAAAAAGCATCAAAAATAAATTATTAAATAAGTCACTCCAAATAAATTCCAACACCGAGGTTCGTTATAAAGGTAACTGTTACATTGTTTACTTTGCCTGGATGCATATATATATATATATATATATATATATATATATATATATATAGTCTTATACATAATATAAACATCGGTAAACTCTGAACTTACTAATACAGTTGTATTTTATCAACTTTCTTTCAACAATAAAGATTTTTCATAGAGTTGGCGTTCAGAAGTTCTGATGAAAGCTCCTTATTTAAGAACGAGAATCCAATATACAGTAAATACACTCTAGAGGTAGGTTACTGAAATTTAACGGGAAACAAGAAAATGAAGAGCACTTAAAATAGAAAGAGAAAGTTGCGGCGAAATGAAGTAAACTCAGTATTGAACATCATTCCGGAGATTCCTTCTTTTTTTGTGATGTTCTACTTTAGCTACAAAAACTTTATACTCTGTAGAAGAGCCAGGAGAGCTACCGATTTTTTTTTTTTCTGTTCCTTGATGTTTCAAGAAGATTTCTTATTTTACTAAACTTTTAACCTACAAATAAACAGCAACCTGTGTTATTACCAACTATCAGTGTTCCAATAATTTAAATGTTTTCTGTATATTTAGATTAGCGGTTTAGAAATCTGAAATAAACAGTAGAAAAGAGAAGATTTATATATATGTATATATACCGGGTGGAAGGGAACTTATTACATTCCTTCTAATATGTGCTTTATAGAAGCATTACAAACAAAAAGATCTAATGGCATTTTGTTATTTGATCAATCGATTTCGAAAAAATAAATGTTTTTGTTCCAATTTGGATGTGTAATTCCAAAAGAATATACGTAGATAATATTTTGTTACTTAAAAATGCGTAACGTATTTGTGACATTAGTTTCAGGAGGAATTATGGGAGAGTTACGAAATAATTAATAATTTAGGAGAACTAAAAGAATATTCCGAGCAGCTTTTCAGACGTAAAGTAATTCGGTAACCTTGCGATAAGGTTGGTGAGGTTTCTGAATCTAAACACGTCGGACGCCTTCAAACACGACGCAAGATGGTGTAATGTTTTGGCAGATAACGGGTGCAACTGGTATTCTGATCGTTTTACACTCGCACAGTAAAAACAACAGGAATTCCTAGTGAGGCGTATTTATGTACTGACCTAGTGCAAGTCACACCCACACAACTTGCAGAGTTGCCAGCTTGTTTTCGACAAAATTAAAATATATCCGTAGGAAATGGTCGGAGACAAAATCGTAAGACTGTGATCAAATACCGAGATCTATCATTGGTTTAAATGACTACCCTTTTATCCGAGCGTGTGTGTGTGTGTGTGTATAAATGCTGCCCTATAGTCAGTAAGCATTACACTAAATAAACTTCATAAATAACTTAAAATATTTATGAGAAAGGAAGTCAAAGAAGGATTTACCTTTTATCTTTTTTCATTTCCAATAATAAGGTGCATAAAAACTGTCCAATATTAGAACGCAGCTGTTTGTATTGTAAAGACTAAAGAAGACTATAACTTCTCTAGTACGCACGTACACAATAGCTAGAGAAGGTATTGTATTCCACCGATAAATTCACATCGATATTCCACTGCAAATCATGTTTGAGGGTCCCCTGAGTGTGTGCGCGCGTG
Organism: Hymenopus coronatus; assembly: GCA_030762935.1. Classification (NCBI taxonomy): domain Eukaryota; kingdom Metazoa; phylum Arthropoda; class Insecta; order Mantodea; family Hymenopodidae; genus Hymenopus; species Hymenopus coronatus. The sequence continues at coordinate 75,820,336 of CM060890.1, forward strand.
CGTGTTTGTGTGTGTGTGGATAGCATAACTCAAACCAAAGTCGGATAAATATAAGCTTGGTAAGTAAGTTCAGTATCTTCCAGGAATGTTATACGAAGATTTTCGGAAAAATCCCCCCACTCCAACTACCCTTTATATGGAATATTTTTTTAAATTATGATTTTCTCAAAAATGGCTCTAGGAATTTTATTTAAAATGCCATAAATACATAATTAAAGTAAATGCCATATGTTTACTACATTAGCATGACAAACGAAATTAATAGCTTGAGCTTTCTTGGAATAGCCTCTGAAGCCACCTCTTCATTTTGGAAGACTTTTGTGTAACCTGTAAACCGTTAGAGATAGACAAGAACTTGCCGCACAAACAATTTAGATCTCTTAAAAGTACACAATATATGCCACACACATTTCTTTTACAGTATTAACCGTTTCCGAGATATTCTTTGTTAAATATTGGTTTTAATATTAAAGTATTTATATTATTTTAAAACGGGAAGTCCTATTTCCTCTCATCTTTCTTTTGTTTCACTGCTAGCCTTGCAAAGAGATCCGAATTCCAATTTTTCACAGAGCGCCCAGCTTTATCCTTGAGTATTTCTTTATTTCTCTTCTAGTAGCAAGTAATAACATAATTTATAAAATATTATCTTAATTATCTTGATGTACATAAAAGAATAATATTCCATTAGAATAGTCTGTGTAACAGAGAAAGTCATGTGAGTGGAAGACATCAGCTTTTTTCTAACCGAGTACCTACAAGTACATTGAGCACTCAAGCCCATGGGTTTAAGGGTAAATAACGTCTTTGTTGGAGAATCAACGTATGTTTCGTTTATTTAGCATTTGATTCTTGGTTATTAGAAGTGTAACCATGAAGCTTGTTTTCAATGACGCGCAAAAATTAATTTTAAATATTTGCATATTACATTGTACACTATTGACCAAATCGTGCAGTACAAGCAAATTATTAATGAAGCAGAATGAATATTACTTTTTACTTTCTCTATACGAACTATGTACATAGTGTATAGAGATGGTTTTGCACTCCACCCAAAAATTCGATACCGGAAATATATGTTTTAGGATCCCCTGCATAAAAAAAAAAACATTTTCACAAAAAGGTCCATGTGCGTGTGTGTGTGTGTCCGTGTACACGATAACTCAAAAACGAAAAGTCGGTACAATACCAAACTTGGTATTCAAGTTTAGTATCTTCCAGGGATGCGACACGAAGATTTTGAGAAAAATCCCCCCACTCCAAACTACCCTTTTCTATGGAACTTTTTTCAAAAGTTTTGATTTTCTTAAACACGGCTCCAACGATTTTGATAAAATATCATATATTGAAGATATTTACCTGACAAATAAAATATATATCCTGAATTTTCTGGAAATAGCTTCTGAAGACTACTTTATTCTGGATGAAACTTACGGAATTTTGCATAACTGCTAAACCGTAAGATTTAGATAAAAACTTATTTCACAAAAAATGTAGAGTCCCTTAAGACACACAATTTACGTTATATACATTTTTTCGTTGAGTTGGTCCTTTTTTAAACATTCCTTGTTTTTTGTTTCAGCGTTAATAAACATACTTTTCTCATCCTGGAATTTGTCAACTGCTGTCCATACAAACAAAGGAAATTCAGTCACATAGCAACCAGCTTTAGACTATCACTTTAATCTATGGTACACTCTTATTTCACTTCTACTTTCAAGGAAGCAAGTAATAAGACTATTTTAGCTATTTTTTCTCGATAAGGATGAAGTAAGTAGAATCATAAGTTTTAAAATTTAAAATTTTCGGGCTATTTTGCCGTGGTCTGTAGGTTAAAATATGTTTAGTTAAAATATTTCTACCTAACGTTTCGTCCCTGTCTGTGAGGGACATCTTCAGAGGAAATGTGCTCACGTCGCTAACTCGAAAATTTTAAATTTTAAAACTATGGACACCGGCCGTGAAAGCTTACGCATATATAGAATCATAAGCTTTCTAACAGTAATTTGTTGCAGAGATGTAGAGAAAGTCATGTGAATGGAACACATCAGATTTTTTAATTAAATGTACATTATTATATTATATGATACCCAGGGATCGATGGTTACTTAACCTTTCAGCCGGTAATGCTAGGGGTAATGCCAGATGAATTTTGGTTTGCAACAGGGATGAAGCGAAGGGAAAGGAGATGATCTCAACCTAAACGGGTGGGGAGATGATCAGTGGGTTAAGAGTAAAAAGGACATGATACAGGTAACTTTAATATTGGCTACTTCACAAATGTTTGGCTAGGCCGAGTCACTTAAGAACAGGGCCATAGTTACTGGCTTACCTGGGCACTTGACGCACTATTACACCTTTTAAATAAGACTAGAACTACGCTCTTACTTCTGCTGAAATAGATCATGGCTTCTTGATGATTACTCGTGCGGTTGCAGAACCATGAACATAGAAAGTATAGCGATGGGCATAGCGCAAAACTAGCTTTTTAAGTATCCATAGACGTGTCATCACTTCTGAGGATGCATGACCTCAAAAACTTTGCGTAGTATTGTATTTCGACAATTTGCCTAAATGGACTTCCTACTTCTTATGAAATCTGGACTTTTCCGATAAGTCTGTGGTACGCTACTATATATTACTAATGCCTGTGTATACTTTGACTAGCATGTCATGCTTTATATGAGTTATAAGTATGTGTAAGTACTATTGTTATCATGTGAATAATCAAAACAAAACGTACATAATGAATGAGAATATTAATCTGTAGAAACGATACAAGGGGACCAACACACTTTACATACCTACCAGTAAAGTTAGATCGTGTTGACATCACGCGCCGCATATTAACAAGTTTGTTTATTCTGTTTGTTACCTTCAGGCGGAACATAATTTGCCATCAGGGAGAACATAGAGATAAACGCAAACAAAGAAACACATGCTCATGGCGGGAATCGAACCCAAGAATCCCTGCACCACGAAACACCAAAGCAAGTGCGGCCGTGGGGACCAACTAAACAACAGGTTATTTATGAACGATACCGCCATGTCGTGAAGTTTTTGACAGACACTCTTTACCTACCAATTGAGAGTGTGCATGTCCTAAGAACAAATGAAGCCTATAACGATGCTGATGATTTGTTGTGCAATAGCAAATTAGTTATGCAAATATTAAAATTGTTAGCTCCGTAAATCGTTATTAATAATTACTTTTCCACACAAGTCGTTTAGTACAGAAATGGGATAGACAGAGTGAAACTGAAAAATTCAACGTCATAGCTGGAATTTAAACCACGGATTCCCCGGTCTCTAGCGATTGCTTTAAGCACTAATCTACCACGGCAACTTAACCGACACAACATTAAATGTCTGTGGTATTATTAAATTTACCGAGAAACATGCGAGTCAGTTCAGGAATTTAATGCAGTGTCGACATAGCTCAGTGATTAGAGCAACGTGCTAGAGACCGGGAGATCCGTGGTTTAAATGCTGGCTATTGCATCGCATTTTGCAATCTGAATCTAGCTATCCAGTAGTATTTATGTTTACCGTCTACCCAAAGAATCACTACTCAGTCTAACCAAATCCCCATTTTCGTTCTATTAGTATGCCAAGGTACATAGTGCATCAGTTCATTTTAAACATATTAAATACCATCCTGCGGTAATATTTTCCGTACCATTCGGTCCCCAAGATGTTATTTTCAGTAAGCCTTATACCAGCCAAACCAGTATTCATTAAGCATAATTCTATTGCATTGAGCTGGGGTAGATACTTTTTAGAATCAGAATTAGTCCATTAATCTTGGAGGATAAGGACCCCTAAACTGGTAAAATGACTGGGTATTCTGCTTAGTCAGTGTAGGAAAGATCTTTATTCCTCCATTGCTGCTTCTACCAGTAGTTTCCACTCGCGTCGGTCCTTAACCTTTACTTTGAGACCAACTGTATTACAGAGTTTTAGTAGTTTGTCTATCTTCTCTTCTAACGTCCTACTTTTCTAAGGCCGGTTTTTGGGTTCCAATTTGTTGTTGTTTTATGTGCCCATTTTATATAGTCAAATCTAATGGCATGGCCTGTTTACCTCCATTAGGTGTGCTGATCTTACCTCTATGATGCGTGTCATCTTCCAGAAATTTTCATTGGGTGTTCTGTCTGAAGACTGGCGTAAAAAATGTTCTTTCAATGTTTCTTTGCGGTCTCTAGCTTTACACTTCTTTAGGAGGAAAATTCTTTGTTTAATTTTAATCAATTCATCCCTCACCAACCAATCCAATTCACCCCTCACCAATTACATGATTGCCACGAGGAATAATCCTCTTTATTCTTTCAGAAGTATTTTTCTTTGTGTCATTCTTTTGAAAATTTTATCACAGAAATCCTGCTCCTGCTATTGATGGAATTATGCCTTGTAATGCCCCAATAAGAATTATCCCTTTTAATGCTCTTCAAGTTTCACTGCTTAATACTACTGTTTTATTAAGGATCACGTAGTAGGAGAAGTAGCATGCAGCTGTCCTTATACCTTTCTTGGGTAAGATACTTTATATCCCTAAAAATGTGACCAATCTGCCTAAGGACAGTATTAAAATCTAACTGTTTATGTTCTCACTGGTGACGTATCATTAAGTTAATGCTTTATTGAATTTGGACGCAAAAAATATATAAGGAAAATTTACAAACAAATGGATCTTTTGTTGTTCTTTTAACTAAAAACTTGTATTTTCATGTTGCACCGTATCCTTCTTAATGTCGGTTTTCTATAGCCGTTCTATGGCGGCAATAATATTAGGTTTCATCTCTATGTCGTTGATGAAGCCTTACAGGTAATTGTCATAGATGTCATCCAGTTTAACACGAGCAAATACTTCTTCTCCCCTTCATCTATAAAGCCGAATTATGTAGTTTTAATCATAGTGGAACTTTTTATAGAAGCGGTATTAGAACCGCATCTTCCTTTCAAATTGATAACCTAGTTTTTATGGTCCCTAGATGTTTTACTGGCAGTTGCACGAGAACTGATATCAGTTAAATGGAGTCAAAGATGAAACCTTACGAGGTATATACTGTCTAAGAGAATACTTACTTTTTATCTTCTTTAGTGTCCATAAATAAAATGCGAATAAAAGTCTTATAAACAGTAGACTTCTCGGCATGAACTTCGGAAATGTGATAAATTAGGTACCTATGTAGCTTTAGATGTAAGCAGACAACTGCTTTCCATTTTGTGTTGCAGTTTATTCAATCTGCAGACATTAACGATAGCCATATTATTGTTCGGTTAACATATATAATAAAGGTAAATTCGAACTCTTTATTTGGTTATCATAGCAAAGTTTGTTTTTATAAAACAATTGAAAGCTTATAGATCAAACACAATAATAAAACAGTTGCGATGTTGTACTATGTATAGTAATAACAAATTTGATTTTATATACAATTATCGCGACATTAACCTTTATCTTCGAGGTTCGCTTTTAGCACATTTTCCTATGTCTTCTCTTCACAGATGCTATACACTATAACTCTATAAACATTTTCTCTCATTTCATAAAGTTGAAGATCATTGTTTCTACCTTTGTAATCTACATATGACCATAGATTTTCTTCATTTTTCATTAAATACATTAATAATGTATATATAATTTCATAATGATTAAAATCAATGCATTTATATGATTTACTTAATGTTTATACAATCATAATAGTTTTTGAATTAGCTATAATTGTTAATTCTAGTGCTCCTACTTTGTCACTAACTTAAATAAGTTTCATTACCTGGTATATCTAATTCTTTTATATTTTTTTTCTCCTCCTACAGTACATGTTTATTTAGACTATATTTGCTTAGTAGACTTTCATAGACACCAATTTTTAGTTATTTTATATATAATAATGAGAAATTATGTTTATTACATATTCTTGGTCATGCTATTTTCGTTAAACATATTATTTTAAGGAGTTTTCGTAAGTATCGCGAGGTGATACATTTTCATTGCTTTACATATATTTTCTTTGCTTTCACGTGCGAAATAATATTTTAAGACTTTAGCATGGTTTTGGAGCAGTATAGTTTTACTTTCAGTTGCCTAGATTGCTTATAACTTAAAGTCTTCGTCAATTATAAAATATTTCATTTTAACATAGGTATTTCCAAAATGGTCTTCTTTAGTTTCATCGAAACCAGTAATACTAGGTCGCTCGTTTTGTGCTATTGGGAGATCTTATTCGAAAAGTACATTTACTCTCTCAGATTTCTATTACCTCAAATCTGAACACATCAGGGTCGTGAAATACGGAGGGATAGGCACCATACCCCAACCTAGGTAACACTGTTGTAAATTAGTTGAATCGCATGCGTCAGTAACCCAAGGATTTAAAAGCATATATCAGCTTTAATTGCGATTTTAAGCTTAAAGGGGTGACGCCATATAGGCATTTGTTTTATGCTGCTGCATTTATCTATAGTGGTATAAGTAGACCTCTTTTTGATAAACCTTAGAACTGCGCTTGATTTATTTTGACAATTTTACAAAGTTAAGATATTTATTACAAATATAAAATTTATTACCAATTATACATTATTATAAAAATTCACTTACCTCATGTTTCCAGGAGGAATTTTAATGTTTGTTAACAATTACAGAGATGAAGGTCGAAATTAAAACGATTTTTGAGACTGTTCCATTTGTATAACGTACAAACTCACGATACACACATTTCTTGTAACATACAACAGGGTGCATGCGGATGGTTTAAATCAAAGATATATATATATATATATATATATATATATATATATATATATATATATGGTCACATCTGCGTGTAATGTACACAAACAATAATATCCTGTTGTATTCGATGTGTCTTGCTGTGCAATCAATAGCGGCGGGCAGGTTTAGTTTAAGGAAAGTGTTCCAACAGTGCAGATAAATGAGAGAGCAGAGTTTTGACAGTGATTTCGGACAGTGGTTTTCGACAGTTGAATGAGAGAGACAGCCAAAGTAATCGAACGGAGTCGTAGTGACGAGAGATAAAATTGTACTGTAGAATTTATTTAAACACATGTCTTGTAATCAACAGAAAGTGCAATAAGGAGGAGTTGCTAAAATACATTATACAACAGTCAATCGTGGCTTGTATCCAGAGAAAATTATATTTATACACTGATATTTATGCGTTTTCCGTTTTTTTTTTTTTTTTTTTTTTGGTGATTGCAAAACTTTGGACAAGCTTTATACATTTAATGAAAATGAATGTTGATTTTCCAAAGCCGCACTTCTTATTCTGTTATTAGAACAGTTTAGCTTTGTTTGAGTTTGGAAACTCAGTTTCCAAATAAGTTGTTCAACGGATCTTGTGGCGCAGTCCTCTCACATTTCTAACAACGTAAGACAGTGGCTTATGAAAGCTACAAAATCAGGATTAGTATACGTTTTCATTACGTTTTCAAATTTGGTATGAATGCTAACTTTGAGCTATCCTTTGCTGTCTTATATTCTCTTTTAGAAAGAATTTTAGAAACGTATTTATGGGAGTTGGTGTACAACTATATATTTTTGGTTTAGCTGAACCGAGAAATTTGTAGAAAACTTGTCCGAATTTAAAATTAATTATACTTTTAGTTTATTAAATACTACTTAATTTGTGTCCATGTTCATAATTTATTAAACACGGTTAAATTTCTAATTATACTTACATTTTATTTTGAGGGTTGACATCTAATCACATTTCTGAAATTGATCGATAGTGCTGGTTACAGAGAAAGATGGTACCAGTTGATATTTTCCTATAAGATTATCAGTCAAATATAAGGATGTAATGAATCTGTGTAACTATTCATGTAAAAATGAATGTGGTAGTTCCTGAAATGTGGTTGTTGCCCCAGGTATAAGCCATATAGTAATACATTCTCTCTGCATCATTTTCGCGCAAAATGTACATTATTAATAAACTTAGGAGTTTCTAAGAAAGGACGAAAGTAAATAAATCTGAGCTGTTATTAGAACTTTGCTTTTTAGAACACAACTTTCAAGATTTATCAGGCATTTTTGACATTTATATGTCGCCTTTAACATCACAGTTCATTCGGTTGCTTTTTAATTAACATCTACGATATTTTAAGAAAAACATGCGTGTATGTATGTAGAAGTCGGTTAAGTACCAAACTTGGTATTTAAGTTCAGTATCTCCCAAGGATATGAACGAAGATTTTCAGGAAAATCCCCCCCAACTACCCTTCACATGGAATATTGTTTTCAAAAATTTTGATATTCTCAAAAGTAATTCTAACGAATTTTATTAAAATACCAAATGTTTAAGATATTTACATGGCAAACATGTATATATTGCATTTTCTGAGAAAAGTCTCTGATTGCCTCTTCATTCTGATTTTTGCGTAACCATGTAGAGATACGCAAAATCGTACTACACAGTCTGTTTAAAACACACAAATTATGTCATATATTCCTTGTGGAGTTAACTATTTCCGAGATATTCGTTGTTATTGGTTTAAATTTTAAAATACCTGTACCTTTATGTTTTATTTGTTTTACTCCTGGCTATGGAAAAAGTTCCGAATTTTAAGTGGCAACTTTTAAAAGATATGTCTGACCATTTACCATAGTGTACTTTCCTATTTCCGTCTACATACAACAAACTAAGTAATATGAGCATTTCTACTTATATTTATCTCGATGAAGCAGGCAGAAGATCAAGCTTTTGTAAGAGTAGTTTGTTGCAGAATAGGCAGTGAAAGTCGTGTGAAACACATCAGATTTTTACTTTTGGAAGATCTGCTCATTAGTAATAATGTTCATTCGTTTTACAGTTTTGTGGTGCTACTTTGGGTAATCAGAACTCACACAGAAACACACACATATATACACACATGCAGGTAGTGGTTAGACCACTCTCCTCTTACCAAGGCGACACGGGTTCGAACCTAGGGAGTTTCTGGTGGACAAATCGGCGCAGGAGCGGGTTTTCTCCGGTTTCTCCCGCCATCGCATTTTATCGGTGCTCCATCTTCATTCCATGAAGCATTAGTGTCACCGCCTGCGAATACATATGTAGTAAAAGCTGGCGTTAAACACTATCAAAAATGCACACATTCACACTTTCATTCGTTCTTTCAAACTCTAGAGAGGATGCAGAATATACTTGTTTATAAAAATATTCACCCTCCAGTTGAGAATCGAACGCGGGTCCTCTGGATTTGAAGGCTAGCATGTTAATCAGCAGATTACAGCAGGCTTATTTCCGACTTGAATTTTCATGCCAAAAATGAAAGAAAGCTAGAAAATCAGAACTTTACATCCCTTCATTCTATTCTACTCTTTCTCTTTAGGCAAGGATACTCCTCTATAACTTCGCGCGGCAGTAACTGTTAGCAAAGTATATAAGAATAAGTTTATAAACTGTTGCTGCTCTGTTCTTTTATCCCCAAAGTTTCCTGGGGATTTTTAAACAATTTCAGAATACATTAGAATATCACGTAACACTTCTTGGGATTCTATAACCTGTAAGGCTTGGAAAGAGCTCCTACCTTCCAGAACTACACGTGCCACCTGAACATACAAATCAGGCGGACGGTAGTCAAAGAAGAAGGACTTTTCACCATCCCTGCCTAAATAAGAAACTTCGCTTCACTAAAAGTATAGAGAACAATACTTCTAAATCAACTGTGTGAAAATGAAAATTTAGAGTCTTTCATGCAGACTACACACCACGTTTTTATAACACCTACAGAATGAAGGTAAATGTAGCAACCCGCAGTAGCCCTGCACCTCCTTCTCTTGGAGGTTCACAAGCCCATGAAATGCGGGCCGGTCAGGTACTAAGACGAGAAAGAGTGTATGTAGGTGGTGTGCTTTTCATCTTGTAATGAGCTGGATTGTATACTCAACGCCCTTTCTTTACCCAGGTTTAATTAAAGCAGTATTCATTTGTCCTGAAAGAATTCGTCATATATGAAAACAAGGACGTGCAAATAGTTACTGCACACTTTACCGTCCATATGACACATTCTGAATTACCAGTTGAGGTTATGTTTTACTTATCATTTAATTCGAATGCTACACTTCATCTGCGACTAATGGAACACAGACTTGTTCCTCTTATTAAGCGATTGTCTTGCAGTCAACTCTATTTTAAAATATCTGACGTGTTTCAATCACATGATATTCTCTAGCTGCTCTACAAACAAATTTCTTACAAAAGGTTATTCTACTTTCTACACCATGCTAATCGAGATAAACATTAACAGAATGTTCTTATTACTTAGCCCCTTATAAGAAGAAGGAAACTAAAGCAATGCGCTATGCTAAAGTGATAGTCAAATGTTTTAAAAACTGTCGTTATGCGATTGTCATTCGCTTCTTTGCTTGGCCAGGAGTATAACAAAAGAAAATTGAGAAAAGTATAGGTATTTAATAATTAAAACCAATAACAAGGAAAATATCGGAAACAGTTACCTCCACAACAAAAACGTAAATGATATTACTTGTGTGTGTTTGACAAGATCTACATTTTTGTGCACTAAGTTTTTTGTACTATCTATACGCCTTAGCAGTTAAGCAAGTTTGGCAAAATACATCCAGAATAAAGAGATCTTCGGAGGCTATTCCAATAAAATTAAAGATACACATTTTATTTGGGATGTAAATATCTATAATATATGGGGTTTTAATAAAAATTGCTAAAGCCATTTTTTAGAAATTCAAAATGTTCGAAAATTTGTCCATGTAAAGGTTAGTTTGTGGTGGGGGGATTCGTTTGAAGATCTTCGTGTCGCATGCTTGGAAGATACTAAATCTAAGTACCAACGGTCCTTTATATGAGCTATGCTGTCCACACACACACACACACGAACCTTTTTCTAAAAATTCTTTTTTCGAATTCAGGGGGCCCCAAAACATATATTTCTGATGAATACAAGACTCTCTATCCACTATGTACATTTTCCATGCGGGCTAGAGAAAGTACAAATATTATGTGTTACAGTCACATGACTTTAATCAAAATCGTGATAGCTCTTTTTGAGAAAATCAAAATTTTCAAAAAAAAAAAAAAAAAAAGATATGCCTGTAAAGGGTAGTTGGCGGTGGGGAGGTAGTTTGGTATTTAGCTGTCTCTTCGTTTTCGGGCTATGCTATCCCCACACACATATACTGACCTTTTTCTAAATATGTTTTTTTTTTTTTTTTTTTGGCTCAGGGAGTCTCAAACATCTATTTCCGGTGATCTCAGGTATCAAATTTTTGGTGCAATACAATACCCTCTATATACACTATGTACATCGTATGTGTAGAGAAAATAAAAATGTATCGGGTAAAAAAGGTTCCTTTTTTCATAGATATCTTTATCACTTTTATGATAATTATCGCCTACATAAATTACAGCTCTAATGAGAAGCAACTGTACAATAATTAACAATCACTAAAATTTACAGTTATTCCTAAACTATATTTTAAATGCGTTTGCTCTCTGCTGGCGGCTCACCACGTAACCCAGAGAAAAGCCATCAGCCATAAGTGAGCATAGGATATGACTAAGTTAACTTCTAGCATACTGGCGTGCACACACTCACACACACTTGGGTGCGCATCTTTTATAAAGCTGCCGTTTTGGGTATCTCAAAAATTCTACTTCTACTGAAACAAGGAGTCTTTAGTTGTAATGTCATAGTTACTCTGCCTATCAAAGGCGAATCAAAGAGTTGAAAACAACCAGAAGAAAATAAATTGGAAGATAAAGGCGAGTAATTTGCTTCTTGGCATGCGCCAATTCAGTATGAAAAATAATTTGTTTTCTTTAGATCTCAAAATGTGTGTTTGCAGTAGAGTTTCTATATAAATTAGAGGAAAAAATACATAAGAATATACTTAACTCTATGTATCAAAATCTAATGTATTATATTCACCTGACATTTCTACTCTAAGTGCTTATTAGCGGATATACAATTTTCTCACGAATATTTTCTCCTATTTACCTTCTAATCGACATAAACATTTCCAGAAAAATCTACATTGCACATTTCATTATACATATAGACAGAATAGTGATAGTCACATATTTTAAAACAGGACGCTATGTGCTAACCTTAACCTCCTTGCAATCCCAGAAAATTGACAGGTTTGAAAAAGGATCACGAAGGTTAGTAAGAGGTAATTTAATGTTCTTTCTCCTAGTAGGTCATATTAGATTATGAATGAAATCGGTGAAACAAAGACGTTTGTCAATATTCGCCATCTCAAAATAAGTGAAAACTCCGAAAAATCCCTTATCCGAGAAAGACAGCGAAATTAAGATTCGAACTAGGGACCTCCTAAATGTGAGAAGGCACTCAGAGACCAGAATAAGTATCGATGTATTCGAAATATTAATAACGGATATGTTAAGAAATGACTACACAAAATTAAGATTATTTGGAATAAATTGTGTTTTAAAGACAGCTTCAATCTGTGTAAAGTAGGTTTTCGTCTATTGCTTAGCGTGTATCAGTTACACAAAAGAATATGCTACCAGGTGAGGTTGACCGATAGTATAAAGGCTCGTGCACTTTTGTTTGTTTTCTGTAATAATTTGATAGTAAAGAAGGCAAAAGTGGGATGTAAATCATTGTGTGATAACACAGCGTACAGTGTTTGTTATAGTATAGATTAGCGTTAATTTTGTTGTCCGGGAGTGAACTGTGAAATCCGCCATATTAGAATTAAAGTGTTTAGTTTACAGCGGCTGTACCTCCTGTTTTTACTTTCTCTATACATACTATGTACATAGTGTATAGAGAATGTATTGCACTCCACTAAAAATTCGATACTGAGATTTCGCTGGAAATACATGTTTTAGGGTCCCCTGTATAAAAAATAAAAGTATTTTCAGAAAAAGGTCCGTGTGTGAGTGTGTATTTGTCCATGTGTCTGTGAACACGATAATTCAAAAACGAAAAGTTAGTAAAATACCAAACTTGGTATTTAAGTTTAGTATCTTCCAGGGATGCGACACGAAGATTTTGAGAAAAATCCCCCCACCCCAAACTACCCTTTACATAGAACTTTTTTCGAAAATTTTGATTAAAATGTCGTATATTAAAGATATTGCCTGACAAATCATATGTATATTTTGAATTTTCTGGAAATAGCCTCTGAAGACTACTTTATTCTGGGTTAATTTTACAGAATTCTGCATAGCTGCTAAACCGTAAAAGATGTACAAAAACTTACCACACAACAAATTTAGAGCACTTTAAAACACACAATTTATGTTATATATATTTTTTTTCGTGGAGGTGATTATTTTTTAGATTTTCCTTGTTATTGTTTTCAGCTATAAAAAACTTATACTTTTCTCATACAGGACTTTATGAACTGGTGTCCATACAAGCAAAGGAACTTCACTCACATAGCAACCAGCTTTTGACTAACACTTTAACTTATGGTACTTCCTTATTTCGCTTTCTACTTACAAGGAAGCAAGTAATAAGTCTATTTCTGCTAATTTTTTCTCGATTAGCAGGAAGTAAATAGAAGCATAAGATTTTTAAAAATAATTTATTGCAAAGATATAGAGAAAGTTATGTGAATGTAACTCATCAGATTTTTTAGTTGTACGGTTTGTTTTGTGCTGGTGTTTCGTGAATACACTAAGCGTATAGTATGAATATAAATTTTCGACGCGTTAGTGTTTTGTTTTGTTGTATCATTTCTTATGTTCCGCTCTTGTAGCAAACCTGTACTGAATGGTTTAGCTGCACCTATTGTGGATTTAAATGCAGTGCTTGTTTAAAGTGCTGTGCAATGGTTGGAAAAGCGTGTAATCTCAGTGGAAATTATGGTGGATGCCGTCGCTAGATTAGCCGGGTGTCTTTTAAAGAATGCAAGTTTTGGTTTATTGGGCACGTAGTAGCACTGTTAGCCATGCTGTGAGAGATTGCAGTGAATGGTTCTGTGAATGTGGCAGGCTTCAAGAATTGGTCAAAAAGTACAGCTAACCATTTCTAACCTCAGAAAAAACTGGAATTTGTCAAAACGGAGTTTATAGGGCGCGTACTTGCTCCTTTAGAAAATTTGAAAAGAAAATCACCTCTTTTAAGGTGCCCTCCAGACGAAATCTGAGATAGGAGTGGCGTTTTCATGCCAATGAACGGCCCATGTGAAACTGAGCAACAGACTCAATATTTTTGAAACTGTTGATCAGTCTCCAAATTCTCCTATGCAGAGTTTAGATGAGAATTGCTCTAAGACCAAAGTTCTGTAGCTTGGGAGTAGCAATGGGAAACAACTATAATGAAGTAGGCACAGCTAAGCCCAGTGCTGATCTCATGTCACTGAAGATCTAGTAAAACTGACTTCTAGTTTTACTAACAGGGTTAATGTAGCTATAGTGGGTAGAGACTATAACTGTTCAATTGAGAAATATCTGTTGACATGAGGGAATCCAGTAGACATACCAGTGTGAAATTTGTGGGGCTTTTCCATTTGCACGACAGGCAGCGGCTTCATAGGAGGGTGACGGAGATGAATCTACGACTTAGAATGTACCTTGTTGAGCCCTGCTGCCTCTCATATTAATGTATAGATGTTGGTGGTACAGGTCAAATGATTATATACATCTCATGGTCCACCCCTCAATTTTAGAGGCAAATGGCAGCTTTCACAGCTAATTTCTAATTGAGATATGAGTAGCATTAAATTCTATTGAATTTAAGTCATCAACAAAGAATTTTATAAATACAGAAAATAACAGTAATTTTATCAATATAAATATAGCAGAAACTTGTGTATATTTCACCAAAATATTAGGAGTTTAAGAAGCGAAGTTAATGAACTTTCTCTTAGGCTTGCTTCTGTGTAACTATATCAACATGCCTTATGCTTATCTGAACATCATTAACAGAACAGGAAATCATGACACTTTCATTGCATGGGTATTCTCTAGGAGCAGCATATTCAAGACAGAATGTACAAAAAGGAGGGGTTTGCATATTTTTAAGAGATGATGTGCCTTATAAAATCATCAATCTTAACAAATGTTTCTTTGAGCTAGACAGAGAGATGTACGCAGAGTTCAGTTCAGCTAAACATAAATCAAGTAAATTTTCTAATAGTAGCTGTTTATATCATTTTTGCATTGTAAATATTGTAAAATATTTGTAAATATGTATTTAAATTGTAATATATAGTGACTTTGGAGTGTACATAATACAATAATCATATTTTAGTTTTATATAATTAATAGTAGTAACAACTATATCGATAATTAGAACATTTATCATCTGAGATATCATCAGTGTTACATAATGAAATGATATTTATTTATACATTTCAACAGTAATTTTTGATAATCTTTGTTTATATGTGGATGCAGATAAAGAAGTACATATGATTTTATGGGGCACATTAAGTATAGTGCAATGACGTACAGGCCTCAAAAGCCAAATGATAAGATTATATGTATATTCTTATATTTTTGTAACTCGTGCTTTTAGCATTAGAGCTTTATAAATTATTTTTGTAGTATATAAACATACGTATACATATGCAAGTTCTATGTTCAATGACTTGTTGGCCTAATACTAATTAATTTACAAACTTCCTTCGATAGAAGAGAACTTCATAGAGTAGCCCTAGAATATTTAATATGCATAGAAGTATATTTTATTAACATATCTACAATATTATAGTAATTTAATCAAAAACCGTAGAGATATTTCTGAGAAAATAAAAACGTTTGATAAACCTTTCATGTAAAATATAGTGGG
The DNA here is from genome assembly GCA_030762935.1 of Hymenopus coronatus. Lineage (NCBI taxonomy): Eukaryota > Metazoa > Arthropoda > Insecta > Mantodea > Hymenopodidae > Hymenopus > Hymenopus coronatus. The sequence continues at coordinate 75,836,101 of CM060890.1, forward strand.
TTGGAAACATATTCTTTGAAAATCTTACAGTCACAGCTTTGGAAGATACTGTACATAAATACAAAGTTTAGTAATTATTTAGCATTTCATTTTTATCTTCTACGGCACGTCCGTACTCAGTTAAGAAGGTATTACTTTCATTAAAAAATCTATACCAATATTTCACTGGAATTACGATTTTTGGGATCCCCTAAATCCAAAAAGAGAATTTTTAGAAAAAGACCAATGTGTGTATGTATTTGTATGTCAGTGCATATATGGAACAGCACAACTCAATAAACAAAAAGTTCGTTAAATACCAAACTTTACATTAAATTTCAGCGTTTTCTGAGAATGCGATACAAAGATTTTCAAGAAAACACCTACCCCAAACTACTCTTTAAATTATATATTTTTAAAATGTTTTTATTTGTCAAAAATAGCCAACGATTGTGATTAAACTACCGTGTGTTTAAGTTATTTTATAACACATTATATACATATATATCTTGAAATTTCTGGGAATAGCATCTAAAGCACCCTTCATTCTAGAGAATTTTTATGTAACTGGTAAATCATAAGAGACAGACTAACTCCTACAACAATTTAGATCTCGTTAAAACACACAGTTTGTGTTGCATACAATTTTTTATGGAGCTAGATATTTCTGGTTATTGGATACCATTTTAAAATTTTTGTACTTTTCTCAAACGGGAACTCATTCATTTCACACCTTTTATTTTCCTCATGGCCAGTCAAAGAGAACCGAATTTCATTCTGATTACATACCAACAGATTTTAAAAGACTATCAGTTTAGACTTAGAAGGAAACAAGTAATTAAACCATGTGTGATGCTTATATCTATTAACATGAAATAGAAGAATATTTTCTAAGAATAATTTGTTGCGAAATAGAGAAAGTCAGATGAATAAAACACATTAGATTTATGCTGTTCACACGCGCACACACGGACTTTTTTTTTTTTTCTAATAAATGCTCTTATTGAATTTGTGAGTGTTGTGTGGTACGCAATACATTCCCTACCTACTATGTAACTTGTAGAGAAAGTAAAGTGTGGATAAAGTTGAAAAGAGGAACATTAAGGGGCATATTGATTTGGAAAGTGGTATTCTCTCTTACCCGGTTTAGGCTACCTCTACCTGTTCCGAAACGAAATCCCCATTGTGCCTCTCTTTTCACGGTCTTCCCTGATTATATCCTACTCAAGGTTGCAAATTTAATTCTGCTTTCGATGTTATATTGTTAGTCTACCTACAATGTATTCAGTCCAAAGTACTTCAAAATGAGAGAGATGTAAAGTAAGCGGTTGGTTTCCTTAACTCCTAGTAACTTCGAAGCCAAGTCTCCATTCCTTTAAAATGTTAACGGCATGAAAATGTGTTGCTTTGAACACGCCTGGTTTAAGGCAATAGCAGTCTCAAAGTAAATACAGGAGAAGTAATGTTATATATCTGCAAACATTCGTAAAGCATACCAACAAGAATCGAAAATATCCTAAAGCAAACGCAAGAGGGCCACTTGCACATATAACTCATTATTTATCAAAGCAACTCTTGGGTTACATATGGTGGGCATTCGTGGAACTGCAGTGAAATAGTATTCTCTGTGTTTGAGAGAGAAAATCTTTGCTTACTTACTCCACTAAATATAGTAAGGAAGGGAAATATTTAATTTCACTAAAAAATTGCACAACAATATGGGATACATGTTTCGAAACTCCCTGAATCCAAAAAAGGACATTTTTAGAAAAAGGTCCGTAGGAGTGTCTGAACAGCACTACTCAAAACAATAAGTCTCCGTTAAATACCAAATTTTGTATTTAAGTTCTGTAAATTTCAAAGTTACAACTCGAAGACATTCAAGATAGTTCCCACCCTAAACTACAATTAACATGGAACAGTTTTTGTTATCTTTAATTTTTCAATAGCGTCTCAAACGATTTTTTAAAAACAATGCGTTTTTAAATTATTCTCTTTCTCTCTCTCCCTCTCAGTTTCCTTGCCTCCCTCTCCCCCCTCGTATTAGAACTTATATTCCCCAGACTTATAAGCCAACGGTTGCAGTTAGACGCCTATTGAGGATTAGATCTGCTTATCAGAGAGAAGCCTGATGAGAAAGTGAATTATATGAAATGACGATGAAATGGACGACAAAAAAGATGATTATGGAGCAGTTGGTGGAATGAATGGCGGTGGAACCGGAGAACTCGGAGAAAGCCCGCCCAGACGCCTTTTCGTCCATCAGAAATTTCTCCTGTGGTGCCCAAGCATTGAAACCGGGTCGCCTACGTGGGAGGTAAGCGGTCTAACCGCCGCCTTAAATTATTTTTATGAAGAAATTAAACCGATATCTTGGTTACTCTTCATTTTGGATGACCTTTGCGTAACTTGTAAACCGTAAGAGATAGACAAAATGTTTCTACAGAAAAAATGTGAATATCGATAAAGCACACAGTGTATGTAGAGTTGACCATTTCCGAGGTATTCCCTGTTTTGGACTAAAATTTTCCAATACTATACTCTTCTCAAATGTGTATTCGTTTTTCTTCTCCTGGTCTACAAATAGAACTGAATTTCAATTTGATCACCTAACGCCCAGTTCTTAAAAGAGTGACTATCACTTTACTCTAGTATATCCCTGTATTTCTCTTTTAACCACTACAATAAAATAAGTAATATTAATGTTGATTTGCATAGTATGAAGCACCAAAAAGAACTAACTTTTGTAAAAATAATTTGTTGCAGAATAAATAGATAATACTATGAATAAAACACACCAGACTTCTTTTATTATTGTTCCTTTTGTATGTGGGGTTTAACATCTCAGATCATATACGCAGCTTTGTACAATTGCTCATATGCAATTATGCTCACTCGTTTACGATTGTGACAAAACAATAACAAATTTTAATTTTAATGAATTAAATTTTTCTTTAAATGAATGAAAATTATAAGTGACAAATATTTATAAATTAAAGTGCCATAAGTTCTGTTTTAATACTTGCTCATACTTTATGTTCTTCTTTTTATGAATATGAAATTCAAGCTCTGTACCTAACACTAGGAATTTTATACCACAAAATGAAACATCCTTTAGGCAAACATTCAACTCATCTTTGACCTGGTACAAAAATGCATTTAAATTTCACTAAAATTCAAAATATTTATATGTCAGATTTCCTAATTAACTTTAAAAACATTTTAGCTTATTAAAGTGTAATAAGGACTTAATATTTCTGTATAAACGTGGTATTATTTGGATATAAAAGCCTTGTCCCTTGTTTTCTTTCATTCTACGTATCAATAATTTCGCAATACCCAACAACATAGAGTTTTGGTTTAATCTATTTAACGTATTACTTTCTCTGCATGTACTATGTACATAGTGTATAGAGAAGGTATTGTAATGCACTCAAAAATTCGATACCAAGATTTCACCGGAAAAACATGTTTTGATATTTCCTGATTCATTTTTACAAACATCTCCGTGTGAGTGTGTGTGTGTCTGTGTGGGCTGCATAGTTCCAAAACGAAAAGACCGTTAAACACCAAACTTGGTATTTAAGTCTTCCCACAGCTACCCTTTACATGGAGTTTTTTTTTTAGAAAATTTTGGTTTTCTCAAAAATAGCTCTAACAATTTGGTTAAAATGTCATATGTATATCTTGAATTTTTTTGGGAATAGCCTCTGAAGACTACTTTATTCTGGATGAATTTTACGGAACTTTGCATAACTGCTAAATCGTAAGAGATGGACAGAAGCTTACCACACAGAAAATGTAGAACTTTATATATATATATATATATATATATATATATATATACACATTTCACATTTCAATTGATCGTTTTTAAGATATTCGTTGTTTTAGTTTCAGCCTTGAAAAACTTATACTTTTCTCATACAAGAATTTTTCAACTCGTGTCCAAACAAATAAAGGAACTTCAGTCACATATCAATCAGCTTTTCAGAGCCACTTTAACCTATGGTACTCCCTTATTTTGCTTCTACTTACAATGAAGCAGGTATTTCTGCTATTTTTTTCTCAATTAACATGAAGTAAATAGAAGTCAAAGCTTTTTAGCAATAATTTGTTGCAGAGATGTAGAGAAAGTCATTTGAATAGAACACATCGGACCTCTTTTATTCTAGTTATTAGATTCCGTAAATGCCTTCAGGTGTTATTGCACTACAAAATAAAATCAGGCAATTTTAGTAATCAACAGAAGGCGTTCGGGTCAATTCTACAATGATAGCGATCTATGCCTTTAAGCTGAGAACTATGTTTATTGAGCTGGGATTTACGGAGCATCAGACTACTATACATAATATATATTATATGGTAGATTACCCATGGAACCCAGTGATCCCGCAACACCTCTACTGAATTATTCAGAACCGCTGGAGACATGCACTGGCGGAAGGAGGACGCAGCCAAACGAGGAAATTCATTTGATTCAGATAATCACTGAGAAGCACATATCCACACAATGTAGCTTCAACTGCACTTCCATTTCATATTAATCTTTAAAAAATAGTACCACTAAACAGTATTATATTTTAACAGTTATGTGAAAGGAGTATATAGGACTACATCGAAAAATCAAATTGATTAGTGATTTATTGTTTACCAATCAGTAGAGGATTTGTTTTTACTATCTCTATACGCACTATGTGCATAGTGTATAGAGAAGGTATTATAATGTACCCAAAAATTCGATACCGAGATTTCAACGGAAATACATGTTTTGAGACTACCTGAATCCAATTTTTTTTTTTTAAAATATGTCCGTGTGTGTCTGTCTGTGTGTATGTGGGGGGGGCAACATAGCTCAAAAACGAAAAGACCGTTGAATACCAAACTTGGCATTTAAGTTTGGTATCTTCCGAGGATGCGACACGAAGATTTTCAAGAAAATCCCCCCCCCCACCACGAACTACTCTTTATATGTAACTTTTTTCGAAATTTTTTATTTTTCCAAAAATAGCTAACGATTTTGATTAAAATACCGTTTATTAAAGTTATTTACCTATCAAATAAAATGTATATCTTGAATTTTCTGGGAATATCCTCTGAAGACTACTATATTCTGGATGAATTTTACGAAATGTTTCATAACTGCTAAACCGTAAGAGTTGGACAAAAACTTATCATACAAAAAATATAGAGCACGTTAAAATACACAATTTATATTATATACATTTTTTTCGTGGAGCTGATCATTTTTTAGATATTCCTTATTTTTGGTTTCATCTTTGAAAAACATACTTTTCTTGTACAGGAATTTGTCAACTCCTGCCCATACAAACAAAGGAACTTCAGTCACATAGCAAACAACTTTTGACTACCACTTTAACCTATAGTAAACCCTTATTGCGCTTCTACTAACAAGGAAGCAAGTAATAAAGCTATTTCTTGCTAATTTTTTCTCAATTAGTATGAAGTAAATAGATGCACAATTTTTCTAATAATAATTTGTTGCAGAGATGTAGAGAAAGTCATGTGAATGGAACACATCAGATTTTTACTTTATGCAACCGGATGTAAGAGTGATTTCTGCTGTTCACTTTTGGCCAAATAATGAATTTCAGCAGTGAAAAACGGATTTGAATTCTCATAACTGGTCTGCATTTACACCTCTGTTCGTACTTAAAGGTTTTGAATCTAATGTATAAGAATCAGTTAAAATAACCAATCGAGGAATTCATAAATAATCCATGCAAAATTTCAAATAACTTTCAGTGTTTAGAAGGGTATAATACTGAGGTAGCTACAGTTCTCTATATTTCCTGCTACATTTCAATCGGTTTCTTAAAATATTGAAATTAGCATAGCTTAAATAAAAATAAAGTAAACACCTTTACTAGGTTTCTTATTTTTGCTTTTCTTCACCTATTGTAATGCACCAAACAATTTGATACTGATATTTCAGCGGAAATACAGTTTTGGGACTCCCTGAATCAAAAAAAAAAAAAAAGAGGATTTTCAGAAAAAAAAATCCGCGTGTGTGTGTGTCTGTGGGCAGCATAGCTCAGAAACGAAAAGTCGGTTAACTACCAACCTTAGTATTTAAGTTGAGTATCTTCCAAGGATGCGACACAAAGATTTTCAAGAAAATACTCTCAACCCAACTACCTTTTGCATGGAAAATTTTTGGAAAATTTCGATTTTCTCAAAACTGGCTGCAACGATTTTGATTAAAACACATCTGGAATTTTCTTGGATTAATTTCTGAAGACATCTTCATTCTGGATCACTTTTATATAACTGGAAAACCGTAGGATATATACAAAAACTTACGACACAAAGAATGTAGATGTCATTAAAACACACAATTTATGTCATAAACCTTTTTTTTTTTTTTTTTTTTTTTTTTAGAGTTAACCTTTTCGAGATATTCCGGATTATTGGTTTCAATTTTAAGAAATCTTTCTGTTCGTTTCTCGTTTGTTTACTCCTGACAAGCAAAGAGATTGTTTGTTTCACATAGCCACCGGCTTTTAAAGCGTTAGCCTGTGCATTTTCTTATTTCTCTTCTACTTACAAGGAAGCTAGTAATAAGACTAATTCTGCTTATGTTTATCTTGATAGCATGATGTAAGTAACAGATTAATGTTTTGAATAAAAGGTTTGTGTACCGAACAGCTAGAGGACATCTTGTTAATGGAACACAATTAATAAAGACAATTTCTGTTAATGTTTATCTCGATTATCTGAAGTAGATAGCACAATAAACTTTTCAACAATAAGTTGTTACACAGATGTAGAAAAAATCATGTGAAAGGAACAATCATATTTTTAGAAGATAAAATTCAATTTCAACATAGTGTCCCGTCAACCTCCACCTAAGCCAACCAGCCTTAGTTAACGTGGGCGTCCCTTTCTTACCATGATCAAGAGTTCAAACATACATAGCCTAAATTCTTTAAATACTGGTGTAGAATGCTTTATTTGACTTTGTTAAGAAGCAGTAACTTTTAGGGGCACAAAATCTGTCATAGGCAGTCTTAGTACAAATTAATCGACTTCAGGATGTGCTGAAACGTGATAGTACTTCACTTTTATTTGGCTAATTAACTAACGTGGGGCTGTTTATGAATATGGCAATATTAATAACCTTAAAACATATTTTTCAATTACTATCCAAAACAATTTAAACACAATAGTGTTAAATTTAACAATTGTTTTTTTCGCACAAACCGTATGTAGGTCAGCAGTTGGATAGGTAAAGTCAGATTGAAAAATTCAATGCCATAACCGGGATTTGAATTACGGATCTCTCGGTCTGTAGCCGGTTGCCCTAATCAACGAGCTACCATTGCAACCTGCCGGTAAGGCATTACATTCCTCAACTGACTTGCATGTTTCCCGCTAAACCACAAGGTGATCTCAAATTATTTTGAGATGACATACGCCAATGACAACTTACAATGTCTGAAGTAGTTTGATAGGTAGAGTCAGACTGAAAAAATCAATGCCATAGCCGGGATTTGAACCACGGATCTTCCGGTCTCTAGCCGGTTGCTCTACTACTAAGCTATGAGGGAAACATTGCTACTAACCGGGAGATCCGTGGTTTAAATCCGAGCTATGGCATTGACTTTTTTAGTGTGACTCTACCTAAACACAATAATGTTATTAGGGTTGTCGGTTAAATTATACAGGCGTAATTAATCATTTGACTTTATCTATCTGCGAGGTACATCTTCATAAATATTGTCATGTCGCTTTTTCCTCAAGAGTTTCATTTACGCAGGTGTCTGAAGCTTAAGGTTTAAATAGTGCCTGAAGTACATTTCAAGTTAAACACTGCGGCCATCATAGACTTATTGTGCGTCAAACTCCCGCAGGATAGATGATATGAGAGCATCCAAAGCCAACCCGTGGGGGGAGGAAGTGGTAGTTCCTTAACACTGTCTACGTCAAACCTCCGGAGGATAGATGATATGAGAGTATCCGAAGCCAACCCGCGGGGAGAGGAAGTGGTAGTTCCTTAACACTGTCTGCGTCAAACCCCCGGAGGATAGATGATATTAGAGTATCCGAAGACAACCCGCGGGGAGAGGAAGTGGTAGGCCATTAAAACTGTCTGCGTCAAACCCCCGGAGGATAGATAATGTGAGAGCATCCGAAGCCAACCCGCGGGGAGAGGAAGTGGTGGGTCATCAACACTGTCTGCCCCGGAGGATAGATGATATGAGAGTGTCCGAAATCGACCCGCGGGGGAAGAAGTGGTAGGTCCTTAACATTGTCTGCATCAAACCACGGAGGATAGATGATATGAGAGTCCGAAGCCAACCCGCAGAGGGAAGAAGTGGTAGGTCCTTAACACTGCGTCAAATCCCCGGAGGATAGATGATACGAGAGTAACCGAAATCGATCCGCGGGGCGAAGATTTGGGTCCTCGAACATTGTCCAAGCAGTTGATCTCATTGCGGGTAGCGCTAGGAGAGTGATCTCACCAAGTCTTGCTGATGACTTCAGCGCCACCTAGCCGCTCAAAGCCGTATTTCCAAAGCTCGTTCACCACCACGGAGAGGCGCCATTCGTAGTCTCGCCGGTACTCATAACCCTGAAAATTACAGTTCGAATGAAATGAAGGGGGAAACCCCCGTCAAAACCCCTTGAATCAGAGAGGTTGGAAGAGAGAATCAAACCCACAACTTCCCAGTCCCAGGCAAAAGTCTGTGCAACTTGGCTCGGTTACAAGAGGTAAAATAGGAATGCAAAGTTAAACCTGATGTATGTTTCTGCATTGGAAAATTAAAATAAACAATAATTATACATGATTAGCGAGAGTTACCCGATTAGCTCTGAGAAAAAGATACCCCAAAAAGTGTCAGCAAGTCTAAATGTAAGTACGGCACGAAAGTACATTGCTAACCGAGTTACTGAGTATGAGGATAATCTAATTGTTTTGTGGAAAATGCCATTTGAAGTAGACCTAGTTTTGTATTGTTTAATATTACTTACACATTAAATAAGAGTTTTAAAGTAAGGAAAATTCCTTTAAATTTCTAAAACTTAGCTTTTTTATACCAGAAGAAACTACGAGAAATATCGTAGGAGCGAAATGCAGGAGTACAATCAATCTGAAAAATTTTGGATTTATTGCAATACACACATCATACAGTTTCATCTAACAGAGATTTCGTGTTTCTAGGAAAATAAAAATTAGATAATTTGGGAAACAAATTCTCGTCATCTTGCAAAGATACCAATCTCAGATTGTGTAGTCTCCAACGTCCTTCTGACTGCTTGCATTTGCTAACAATGTTTCAAATACGGCACAGCAAGAAAACAATACACAGTTTCACAGATAGATATATTCAACACGCTCAACAATCAAAATGTACTGTAAATATGAATTTACTGGAATCTGTAAATAAATACATTCCCACTATTAACATTACTTTCTTTCCATTTGAAAGTAACTATTTAATTTCATTTTTCTTACTATAACATTTAATTTCCATTTATGTAATTCCATGATGTTGGATAAAACGCAGATGTCAAATGACACTAAACAAAGAACAAGGAAGAAATTCCATCCTATACTGTAGTTTAAGATATGAGCGAGGCGAGCAGTGCTAGATAATCTAATACTACAATAGTAATGAGTTTTACGAAGTAAGGTTTTTAATGATTAATTTATTTTGTGTTATTTCACAACTCTAACTGTATTTTATATGTCAAAGAGGCACCAAATATCAATCAAATATGACACCATAAGCGCTGCGCAAACTAAATCGCTGGTGCAAATACCTGTTCAACCTATAAATAAATGCACCAATGAATTATTTATCGCACAAATATCTCGGGTTAGTGAATATACAAACTGCAATTTTAAGTGTAAAGCTCTCTCTTCCTGAAAATACCGAATGATGTCAATTCAAATTTTGGTTAAAGGTAATGGCTGTGATGGTTTTTCACTGGTGCACATCAGCCGCTATTAAAACTTAATTACGTGTAATTTTGCAGATGTGATGGGCATATGATGAGCTAAACCGTGCAAGAAATAAATAAAAAAAAGTTTTAGCTAACGACACACTTTTTATTCCTCTTTTTATGTCCTAGTAATGGAAATGACGGTTTAGAAGTAAACAACAGTCGAACTGCAGCAAATCACACAACTGGCGCATTGTTAGAAAGCAAAATAATAGTCTTTTATCTATCCGCAATTGTTCACCACCAAACAATGCCTCATTGCGATGTCGCATTATTTCATTGATGAAGCTTCGTGTGTCAATATTAGCAATGATTGATTGTAAACTTCGGTCTGCCTAAACTAACACGTAGAAATAACAGGCAACGCAATGAGCAGGCTACACACAGAATGCGTGTTACTAAACCTTGGGACGGAATCAAATGAAAAACTCCAATTATACCGTCAGTTGCGGCTCGTCACTAAAGATTAAGAGTTCTGCAAATGTGAAATAGCATCTGCTGCATAGGTAATTAGGATTAAGGGGTCCTCAGGTATCTGGAGTTGAGCACCCCCTTGTGGCCCTTTGCCACTTGTGTGATACTAGGAGGGACAATGGCACAGACCCGAAGGGCGACTACATGTCGCCATCGGGAACAAGCATGGATAAAGTCTCGATCGGTTACAGTTGGAAAACTTTCGACGACGCCTTAGTCCTTGCTCACGAACTGGAGGACGGAGCCCGGTGATCAGGAGCATAGTCCGACCAAATGCTCCTGACGACAATACCGGTATAACCTTTTACAAAGTGTAAATCACCATCCAGCCGCAACCCACCGAACACCGTCAACTGGATCTTCAGCCCTGAAAGATGCGGTTAGGAATTGATGAGAACAGGAAAAGGTGGATTGGAAAATTCGGGAGATGAAATTAAACTACCCAGCATTCGTCTGGTGACCTGGGAAATGCTCGAAAAAATAACAGGTTAGGTAGGCTGGCCACGGGGATCGAACTCACAACATCCATAGTAGTTATGATTATGAGCAAACTGATACAGCTTTGGATTATTTTCTTAAAAATATAGTGGATTTATCATACATTTCTCAAAGATGTAACTTATTTAATTGACATTTAGTAAACAACAAATTATAAACAATTAATTCGACCAATCAAACATTACATAAAGGTAAACATAAAAACAAAAAGCAAATTCCCAATAAGAAAGTTAAAAAGTAAAATTCAGTCAGCGGAAATGAGATTTTTAAGAAGAATTAAAGCATGCGCCAGTTTAGATTTAATAAGAAATGAAGTAACCAGGGAAGAATTGAATATTTATAATTTAAACGATAAAATTGAAGAAAATAAACATAATTGGAAAGCCCACATGAACCGCATGAGTGAAGGAAGAATACCGGTATTAATTAATATGAACCGTTAGGAAGAAGATGGGAAGATGAAGAAGAGGAATTTTAATAATAATTTAGGAAAAACCTTACTAAACTGAGATAACTTCTCTAGAATAATGTTCTTAAGACTACAAAAACCTAAGATTGAATACTGGTCTCTCAACAACAACCAAGTTGACGATCATAATCACGCATAAGTTGTCTTCTGAAAACAGAATATTTTGTGGATGGATGTTTTTATGTACTGCGTTCTCAGGCAAGAAAAGTAATGTATAAAGTAAATTACGGTTGAGAAGTCTGAAATATGCGGTTGCGCGCTTATATGTGTTACTTACTTCTCCAAAATCGATAGATGTAAGGACTAAGGCCTATTACACCCACTGTGCTAAGAAATACAGTACATTAAGGAACATTACCATTGTTGGATAGGTAGAGTCAGACTGAAAAATTCAATGCCACAGCCGGGATTTGTACCACGGATCTCCCGAACTATAGCCGGATAATCTTTCACCGAGGTAACATGACAATATGCCGGCATAGCATTACATTTCTCAACTGACTCGTAGTTTCCCGGTAAACCATAAGGTGATCTCAACTTATTTTGAGATTACAACCCCAATGGCGACTTACAATGTTATAAGTACTTAAGTCTCAAGATTCATAGTATAGCCAACTATTATGGTCATTTGGATATACTATGAATCCCGGGACTTAAAATAATTTGAGATCACCTTGTGGTTTACCGGGAAACATGCGAGTCAGTTGAGAAATTTAATGCTATGCCGGCATGTTGGCATGCTAGCTCAGTGGAAGAGCAACCGGCTAAAGACCGGAAGATCCGTGGTTCAAATCCCGGCTATGGCATTGAATTTTTCAGTGTACAAATAATATATCCACAATACCACATAATAAATTACATGTTCAAACAAAGACAAAATGAGATCACAAATCTAGTTTGAAGGGAATGTAGTTGCTATTAGAATATTACATGGCTAACAAAGAAAAATTGAAATTACATGCTAGATTAATAATGGTGATGAAATACCAGAAAAGTGTTAAACCATTACCATTGTAGACATCTAGCGTACCTTGACCTCTGTCGCAGTCACTTACCGTCTCGTATAATTAACATAAAACTTAAAGAAATACAGTGCAAGAGGAACAGTTCGTCATCGAGTACGTGAAGCGTGTGAGATTCGTATTTTATTTGACACATTTTGCGATTGTGACATACCTGTAGCGCATGCGCAATTAATTATCTCCTTAAAACGTGTATAAGTCAATTTGTTCCACCATTGCATAGAGTAGCACGGCAAAATTAAACGCCGTAGAAGTGCAGTAGATTTTAAATGATCGCATATATGTTCATTTAATAGCATTCAAAGAAAAATGTCCATTAAACTCACGACGTGTAAAGAGTTAGGGTGTTCACGTGCTCTTGTGCGCTTAGGTATCAGCCACCACCATACCGTATTTCTTTTTACTTTCTCTATACGTACCTTGTACATAGTGTATTGAGAAGGTACTGTAATGCACCCAAAAATTCGATACAGAAATGTCACCGGAAATACATGTTTTACGACCTGAAGATTTTCAAGAAAATCCCCCTCCCCAAACTACCCTTTACATGGAACTTTTTTCGAAAATTTTGATTTTCTCAAAAATAGCTCTGACGACTTTGATTGAAATATTGATTATTAAGATATTTATCTGACAAATAATATGTATATCTTGAATTTTCTGGGAATAGCCTCTGAAGACTACTTTATTCTGGATGAATTTCACGGAACTTTGCATTACTGCTAAACCGTAAGAGATAGACAAAAACTTAATGCACAAAAAATGTAGACACACAATTTATGTTATATAATTTTTTTCGTGGAGTTAATCGTTTTTGAGATATTCCTTGTTTTGGTTTCAGCTTTAAAAAACTTATTCCTTTCTCATACAGGAATTTATCTCCTGTCTGTACAAAGGAACTTCAGCCACATAGCAACCAGCTTTTGTCTATCACTTTAACTATGGTACTCCCTTATTTCGCTGCTACTTTCAAGGAACCGGGTAATAAGAATATTTCTGGTAATTTTTTCGCGATAAGCATTAAGCAAATAAAAGCATTAGGTTTTTAATAATAATTTGCTGCAGAAATGTAGAGGAAGTCATGTGAATGGAACACATAGGATTTTTACAGTTTTAAACTAGATAGAAAACAGCCTATACATAGGAATTTAATTCGAAATTAAACCTTGTCTAAATCCAACAAATTGTACAAAACTGCATTAGAGTGAAGAGGCATGTTACATACCTATACTTGTCGTAGAAAAAAAGTAAAAAATTCTTGTTTTCCACTCACATAACTTTCTCTAAATCTCTAGAACAAATTGTTAAAAATCTTATTATTCTTTTTACTTCATGCAAATCGAGAAAAAATTAGAAGAAATGTTCTTATTTTAATCAAAATCATTAGAGCCATTTTTGAGAAAATCAAAATGTTCGACAATTTTAAAGGGTAGTTGAGGCTGGCGGGATTTTCTTGAAAACCTTCGTGTCGCATCCTTGGAAAACACTGAACTTAAATACCAAGATATTTATTTAACGACCTTTTCGTTTTTGAGGTATGCTGCCCCCCTCCCACACAGGGATATTTTTCCAAACATTTTTTTTTTATTCCAGGTATTTCAAAGCATATATTTCTGTTGAAATGTCGGTATCGAATTTTTGGGTGCACTCGGTATCCAATTTAAAATACCTTCTCTATACACTATGTTAAAATAATAAATAATATTTAATTAAAATAAAATAAATTGACAAAAGGATAGTAATTAGTAATTAAATACATTATTTATAGAATAGTAAAGTGATACTTAATAAAAATAATAATTTTAAATAATAAATTGAAACTTAAAAAATATATATAATTTTTAAATTTTAGGTAATTAATAATAAATGAAAATTTAAATATTAAATTTAATTTTGATAAATATATAGGTTCAGATTATAATTTAAGTTATTTAGTTTAAGTTATTAATCTGATAATTTAATATTTATTTTATTTTGTAAAATTAAAAAAAAAAATTCTTAATAAATGAAATCAAGTCTGAGATATTTGCTACGGTGTAAGCAATTAGATACCGGAATATACTATCCAGATTCTATTTTTATTGTTATTTATATTTTTATTACATAGAGAAAGTAAAAAGTATGTTTTCGTGTAGTGTTGCAGTATAATATTTGTGCGCTTACAATCACATATTAAAGTAGGTCAGTCCATAAGTCGCGTTGAACGAATTTTAGAAGAATTTTACTGAAATCATAGCATCGAAAATCACGAGCTAGTCACTGATTTTAGCTTCGTGTGAAGGACTACGGGTACGTGAGGTACAAAGTTTGTTTCAACGCTTCTATGCTTTGCGTATCACATTTTGCTTTCAGAAACGAAACGTAACATCTGCTAGAGCTGTTTCGGTGAAGCGTACGTCCTGCTCTCTGTGGTTAAGTAAGCAGAACAATACTTTGTTACAGTACTCAGTGCTTTACAGCTCTGATTTCGAAAGTTCTTTTGAAAATAAAGCAAACATGCTTGTATTTACTCTTCTTCAAGCATGATGTTCATTTCTGGGCAAATTTTCTACTTACATTTTTATAATATATCAGGAAATATTTTTATATAAAACAAGCACGAGTTTGCGAATTGTACATAAACGAATCCATGAACACATTCTTGGCTTAAGCTGCTTTTATGTATGATGGGCTACTTTTTAAATATATTCTGTATTATCTTTCTAGAGAAACTATACTAGAAGAAGTACACCATAAAATTGTATCAAACGACAGAGAAAGTTTAATTTCAGAATTTCATTAGTTCGTTTATATATAAATATCTATTTCTTAGGAAAACCTCTTTTATAATTACGTACACTAGTCCATTTACACTAGTTACGCTTTCAGTTCATAAATATTCATTTCTATTAGTGGTATTTCGCTGCTGTAAGGAACCTAAATCACATTTAAAATGTTAAACTGATAAAAATTATATTGATTGGAACATACGATACTTTAAATGGGCTTCTCTGGAAATTGGTAACTATATGGAAATTCTATACCTAAATGAGTACCAAACAGTTACGCATCTTTATGCTAACAAGATGATGTTAAATAATTATAGCAAATGGGAAAGAAATTGTCTCTTAATAATCTCACTAAATATTATGATTTGTGGTGGAGGGCCCTTAACGTTCTTCAAACTGGGTCATATCAGACGATGAATGAAATTGGTAAAATTATGCTTAAATGGCCTCGGGGTCCATCAAGCTTAAAGTTACTCGACGTTCGTCTTCTCAGCATAAGGAAAAACCACGGAAAAAACGTATAACTCACCTTGAGCAAGACTCGAACTCGCGACCTGCTGAATATGACGCAGACACGTTACCCCCACACTTACCAGACGAGAATTATCCTGACTTTATGGAAAACTAAAGAGTAACGATTGTTAAAATAGTTCAGGAATGAAACAAATTTCTAAATACAGATAATTCCAGCCACTGCAACTTGATCATTATATTGAAGGTTCATAACACAAAAAACAATTAATCGAATTTTTTTGAAACAACGTGTCATGTCAGCAATTAATGACTTTGAAATTAACTGCAATTAATTGTTGTAGAAGAAATATCGAGAAAATTTACATTCTACAGTAATACAGTTCTAACGAGGTATTAAGGCCGCGCCGTGGCCGAGTGTTTAGTCCATTCACTTCTTACCTTGATTTCGATCCCAAGCGACTGCATGCGAGATTTTGGTGGACAAAGCGGCGCAGGGGCAGGTTGTTTCTGGGTTCTCCGGATTCCCCCACTATCGCATTCTACTGGTGCTCCATCTACACTCCATGTATCACTCTCGGTACCACAAGTAGTACTAAAAGAGGGCGTTAAACCCCATCCCGAATAAGAGCTATAGTTACGATACTAATTGTTGCTTTTCAAAATTGCAGAAGCTAGTAGCACAACAACCTGTTTTGTCTTACGTTTTGTGTCATTTTAACTACGTACACTCGCATGTAAGGTTTCCATCTTCAGATGTCCTAACTGATTGATTCCTTTCAGCGGTATCAGTTCTCTTTGCGATTGGCCTACTGTACACTGACATAAAACCTAACCATGAAGGAAGTTTTAATACTGTAAAATCAAGAGTGACGCGCAAACCTACTCTATGAAGAGCTTGGCTTCAATTGGTGCACAAAGAAATACAAAATAAATTACATTATTTGGCATTCTAGAGAAAAGGGTGAAGGATTATTTTCATATGCTGGACAGCAACTACGACACGTATATATGATAAGAATATTAACAAGACAATATCAACAATAAAATTGAAGGAAATTGTAAAACTAAACGATTTCTAGCTCGAGCAAACGAAATAAAATAGAACTGAGGTAAAGAAGTATATGTACCTTAGGTAGGAAGAAAGGGAACATCATGAATGGCATGATTTAAGCTGGGAGGTTGGGGGTGCAGAAAATGACAGACAATACTGATAGGAGATTCTGCCTATTCTGTGGTTTGGAAGAACACCCATTAGATATTTTGGCGGATTGTGCACTATGAAAGAACCAGCGACAGTCAAACCCAAAGAAAAACGTAAGTCCTGCTTGAGGGAGATTGGCATGTTGGTTGACCAGAAGAACTGGCAAAACATGGGCAATTTACAGGTAAAGCCAGATCAAATTTTTCCAGTTAGAGTAATTTATCTTTATTATTTGCTCTTTATTTTTCTTTACTCGTCTATTTTGTTTCTCTTTGTCACTTAAAACTGGTATTTGAAATATGCATGCACAGTCAACGACCCAATCAATAAGCATTTGTGTAATAATTTTAATAATTTGACAGCAATAAAGATTCCTATCTATCTACACATATGATAGCTTTCTTCAATGACATGTAGACGAATATTAAAGTTACTGCCGTTACCAAATAGGAATATTCAAGTTCAATCTCACGTATCGGCGTTAATTGGGTTATTTTAACAGCGGTTTCTTCATAAGGAAATTTCTAGCTCGAGAGTTCATTGTGTACACATGATGACCAGGGATCAACTTATCACCATAGATGGTACAAAAGACGAATTCAATACTCAAGGACGTGAAACATTGTGAATTTAGCCCAGTGACCTTTTCTTTCAAGATGTTGGGGTTTTTACGTGCAAATAATCATTACACGGACCGACGGCTTTACTTGCCTTCCAAAGGGAAGCAATGCTAAGCATTTTTACATCCAAAATAAATCCACCTCCTTCCGCCGGATTTAACCCCAACAGGAATAATAAGAAAACAATAGTGTAACACGAGAATAGAAGGTTTCTTTGTGTGTTACCTTTCGGCAGTTCAATCTAGCGAAGTTATAGTACTCAGCCCAATAGTACTTCGATATTTTTCTTTCTAGGTAAAATGACTGTTGTAACCATGTTGCTTTGGTACCACGAAATATTATCCGAAAATTCTGTAGAACAGTGTTTAATATCTCACTAGAAGTTCTCATTTTATCCTAGGTTTATGGAAGTTATGAACAAATTGATGCGGAGTAAATCAAACACGAATGGGATTAAATAAGTGCTTCACGAATAAATAATAATAAATAATGAAGTGCATCAAATAATTAAATAAAATTGAACAATTTTCTCGAAGCGGAGCCACGGCTATCCATTAAAACCTAACCTTTTGGTATCATTTATGCAAGTAAACCAATAAAAATATAATCAGAAGTTAATAAATTGGTAGTGATAGACAGTTATGGTTGATTGAAATACAGCATTTATTTTATTAGTGTGAATTAATATGACGAGATAAAAGTGGAATGGCCAAATTAATTAGAGTTCATCGCTCTATATCGTCCCATCTGAATTATTCTTGATTACTTCCGAGTGCATAGAGTTACCATTCATGTTTCATTAGTCTAGGATGCATCTCATTTTGCAAATTATGGTATCTCACATATTAAATGCATCATTTTAAGATTAATTTCCATACAAGTTAGAAATGGTTCTTTTCTGGGTAATATGTAACATTCCTTGTGGGAAACTCATCAGTACAATATATTTAAGTTTTGGCACACAAATAGTTTTCAGGGTTAATGCGGTTGATTCTGGAAGCGATAAGATTCGGTAGTGCATAAGTGGTGACTGGATTAACACCATAATAGAAGCTAAGTTTGCTCGCTTATAGGTGTTAATACAGGGTTGGATAAAAAGTAGTGACCATAACATATGACATGTGCGTTATCTGCAGCTGAAAGCAGCTTGGTTGAAGTATTGCAGAGAGTGACGACGGCTATATTTGAGCCAGCTTCAGTAAGTACCAAGTGCGTGGGGCCAGTTCAAGCGCCCTAACAATATGTTAAGAGACACGAAGAACGTGCGTAAATCAAGATTGAAGTGATACATGGTCGTAGCGCATAACAATGCTTTTAGGAGGTGATGATGCAGCATTCCCATACACTATGGTGCCGAAATTGGTGAAAGTACTTGGAACGGGTGTCATTCAAGATCGGCCCCGTTCGGGATGACCCACACGAACAGCATAACATTGAGATGCTTGCCTCTCTACTGGAGGTGATGATGCAGCATTCCCATACACTATGGTGCCGAAATTGGTGAAAGTACTTGGAACGGGTGTCATTCAAGATCGGCCCCGTTCGGGATGACCCACACGAACAACATAACATTGAGATGCTTGCCTCTCTACTGGATGGTAACGCCGTTGAACTGCGCGATTTAGCGTAGAGATAGGCGGGTGCCACAAAACAATGCTACACATATTGGAAAATGCACATGTTGGATACCGCATGCAATAACGAGGTGCGACAATGGAATCGTTATGCACTTGCAGATAAATTGCTCGGTCGCTACCACAGAGTGGATGAAGACTTCCTTGGAAGGATCGTCACTATGGAGAAGTCCTGGGCTTGGTCTTGCGAACCACGATTAAAGCGACAAGCCAATGAATGGAAACGCTCTGGTTCTCCCCTGGTTCCTCTTGGCCACAGAGCGTGCCCCGCGATCCACCTGGTACTGAAGTGATGTTATTGTGGCTTACAATATCCATGGGCTAATCCTGCATCTCGTTATACCGCAGAAGCAGAGATCCATTGTAGCCTATTCCCTGCAATTTCTTTTAAAAATCACTTTCGTCCCGCACTGATAAGAAAGCGACGGCACCTTCTACACTGAATCTCATCATCCTGGTAAAGCACGATGCCACACGACGAATCCCGTGCAGAAGTTCCTTCATACGTGGGGGTGGCACATACTTGAACATTCTACTGTATGCACTCGATATAAGTCCGTACAATTACTAACTGTTCGCCAAAACGCTACATCATCATCCGTGCCATAGGGTGGCCCCTGCTAAGACATCGGCGGAGATAGACGCATTGACGGTGTACGACGCCTTCCTACTGTGTGGGGAAGGTAATAGAGATGCGGGACGATTATATTGAGGGTATGTAATACGGTGAACTTCCATCAATAAAGACCGGTATGGATTATAACACTACATTTTATCCAACCCTAGTAGATGTGGAGGCACTTGATTACCATGTGGTCCGAAACAGGGAGTCATGAGGTAACAATTCATTATTAGGTTTTTAATTTATACTACGACCATAGATTAGGTCTTTTAGTTGATATTTCACAAGGACTTAGACTAGTATCTGTTCAGAGGCTGTGTAGATTTCGAACAGTTGTTGATGACATACTTAGAGGATATAAAACTTAGAATTCAAATAAATACATGTTCTAAATTCACTTGATCTTTGCAGCATAAGAGATATCTATTGATTATCCAACAGCTCTTCCCAATAAGGTTTCAACTCGAACCCTCTGAAGTATAAGGAGTTCAGTTTATCTTTTACACCATGTGGTGGTTGTGATTAAGGTTGAAAGTCGTAAAACATATAGACTTTATATAGGATTTAAAGGCATAAATAAATGTCTTTTCTTCAGCACAGCAATAAATACTGGACATGTCTCGTGCTCAGCAATATTGTATCCAAGTTCTTTAGTTGTAAAGGGCACTTATGCATTTAGTATAAATTAATGTTTCAACAATCCACTACTACTGAGCAGTAGGGCAAAGGGGCATTACAAATAAAGATGTTTTGCTACGCTCGTTGAGGTTCCTCCCGGTTAACGAGGATAGTGCTGTTGTTGCAAATTAATTTTCTGTCAAAATTCACAGAAATTGAATTTTATGATAATTAATGTGATGTACAATATAGCATCCTCAAAAATCGCTATTAAAATACCATGGGATCCTTGATGTATTATTATTCCACTATTTGGAAGGGTAGATTCAGACAGACAAATTCATTGCGATAGTAGGTTTTAACCACGAATTTTCTGCTCTCTGTTTGGGGTCACTTATCAACTAAGTTAGTATGGCAAAATGTTGACACGACAAATTTACCAACTGACACGTATTTTAGGTAAACCACAAGGTGATCTCAAATTATTTTAACTGACCTGCTCCAATGTCAATTTACAATGTAGCAAGTACTTTCATAGTTTAATCAATAATGTGTTAGCCAATGGATAGTAATTTTATTTTTTTCCACAAAAACCGGTTTGGGATAGGAGTTGGAAAGTAGTCAGACTGAATTATTCAATGCCATAGCAGATTCTGAATCGTGGATCTCTCGGCCTCAGTTTGGTTGCTCTCTTGAGTTACCATGACAAGATGCAAACATGACATTAAATTACCCAAATGAATTTGTACAGAGCAGGTAGAGAAGATACAATATTAAAATTTATTCGTTTAACTGAAAATACATTGCAAGGTCAATTGAATGTAACAGGCATATTTAGAAAAATGTCCGATCTGTGGTGGTGGTGGCGGCGGCGGTGGTGGGTGTGTGTGTGTGTGTGTGTGTGTGTGTGTGTGTGTGTGTGTGTGAACAGCATAACCCAAAAACGAAAAGTCGATCAAATACCAAACTTGATATTTAAGTTCGGGATCTTCCGAGGATACAACATAAAAGTTTCCAATAAAATCTCTCAACCCTAATCTATCTTTTACATTGAAGATTTTTCAAAAAAATGAATTTCTCAAAATAGCTGTAACGATGATGATTTTTACTATCTTCTTATAATATTGCCGCTCAACCTTCATTAAATTATTAGGAAACAGTTGTATTATGAAACAGCATGGTTAGCTGAATGTGAATAGTTTTTGTTAAAATAACATATGTTTGAGATACTCTAATAGTAAATAAAATGCATATCTTGAATTGATGTCTTTGAGCGGGGCGAGGTTCTGAATAGCTCTTCAGTCTGGATAACTTTTGTACAACTCATAAACCGTAAGCGGTAGACAAAGACTTACAATCCCAAAAAATCGCGTTAAAACGCACAACTTTTATCCTAACTATAATTTCATTATTTTTTGTGGAGTTAACCATTTCCGTGATATCCTTTGTTATTAGTTTCAGTTTTAAAATATTAAACTTTTCTCAAACGGGAAGTCCCCAATTGTTTCACATATCTTTTGAAAGATTAAAGAGTGAATTTCAATTCCATCACATAGCGACCGGTTTTTAAAACATTTAAGTTTAGCTCAGTGGATCACCTTGCTTCCCTTCTACTTATAAGGAAAGAAGTAATACGACCATTTCTGCTAATGTTTATCTAGATTAACATCAATTAGGTAAAAGAAAATTCTTTTGTAAACATGGTTTGTTTGCAGAACAGGCAGAGAAACCATGGGAAAGGAACATATCAGATTTTTCTCAGTTGGTGAAGGCAACCGAATAGAAACCGGAAGATCCCTCCTTCAAATGCCGGTAATGGCATTGAGTTTTTCAGTCTGACTCCACCTTCTAACTCCTTTCCTATTCGCGGCTAATTGACAATGCCTGATGTAATAGTTTGCTAAACTATGAAGCCCGGGACTAAAAGTTCTTACGACATTGTAAATTACCATGGAGGTATGCCATCTCAAAAAATGATATCTTTGAACCGGAAACAATGCGAGTCGGTTGGGGAACTTAATGCCGTGTCGGCATGTTGCTATCGCAGCCCAGTGGTTAGAGACCTGGACGGAGATCAAGCGACTTTTCGTTCAAAAGCCGACCATAGCATAGACTTTTCGGTCCGATTCTACAACCCCTTTCCTACATACATCTAATGTGGAAGAAACAATGAATTCCAATACTAACTATTGTGGCTCCAAAGCATATTTGTCCTATAAACTCTATACATCTGATATGATTCCGTTTGAAAGCAAGCACTTCGATATAAATCGTATTTTCTATTTATAAGTCACAGAACTTTTATATACTATGCGGTATTGACCGGGTCATTTAAAAAGTTGTCCCAGACACAAAGACGCGTATATCTATTCCATGTTCTCGCCCTAGGGTTACACTCAAGACATCCAGTTGTAACATTCATGCTTTCCTTCTTTCTCAGAAATTCTATAGCTTCGATCGATCCCATGTGAATCTTTTAGCTCGAGGAAACGCCCTAGGGAATGCTCTGAAAGATTTCAATTGAAAACGTGTGCCACAGTCCAGTTTGGAGTCCATCCTATTTTCAGAACCCTTCAATGTAATAGTGGAATGACGTCACGTTCAGCCCGCTTCCAATATGGTCAAGAGAAAAGCAAGGCTCTGTCTAAAAATGCGCTGTAGGGACAGTGGACTTCATCATCGAACTACTTGGGACTGTAAACCAGTGGTTCTATAAACTTCCCAACTGGTTTTCACCCTTCCCTTTGTAAAGTATGTAAGCATTTGCCACCGCAAATATGTATACAGACCATGTCAAGCTCTATTTCTTTAATACAATGTAATAAGCAATACATGAGTTGCTTTCCATACTCAGACTATCACTAGCAATTCAGAATGTGAACGCGTATAAGTATCCCCATTTCAAAATGAGAATTTTTCTGCCCAGAAATTCTCCACAGAATAGGGATACATGTTTAGCAGGTGCAGAATTTATATTTTCAGGAAATATTTATTAAAATATATATTTATTTATAGACATCCTTAAATTTATCTTATAAAGAGATACATCATAGAAAGTTAATTTACAGAGGAATAACGATGGTTTCACCCGAGGAGTTTTTGTTGTAATGGCTATTTTATCATGAAATATACATGTATAAAGGTACAGAAAATTCAAGTATTCTTAAAGCATTTATTCATTTAATAGTAAGAATGAGTAATGATTCATAATCTAAAGAATTTCGTTTTATAGCATACATTATTTTTTTTAATCATTTAATAAAGAGATAGGGCCTTTCTTTAACAAATATTGCATTATGATAATATACGAACTTTGTGAAATTCTCTCTCTTCTTAATAATTTATCCACTCGGATTGAAATAAAATGTACAAACTCAATATGGAACATATTGGACCCCAAAGCTGTGGTATTTAACCACCCATATTTTGTTAAAATATTTTGAGCATGATAGTTTAATTTAAACTCTGTGAGCCATTACACTTAAAATTTTTTCATGTAAAGAATATTTTGGGGTATGGTGAAATTCCATGAAACACACACACACACACACACACACTCGGTGCTAAGGTTGGAATGTTTTGTTGCCAAATTTCCTTTCCTAAATATAGTTTAAATTCATGTATGTTTACACCATCTCGCCTATGGTGTAGTATGCACAGTATGCACAGAGGATTAAACACTATTAATAGACACTGGGAGTGAAATGATAATCCTTATCGGTAAAACAAATCGGAAATTGCTTGTTTTAAGAGAACATAGCTTTTGGAACCTTTGGGCGTCTATAGAGAATCAACATTTATTATTCGTTCCTTTTTCGAGCTCTACAGTCAATTAAAGAGCGCACAATAAATCTGTTTTATGGCACAATACTTAATAAAAAGCGTTTTACTTAAAACTACATTTCCGCACATTCAAACTGTTCCACGAGTCTCAGCCTTTGTTTAAATACAACTGAAATTTCCCAGAATGTGCAGAAGTATCTATTTTAGTATTACAAAGTACAAATTATCCTAATACCATTAGTAATTTTTCAAAAAAAACATACGTTTATGGAAAAATGGCTAATACTGGATATTAATATTTCTAGCTTTTTAATACGTCACTGATCAATGTATTTGAAATATCACCGTTTAAAATATTCGTATGTGGTTCAAAGCTCCAATTCTGAAAATTCCAAACAGGTTTCTGGAATTTTGAGGCGCGTGAAACATTTTATTATACAATATATTTATATAATAAAATTCCTGAAATAATTTATATCTTGGAAAGTATTATTTATACAATTTGAAATTAAATTGATATTCATGTTAACATAACAGCAACACAATCACAATGTATTGAAATATATACACAGGAATATAGCAATTTAAAATTGCCATCCCAGTGTCTCTAAAATGTAATGGTAATAATAATCATAATAATAATAATAATATCTTTAAAACTTAGGAATGTAAATACATATACTTGCGTTGAAATTTTGATATCGAATTGATGAACCCAAGAAAACAATTATTTCATCCTAAATAAGCAGTAATGTATATAAAATGTAATGTGTATAGCCTTTCAAATGTCACTTAAAAGTTAAGCCCCAATGCATTATAATATTTAAATGAGATAAAGACAAAAGAACTTGCATATTGGGCAAGCAGTGGTGTTTAGTTTTGTTTCTTTTTTACAGTTCATCGTTACCACGGATATAGTTTTGTTGAATAAAACAGTAGTAGTTTTATTCACACTACTGGAAGAATTAATAAGTTACAAATCACACTAAATAATAGAAATCAGTTGATTCTATGTTATTATGAAAGCAATAGTTTTTCCCAAGATCTAGAACTCTTTAGTAATTTGTTTCATTATTAATGCTCCAACAAATTGGCCGCTGCAAACTCCAGATACCAATCCCATCGACTTTTGGTGAAAGATGCTATCTCGCAAGAATTGCTAATGTTCCTAGATATCATCTGCACAATTTTTTTTTTTTTTTTTTTTTTTGCATGGAGTCACAATAAGAATGTTGTATGTGCTCCCCAACGTTTTACAAAATCCTATTCTTTATCAGTATGTGGCTTTTATTTTTTTCATCTCAAATATGCTAGCCTTTATTAAAGTTTGAAGTGACTTTTGAAAAACCCTATACGTGCTGTTGCTATAAATACAATAATTATTGCGGTGAAGATGTTTCGCACCTGTTTACTGGCATGAAGCACCACAGATAGAGCTCTGGAATTAATTACCTCGCTGCGATACATCTTGAGGTTAATGAAGCAGTCACTGTCTCAGATTGAATGCCTGCAGCCTACCTGTGGTGTCAAGGGCTCTGGAGATCCTCGTCGAGAGCTTAGACTCAATATATCCTTGATCTACAAGGATGTGGTTGCTATACATGTTATACAGGATGATTACTTCCGGAGGGAGTTTCAGATCCTGAAGAAGGCGCAGAAAATATAAGTGAATGAAAATTAGTGTTTCATATGTTCTGTATAGATTTATACTGGTGTTTTTAGAACTGTTTCAAGATGAGATTCTACTCAGCCAATATGGTGAGTAATCAAGCAACGGCTCTTGAGGGTCCATGCAAGCGAATATGATGTTCAGCTAATACCTTATTTAGCATTGCAAATGGGTAATACTTATGAGTCTCAGGCAGAATTTGTTTTATCAGTCGAAAATGATGGGAATATGCATTGAATACAACTGATAGAGAGCCCTCTGATATAAATTAATCGGTCCTTCACGCCCAACATAGAATGGGACGCTGAGAGCCACAGCAGTTAAAAAGCGTCCATAAATAAAACGCCATTTCATTTTTCACTTTTTATATTACGTAATTTTTTATTTGCATTTTATAATCCTGCACCTTTCTTGCTCAACAACACTGTAGAACATGTATGGCACAGAACAAGTCAAATTTGGACGGCTGAGAAGCCAATGCGAAGATATTTTTGGTACAAAACGAACACACATAAATTTATCGGGCAATAGTAGGGTTATTCATTTGTTATATGCACCAAAACACAACTAAACATTTGCGCATTTCACTTCAGCATTTCGTAGCTTTGTCCATAACAGGATGAAAACAAATGTTCATTACATTTCAGTTTGTCTATTTCATGCATAGTACATATGTAGAACAGGTATTGCATTCCACCCAAAATTTCAATACCGAGATTTCACTGGACATACGCGTTTTAGGGCTCCCTGAATGTGAAATTAAAACACATTTATAAAAAATGTGTGTGCGCGCGCGCCTGTGTGTGTGTGTGTGTGTGGGGGGGGGGCCTACACGATAACTCAAAAACAAAAAGTTGGCTAAATACCAAATTTTATATTTTTAGTATTTTCCAAGGGTGTGACAAACATTTCCAAATATTCTTTACATAGAATGTGTTTCGAACATTTTTATTTTCTCAAAAATGGCTCTAAGGAATTTTATTAAAATGCATTATATATTAAAGATATTAACATCAAAACTAAAATGTTATCTTTAATTTTCTGAGAATAACCTCTGAAGTCATCTTCATTCTGGATGACTTTTGCATAACTGATAAACCGTACGAGATAGACGAAACAGTTAATAAACAAAAAATGTAAATTTGTTAAAACACCAATTTATATTATATACTTTTGTTTGTGGAATTAATCATTTCCGAGGTATTGCTGGCTATTGGTTTCAATTTTAAAATACCTAAACTTTTCTCAAACTATAATTTGCAATGTCTGTTTCCATTGTTTTATTCCTTACCATGCAAAGCGATCGCACAGCAATCTGCTTTTAAAAGATAATGCTTTCTCTAATGCATTATCTTATTTTCCTTCTGCTTACAAAGAAGTAACTAATGAGAGTATTTTTATTAATGTTTATTTCGATTAGCATGATGCAGTGAAAGGAATAATTATATAGAAATAGTGTGTTTGCAAAACAGAGAAAGATATAAGAATGGAACACATGAGATTATTTTTATAGATTGGATAAAAACAAAGAATGTTAACAAGACCCCTAGAATCTCTAAGCTTCTATACTTTCCTTAGGCAATATGTATGGTTTCTCTTTATCCATGAAAATCCTTTCTAATGCGCGTGGTGTACTTCAGAAAAGTGGTTATCTGTAGCGCATTATATACGCTCTGCAAGCATCAGCATGACACCAATTACTTTCCAAATGTTCCCGACATCTCGATATTGCTTTCTATATGGTGTTCATGAAGCATAAACAAAAAGCCGTATGATGTGAATCCACTCCGTGTTCCGCTCTAATACCAATGAGAAAATATGCACGGTGTCTTGTATAGAAATAAGATCTTTTCACTAGCTCTGAATGGTTGAAATAGCATTGGCAAAGGTGCTTTCAAAATGTTAGAAAAAGAGGACGAAATTTTAGTTCCCTCACATTGATGGAAGATCTTCATGTCGATGCTTGCGACAAGTTTGACTGGTTTAGTAATGCAGCTTTCCCTGGCGTATTCTAGCAGTAAACTTGTTTTCAACACATTCCAATTCTTAAAAGATGGAATTGTCTAACCAAGGGTCTCTCAGAGGCACGGGTGCAAACAATTGTGCATATATGATGTGCACAGTACACGGCCCGACTCGGCTCGCAACGGGACAGTTTGCAGTGTAGAATAGCGGGGAAGGCAGCATAAGGAAAGAGGCAGCGCTGTTGCTACAAATCGAGGAGTTGGAGTTTGCATTGAAGTCATCCTAGCCAAATCGTGTTTACACCTTGAGCCGTGCACTGCATCGTTGCATACTTGGTGTAACACTTTCTATAAATATCAAAATATTTAAATATAATAATTCAAGTTACATTAACGAAGTGCACTAACGGTGAACACTACACAATAGCATTACCCTAATTTTGAAGTCAATAAAAATAGCAGTAACTTCATTAACGAATTACTAATACAATAATAACCCCACTTGAAAATACTGATAAGTTATAAAGTTTCCAAAGAGGGCGAGAAAGAGTTTGAAAATATGAAATGGAGTTCCAATATTTTCTACTTACTAAATTCTGCAATTCATTTAACACGTGTCTAAAGCTTCGATGGTTATGTGTAAGAGAAGTGAAACTTACTCGAAAATAAAACAACTGTTACATAGCAAGGCTCCAGTAGAATATTGGTAGAAAACTGGTGATCAATTGTCTCGTTGTTAACCTTAAAAAAATAAATTTATAAATGATACTTGAATATTACCATAATTAAATATTAAAAAATCTGATGTGTTCGATTCACATGCCTTTCTCTACTTCTGTGTAACAAATTATTGTTAATAAGCTTATTCTTCTATTTGCATCATGTTATCGAGAAAGATTAGCAGAAATAGACTTATTACTTGCTTCCTTGTAAGTGGAAGCTAAATATGGGAGTATGATAGGTTAAAGTGAAACAAAAGCTGGTTGCTAGGTGACTAAAGTTCCTTTGTATGGATACGAGTTGACAAATTCCTGTATGAGAAAAGTACAGGTGTTTCAAAGCTGAAACCAAAAACAAGGAATATCTCAAAAACGATCAACTCCTCGAAAACATTTTATATAACATAAATTGTGTGTTTTAATGTGCTCTACATTTTTTGTGTGGTAAGTTTTTGTCCATTTCTTACGGTTTAGCAGTTATGCAAAATTCCTCCAGAATAAAGTAGTCTTCAGAGGCTATTCCCAGAAAATTAAAGATATACATATCATTTGTCAGGTAAATATCTTCAATATACGATTTATTAATCCAAATCGTTAGAGCCATTTTTGAGAAAATCAAACTTTTCGAAAAACACTCCATGTAAAGGGTGGTTGGGGTGGGGGGGATTTTCTTGAATGCATTGACCTCCCTTTGAACCAAGTAAGGAATTATTCATAGAAAAAGGTGTGTATTCATGTGAACACATACTCAAGCTAAATGTTGGAAAAATATAAAATGTGTATTTTTCAGTTATCTTCCAAGGATGTGACAAGAAAATTTAAAACAATTTCCGTCCCACATCACATTTGTACTTTCTGAAACATATTTCCAACAATTTTGATTTAAATGCCATATGTTAAGAATATCAACATGATAAATAATACATATGTCTTGAACTTTCTGGGAATAGCTTGTTAAGTTCTCTTCATTGAGAACGAAATGTATATAATAAATGTATAAATAATATCATTTTTTACTATACAAAAAGTAAAGACCTCCGTAAAATACACAATTTATTTCAACTAATTTTTTGGTATCCGCAATTTCCGGTATATCCGTTGTTAATGATTCGAAGTTCTTAATCCTTAAGCAATTTTTTTAAAGTACTGTGGATTTTCAGTTGTTTCTCCCAATGTCAAGAAAAGAGAATGGAATTTTAAGAACCGGGTCCAGCGTCAGCTATTAAACATTTTACTATCGCTATTCCCTATAACGAAATGTGTAATATAGCTATTTCACCAAAGGTTTGTGTTGATCATAATGAAGTAGATACGAAAATAATTTTCGAAATATTAATTTGCATATCCATTAATAGCTGAGAAAGTCATGTCAATGAGTACATAAAAATAAAATTACCCTTAAATTGATTGCCTTTCATTCTCTCTACTTAAAGTAACTATAGAATTATTGTATTCCACGCAAAATTCAAAATCGATATTAAGGGAAATATTTGTTTTGAGACCCCCTAAATAAATGTTAAAAGCGTTTTAGGGAAAAGTCCGTGTGTGTATATGTACGAATATGCGTTTGTGTGCATATTTGCCTGTGAAGAGTATAATTCAAAAACGAAAAGTCGGTTAAATACCAGACTTGTTACAGGGTCATCGGTATAAAACCTGACCGCTCGCGCGGGGATTCCCATCTGGGAAACATGACAAGCTACAGCCGGCTATGCCTGCACTGCTCTCTGGGACACTAGTGAAGGTCGCCAGTGTTGCTCACAGGTGATAGTGCAGGTATATCCAACTAATTAATAAGTGAAATGAACTCGAGCGAGGAGGAACTTTTATCAGTACTTCTAAGCAGGAGGAGGAGAATGAAGACACACACCTCCATTGCTACATGCTTGCCTGGAGAAGGATTGATTTTCACTTTTTATGACGATTTGAGACAAGATGCTACTGCCATTGCTTTTGATATCCCAAATAGCTTTCTTCTTCACTTATAAAATCTTTTGTGTTAATCAGCATAATGTATAAAGAATGTTTCGGTGCATTCTCTGCTCAGAAATGACTGCCTGTCTGTTGGCAAATCTACAACGCTCTCTCTGTGATCTGTGTGAACACTCCAATTCAAACTAACGCGTGTCCGGTGGTGACTGCAATGAACACAGTGACCTTGTTCGATCACATGTGGCGAGGGTGACACACTGCTACGTCACAATGACACGGTGTGTCAGGTAGTGTCCTGGAGTAAATGCTCCAATTCAAACGAATGTTTCTCTATCAGCGACTGTCATTAATGACCCAGAGTGAAACGATCCTTGGCTCCTATAAACCTGTATTTAAAATACAACAAAATTAACATTTACCTCAGAGTTTCTATTGGAAACGTTGTCCTTCCGCAACCAAACAAGCATTCTATCTATTTTACCTAGATTGACACGATTTAGGTCGGGCAGTAATGATTCGTATTTCAGGTTGTATGCTTTCCTCAAGTTCCTTCAATGTCCGAGTGATTTTCGTGGCCAACGTTCAACATGTTCACCAAATTCGTCTAATGTTTCTTTTGTTATTACTGTACATCTTCGCATTGTGTTCTTGTTTTGCTGTGAACAGTAATCTCAGATTTATTCACAAGATTGGGAATAGTGTACAGAGAAGATACTGTAATGCACCCAAAAATTCCATACCGAGCTTTCACCGGAAATAGATGTTTTAGGGTCCCCTGAATAAAAAAAAAAAAAAAAAAGCATTTTTAGAAAAAGGTACATGAGTGTGTCCGTGTGTCTATGAACACGAAAAGTCGGTAAAATACCAAACTTGATATTTAAGTTTAGTATCTTCCAAGGATATAAAAATAGAAGGTATATTTTGAATTTTCTGGAAATAGTCTCTAAAGACCTCTTTATTCTAAATACATTTTGCTGAATTTTGCGTAACTGGTAAACCGTAAGAGAGGATAAAATCTTACTATACAAATAATGTAGATCACGTTAAAATACACACTTTATATCATATGCGATTTTTTCGTGGAATTAGCCATTTCTGGAATATTCCTTGTTATTTGTTTCAGTTTAAAGTACTTCAACTTTTCTCACTCCTAGCAATGCATAGAAAAGGATGGCAACCAGATTTTAAGAGATTTGACTATCATTTTAGTCCAGTGTATTCCATTATTTCCCTTCTAATTGCAAGGAAGCAAGTAGTTAAGGTAATTTCTGCTAATGGTTATGTCGATTATCATAAAGTAAATAGAAGAATATGATTTTTAACAATAAATTGTTATAGCGATGTAGAGAAAGTCATATGAATGAAATACTTCAGATTTTTTACTTTCCCTAGCCCCATATGTACAATGTACATAGGGATAGAAAAGGTATTGTAATGCACCCAAAAATTCGATACCGAGATTTCACCGGAAATATATGTTTTGGGGTTCCCTGAGTCCGAAAAAAGCATTTTTAAACAAAGATCTGTGTGTGTCTGTGTGTGTGTGTGTGTGGGCAGCATAGACCCAAAACAAAAAGACCGTTAAATACCAAACTTGAGTATCTTCCAAGGATGCGACACGAAGATTTAAAAAAAAAAAAAAATCCCCCCACAACAAACTATCCTTTACATGGAAAAAACTTCGAAAATTTTGATGTTCTTAAAAATAGCTCTAACGATTTTGATTAAAATCCCGTATATTAAAGCTATTTATGTCCGAAATAAAATGTATATTTCGAATTCTTTGGAAACAGCCTCTGAAAACCTCTTTATTCTTGATGAATTTTGCTTAATTTTGCTTAACTGCTAAACCGCAACAGATAGAAAAAAACGTACTTCACAAAAAATGTACCTCATAACAAAACACACAATTTTTGTCCTTTACGTTTTTGTCGTGGACGTAACCGTTTTCGAGATATTCCTTGTTATTTGTTTCAATTGTGAAGGAAGTATCCGTTTTTCTTTTGTTCTACTCCTGGCCAAGCAAAGAAGTGATTTGCAATGTCAATCGCATAACGATACCTTTTAAAACATTTTACAATCACTTTAGCATAGTTCATTCCCTTATTCCCTTCTACTTATAAGGAACTAAGTAATAATATTCTACTAACATTTATCTTAATTAGCATTGTGTACAAAGAAGAAGAATCTTTTGTAGGAGTTTTGTAGAGCAGCTAGAGAAAATCATGTGAGTGTAACACATCAGATTTTTTACAAATGCATCGATCCAATTTGTATTTAAAGTTGTACTTACACACAAATATCCGTGTTATAAAGATACGACTCGTAGTTGTTTTCCCCTCTTCGCAAATGAAAGTGGACTACTGATGCTAATGACTACGCACAGAACACGGCCCCAAAACTTCGTGAAATTTTCCTCATGAACATTAACTTTAGAAAATAGCGTCCTGAAATGCTGTTACAAATATTTGCACTTACTCACTTTCCATCATGTATATTTACAATGAAATCCGTACAATCAATTTATGGCGGAAAATAATACTTTCATTGTTTCTTAAGTACGGGGTAGAGAAAGTAAAAATGGTGAATACAATTATATTTAATTATAATTTTCTCTACGTTGGTAGGAACAGAGCTTTTATTGGATTATCGTAGTATTAGAAATAGTTGATATTAAATTTAATTGAGGATTTCTTGTTCACGCCAGTATATAACTGTAGATTCTGAAACTACACGGAATAGGGTATTTTCCCTTTAATTTATAAGAAATTAAAGGATTTTTACTTTTAAGTTTTGGTAAAGTTCATGACGGCAGTTCGTTTTAATTCTCACTAATAATGACTGTTGTCTTTGCTTAGCAACTAGTTTTTGTTGTGTATACATGTTCGTTTATTGCATTTCATAATGTCGGCAACGGAGTACGTCCGAACATAAGGTTTTGTGTTTTTTTAAACAAATCTCCCTCAGAGATATTGAGAATGATGGAATGAGCTTATGGTGAAGCAGCGATGAAGAAAAATCAGGTATATGAATGGCATAAACGTTTCAGTCAAGATTTTCGAACACTAAAGACACAATTTACGTGCGGCAAGGACATTACGACAGGTATCTGAAAGTGAAGGAAATGTTGTGTAAATTGCCTTATGGTCAATTGTTTCTGTGTTATTTGCACATTCCGAGAACTTTTCGAATGTGGTATGTATTTAAATACAAATAAAATAGTATTTTGCCCACTCGTAATCCTTTATCCTTAAACTTTTGCACGTTATGTGAATGTGGAGGAGGTTTTTCCTTGCTAATTCGGCGCGAATGGAAGTTCAGCTGTTTCCTCACTGTCAACTCTCAGCAGTTCGTAGAAAGCTCCGAGATACACACTAGTTCATACTTCCAGGCCGATGCACACACACACGAAAGAGTTGTTTTATTTTTGTATGCTTTTGGCAGCGATGACGAGCACAGTAAGTTTGCTGATGTGGGGTCATAGAGGAATTAGCATTGAAGCATGTGCTTGCTGCTAAAAAGGACTGGACTGGAGTAGTATATTCTATGTATACATAGAATGAGCCCTATGCTTTCCACAATGTTGGCGGTTTTGAACAGAGAATGAGTGATTACAGATCATAGGGAAGAACTCCTGGCCTTCCAAACGCGTTTTAATTTCTCTACCACGTGCAGAGCTAAAAATCTTTATTTTTACTCAATTCACCCCTTACTAACCAATCCAATTCACCCCTTAGGGAAGGTATTGCATTCCACCCAAAAATATGAACAGAGTTTTTAACGGAGACATATTTAGAGAACTCCTCCATTCAAAAAATGGTCCACGTATGTGTCTGTATGTCAGTGAACAGAAACTCAAATAGTGTAGTATCTATTCCAATATCTTCTAAGAATGCTTCGAAGATTTTCAATATTTTACATTTTCCGGATTTCACAGGATTTTACACGAACAATTGTTGAAATTTTCGATTTTCTTAAAAATGGCTATAACGAACTTGATTAAATTATATTAAATATATTTACATGGCGAATAAAATGTTTGTCTTGAATACTGAGGGAATAACATCTGACACTTTCATTTTGTATAACATGAAAGCCATGGACAACATTTTATTACACAAAGCGTACATATCTTTAAAAAACGCAATGTATGGCAAATACATTTTTTGTACGCAGAGTAATCATTTTAGAGGCATTCCTCGTTATTAATTTAAAAGTTCCAATACTTAAACTTTTCTAAAATTGGAAGTTATGATATTTTTCCTTGTTTTGCTCCTGGGCATACATAGAGTATGGCATTTCAAACTCATCACATAGTGACCAGCTCTTAAAACATTTAATTATCGGTTTAGTCTAGTGCATTCTGTCAGTTCCCTTGAACAATGAGGAAATAATAAGTCTATTTCTGTTAATGTTTATCTTGATTAACATGTACACAAAATGAGCCTTTATAAGAATAACTATCAGGATAGATAGAGAAATGCATGTGATTTGAACATATTGTTACATGCTTTACAATTATCTGGTAGGTAGGGGAAAGTTTACATTCCACCCAATAATTCTGTACCCTGATATTACCGGAAAAAATATCGTTTTTCGACATATATATCTTCAAGGATATGCAACTACTTCAGAGAGCAACGGAGTACTCGCGCCTCGGAAGTGCCTATCTACAGCATGCAATACAGCTCGGAATTGGGGAGGAGTTGTATTCACGACAGAATAAAGTGGCAGGAAGCCTAGCGCAAGAAGCATGACTATCAAGCTCCCATTCCTGTTGGACTTCGAGAAGTATTGTTGCATAGATACGTGTCTCCAAAGAGCAGTTTGAGTATGTTTTACGTGGAGAACTTTACAATATATTTTGTTCTTAAAATCCTAAACATTTTGATTAAAACACCATAAGGTTTGTGAATGCCAATATTGTTAACTTGCAATTTTGCCAAAATATTCCTTGTTATTTAATTCAATTTTAAACTACTCAAAACTTTTCTCCAGCGGGAAGTCAACTTCCGTTTTATTTCTTCTTCTATCGTCCCGGGAATGTAAAATAGAACTGAATTTCAATTGTAACCATGACCTTTTAAAATATGCTATTATCGCTTTAATCTAATTATAAGGAACTATGTAATGAGATCAGTTTTGCAAATGCTTATTTCGACTAGCATGCTGCAGATAAAGTAATAATCCTTGTGTAACAGCTTAAGAAAGTCATGTGAATGAAACATCAGATTTTATAGTAAGTTTTTGTCTGTCTGTTACGGTGTATGCGTTATGTAAAAGTCATTCTGAATGAAGAGAGCTTCAGAGGCTATTCCCAGAAAATTTGAGACATACATTTTATTTATGAAAATAGATTTTAAAAAAAATCATGTGTTCTTTTACATAAGTTTCTCTAACTGTTCCATATACAAATTATTAGTATAAACAGATTATTCTTTTCGTACATCCCGCTCATTGAGATATACACTACCAGAACTGGTCTTATTACATGCTTTTTTTAAAAATAGAAGGGAAATAAGGGAATACGTTAGGCTAAAGCGATAGTCAAATCTTTTAAAAGCTGGTCGCTATATGAAACAATTAAGGTTCAATTTGCTTTGCTGGTCCCGTTTGAGAAAAGTTAGATAGTTTAAAAATGAAGCCAATAACAGATAATATCTCGAAAACGGTTCTACAAGAAAAACATATGACGAAGTATATGTTTTATCAAGAACTATTATATAAAATTCTGCAAAACTCATCAAAATAAAGTGGTCTTCAGGGCTATTCCCAGAAAAATCAAAATATGCATTCATTTTAACTTTAATATATACTTTTTGATCAAAGCGTTAGAGCTGTTTTTAAGAAAAACAAAATTTTTCCATGTAAAATAGCTTGTGGTGGGGGGATTTTCTTGAAAATCTTCGCGTTGTATTCTTGGAAGATACTAAACATAAATATCAAGTTGGGTATTTAACGATCTTTTCGTTGCTGAGCTAAGCTGCAGACTCATCTCAGACAGACACACTAAAAAAAAAAAAAAAAATCGGACTCAATGGACCACAAAAAATATTTTCCGTGAAATCTCGATAGAAGTTTTGGGTGAAATACAACAGCTTCCTTAGCTACTATGTACATTGTATGTATAAACGGCTAGAGAAAGTAAATGGTATGGTGGAAGGTCGGAGCAGCGTTTGTAAAGCCCTTGGTTATAAAACTCTCAAATTGCCCATAAGATGAGCAGAAATTGCAATTCCGTTCTCCCGCTTGGACGAGTGTAGATCGCAGAGTTAATACAAACCAGTAGCATCTGTGCTATGTGTTAAATATGATGCTAACTTGTGTATTGGGATTATCTTCAAGCTGCAGGTTCTGCAATATTTTGTATGTGTCGAAGAGAATTTCGGCTCCCCATGGCAATCCTAAAACATTATTATACCGTTTTCGTAATGCAGGACTGATCTAAATAACCTGGTATCCAATACAGGATTGGTTTCCCATTTGACAATCGGGGCACTTCACTACATGTCGAATATCTCTTTCTCATAATGTTTACCTATTAACGAAGGCCTGAAACTGTCCACTCTTTTAAGTATGCTGCTTCCATATTTATTTTTCTATTTTACATATGATAAGGTCCTTAGTTAAGCTTCAATACTTGCTAGCTATCTTATCTTGCCTTGCCCATTTGGCTTTCTTATATCGTTGAGTGTAAGCTCTTAAAGCCTGGTTTCGTTTCCTAATCAGCTTACGCTAACAGTAATTGTACGACTGACAACCCCCTAGGACTTACAAGCCAATACCTAGGGATTAGAAGCCTGTCGGGGAACCTATGACACGAAACACCGCAGTGGAGAACCTGTTACGTGGTCAGGCATGAATATGTGGAAGTGGATGATATGAAATGTAAGCGAAATTGATGATTGAAGAGGAGATGATGGGGAAATTGGTAGAATGAATGGCGGGGGAAACCGGAGGACCCGGAGAAAATCCACCCAGGTGCCGCTTCGTCAACCACGAATCCCACATGCGGGGATCGAACCAGGGCCGCCTTAAAGCCTTGTAATATTCTTAAATAAAAATCCTATGATAATCTCAAATGAACAGAAACATGGGGGATGTTACATTTCCAATTCTCTTAACCCCTCCCGATTGTATTGCAATTTCTGGAAATATAATATGCCTACCTAGCCATTACGTGCATCAACTACATAAGTAGTGTCCATTCCCCTAGATCGCAAGAGTGTTTTACCCCTGTAATATTTCTACGTTCACGTTCTTTTGATTCTACTCAGTCGGTATTAATCCCTTATGTGACTGGCCTGAAAAACAATATTAAATATCTACATAAGAGTTGCGCTAAAACTGGTGCAAAAGGCAACATAATACATACAATATAAAGAAGGCTAGCGCGCGTTATAAAAATGAACAGCATTGTATGAGACCTTTCAATGCGACATAGAAGAAAACATTATTTTCTTTAGCATTCTTACGTTTTTATTTTTTTAGATTTCATTTCTGCGCATATAATTCACCGAAAGATTGCCTCAGCGGCACTCCTCTAGGAGAAACAATGAAGCATGTAATGTTACTCCTCGGCAGTTCGCAAATCTTCAGAGAGATAAACTAACCTGTCAGTCCAGTGGCTACAAATTATGTAAAGAAAAAAGAGTGGCCCATCTTGGTAGAAAGTTATTATCAACACAACTATCAAAATATGAAATAATATTATAGACAATCGAAGTGATTACATTAAATTTTAAAGCTTTGTAAGCTCATTTTGGTCTCAGTAAATCGCATAGGGGCTATATAGTTTTCAAATAAGCCAGGCTTTAGTGTACAATGAACCACTGGCAAAAAGGTACATATGAAGATTTTCTACTCAGTGGTGCCTAAGTTAAACCTATTAAATTATCACAATGATATTAAGTATCATCATAACGACATAATAATAAACATAAACTTAATGTGAACTATTATTCAAAATGACCAACAGGAACATTAACGGCAGACAAGTGAAGCATAATATGACAGCCTATTAAGTAACCACTGACAGACAATACACTCGACAAAAAAGCTTATCTACATCAACATGAACATGCACTATTTATCAGTTAAAATACATTAAATCATCAGCAGTAAAATACATTATACAATCAGCATTTGTTTGCCGAAATTTTATGGATATTTCAGTGATTTCTAGCCCCTGAACTTGCACAGGAAGAACAGCATATGGCGACGAAAATTTAGATGACAGAATAATCACGTGATGAGGTGTATGGAGCATCAGGGTGGTAGTAGCTTTATGTTTGACGTAAATATGTTTACCTTATAAATTTATGGTCATATCTTTGTTAGTGTCAGCCAATCTGAATCTATGCATTAATATATGAAACAAATCTCTATGCTTACGTTATACTTATGCATAACTTTCATTTTTAATGCACCCATTGTTGTATCTGTCAAGAAAAATAATCGAGCTGGTTGTTAGATTTATAAAATAGCGGTCTATTGATTTCTGCGCTATACACTACAGCATTTTCTCTAGTCATGCAATGATTTAACATTTGCTAGTATTAAATTCAATTACAACATATAGGGAAAATACCTACAAGAAACGTTGTTATATATTATCTCGGGTTTTTGGAATAACTGGAGTAAACATGTCATACCGTTATTAAAGATCCATTTCAATTCTTTATACATTTTTGTTTTCTCGGTTTCTAGATTGAGAGCGACTACCTAGGTTACTCAGAATAATATAGTAACGGTGTTTGTTACCCGCCTCAGTAGTGCGGGGGTAGCGTGTCTGCCTCATATTCAAAAGGTCGCGAGTTCGAATATCGCTTAGGGTGAGTTACCCGGATAATTTTTTTTTTCGGGGATTTTTCTTATCCTGAAAGACGAATGTCTAACTTTAAGCTGGGTATCAGTTTCATTCAGGTCTGAGCTGGAGGCTGAGATAACTAAATTAGAAATCAATTTGGAAGGGGTGATTGCTGTATCTTTGGCACAGGGGGGAGTACAAATAATAGTTATACGATTATACAACCAGCCAGCAACGTCCAAGTATGCAAACAGGAATTTCTTCAGTGACTTAACCGAAACGTTAGTGCAGTTACAGGAAAAGTTTCCAGGAACTGAATTAATTCTCTTAGGAGATTTTAATGCGAGGTTAGGAGGGGAGAATATTTCTCTAACGGGGGGTCATCAATGGGGGGAGGAATTCCGCGGAGGTCAACGAAAGAGCAAGGATAGTTTTATTAATGGGGAGGGCAGACAATTACTTGCTTTCTGCGATGCCTTCTCTTTAGAAATAATGAATGGCAAGTACGGTGAGGATCGAGAGGGAGAACTCACTTTCATAAATG
This sequence comes from Hymenopus coronatus, assembly GCA_030762935.1. Taxonomy (NCBI): domain Eukaryota; kingdom Metazoa; phylum Arthropoda; class Insecta; order Mantodea; family Hymenopodidae; genus Hymenopus; species Hymenopus coronatus. Next base: position 75,875,872 of record CM060890.1, read on the forward strand.
AAAATGGGGGTAGTGTAATAGATTTTATTTTAATAAGTCAGGGTTTAATTGGCAGAATTAGAAATTTTTGGGTGGGGGATCGTATCGAGTCACATCACTGTCCGGTTGTCCTGGAACTGAATATAGAGACGGCCATGGTGGCGCATGCACCTGAAGAGGGGCAGGGGGACGAAGGGAGATTCATTAGTAAATTTATATGGAAACCGATAGAAAAAGAAGTATTTGTTGATAAATTCGAAAGAAGATTAGGGGAAAGGAACGCAGACACAGCGGAGGAACTAACTCATATAATAGCAACGGCTGCGGGGACAATGAAAGTCCAAATGCATGGTAAGGTAAAAGGATTCAATGGTTGGTATGACCAGCAATGCAGAACTGTAAAGAAACAAGCAGAGGAGGCTCTGTCAAAATTCAGAAGGGAGGGGGGAGATGACATTAGGAAAATGTTTACAAAAAAGCGAAGGGAGTACAAACAGCTGTTACGGGAAAAGAGAACTGCGTGGCAAGACAAAATTACGCAGAAAATTAGTAATATTTTAACGCGGGGGGATAACGCTGAGATGTGGCAAGTAGTAAAACATTTAAGAGGCAACCGTCAGGCGCCCAACGAAATTTCTCCCAGAAAATGGGCAATGCATTTTATGGGAATATTCGGGAAAGGTGAAAGGGAAGGAATTTTTATAAAGGAAGTGCAAATTTTGGGAAATTTTGAGATCCCAATATTGGACGAGGAAATATCAGCACGAGAAATAGCACAGGCGCTAAGGAGTCTGCAGGGAGGCAAAGCTCCAGGGTTGGATGGGCTGCCCCCGGAAGTTTTTAAAGCCGCAGCCAATGTTAATGAGTTTGGTAGGAGTATGCTCCAGATATGTAACAGATTGTTTATTGAGGGGAATTACCCTACCTGCTGGGGAGAGGGCATTATTCATCCCATTTATAAAGGGAAGGGAACTATTGGAAATCCGGATAACTATAGGGGGGTTACTCTGTTGCCAATTATGGAGAAAATTTATTGTAGAGTGTTATATAACCGGATAAAGGACTGGGAATCTAAATTTGGAAAACTTTCAAAATTTCAAATGGGTTTCAGAGAAGGACACAGTACCATAGATGCCGCGTTTATATTAGACACTTTAAGGGCGAAGCAACTGTTAGTTAAGCGGGGAAAGCTTCATTGTGCTTTTGTGGACTTTAAGAAGGCATTTGACTCTATCAATCGAAATGCATTATGGTACAAACTAGGCAGAAAGGGGTTATCAAGTAAAATGGTTAGAGCATTGCAGGCAATGTATCAAAATGTCCAATTCTGTGTGAAGTACGACAGAAACAGTGTGTCCGAGAGCTGCCGAAGCTATAGGGGAGTGAGGCAGGGCTGTATTTTATCTCCCTTGCTATTTAATCTCTTTGTGGATGATATTACTGATACAATGATAGCAGAGAATATTCAAGCACCAGTAGTAGCGGATTTGCAGATCCCAACACTTTTATACGCAGACGATTTAGTATTGTGCTCTACGACAGTAAACGGATTGCAACGAGGACTGGACAAACTTAAGAACTATTGCGATGAATGGCTACTTACAGTTAATGTGAATAAGACTAAGGCAATGACTTTCAAAAAGGGTTGTGTTTATAGCAGGGAGGAGACTTGGACATATGCAGGACAGATACTGGACAATGTTAAATCCTTTGTGTTCTTAGGACTCACATTTACAATGAACGGAAAATGGACAAAACACATTGACATTACGAAACACAAGGCAAGGGTGAAAGCGGCGGAAGCTCTCCGGATACGCTGCAGAATTCCGAATATCTCCATAACCTTAATGGAAACTGTATACGGAGCGACAGTTAGATCCACGATGACATACGGAGGAGAAATATGGGGGTGGGAACAAACAGGGAATCTGGATCAAGTGAGGACCCAATTTTTGAAAGGAACTCTGGGTGTAGGGAGGGGTACGGCAAACTGCGGAATAATGAGGGAATTCGGGGTACATAGTGAAACGATAGAGTGCAAAATCAGAGCAGTTAAATATTGGATGAGAATCGTTCACGGAAACCAATCTCTAATTAGGGCAGTCTGCTACCGTGAACAGTTGCGAATGGAAGGTAATTTGACGTGGGCATCAAAATTAAAGAAAGGGTTGGAAACCATTGGGATGGGAGACATTTGGATGGCGGGGCAGGAAAACAGGCGAAGTATTTGGAGAAAAATTAAGAAACGTCTCTGTGATATTGACAGACAGCAAATAATTGCGCAATGCACAGAGAAGGTGTCATTAGAAGTACAATCTGGGCTGAAATCGGAGTGGGGTATGGAGCAATACATCAAAACAGGTACCAAACTCATTAGAGAGGGGCTCGCGTGGATTAGACTAGGAGCATGGAGGAGCACGAAAACTTCTGACGAGAATGGTATAAGAATATGTCCCATTTGCGAGGAGGAAGAGTCGTGGACTCACATCTTGGCAAGATGTAGGGGTACGGAGGAATGGCGGGAAAAATATTTGCCGCGATTTTTTACCACTGCGAATGTAGGGATAGAAGCATGTTGGACGCTACTGGCAGGCACGGAAAACATGGACGGGCTAGGTAAATTTATACTTAAGGCAAGACAGCTGAGATCTGAGGAGGCTGCCAATAGAGAAGGGGGGGGGGATAAGATCAACTAAACAAAAGTGACTACAATGTTCTACATACATGTATATTATATCATACTTAGGTCACTGTTATGCTAGGGTTGTATATATTATGTGTATATATGTCTTTTAAGTGTAATTATCTATTATAAGAGGGTGCATTTATGAAGGTTTACTCTGTGCTGTAAATTTAAATTGCTATATTTGAATATCTTTGTATCTTTATTTTCGGATTCACTCTTAATTTTTATTGTTGCATAATATTGCTTTTGACGGTGTATTTCCTTTGTTTTTTTATTTTCGTGTTTACTCTTTTAATTCGTTGTTGTGGTTGTTGTTTTAATATTGCTTGTAATGTGTATTACAAAAGCACGTACGGTCTGTGGACCCGTGCGACTGTTCAAATCCTATGTATGATATTGCTATGTTAATAAATACACTTATTCATTCATTCATTCAACTTTAAGCTCCATGGACGCCGAGATCATTTCAGCATCAATTCGCCGATTTCATTTCGTCCGATATTATGGCCAACCGCGTTAAAGCACGTTAAGCTTAATTAAAAAGTGTTTATTTTTATTTTGTACAAGGTTTTCCTGAAAACATGTACAAAATGTTCTACTCTATTACATTTTTAACGAAATTTAAGGACATCACCAAAATAGTCTTTTTATGACACTTAACACCTAAAATAAGCTTACCTTGTAGTTTTGAAGTTTTAATAAATACGTTTTAATAAATATCTCTTAATAACAAGTTATATGCCATTATTCTGAAAGCAAAAACTACAACCATTAGCAGAATAAATTCTCAGTGAAAAATGGAAGCGTTTTAGAAGGTAGAGGTCATAAATAGATGCGAGCTTTACAGTAAAACAAAATTTAGAGAAAAAAAAAACAGCGAGTAGTATTTAAAAAGGTATATTAGAATAGATCACATGAGATTATGTCAAACACTAGAGAATACAAAATACCTTTTACCGAGGGTTACTTTTTACTGGGTTCTGGGGTTAAAATCAGGTGCGCCGATCAGTCTGGCTAGGATTTTTTCTTTTTTTGTGTGCATTTTCTCTCGGTCACCAACATAAATACCGTATTACATATTTAATACCATGGCCCAAACTTCAAACATAAGTCTAAAACAAAAGTACAACTGAAAATAGATGGTAATTGCGATTTCGCTGCTATCTGTCCAAAGATATTAAAGTAGCTAGATCGGATGGCACCCCAACGCCAATGTTTGTCGCGGTATAGTATGGTGTAAAGGGATCAGACCACAAAGACTGGCTTATCCCTCTGTACAGATGCTGACAATGCTAGTACACATGCTAGATCGATTGGTACAATAACACCATCTGCTGGGCGCGAAGCGAAAATGATAAGGTAGAGGATGACACCTTGAAGGCTACTGTGCATCCCATACCGATCATTAAGTATTTCGCCTAAGAATTTAAACTTTTAATTGGAAAGAAAAGAATTAATAAAAGATATACGTTTATTTTCATTTATATTTTCTCCATTATTTTATACAATAATTTTATATGTTTATTCCCATATAGTTTTACTAGAACCAGTCATATAGTAATAACTGCTTCATATTTATGTTTTATTGAGATTTATTTTTAGTATATATTGTATTATTAGTAATATAATTTATTTTATACATACGTCGCAACATGACAAAGAGTCAAAGGACGTAAAATAAATAGAATAAAAAATAGGTAGGTTTTATATAGCACTATAAAAATAAAAATGGAAAAACCAAAGAAGGTTCTAGAAGTCAATACAGTACTGGGACAAGAGTGCAGATTTTTACCTATACCATTTTATTTGTATCCGAACAGAGCAACTGAATAGAGGAGAAGAGCCAATGAACACAATGTAGCTGGAATGAATGAAACAAAACAGAAACCATTTCATTTGCCAATGATTAGATATCACCAAAGGAAAATGAAGAAGAGTTGCAAAAATCAATGTTCATATTGAATGAAAACTAGAATACTATAGCATTTAAAGTGAAAAAACTAAAGTTGGCTTTAAGAAGAAAGGAGGAGTTCAGAGTGAATATACCTAACTATATAGAGAAGGTAAATCTAACAAGTGGACATTCAAGTATCTGGAATCCAAGAAAAATTATTGCATGAAAAGCATTTATTGAAGAAAATATTGAAAAAATAATAAACTTAATGCATGAGTAAAAAGAATTTTGGAAAGAATTTGAAGAATGAAAAAACTAAGAAACCATAGTATAGTAGGAGCTAAGCCGATATTTAAATACAGATATGAAACATGGATAACTGGAAATCGTCAGAAGTCAAGGCTTGAAACTGCACCAATGAAGTTTTTTAGATCAATATTGGGTTTAACAAGAACAGAATGGCTGAGAAATGTTTATATAAGGGAACGATTGGGAGAACGGCACATGATAGAAAATACAGCAAAATTAGAGACAGTGAAAGGTAGGTGTGCAAAGATTTTCTAGGCAAACATTGTTATATAACCTACAAAGACAGACATAGGACGACCATGAAGACGATAGAATAGTTCTCATTAGATTCGTAACTAACGGTCTAATAGTTGTAAAGGAGGAAGAACAAATTAATACCGCGGGAAACAGCAGGCTTCTCAATTCCAGAACTGCTCATCATCGCCTAGCGGAATAGGAAATGCGACCCCTCCAAACACACACACACACACAAGTCTCTTTTGTATATCACTATATTATTACATTTATTCTCTGAAATTATTTGTTTTGTGTAGAATGTAAAACACATCTTAAGCGAATACTGTTTTCAAAAACGAAAAGTCCGTTAAATACCAAACTTTGTATTTCATTTCAGCATCTTCCAAGTATGCGACACGAGGGCTTTCAGAAATATCCTCCAATCCCAATTATCCTTTACATTCAAATTTTTTAAAATATATTCATTTTCTCAAAAATGGCTGTAACGATTTTGATTAAATACCCATATGAGTAAGATTTTTTTCTTGACAAATAAAATGAATTTTTTGAATTTTCTGGAAATAGACTCTGAAGACCTCTTCATTCTGGGTGGCTTTTGTATAGCTGGTAAATCGTAAGAGATTACACAAGAAATGCGGATCTCGTTAAAGCACACAATTCATGTCATATAGAGTTAAGCATTGTTTGTAAGTGTTAACCATAACCGAGATATTTCCTGTTATTCTCAAACGAGAAGTCATTGACTGTTTCATGTCTCTTTTATTGAACTCCTGGCATGGAGAGGAAACATATTATATCAATCACATAGCGATAGCTTTTAAAAGATTTGTCTGTTATTTCCCTTCTATTTACAAGTTAGAAAGTAATAAGACAAATTCTGCTATTGTTTATCTCGATTGCTATGCTTAGATAAAATAAGCATCTTTCGTATGATTAGTTCAATCGAATGGAATACTTCAGAACAATTTTGATACGTGAACTGGAAAGGTAATGCTAGATTTCCGTCAAAGTATTTAACGTGTGCAAATTTCTAATTTTGATGATATACTCTAACAAATGGCGTAGTTTTCAGTTCGTCTAAGCCTAAGAGTTGGTGTTGAAAGCATCAAAAAATACCAACTAAATCAGAAACGCACCCTGAAAGAATAAGTTTGATGAAATCCCCACAGTTAACTACATATCATGAGCAGCAAGGAAAACTTTTATTGGATCTTAAAAAGCCTTAACAGGCCTAATACTTGGAAGGAGTGGGATGATTTTTTGATGAAATAAACTATACGGTCAGATATTCTGACTGCTGATATTTTTAAATTACAGTTGTTTTAGGATATGTGGTAATGAATTCCGTTAGGAAATGAAAGTTTAAACTAATAATATGCTATAATAGAACTAACATATCGGTCATTTTTTAAAAAAATATTTCCAGAAAAGGGGCATTCAGATAGATGTAATTATAAAGCGCTTAGTCTTTACAAAATAAAATATCGTTATATCATAAAAATATTTCTTTGCAACTGGTCCGTAACTGCTCATTAATTTGAAGTTCTGTGAAACGTTTTATTCCGAAAATGAATCCAGCGCAATGGATCCCTTAAATAATTAACAATGATTTGATTTGAACTAATTGGTAACAAGCTTGTAGCGCGAACGGAGTTAGCGATATCGGCAAACTGTCAGTACATATGTCGGTTTGTGGTGGACGCTACAATAATTGAGAGGAGGTAAGTTAGTTAAATCATTAAAACACACCTAATTGCTCTGAGGCAAATACTGAGTGCTCACTGTTGAAATCAACTAAATATGTTTTTTCAAATTCTACAAAAATTGTAAACGAAAGTTTTGGCGTACACATTTCATTCAGTGTATAGATGTTACAGCACGAAATTTCCTCTAAGCACACTTTAACCTGAGATCTACGTTTTCGCATGTATCCCTAAAGCTTTTAGGTAGCGGCTTTGTCGATCAATATTTCGAACAATTATACAATTATATTTCGATTGTGTTTATTTTGTTTGGTAAAAATGTGATATTAATATGTTATAAGAACAACTTTACAACTCGTATTGCTCAACAGGTGCGAAATAATGAAGTATGGAGGAACGCAGGAGTAATCATTCAATAACAAAAAGTCTAAAAACGGGCTGTGTAGACATGCATAACGAATGGAGAAAGCATTATAGCCTTAGAAGGTGCTGAAGTGACATCCCAAAGAAAACAGTAAAAGGGGACATTAAACTGTCGTGAAAAACGTGCAGGGAGCAAGGTACTTGATGCACCAATTATAATCAGGAGTTAAAATGGTTTGAGTTTTTTTCTAGTATTTCTAGTTTTCGGAATAAAAAACCTTTAAATTGCTGCGTATAAATTGCTACACATCTCTAACAATATCTCTTTTCTTTTAGTAAGGTGGGAACAAACAAGGTTGCGCGTGTTCCTCTAATGTAAACAAAGCTCTGCAAGTTTTAAAGCCTACTTCCCACGCGAGGACATTGGCTAGAAAAACTTGAAGCTTTGATTCCGTCCCTTATCTGCGTATCCTGGTTTGAGGTGTGGTCACTCAGGGGTGGGCTTTCTCCGGGTTCTCCGGTTTCCCCCGCCATCGTATTCTACCGATGCTCCATCTTCATTCCACGTATCAACAGTGTCATCGCCTGTGGCACCATAAGTAGTGAACGCGGGCGTTAAACACTACTAAAGAAAAACAAAATAAAACTGATGTCCTACCTCTTTCTTATCACCTGGGTGTGCTAACACGCATGCTGTATTTCGGCATAGCCAAGTTAATCTGTTAAATCAACATGGTATTTCAATTTTATGTATGGCTAAACTTCTAGGTTTGTGAGATAAAAGAAATTCGGTGAATGTGTATACCGAAAATGATTGACTTTTGTTTATGTAACAATCAGCTCTTCATTTTCAGCCATTGACACGGTAGGCCGTTCTAAAACGTGGAAAAAATTACTTTTCTCTTGTAAATAATGTATTATCTAGCAAAATTGCAATACTCTTTTAACAACAACATACTGTATAAAGCGTGGATTATGGAAATCCTAAACGGAACGCTTAATTGCGTAAGATCTGGCTAAGAAAAATAAGAAAATTATACGTTTTCTCAAGTAAGAAATATATTAATTTGGCTAGGTATACATGTGTGCGTTATGTTAACACATAATTATTATGCTTAGTTTCTGTATCCTTGCAGCACTCATAGGATAGTCATGGTAAATGAGGCATCAATATTTTCGAAACACCAACGCACAGCGCGTCGGGTAAGACCATTCTCCCCAGAATGCATTGACTTTGATGATCAAAACGTAGGCATCCTGCGTGCATTATGCTAATCATTTAACATCTATAAATCATTACAGAACAGCTTAAAAAATCTGATGTGTTCCATTCATATGGCTTTCTCTAGCTGTTCTACAAACTTCTTACATAAGATTCTTCTTCTTTCTGCACCTTGCTAATCGTGGTACTCATTAGCACAATGTTCTTATTATTTAGTTCCGTATAAGTAGGAAGAAAATAAGTAGGAAGAGAATATAAACCAATAGTCAAATGTTGTAAAAGCAGTCATTATGCGATTGTCATTACAAATCGCTTCTTTTCTTGGCCAGGAGTAGAGCAAAAGAAAAACGGACACTCCCCTCTGAGAAAAGTATAAGTACTTCACAACTGAACAACGAATACCTCGAAAAGGTAAGGTCCACGAGAAAGATGTATATGATATAACTTGTGTATTTTAACAAGACCTAAATGTTTTGTACAGTAAGTTTTTGTCTATCTTTTACAGTTTACTAGTTATGCAAAGTTAAGCAAAATTCATCCAGAATAAACAGGTCTTCAGAAGCTATTCCCAGAAAATTCAAGATATACATTTTATTTGTTAGGTAAATGTCTTTAATGTATGATATTTTAATCAAAATAGTTTGAGCCATTTTTAAGAAAATCAAAAATGTCGAAAAAAGTTCCATGTAAAGGGTAGTTTGGGGTGTGGGGATTTTTCTCAAAATCTTCGTGTCACATTCCTGGAAGATACTAAACTTAAATACCAACGGACATTTTTCTGAAAATGTTTTTTTGGATACAGGGGGTCCTAAAACATGTATTTCCGGTGAAATCTCGGTATCGAATTTTTGGGTGAATTACAATACCTTCTCTATCCCTAAGTACACTGTACATATGGGGCTAGAGAAAGTAACAAGAAACAATCCTTAACACTTTAGAGCAAAACTTTTAGTAACTTTGTTCTTCCAGAAAAATAATTTCAATTACTATGCAGCCCTTTCTACGTTTAGTTATTAGAAATGTCACAAAATATGTTGTTCCAAAATTTTTTGAGAAACTTGGAACTCCGTAAAAAATACCACGAAACAAATAAAATGGAATGTGGCAAACAACTGTTTTATGAAGTTGCTTCATTTAATGAACTCATTACGCGAAATTGGCTGTGTGGTGCTTAAGTGTTTATTGCAATGCCAAGTTTAAGACCTGCCACTTCCCTAATTGTATTACGGCCATCTATCAGCTAAGTTTAGTTGTTTATCTCCATTAAGTTTAGGTGGTCTCTCAAGCGCTAAGTTACATTTCCAGTAGAAATGGTAGCTAGCGTGTCACTGAAGCAATTGTTCACCGATGGAAAGAATGCTAATAGGGGCGTTCAATAGAATTTGAAAATCCAAGAAATTACGCTCGCAGTTTCGAAAAAGGTTTGTATTTTGTAACCGTCGTCTCTTACTAGATGGGAGTTTAAGTTTCAGCTATATCTATTACGTGGTTTCGTTGCCATAAGCGATTCAGTCAACAATCTTGTGCTTCTTTAGAAAGATGGAAAAAGAAAATAAGTTTTGTGCGGTGAAAATACTTCTATTTTAAACGCCGAAAGGGAAATAATCCAAGTTGGATGAAGTTATGGCACATCTGCTGCTACGTTTGCAACAGTTTACAATTGGATAAATTAATTTAAACGTGGTCATACATCCACAAATGATCAACATCGTTCCGAACGTCCCTCACGTAGAAGTGAGTCCCTCCAAAATTGACAAAATCCAGGATATGGTTTTGAGTGATTGACGAATCAAAGTTCGCGAAATTCTACAGGCATATCATAAGGTACAGTGTTCTCAATTTTGCACCCAAAACTCTGACAAAGGTCTCGGCAAGATGAGTGCCGCGTTTATTGCTCTGAATGGAGAATAAACGCAAGTGTGATCGATTCGGAAGCTGTTTTGGCACTTTTCCATCGCAATCTTGACGAGTTTCTGCGTCGGTACATAACTGTGGATGAAACATGGATATACTACTACACTCGAGATAAAAGAACAGTCCAGAGAGTGGGTTCCCAGGAAAGCAAAGCTGGTGAAATCCGCAGACTAAGTAATTACCTCGGTTTTTTGGGATGCACGCGGAATCACCTACGTTGATTACTTTCAGAAAGGAAGAACATAAATGTATTATGCATCGTTATTGCACCGGTTGAACGGAGAAGTTAAGGAATAAACGCCCTCTCTCATCAAGACAATGCAAGGGTTGCACACCTGCACAGTTTCAATGGCGAAAAGTGTAGGTTTGGTCCGCGTGACTTCCAGACTTGAAATAGTGCAATACTTATCTATCCCTATGTACATTGTACATATGGGGCTAGAGAAAGTAAAAACGACATAATTACATTTCTACGAAAATAGTGGGTAATATCGCCTAGTTATTGCTGTGCGGAAAAATCAAACAAACCAAACGATATAGTTTATTTCTCTTCTATATATTACTAAGTAGGGAAGTATTATATACCACTCAAAAATTCGATACTGAAATTCCATCTTAAATATACTTACGAGACTCCTTGAACCCAGAAAAAGGATGCAATATATATAGTACTAGAGAAAACATTGCATTCCACTCAAACATTTCGAAGCGAGATTTCAAAGGAAATGCATGTTTTGAGGTTTCCTGAAAATATTTTTTAGAAAATGTGTCTGAGCAGCACAGTTCAAATATGAAAGTTCGGCTAAATAACCAAAGTGGATACTTAATTTAAGAATTGTCCAATAATACGACAATTCTCCACTTCAATCCAACCTTACCATAGAACATTGTTCGAAAATTTTGAGTTTCTCAAAAATGTTTAACAATTTGAATTGAAGTATCGTATGCTTAAGGTACCTATTTTATGCTAAATGAAATCTATATTTTCTGGGAAGATATGTATATAAACCGGTTGATTTTACTATAATTACTGTTGTTCCATCTTAAAATTATGTAATTCCAACTTTAAAAATTAGGACAGTTATTGCATTTAAAAAGAATTGTAGAGAGAAAAGTAAATAGCCTCTGAAGTCCTTTTCGTTCTGAATGACTGGTAAACAATAAGAGGTAGAGAAAATCTTACTACATAAATATCTGATGTGTTCCATTCACATACTTTTCTCTACAACTCTGTAATTAATTATTGTTAAAAAAACTTATTTTTCTATATACTTCCTGTTAATCTAGATAAATATTAGCATAAATGGTCTTATTACTTAGTTCTTTATTAGTAGAAGGGAAGTAAGGAAGTTCACTAAGCTAAAGTGTAACTCAAATCTTTTAAAAGCTAGTTGGAATCCGTTTCTTTGCATTGCCAGGAGTTTACAAACATATGAGAAAAGTTAAATTATTTTAAAACTGAAATCAATCTATCACTTGCCAGTTATTCAAAAGTTCTTCCAGAACAAAGAGTCTTCAGAGATCATTCGCAGAAAATTCAAGATACACATTTTGTTTGCTATGTATATATCTTTAACATACGGTATTTTAATTAAAATCGTCAGCCATTTTTGAGAAAATCAAGCTTTTCAATTTTTTTCTATATAAAGAGTGACTTTCCTCAATATTTTCATGTTGTATCCTTGGACGATACTAAGCTTAAATACCAGGTTTAATATTTTATGGAGTTTTGGTTTTTCAGTTATCTAGTTCACACACACACACACACACACACACACATACACACATCACCGAACTTATCTAAAATATTTTTGGACCCTAAGGCACGCATTTATAGAGAAAGCTCGGTGTTGAATTTTAGGAGTGCAATACCTTCTCTACCTATGTACCATATACTGTGTGGGGAAAGTAGTATTGAAAATCTCGTTACAACAATAATTTATTTAAATACATTTTTTTGGAGTTAACGGTTTCCAATATATTGACTATATATTCGTAGTTATTCGTTTCAAGTTTAATATACTGAACATCTCACATATGGAAAATCGTCATAAATGTTTCTTTCTCCTAGTCAAGCAAAGAGAGATGGAATACCAATGCACTACATAGCAGCCAGCTCTTCAAAAATTGAACTATCATTTTACATAATGTACTCCCTTATTCCCAAGAAGATTGTAATTAAGCCATATCTGAAAATGTCAATATACATATAGGTTAAATTGATAGAAAATGAGATATTCAAAAGATAGAGGGTGAGAGTTAGGCTGGATAACGCTCACAGAGAGACAATGTCGAGACAAGAATCTTATCGTTTAATCTTAAGTGCCTATAAGATTTAATATAGTTCAGTTTCGAAAATAGTTGTTTGTCCACATATTTAAACCAAACAAACTACAATGCGCTCTAAAATCTCTCTCAAGTTGGCTTATAAGTCCGTTGGAAGCATCCGATAGAGTTACAAACCCTGTTTTTCCCTTAATTTTATGTACACACTACCCTGTAACGCAATTATTTCCAATTGCGAATCTAATTCAAGATCAGAAAATAGTGGTACGCATTGTTCAACAACAGTCAGCTCTGGAATCTTTCTAAAAAATATTACGTAATTTTTATACAGTGGAAGTGTTTTTGTTTCAAATGGAGCTAAACATATTATAAAGTGGTATGCGAGATATTTTACAAGTTTATGGTGCCTTAGAGCTAATGATTTGCATTTGAAGAGAGGAAATGTCATCTGATATTATGTTTCACACAGCGGAACCGTGTAGCACCAGTACAAGCAGTTTCGTTGCCATCCTGAATAAAAAAAAAATAAACAAAAAAGCGTTTCCCAAGTTACTTTTATTGGACTTGTATTAATCCAACTCTATTTTTTTTTGGTAGTGTTTAACTCCCGCTTTAACTACTTATGGCACCGCAGGCGGTGACACTGACGATACATAAATGAAGATGGAGCACCGATGGAATGTGATGGCGGGGGAAACCTCAGAATCCGGAGACAACCCGCCCCAGCGCCGCTTTGTCCACCACACATCTCACATGCGGTCGCTTGGGATCGAACCCGGGCCGTATAGGTGAGAGGCAAGTGGTCTAACCACTCGGCCACGGCGCGGCCTCCCAACTCTAGGATGACATTCCTTGACGAAAATCATTTTCTGTATCTTTTTCTTTTACTATTAAGAGATATTTTATTCATTGAAGTACAGTCGTAGTGACGTCTGAATGTCTATAAGAACAAGTGTTCGAGGAGTGGAAGGGGTATTGAAGGGGAAGGTTTGTTATGACGCCTCGGAGCTCAAGCTCCCCATGCCTGTCATAACATATTATAAACGTAAAGAGAGTTTGTATGTATTTATACTATAAATGCTTCAATATTATAAACCCATCTGCCTAATTATATGATTCATCATTAATGTAACTATTGGAACGGACTCAATTGTATTTATTTTTCATGTAAGAAATGCATCCAACGTACTATTAATAGTTGTAATAAATAAATATTCATTCACTGACAAAACATTTTCGATTTGAAATGTTTTAGGCACACTAAGCTGCCTAGTAATGCATTATATTTTCTACATCTCAAAAGGTGAGGAACCACTTTGCTTCACAATTTCCAATTGTATGATTAATTCTTGGATATGTTCTTCGTGTTCAGCTTTAAACCACTGTTGCAAGTAAGTTATATCATCTGATCTGGTCGATTAGTGACCAGGACACAAGGAAGGCTCGTGCGTTCTGTGCCATTTCGTTACAAGTTCCACCTCTCCCTGTTTACAGCTTTCTCTCTTGTAGTCAGTCTTTTTTTATCCTTGCCATTCATGCGCAGCCTCTCGTTTTCATCTTTCTTGTTCTTTTGATGGGCTTCCTCGCGTACGGAACGCCCACATGTTGATCCACATCACGTGTTTGACCTCTTTTCTGTTTTGTTTCTCCCCTTTATTTGTTTCAACCTTCATTGTGAGCAGTGTGAGGATCAGTCGCACTCCTTGTTATGTAGACGGTGACTGAGCAGTAGCAACATCTCTAGCAGTTGCCTCTCGTGTAGGGTTGCGTTCGTATGCACTGTTCAAATGTAGTGCTGCGTTTGGGCCATTACAAGATCTGCTATCCCCTAACGCCGGTTGGGCTTTTCTTCTAATACCAGGAGGTGTGACTTTGGAGTGACTTTGGTATTGCTGGGCCACTCGTCCAAACCGAATTAACGGCTAAGGAGTTAAAACTCCGAAGTCACAGAATGTTGTCTTACTTGGAAACATATTTTCTCCAGTTTTTGAAATAAACTCCGTAGAGTTTTCGAAATGAAATAAAAATCACCATCTCTAGTAGTTACTTGCTAATTACACATACAGAAGAGAGCCAATCTTTTATAACAGTGGACCCATTTATCATTCGAAGGGGCATAGAAGGAAGCGCTGGCGTTTGATGTATGTTTGATAGAGTGTTCCTCCCTTCGCCTTCTCTACACCTCCGGCCGGGGAATCCTCTTTTTGCATTGCTTTTTGATAGAACACTGAGATGATTTCAATTAATTCCCATAAAGGCGAAGTATAAACGTTCTCTCAATCGCTTATGCGTTTTAATGTCACATTCTGGGGTGATGGAATGTCTTGCTTTTTAGAATGATTTACTTTAAAACTTACATATTAGGGCCTGTAGTGTATTCTTCAACGCATATTCAATTTAAGTCTAAATCATGTGACACCAGAAAAAGTATTGGCGTCTTTACCACTAGCCCAGTTATCAACTTGTATGTAGAAGCTACAGCACCTGCCCTCTCTTAGCTGCTATACAGATTCCCTAACTTTTCTGAAAGCTCGTCATAGAATTGGTTTTCAGTAATTCACTGGACCGGGAGTTATCATGCAGCTCTCTAGCTTTACGACTTCGTAGTGTTCTTTTTCATTTGGATTATTGGTTTTTGGATATCACAGAAGCCAACAGAAGAGAACTACTTTTTTCTTTCATGCTTCCGCGCCAAAACCCACTTCAATCAAGTGATGACCATCACACCGAAGACTACTACCCGCAGTTCATTACTCTGTTTAGAGTGATTACAAGAGAAGTTTGGAAACTTCTGTTTTGTTTACAGTGATAGCTCAAATAATGATCGAGAAGTAGGCTGTATCTTCACTATTGATGGTCAGAGTTTGAAATACTCTACTACAGCAGTGTTCGATGTATAGCACTGAGTGTTTTAGTACTGTCCAAGCTCTTTTATATATTCAGTGGCGAGACTGCAGTAGGGTGATCTTTTCCCCAATTCCTTGATTGCACTCCTCAACTTTACGTCTCTGTGCGACTGCCACCCTCTTGTACATGACATCCTGGATTACCTCCACACCCTCGCTGGTGTTATCATTAGTGTGCTTTTCATGAGGTATGTTTGAAAACGAGACTAATGTTGCCGCTGCTAAAAATGCAACTTCATATTCCAGATGTTTTAGCACTGTTTCCCTTGCGATAATTCTAGAGATTGTTTACTTATTTTATTACACCTCTCTGGCACCAAGACTGGTTCTATTTTGAGAGGTTAAGAGCCTCTCTCTCTCTCTCTCTCTCTCTCTCTCTCTCTCTCCTTCTCCCCCCCCCAGACACACACACACATGCCTGAAGGACCTCCTCGTGCACCTTTCATTCCAAGGAAGTGATTTTAGTCAGAGTGCGACCCGGCCATTGCCGTTTAGTTACAATCTCTTGTTATATTCCGACTATGCACTCTTCGTGCTCAATGAAACGTTGACAGTTGTAATGCAACTTCAGTTACGTCTGTCTGGATATACCATAAGTATATCACAGATACTAAAAATCTCATATGCTGTAACACAACGCTCACCAACTGGTTTCTATTTGAGTAAAACAAAGAGAGAAGATTAGCTCGATGCTCCTGCAAAATCACACATTGTGCACTGTGCAACCAACTGCGTGGAAAGCAAGAGTATATAATTCCTTCAGTGATGTGGCAGTATGCAACATTTTGCGTTTGAAATACTAAACCGCTTTTCACGTTTGTTGTATTAGTTTATTTTTTGGATATGAACATATATGCATTTTCATAGGTTTTGTGGTAATTTGTACTCCTAACATACATAAATGCATAAACAAATGGCACTATTAACATAATAAGGTAACATCATTAATATTGTTTATAACATTGCAGTTTCATTTTATCCTCAACTGCAGCGAACATTTTTCACATTTACACCAGTAAATATGAACAGACATCTTGATAATGAATTGGAATTTGACACAATTTCAAACAAACGATGTTTTCCTTGTTTTGCATATGTGATTGCTTTCTGTTCCTGATATATAGTGACACACGACGCGCTGTACAAGGCAGAGCGAGAATCCGCGGACAAGGCTATTTGCTTCGGTTTGGTGACCCTACTATTGAAATTCTGTTTTATTTGTCGCAGCAGTATGGTGGCCGTATATAATTGCTCTGTTTTACCTTTCAGACTTTATTAGGAGACCTTCCTCTTTCTGATGCTTCTCCCTTTTTGTGTGCCCTAAAGTGTCGGATGCTTCACCTGTCTTTTAGTTGGAAGTTCTTCAATAGTTGTCATTTTTTTACTTTTAGGTTTAGGACTTTTCATTTTGCTGAGACAAGCTATGCAACATTTTTCTCTTAGTAACTGATAATGTTTTAAAACAGCGTTAGGGGTTTAATACAGGTGTACAGGTATTATCTTCTACCAGTACAACAACTATTATATAATCTCTTCTGAAGCTTGAATGAACTTTCTACACCAATAATCTCTCTTCTCTTATGTACCAACAACTTTGTTAGACTTTAGCAAATTTTCTTGATCTTTATCGTTTTCTATAATCTAAGTAATATTGCCTACATTCATTTCAAAAACACTATAAATAGTGTGAAGGCAAGAATGAATATATTCAAATAAAAATTAGGGATTACCCCTTAAAATATATATTTTTCAGTTAATCTAGACGCAATTTTTTGTATATTATTCACCCCTTAATGTCTGAAGTAATATTTTCAGTTTAGTTTAAAAAATAGTTGTATTATTATGATGGGGTTGAAATGACTCCAGTTTTCAAGCCAAATTAAAACGAGCGTTTTGTAAAACTTTGTTGTACTTTAAACATATTGTCAAACTGAATCACAAATAGATTTCTTTTATCTGCGACTGATTACAATTAATTTGCTTCTTACTAAATAACGATAATTATTTATCTTTCTATCAGGTTGAAACTGATTACAATTAATTTGCTTCTTACTTAATTTCAAATAAATGAGGAAGATTGCTAATTCAATACTTTTTGAGTGCAAATCAAATATTATATTTAATTACTAATTTCGTTTGCCTTTTTACATAAACATATATTTAGCCTTTACCTGAAAACTAGGACAGGTTTTTTGATAACGCAATGGAAGAAACAATGTTTTATGACATCCGCTTGCCAAGAACACCCTCTGAGCTGTAAGTGGGTATCACGCAGAACTGCTTCGTGCGCTGTCTAATCTCAAGATGGTGGAATTTTCAATGTTATATAAAAACAATCTAAATGAGTTTCGAAACTGCAACATATTTAAAAACAGTTCAAGTATAGGCTATAAGATTGTAATACTTGTTCGAAATGAATTCCAAAAAGCTGATAAACGTAATATTTCTGCTGGGCTCTAACAGGGTGATTTATATAGAGCTGACACATGTCTTTCATTAATTGTTTCAAAATGTGTTATGCTAGCGAAAAATTATTATACCTAAATTGTAGAGAAATTTTGGGAGAATATTTACCTCTATAGCAAATATTGAAAATGTCCTCCATCCTGCATTAGGCACAAATCAACACGTCGTTCCATGTTACTGGTCACTCGTTGGAGAACTCTGTTGTTAATAGCTTGAATCTCTATGGAATAACTGTTTTTTTTTTACATATAGCCGTGTGAAGGATAGGTAGAGTCAGACTGAAAAATGCAATGCCATAGCCGGGATTTGAACCACGGATCTCCCGATCTCTAGCCGGTTGCTCTGCCACTGAGCTACCATGGCAACATGCCGACATAGCATTGAATTTTTCAACTGACTCGCATGTTTCCCGGTTTCCCGGTAAACCGGCTAGAGATCGGGAGATCCGTGGTTCAAATCCCGGCTAGGGCATTGAATTTTTCAGTCTCACTCTACCAATCCAGCTTGGATCTCCTTTGTGATGTTGTGCTTCAGATCGTCCAAAGTCTGGGGACGTGCGGCGTAAACCCTGTCTTTTAAGTAACCCCATAAAAAAAAGTCCGGCATTGTCAAATCAGGATATTTCGGTGGCCATAGGCTCCTGGAAATTATTCGTCCATCAGAGAAACTTGCAATTAGGTTAATAGGATCATTTGATGTATGGCATGTAGCATCATCTTGCTGAAAATATCCTTGACTCAGCTCTACATCGTACTCTATTTTCACGTTGACTACAAGGACAAAATGTCAAAACAGCTGGCAACAATGCAATTAGGAATAAAACAAATATCTGCGCATCTAAAGACAAGAAATCGAAACTCCAGAACATTCTGGTTCATTTGGTGCTAAAATTGGGTCATTGAATGAATTTCCAACGGAATAATTAAAGAAAGAAATGTGTCATTTCTACACAAATCATTCTAGATATCTAATTGAACATACAGAGCACGAAATTAGAAGAGGGCTTGGAATAAAAGGAGTGTTAGATCGTATGGAGAATTGCCGTAAGAATTGGACAGAATGAGAACTTATTACCTAAGAAAACACATCATTAAACATCACAAGGAAAAAGAAATATAGGCCTTCCAAAATTAATTGGAGAGGATAATTCAAATGGGAATAAACGGGCCCAAGACTCGAATGCTGTGGACAATGATACCACTTTAAAATAATTACATATTTTACCATTTAAATTTATAGTATTTGTAGAAAACGTAATAAGTATGAAATATATTAATGAGCAGTCCGTGTCTCTAAATTAATTTTATTGCATTTAAATACTGGTGCATCTTTTAGACTTCATAAAGAAATACATTGCGGCATTAAATTGACTACTAAATTAATTTCAGCGCACAAGATTTAGTACTTATATGAAGTTTAAGTAATGGTTGAAATGTAAATCGATTTAAAAATGTAATTGATTTGTACAAAACAAGGCGATAGGTACAAAAATATTAAACGAGGTACGTCCAGAAAGTAAGTTCCGTTTCAATTTATCTCCGCTGCAGCGCTGCGATCGCAGTTCCACACATGCGCGGTAGACGCTCTGTATCAAGGAGAAGAAACGTGCGCCATTTTTGAGATCGCTGTCAGCCACATACGCTTTGTTATGCTTGTTTACAATGTCGGTGTTGATTGAAAATCCTGCCGCTTGTGAAATCAGATCTGTGATTCGTTTTCTGAATGCTAGGAAAGTGTAACCAATTAAATATCGGCAAATTTGCGAAGTTTACGGACAAAATGCGATGATGATTCAATGTTGGGAAGATGGGCCCGACAGTTCAATGAAGGACGTAGTGGGCGTCCATCTTTGGCTACAGAAGAACTGGTTCACGCGATTGATGACAAGATCCAGGAAAACCACAAGTTTACAATTAGTGCTCTCAATACGGAATTTCCCCAAAGCTCACGATCACTAATTCATGAAATTGTTACCTAAAATTTCGTAAATTTTGCTCACGTTGGGTACCAAAGATTCTTACTGAGCAACAGGCGGCAAACTTCTATGAAGAAGTGCCACGCTATGACAAATGCCTGCAAAATTTCGGCAGTTATGTGGAAAAGTAGTTTAAGGGTTGTAGAATTTTGTGCAATAAATAATTATTCTGTATCTGTATACAATTTAATTTTATTAACGAACGGAATTTACTTTCTGGACGTACCTCGTATTATCAGGCTTGCGGTTTCTACTTTCTCTAGGAAGATAAAGTATTGCATTCCACAGAAATGTCACTGGAAAGAGAGAATTTCTAGAAACACATCATATGTGTGGAGGGGGAGGTGTCTGTAAACGGCATTACCCAAAAACTAAAAGCCAGTAAAATCAAACTTGATATTTAACTACGGCATATTTCAAGTATGCACCACGAAGATTTTTAACACTATCCCTCCCACTGCCCTTTCTTAGTAAAACATGTTTCTACATTTTTGATTCTCTCAAAACAGCTCAAACATATTTTATTCTAACACCGTAAAGAATATTTTCATGACAAAGGCAATATATATTGCATATTCTGAGAATGCTCTATGAAGTGCTCTTTATTCTGGATGCCTTTTGTATAACTCCTAAACCGTAAGAGATAGACAAAAACTTAATTCACAAAAATTAGTTCTCGGTAAAGCACATAGTTTATGTAGTTTTGTTGTTGTTTTTAGAGTAAACTATTTCCAAAATATTTCTTTTAATTGGTTTAAATTTTCAGTACATACTTTTATCAAATGGAATAACTTGTGTTTTTGTGTTTTGTGCTTCTTTGTTAACACAATTCCAATGCCGTCACCAGCTATTAAAGGATTTTTGCTATCACCGCTTTAACTGTATTCCCTTATCTACTTTGTTCCTGCTAATGATTGTGTGAATTACCATGAAGTAGATACAAAAATAAGCAATTTTAAAAATATATTGTTGTAGAATAGGTTTTTACCTTAATCTACTTAATTTAATAATAAATACACAACATCTAAAAGTATTCCAATGAATAAAACATCTTAAAAGGAGGAGAAAAAATACAGAAAAATAATTAGTGAAATGCCTGGTAGAGAAAGTCACATGAATAGAAGACAGATTTTTTCTCTCTCTCTCTTGAAGCAAAATCTGTTACATTTAAGAACCCTCGTGTTTAATATCGGTCATAAATCACCGTACTCCCCGAATCTCAGATGAAAGGCCTCATTGTTTATTTGTTTTTCTACGTAAATTATACGTTATCATCGTCCGGTTCCATCACACTCACGATCGATGACGTCCTAACAGCGTATAAGCAGATTTTGAGTGCTAAATGGTCAGTTTCAAGGTATTAACAACAAATCGGTTGCCAAAACAAACCGTAGTTTTGAAAGTGTGGATTACTGCAACACTCATATGGATAATAGCTCATAACATAATGCTTTGAGAGCAAACATTTTGACAGGACAATCTTGCTTATGCACACAAACATTGGGAAATAAACTACCTACTTTTCAATTCTATTCACATAAACACACTACATAAAACCTTCATGTGCGACTGTCACAATGAATTAATGTTATGTATTCCCTGAACATTTCTGTTTCTATTACTTTCTCTACACGTAGGTACTATGTACATAGTGCACGAGAAGGTAATGTATTTCACCCAAAAAATTCATACCGAGATTTCACCAGAAATACATGTTTTGAGACTACCTGAATCCCAAAAAAAAATATTCTTCTTAGAACCATGTTCATGTATGTGTCTTTGTCTGTGGACAGCATAGCTCAAAAACGAAAAGACGGTAAAATACCAAAACTTAGTATTTAAGGGGGCAGGGTAGTTTTAAGATACGTAAACCACAGCTAAGTGACTTAAAGTTAACTCGGCTTTTCCTGAAATTTTGAAGATTTGTTACATAAATCAGTACAATTATTTCAAGTGTAAAAACATTTCATTCAGTAAAAAATAATAAAACTTAGTCTTAAAACATGTGAATTTGTGTACCCTTTTCCTGATACTACTTGCAATTCAGAACCACAATTTTGCATTTTTGTTTTTAGTATAAATACCTTTCTTTTGGACCTCAATTATTTAGATATGTATATCAGTTCATTATAAATTGGAAAAAAAGTATTTCTAAAGTAAAAAAAGTAAAGATGTGGTAAATTTACAATGTTGTTACTTTTTAATATAATTTATACTATAGAATTATGATTGTGGTTCAGAAAGTTTAGCTATGTGTTGTATATGCGTAATGAATATTTCTGTCTCCCCTCTCATACGTTCTGAGAAAAACTTACATAAGCATCCAAAAATGTTAGTTTGAGAAAATTGAAGTTAAAGATACAAATGTTCTAAAATGGGGCATTACATACACCTTCAAAGGATGCAGACCAATATAAATTATATACAAATATCTTAAAAACTTCTTAACAACCCAAAAGTATATAATTTCTGAATTTGGAAATCATAGAGGTTCTAACGGTGACTAAAATAAAAAATATGATTTTTAACCATTTCAGATTATCTTGTGCCCTTAAGTTTAGTAAATCCAAGGATGCGATAAAATTGTTCGAGAAAATCCCCCAACCTAAACTACGCTTTACGTGGAAAAATGTTTGAAAAGTTTACTTTTCTCAAAAATGGTGTAACGATTTTTATAATCTGCAATATATTTACATAATAACTAAAATTGAATTTTGTGGGAATAGCCTTTAAAACCTATTCACTCTGGGTGAATTGTGCATAACTGATAAACCGCAAGACAAAGATAGAAATCTACTACACAGGAAATGTAGATCTTGTTAAAACACACAACGTATGTCAAAGATTACTTTTGTAGAGTTGACCGTTTCCGGGATATTCCTCGTTGGTTTCAATTTTAAGCTACGTAACTTTTTATACGGGTAGTCAATTTTCGTTTCATCTTTTGTTTTACTGCTGGCCGTACAGAGCGAAATGAACTTCAATTGTTCATATAGTGACCAGCCTTTACTCGACTTTACTATTGCCTTAGCCTGGTGTATCCCTCGATTTCTTTTTTGCTTTGAAGGAAGCAAGTCATGAAAAAATGTCTGCTAATGTTTATTAAGATAAACATGATGTAGATATAATAATCTTTTGTAAGAATAGCTTGTTTGTAGAACAAGTTGAGAAATTCATGTGAATGGAAGTTTTTTTTTGGGTAGGTTTTATATAATTTATGTATATATGCCTACCTATGAAATTTGGTGTCATTTACAAATAGGTATAAGTATACGTATTACAGAGGTTATTTGGTGTACAAAAATA
This sequence comes from Hymenopus coronatus, assembly GCA_030762935.1. NCBI lineage: Eukaryota > Metazoa > Arthropoda > Insecta > Mantodea > Hymenopodidae > Hymenopus > Hymenopus coronatus. The sequence continues at coordinate 75,899,118 of CM060890.1, forward strand.
TAAAGTTCACTGCACACATACCTGTAGACACAAGCATCATGTGTGCTACGAACTGGTTTTTTAGCAGCTAAGACAAAACCAAGCCACAGTAGTCCAGTATAGTCGTTGCAGAATGAAATATTTCATGATTGCATTTTATATTATTTATTCCATTATAAAATGGAAATGTTTGTATGTGATTGTTTATAGTTCATGTGATCTATACTATATCATGTTAATGTATACTTACAATACATATTTTTACGCAAACTCCTGGTTTATAGTTAACTGCTTTGGTCTCTTTATCATAGTTTATCACATCAGTATTGATGCGGATTCAAATTAATTCAACAAATGACTGCATTTGCGAGTGCCGCATCTTTGATACTTTCAGCAAAATATCTTACCAGTAGCTGAGCATACACTTGTAAAGAAAACAAACTAGTTTAAGTAGCCAAGTTTCCTCGTGAGCGGACAGTTAGGGTACCAAACCCGTCCCCGTCTGTAATATCAATTCCCGTAGCGGTGTTAACTTGCAATCCCTCAAGCATTACACAGTCTACTCTCTTTATTAATTACTTCATTATACTTTAGTCAGACTCTTTTCAGACAGTGGAAGGGGAAGATTAAGAACACTAAGTGGCTATCACAAATTGCCAACACACTTAACGGATTGGACATTAGCAACTTGGCTTTAATTTTTTACTAAAGAATTAGTAACAGTAATTTAATTTATCTAATCGACGTTTTTTATGTTTTTAGTTTTTCATTTTTCGACTTTCTTTTACATGCATCATTGCTAGCAGTTGATAAGAATTTTAAAAGCTGAGCACGGGATATTCCAAGATCTAGGCTCTTGTTTCCATTTTTACTTACTCTACTGCGGGCTTCGCGTACGTAGAAAAAGTACAGCCCAACAACTCGATTATTATTAAATTAAGTTTTATTTATTGACACTCTTTAACTGCGGTTCACAGCGTCCATTCTATATTGGGCGTGAAAAGCTCAGAGGTCTCTACAAAGTCCTTTTAAATGCCGTAAATCTACGACACGGGGCTACCGGCTTTACTTTCCTTCAAGAAAGCCATGCCAAGGTTGTTTACGCCCGAAAGAAATCCTCGGCCTCCGCTGGGTTTGAACCCTCAACTTTAAAACTTTGATATCGAATTTCACCGAGAATGGATGTTTCAAAATACGATTTCTTGTTTAAGTGAAACCAAGTATGTGATGTATGTGCCAAAAGTAAAAGAAAAACAAAGAATAAAGGAAAGAAAAATTTGGCAGAAATACTCTAGAAAATAAATAAAATTCTAGCTCATTACCTCGTCTTTAAAGTTACATTAAGCACGATAATAACAGGGTACAGATACTTAAATTATATTTTGATTAACAGTTGATTTTATTCTATTTTCAGGTAAGCTGAAATTCTAGCAGATTCCATTAGAGTAAGTTGCATGTCCACAACACCTTTTTAAAAACTTAAGCTAAAGTCTTAACATGCCCCTTGGCAAGTCGTCACTCAAAGTTTTTAGCTTGAAATTCTGAGTTAAACTCCTCTCCTGAGTTGCGTATTAATCCTTTAATTAGATATGTTTGGAAAGCAAGAACCTGCACTCACATCTTAAGCTGATCATGCTAGATAGCTCGTCTAAAGGCTTTCAAAGCTAGTTGCTAATGGAACTCTAAGCCCAAGTGTCACATGTGAAAGTGCAGACACGGGATTGCGGAATATGCAGGATGGAAAGGAACTTATGTCCTCTAATATGTACTTCTGTGCAAGAGAAGACAGAATTAGGAATGATGAAATAGGAAAAGAATTAGAAGTAGAAACTCTTAACCCAGGAATGAATAGGTATAACAAGAAGCTTAGAATAAGTTAGGAGAATGAAGAATTCCAGATTGCTAAAAATAGCTTTCCAACATGCCCCTAAGGGAAACAGACCCATGAAAAGGTAGAGGAGTTGGAAGAAGACGCTGTAGAAATAGGCAGCACCCTAAACTAAATGAAATAGAGAAAATAAGAAGAAATATACTTCATAGCGGTATTATTAAAAAGTATAACAAAATCTGCGATCAGCAGTTTTCGAACAAAAACAGTTGTATTTCATAAGAATATACGAAAATAAAAGGCAGTTACCTATAAGATATATTGGTCTCTTTCCGTAGTACCTATACAGATATAATTAATAATTTGAAATAGTTATTAATTTTCCCAACACAGTTTTGCAGGTAACGTATTTAAAAGACATAGGGAACGTTGCTAGGAGGGTCAGAGTGAGAGCCGGCTCAAGAAATGAAATGACATTTTATTTATGGGCGCTCTCTAACTGCTCTTTTATTTATGGGCGTCCCATTCTATACTGGGCGTGAAAGACCCTTAATTTTGCTTAGAGGCCTCTGTAGCAGGCTTGAGGTATTTTTACGTGCCGTAAATTTACGACACGGGACCCACAGCTTTACTTCCCTTCCAAAGGAAGCCATGCTAAGGAGTTTTACGCCCCAAAAAATCCATCGTCCTCCGCCGGGTTTGAACCCGCGACCTCGGGTATATGAAGTCAGCATTGTAACCATTACACCACGGAGAGTGACTCCGGTTCAAGTAGAAAACAGCAAAATTGAACTGGGAGGTGTGGAGACTGCGGTTTTTTGTTTTTCACAGGAACCTTAATCCAATCAAACATACAAGCAAAAGTGAAATCTATTTACGCGTTAACCTACTTCTGGATTTAAAAGGAAAATTCCCTCCGGGTAGCCATCTGCCGGCTGCCGCTGTAACATTTCTAGCGTGTGGGATTTATTCTGCTGAAAAAAGAAAATCTCCGCACAGAACATGGTCATAGAATAAAAATAAAAATACAAAATATGCTCCAAATAATATCTGTACTTGATTTAAATCATTGGGCGATTTCTGTGTGGTGTAACATATTGAAAACCGCTAAAAATTGTTGATTGTTGATTCTTAATTCATTTTTAAAAGTATTTTTTATCTCTGGTCTAAGTGGTCATTTGGGCCACTCAATTTAAGATATTTTGAATGAAGTTTGGAAGAGTAAACGCTGATTCTTAAATATAATGCATAATTACACCCCGTAAAGAATGTAGATATCTTCGTTAGTTAGATTTAAATGGACTTATCACACACATTGTCAAGTACTTCCTGGGCATATTTATACTTCATGTTTTACTTTGTAGCATAAAAAACATGAAAGCAATGGTGTATATTCTAATGTTAGAAACTAAAAATGCAAACTCGATTAATGAGGATGAGCGATGAAAGAATACCAAAACGAGCCTTCCAACACAACCGAATAGGAATAAGAGACGTTGACCGACCCCGTAAAAGATGGATATCACAGACTACTTCGCCAGAAGGAGCTATATAGCCGATCCATCTGGAAGAAGAAGAGGTAAACAAAATACAATATTTAGAGGCACGGTTGCTCTGATTCTGATATTTAAACTCTTGTTGACGTTAGGCCTACGTATATTGAGGGGCTGGAAAGAACAACAAATACCTAATAACTAACCATTGATAAAATTTAACATGTCAGGGCTTGTAGGCCTTGGTCGAATATTAGAATTATTAAAATAATTAAAATTGTGGTTTCGTCCTCAGCTGTGGAGGACATCATCAGAATGATGCTGGGCAGGAACGGCTAGCGACTGCAGATTCACGGAGCAGTGGACCGCAATATATATTGTTGAAGTAGTGGGAGGGGTGAAATTTGACTGATGTGTTCTGATTATTATTGTTATTATTATTACTATTATTATTATCATCAATATCAATTATCAATAATAACACCGGGCTTCCAGCATATTTAACTAAACCATTATTTAATATTTGCAATGAATTGGAATATACATAAACGTGCAGAATATGTTTAGGTTGCAAAGACTTCACAAGTGTAAATTACTGTATAGCGCAGTATTCTTGCAGCATCTAATATACGAGATGTGGCAATAATGAAACCGGATGCAGGCTCCAACATTTTATTGGGGAAGGCGATTAGTCAATGGCAATTTAAATGCAAAGGCATACTAATGATTTTCACCCCGAAAAAATCCATCGCCATCCGCTGTGTTTGAACTTGCGACCTTGGAAACAGCATGTTGCTCCTTGACCACGGAGGACGACGGCACATAGTGCGAGACATAAATCAGTATGACATTTTTTGAGATCCAGAATGGGTATGAACACAGTTTTCAGCTTTTGAATGAACTAAGAAGGCGATTTTGACAGAAGAAATGTAAACCTTATTGAAAGAACAAATCTAAAGCCTGAATTTATTAGGAAAATGTTTAAGTGGTGCTGTCAAAGAACAGAATTCCAGTATTGGTTTTTCTCATGACCCTTATTGGATAGCAACCCGGCTTAAGAAGCTAAAAATAATATTGCATACTTTTATATACACTGTATAACTTTATAGGTAAGCATATTCGTTTAAAATCCGGATGTTTTTATGGTCACAAGAATGGTAAGAGGTGAGGTTGGGCGTTTCAATTCAAAACCAGCTGAACTTGGCCTTTACTGCAAGTCGATAGACCTGCTGGTAGTGGAAGAATGAGAGTCGCTGGAAACGGAGAAATGGTTCAGGAATTACCACAAGAATATTCTCATTGATGCATTTCAATGACCGCATGGAAAATACTCCTTACCATGTTTTTTATTGTGTCTATGAACTAAGAGTTGAAGGAAAATCCTCACGACAATATCAACAGCTATTCGAAGCCATTAATGTAGGTGAGCACTGTTAGCGACATTTTGTTAATACTTATTACCCACCTCTATATCTTAAAGTTAACGATTGCAAAGAATCTATTGTGGATAAAGATATTCAATTACCAGTAATAGTAACTATAATATAAATATATACAGTTTAAAGCGAATTAGACTCAGAAAATTAAAATTTTGAGAGAAAAAATCTGAAGTATACCATTCATATAACTTTCTCTGTATGTTTTATATAAAAACTATTAGTATAAAAAGAATATTCATTTGTCTACAAAAAGCTCATCGAGATAAACATTAGCAGCATTAGTTTTATTACCTGCTTCCTTGTAAGTAGAAGGGAAATAAGGGGATACACTAGGGTAAAGCGATAGTCAAATATTTTAAAAGCAGTTCACTATATGAAACAATTGAGGTTCGGTTCGCTTTGCATGGTCATGTTTGAGAAAAGTTAGGTAGTTAAAAATTGGAACGAATAACAAGGAATATCTTGAAAACGGTCAACTCTACAAGAAAAAAGTATTTGAAAAACTATGTGTTTTAACGAGATCTATATTTTTGTGAAGTAAGTTGTTATCTGTTACAGTTTAACCGTTACGCAAAACTCTCCAAAACTCATCCAGAATAAAGAAGTCTCCGGACGCTATTCCCAGGAAATTCAAAATATACATTTTATTTGTGATGTAAAAAATGTTTAATATTCGACAATTTAATCAAAACTGTTAGAGCAATTTTTATGTAAAAGGTAGTTTGTGAAGACGGGATTTTCTGGAAATCCTTCGTGTCGCATTTTTGAAGATATTAAACATAAATAACAAATTTGGCATTTAAAGGCGTTTTCGTTTTTGAGTTATGCTGTCCACAGACAGACAGCCACATACCTGGACTGGTTTGAAAAATGATTTTTTCGAAATTGAGAGACCTCAAACATATACAGGGTGTTAATGAACTACACCGAAATAATTTGCGAGATTATGCTCAAGTAATTTGAGATCGGCGATACATGGTCCCCGGATAAACATAACACAGCTACATAGCGTAATATCAGGTGCTAATAAGTCGGTGTTAAAGCAAAGCAGGTTGAAAAAATGGGTTAGAATGTCTTTAAAACTGCTGCCCGAGTATAGAAATGTTAATTTTTAGCAGCTCATTACTAGCGTTCTCGAGATTTAATGTCGCAAAAGTCTGTAAAATCTCGAACTAATCACTTGAAGTGCGACACTAAGCATTCATTAACTACGTCCTTATGTTATGTAGCCTACTCTGGAGGCGTTATTTCAACTGATCTGGTAGTTTAATACGTAACGCGGGAAGCTGCTATCCCATAGGTCATGAGTCGATTCCTCTCATACAGTAAATGTTTTTTATTATTATTATTATTATTATTATTATTATTATTATTATTTTCATTCCAGATGAAGTGCCGCGATACGTGGCGTACTGGCACTTCAGGAACTTTTAGCGTTACTTTGAAATTTAAATAAACAGGCCATAAGTCTCCTATTTCAAATTACTTATTTAAATAATCTACATATTCTGTGAAAATATTTCGGTATAGTTCATTAACATCCTGTATTTCCGGTGAAATCTCAACATCGAATTTTTGGGTGGAATACAATACGTTCTCTTGCTACTATGTACATTATATGCACATACGTGCTAGAGAAAGTAAAAACAATTCCCTGTGCATTACACCTTTCAAAGACAAATTACAATTTTTGATTAGGATTTTGTATAAATTATGTGTAGTATAAATTGTGTGCAAATCATACTCAAAGTGGACTGCTGCGCAACATGGAATATAGTTACTACTTAATAGTGTAAATATAACGATATAATTTCATGTACACCACTTAGAAGTATTCAGTATTTGGTATTACATAATGTTTAATAGTTTTAAATTTAATTGTCCTTAATATTTGATACTGATAACTGAGAGATATCCTGGAAGCTATGATGCATGCGAAATAGTTCAGGAAAGATGCCAAAATATAAGCAATTGTTTTGGAGATAGAAAAAATCTAACACTAATGGATGAAGGAGACTGTGTTGGCAATATTTTACAACTTTGCTTTTTTCGAAATACTATTTGTTTTGTCTCCATTATTAGTTCATTGATAGAATAGAACGATACACGAACCACATTAAATAACAAAATAGAAAATAGAGTGTTATTTATGGACGCTCTTTAACTACTGTGGTCAGCGTCTCATTCTAAATTGGGTGTGAAAGACCGCTTAATTTTGCTCAGAGGCCTCTCTATCAGGCGTGAGGTTCTTTTACATGCCATAAGTCTACGACATGGGACCAACAGATTTACTTCCCTTCCAAAGTAATCCATCGTCCTCCGCCGGGTTTGAACCCGCGACCTTGGGTATATGAAGTTAGCATGATTACCATTACAACACGGAGAGTGACAAATTACTGTAACGTATTATTACGTAATTTATTATATTTGTTCTTGTATATATTCAGTTAAATATATGACACACAATGATGACAAATAAAAGTTGTTTATAGTATTCAACAAATTCGTCGATGTGAACTAGATTTAGTGTTGTACTTTCGAAGAAAATTACAAATTATTTAACAATCACTATTGATATTTTAACAAATAATGATAAAATAACGTAGTTTGCAGGTTTGATGCACAATGGCAAGCAGCACAAAACATTAATGAGTATAATTTATCACTCACTGGAAAATGCATGTTTTGTGTTAATGCATCGAATAAAAAGACTCACAATGTACATTTTTTCCAAACTGGATGGTATGAACGTAATAAAAGAATATCCATTAGTGGTAATTATACTGCCTGCCAGTGGAGTACAATTTTAAGCTTTATAATTTTTCTCGTAGTTTATTTCGAGTTCTATGCTTTAATCTCTTGAGTTTTATCATTTCCGCAACTGTATTTAATGTGTTCATCAGTTATGAGAAATAGAAAGGTACTATTAAATGTATTTCTATGCTTATTATACATCCTGTTTAAAGTATAGGTTTTACTGTTTATTATTTTTCTACCACGTACGTAGTAGATAGAAGAGGTATGACATTCAACCCAAAAAGTCGATATTCAGATTTGACTGAAAAATGTTTTGAGGCCCCCTGAATAAAAAAAATTAATTTTTATAAAAAGGACTGTGTATGTGTCAGTATATTATATGTGCATGCCTGTGTCCTAATCAAAAACATAAGGTCGGTTATATACAAAACTTAATCAGTTCAGAATGCTCCAGAGAAGCCCTATGAATGTTTTACAGGAAAGTCTCCCATCCCGAATAACCTTTATTGATTTCCGAAAAGCTGGCTGCAATGGTTTTGCTTAAACCTTTAAAAATATTTACATGACAAATAATACGTATAATTGAATTTTCTAGAAATATCTTGAACTTTTTGCATTTGACCATAATTTTTAGATGGTTTGATTTTAATAATGGTAGCCATTTTTACTTTCTCTACACGTACTATGAAGATAGTGTAGTTACTTTCTCTACACGTACTATGTAGATAGTGTATAGAGAAGGTATTGCACTCCAACCAAAAATTCGATACCGAGATTTCACCGCAAATATATATTTTTAGGGTCACCTGTATCCAAAAACAGCATTTTCACAAAAAGGTCCATGTGTGTGTGTGAACATAACTCAAAAACGAAAAGTCGGTAAAATACTAAACTTGGTATTTAAGTTTAGTATCTTCCAGGGATGTGGCGCGAAGATTTAGAGAAAATCCCCCCACCCCAAACTACCCTTTAAATGGAACTTTTTTCGAAAATTTTGATTTTCTCAAAAATGGCTCAAACGATTTTGATTAAAATATCGTATATTAAAGATATTTATAGTTTATATCTTGAATTTTCTGGGAATAGAGTCTGAGAACTACTTTATTCTGGATGAATTTTACGGAATTTTACATAACTGCTAAACGTAAGAGATGGACAAAAACTTACCTCACAAAATATGAAGAGCGATTTAAAGCACACAAATTATGTTCTATGCATTTTTTTCGTGGAGTTGATCGTTTTTTAGATGCTCCTTTGTTTTTGGTTTCACCTTTGAAAAACTTATTCCTTTCTCATACAGGAATTTGTCAACTCCTGTCCATACAAACAAAGGAACTTCAGTCACATAGCAACCAGCTTTTGACTATCACTTTAACCTATCGTACTACTTTATTTCACTTCTACTTACAAAGAAGCAAGTAATAAAGACTATTTCTGCTAATGTTTTTCTCGATTAGCATGAAGTAAATAGAAGCATCAGGTTTTTAAAAATAATTTATTGCAGAGATGTAGAGAAAGTTATGTGAATGGAAAACACACACACAAGGTTTTAAGATTTATAGCCCTTAGATGTAATCACCACCGTTGAGTACCACTCATTTCCAGCGATGTGGAAATCGTTGGTTACCATTGGAACCACCTAATCTATGGATGTTTTGTAGTGATCTCTGTCGAGAGTAATATAGACCTAGATTATCGATATTCGCTTTTTATCTATAACGAAATGTGCATTGTAGCTATTTCTGTAAAAATTTAGCTCGATTAAAATGAACACACAAAAATAAACTTTTATAAGAGCGGTTTTTATGGATTAATATACGATAATAACTATATACTCGTATGCTTTCAGCATTGTTTCTGATGTGAAGGCTGTGTTACTGAATTATAAAAGTTACAAAGGCAACAACAAAGAGTGCGATCAAGAATTGGAAATAGCATTTTGATAGAATTGATGAAAACTTTTTACTGCAGAAAACACCTCGTGTATATTACGAGGAAAACGAAATACAGGCAGCCGAAAGTTAAGACGAAATAAACATTCTAATGATGAAAGAACCACCCTGATCTCAAACCATGTGGTTTAGGATGAGGAGGAGGATAAAAATACCATAAACATTTTGATTTGGTTGTATATATACCTAGTAAATCCATGAGCTTCCCTCGAATTATTGCACTAACTGCAGGGAATCTACTCTCTCTCTCTCTCTCTCTCTCTCTCTCTCTCTCTCTCTCTCTCTCTCTCTCAACAGTACTGCATTGTATAGCACAAAATGTGTAGCACTGATTGTTAATATTTATAATCTGGTAATGTATATTTAATTATTTAAGAGCCTCTGTAAATCATTTAAAACATGCAAAATTCTCTTTCATCTCTCTCAAAGGACAGAAACACAAATCAAGAAACAGAAATAATAGCAATGTTGTCGTTGAATTAAAGATATGTTAAGAGCCATATTTCCATTAATATTCTTTGCATCAATCATTTATTTAGTTTTAAATATAAGTGAACAAACAATAAAACATGTAATGTTTTCAACAATCGCCAAATGATCAGTGGCCGGGGAAAGTGATAATGTTAGCTGGAGGCATCTAATAGAAGTATTAGCTACCTCCGATGTTAGGAGAGCAATGAAAACATTGATGGAATGAGAGGACGTATAGCTTCTACCGTACACTCAGAACTACGTTTGAGCTAGTTTTAGAGGAAGGCAGACATGAGGACCTTTAGCTCAGACACACTCCTCCGGGTACTTGTAGACGTTCACACAACAAACTATACGCAGTGATAAGCGGTGTGGTGTATAACATCAATGTCATTTAAATAAAATTTGGGATAATGATTACTTCTCTATGGCAACTAACTGCATGTTTATTGCATGCTACAAGATTTCTTCATGTAAAACATATAGGACTTGAAACTCTACCGGACGTTGCTAGTGGACTTGTACGCCAACTTGGAAGAATTTGCAGGCCGCTTGTGGCAATGTTTGTCTCGACATTTACGTGCAAATAACTATTTTTAAAATATATATATATATATATATATATATATATATATATCTATTCTAATTCTATATACGCTCCAGATTAAACGATGACACCATTGTCTTAATATTACGTCTTTCTAGGGATGTTATCAAGCTTGATATAGATAATTTAGTGTCATGATAAAGGTGCCAGTGGTCCACTATTTACCTTTCATCAATACACACCTAGGTATTGATGAAAGGCAAATAGTGTAGTTTACAGGTTGAAAGTGTATATTGCCACTGATATGCTGAAACGAGCAACTGAATCTAGAGCAATGGAAAGTGGAAGGAGAATGAAGGCATACCACTCCTCCTAAAGTAGCTCCATTTCAGATTAGATTTGATAGAACAGAGCACGAAAGAAGCCTTTTGGATTTGAGGTTTAGCTGTTTGACATAAATAACACGATTCTGCATTAAAAACTATTTTCACTTTAATATTATTATGATTTTGTTGTGGTGAAGTAAGCCAAGGCCATGAATTTCCACTAAGGAGACTTAAAAATTGGACATTGTATTATTATCTCTAACTAGGAACAGAGTGAAGGAACAATTATCATTAAAATGCTAAATGCGGTTCATACTTTTACTCGACAGAAAGTAAATAAAAGCGATGGTTTCTCAGCAAGAAACAGTGAATAAACGTTTTAGTATATCTTGTTCTTAAATCCCCATAAACACCTTTTCTGCGTTTCCATTTATTAGTATCCCCATATAAGTTTTTGACATTTTAATATATTTAATGTAAGCACAATTCACCATTAGGTTTTGCAAAATTATAGCTATTATGACCTATTATGATTATTAGTAGAATCACTATCCTGACTTATTATATTATTATTATTATCATTATTATTATTATTATTACTACACAAAGTCTGGAAGTATACCATTGTTCTTTCCCCAGTTGAAGGTTACGGTTCCACAAATGCCTGCAGTGCCTGTTAAAAATGGTTTGTTTTTGCTGCAGCAAAAATCCCATTAGTTTCAAAACCTGTCATCAGTTAATCACAGCTATGAATTGGAACGTTATTAATTTCGCTGTATAGCTGTATGCAGCACATTTCGCTTGTGCTTGGCCGGACATGCTTTTAGAGTTTTAATTGCATCTATACTCACATGCTTAAGGCGCTTTTACTTTCTCTACTCGTACTACTTATATAGTGTAGAGAGAAGGTATTGCATTCGATCCAAAAATTCGACACCGAAAATCACGCTTTAGTGTCCTCAGTATGCTAATAAAGCATGCTTATAAAAAGTCTGTGTGTATGTATGCCCGTGAACATGAATATTCAAAAACGAAAAGTGGGTAAAACACCAAACTTGGTATTTAAGTTTAGAGTCTTCCAAGGATGCGACACGTAGATTTTGAGAGAAATCCCCGCATCCCAAACTTCCTTTACCTGGAAGAAATGTCAAAATGTTTCATTTTACTCAAAATGGCTCTAACGATTTTGATTAAAATATAATAAAATATAAAATAAAGTGTTGATTAAAATTTATATTTACATGACAAATAAAATGTATATTTTGTGTTTTCTGAGAATATCCTCTGAAGGACCTCTTTATTCTGGATGAATTTTGCATAACTGGTAAACTGCAAGTAATAGACAAAAAGTTGCAGTACTTTTTTCGTGGAATTAGCCATTTATCAGACATTCCTTGCCATTTTTTCAGTTTTTAAATACTTAAAGCTTTTCACATATGGGAATTTGTCAACTTCTGGCAATGCAAAGAAATGAACTATCGCTTTAGCCTAGTGTATTCCCTTATTTCCTTCGAATTACACGGAAGCAAGTAGTAAGACCCTTTCTGCTTATGTTTATCTCGATTACCATGAAGTAGATAGAAGAATAAGCTTTTAAAAATAATTTGTTACCAAGATGTAGGAAAATGATGTGAATGGAAACCATCAGATTTTTTAAATATGAACTGTGCATTTCATTTTAAACTTAGTATATTAATGTATTATTGGGTATAATGAAACATTAAACACGAAAGGAATGCTAATTTATCAATACAGAGTTTGATAGAACATATTGCGTTTCGGGAGTTATATATCTATTGATAACTCAAGTGTAATGACTTGTGTTTTTATGCAAAGATAGATTTACAACAGTCAAATTTTACTTATAAAAATTAAGAGAATATCTCGAATGCATATACCAAAATATATCGGATTTTTATTCTGATAGTTCACAGTTTTTTTTTTTATAATTTACCTAGATTTCGCTAGGTGATGTTGACCCGGACAAAAAAAATAAATAAAAAACTTAAATAATAATAATAATAATAATTTGTGACCACATATGTGAGGCATCGGTTTCAAATCCTTGTGCCGACCAATCACGTGTGTATATATGTTAGGGATATAGATACAGATATTTTGTTAATAGTACCTTAACATGCATCCACTTCGGTATGTTAGCAGCTTTTTCTATTTATATAACAGTTTTCCCATACCAATCACATAATTTACTACCTGATGTTTTGGAAAGCGAAATGAACAAAGCCTGTCAGTATAAACTATCCGGCTTGCTTCCACGTTTTCATTCCTCAATATGTGACCTATTGGCCTTGCAGAAAGTGTTTTTTACTCACATTCCGAAGCAATGTTCGTTAACGCGAGGACGGCCTATTCAATGTTACGCCTTGCGACCTGCGCTCTCGGGGAAAACAACAAACCGTATCGCTTGTGTGCCAGATCAACTTGAAGTACTAAACAACCTGAAAATATAATACTAGAATGAAATAAAATTGTCAGTCCGCAAATTAAGTAAATATTTATATAATTTCTATGACGCTGTCTTTAATTTCCAGTGCAATATCTACTCTTACACCCCTCAGTGTCTATAAACTAGTAAGGTACTTTGCGTTAAGACTCTATGCAATTTTCCGGTTATTACAAAAAGCCGTATAGTTTATGTGGTAAGCATAGCTAAATATACTACTTTGCACAATATTAACACTTTAACTTACGTTTAACTTATTAGCAACCTAGAATACCGGTTTTGAAAACCAAACCTGACACAGCGAGAGAAATGTAGTGAAAGGACGACGCAGGAGAGAGTGAGAGAGAGAGAGAGAGAGAGAGAGAGAGAGAGAGACAAAATTAATTGAGTAATGCTCGCCGACCTGCCGCTTCAGCTGACGCAGATTCGTTAGGTAGGTGGCAGTTCTAATGTCCTAATGCGATATAATTGCATGAAATACATTAATTTCCACATATCTGTGTTGCTTGTTGAAGATTTAAATTATTCCGCAACTAGAAAGCAAACACTATAAGGCTAATGACAAAAACAGCGATTTTAAAACCCATTTATTACCTTAATCATTCTTCGCTTCAATTAAGGAGGCTCAATTCATGTGATGTTATAATTATAATGATATGCATTACAAACTAAAAACTTATTTTCAATCCATCATCAAGTAAAGACCTTAATGATACGCGTAGGCTAAATGAAGCTTATAACCGTAGTAATATGCGATGTATCCCTAATGATGAAACATGTTACTGCACCATCAAATCAGCTGTCAGTCAATCGGTGATTTCGAGTTTAACCATATCAGACCTGAGTTACATTTGGAATGTTAATATTATGATGCTCTTTATTGCTTTCATTACAAGTTACCTGTGGTAGACGCATGACATATTACATTTTACATTTCACATTGCAATTGCAAAAGAAACGCTTCAAGATCACCTGAAACCCAGCTACCACAAATTAGAAAAATATATGTGTTTTCATTGCTTCCAAAAATCTACATGACCAGCAAACGCCCCTAGAGCTGTTGGTGAAAGAAGTGGAAATTACTGCGCCCTTGTAGTGTTCTCTGTAATATGTGATGAAAAAATTTGATATGTTCCATTCACATGATTTCTCTACATCTCTATAACAAATTAGTGTTATAAAGCTTATTCTTCTATCTAATTCATGTTAATCCAGATAAAAATTAGTAGAAATTGTCCTTATCTAATGTGTTTCATTCACATGATGTCCTTTAGCCGTTCGGTAAATAAACCTTTTATTCAAAACATTAATCTGATATCTACATAATGTTAATCAAGATAAGCTACAGCAGAATTAGCATTATTACTAGCTTCCTTGAAAGTAGAACGAGGTAAGAAAATACACAGGCTATAGCGACACTCTCGTCCTTTAAAAACCAGTCGCTGTGTGAAACAATTGAAATTCCAATCTCTTTGCTCGTCAGGAGTAAACAAAAGGAAATGAGAAGAAAGATGTCTTCCCGTTTGAGAAAAGTCTAACTGGCTTAAAATTGATACCAATAATCCGGAATATCTAAAAAACGGTTAACCCTGAAAAAAAAGTATATGACAAACTCATCTACAGTTTTGTGCAGTAAGTTTTTGTATATCTCTTATATCCCGTTATTAAAAGTCATCCAGAATGAAGAGGTCTTCAGAGGGTAATCCAAAAAAAAAAAAATCCAGATATACATTTCGTTTTTTATAAAAATATCTTAAACACATGATAATTTAATCAAAATCCTTAAGCATTTTTGAAAAAAAATTAATATTTTCAAAACATGTTCCATGTAAAAGGCATTCAGTGAGATACCAAGTTTAATACCAAGTTTGGTATGTAACAGACTTTTCGTTTTTGAGATATGCTACCCTCAGACATACACAACACACACACGCTGACCTTTGTTTAAAAATTATTTTTTTTAAACATTTTTTTTTTTTTGGATTCAGTGGATTCCAAAACATATATTTCCGGTGAAATCTCGGTATCGAATTTTTTGATGCAGTACAATACCTTCTCTATACACTATGTACATAGTACCTACGTGTAGAGAAAGTAAAAGATGAAGGCACAAAATCCTGCTACGAAATCAGGTAGATCAGTATCAAGGAATATCGAAAGAAAACAAATGCATACTAGCTATTGATACTATACAATAAATTTACTTTATTATTTACATCCTAATTATATTTTCCTTTACAATGTGAGCTTTAAAATTTTGCGCCCGGATATATGTATTGGAATGGTGTGGAATTATGGTTGGATTTGTTCAGGGTTTTTATTAGCATGGAAACTTCTTCAGGTAGTGGTGAGACACAAGTGCTTTATTAATGAAGTCCGGCCTTTTTCCGCCGTAGAACACACGCGTATACTTCTTAATTTTTTATTTTGACGTTACACTTTACTCGCCCGCTAATGTTATTGTTTATTAATGTTGAGGCCGTGATTTATTACGTACTATGGTCGGTCTTAAAATCACTTACTTGCGTCACAACTAAGGATTACACCACGCGCTCAAATACCACATCTTGGTCGTGCGGGGGTTCTCGTCAAGTGCCTCACAATTAAAAGGTAGCCTGTTCGGCTCCATCATGAATTCTAAATTTCACATCTTGGTTGTTCGGAGGTCCTTCACCAAGTGCCTCAGAAAGCGTCCCCCCTGGCCAGTGGAGATCACTGTCCTGTGTCGCGTTAGTTTTCCTTGGGCAGGGCATTCTCGCCCCTTTCCCTCGGGTCAATGCACGGCAGGTAACGGATCTTGTACTCCGAGCTCGTGCCTTATACGTGTTAAAAGTTTTTCTACCCTTCCCATTTTCACTACGCATTTATATTTTCTCTTCTAAGAATATAATTTTGCCCCGGGCCAAGATATGTACTGTCTCAGACACAACTGTATGCTACAAAATTTAAAAGCACGCCTGAAAGATGAAAACGGAATGAAAAAGAAAGAAAACCGCGATAGACGAGAAACCATCCCAGCATTCGCCCAAGTAAAAGAAGGGGGAGAAAAACAGGTCAGAATGGGCAGTTAATATGAACCGAACCCGAGATCTCCGGAATGAGTGCCTCACTCGTTACTAAGGAGCTAGCTCGCGGGTTGGACCCCGCCCCACTTTGCTAAAAGGCACAAACAATAAAAGAGAATTCCTAATTTTAATTGAACATTTGATTTGTGGATTTGATCTATTTTCAATTTTTTTTCCTTTTTTTCTTTTTCTTGTTTTTTTTTTTTTTTTTGTGGTGATCAATAACATGTAAATGTAACACATCGGATATTTTTTTTTGTGTTGACCAATGAGCAATTAATTGTCTACGTATGAAGAGTCACATGAAACACAAAGCAAAAGATTAAATTAAAGACAACAAAAATTAACAATTTTCTATTGGTTTTATGTCTCCCGGATTTTTCATTATAGGAGCTTTTCTCAAATAAAAGGGAATACAAAAATTTGATGAATATTCCAAATTGGTTAGTATACAGGTGTAAGCTAAAATCTACAGTGGCATTATGCTGCATAGCTGCCATTTGGCATGAGAGTTTGACAGTTTATAGTACATAAAACAGCTGTTTCGAGCACTGGTTACATCTTTTATGCACGTTTGCGGTCGTTTATTAGTTTTCCAACTTGAATGATAAGTTCTGCTTCCAGACCATCAATCCAAGCATAATTGTTCTTAGCTTAATGGAAACTAAGGCCGATATTCGCAAATTACCTATAAGCTAATAAATGTTAAGACACTGATGAATCATTTTGGTTTTTCATACTGTCCCGTACGCCGAAAATTCGTTTCGACCGTATACTTAGTAATTTACACAATATCAATCGTTTTTATCAGTATAGATAGCAACTGAAGCACTGATTGTTCCATTTAATTTAAGTATTTTAAGAAGTTAAATTTCACGTTTATCCATTCAAATGATCAAGCTGAAATAATTAATCCCAACTATCAGATTTGAAAAATAAAATACCCAAAGTTGGAAGTGGAAAAAGAGAACAAAAGCATATGCATATTAAACTTCCTATGGGGTGTGCTGTAGTGGTGCTTAATGTTTCACGGCACAATCGCTCCACACATATAAGAAATATTACTGTTTTATTTTACTTTCTTTCCTGTCACGATATCGCGTTGGTATCGTTTATTTGCCACGGTCTATCTGAGCCGTGAGTATTGAGATTTTCAGTTATCTCAGGCGACTTGTTGCGAAGGTATGCAAATTAACATAAATAAGGAAACCGATCCGTATTGTCTGCAACATATACTTTTTATTGATCATTAACACTGAAAAGAAAGCCGATGGCTACAAATAACAACCAGATTATACAATATTTCCAAGCTATGTGTAATCACATACGACTAGCGTCTGTGTCACCTAAAGGTACGCTAAGAAGTGCTTTGCTTCCTTCCTAATTCCGTGATGCTTTACGCGCATCAACAATGCTACACATACATATTTATATTGTTACGCTTTAGCACTCATTTAATACACATTCCTCACTGAAATCAAATCAAACTTGTTTATACCTATTATTACATTTATATTGTTACATTTTAACACTTATACACATTCTTCACTGAATCTATTTTAATTTAATTCCACAATAATATATTTTCTAACAAAATACAACCACAACCACAATGACAATAAAGTTACTGATTTTTTTCGGGTCACTTGTTATATTTCAAAATGTAATGTTAAATTCAGAGAATTCCAGCAAATTATAAGTGATTACAGATTAATACTGTAACCTGCATTATAAAACATTTAGTCACTATTCTTCGAAACCACTTATAGGGCATTAAAATGTCATGAATATACTCCTGTATTACTCATACAATTTAAATTTAATTTATATTCATTTTATAACTTATTTCAAGCTGGGAAACTATTATATTCATTTTTACTTTTTCTAACACATTTGTACCATGCACTTAATAGGCAGAGAAGGTATTACATTTCATCCCAACATTCAATACCTATATTTCTCCAGAGACAGGTGAAAGGCATTTTTAGAAAACCGTGCGTGTGTGTATATCCGTGAAGACAACAGCAAACTTGGTATTTAAGTTTAATATCTTTCAAGGATGCGATACGAATATTTTCCAAAAAAGCCCCCACCTTAAACTACCCTTTACGTGAAAAAATGATCGAAAATTTTGATTTTCTCAAAAATGGCTATCACGATGTTGATTAAAATACCGTATATTAATGATATTTACATAACAAATAAAATACATATCTTTAATTTTCTGGGAATAGTCTCTGAAGACCTCTCGATTCTGGATGCCTTTTGCAGAACCGCAAGAGCCAGAAAAATAAATTGCTACACTAAAAATATAGGTCTGGTCTGTTAATACACACAATTTATGTTATATACACTTTCTTCGTGAAGTTGATCATTTTCGAGATATTCCTTGTTATTGGTTTCACTTTTAAAATACCTAAAACTTTTCTCATGAAGAAATTTGTCAATAATGACCATGCAAAAAAACGAATTTCAATCACAACTAAAAGATTTTGGCCATCTCTTTAACCTACTGTACTTCCTTATTTCCGTTCCACTTATAAGGAACAAAGTTCCTGCTAATGTTTATCTCGGTTAACATGAACTAGATAGAACAATAAGCTTTTTAGCAATAAGTTGTTATATGTGGATGGAATTATATTCTATTTCATGAACCTAATTTAAACTGTATTTTTGTTAAGAGTTTCGTGTATATTTCTGTTTTTTGTATTTCGAATCAGATTTTAAATAAACTTAACGCCCATTCATTCCATAAGAGAAAACAGCTTACGAAAATATTGATGATCCTATTTCACTTCTTGTTCTTATATTACTACTTTTTCTCCTTCGTTATTTTTACCCTTCGGAGATACCACCTCGTATACCGCAAGTCTCTTTCGTTCCATTCAACAATAGTTTAACAAAATAAAGCTTAATAGCATAAAACATGAGCAAATATTAAAATAAAATTTATATAACATCAAATATTTAATTATTTATATAGTTTAAATAAAAAATCCTATATTTCTTAAGAGACTTTTGAGACAGTTGAAGGGGAAGATATGAACGTTACGTGGTGGCATTGTCGGCTATTATAGCCCCACGTAACAGCCTGTGCACGATCAATGTGTTTCCTAACTTTGCCATACCACTGTTTCCCAAAATAAAAAAAAATAATAATAAGTAAGTAAAAATAACACTTGGACATTATAATATCTTCTATTTTCCGGATGATTTTACCCAACTTAGCGTCGGTTCTGCTCTTCTATTTCCTCGTAGTTGCCATTTCTTCGGCCGTCTTTAATAGGACATTCTTTGTTCGTAGCCATACCACTGAAGTACTATATTCTCTAATGTTTTTTATATGGCTTATGTCATTTCCATTCATCTCCACAGTTCCTATCGTACCATATCCTACCTTGTAAGCTGTAAAAAGTGACTCATAGTGGATCTCCACTGTTTTAATTCAATCTCTGAATTTTCTTGTTTGAGGCCACATCACAACTTCCTATAAAATTATATTTTACACCATACTATGGAACATTCGTTTCTTAATGTTTTGTTAAATATTCAAAACTGCTCTTTATTGATTATAATCTGATTACAATTACATACTTTTATTCCGTTGTTTTTACAACAATTGTGCTGTATAATTTTCTCCCGTTTCTTCGAAGTATCCCTTCGACAAATCTGCTGCAAGCTGTGCATTCCCAGTTGAAACTAAATTCGCCGTTTGGGGGGGGGGGCAGAAATAAAGGTTATAAGGATAGCAGGTATATAGGAAGGATAAGTGAAGAAGAGAGAAAGGATTTTATACTGTGGTGACTATTTAATGGGAGAACTGTGGAGGAGTGAAGCCCGGTCCCGCCATAGCAATCCGGGTGTTCGTGACTGACTTCTATTTGGTCGGATGTACCGATTTTAGGTGTAGGTATGACGTCTTGACCGAAGCCCAGACGTAGGTACTGATTGGGGTGTTGCCTACCATTATGGTGGCGTCTGGTGTTTGCAATGGGCTGCAGTTCTCAGGTGTGTGTTGAAGGCTGTGGATCTCTGGTGCAAAGCTTCTGAAGTATCCGTTTCATGCTATTGACGATAAGTTCGCCGACGTTGTTTACTACCAGCTCCTGGTTGTCAAGGACGGCAGAGTAGCACTTGGCGATTTCTGCGTGGTTGTCGGCGAGCTTGCTAGTGAGCAGGTCCTCCAGTTCAGCTAAACAGGTTCAGTAATTCCGCATGGGGCTTGTACATCGCCATTAAACGGTATACTTAGCCAATCAGAGAAAATATGCGCCCAACGTTAAATATCGCAAGCTTATTAGAAACAAGGATTAGTTAACCTGTATATGTATCAATGAGATTTATGTTTATGCCTATCGGGATAGTTACGGTTAATGCAGAAATTGTCGTTTAACTAGATGTCAATCTTCTAAATTAACATTGTTAACGACGCTGTCAATTGCTAGGATTATATCAGCGCCACCGGTGTGCCGGAATTTTGTCCATCGAGAGTTATTTTACATACCAGTTAATCTAATGAAATAGGGCTGTTGCTTTTAAAAATCACCAGCCTGAGCTTGAACTCGCGATTTTGATATCAGAAATCCAGCTCTAATCAACTGATTAACCAGGCCGAATCTTACTTAATTTGTCAGACAGCAAAGAATTCTCATGTTGTTGGAGGTAATCTAACAAATTGTCGTTCATTCTATAGCATTAGGATGAACATTATCATCATCGCCATCTTATTGCGTAAACCATTCTTCTTGCCACTTGCATGCCTTAATATTTCTTCGCCAGAATCAACCATGTAAACCAGCAGACCCTATTAACCACACTCCACTCTTTAATGTTCTTAATGTTCACGTTCATTGCAGACTGATGCAAATTTTATGCAGTAGCTCAGGTTATAACTTATATTCCTTCATATATTTTGACACGAGGTTCCAGTTTAAAGGGCTAATGGTCAAAGAACAATAAATACGGTAAACGTGAAAGTTTACTCTGAAATTCTCAATAACCATATATATATATATATATATAAATCCTTTTGAAATGCAAAGTAAACAGGCTGGTAACGAAATTTTAATAAAATCATAATTTAAAATTCCTGCGGATAGCCTACAAAGCGCTTATTTGGTACTGCTCTGAAACTTTCTCAACATTGTATGTCAGGTCTCCTTATTTTAAGAGATCATTCAAGACAAAAAAGATTGAAGAGTATAGTAGCCAGCGCTCAATGTTTCCAGACCAGATACTTTATGCCTGCTCGAAATAAATGGATTATACGTGAAGATTGTTCACAAAATTATTCATGAATCTCAAGAATCAATCAATTCGATGACGACCTCAGGTACCTTGTGTTTAATTTTAAAAAATCTGTTGTGTTCCATTCACATGACTTTCTCTATATCTCTGTAAATTATTATTGTTAATAAGCTTATCTTTTATTTCTTTCATGCTAATCGAGAAAAATTAGCAGAAATAGTCTTATTTCTTGCTTTATTTTAAGTAGAAGCGAAATAAGGGAGTACCATAGGTTAAAGTGAAAGCTAAAAGCTGGTTGCTATGTAACTGATGTTCCTTTGTTTGTATGGACAGGAGTTGACAAATTCCTGTATGAGAAAAGTATGTTTTTCAAAGCTGAAACCAAGACAAAGGCATATCTCAAAAACGATCAACTCCACGAAAAAAATTTTAAACAAATCTAAATATTGCATTCCCTTGATTTTCTGTGCAACAAACTATTCCCACAAAAGTGTATTCATCTATCTACTTCATATTAATCGAGATACATTTTAACGGAAACAATTTGTGCATATGTTTTTTGCATTGAATAGAAATAGGGAAATACAGTAAGTTAGAGGAGTCAAATCTTCTAAGAGCGGGTAATGCCATTGAAACTCCGTTCTCCTTGCATGATCAAGCTGAAAAAAGAAAACGGAAGTCAATAACGATTTACCAGCTGAAAAAAAGTATACAGACTGGAAAATTTAAACTAATAACAAGGAATGTCTTGTCTGCTTTAACGAGATTTACTTTTTTTTTTGTTTGTTTTTCTGTTGTTTTTTTTTGTGTATCTCTTATGGTTTCTCAGGCGTGCAAAATTCATCCAGAATGAAGAGGAATTTAGAGACCATTTTCAGGAAGTTAATTTAATTCTGCATGAAGATATCTTTAATACGTATATGGTATTTTAATCAAAATCGTTAGTCATTTTTTAAAAAATCTGAAATTTTCAAAAGTCTTGAATGTAAAAAGTACTTTGTGATGGAGGAATTTGTTGAAACTCTCGTATTGCATCTTTAGAAGATAATGACATTGAATACCAAGTTTGGCTAGTATCTGAATTTTCGTTTTTTATTTACACTATTCACACATATACGCTAGACATGTTTTACTTTCTCTACACGTACTATATACATTGTGTATAGAGAAAGTATTGTAATGCACCCAAAATTTCGATACCGAAATTTCACCGAAAATACAAGTTTTGATACTCCCTGAATCCAAAAAAAGCATTTTTGGAAAAATGTCCGTGTGTGGGTGTGTGTGTGTGTGTGTGTGTGTGTGTGTGTGTGGACAGCATAGCTCAAAAACGAAAAGTCCGTTAAAAACTAAATTTCGTATTTAGGTTTGGTATCTTCCAAGGATGCGACACGAACATTTTCAAGAATATACTCCCACCCCCAACTACCCTTTCATGGAACATTTTTCGAACATTTTGATTTTCTTAAAAATGACTAACGATTTTGATTAAAATATCATATATTCAAGATATTTATCTGAGAAATAAAATGTATATCTTAAATTTTCTGGGAATAGCCTCTGAAGACTACTTTATTCTAGATGAATTTTACGAAATTTTGCATAACCGCTAAACCGTAAGAGATGGACGAGAGCTTACCATATAAAATTTAGAGTAAATTAAAACAATTTACGTAATATACATTTTTTACGGGAGTTCATCGTTTTTTAGATATTCGTTGTTTTTGGTTCCAGCTTTGTAAAATGTATACTTTTCTCATGCATAAATTTGTCATGTGCTGTCCATACAAGCAAAGGAACGTCAGTCACATAACAACCAGCTTTTGACTATAACTTTAACCTATGGTATTCCCTTATTTTGCTTCTACTTACAAGGAAGCAAGTAATAAGACTATTTCTGCTATTTTTTTCTGGATTAGCATGAAGTAAACAGAGGCATAAGTTTTTTAACAATATGTTGCAGAGATGTATAGACAGTCGTGTGAATGGAACACATCAGATTTTTTAAAACTGCTTTCTTTGGATTATAGTTAAATCTTGGTGTTGAATTGTTGAGTTGAATGGAATACTTACTATACGCAGTACAGAAAGTAAAACACCTTAGCTCCTTTTAAATAACTTTTTTTTTCTGGAATTAAAAAATAAATATTGGATTTTATATGAAGGATGTCGGTTACGATGGAGCAAACATATGGCCTAATTAATGATGTTGCTGTTGGCTGTCCTCCTCAATATCCAGTGATTTGAGTTGCAATATTCTCGGGGATGTCGGCTAACGAACACGTTTCACCACTCAATTTGGCCCTGTTGTTTTTCGTTGAGCAGGTAAACGACTAACCAATTTCCCGTCTCATTAATTTTAGAGAGAGACAAATAAGCCAATCTCCGCTTTGCTTAGCACGGAAACCTTGTACTTCCTAGGCAATGTTTTGATGCGCCCATCAATAATCATATATTTGTAACGCAAAAACGCCACATATATTTTAAATGATGACCTCGGCTATTTACAGGGAAGTTTTAAGCAGCTAGTAGGGTTCAGGAGTTTATAATAAAACTATTAGAGTAATCAAGGGTGAATCAAATTGCTGAAAAATATGTATTTGTATACAAAAGTGAAACCAATGACATATTTTCAAGTTTACGTAAACCTTATTTTAAAAAGACACTAAATTAAAAAAATATCAAAAAATGCTGTGTATTTAGGCTTCTATTTTGAACTTACTCTACTTCTAACTGAATGTTATCACTGTAGGTAAAATGTATATATTTCAAAAGGTTGTTTGAAATTTATTCTAATTTAATATGTATTTAATACTTGTAGTAATAATTTCTATTTTAAAAATATGATGTAATTCCATTCACATGAATTTCTGTATATCTCTGCAACAAATTTTTGTTAAAAAGTTTATGCTTCTATTTACTTCATGCTAAAGTGAGAAAAAATTAGCAGAAAAATAGTCTTATTACTTGCTTCCCTGTAAGTAGAAGCGAAATAACGGAGTAACATAGGTTAAAGTAATAGCAAAAGATGGTTGCTATGTGACTGAAGTTACTTTGTTTGTATGGACAGGAGCTGACAGATTCCTGTATGAGAAAAGTATAAGTTTTTTTAAGGCTGAGACAAAAAAAACAAGAAATATCTAAAAAACGATCAACTCCATGAAAAAAATGTATATAATATAAATTGTGTGTTTTAATGTTCTCTACATTTTTTGTGTGGTAAGTTTTTGTCTATCCCTTACGGTTTACCAGTTACACAAAATTCCGTAAAATTCATCCAGAATAAAGTAGACTTCAAAGGCTATTCCCAGGAAATACAGAATATACATATTATTTGTCAAGTATATCTTTAATATATGATATTTTAATCAAAACCATTAGAGCCATTTTTTAGAAAATCAAAACTTTCAAAAATGTTTCCATGTGAAGCGTAGTTGGTGTGGGGGGATTTTATTGAAAATATTCTTGTCGCATCCTTGGAAGATATTGAACTTAAATACCAAGTCTGGTATTTAACGGTCTTTTCGTTTTTGCGCTATGCTGCCCAGACGCACAGACACACACACATACACACAGACACACACACACGGACATTTTTCTAAAAATGCTTTTTTTGGTTTCAGGTGGTCTCTAAACATGTATTTCCGGTGAAATCTCGGTATCGAATTTTTGGGTTCAAAGCAATACCTTCTCTATAGACTATGTACATAGTACGTATAGAGAAAGTAAAAATATGATGTGTCTCATTTATATGATTTCTCTAAAACTCTGTAACACATTATTGTTGGTAAGCTTACTCTTCAATCTACTTCATGCTAATTGGGATAAACATTAGCAGAAATAGTTTTGCTGCTTGATTTCTTGCAAGTAAAAGAGAGGTAAGGAAACACACTAGGCTAAAGTGAAAGTCAAATCTTCTAAAAACCGGTTGCGAAGTTCTTGAAAGCAGTTTCTTTGCATTGCTAGGAGTTGATACATTCCCATATGTGAAAAGTTTAAATATTTTAAAGCTGAAACAAATGGCAAGGAATCTCTCTGAAATGGTCAACTCCACGAGACGAGTTTTTAACAAAATCTACATTTAGTGTATTAAGTTATTGTCTATATCTTACAGTTATTCAAAATTCAGAAACATGTTTCCACAATAAAGAGGTCTTCAGAGGCTATTCCCAGAAAATTCAAGATATACTAAGATTGGCTAAACCGAAGGTCAAATGTTTTAAAATGCGGTTGCTATGCCACATCGGTTACTTTGCATGACCAGAAGTTGACAGGTTACCGTATGAGAAAAGTTTTAAGTATTTTAAAATTGAAACTAATAACAGTATCTCAAAAACGGTCAATCCTAGGAAAGTATGTATCTGACATAAATTGTGTGTTTTAAGGAGGTCTACATGCTTTGTGTAATAAGTTTTTGTATATCTCTTACGGTTTACCAGTTATGCAAAATTCAGAAAAAATCATCCAAAATAAAGAGGTCTTTGGAAGCTATTCCTAGAAAATTCAAAATATACATTTTATTTATCATTTTAATGTGTTAAATATAAGCAATTTTACTCAAAATCGGTAGTCATTTTTGCGAAAACCAAAATGTTCGAACATTTTTCCACGTAAAGAGTAATTGGAGGTGGGGGGATTTTCTTGAAATTCTTCGTGTTACATCTTTAAGGTATTGAACTTAAATATTAAGTATTGTGTTTAACATCCTTTAGATTTTGACTATGCTGCAGACACACATACACACAGGTCCCTAAACATGTATTTCCGTTAAAATCTCGGTATGGAATTTTTGGATAAATTACCTTCTTTATACGTGCTATGTACATAGTATTTGTAGAGAAGTTAAAATAGTTTTATTTGCAGTACAGGTAGAGATAGTCATGAGAACACATCAGATTATTTTTTATTTGCATTATAAATGTTGTATTTTTATTCTTTATAAAGTTTAGGGTAACGACATACCTGTTCCACAATAAGCCTAATACATGACACGGCCATCCTGAGAACTTCGTGAAGATACTTGTCTGTTGTATTCGAATCCGGAAAGTCAGGCAGACATTTCATGGTGCACATGTTATAGACAAGTGTGTTTAGGCGAGTGTCCAATTATAATTGCGACTTGATTTTAGCTCAACCACACAAGTCCTCCTCAACAATAAAACAAAATGGATTGCGTAGATCAATTAAAGAAGGGAATAAACAGGTGTGTTTTAAATAACACATTATATTTCATTTAGCAAGAAGTAAGGTTGCATCAGTTTGAGCAATCGATTTTGGTGACAGAACATTATAAATGATGACACAATCGTGTCCTCATAAAGCAATGCTGGCATAAGCATAGGTTTAGTTATAAATGTTCCGACAACTAGGTCACGAAGAGCCGTTCCATCAGAGCTACAGACACTCCCTCTAGAACGATGATGTTTACAGAAAGAGTAAAGTGTTTAGGGGTGCAATGTGGAATCAGGGTAGGCTTCTTCTTTTAGCTCCCTGACTAAGTAGTCTCATTATCATTAATTATACTAAGTGATAGTAAAAGTACTGTATCTCCTCGCAACCTTGGTGTACTCTTCCTGTATCTTAAACCCTGAGGCCACCTGCTCCTCTCTACGCATGTGCGAGATAGCTAAATCTAGAACCAACGACCCCTGATGATGCATAGTGGCAGGGGAAATTTCTAATCCACACTGGGCATCTTAAATTATTTTGACAGGATAAAGCTTATAATCTCCCCACAAGTATAAAGTAGAGAAAGTAGTTATTAAAACAATCCTATTTTTGCATTGTTGAGGAGCACATATTTTCTTACCAAGTCTTAACTTCTTGTTCTTCACTTATAATTTGCAAAAGGGTTATAATTCAAGGGAGTTATACATTAGTAGATAATATGACTGATTGCTTCTGAGACTTATCAGTGGGGTAAATATTATAAAGTCTTTGTTATTGACCTTCTGGATGATTCAGGTCAGATAATCAGTAACGATATAATTACATTAGTATTTATTTTTTATTAAAAACGCCAAAATATATAAGAAGGAGCACACTAAGTTTGCGATGTTGCAAACTAAGGACTTTTTCCATTTCTTTCCAAATCGCCCTCTATGTGAACTTCGCTTTCTTGCCTGAGGCAACATTTTTATTACCATAAAAGACAGAGTTGGAAGATAAAACACATTGCTAACAGCCCAAAAGTATACAAACAAATACATACAAATAAAAAATAAATGCTAATAGAAAAATCGGATGTGTTCCATTCACTTAACCATCTGTACCTGTACCATATATAAACTATTCTTAAAAAAATATTCTAGTTACATCATGCTACATTAGCAGAATAGGTCTTATTTCTTGCCTCCTTGTAAGTAAAGGAAAATAAGGGAATATATAAGGCTAAATCGATAGTAAAATCTGTTAAAAGCTGGTCGCTATGTGAAACAATGAGGTTCGATTTGCTTTTAAAATTGAAATAATAAAAGTAAAATATCCGAAACGGTCAACTCTACAAGAAAAACATATATGTGTTTTAATGAAATCTACATATTTTGCGTAGTAAACTTTTTTATCTAACTTTTACGGTTTAACCTCAAGCAAAATTCACAAAAATAATCTGAACAAAGCTGTCTTCAGAGGCTATTCCCAGAAAATTTAACATATTCGTATGCGTATTATTTGTAATGTAAATATCTTTAATCTGCATTATTTTAATCAAAATCATTACAGCCATTTTTGAGAAAAATACAATTTTAATCTTCTGGTCGTATCCTTGTAAGATACTACAGGTAAATACCAAGTTTAATATTTAACAGTCTTTTCATTTTTGAGCTATGCTGACCAAGACACACACACACACGCAAAACACACGCGGACCTTTTTGATAAAAATGCTCTTTTTCGGACTCAGAGGACATCAAAGCATGTATTTCCGGTGAAATCTCAATATTTAATTTTTGGGTGGAATACAATACGTTTCTCTAGCTATGTACATTGTGTATGCATGCGAGAGAAAGTAATAATCTTCATGTTATAAATGAAGTGGACATAAAATTACTTTCGTAAGAATAATTAGGAGAGAGAGTAATGTGAATGTAACACATCAGACTTTTTATTAATTGAGAAGCTAATCGATTTTGTATAGGTTTCACATAAGCAGAATTCAGTGTGCCAAATGAGATGGTGAAGAGAGCTTTTAGTATTTTTCACGATTCCTCGGATGCGTTATTAATTTCGATCATCCAAATACAGAGAGGCCTCCCCAACAGACTCCAAGTCTTGTAGGTTATTACCGCTACACAGTGCGAGGGATTACAAACAGTCCCAGACTAATTTGCGGAGAAATCGATTAGAATCTGGAGGTTCCCTGACGTTGAATGAATAATGTATTCTTCTGATATATCCCTCTATAGTTCCTTCGTTACACGTGTTGTATTGGCACATGTTACAGGATGTGATGCACCAAAATCTCCTTAAATTGTATCATAACTTATTAGGAAAGTTCCATCGAGCGTTGAAGTACTTGAAGCATCCGTTAGGTAGTGTAAAGTAAATGGTTAAACTTTAAGACAAATATAATAGCAGCTGCTGTGCGACTGAGTGATCAGCGTTTGGCTTCTCAAACTAGAAGTTCCGGATTCGATTCCCAGCTAGGGTGGAGAATTTTTATTTTAACAAGTGCCATTCTATATTTCCCACAATTATGAATATTGGAGTTTGTAACTGACAACTGACAATTCACCTGACCTTCTCTACATCTCTGTAATAAATTATTGTTAAAAATCTTATGCCTCTATTTACTTCATGCTACTCGAGAACATATTAGCAGAGTCTTATTACTTGTTTGCTTATAAGTAGAAGCGACATAAGGGAGCACCATAGGTTAAAGTGATAATTAAAAACTGGTTGCTATGTGACAAGCTCCCTTGTTTATATGGACAGGAGTTGACAAATTCCTATATGAGAAGAGTAAGTTTTTCATAGTTGAAACCAAAAACAATGAATGTCTTAAAAACGATCAACTCAACGAAAAAAATGTATATAACATAAATTGTGTGTTTTGTGCTCTACATTTCTTGTGCAGTAAGTTTTTATCTAAGTCTTACGGTTTAGCAGTTATGCAAAATTCCGTAAAATTCGTCCAGTATAGAGTAGTTTTCGGAGGTTATTCCCATAAAATGCAAGATATACATTTTGTTCGTGAGGAAAATATCTTTAATATTTAATATTTTAATCAAAATCGTTAAAGCCATTTTTGAGAAAATCAAAATTTTCAAAAAAAGTTCCATGCAAAGGGTAATTTGGGGTGGGGGGATTTTTCTAAAAACCTTTGTGTCGCATCCCTGGAAGATACTAAACTTAAATACCAAGTTTGGTATTTTACAGACTTTTCGTTCTTGAGTTATCGTGTTCACAGACACACGGACACACACACACACACACACACACACACATGGACCTTTTTTGGATATAAGTGACCCTAAAACATATATTTCCGGTGAAATCTCGGTATCAAATTTTTGGATGGAGTGCAATACCTTCTCTATACACTATGCACATAGTGCGTGTAGAGAAAGTAAAAACCAACGTTAAGAAACCCTGCATTCAGCGAGAAAAACAACAGCAGCATGTGCCAGAAATGACCGTAGAAGTTAAAAGGGTCTATATAAATAAACAATTAAAAATTACAGTTGCATATATCCAGTAACTGTTTTGGTCATCTTAAATTGTGTCTTTAATATAACTATATTCTTTCTTACAGCAGCAAAATAAAAAGAGAGGATGCACTTAAATTTGTGATAGAGAAATAATTTCGAGGTTTGATTGCATTCCTAAATCCCTAGTTTCAACCAGGGTGAAGACTATTTATAAAGAATTCAGATATGTTACATTTATGTGAGTTTCTCTACCTTTTCTGCAACTACTATACTTTAAAAGTTTATTTTTATATAATATAGGTAAGTACTTATACTTATTACTCAATGCTAATCGAAATAAACATTAGCAGAAATGATGGTTTATAGTATTTCCTTGTAGGTAAAGCTGAAAAGGTTTACGCACTAAGCTAAAGCTTTATCATAAACTTATAGATTTAATTCCATTAACTCATCCGTGATAAAATCCAAGATAAGGAAACGACAGTCAGTAGTTACAACTCGGTTTCTGTTTTATGGGCAGACTAGTATGTAAGCGGAGTGTTGGGTCGGTATGTGAGGGGTATGTTGAGTAAAAAAGATAATGATTCAAGTTATAG
Source organism: Hymenopus coronatus (assembly GCA_030762935.1). Classification (NCBI taxonomy): domain Eukaryota; kingdom Metazoa; phylum Arthropoda; class Insecta; order Mantodea; family Hymenopodidae; genus Hymenopus; species Hymenopus coronatus. Next base: position 75,929,929 of record CM060890.1, read on the forward strand.
TGGTTTTACCCCACCCTAGGCTGATCCAGCTTGGGAGCTTATCGAAAGAGCACAGAGACCTGAGGAAAGCTATCGTCATGACTGAATATAGTGTTAGCAATTAAGGGAAGGAAGCAAGTATTATGATTTCACTTTGTTCAGCGACGTATTGGTTACCAGCACTCCTGCAACTTGTGGCGGTAAGGGATTACGGGTTCGTACCCCGGGTGTTGGTTATGGATATTTGGGAATGGTATGGATTTATGGTGGCTAGCTCAGGGTTTTTACTAGCATGGAAACTCTTTCCAGGGTGCGGAACGACACAAGTGCTTTATTAATTTAGTTCGGCCTTTTCCGTCGTAGAACATACACGTCCCTCTTAATTTTCTCTTATGAAACTGTACTTTACGCAATCGCGACTATTGTTATTTATTAATTTTGATGCCGTGATTTATTACGTATTCTGGTCAGTATTAAAACAACTATTTCCCTCACGACTAAAGGTAGCCTGTACGGCTCCACGACGGACTCTAAATATCACATCTTAGTTGTGCGGAAGTTCTTCGCCAAGTGCCTCAAACAGTGAACATCGAGCATTGTTTTCTGTCCCGTTATTATCCCTCGGGCAGTGTATTCTCCACCTCTTACCCTCGGTTCAATGTATGGACGTAACGGTATCTTGTGCCACCAGCTCGTGACAACAACTCGGCTACCTATATGTATTTAAATACTTTCTACCCATCCCATATTCATTGTACGTTTATAGTTTCTCTTCTTGATATAATTTATATAAAAGCTATGATTTATATTTCCCTTCTGAATAACTCTTTGCCCCGTGACAAGACACGTACTGTCTCATACTCTGCTGGCTTGTACATATCTGTCTATCTTATCTTTTACATCAATACTCGTGTTTAAGATCAGAGTTACAGACAATTTACTTGAAGGGGGCAGGGGTTGATTACTTTAATCTTCACACTCTGGCAGGTAAGGTACATTTATGGCCGAGTGCCAGGCGTAAGTAATTTAAATGTCGGAGTAGCAATATCATCCTTATTATTCGGCATGGCCGTTTAGTTCGAAATGACTTAGATGTGATTATAAATAAGAAATGTGAGTCTATAGGCAGAAGAAGTCATCAGAGACGTAAAATAATATTTAAGAATAAGAATAAATACGACCTTAAGATTAAAAGTAATAAGAGTAAATAAAATATAACACACTATTTTATTATACTAGTTACACTATGGAATTGAAATAGCATTAATTATAATCCTCTAAAAATGCATCTTCGTATTCTTTTAAATCAATTATTGGCTGTTTCAATGGCTATGTAGTTAGGGTAATGATTATTTTCAATGTCATTTGTTATATTTTGAACTACAAGGCTGGAATTTCAATAATGTTTTTCTTCTTTAAGTATTGCTGGATGCAATGGTTCTTTTGAGTTATGACCATGTGTATGCAATAACAGTGGGAACCCAAATCATACGTAGGCCCACTTAGCAGCTAATTCATTAACAATGTACAGTTTACGTTTTTGTAGTCGATATAACGTTTTCAATGATCTCCTCTTTTCCTATTTACTATTACTTGAATTAGAACAACCTGAGCTGTTTACATATGTATTCTGTGCGGCTTGCTCCACGGTCTTATCCTTTTTTCCCTTTCCCCACCTTATCGCGAAATAGAATACAAATAGACTATAAAAGAAGTCATTGTTGCTACTGCAAGAGGGGAACTGAGTGGAGTGGAACGAAGGTTGCAAAATAGGAGAAAATGAAAGCAGTACAACAAACTATCAACACAGTACGTACACAATAAAGACCATAAGTCACTGATTGCAGGTAAAACGCGTTTTGATTGGTCTGACTGAACAAAGATGGTGGTGGTTTGAAACATATGATGTCACATGGTATTTAAAGTACGGTAACTGTTAACCCCAATTTCCTTTGTAGCTTTTTTTTTTTTTTTTTTTTTTTTTTTTTGGTAGTGTTTAACACCCGCTTTAACTACTTATGGCATCGCAGGCGGTGACACTGATGATACATGAATGATGGAGCACCGGTGGAATGCGATGACAGGGGAAACTGGAGTACCCGGAGAAAACCCGCCCCAGCGGGTGGTCTAACTACTCGGCCACGGTGCGACCTTTTGTAGCTTGGAAATTGCTTAGCCTATTAATGGTTTTTATGGGGGAGGGGAAAGTAGATTTTCCGAGGTTCAGATAATCCTACTTAGTGACATAATTAGGCTTTATATGAGAATATTTCAGCATAAAACACACATTTTCTAAATATCTAATGCTACAAAAGATCTAATCGTGACTTTCTGAGAGATCAACCTCGCCAAAACTTAAACGTTTGAGGTTCCGGAGTTGTTGAGCTCAACATCCATCATTCAGAAACCGATGTTAAAACTCAACATAGAGGAAAGTTCGTATTAATCTGGACATGGCGATCTCCCATTAAGCCATTGATAAATTAAGGTTACCGTAAAAATTATTAAATCTTACACTCACAAACTTCCTCAAACTTTCTAGCAGCAACTTGCTATCTTATTTTTTTTTTCCTTATTAAAACAAAGTTATATATAAAGTCCAATATCTTTCAGCAAAACTTCACAAGCTCTTCCCAGAAGAACACAAGATTTGATTTGTTATTTGAAAGATGTGGCGCTTCAATCAGACATGAGTGAATTTCTTAAAAAATAAGAGTCATAAACAGTTTAGGACAGGTTGAAATCGAAGTAATTCTGTAAAAACCCCGCACTGCATCCTGAAATACTTTTGAGTTTAATGCAAACTTAAGAATACACACATTCAACATTTATTCGCCAATTATTATGAAAGCGTACACACAAAAGTACAAATACACACACAACTCTCTCTCTCTCTCTTACTCTCTCTCTCTCTCTCTCTCTCTCTTACTCTCCCTCTTACTCTCTCCCTCTTTCTCTCTCTCCCTCTTAGTCTCAGGACCTTTTTTTCTAAATAAATGCCTCTTTTGTGACTTTAGAAGAGTTCAAAATATGGAGTATTTGTCTCGATATTTTTCTTTATCTACAACGTATGTACAATGTACATAATAGATATTTCACCGGAAATACATGTTTTACGGTTATCTGAATCCAAAAAAGGGTATTTTTAGAAAAAGGTCTGTGTGTGTCTGTTATAAACCTAGTTCAAACACGAAATGTCGGTTAAATACCAAACTTTGTATTTAAGTTCAGTATCTTCAAGGATGCAAAAATCCGTCAAACGCAACACCATTTACATGAACTATTTTTCGCAACTTTATTTAATTAAAATGATTAATGATTTTCATTAAATGCCACTAGCTTAATATATTTCTATGACAAACAATCTGTATATCTTAAATTTTATGTGAATAGCCTCTGAAAACTTCTTCATTCTGGACTTTTGCATAACTTTCATATAACTGGTAAACCGCAAGAGATTGATAAAAGCATTACGTAAAAGTGTTGATCTCGTTCAAACAAATATATCTCAAATGCATTGTTACTGCACAGCTAACGTTTCCGAGATATTCCGTGTAATCGGTTTCAATTTTAAGTTAGTTAAAACTTTCTCAAAGTTTCTTTTCGTCTCTCTTTTGTTTACCCCTAGTAGGCAAAGACAACCAAGTTTAGTTGTTTTATATGACCGGCTTTTAAAGATTTGTCTATCGCTTTAGCCTAGTAAATTCGCGTATTTCTCTTTACTTATAAGGAAGGAATTAAGAACAATTATGCTAATGTTATTTCGATTAGCATTATGTAGATAAAAGAATAATTTTTCGTACTAAAGGTTTGTTTGCGGAACAGGTAGCAAAAGTCATGTGAATGGAACAGATTTTTTTTGTATGTTTAGTATAGGTAAGAGTTTATGCAGTAAGATTGGCTGGGTGGAATGTTTGTTTGAAATACAGTATTTCCTGCACATATTATGTAGGCGTAAAAAATTCTAAATGAAGATCAAGAAAATAAATGCTAATCAGATGGAAGTGTCTCGTCTGTGTTGATGATGCTATTAACGTTTCACTATACGGTGAACCAGAATTTCACAAAGTTTTAGCATTTGTTTACAGTATTTCTAAAGCCGCCCACCCTTTGATGTTTGCAGAGTACCGCTACCTCCAGACTGACGTTATCTTTCATGTATCTCGAATGATTGGTTAGGCCCAAGGGAAGAGGAGTAGAACAGCAAGCACGTGACCTATTCATCATTCTGCCTGATAGAGCACTTATATGTGATAACTGCAACTCTTATCACTAGAAAACCTTTCTGTGGTAATGTACATAATATTCATAAACACATAATCAGTTGAAATCATTTGACGACGGTGCGTTATAAAAATCTGATGTATTACATTCACATAAGCTTCTCCAACTCTATCGTTTATTTAACTTACCAAAACTTTATTTTCCACCTCTTGAGATAACTCATTCCGGAAATAACTTATTACATATTTCGTAGTTACAAAAGGAATAACGATAGACATACCTTTATAGAATTTTAAGGTCAGTTTCTAACGTCCAATTCTTACTCTTACTATTACATCACGAGAAATGATTAAAAATCTGAAACTTTAAAACTAATATCTAGGTATTGAACAAATTAAACCATTATTAAAGATATCTCGGAATACGAACTTTGGCTGACAAATCCCAAGTCTCACACAGATATGACGCCACTAGGCCAGTTAGACGGTAGCGTCGTATAATTTAACCCTAGACTAGCTTTATTACTTAACTAAACCCTTAAAAGAAAAATTTTAAACCTAATTATAAAAATAAAAAATGTAAAGATAAAGGTAAAAACCTCCTTCATGCCAAATATATTAACTTATCAGAATGCTCAAAAAAATGAAACGAAGAAAAATACTTCTGAGACAATAAAAAGGATTATTCCTCATCGTACATTCTATCACAGAAGACTTGCTCCTGCTATTGATATTGGATCACTTTGACCTATCCATAGTTACAGGTCAATAGCTTGTTTAATTTTTGAATGACAGCATTTTAAACAAGACAACTTTAGAGTTTTCACGAAAATGGAGGATTTGGGAAAATGAGCAATGATTTGAAAGGCTTAACCCCTAAAGAAATCAAGGAGGAAATGAACAGTACATTGAGAGAATCTGCCCCTTTATATTCAATGATTAAAAGGTGGGTTGCAGGGTTTAAAATGGGACGTACGAGCATTAGTGATGAGCCTCGCTCTGGACGCCCTGTAGAAGTGACAACTTCAGAGATGATTGAAAAAATTCATCGTTTAGTTAAAGTCGTTTGAGATAGCAGAGGCTGTAAACATATCAAAAGTACGTGCAGGTAATATTTTAAGTAATGTTTTGGGCTTTCACAAGGTCTGTGCAAGATGGATGCCGAGTTTGTTGACACCTGATCAAAAGTTGCAAAGAAAAACTGTTTCTGTTAAGAATGTGGAGCTCTACCGTAAAAATCCCAGTGAAGTTTTGAGGCGGCTTATTACCATGAATGAAACTTGGATACATCAATACATTCCAGAAAATAAATCAGTGGATTACGCCAGGTGAACAAACTCCAAAAAAAGGCAAAGACAATTTTGTCAGCAAAGAAGGTTATGGCGAGTGTTTTCTGGGATGCACAGTGAATTATTTATATTGATTACTTGGAAAAGGGTAAAAGTATCACTACGCAAGCTTACTGCAACGTTTGAGTGTGAGGTGAAAAGAAAAATACCTCATTTGGCAAAAAAAAAGCTTGTTTCATCGCGACAATGCTCCAGCCCATCATTCAGTCACTGCAATGGGAAAAATGTGTGAATTAAAGTTCGAAATGCTTGAACATCCACCCTATTTGCCAGATCTAACACCCAGTAACTACCACCTGTTCCCAAACTTCAAAATATATCTTGGAAGACGAGGGTTTCACAGTAACGAGGAGATCATTAATGCGGTAAACAGCTATTTTGAGGACCTTGATAAATGGCACTACGGCGATGGTTTAATTAAATTAGAACACCGATATGACAAATGTATTTCCTAGAAAATTCAAGTATACGGGTTACTTTCAAAACTGGTAAGAGATATTTTTCAGGAAATGAACACACACACACACACACATAGACACACACCTTTTTCTGGAATTGCGTTTTTTTCGTCTCAAGGAGTTTCAAAACATATTTAAGTTTGAATTTAAAATTGAGTGGGAAAAATGGAATGCAATTTGGGTGGAATGCAATACTTGCAGTTACAATACGCAGTAGAAAAACTTAATGTACAACAATAATATTAAGGAAGTAACAACCACCAATTGTATAACGCTATCTTTAATGAGTACATTACGAGGCATGCGCACACAAGATTTATATATTCACACACATATCCAACACCTTTTTGGTGGAATATAATGCTATCTAAAGTTATTTTCGGCTTGATCAAATAGCATTTGATAAAGCTCAATGCTTCCTATAAATGATATCAAGGGTGTAATTAGTAACAGTTTCTTAAAGTTAAATCATTGCATACATCATATTTTTCAAAATCCATTGTGTCGCTACTATTTAAGAGCGACAACTCCTGTTTACGTAGTTGTCAAAGTACTACCATTCAGATTTAATTTTGTCATTATAGCTCTCTTTCCGCATCTCAAGTAGGCATAACTGGTGATTATCCTAAACTAATTTTTACTTTCTTTAGCACGTAATACTCGCAGGTAGAGATGCTATTGTATTCCACACAAAAATTTGATACGGATATTCCATTGGAGGTATATTTTTCGAGGACGCTTGAATAAAACAAATAGGCAGTTTTAGAAAAAGCGCCTATGTTTCTTGTGTATCTCAGGAAAATGGAAATGGAGCTTTATTTATGGGCGCTCTTTAACTGCCGTAAATCTACGACTCAGGACTAACGGCTTTACTTCCCTTCCAAAGCAAGCCATGCTAAGGATGCATGCCATACACCGTCCTCCGCCGGGTTTGAACCCGTGACCTTGGGTATATGAAGGTAGCATGGTAACATACTGTGGAGGGCGACTGTGTATCTATGTGTGGGGCTGTGAACTAGCGAAAGTCGGCTAAGTTGGTATTTAAGTAAAGAGTCTTCCAGAGATGCACCATGAAGATTTTCAGGAGAATCCACGCACCTCAAATTACCTTTTCCATGGAACATTTTTCGAAATTTTGATTTTCTAAAAAATAGGTATACGATACTGATTAAAACGTTACAGATATACATTTTATTTAGGATGTAAATATACGGGATTTTAATGAAAATCGTTAGAGCCATTTTTGAAAAAATAAAAACTTTCGAAAATATTTCCATGTGGGGGGATTTTCTTGAAACTCTTCGTGTCGCATCCTTGGAAGTTACCAAGCTCAAATAAAAAGTTTGGTATTTAAGGATCTTTTAGTTTTTGGGCTGTGCTGTCCACAGACAGACACACACATATACAGAGAGAGAGAGAGAGAGAGAGAGAGACAGTCACACTGACACGAACCTTTTTCTAAAAATGCTTTTTTCGGATTCAGTGGACCCCAAAACATATATTTCCGGTGAAATTTCGACATCGAATTTTTGGGTGGAATACAACACCTCTATCCACTATGTACATTGTAAATGCGGGCTAGAGAAGGTAAAAATGTTAAAACACACACGTATACACACAAAATGTATACAAACTAGCAGATAGATCTACAGGTGAAAGGTCAGTTTTACAATATATTGCACGAGTAAAACGAGAATTTAAATGCAGCGGGGTAACTATTGTAATCTTGAGTTGTGACGAGGTCCAGATGCGTCATGTGATTTGTGTTTGTCCTCTGACAGCTTGTCAGTGCTCCATGGTCCTTGGGGTTGACATGACAGGGGCACAAGAAGTGTTAGCAGCTGCATTGTTTCAGTAACATAAATCCTATTGTGTTGCCTAGGCATTTAATGCCAAGGTTTAGAAATTCCTCATCCGTAAAGTAGCATGCAACTCCTTATATCCTTCTTCTTGTTCCAACTACAAAATAACCACGGGCTCCAGTTTTAGAGATATCAAATATGAAACCACCTACCCGCAAGTAAGAGCTTATATTCTTTTACCTGACTACCGCCTGTCTATGGTAAGTAGATGCAGTATTTTATCTCGTCCAAAAATTCAGACCTACTTGAATACACACACACACAAAAGCATTTTTAGAAAAATATCTAATCGCGCGAGATACTGAGAGAAAGAAAGAAAAATGCAGATGTCGAACACGAAAATTATAAGCAGAAGAAAGTAGCACAAGATTTCACAAAATTCTGTTAATTCCTATTTAATTTTTTAATTTTGCTATCTCAAACATTTGAGGTTAGCTTGTGGTTTACATACGAATTCATTGCTGTCGGCATGTTGCCAGGTAGTTCACTGATTACAGTAATTGGCTAGAGACCTTGGAGATACGTGGTTCAAATCCCAACTATGGTGTTGAATTTATCAGTCTGACTCTTCCTGTTTCTTTAAATCTTTGATTTTCTCAAAATGGCTATTGAGAATTTTGATTAATATACTATTTATAATATAACGTCAATATAACCTCTATGATCTTTAACTAAGCAAACGAGAGGTGACACAAAAAACAGCTTTTCTAAAGATATTCCACTCTCAATTAAGGATAAGCAATTTAAAACAAGATTTAAGATACTCGGATTTCTCTGTTGTTCTTTCCAAATTATGTCAGATAAGGTGTAAAATTAATATTATATGAACTGACTTCTAAGGTTTCCTGAACTCTTTGGAAAAGTTGAATTAAGAAAGGATGGGTGTATAATTTGATATCGAATCTAATTACGTATACTGTTTCCTTCAATTAGTGTAAATAAAGGGGAAAGTTCTGAATTAAAACCTTCTCTTCATGCACTAAACGCTTTTTTATTTTCAAAGGAGCTCAGCTTTGGCTTTAATGTTGTGTAATAAAGTGATTTCATTGGTTACAATGAACAGCAGCAGGATTTGCTTCAGGGTGCTTTGTTTCCAACACTTTCAATTTATATTCTATGAAATGGTTTCAGTACTGAATTAATTTAAGCAGATTATTTACTTTCTCTACATAGTACATAGGTAGAGAAGGTATTACACTCCACCCAAAAAGTATATACCGAGATTTTACCGGAAATACATGTTTTAGGGCCCCCTGTATCAAAAAATTATGTTTATAAAAGGGTCCATCTGTGTATGTGTTTGTGTCCGCGTGTCTGTGAACACGATAAATAAAAAGTTAAATACCAAGTTAGGCTAAAATACCGTAGATTAAAGATATTTACACCTCTTTATTCTGAATTAATTTTGCATAGGTGATAAACCATTAGAGATAGTCAAAAACTTAATTCACAAACATTCAGTTATCATTAAAACGAACAATTTATGTCGTACGCATTTTTATCATGGAGTTTACTATTTTCGAGATATCCCTTGTTATTGGTTTCAATTTTTAAATACTTGAATTTTTCACATACGGGAATTTATAAACTCCTGGCCATGCAAAGAAACTGATTTCAGCCACATGGGAACCAGCTTTTAAGAGTAGACTATCGCTTTAGCCTAGTGTATTCATTAACAACTCTTCTACTTAGAAGGAAGCAAGTAATAAGATAATTTCTGTAAATGTTTATCTCGATTAACATGAGGTACATAGAAGAATACACAATTTGTTACAGATGTAGAGAAAGTGATGTGAATTGAACATATCAGCTTTTTATGTAGTAGAGTTTCTTGCTCTATATTTATACAACAATTGCATTTTTCGTTCAACATATTTTAATGAAATCTAATATTGATAAACCATTGAATATATTGTATCTCTCCAAGCTTAAAATAATTAAAGAATGTCTTGCATTTAATATGCCCTTTTAATAGGACTACATATTCAAAATAAGGCACTTTTCTTTAGGGTAGTATAAAATAGGATAGGATACGGTTGGAAGGGACTCGCCTTCGAATCGGAGGTTATTGTACCTGCAGCGTTCCAGGCATAACTCCGACACGTGGGTGAATTAAATCCTTCATTTTTGTAATATATGTATAGTTGCGACTTTACCCGGGTTTTCTTCTTTTGCTGTCTCGCAACTGTATTTTTTCAGCTCCTCAGCGTGGCACGAACTTAGGAACTGACATTCAAAAATAAAGGTTTTATATGATGGAAAGCTCAAGATATTTAAATGAGAGGTGAGATAGGTCTCGGCTTTGGGATACATTAAGATAACACAATAGACGAGGCACGAGAAATCTTGAAGACGTAGTTTATTTCCCTAGAGGAAATAAACTGTGGCAAGATACGGAGCACATGAGTTTATACGCGAAATTTATCACAAACTCTCAATTTGTAAGCGATAATACAATAAATGAGACGCACATCCTCATTTTAATTAATATCTTTGTACACTAAGAACCCTACTATACTAGTTTAATCGACATCACTTGTTTTAGACATTCTGCTTCATCAGAATCAGAGACTCTGCTCTTAATAAATCACAAAATGAATGAACTTAAAACTGCTAAACACAAAATTAATGATGGAGATGTTGCTTAAAATCACTTGCGACATCACCAAAAAGTCGTCGTAAAATCTGGGGAAGACCATATGGGAAGAGCGCTCCTACACTGACTGCGGTAACTGGAGCCTGTTCGACACCTTAGATAATCCCAGTCTATTGCCAATATATTGTGACAGTAAGAGTGAAATAGGGAATAATATATTAGCAAGAAACCAATTGTGTTGAATGTTTTTAATAAAGTTATGCAGGAGAATCCAACTGCCCTTTTGAGTAACATTGTTATAGTAATTGCAGATTGTATCAGTGTTTCCGTGTGGAGATTTCGTGTTTGTGTAAAGAACATTTTGAACACCAAGGAAGAAAAGAAACAATTGTAGTCCACAATTAGACAGATCTGATGTGTTATATGCCTTTCGCTACTACATATTCTTACAAAAAGTTCTTCTTTGTTCTACTTCATGTTAATTGAGATAAAATTAGCAGAGATAGTACTATAACTTATTTCCTTGTAGGCACAAGTTAGATAAGGGAATACGCTAGCCTAAAAGAATACTTAACTCTCTTAAAATTGAAATTTGGTTCGCTATCAATCACCAGGAGTAAAAAGAGTTTTGAGTAATTTAAACTAATACCAAGAATTATCTCGGAAATGGATACCTCCACAAAATTGATTTGACGAGAACTACACTTTTTGTATGGTAACTTTGCAGAAAATGAAAAAATCAAAATTTTATAAAAATATTCCATGTAAATTGAATGTTGAGGTGAGGAAATTTACTTAAAATTTTTCGCGTTGCACCTTCAGTTGCCGAACTTTATTAGTTGGTATTCAACATACACCTCGCTTTTGAGTTATGCTGTCACACACACACACATATACACACACGCATGTTTTGTTATTTTTTTCACTTGTCTCAACTCAACTTGGTTTCACATATTTTCCACGAAACCTCGACAAGAACTTTATATAGTGGAGCATGTAAAAAGCAGATAGCTTTACCGAATGTTCCGTTCGTAGGAAAGCGTAGAAATTTGTATTTCATAACGAACTGCTAACATTAGACAAAGGCGTTAATTCTGTCAAATATTATATTATGTTGCCTTAATTTAACTTTCATAAGTTATTACTAAGATTTTCATTTAGACTTGCAAGGACAAATAAAGTGAACACAATTATTGACAAAGACGAGATTAATTCAGTTTCAGATTTCGCATCTCTTACCGATACATAAATGGAGCTACAGATTGAAGTTGAGTCTTAGTTTAATTAACCCGTATTTAATTTAACTCAACTTTTATTTCAGCATGTTTTATATTATCTTTGTAATTATTACATTATAAACAGGAAGCATTACTCCATATGTTTGTGTGTGTGTGTGCGCGCGCGCGTGCGCGTTGTTGGATCAACAGCATAAATGTTATAATGATTATTTGTATACTAACACTTTTCATTTTTTAAAGTTTTTAAAAGCTCTATTCTCATAAATCAAGTTGTGTACCACGTCAAGCATGGCTATTTCCTTAACGCGGTGGTAGCACGGCTGCTTTTCAAGCAGGAGACCTTGGTTCGATTCCCGGTACTGGTGTGGGGAATAATTCCCCGCTGAGAGTCCTGGTCTGGGGTGCACTCAGCCTTGTGAGGTCCCTGGGAGGCCGATTGAGGAGCCACTTGATTGGGAAATAGCGGTTCCAGATCGTGTTATTTATGGACGCTCTTTAACTGCTGTGATTCTCAGCGTTCCATTCTAAATTGGGTGTGAAAGACCGCTTAATTTTGCTCAGAAGCCTCTCTATCAGGCTTGAGGTTCTTTTACGTGCCGTAAATCTACGACACGGGACCCACGGCTTTACTTCCCTCCCGAAGGAAGCCATGCTAAAGATTTTTACACCCGAAAAAATCCATCGTCCTCCGCCGGGTTTGAACCCGCGACCTTGGGTATATGAAGTCAGCATGGTAACCTTTACACCACGATCACCCCATTCATCACGTCTTAGGGCCAAGATGGGGATGCAGCGACCAGGTGGTAGACCAAGATCCCTTCTGAACGGTCGTGCCATAGACTTACGTTTACTACGTCAATTCACTCTTTCGGTGAACTTTCGTCAGTCACCTTCTTATTTGGAATAATTTTAGAATATATTATTACAGAGAATTACCGAGCAAAATGGTTCGCCACGTTTACCGTTGGCAGATTACCTGACCACGCGTTTTTCGGGGATTTCCCGGGTCGCAGCGCGAATGCTGGATAGGATTCTTTCACCCCCCGTATTTCACATACATCCATATCGTTTCCATTAACATTTCATTCATGCTTCATCCCATTGATTTCTCCCATGGTTAGAAGTATCGGCAATGGTGTTCGTGCGGCGTGACAGGGGAAAAGTACGCTCAAAGTGACTATCTCCCCCCCTCCGAATTCGGACGATTGCCAGGAGCAATGGACCCTATGAGGAGCGGGGGCTCCGGTCTGCCTGTCGGTGTGCTTCATTTGGAAAGTATAGGGACCCTATCATTTCTGTGCCGTCGCTCCTGTACCGTTCGATCTTATTCCTCCCGGGACGCTCCCTTGAGGGCGTAGGTATGAGACGTTATTAAAGTAATATCTCTACTGTTCCCGATAACAAGGTGCATAGTTCTATTATTTGTATTTAATATTACTTAACTTAAATTTATTTCCTGGTAATTAAATAAGTCATACACAGGGAGAGAAAATATGTTGCTAGCTGTGGCCTGCGTGACCACTCATGATTTTCTGCCTATTGTATTTTGTTACATGAATAGCAGAGCAGAGTGTAAAAGGCCTCTTCTGCCCTTTTCAGGGACGCTCTGGGAACCGCCTAAAATTTATAAGTCGGGACTTTTTCTTTTATTTATTGCCTCTGAAAGGCCAATGAACCCAACGAGGTGACGCTAAAGAAAAAGCTTTGTATTTCAACATTCCCAGATGTAACTGATCATTTTGGTCAAGCACATCTTAAACGAAAAAGATAGCCCAGCACACATATCCGAGAATCTATTCCTCGAAATTTCAGACGTCTCTGCAATAGGTTTTTCCACATTTTCGCACGCTAAGAACAAGGTCCGCAGTTATTTTTAGGTTTATTACTTTTGTGATTTATTAAGTGAAGAGTAACTGATTCTGTTGAAAAGTGGTGTCACGTAAGCTAGTATAATAGCGTTCTTAGTGTACAAAGGTACTTATGTGCGGATGTAATAAATAAATAAATAATAATAATAATAATAATAATAAATAGGGTCCATAACATACCTTCAGAGGGTCTCCTACTTGTGTAGAGATAACTCGGAATTTGTACTCTAACATGGGAGCCAATCCACGAGAGTTTGGCCTTTTTTTTTTTTTTTTACAATATTTTACTTTTGTAATCATTTCTTCAGCTTATTCACTTTTATCCTGGTAATATGCAATTCTATTATACTAATCTTATGGCTATACTATATTCTACTCCTATAATTAGTTTTGTCTGCGACTTCAGTTTTATCTCACTTTCTACTATCACTGCATTATTCGCTTTACTGTTATGTGCTGCACTTTCCTATCTCCCTCTGTCCTTGCTATCCTCGTCTAATCTGTCCCGGCTGCTGTCTGGAATATATCACCCGATCTATGCGTCTCATTTATTATATTATCACTTATAAATTGAGAGTTTGTGATAAATTCCGCGTATAAAGTACAATGTTCAGTATCTTGCCACAGCTTTCTTCCATCAGGAAAAGAAACTATTTCTTCAAGATTTCTCAAGCCTCGTCTACTGTGTTATCTTATTGGATCACAAATCCTGGATCTCCGACCTGTCTCTGATTTAAATGTCTTGAGCTAGCCGACATATAAACCCTTTGTTTTTGAATCCCAGATCCTAAGTTCATGCCACGCTGAGGATCTGAAGAACGTCAGTCACGAGAACAACAAACAAAGAAAACCCACGTAAAGTGGCAAATATACATTTATTACAACGATGGAGGATTTAATTCATTTAATTCACCCACATGTCGGAGTTATGTCTGAAACGCTCGAAGGCGAGTCCCTTCCGACCGAATCCTATCCTATTTTATACTAGCCTAAAGAAAAGTATCTTATTATGAATGTGTAGTCCTATAAAAGTGTATATTGAATGCAAAAAATTCTTTTAATTTCTTTCAGAGAGATATATTCAATATCTATCCATATTAATTTGATCAAAATATATTGAACGAAAAACAAATGATTGTATACGTCAAGAGCAAAAAACTCTACTACATAAAAAGCTGATGTGCTCCATTCATATGCATTTCTTTACATCTCTGAAAAAAATTATTGTTAAAAATCTTATTCATGTACTTCATGTTAATCAATATAAACATTTACAGAAATAGCGATATTACTTGCTTCCTTGAGAGTAGAATAATTGTAAGTGAATACACTAGGCTAAAGCGATAGTCAACTCTTAAAAGCTGGTTGCCATGAGGTTGAAATCCGTTTCTTTGCAAAGCCAGGAATTTACAAATTCTCGTATTACAGAAGTTCAAGTATTTTAAAACTGAAACCAATAACATAGTGAACTCCATGATAAAAATGTGTATGACACAAATTGTTTGTTTTAATTAGATCTGCATTTTTGTAGTCAGGTATTATCTATCGCTTATGGTTTACCAACTATTCAAAATTCAGCAAAATTCATCCAGAATAAAGAGGTCTTCAGAGGCTATTTCCAGAAAATTCAAGACATACAGTTGTATTTTAGTTAATATCGTTTCAGACATTTTTGATAAAAGCAAAATGTTTGAAACTTTTTCCATATAAAGGGTAGATGGGTATGGGAGATTTTTTTTCAAAATCTTTGTATCGCATTCCTGGAAAATACTAAGCTTAAATACCAACTTTTCGTTTTTGATCTATCGTGTTCAAACACTCACGAACCCGAAACACATACACAGATGGACTCTTTTTTTCCCTAAAAATGATTTTTATGCAGGGGGCCCTAAAACATGTATCTCCGGTGAAATCTCAGAATGTAACTTTGGGTGGAGTGCAGTTCCTTCTCTACCTATGTACCATGTACTATGTAGGGTAAATAAAAGTTCTGCTTAAATAAATTCAGTACTGAAACCTTTTCATAGAATATAAATTGAAAGTGTTGGAAACAAGGCACACTAAAGCAAATATTGCTGCTGTTCATTGTATCCAACGAAATCACTTTATTACACAACATTAAAGCCAAAGCTAAACTCCTTTGAAAATCAAAAGCGTTTAATGAGTAAAGAGAAGATTTTAATAGAGAACTTTCCCCCATTTATTTGTATTGATTGAAGGAAACAGTACAAGCAAGCAATTAGATTCAATATCAAATTATACACCCTGTCTTTGTTAATTTAACTTTTCCAAAGAGTTCAGGAAACCTTAGGAGTCCGTTCCTATAATCTTAATTTCGTACCTTACCAGGCTTAATCTGGAAAGAACAGTAAAGAAATCCGAGTGTGTTAAATCACTTTTTATCCTTAATTGAGAGGGGAATATCCTTTGAAAAATTGTTTTTATGTTTTATCAGTCCCCTCACCTCTCTTTTAGCTAAGATTATAGAGTTTATATTTACGTTATATTATAAATATTATATTAGCAAAAATTCTCAATAGACATTTTGAGGAAATCAAACATTCAAAAATAGAAAGAATTAGACTAATAAATTCAATGCTGTAGCTGGGATTTAAACCACATAGCTTCCAGTCTCTGCCGATTACTCTCATCAGTGAGCTACCTGGCAACATGCCGACTGAGCATTAAATTCTTCTAGTGACTTGCAATTTTCCTCTAGTAAACTCAAAATGTTTTGAAAAGGCGACTTTCAATGTCGTAGGTAAAGTATTTTAGATTCCGGACTTCATAGTTTAACAAATCGTAAGGTCAATTAATGTTAACTAGTTTTTCCCACAAGTCGTATGTAAGGCAGGACTTGTATAAAGTACTTACAACATTGTAAGTCGCCATTAGGGTATGCCATCTCAAAACATTTACCGGGATACATTGGATCGCTGTTATTGCTGTATCGGCATCTTGCCACAGTAGCTCAGTGGTTAGAGCAACCGGATAGGGCCCGGCATATCCGTGGTTCCAATCCCGGCAACTCACGGCCTCTGGGTTGAGGGGAAAAAACAATTAACATTTAAAAAATATTCTAGTAAAGGGTAACTTGAGATGTGAAAGTTTGTTAAAAATCTGTGTGTTGTCTCTTTGGATTGAACTATATTGTTCGCATAGCCGCAGTCACACCCGAGAGAGAGAGAGAGAGAGAGAGAGAGAGAGAGAGAGAGAGAGAAATTTTTTTCTCGATTCGGTGAGTCTAACAAGCATTTCATGGGATGAAATATCGAAATCAATTTTTAGGTGAAATGCAATAATATACCTCTCGACTAGTTACGTGAAAAAATTAAAATGTGTTAAACTGATTCAATTTTCCAAAATCTTAGCACTCGTTAAATGATTAATATTGAAAACACTAAAGTTGTATTACTGGTTGTTAACACAAATTTCCTCTATTAATTTCACTATTGCAACTGATTAAGCTGAGGTCTGAATACTTTTTGTTCTGACCGTATGCACACTTTCCTGTCTACTGCATAGAACACCATCATTTCTAAGTATATTGGACAATATAATACAGTAATCATTTAAATAGAAATCAGTATCAGCAGCAACTCTAAAACGCAGTTTTCCTCATGTTGTAACCTTCAAATATTGGAGTTCGAAAACCCAATTCAAATCAACTTCGATCATGAAGCCTTTAAATGAAATAGCCAGCGTTTATCTTTACCTGAAATAGCTAACGGCAGATTTTGGTTATTACTACCTCACTAGCTGTATGCAGGCGCAAAGTTAAATAATTGAATTAGAATTGAAAACTCCAATATTACGGGTGGAACTCGAACCACATACCTTTGACTTTGCGCTATCATTGCAAGATACAATACACGCTCTAAAAGCACTTGGAGCATTTTAAGTTGCCGTTGAATTACATATCTCTAATACTTCAGATCGCAATAAAGTTTATAGGAATACTTGAATCAGTTGAGAAAGCTTAACGCAAGTCTAGTCATCTTGTCGAGTAGCTAAAGCATTAAGGCATGTACATGGAGGTCACAAGGACGTGGAATTTAATTTTAGCAATTGTAATTGAGCTTCAGTGACAACACTCAGGTCAAACAACCACATTGGCCACGTTGTTTCAACTTAGGTGCACGCCAGAGAGCATCGCAATACTCACGACTCGCAGAAGTCGCATAAATACAGTTTAGTATTGAGGGAAAAGTGTCGTCAGATAGGAAGTGTAAGCATTTGCACTATGATCAGCATTCAGTGACGCAACTTACCATACTCGCCCTCCAGACCGGTTCTGGGGGCTATTGCTGCAATCGAGCTAACCTGGAATAGTCTGGGCCAGAGGAAAACTGATGCAGTGCCAAATTTTTGCTACGAAAGCCTATTTGTTTTTACCTCCAGATATGATAATCACTGTTAGTTATAAACCAACTTTTGATAGATTAAGTAATGAAAACAGAAAAACGTCATAAAGGAAGTACAGTTGTTGGTTATAAAAAGTACTGCATTAAAACTCACAGGCAGCGCTGTATATTCATTTACATCAAATAAAATTAACATTATTGTAAGATGGTGCTCATTCACGCACGTTGCAGTGTATGCAACACGATATCTTCAATTGTTTGTAAAACACAGGAATATATCGTGAATATTACGGTTAAAACAATTATTTTAGAAAAGAGGAAACAAAAAAAAGTTTAAAACCACTTACATATAATTATATTTTAAAATTAAATAAGTTTCTTTGCGTACCATTATAAAATTGTAATTTTTCTATTACCTATGGTTAGTAAAAATTTATTTGTAGATATTTAGGCTTGAGGATACTTGACTATTTAAAGCAGTGATGTTTTCCATCCCTCTTAATTTTAACTATTTATCTGTAATCTTGGAAGCATTATATTTTACTTCCTTGGAAGGCAGCTTAATTACTTGGAAATAATGCACTGTTCTAACATTCTAGAACATTTGCATACCCATTATCTTTTTATTTCCTTCAATTACCTTCATTAGTTTTTTTTTTCCACTGCAAGATTCGTTAATACAGCCGGCGTTTGTGAAATAGAGCAGCTTTTTTTTCCCCCCCTTCCTGGGTCTTTCTACTTCCTCTTTAAGATGATATCTGCGAAATTTAAAATTCTTTTTGCAGGTTTTTTTGTACTAATATTTCCAAGTCAATTTTCTAAAATCTTCAACAAGGCTGCATATTATTGAAAACTAATTCATATTACAATCGTGCCGGAATAAATAGTCGCTTTATTGCCAGATTTGCTGCTCTATAATTTATTGCTCATACCTCTAGTCACAGGTTATTTAAGGGTAATCAGACGCATGCTCAGATTAGTTCTTCCATTTATAGTAACCACAAAATATACTAATTCGAATAATGACCAAGATTCCACAGAGCAAAACTAAATGTACCTAAGCTCATTCATTACAAGTTTTGAATATTCAATTACTGCTACAGCCACATATCATAGAAATAATAACTTAGAGCAAATCTTACCGAGCTCTTAATCAGGTATCCTTCCATTATGAGTATCTTAAGTTCGTCTTTCTCCCCCTTAAACAGCACTTTTCTTTATTTGTAGAGGATCTTCGATTGTACTCACTAATGAATTATACAAAACTTAATGGCTCACGTTATAACGTACGTATCAATTAAAGACTGCAGTTCATTCTAAATTAGTGTCATGCAAGAGTCACTAGAAGCTGCTCTCGCCTCTGATAAAGGAGCACACTGAGAAGCATAGTAAAGGAGAATTTTGTGTTGCAGAAGAACTAACTAGGCGAGGAGAGCATCTTATACGTTGTATATATTTATGTTGTCAAATTTTCTCTTTCTCTTTCCACAGTATTCCTTCATAAAGTTCCCGAAATCGTGTTTTGTCACACGATTGTGCTATGTGCAAATGAATTGGCTGTCTATGCTCTACTTTCCATATATCTGCCACTTTATGGTTAATCTAGAAGCTGCTGATGCTTCCTATGATCTCTGGTCTTGACAAAGTATTAAACAATACGAGTAGAGGTCAAATTCAATGTGAATTTCTTTGTTATAAAAGATTACAGTTAACTTAATGATTAACAATACGAAGCTGGCTAAAATTTACTGTGAATTATGTTTCCTTAATTTTTAAGTCACATTTGTCTATCTGCTCCTGCATTCCCAGATTTATTATAAAGCTTTCATGCCAATACGTTTATGCACTTTGTGTCTAACATCAGAGCAAAATCATCAATCACAATGTTGCCCTTATAGTTCTTAGGCTGCTGAACGAAACAACACTGTTGACTTAATGGTAAACAAACAACTGGCCACGATTAAAAAGTACTCAGCAATGTAAGAAAGTGCTATGTGAGTAGCATTAACATCATTTCTTTTGTTGTCCAAGTAGTGGTCCTCTGACCGACCATTTCAGGATTGCTTTCGTAAAATTCAAGTACAAACGAGATGCTAAAGGTAAACTCCCATATACGTTCCCAGAATTTTATGTTTCTTGCTTTTCTGTACGATTCAGTGTTTGGTACAAACATTCGCTATC
Organism: Hymenopus coronatus; assembly: GCA_030762935.1. Lineage (NCBI taxonomy): Eukaryota > Metazoa > Arthropoda > Insecta > Mantodea > Hymenopodidae > Hymenopus > Hymenopus coronatus. The sequence goes on from CM060890.1 coordinate 75,950,047, forward strand.
ATACTGAAAGTTCTGGTCAGTCTCTCGAGGCTGAATGCAGGAACCAATGGAGAAGCTACTTGCATAAGTAGCAAACTGCTCAAACTAGAATACTCGACAACTCTTGGCCACCTGTATGAAATGTAGACAGGAACTGTAGTGGACGTGCGGTTATTTTCTCATATCACGAAGTTTACATGTTTTCACCTTATTCGTTAGAATTTTTGCAGTGATTTCATAGTTGACAATAATACAATATAACTTTTTAAGTAACAATTAATTAATACTTATATATTTAATTAAATAGCATTAAATAAGCCATCTGCATTATAACGGATAAATATAATTCTACATAGAACTAAAAAACGTGCAAATGCATATTAAGAAAACCGGATTCTATGTAAACATGAGATGAAAGTAAGGAAACAGGTGGTGGAAATGTTCATTACAGGTTATTTAGAGTGGATGTTGTAGAGGTAGCCTATGAACTTTTGTAATAATTCGAATGAAATCATCACAACCTGATTTCCTGTATCTCAAAAGTTGTAAAGTCACCAATAACAAAGTCCTTCTGTTCCTTCAGATTTAGTTTGATAATGGATACACTGAAATCATATCAACGAGTTTAAATTGAAAATCGAAAACTTTATTCATCCTGATATCCTAGGATTTAATTCAAATTAAACTAAGTCTAACGTTTTCTCTATTTCCTTGCTAAATCATTGAGAATTAATAGAAAAAAAGTTTCAAACTTAAAGAGTTCCGAATATGGATCCCGATTGATTTAAGATCTTAAAATCAGTTTTGATATAGTTGGTGATCATCCAAAAAGTCGCTTGTGAAGTAGAAGTTTAAACTCATCGCGGAGTAGTTCGATTCTCAGATACTTAAACCTCCATCTTTGTCTACCTCATTTGAAATATCCTGGAGGATTAGCATGCAGATACCTTCGTTCCAGCATCTCATTACCATCTTACCGCCAGCAGCTGGGTATCTTCAGGTAATAAATGGCTCCAGTTCTTTATGGGCAAAGGTCTAAGTAAACCATGTGCGAAACATTGGAAACAACAAATGTCTTTGAAACAGTACCTCACCAAGCATATTTGTGAGTGTATCTATCTTGGAATTCATCCTGTTTATTAATAATAGCACTGCATAAAACCTCTTTAATCAGCACCCCTGACAAATGGATTTAACATTCCCGTATGGAGATTTTCATTGTTAAAATGTTGTATTATCTCCATAAAGATTTTACATCCAAAATAAATATTAGAAAATGTTATACCTTAAAAAAGGCCTTAGGTGTTAATGCGGTCGAACTGTTTCCGTAGTCCAAGATTTGCATCTGGGCTTTTCCTCGTCGTATTTATCCATTAGTACTTTGCAATATTAGCGGTAAACAATTATTTGTGTTATATGCCTTCATACATAAATACATTGTCTTATATATTTCCAAATTTATTTACAGCATAAAACGTGAAAATAGTTTAATGCGTTCAATTCGTCTATAATTTTATTAAGCCATCGATGAAGAACATATTCGTTTCTGCCATAATCTAAGATGTTCTTATTTGAATAAAATTAAATGAAGTATTTTAGAACTCATAGTTTAATTGATTAACACTGAATGCAAATTATTGAAGAGACGTTGTCATATATTGAGTTAGTTTACTATTTAGATCCTGAGAAGATTCCTGTAAAATGCCTTTCTCTCACAAGAGTACCCAGCGAGGCAATAATGCTGAGGTGAAGAATTCTAAAAAGGAACTGAATAATGTTTAAAATAACACATTTATGAATGCCAAACGTGAAGTCTAGAGAAGAGTCAAGTCAAAATGAAAGGAATATGAGTTATAGCGAAAGGCGAGAAACAGGAAAGAATGACAACGCAACCATATTACCTCATTTATACAGCACTGTTTTGGAAACAATAGTTGCTCTGTTTATCTCGGCGATATCTGCTCGGGATATATTTAAGTTGATGTAGCACATTTTCAGGTAAAGAGCCCTAGTTGCGTTCGTTAAATGTTGTAACAAATGTAAGGTTGTATACACGTTTCTGTATGAAGTCTCAATTCAATAATTGTTCCTAATAACTATAAAAACCATTACCATCTCCTTTAAAGATTGAAAAGACAAAGGTTCAAAAACTAGGAAGAGACAAATTTCCATTTCCTGTAACCCGGTATATCATCATGATATCATGCCATGAATGCCTTCAGCATGGGGTATTTTAATCTAAATTCTTGGAGTCATGTTTGAAAAAAAAATCAAATTATCTGAAGTTTTTCCATGTAAAGCTTAATTTACGTTGGTAGAATTGTTAGATACTTTGAACTTGCTGCACTTAAAATATCAAGTTTAAAATTTTGCCAAATTTGTGTTTTTGAGTTATGTTATTCGCGGACATAGACGCACACACACCACATATATCCGTGGACATTCTTTTTATTCAGGGAGTCTCAAAACTTTCATTTAGGTTAAATCTTGGAATAGAATTTTTAGATGAACTACAATAATTCCACTGCTTACTACACAAGGTACAGAAAGACAATTTTAGGTTAAATTAAATAAGCATATTAACCTTTCCTGATCTAGAACGTTCCAACTGCAATAATATGTTTCGTTGATATGGTAACTCTACGTATGTAATTCGTCAACTGTTTCTACAAATGTGTGTTTTCACATTTAAAAAAATAAAAATATTTTGTCGTAGCATGCTGAACCTGCCACTTATTATAACCTTATTTTAATTTTAGTTCAGAATCATTATAAGATACCAATGCCTATATGAATTTACTTCTACGTATCTACAGGATTTAAATTCCCACGGCATTTTTGTAATTTTCTGCTTTTCAGTAGGCTTGCGCGACCTGTACATAAACTAATAGGTCTACTGATGTGAATAAAACGTAGTCAATAATGGAACGCATGACAAATGTAGCCACTCCCTCTGCCAGTGTGAGTTGCTTCGTTTTCGAATAACATTTTTAGCCGATGGATTGGCTGGACCTTACATCCCTAAAAATATAGCTGAACTGCCAAAGAGTAGAATTACACTATGCATTTTCACCATTGTATTACCTTTAAGCGAATGTTTCGTTGACGAAATTTCGCCGTGGTGGTGATTTTTATTGCAAGCATATATAGTTTTATACAGGGAATAAAAAAATCATTCGCAACAAAACCGGCTGTTGTTGAGGGAAGGGGACGACTGCTCTGTATACTTGCTAAAACCCCATCTCCCCATCTTTTTCTTTGGAATGGTGAAAATATGAGATGAACGCGAAGCTGGAGTTTTTGAATATCTTCCTAGCTCTAACGACGATCACTTATATCTGCGTACTTCAGACACTCATTACTTGATATCACATTTTGTTGGCCTGTTTAATGAACTTGTTTCCTGAGCTCCAATTGTTTTTGCAACACCACTGTGTCTTGATGTATCATTCCTATAGCGTTTAGCTGAATCTTTAGTATTTTAATACAATTTTCATGCAATTCTTTGTACCGTAGTTATTAAGTTTTTTAGATTATGCTGGTCTCCGTGACCGCGCTGGTTAAAATACCTAGGTTTGGTACTTTGAAGCGCAGGGGTTCGTGGGTTCGAGACCCACCTTGGGCATCGGTGTTTGTGTGTTTGTAAATATGTTTATGTATGTGTATTTGTAAGTAAAAAGAAAACGGTAAAACTAATAGGTAAACAAAGGAAAATGTATAAAATGGTAAAAAATTAAAAAGGAAAAAGAAAAAGCTATACAGCGCCGGAGTACCGACAGGACTTCCGAAATAATAAAATACCAAAGCAGAAAAATAGTGTATGGTCAGATTATAAACAGCACACCTTTATGCTCTATAATCTTGAGTAATTAAGAATTGTTTAAATCTAACGTCCTTTAACCTGGTTGGCCATATCGGACGATGAATGATAATCGGTGGAATGACGCTCAAATGCTCTCGTAGCCCATGGAGCTTAACGTTACTCGACATTCGTCTTCTGAGGATAAGGAAAATTCCCGAAAAAACTCTTAACCGGTAACTCACCCTAACCGAGAATCGAACTCGTGACCTGTTGAATGCTTGGCAGACACGCTTCCCCCATACTACCCAGGCGGGCTTAAGGATTTTATATTCATATTGAAAAGTCTCGCATTGTTTGATTCTAATTGCCAGTTTTTATACTCCTCTGATGCAAGTTAACTAGTTCTAGAGCCAAAATATATGTATAGTCACGAGGAAAAGCCAGCAAGAAAAACGATAAGATCATTTTTTCTGCTCACTTTAGTTTTCAAAACGCCAGAGGCGCAGAATATGTTGTGCAATCAAGACTTCTATATGTACAAGGAATATTTAAAAAATGTCTAGAAACATTTTAATGAACCACTTCTACTGTTTCATTTCACAGAAACGAAAGAAGGTTTTGTATAAACAGACTTGGAATATTTTCATTTAAAACAACCTTCTACAACTTTGAGACGTTATTTAGCTAAACGAAAGTCAGGTTAACTTAAGCGAAAACCGAGAGGCTGTAAAAATGATATTTGATACTCCCCTGCTCCCGGATAAACCACCCCCTCGGCACGCCTGCATCCTGAAAGTAAACTAAATGCTCTAAGCAAAGAAAATGAGGACGATATCAGTGGCGTAACGTGAGTTCACAGTTTAAAGAAAGAGTATGCATTGTGTATCATTGTTACCACCATTGCAACTAATTAATATCAGAAGTATATGACATTATGTCTTATAAACCCCAATCTACATTATTTGAACCTGAGTTTAATTCTTCAAATTATCGCAGCATAAACTGGTCAACCACGTCGTCATAGGCAAGTCTGGATTGAAGACTTCATATACAAGATATATGAATTAAATAACATTAAAAGGATACAGAAGTTGGATGAAGATTAAAAATTATTGCTACGCATTAGGTTTAAGAGCTCCTGGTTTGCAGACAAGTTTTCAAAGCCGAGTTCAAGACCTACTACTTCAAGACGCAAACTGCTTTAATTAGATCATCATTTCTTTTACTGTTTTGGTGTGCTTTTCTAAGTTAGCATATACAGATTGTTCAAACATAAATTACACTTATTTCAGATATAAAAAAGAATAACAGAGCTTTCATGTCGTGGGTTTTAGACCACTGTTTAAGCTATTGTAAAGTTTGGAAAATACTTATTGAAATTTATACAAGATGTTAAACATAATAAGAGATATTTTTTTTATAAAATTTTACCTTATATTGTTATTTAACTAAAACTTCTACTGTTTAAACTCATTGTTCTAATAACAATTTTCTGCCCGATACATTTTTGAAATCTTTTCATTACGCCTTCAAGTTTTACCTTAAACGAGTTCAAAAAGAGATCTATGTCAAATTTTATATCACATTAAGGTAACACATTATTACTTTATTTATTCTCCAAGAATTAATTTGTAAAATGTTATTAATCATTTATAATAAAGTATAACATATTAAACATAAATCTTAATAAAGATAAAAATATTAATAAAAATATAATAAAATATTTTAACAAATTATATGGTCATTTTCTGTAATAATAAATAATGAAAATAACAATATCAACAATAACAATTATTATTAATTATAATCTTTGACAGTGAGTACAAAATTTTGAAACACTTTATAAACATTAATCATGTGTAATATTTTGAAGGTTCAAAAATGTTGAAAAGAGATTTGCAAGAAAACAAAGTTTATAGTTAATCCGACTTATTAATAAACATGCGTCTGAGCATTTATAATTTCAGTTAATTAGCAATGTGTCAAGTGGAAAACGCAGTTTATTTGATTGCCAAAACCTTAAGCTATAAGATAATTCTCAATAATTTCTTCTCTGTAGGAAAAAAAAGACATGACCATAAAATACTACCTTTCTTTCGCCTTCACATAGGCTAGAAAAGTATTCATACAAACTTAAGTTGAAGCATCCACTAGCTGTTTTATTTTTCGTTTTAAAGTATATACCGAGTCCAGCTAGATATTCTGCTATTAAGCTATTTCTCTGAAACGGATAAATGAAAGATGTATGATGTTCGCTGTAATAAAAATCTGATTCACAAACTCACTCTACATCTGTGACAAATCATTCTTAAAAAGCTTATTCTCCTATCTTCTTCATGCTAATCAAGATAAACATTAGCAGAAATGGTCTTATTATTTGCTTTTTAGTAATTAGAAGGCAAAGAAGGAGTACACTAGCCTAAACAAATCTTTTTACAATCTGGTTTCCATGTGATTGCATTGCCAGGAGTTGACAAATTGCGGTATGAGATAATATTTAGTATTTTAAAACTGAAACTAATAACAAGAAAATCTCGGAAATGGTCCACTCCACGAAAAAAAAAAAACTATTTGTTATAAATTGTGTTTAAACACAATGTATTTTCTGTCTGTCTCTTATAGTTTACTAGTTATGCAAAAGTAATCCAGAATGAGGAATCCTACAGGAACTTTCCTAGAAAATTCAAAATATATATTTTATTTGTCATATAAATATTTTTAATGCGGTATTTTAATCAAAATCGTTAGAGCAAGTTTTGAGAAAATAAAAATGTTTCTCAAAGTGTTCGTGTAGCATCGTTGGAAGATAGTAAACTTAAACACTATGTTTGGTGTTCTATCATCATTTAGTTTTTAAATTATTGTGTTTACGGACACACGGATCTTTTTCTAAAAAAAAATTTTTGGTGAAATCTCGGTATAGAATTTTTGTGTGGAATTCAATACCTTCTCTGTATACATGTACATAGTAGGTGTAGAGAAAGAAAAAATGAAGTTTGATGCGACCACGAAAATAAATTCAAAACACTTTACTGCTTTGATTAATAACACTCAATCGCGTTCTATATTACTAGTTAAAAGGAACCAATTTCCTGTTTGTTCAGTATCCAAGACCAATGTAACTGGCATGTTAGCGAGAATGTTTTCCGTCTACTGCACAAATATGAAGAATGAAAAAGAAATGACTTACATCGTGAAAAGCGAAACATTCTAACAAAAGGAAGATTACAGCTCAGAGATGACTGACGTTCCCCACAGTGTCGGCAGGAGCCGGGAAGCTAATATGAATTGACAGGTGTAAGATAAATGAAAAGTAACGCTCTCTTCTTTTTCTCTTCACGTGATACTGTTGTCGGATTTAGACATTGAAGAAAGCTGCAGGGCTTGCAACTGGATGTCATATACAATTATACTGTGCAACTAAAAACCAAGTAATTCTCTTATACCACAGGCATGCTCGTAATTATACATACCAGGTGTTAGGGGTATAGATAGAGATAATTTGATAATTAATGATACTTTAATATGTATCCAGATCGGTGTGTTAGTTTATTTTATTTTAATCTATTTTCCCATACATTAATTACATAATTTACTATCTTATGTTTTTTGCATGGTCGTAACTGTGCCGCGAAATGAAGTAGACTATTCAGTTTGCTTCAACGGGTTCACAACTTAAGGTAATAAACTGTAAAATTTTGGAAAATCCACAATGTGTAAATATATAATATATAAATTTAGAGTAGTTATTATACACAATAATAGTGATATTTTTATCATCTATCAAACTTCTTTATTGCATGGTTATTTTGTCTAAATTGATTTTAATAATGAAATGAGCCACGTGATTTATTTCTTAAAATATTCACATACAAAAATCCACTTTTACAGTAAATGAGTTTACAAATCTATCTGTCATATTTTATTAGCCCTAATTACTGGAGAAAATGTACTACTTTTCTTGTACTCCAAGATCCTTTATTTGTTCTAATGTAATAATTTATCAAAACTGTAGCATTGTTTCGAAATGTAACACGGCAATTTTCTTCAATTAGGCTTATAGAGCAGTATAAACATTTTGAAATAAATTAGTAAAGAATTGTGTCGTGTGACACATTTTAAGCATGGAAAAGTGTTGGGAAACATTTTGTGATCAAATAAGGTTTAATGGTGGGAGTGCCTATTAATAAGTATGCGCCACACATTAAGCTTCATGTAGTTGGCGTTTAAAGTGCGTAATTGCAAAAAAACGAAGAAAGAATTCGTACTTAGTACCAATACAATATCCGTGGTGCAATGGTTACCATGCTAACTTCATATACCCAAGGTCGCGGAGGAGGACAATGGAGTTTTTCGGGTGTAAAAACCCTAGCATGGCCTCCTTCGGAAGGGAAGTTAAGCCTTTGCTCGTAGATTTACGGCACGTAAAAGAATCTCAAGCCTCATAGAGAAGCCTCTGAGCAAAATTATTCGGACGCTGAGAACTACAGCAATTAAAGAGCGTCCATAAATAAAACGCCATTTACATTTATTTACGTTAACGCGAGGCTTGCCCACTCTGCGTCACGCCTTCTGCCCCGCGCTCTCGCGGCTTGTATGTGACACTTCTACTTAGAATTACTAACCAACGGAAAAACATAATACTCTTAATAAGTAAAACTGAAGTCTTCAAATGAAGCATTTAACATTATAATTACCATTGTAAACGTCTGCACTTATAACCCCCAAGGGCCTGTATATTCAAAGCAGAAATAAAACTTAGGCCTCCTATTCAGCCATAGATTAGCAATCATTCCTATCCAGTGCAGTGCACGCTCTTACCACCCTCACACTGCTTTCGTTCTTTTCCTTCATTCATAGCTTAATTAATCTGCAAGTGCACACAACATTGCTGTATGTTTGGGAAAACAGTTCATATAAAATAATAATAGTGTTTTATTTTATGATAGTATTGATACATTCCCACCTTGGAAATAATAACTGGACAGTAGTACAAAACGTGTGCGCTAAAAATGGGCTAATCATCATTTTGTCATAAAAGAGAAAATAGTTGTTTATGATATAAGTGTACAAAATCCCAATTTTTAATCCAGTGTGGATTTTATGATTTCATAACCATATAGGAATTGAAAAAAATAACTTGTGCATGTGTATCACACAATGTTTTTATAGGGTGCCGGTACCCGTAGCCGCGCTCGCTAAAGTGTCTCGCTTTGGTGCTTCGCGGCGCATGGGATCGTGGGTTCGAGTCCCGCCTAGGGCATGGGTGTTTCTGTGTTTGTAAATGTGTAAGTGTTTGTGTATGTATATGTAAAAAGGAAAAACGAGTAGGTCAACTAAGGAAATTTAGAAACTAGAAAAAAGAGGTAAAAAGGAATACAGCGCCGGAGTCCTGACAAGCCTCCGGGGCTGTATTTAAACAAACAAAAAAAAAATGACAGTAACTTAGAAAGGAGTTACTATTTGCATGGATATACACAACAGTAATTATTTGTGTCCATTGGAAAAGTTGAATAAAGATGGCATGGCAATTTTGCGGCCTAGAACAATTGTTTTGTTTAGTTATTTGTTTCAATAAGAATTAATGAATTAAATAAAACATGGTACATTGAGAATATTTTGCAACATGCAGTTCACTTAAAGATAAATGATGTAGCGGAACTTTCTACAGGAACTTTCTACATTAAAGGCATTTATAATAATATATTAAACGGTATTTATAATAGTACGTAAAGTTATAGCTTGCTATTTTTACGCTTACGTGTTACAAAACTTCAACAGCGCAACAACGCCTGAATAATAACTACATAACTTGTTCATGACCTGTATAAAAATTCTGTATCAGATATTACAATTACAAAATAAGTAATGGTTTAAATAAAATTCTTTTTATCTACATATTAAGGTTTTTTGGTTATTTTTCTCAAAAATGCTTAACAATATTGATTAATATACTATAAATTAAACATATTTAGTGGCAAAATCACATATATCGTAAATGTTCTATCCACTTCATACGGAAGGAATGGCTAGACCACTCGTCTCTCACCAAGGCGACCGTATGTGGGATTTGTGTGGACAAATCGGTGCAGTGGCGGATTTTCTCCGGATTCTCCGATTTTCCCCACCATTGCATTCCACCTGTGCTCCATTTCCATTCCATGTATCATCAGTGTCACCGCCTGCGTACTATAGTAATAAAAACGGGTGTTAAACACAATCCAAAAATAAATTCGGAAGGATTTATGTATATGCAAGATTATGCTTCATAAAGAGATAAATGAAGAATCACACACTAGGAATGTACATATCTTTATAACAAACAATAAAATATATTCCATATAGATTTTATGTTAGACGCATTTTCCGAGATATCCGTATTAATTGTTCAAAGTACTGTCAATTTTAACTTGTCTCTCAGAATTACATAGGAAGAGAAATTTAAGGCTAGCATATAACGCCCATTTCTTATCGTTATTGTCTTTGTATATATAATGAAATGCGTAAAATAGGTATTTATGCCAAGCTTTATTTCGCTTAAAATGAAGTATACAGAAAAATAAATTCATAAAAATGGTTCTAAACCAAATGATGAGGAAAGTCATGCGAACGTAACAGCTGTTTATTTGAAATGACTTCACTATAGTTAAAATTTGTTTCCCAGAAAATATATTATCATATTTGTTTATAACGGTTTAAGTAATATTTTTTATGCTACAGATACTTGTAATAGACACCGTTGCTATGCAGAAACGACATAAGAAAACTTGGACTTTAAATCAAAGTGATAGTTATTAGCGCAACAGGTGGGATAAAGTAAACAAAATTCACTCGTTGCTCCGGTAACAAGTGGGATAAAGTAAATAAATAAAAGGTCTTCGAACACTCTTAATGTTAATTTTAGCACAGAATATTTGCTCCACAGAGAAGAAGACTTGCAACTTTTTGAAATAAAATTAAAATAAGCAAGAATCACTTCTTCATTAATGCCCTGAACATTTCTTCGTATCTGCCTATCCTTAATTTGCTGAAACTCTTTTTCGTATAATTTCCTTGAAGTCGACGGTAATAAAGCCTCAACTACTTCTTTTGCTTCATTTAATATATTATTTGGAACCGATAAATTAACGTTCTCAACGTCCATCGTAAACATAAACAATTTGAAATTAGCAGCAATAAAAACAAATATTCATACATTATTCATAAATAGCCTACCATATTTTAGAACTAGAAGAACGCCTTATTCCTTATTTCATTTATCACTATCTGTTGCAAAATCTTTAACTGAATATTTGTCATATATTAATTTATCGTATCTGTAGGATAAAATAATGTATTATATAAGTGGGCAAACCTCTATTTTCTATTCGTAGGACTAAAAACGCTCCCCTTCGGGTATCGTTTTAAATTGTTCTATTATTGGATAAACTCTCTGTTTATCCACTTGTATAATAAATTATTGTTGTATGACAATCCAAGTTTACTTTCTCTACATGTACTATGTACATAGTGTATAGAGAAGGTATTGAAAAGCACCCAAAAATTCGATACCGAGATTTCACCGGAAATACATGTTTTGGGTTCCCAAGAATCCAAAAAGAGCATTTGTGGAAACAGTTCCTCTGTGTATGGGTGTACGCGCGCGGATGTGTGTGTATGTGTATGTGTATGTGTGTGTGTGTGTGTGTGAGTCTGTGGACAGCATAGCTCAAAAACGGAAAGACCGTTAAATACCAAACTTTAAATTTGGTATCTCCCAAGGATAAGACACGAAGATTTTCAAGAAAATCCCCCCACACCAAACTACCTATTGCAAGGAACTTTTTTCGAAAATTTTTATTTTCTCAAGAATGGCTCTACCGATTTTGATTAAAATATCGTATATTAAAGATATTTACCTGATAAATAATATGTATAACTTGAATTTTCTGGGAATAGCATCTGAAGACTAATTTATTCTGGATGAATTTTACGAAATAACTACTAAACCGTAAGAGATGGACAAAATCTTATTGCACAAAAATGTAGATCACATTAAAACACACAAATTGATCGTTTTTTTTAGCTATTCCTTGCTTTTGGTTTCATCTTTAAAAAAATTATACTTTTCTTATACAGGAATTTGTCAACTCGTGTCCATACAAACAAAGAAACTTCAGTCTTATAGCAGCCATCTTTTGACTATCATTTTAACCTAAAGTACTCTCTTATTTCTCTTCTACTTACAAGAAAGCAAGTAATAAACTATTTCTACTAATTTTTTCTCGATTAGCAAGAAGTAAATAGAAAAATTAGTTTTTAACAATAATTTGTTGCAGAGATGTAGAGAAAGTCATGTGAATGGCACATATCAGATTTTTTTTTATCACAATAGTTCTGATTGAGTATCATGCTCTGACTTCTCCGATCGTAAAATTGTTTCATGTTAGGACTGCATGCCACTGCTAGATGATATGGTGACTGTGACTATGGGGATGATATTCGGAGGCAGTAAGTGTTTGCTTTAGGAAGGCATGTCCTTTGAGGAAGGCAATCTGCGTGTCATGATTCCTTGGAGACGAATATCCGGCGGCAGTTGGGAAGTACGCGCCTGTTGTTTGCCGAGGTCAGCCACCAATGCTAGACTCGCAGCCCATTTCCTGAGTTTACTCCCACTGCTACCGGCATGTTACGGCTACCACAACACCACCCTGGCAGTGGTTACAGCTGTCAGGCTTCGAACTTCAAGCTTCACATACGAAAGTAACATAATTAAACTTTTACAAAGCTTTAGGGCTATTTACATACTGCTTTGCTTCATGTAGTTTGACATGAAGCATTGGATTGACAAGCCAGGATATGGTCGAAAATAGCAAAGGCAAAGTTAAGGGACACAATCCGACGTGATATATTCACACGGCTTTTTCTATCCATAAAGAATTCTCATTTATCGGTTACAAATGGGGTACTCAGGTTAAATATTCTGACCACGCTACGTTGTTCAACGCACATTTTGCTTAGGAATGGTACCAAATTAAGCAAAACGTGCTTAGTTCAAAAATGCAGAATATATTATTTATTTTGGCTTCACAAAATTATTATTGTTAATTATTACATTATTTTATCCTAAGAAGTGTTGAAAAAATAATATCAAATTAGATGCTACAAATATATTGAAAATTGAGCTTTTAATAAGGATATTTTATAGATAATAATTTTGAAATAAAAAAGGAAACCCTAAAATATTTTTAAATGTAAAGAAACAATGAAAAGGAATGTTTATCAATATTTCTATATAGGTACTTAAGAAGCTATTGTATTCCACTAAGGTGAGACCCACTTAATTCAAAAAATATAATTTTCACCGAGCAAGCATGTTTGTATGTGGGTGTGCATGAAGCGAAAACGAAGACTGATAAGTTAATACTTTCCGAAGATATTCATACGTTTTTCAAGAAATTCTCCTATTCCAACTACTTTTCACACGAAAAATTTATGAAATTTTCGATTTGCTCAAAAATAGTTCTGATGATTTTAAATAGCATACCATATTTTTAAAAATGCATATCCTGAAATTTAAGTAAATAGTATAAAGAAACTGTATATAGTCTGTTTTAATTGGTAAGCATAAGAAACAGACAAAAACGTATTACATAAAAACCTCTAGATCTCTAAAATACACAACTAGTTTAAAGTAACCTTTTAGCCAGTTCGGAGGTACTTACTCCTATCTAATTATTATTGCTTTGAATTTTTGATTCCTTCTTTTAAGTATCGTTTCTCGGTAGTTTCTACTGGTGAAGAGCAAGTAGTAGTGTCTAAGCCAGAATATAGCACTCCGAAACCTGACTATTGATTCAGATTCCTCTATCACACTTTCTACAGTTTAATATCGATTACTATGAAATAGATTAAAAAGTAATCTTTGGTGAATGTAGTTTGTGGATGCTATGTAAAAAAAATCTGATGTGTTCCATTCACATGAGTTTCTCTAGCTGTTTTACAAACAAAAACGATTTTTTCTTCTTTCTACTTCATGTTAATATAAGATGGTACCTAAGATTAGTATTGGCAGGATGGTCTTATTACTTAGTACCTTATAGGTAGAAGTGAACTAAGGAAATAAACTATGCTAAAGCGATAGTCAAGTCTTTAAAAGGCTGCTATGCGATTGAAGTTCCTTTGTTTTTTTATGGCCGGATGATGAGAATTTCCCGTATAAGAAAGTGTAAGTATTTTAAACTGAAATAAACAACAAGGAATATCTCAAAAACTGTCAACTCCACGAAAAAAATGTATATAGCATCAATTGTGTCTTTTAACAAGCTCTACGTTTCTCTGAAGTAAGTTTTTATTTATCGCTTATGGTTTACCAGCTATGCAAAATTCCGCAATGTATTCAGAACAAAGATGGCTCCAGAGGCAATTCCCAGAAAATTCAAGATATATATTTTATGTCATGTAAATATCCTAACTATACGATATTTTAATCAAAATTGTTAGAGCTATTTTCGAGAAAATCAAATGTTTTTAAAATATGTCCATGTAAAGTGTAATGGGGGGATTTTCTTGCCGCATCCTTGGAAGATACTAAACTTAAACACCACGTTTTACACTCAAGGGACTTTGCGTTTTTGAACTATATGGCCCCCTCCCACACACATGTACATTTTTCTTAAAATGCTCTTTTTTTTATTCAGGGGTCTCAAAACATACATTACCGGTGATATATGAGTATCGAATTTTGTGTCCAATACAATACCTTCTCTATACACTATGAACTAGTACACTGCCAGACAGACAAGACACATACACATACATTTTATAAAAAAAAATTGGATTCAGGGATCTCAAAACATGTTTCGGTGATATATCAGTATCAACTTTTTGGGCGCAATACAATATCTTCTCTATACATACTTACATAGTACATGTAGAGAAAATAATAAAGAATATTTTATAGGGAAACTCATGTGAATAAAACATATTAGATTATCACTATTATTATTATTATTATTATTATTATTATTATTATTATTATTATTATTATTATTATTATTATTAGCTAGCATTTCAGAAAAGAATAATACAGGAACGTCGCAAAGAAAAAGGGACAAAAGGAATTTGGAAACATGGTGGAAAAATGAGAGGGCATAGAATGGAAACAGAAATATAGAGATGTGAGACGGAGAGAAGAACCTTCGCAGCAAACGCAATAACCCAAGCGGATCATCAGGTTCTGCTCCTGAGAAAAGTAAATATTCCTCAGTGATGAGCACAAAACGCTAGTTCATGCTATACTTGGCAAAATATCGTCAGCAGGTACAGCTAATTGCAGGGACCACATTTGAGCGCTCTTCAGAGCTTACTCCAACAGGAAATCGCTGTTTGGCGTACCTCGTGTAAAACACATTTAACGTAATGCGGAATGTGCGTGGTTTATTTCAGAAGGGGAATATTCGCCTACTTGGCAGATATCCAGAAGAAGGATATCTAGTTGGGTGCACAGGCTTATTAAATTACACTCGGTGTTAATGAAGCCAGTTCCATACTTCCTGTTCTGGCTTTCACCTTCTCGTGTCTCAAAAGGGTCTAACCTCAACATCTTGTAATGTTTCATTGCTTCACTACAAAATAAAAAATCTGATATGTGCCGTGCACATGACTTTCTCTACATCTCTGCAACAAATTATTGTTAAAAAGCTTATGCTTTCATTTATTGCATTACTTATATTTGTGCTTCCCTGTAAGTATAAACAAAATAAGGAAGTACCATAGGTTAAAGTGATAGTTAAAAGCTGCAAGTGATAGTCGGCATTCATTTATTATGTACACTGTTTATGTTGTCTAGAGAGATTTGCAATCAGCTGGTGTTGTTTACTAGTTACTCTGGCAACACCGCAAAAGCAGCATAGCCAACCTAACGCGAAACCACCCGAACTGTCAAGTGCAAAGATTCAGCGGCGGGGGTATACAATAAATTATTGTTAAAATGCTTATTCTTCTATTTTCTTAATGTTAATCGAAAAAAAAAAATAACAGAAACGGTCTTATAACTTGCTTCCTTTTAAGTAGTCGCCCTCCGTGGTGTAATGGTTACCATGCTAACTTCATATACCCAAGGTCGCGGGTTCAAACCCGGCGGAGGACGATGGATTTTTTCGGGTGTAAAAATCCTTAGGATGGCTTCCTTCGAAAGGGAAGTAAAGCCGTGGGTCCCGTGTCGTAGATTTACGGCACGTAAAAGAACCTCAAGTCTGATAGAGAGGCCTCTGAGCGAAATTAAGCGGTCTTTTACGCCCAATTTAGAATGGGACGCTGAGAACCGCAGCAGTTAAAGAGCGTGCATAAATAATACGCCATTTCCATTTTTTTCCTTTTAAGTAGAAGGCAAATAAAGGAGTACCATAGGCTAAATCGATATTCAAATCTTTTAAAAGGTGCTCATTATGTGATTGAAGCACCTTTATTTATATGGGCTGGAGTTGACAAATTCCCGTATGAGAAAAGTATAAGTATTTTAAACCTGAAACAAATATGTGTACAAGATAAATTGTGTGTTTTAACGAGATCTACATTTTTGCTGAGAAAGTTTTTGCCTATCTCTTACGGTTTACCAGTTAGCAAAAAATCCGCAAATCTCATCCGGAATAAAGATGTCTTCAGAGGCTATTGCCAGAAATTTTAAGACATACATTTTATTTGTCATATAAATATTTTAAATATAAGAGATTTTAATCAAAATCGTTAAGTCATTTTTGAGAAAATAAAAATTTTCGATTTTTTTTTCCTTTTAAGGGGAAGTTGCGGGAAGAGGGATTTTCTTGAAAATCTTCGTGTCGCGTCCTTGGAAGATACCGAAGTTAAATGCCAAGTTTGGTATTTAACGGTCTCTTCGTTTTTGAGCTATGCTGCCCATAGACACACACACTGATTGACAAACAGTCTGTCAAGGACATTTTCCTAAAAATGTCTATTTTGGATTCACGGGGTTTCAAAACATGTATTCTCAGTGAAATCTCGGTGTCTAATTTTGGGTGCAATATAATAATACCTTCCCTATACACACTGTATGCATAGTAACTGGAGTGAAGGTGAAACTATTGGGATCCCAATCCATATTTTTAGTTATAGCTAAAGTTTTACAAATAAAATGTTATGAACATAATATAAATGAAGAATTAGATCATTTACAACAAGTGATGGCTGCAAATGGATACTCTAATACGCTAGTTAGACACATACCAACAAAGAAAAATAACAATATGAGAAACGAAACAGACAAAAACAAATCCATTGCTTGGCTGCCCTACATAGCAGACACCACCGACAAGATAGCCAGAATTTTACGCAAACACAATATTGATACCAGATACAAGTCCTCCAAGAAACTGAAATCTCTTCTACGTCCAATTAAAGACACTCGTGACCCCCTGTCCAACCCGGGAGTTTACAAGATAGACTGTGAATGTGGAGCATCATATGTTGGACAAACAGGCAGATCGGTGACAACCAGGTGACAAGAGCACATTAGAAGCTTAAAACTGCACCAACCAGAGAAATCAGCACTTGCAGAGCACGCCATAGCCACAGGACACCACATAGACTGCGACCAGATACAGCTACTGGCACATTCTGACTGATGGTACGGGAAAGCATAGAAATTTACAAACAACAACACACCTTAAACCGAGACAGCGGCAAACATCTCAGCTCAATCTGGCAGACCCTAATTAGGAATGCGGGGATTGGCAGACCACCAGCCAATAGGCGCGAGAGGGGCCGGCCTTTGCCCCCTCCCGCCACAGTATAAAGAGCGCCCGGCCGCGCTGTCGGAACCCGGAGAAGTCGGCACCTCAAACTTCCAAGTTCAACATCCAAGGTAGACGCGAAAGGCTTAGGCTCGAAAACGTCCCAGGATACGACGACTGGCTCAACAGAGTCAACCAGCACTAACTCCATCCTTCACCCTAGAATTCCTTCATTCCTCTCCCCGAATACTCCGCGGTGGCAGTCTGGGCCTTGGTCAAGTCTGTCTCCCGGTCCTCATTTGACCCCTCTGACTGCACCCTGCAGTCAGTTAAATTATTGCCTTGAATCCGCGGGTGCAATCATGCGGTACCGCCTCTCCTTTCTTCCCTCTAATACCGGTGGAGGGGTTTTTTAGTCGGTATGCCCACATGGGAGACCCCGACACTCCGGGCTTGCCCGGGTTAGTCCATAAGGTGGATTTTTCCCCTCCACTCGAAATTAAAAAAAAAAAAGAAAAAAAATGTCGGAACACAGTTCACCTGGCACTGTCGTGATGAGAGCACACGCCCTGAGGAAGCCCCACATAGTGAGGCGAAACGTCGGCAACATTTCAAGCCAAGACGCGGCCTTCCCGGAAGACCAAGATATCATAAATATATTTAGATAGGCAGAGTCAGACTGAAAAATTCAATGCCATAGGCGGCAATGATACCAATACAGCTCCTGTCCTACACATGGCCTATATGAAAAAACAATTAAATAAAAAAATACAATTAATTTAATGTTGATTTCTCAAACGATTTTAGTGCTCCAAACTTCGAACCAACAAAACTACCAAATCTGATGAAGATGGTTTATTTTGATATGTTTTACAAATTTTACAAATATATTGTTTTAAGAACTGCTTATTGTTAGTTGTTATTTTTATGATATAAGCATTGGATTTTATTAACATTCCCTGTTATGGCCTTAAACTCCTTAAAGTTTAATTTGTAATTAGTTAAATAGTATTTTAATTATTACATACTTTAGGATTATATTACATAATTATTCTTCGACATATATCTACTCCCTAAAACATAAGTTATAGGCCTTTAAATATCCGCCAGAGTGTATTTGTCAAACACATAATTTAAGAGAAGGACAATTTTAACTTTAATAAGGTTTATGGGTTCTACCTAATGTGTAGCACTAGAATCCTCCTGGGTCTCTAAATCACACTTAAAGTATGCCTTCCCGATCTTTTTCTCACATTTATATCGGGATAAAAAATAATATTTTTTTTGCGATTTGCGGGGTATCATCGACGCTAAAAGCTGATTGAGGATTTTACTGCAGCAAAACCCGACCGGCCGTAGGTCCGGTTTTCATCAGTTATTTCGCAGCAATTAAATTATGTTACAATGTTAATGAAATGACGATGTATAAGATGAAACAAAATGGCACTTTTGAAGCCGAGTTTATACCGTAGTGACCAGAACATTCATGATGATTGTGGATAGAGGAAATAGCTCTGAAAATACGGGAGACCAAATTCCACGAATGATTTCAATTATGATAGTAGCGTGGTGATTAGTGGGCCAAATGAGATTTAGTTTAGTTTCTTACCAAAGAAAACACTATCGCAGATATGTCAGAAGGTGACTCTTGCGAGGCAAAACAAAATGTCAGCTTTCAAACGTGGGAAATATCATTTCATAGCTCCACGCGTACTACTAACTTGCATCAACAAAATGTATTGGCTAAGGATTCATTTTCAAAATTGCGATTATTTACATCACATTTAATGACAATGTTTGACTCCATAAACATCTCTAAAATTAATTTAAAATCATTAAATCAACAATAATTTGTTTTACACATATATACGATAAATATGATTACAGAGCCTTGGGAGCAGAAATTGACGAATTTGTCCAAAGTAAAATATATCGAAGTAAAACAAAAATAAAACACAATGCTATAGATTAGATGCAAATGAGGCCTTGCGTTTATAAACCAATCATTACGTCGCAAAACAGCATGCCCCAATGCTTCACACGTGTATGAGATACTGCGCCTTCTTCTCTGCTCTATCGCTATCTGTTTTGTTCTTGCTGCTCTATCGCGTCCTTACAACGTTACGGTTATACATGGCAGTTGCTCTCAATACGTAATCGGAAATGTATCCGAAATTCACAGAACTATGGCGTCACGCTTATCAATAACGAGTCGCAAATAATAGCCGCGTTTGGTGGCAGGTATGTTCGGTTTTCCACGAACAATGCGAAAGTAAGGGCAGTAATGGTTTTATTATTAGTGCATTTCAGGGAGTGTAGTAACCATTGATCTCACACGCATATTCAATCAATTGGAGAATACAATGTTGAAGTTTCTGCAAGAGCACAGCATATTTTCCTGCAAAATGCCAAATTGTTAGAGAATAATTTTCTTTAAGAGACATTCTGTGTTCAAATTCGATACATGAAAGCACAGTTTTCAGCAATTTCAGCCTAAGAACAAAACTGGAAATGAAGAAATACCTCATGGCTTAAATTGCGAAGTCATTTTTTCACATATGTGTTTCCAACACATTGAGATGCCACCCTATTTTTACTCTCCAAAATATTTGCGTATTAAATCTATCACTTTATCTACTTGACACTTAGATCATTTCGATGTATTTTGAATTCCTTAATCGTATGTGCTAAACAAAAGCCGCCTAAGCGGAACAAACAAAACGATACCATAAATGTCTGATTGTGTTAAGAAGCGTTTCTAGAGGGTGGTTTAATGAGTATGTGCGTTTCAAAGCAGATAATGTTGCTAATGCAAGTTAGTTTTACCATCGTATACTGCTATTCTTCACATGTCGTCAAAACAAATTTGGAACTACTTCATAGGTCTCTTTGATTTTGTACGATTTCAGTTAGTCGTTCTATGTATTTTGGCTAAAATGGAAAAATTGCAGTATCGCAGCGATTGGATTTTTACTTTTGGGGGGGACAAAAGCGATATAAAAGCGAAATTGGATAATGTTTTTGAGATCTTTTGCCTCTAAATAGCAGCTAATGTATTGATTCAAAGACTAAAAACGGGCTTGAGCATATGCTTTTTGATGAGGAAGATACGGTGATCGAGGAAATCATTGAAAAATATAATTCTCGCTGACCGTCGAACTATAGCCTCGACAATTAAAATTTTGCATGATAAGTTGGGCACGAGAAAGTTATCGGCCCGATAGTTACCGGGAACCTCACCATGGAGTTGACACCATCGGTAGATCTGAGTTCATCATTATTAGAAACCAGCAACAATAAAAACAATGGATTGATTCTGTACCAAAGAAGGTAAAGACAGTCCCATCGGCAGAAAAGTGAAGGCAATGATTCTTTGGGATGCCAAATGTCTCATACTCATTTACTTATAAGAAAAAACAGCATCGCTAACTATATAGTGAGTTATTGGCCCAATTCAATAACAAATTGAAGGAGACATAGCTCCAGTTGGCTGTGCTGTTTCACCACAACACAGCAACACATACTGCATGAATTGCGTGACGAATTGCTGCCGTCAGCCCCATATTCACCGAACCCAACCATTTCTTGCAGCAACAACGTTTATATAAAATGACTTGGTCATCTCCAACACAACGGCGTATTTTACAGGCTCAATAATTCATATCTTTTGGAAAATGGCAGGAACGTTTCGAGATGGGTGTATCCCTAAATGGGGACTATGATGAGAAATAAATACTTTTTGTTTGAAGATAATGGCATCTTCATTCCTAGCAGTACTTATTGAGCGTCCTCGCAGCATTAGAATCTGCAATGAGCTACGCTACAGTCAGCGCTTGCCAGCTAACTACGGCCAATTAAACTGCGGTGAACCGATGCACCGATGTTTAGAGTTTACCCTGATCGAATTCCGACCCATAAGGATTTGCTTAACAAGAAGGGTGCATACGGCCACCAGCATTTTGGCACGCATTATTCGCAAAATTAGTCAACAAGTGGTGCCGAACTAAGTAGTGCCAATAAAGTTGCACTATTTTGGGACCCGCCTCTTTAAGTCCTCTAGCCTTTTGAATGCTAACAAAATTTCTATTTACTGTGTAAAGTGGAATAAACAAGACACGCACCGATAGATGCAAGCCAAACAACAATACCTACACAAAGGGAGTTTTTCCGCCTTCCAATACCGAAATCCATAAGGAATAAAAACTATTAAATGTATTTATACTGCTCCCGAAGGAGGAAAAAAGCCACCCGTCTAAGGACGGCAAAATTCAATGACAGGCGAAGGCAGTGCTCTACGTTTATTAAAAAGGCTGTCTTTTTCATTGTCTTCTGCAAAGAAATATGGGCTAATCATTAAATGTGAAGTGACGCTACTCCAAACAAGTACCTTTTAAATTATGAAGACCTGGTTGAATTATAGTCTGAGGAATCACCATATGGAAAATGTATCTTCATGCAAGATGGCGCTCTACTCCACACCTCACCTCTAAAAAACAATTAATTACGCTGATTTACGGCGATCCTACGCTCGGCTACTTTATCTTCATTCGGTACGTTTCGCGTAACTTTGAAGGCACAACAGAGCAACAAAATTGAGCCACCAACTATGTTATACATTCTGAGATATATATAGTGGCTTCAAGGCTAAGGTTTCATTCTATCTGTAGTTTCCAGAGTTCACGCATACATGCGTGTTTCACCTAACAATTCAGCTGTGCCGCAGTAAATTAGATAACTATTCGCTATGATGGTTGTGGGCCCAAAGAAGCAAGTATTAATGACCTCTCAAACTCTTACTATAGGCACTTATAGTGCTTGTTGGCATGGCAATTAATAAATAAATTGTAAATTTAACATACACTGCCAAATATGTGTTCAGAACGACTAACTTACATATCAATACTTCAAAAAGCATATAAAGTTGCCTAAGTATACCTGACGGAAAACATACAAGTAAGACCTGTTATGTATAAAATCAGTTCTATATTTTCAGAATTTTTGTGATACTATTTTATCACAGTCTCAAAAGTCTGGATGGCCTTGGTCATTAAAATGATAAATTGATGATTATCCTTAAACGCAGTTTTCTAGACCGGTCTTGTGTTCCAGGCACGCACGTACACACTCCTCGAAGCCCGGCTAGAGGCAAAGTATGCTAGCCAATATGTCACTGGAGGAAGGCCAAGTGTTGCGCTTCCTGCCACTTCATTTCAACACTTCCTCAGCCATCATGGCCGCTTATTTTTAATTTCTAGCTGCAAGCAGATTCCTGGGAGTCCTGATTACTCTTCTGCTCTCTAAGCTGTTTAGAGATACCTTACTGTTTATATAAATTTCTACGTTTAAGGAACACCTGCACTTTTTTCTGACACTGTTGAATCTCCATGGTAACACACGACTATGATATATCTTTTAAATGTTTGCTCTTTTACATTAGGTAATTTTGCCTTAGAGAAAACTGTTTTTTCTTTTGGTTACATTAACTTAATTTACACTCGTGACACGTTGGTACAGACTAAAGTGGATTAAAAGGATGAGAAAATTCCTGGTCCTGAATATTGTAAGTTAATTAGAAATGAGCTAAGTAATTGGAAAGACACTGCCACACAAGAGAACAGTAAACAGGCAGCAGAGGCCGTTCTGCCAATATAGGCCGAGTCGGCTTGTGTCAAGTTTACTTGCTAGTCACATTGTATGGTAATTACTGAAAGAGGACAGAGCGGCTTCTTGCTTGGTCTCACTCAATTTGAGCAGTTTATTCCTTGCAGGAAGTGATAGTGCTGTGCTATAAAGCGAGAGACGATGTGCCCTCAAAAGTCCTATAGTGTTCGTAAACTTAGTTTGATAAAACAGTATATATCCTGGTTTCATGCATGAGAATGTGGTGCAACTTGAGCAAATTTATTGAAGCACTATTTTATTGCTCTATTTTTCAACTGAAAACTACAATATAAAACTCCGGAATAATAATGCGCATGATTAGTAGAAATACTACAATGCAATTTGATTTTCCCTTCTTGGCTAAAAATAATATCTACTTTAATTCTTTATGCTTTCAATGCCAATTTGATTTAAGGTTAAACAGATGTGTAGCGATTATACAGCAATATTGTTACTTAGTGATCTTTTTTTTTTTTTTTTTTGTTCTGCCAAGCATACAATGAACTTTATTGAGGACATTTTTCTCTCTGGTAAATTACAAACAAGAAGAGGGTTGCTTTTAAGTTTATATTTTTAAAAGGTTACTTGACAATGAGCTTTTAAAACAGCTTAAGGTTTCAAGTTTAATTATCAGATGAATGTAAATTACACTAAACTAATAAAGGACAAACAGGATATAATAGATAATGGGATATGGTACTAATGATATTTGCAATTTTTGGAGGAAGAATATCAAATTGAATAATTTTAACTCCGTATTTTAGATTTAGGTTTTTTCGTTTATTATCCTTTATTTAAAACATTATTAATTATTATTATTATTATGTTTATTATTACCATTATTATTACTATTACTATTATTATTACTATTTATATATGGAGGAATTGTTATTCATAACGCTACTTTATTAATTTATAGTTATTTCTTCTGCTTTTGGATGCAATATGGCCACACTGCATTTGAACGCTTCAATCACAGCAGGAGGCAAAAGAAAATCGCATGTATTCCATTCACATGACTTTGGTTTTTAGAATAAAAACCCGCCAAGAAATCTGTGACATATATAGCAAAATGTAATACTATAAAACATGCAGATGTTAAAGGCATAACATATTATAAATTTCCTACAAAGCGATTAACATAAATCCGTACATATATATAATAATAACAGAAAGTGGCTTAATCCTCCATTACTTAGTACGTAAAGGGAAATAAAGGAATACTAGGCTAACGCGAGTCAAACCATTTAAGAGCTAATCTCTATGTGATGTGATTGAAATTCCGTGGTCAGGAGCAAAAAAAAAAAAAAAAAAAAAAAAAGCGATAAACAAACGAGGGCTTTCCGTTTGAAAAATTAATGCATCTGAAAATTTAAGTCAGCAATATGGAATATCTCGAAAATTATTAAACCCACAAAATATGTCTTTGGCATAAATTGTGTGCTTTAATGAGTACTACAATCTTTGTTCAGTAAAATTTTATCAATGTTATGATTTACCAGTTACTAAAAATTCAATTTCATTTATCATTAGAATATCTTAAGCATTTGGCATTTTAATTAAAATAGTTAAAAGCCATTATTGAAAAACTTACATTTTCCAAAACTGATGTATAAAACAGTGGTTTCTGTGGGAATATTTACTTGAAAATCTTTGCGTTATATCCTTGGAAGATGTTAACAATCCAGCTATGTTGTTTTTCAATTTTTGAGTCATGCTGCTCATCAATAAATACATGGGCTTCCAACATTTAGTTTCTACTGCATAGGTAGAGAAGGTTTCGCACTCTACCCAAAACATCGATACACACATTCCACATACTTTAGGATCCCCTGTAACCAAATAAAGCAGTTTTACTTTCTCTACACGTACTATGTACCTAGTGTATACAGAAGGTATTGCATTCCACCCAAAAATGCTATGCCAATATTTTACCTAAAATACATATTTTGGGTCCCCCAAATTCCAAAAAAAGCATTTTTACAAAAAGGTCCGTGTGTGCCTGTGGACAGTATAGCTCAAAAACGAAAATACCGTTGAATACCAAACTTCGTATTTAAGTTTGGTATCTTCCAAGGATGCGACACGAAGATTTTCAAGAAAATTGCCCATCCCCAACTACCCTTTACATGGAGCTTTTTTCGAAAATGTTGTTTTGCTCAAAATTGGCTCTAACGATTTTTACTAAAAGATCCTAGATTAAAGATATTTACGAAAGAAATAAAAGTATATCTTGAATTTTGTGAGAACAGCCTCTGGATGAATTTTGCGGAATTTTGCATAACTGTTAAACCGTAAGTGATGGACAAAAACTTACCACACAGAAAATGTAGAGTAGGTTAAAACACACAATTTATCTTATATACATTTTTTTTCGTGTAGTTAATAGTTTTTGAGATATTCCTTGTTATTGGTTTCAGCTTTGAAAAACTTATACTTTTCACATACGGGAATTTGTCAACTCCTATCCATACAAACAAAGGAACTTCAGTCACATAGCAACCCTTTTAACTATCACTTAAACCAATGGCACTCCTTTATTTCGCTTCTAGTTACAAGGAAGCAAGTAATAAGAGTATTTTTGCTAATTTGTTATCGATTAGCATGACTTAAATAGAAGAATAGGCTTTTTAATAATATTTCTTGCAGAGATTTAGAGAAAGTCATGTGAATGGAACATATCAGATATTTATATAAAGGGCCGTGTGTGTATGTGCTAATATCTGTGAACTCGATAACTCAAAAATGAAAAGTATGTAAATACCAAGTTTGGTATCTTCCAAGGATGCGACAGAATAATTTCAGGAAAATCTCCCCACCCGAAACTATCCTTTACATAGACAAATTTTGATAAGTTTGATTATCTCAAAAATGGCTGATTTGATTTTGATTAAAATACCGTATATCAAAGATATTTACTTGACAATTTGTATATATCTTGAATTTTCTGGGAAAAGTCTCTGAAGACCTCTTCATTCTGAATGACTTTTGCATAACTGGTAAGCCGTAAGAGATAGGCAAAACCTCGCTGCGCAAAACATATAGATCCTGTAAAAACATACAATTTCTGTCAAACATTTTTTCGTGAACTTGACCATTTTCGAGATATTGATTGTAATTGGTTTCAGTTTTAAAATATGTTTCTTCTCTGGGAATTCGTGAACTCCTGGTCAAGCAAAGAAACGAATTTTAATTACATAGTGACCAACTTTTAAACATTTTAATTATCACTTTTGCCTAGTGTACCTCCTTATTTCCTTTCTACTTCAAGGAAACAAATAATATATTTTGAAATTCTTATACTATGATGACTCAAACTTAGTTTAAAAAATTAACAAAGGAATTGCATTAAGACTTCTTATTTAACTAATTTAGAATCGAGGCCGAAAAGTGTAGAGATATCAATAGCTACACAGGAGGAGAGAGAAGTTTTGAGAGTGAATGAGCGCAGAGTGAACATGAAGCTTATGTTTAAAAAATATTACAATAGGTTAACGTCTACAAAAAAGTGGCTTAATCCCTTGGATCTCCTTCAAGTAGCGAAACTCTAACCCCACCCGGTCAGAATTAGTTCTATATAAAACTGGATAGAGACACTATCCAGAAATACAAAGAAAGACATTGATTTTATAATCCATGCGAAATGAAGGGCTAGTTCGGATATAGCCTCTAATTAAGGAGTTTCGCTGGATTAGTAAAAAGGAAATGCCAGACAAGTAGGATATAATCCTGCCTTTTAGAAGGGAAAGTAAAGAATTATTTGCGTGCCGTTAAACAGAATGGCAATTTTATTTATAAGAATGCTCTCATCAGAGACAAGAAGGCGGAAGACAAGTTGCTCGAGGTCTGCTTTTGTAAAACTTTCGTGCTAACCTTTTTAAAGCGCGTTATCATTTAATAAAACACTTGAGCACTTAAACTGTTTTATTAAATGTTCAAATTAACATATTAAATTTTAAAAAGCTTATCTAGTAACGTTTATTCAATATTGAAACTTATTATCAAACAAAAAGCTTTTTGGCATCCTATTTGGCTTAGTATATGCACATTCCAAATATATAACTGGAAAATCTCTCAGAATATGAAATGCTTAACGATTACAATACCATTACTTTTTGCTTCAAGGCAATAAAATGAAAAAGGGTGCTAAAACCTTACTTTTATCTGTGAAGATGTAGTTCATTTAATGCTTCTCTTTGTTTTTATTTATTTTATTACCTGCGCAATTAGGTACATCGCAGTTGAGACAGAAAACGCAATTGAACATGAAATTGGCTATATCCTGAAATATTCCAATAGAAATAGTACATAAAAATAAGCAAAGATATGAGTCAGAGAGCTAATTGTCCAGGCGTAACTCGAAATGCTAGCGTTGCGTCAGCCTTCGCCGTAGAGGTTCAGCAAGAAGATAAATGTGGCGGAGAAGAGAAATTGCGGTGGCGCAAGCTTCATGTAGCAGACGTGGAGTACACGTAGCGAGCGCTGGTCATGAGGAGTAGAAATCGTTCTGTGCGCGTTGTATCTGGATGATCTGAGACGGAGCGGCAGAACCCCATACGCCACAACTATTATTATTATTATTATTATTATTATTATTATTATTATTATTATTACTACTACTTTGGAAATAAAATGTTCACAACTGTATTATGTCTGAGAAGAGTGTTCCATATATGGCAACTAAATCAAGAGCCACAATAATGATATTAGATTACAAGTAAATCCAAGTTTCCTGAACAAATAGAAAAGAAAAAAGGCATAGTGAAAGGCCCATATGCATACTGTGTACGTGGTTGTGTGCATGTTAAGTAATGTAACTGTAAAGAGAAAATTCAGATGAATATATCCATGGATAAGTCATTTTAACAATATTTATATCCGATTAAGTTAATCATAACTTACGTCACGATAATTAAAGTTCAATTGTTTAAGATTAATAAAAACTCTCACTTTTCATTAAATGATTTCTGCGGAGATGTTCATGAAATTACCTAACAATTTTCAAACTATTTTTCATTTACTTAAAAATACCTGTAAATATTTATTAAAGTATTCCTCTTTTTCTTTCTCCAAATAATTGCATGAAAATAATATGTATCACTAGAATTATCCTTGAGTTGGTAAAATCTTGTAAATTACTTGTCAAGAGCATCATATGATACGGTATACGAAAGCTGTTTCAATTTTTCGAAAATCCAAAGCAACTAGCTCAAAAAGAAAGAGTTACATTGTTCCATGGAATTACAATATTAGTTTATAATGCTTCATGTACAGTACTAATATATGGGCATGATGTAAGCTTTACAGTCATATACAGCTTTCAAGTGTAAATTCATGGTTTCAGAACATATAAATGCTTTTCTATATCTACCTTCTTTTCGTAAGCTCTTGCGAATGTTTTTCATCCAGTTCACAATGGAAGTTGCGATTAATTTAACTTTGGAAATCCAAGCCCTATCTACTTAAACTTCTTACACCATATGCGAATAAAATTGCCTTAGAAGTTTAATAGCAGGGACAAGAGGCAGCGTCCGTAAATGCCAGCAGCACTTTGTCCCCATTAGAGTTGAGAAGTTTCAGTCTTCTGTTCACGAAATTTGCTGCTGTCTCTTGGTTTGTTTCGGGAAGTTTTCTGGTGGCACTCGAATGGTAAAGTTGGGAATAAAGCTTCAAAGATCATCTGCTGTCACATGCACAAAATTCGTCAAGAATGCCAGCACTCCTGTTTCTGTGCGAAATTTCCTCATTAGTGCATAAAAATTAATATTCTAGAAACCCGTTCCAAGAAACTGTTCCCTGTTTCAGTAATTCCTTTTAAGAGTTTTTTGGCTGGTATTCCGAAAGGTGAAGAAATGTGCGCTGGCATTGTCTTAATAAAATTAAATTGCTAGAAGGTGCACTGTATTGAGATAAGTAGCAGCATTTAGATTTAATTCATACAAAGAGCTCCATAAAATGATTTCATAACGAACAATATGAAGTAAACATCAAAATAGTAGCTATAGTTCAAGTAACATTTTTGCTGGTTGCCAAATATGTCATAGCTACCTACCACCTGCTTATTATTTGTTTTGTTTCATTCATATAGCCCCCTTTAATATCCAAGGTAATATGCACTAGAAACAGCTTGTCTGTAGGTTCTTTACGTTCGATTTAATCGTTTTAGTACCTCAAACACACACATTCACTCATTCACTCTCACATACATATTTCCAGACTCTGTGGGGATAGGGAATAATTCTGTTTAAAGAAAAATGCCACGTCTTAGCCGGGAATCGAACCCGAGACCTCGCTAAGCACCCGACTACGGAGGCAGTCAACCATCTGCTTAGTTTTCTCAAAGGCAAAATACGTTAAATCTATTCATAATTATTCCTTAAGGAGTAGCAATAGTATTTTTTTCATGACATTTAAATATAATGAAACTCAAAATAGTTTCCAAGTAGTGCCTTTGATCTATTTAATAGCATATCTATCAAAACTAAGAAACTTGCATGTAATAAATTTAAGAGAGATTCAGACGATATTGAAAAAAAAATCCTCATTATAAAGTCCAGAAATTTTATAAGATTAAAGTTTTGTAATATTTAAATTTGACATTGCTATACATTTTAGCAAAATCCATATATTTCAACCATCCAAAGTTAATGTGCCCGTTGGATTTCCATGCTAATGCCTTGTCTCCATTTTACCTTCACTCCTTTTCTCCATGATAAATTTAATTCATTCTTCAGTTTAAATGTTATTTTTATGATATTTCCAGATATTACACAAAAATACATGTTCCGTCTCCTAAAAGCTTACAAAAAACACTGTATATCATTTACACATGTTTTTACTAGTACTAACTCGGTTATTTCTAAAGATATTAACTATTATTTTAAAGTGGTGTTGGTAGTAGTAATATTTTATTTATTGTGATATTTTAGCTTCGGAATGTTCAGGTCTTTTTAGTTTAAAATAACTGAGTCAGGTGTGACCGCGGTAACGTGTACCACTATCATTCGGGAGGTGCAAAGTTCGATCTCCAATGAACCGCCCATTGGTTTTTCGTGGTTTCTCAGTGGTCGATAGGCGAATATTGGGGTGGTTTCTCATATAATAGCTTTTTGTTCTTTCTATCATTTCCCTTTCATTCCATTTCCTACTCATCTTCTAGGTTTGCATCTATGTTAGTGGTGTATGACAGTGGCAAACAGATGGGCCGGATGCTTGATCAAAGGAAAGAATACTCCCCATGAACACTAGAGGACTGCCTGGTCAATGTATCAGTGATCGCTCTCTCTGGACACATATAGCAGTGGAACAGGTCTTCGTCTTGAAATGTTAACGACTTCCGCGCGACATGTGGTCTGTCACCCTTTGTGGCTCCTGCACTTCTTTCCTTCCTCCAGGGGGTGGTTAAACGCTATACAGCGTGATTCAAAAATATTTTTACAAATATTGGTGACTGGTTCCTTACATCAATACAAGAAAAAAAGTACATACAAGTTATAAATATTTTTTTCGATTTATTGAGATTCAAAATGATATTAATCGAAACATTTTAAAGTGACACATATTATTTTTGACATTGTGGGCTTATTAGGTGTTCAACGCAAACACTACCTATAGCAAACGCTCAAACTGTCTTCCTTTGTAGTCCAGACACGCCTGCACTTGTCGAAGCAGTGACTATCAAATACTCCATGTCATCGTCATATGGTTTTGTAGGCTTTCATGACTCGTAAATTAAGAGTTTCTTCATCCAGAATGTCTGCTGCATAATCTAATTGGTTAAGGTGTCCCAAAGATAAAAATTCAAAGGAGTGAGGTCGGGGAAACATGCAGGCCATGGGACTACTCCTCTATCAATCTGTTATGATAGATACCAACTAGTGCATGCCCAACAACGACATTAAAATGTGCTGGAGGCCCATCGGGCAAAAACCACATCATAATTCTTATTTGAAAGGGCACATCTTCTAGTAAATCTGGAAGTGTTCTGAATAAAGGTCAGTAGACAGCACCTATAAAGCATGCTGGGAGAATGTATTGCCCAACTAACAATTGAATATATAAAAGTTAGTAGCTATGGCAACGCAAGGCCAACTCCATATGGTACAATGAGTCAAAGCCTTCTATGAATAAATGTATAGATAAATGAAGTCATTGGGACGGACTAACCCGTTGAACGTAAACTTTCATAAATAAATTGATAACGTAAAATCTAAGGGTTTTAGAGCATATGTTTATGTCAACTTATGTTCTTGTTTTGATGTAAGGAATCCGTTTCCAAATGTTGTAAAAGCATTTTTGTTGCAAAAGTATTTAGATCTATGTAAGTCGCAGGTGAAACGTTTTCTTCTCCGATGCCTAACATATACCTGTATAGTTTAAAATAATATAATTTGAATAAATTATTCAAAACTATTATTTTGCAGAAACACAATTTCAAATATGATTTACAGATTTACGCTGCTTTAGTTTACCAGCAGTGCAGTACTTTGTAAACCTTGTATATGCTAATTCTTCATTTAGATAATACTTTTTGCAGTTTCATTATTCCAATTCATCATAGACAATCTATATTAACAATACTGTTCATGGCAATAAAAGTCTCCTTTGTATGATACATTTCAAATCTGGGAGTATTCACCATTAACTCAATCACTGAAACTAAAACTTTAAAAATATGATCATTTTTCCTCTAAGGGTTTTTGACATAACGAATTCTATAACAATATTTCGTTATCCTAGGGTTATGTTATGCTTCTGAAATTGTACTGCATCAACCAATTGCAAGTAGACCTCATTAAACTCTTCGAATGTGCGCCAACGCTTGCGGCTGTTGTCAAAATTAGTTAACCAATAACTTGTTAGGAGTTCATAACATCTATATCAGGATGCATCCATTATTGCCATATCCTATGTGCATTAATTCTAGAATTTTCATAAAAATATGAAAATTGTAATACAATAAACCTAGAATCATTTTTCCTACAGAAGACAATGATTAAATTTGATCTCGTACATAATTTTACTATCTAAGCTACAACACAGGTGTTTATGCAAAATTTCCTCTATTTAATGATAATTTAATGCCATAAATGTCATTATAATTAATAAATAAACCCACCGTAGTTGAGATTAGTGAAAAACTTTCACCTCAACGAACGAAATTAACTGGTTTTGTTTCATTTTTTATCTTATATTCATCAAATTTCACAAGAGAATACGTTTGTACAGAAGTAACTATGTTTTTTTCATACAAAGGATAGTCAAGCTTTCTTTGTTGTAATAATAATGGGTAAGCTTTATGATGATTATGTGCATACTTAATCTACCTTTCGAAAAATGTTACTCTTTAGTATAAAATATCATAATAAAGAATTGTTACAAATATTTTGGCAAAGCACTGATAATGATATCCAATTACAATATGTTAAGCGAAAAGTTAATATATTATAATAAATATTATTATAAGTATTATATCATAAAATGAGCAAAATTTTTAGCAAAGTGTTTAGAGCATGCGATCGGGTCATCATATGTTCAGATCTATGTTCAGGCGTTGGACCTTTTACAAGGTTGCTCAGTCCTGGGTAAATGTCCGATTGTAAAATGCATCACCACTCTTGAAGTAAAATGAATATATTAGATGATACAGGAAGTACATGCATTTTGTACCTCAAGTTATCTATCTTGCATCATCTCACTACAGATAAAAACAGATAAATTGTACAGGAAACTGATTAAACAATTAAGGTTAGTTTGCATAAAGATATTCTTCAGATGATGTAGAAGAGGAATATGTGATAGACACTCTGCCCGTCACTCTTTGACATATTTATCAGTGATGCTACAGATAATCATCAGATTCGATATCGTAATTAAAGCAAAATTTAACAAGCTCAGATCTGTATTACAGTTTTTTTCATAATATGCGACTATTTTCCCACAAGTAATTTCAATATTTCAGTTCTTAAATTTACAGGGCTATTCATAAGCGTACGGTAAATGTTTTAGTCACGACAAAAACAGGAAAAAACTTAGTTCTTACCAGCTATCCACTTGCATGATGTATAACAGGTATAGGCATTCTTGAGCCCAAGCGTCACCATGTGCTAAACGACTTCGCACCATCACTTCTGATTTGCTGTGTGCACAGACAAGTAAGCGTTCCATCTAATGGAGAATGTTTGTCATTTGTTTTTTCTCTTTGTCTTTCCACAAACCAATTACATTATTTACTATCTGGCGTGTTTTTCATGGTCTTAATTGCGCGGCGAAATGAACGCCTGTCAGTATAGAAACGTTTTTCTTTCACACCTCAATATAGGACGCACTCTCTCCTAGGTAGTATGAGGTCATGGGCTTTACAGAGAGCATTCACATTTAGATCAGATGCAACATTCGTTATAGCGAGGTCCCACCCGATTACGACTTTCAACCCACCCTCTCAGGAAAAATAAACATGTATGTTTGTGTGAGCCACACATGTTTAGAGGTACCTACCAAGTAACATGAAAACATGCCACTCTAATTAAGTAAAAGTATAAGTCCGCAAATGGCGCAAATATTGATGTAATGTTGTTCATTACACTGATTTTAATTACCAATATAAATATCTGCACGTATATCCCTAACTGTCTGCATAAACCAAACCAAATTAATATCTGGATAAACCAAATTAATTTCCTCCAACTGGTGGCTACCATAAGCATTACTAAGCATTAAAAGTATATAAACACTGTTGCAATTATAAACAATACAAATATATGTTAAAGTCACTACGCTATAAAACACAGACTGATCATTATATATAAATGATCATTATTAAAATGCTCAAATTTATAGGTACATAAGAGTAAAATAGTTTACGGGTCATCAAGTAATTTTTGATATAACCAGCTACAATTAAATAGCACAGAAACTACTGTTTTAATAAATGCATTCTTTAATCTATATTCACTGCTAAATTACATTAAAAAGCATGGGATAGTGCGCGTGTCTGTAATTAGTGAGCCAATAATGACAATAATGAAGCAAAACTATATTTATTTCTTATAAAGCCTAAATACTATGACATTTTTGTTTGCTGCAAATTTATAAGCGATATTATGTTTATTTCTTCATCTTCATAAGAAGTATGGTATAGCTTTACTTTCAAAATGTATGAGTAATAATAACAATAGTAATAATAGAACACCTTTGTTTTGTTATTTAATGCACATCTTGAATTTTAAAATGGTAATTTACAGTTTTTTAAAACTAAGAATTTATTACGCCACTGCTTTAATAGCTATAAATCACCGTCCTCTCTCTAGCAAGTGTCATGCTCGCCCCCATGCCTACTGTATAAAACAAAGCGCCTGCATCTCCGGCAACTTCTCTGACACTCGTGTTCTCTTGCAGTCTAACGTTAAAAGTACACGGATTTATGGCTAGTTTATTGGCGGTCCGGAGACTCAATATATATCGGAAAATCTGAATCGAAAATGATTGCTGTTTATCCCGATACGATAGAACTGTTTTGCCGCTCTATACCGCTTTAATTATATTCGTCCAATTGCTTTTCTCATAGTGAAGCTCATTTTGATGCCTCAAAACCTGGTAATTAATAACCATAACATTGCGCACAACTGGAAATGAAAACCCACTTTACGTTAGCAACTAAATTTCGGTATTGAAGTTCATAATCTTCCAAGATAAGATACTAAGATTAAGATCCCCAAAATTGTCAATATTTTATTTTCCTAAAAAATAAATTTAAATTGTTTAATTAAAAATGTATAAGCACCATGAATTTTCTGTGAATAGCCTATGAAGTTCTCTTCATTTGAAAGGAAGTTTATTAAATTTGTAATAACATGTCAGCCGTAAAATGCAGGCAAAAATTATTAAATCAAAACATAGATTCCTTAATAAACGATTTACTTTCGATGACTCTTTTTTAGTATCAGCCATATCCGGAATATGGCCAATTCCATTCCTGCCAATTTTACTTTCTCCAGTACGAATTTACTATATAGAGAATGTATTGCATTGCACCCAAATAATGCATACTGAATCTTCACCGGAAACACGTGTGTTGAGGGCGCCTAAATCTACAATGGTATTTTTAGAAACGAGTCCGTATACCTGTGTATAGCATACCTCAAAAACGGAAATCCAGTTAAGTACTGAACTTGTTATTTATGAAGTTCTGAATTATAAACTGGTGATCTCTAAACTCTCTGGTTGGACAATACTCTCACTGATACAAAATTAGATTAGTCTTTTCTCTGCCCCACATAATGAAGTTGTACCAAGCTAATACTCGCACATGGCCGATTAAATTAACACACTGCTAAACAAATCAATCTGTTCTGTGGGAGCATCGAGCGGGGTTGAGGGATGAAGGTGTCAATTGCCTAATCGGTTTTGCTTTTTCTTACTCGTGAGGCATGTTGTACGAGATGAAAATTGGGGTGTGAAAACAAAATTGCCACAAATCTGCTCCAAGTAAACTAAAGGGCTGTACTTCTCCCTTCCACACCAAATCGCTACAACGGAAGCCCAAAGTCCTAATAAGTAAACTAAAAGTTGATCACACCAAATGAATCCACTCTTACCGCTTACTAAACAACCAGCACCAATCTGTAACATTTGCAACGTCTAACTCACTGCTTGTCTTATCTTAACTGAATGTAAAAGTACACTACAGCAAGAGAAATATACAACATACCTACAGATTATGTCCGAAATGCTCAACAACCACCTACATTTACTCAAAGTCATACTCTTCAAGGAATTGATTGGAATCTGTAAATTAATATAATACCACCAGATTCAAAAAAAATATTTTGTGTTGTAACTTCTTGTAATTTCCTATCTAACGTCATTGTGTTATTGTAACATATTTAATTCATATTGCAACATATTGTGACCTACCATCATTATGTAACCTTTTGATGTTGCGATAAAACCCATATGTCAAAGCGACACTAAATAAATAATAATTAAAACAAAATCTTGATAAGACCCAGTCCCTGTCAAACGTTCACATTTTCAACAAAATCACAACGCCAGATGTGTTTTTATGTCTTTGAGTGTACATATCTGAACCGTGTCGCCAAGTTTTTAACTGTGTGCCTATTGCAGCGATTTAAATTTAAGATGCTAAAAATGTATGCTGTTAGGCTCTGTAACTCACGTATCTTGAGAGCAATGAAACTATAATAACTGATGACTTATTGCGCAGTAGCAAATAAAGTATATAAACATTAATTATGAGTTCCGTAAATCAGTGCTGTTTATGTTTAGCGCCCTCCCAACCTCCTCCTGCTAGTTGAAACATCTGTCTACCACATAACTATTATCCCATTTTCCTTATTAGTACCTGGCTAACAATATTGGAGCGGGTTCTGTGATTTTCAAAAGTAAGTGTGGGGGAAAATGTATGGTCTTACTATACATGTAATTTTAACCGTTGGTAAAGAATTGGATATGTCAATTAAAGGAAACTCTAAGAGAAGTTGGATTGGGCGAGCTAGCCAATCAAGAGATACAAAGACTATGGAATAAACTGAAAACTAGGATATACTTAGCGAAACAAGAAATAGCAAATAATTTAAGAGATAAGAGTACTTTAATATTACACAGGAGTATTAAGAAAGAATGGGGAAGAGAAAAATATATTGCTGTTTGTGAAAAAATGGAAAGAGAGAGGACTTGGCATGGGCAAAACTGGAACAATATTACTAAAAGGTCTAAAAGCTGATAAAGAGCTAAGCCCACTATGTGCCTCTGTGTAACAGAGTAAGGAATCCAAAATGAGGAGAGAGATAATGTGGAAAAAAACTGGGAAAAGTTGTTGTATTTAAAATATTTTGTAAACAATAGGAAAGAACTTCTGAAACAATTAGGTAATTATACAGGAAAAGCAAGAGAGAAATGAGGAAGGAAAATAGATAAAGAGGGATTCTTAATAGCATAACTGATAAGGTTGTAATTTACAAAAGAGGTAAGCAAGAGAACAATGAAGGAGGAAAATCGCCAAAGAAAGGATCTTAATGGTTCAACCGATAAGGTTATAATTTGTAGAAGAGGTAATTAGATTTAGTTGGTTGAACATAAACATGCACAAATAGAGGGAAAGGTATACACAAATAACCAGGGTGTTAACTGCATATGATACCAAATTCAGCAACTCCAGGAAAGTAACTCCATATGTATGATGTTTTAATTTGAAAAGGTGAAATAAAATATCAATCTGTCCATCTATAATATTGCACTGTACTTTCATAGAAAGAAACAGCACTACAGATACTGTCGCCATGAAAAAGAAAGAAAGGCGTGACACACTGATATTGTAGATCAAGCCGGAAATGTTTAGTGAAAATAGATACAAAATAAAAAAGAAATTATCTAGCTGTTCCACAAACAAACTTTCCTTACAAAAGATTATTCTTTTATCCACCCCATTCTAATCAAGATAAGCATTGCCAGAATTGGTCTTATTACTTGCTTCTTTATAAGTAGAAGGCAAATAAGGGAATACACTAGGTTAAAGCCGGTCGCTAAGTGAAACAGTGGAAATTCTGTTCTCTTTTCTTGCTAACGGTAAACAAAAGAGACGAAAATAAAAATGTCTCCCGTTTGAAAAAGTTGAAGTGTCTTAGAGCTGAAACCAGTAGCTCGAAACGTCTCGAAAACAGTTAACTCTACAAAAAGCTATAATAAATAAATTGTGTGCTTCAATGAGTTCTACATTCTTTGTGTTGTAAGTTTCTGTCTATCTCTTACGGTTTTCCAGTTATACAAAAGTTATACAAAAGTCATCCAGAATGAAGAGGTCTTCAGAGGCTATTCCCATAAAATTCAAGATATACATTTCGTTCGTCATGAAAATATATTAAATATATAGCATTTTAATAAAACTCGCTAGAGCCATTACTGAGAAAATCAAAATTTTTGAAAAAAGTTCCATGTAAAGGGTTGTTGGGGGTGAGGGGATTTTCCTGAAAATCTTCGTACCACATTCTTGGCAGATACTAAACTTAAATATCAAGTTTGATATTTAACCGACTTTTCGTTTTTGAGCACGCGCACACACAGACAAAATGAACTTGTTTCCAAAAATGCTTTTTTTTTGGATTCGTGGGGTGTCAAAAATATATTTCCGGTGAAATCTCGATATCGAATTTTTGGGTGGAATACAATACCTAAAATATTTGCCTATCGCTTAAGCCTAGCATATTTCCCTGCAAGAAATTATGCAATAATTTCATTTCTGCAACTTTTTATCTTGATTAATGTGAAGTAGATAGAAGAATACGTTTTTTAGGAGTAAGTGTTGAATGGGTAGAACAAATCATGGGATTGTACCATCCCATTTCTTTCCACGGTGCGGATCGCGCAAATGTGCGTATCGGCCGAGACGGCAATGACCTCGGTATTATGGCACTAAGTAGAAGCAGCGCAGGACGTTTCAAGGGTACGTCTATCAGCTGCGAGTTGTGTCAGTTATTGCTTTGTCTTCGTGTTGTGGAGTGTTTCGACAATACATTTATTGTGCGATTTGCTTAGGAATATTAATATCTTATTAATCCACCGAAATGCCCGACAACAAACTCATGCTTGAACAGTGTATTTTTATGTACATTACATATGTGTATTTTTATGTACATTACATATGTGAAATATGAATCGTGTAGACAGTTTAAGGATCAATTTACTGGTTTTCCAATTCCTAGTAGAGACTGAGCTATTTGACCAAAAATTTAGAACGTCATCGGTAAACGCTAGCCAAAGAAACGAAAATATGTTCTAAGGGAAGAAAAGCTAGAATAAATTTGTGCTGCATTCCACTCAACTAACAATTCCCTCAGCCATGTAGAACAGCAAGTGGGTGTTTCAAAAACCTCTGACGTAGAAGCAATTATAGCCTTTATATCAAACTGACGAAAACTTATAAGCAATAAATAAATCCAATCATTTAATTTTGGTTGGAGTAATGTGGCTCAAATAACGTTGAATTTATGATTATTAATATTTTGTATATTATTCGTATATAACAGTACACACAACTACTAAACTTTTAAAACTGATACCCTACTGGGTGAGCATAGTGCAGGAATTATAAATATCACGCAAGAAAATGGTAAGCCTGTGAATAGTAATTTCATCCGACAATGTCAAGAACGTCTTCGCGCAGATGGACACCACTTTCAACAAAACATATAACAAGGCTAGTAATTATTACATATACAGGATGTTTCAAAAGTCGTACGACATTGAACAATTCCGTCATTTGGGCAGACGCCGATAAAACGATATAGGCCAAAATTATTGGAAATAAGTTTTAAATAAGGACCTTGATGTTGCATTTTTATTGTTTTGCATTGTTTTCAGGGATAAATAACTATGTCCAGGTATACAAATTAGGATATTTTATAGTATTTAACGCCCGCTTTTAGTTCTTTGGCACCGCAGGCGATGCATGGAATGAAGATGGAGCACCGGCGGAATGTGATGGCTGGGGAAACCGGAGAACTTGGAGAAAACCCGCTCCTGCGCCGCTTTTTCCAGCACAAATCTCACATGCGGTCGCTTGAGATGGAACCCGAGCCGTCTAGATGAGAGGCGAGTGGTCTAACCACTTGGCCACGGCGCAGCCTCAAATCAGCAAAGGATGAAAAGGATCCTTGTCTATACTGCAGGCATGAGTCCACGGGAAGCTGTGGAGGAATTTCATAGACCGCATGTACATCATGCGACTATTGATGGTTTATTGCAGCAGTTCAAGGCAACAAACGATATCCTTGACAAATACAATATGGGCTGCCACGTGCCACAACAAATCTTACAACAGAGCTGACTACTAACCAAGTTGTCAGCGAGTCCAACACGGTCAACAAGAAAAGTGGCTCAAGAAAGTGGCATCAGTCAAACATACGTGCCCAAGGTAACTTCAAAAAATCATTTCCATTATTATCATGTGCATTTAGTTCAAGAACTTCATGGAGATGACACAGATAGACGAATACAGTTCTGTGACGGATTTGCAGAAAGATGAAGGCACCAGACACATCTTTTTAGCGATGAGGCTTGCTTCCATTTGAACGGAAGCGAATAGAGATACGTTGTTTATTGGGTAACCGACAACCCATACACTGCCGAAGATGTTCATCACCAAACTGACCTAAGGTTAAATGTGTGATTATGATATGAATTTGGATAATCTGCTTCTTGAAAAAAAAAAGACGAGGGTTGTTTTTTCAGAAAAGTAAAGCACCGCCTCATTTCGGACTAACAATTTGCAAATTTCTGAACGAAGTTTTATCTGAGCTTTGAATAGGTCGAAGGGGTCCAGTGGAATGACCGCCTAGATCGCTAGATTTGATACTATTTAACTTTTTCCTTTCTGGTCATCTCAAATTTGTACTGTACGGAAACAAACACTGCAGAAAAGCATCAGGGGAGCCTGTGCAGCAATAATACCTACGGTGTTACATAATGTGCGCAAGAGTTAATATGAACCGGATGTGCCGTCAACAGGATGACAATCAATTGGAATACTTTAATTGCTACTGCAATTGTTACTGTTTCATTAAGTCGTAAATGGTGATAGGATATGATATTGATTTGTTTATGTTTTTTTCAGTTTGATATTACAACAGTCAATTTGTTTTGCTAAGTTTGTGATTTTAAGCAGACTAATAAAGTTACCCGATAATTAAGCTGAATTGTAAATCGTATGTAGTAACAATTAAGCTCATTATTTAAAACACGTTTACACAACAATTTACCCTACATTGTTTTTGAGGTATTTGCAACATTTGAATCACCCCGGAGTTACTCTTAGCACGCATTCGCGCAATCCGCGGATTTGGCATAAAACGAGGTACAAATAACCCCACTCGTTATACTGGACTGAAAATGGATTTAAAATAACAGGAGTTGAGATCAGAACTTATTATAGTTCATTAAAAGTTAAAATTTGCATTTCAAACTGAATATATTAGCGTTTTGTTGTGCAAATAAAGATAATAATATCACTTGTACTACACACGGATTTGCTTTGAGAATTAAAGATTGTAGTATTCAAAAGGATAACTCCATGGCACGACAGCTCACGGGGAACCTTGGCCTACCGCCCTGCCGCTGCGTCCCCCGTCATGGATGGGGTGCAGAATTGGAGGGCGAGATGTGGTCAGCGCCTCGAGCCTCCCGGCCGGTTAATGCGATCCTCATGACCTGGAGCCGCTACTTCTCCATCAAGTAGCTCCTCAATTGGCCCCCCAGGGACCTTAAGAGGCTGAGTGCACACCAGTCCAGGTCTCCCAGCGGGGGAAAATCCCCACGCCGGTACTGGGGATCGAACCCAGGTCTCCGGCTTGGTAAGCAGCTGCGCCAAGGAGACGACCTATTCAAATAGATACTTATGAATTATATGAAGACTTCCAGAAACAACCTCCTAAGTTTTGAGGTTCCTAGTATAGGTTTCCTGGCGCACAAACAAGGCTCGCTTCCTCCGGAACACCTACTGTGTTCTAGCGATTCCCATACCTTTCCTGGATGGTTCCGTTCTGGGTGGAGTTCTATTATTTCCAGGATTATTACAACAGGACCTTTAAAACTAACAGAAGTGCACATACAGCAATGTGAATACAAACTCGGAAGGAA
Source organism: Hymenopus coronatus (assembly GCA_030762935.1). NCBI lineage: Eukaryota > Metazoa > Arthropoda > Insecta > Mantodea > Hymenopodidae > Hymenopus > Hymenopus coronatus. Next base: position 75,991,870 of record CM060890.1, read on the forward strand.
TTAACTTAACACCCTACAAAGTAATTTATTACCTACTATTAATAAATAGTTTAATTAATAAAAGCAATATTGAGTAGTATAAGTAACTACTATGAAGTATTATTAACCAGCAGATGATTAAAATTTTTACATCGGTTCTCATTTATTTCAATATATTTAATATAGATGTTAAATTAGTTTTAGTCAATTTATGAATTAAAAACCCAACTCTGTTTACTCTCTTCTACTTATCAATAGAAAGAAAAGCAACAGTTTTATCCCAAACGATTTTAATACCAATATTTCACCAGAAATACATGTTTTGGGTTTCTTTGAACCTCCAAAAAATAACTTCAGAAAAAGGTCCTTAAAATCTGATGAATACAACGTAGTATTATAAGAAAATACATGTGAAATTCAACAAAGAATATGACAATTTCAGATATTTTTTGCCGTGTGCTTAAAATATTTTCATGACAGATGAAATGTAGATTTTGATAGTCTTTTAAACTTCTTCATTCTGGATGAATTTTACATAACTAGTGAACAGTAACAGATATAAAAACTTGTTAAAAATGGAAAACTCGTTAAAGCATAATTTATCTCAAATACATTTTTTGGGCAGTTAAGCAACCCGAGGTTTTTCTTTTCGCCCTCCGTAGTGTAAGCATAATGTAGATAAAAGAATAGCTTTGTAAGGATGATTTGTTTGCAGGACGGGTAGAGAAATTCATATGAATGTAACACATACATTTTTTTCTAAAGCTGCTAAAAACTATTCTTACAACATTTAATTACTCTCTCCATTTCGACCATAGTATACAGGTAGAGGAGGTATTGCATTTCATCTAAAAATTCTATACCGAGATTTCGTAGGAAATAAACTTTTTAGAGTACCCGAATATTTTTTTTGAAAAATATGCGTATGTTTGCATATATGTATGTGTATGTGTCCGTGTGTGAATAGTATAACTCAAAAACGAAAATTCGGTTAAATATGAAACTTCATATTTAAGCCTAGCATCTTCCAAGCACACGACACGAATGTTTACAACAAAAAAAAGACCCCTCTCATGTATAGCTTTTCGAAAAATTTTATATGGGTATAAGTGGCTCTGATTTTGATTAAAATACCGTGTATTAAATATTTACAATTAAATAAGCTCTATTGCTTGAACTTACTTGGGGAAACCCTTGAAGTCTTCATTCTTCATTAACTACTTTTATATAACTGTTAAACCGTAAGAAATAGACAAAAACTTACTACACAAAAAGGTATATTTTCTCACCACAGAAAATTTATATCAAAGAAATTTTTATTATGGAGCTAACCTTTCCCAAGATATTGCTCGTCAAAATTTAAATTTTCAAATGCTTATACATTTCTCAATTGGAAGTCTTTATTCATAGTTTTTCATCCTGGTCAACTGAACGGAAGTTCAGTTCCATCAAATAGAAAGCGGCTTTTAAAACATTTCACCATCCTTTAGCTTATTGCATTTCCTTATTCTCTTTGTAGAATAAATACTATCATAATAAAAGGATTTCTGCAAACTTTTATCTTTATAAACATGAACTAGATAAGAGAATAAACTTTTGATGAATAGTTTGCTGTAGCATAGATAGAAAAATTTATGTGAATATTTTCTGTATGTATCACGCTGATTGAGATATACATATCCAAACATATTACCATTACACATTGTGCAGTATTTTTAGAAGTATTTTTAGAAGTATTACCTAATTTACTTCGGAAATGTCTGATTTCACAAAATAATTATTTTAAAGAAATTATGTGATTTTAGGGAGCTGAAAATTTTTACTTTCTGTGCATAGCTCATGGTTCGTAGGTAGAGAATATATTACATTACACCCAAAAATTCAATACCAAGATTTCACGGAAATATACGTTTTAGGTTCCCCTGTATCGAAAAGAAAATATATTTTATAAATAGATCCGTGTGTCTGTGAACACGATAACTGAAAATTAAAAGTCGGTAAAATACTAAACTGAATATTTAAGTTTAGTCTTTCATAGATGTGTCACAAAAATTTTGACGAAAATTCCTCAACTTAAAACTACCTTTACAAGGAAAAAATATCGATAATGTTGATTTTCTTAAAAATTGCTCTAACAATTTTGATTAAAATATCGTATACTAAAAATATTTACATGACATATAAAAGTATGTTTTGAATTTTCTGGGAATAGCCTCTGCAGACTTCCTTATTCTGAATTTTACTGCATTTTCCATAGGAGATAAGATATCAGACAAAAATTTTACCTGCATAAGAAATGTAGATCTCATTAAAACACACAAGTTATATCATATACAGTTTTTCGTGAGAATGAGTTGTTTTTTTTTGTTTTTTTTTAAAGATATTTCTTTCTATTGTTTTCAATTTCAAATGCTTAAACCTTTTTATATACGGAAGTTTTCCAGCTTCTGACAATGAAAAAAAAACAGAATTTCAATCACATAGTTACCAGCTTTTAAAATATTTTATTGTCGTTTTAGTCTAGTGTGTTCCCTTATTTCCCTCCTACTTGTAAGTAATAAGACCATATCTTATTTTTTATCTCGATTTGCATGAAGTAGATAGAAGAATGGTATTTTTAATAGTAACGTGTTAGAGAGAGGTAGAGAAAGGCATGTAAATATAAAATGTCTGATCTTTTTGTAGTAGATCTGTATAGTTTTTCGCTTATGCCTTGACAGTTATACAAAACTGCAGAAAATATTTTCTGCATGAAGAGGATTACACAGACTTCAACGTTCTATTTTCCTCTTAAATAGCTTGGGTATATATTATTTTTGTAAAAGTCGCAAAGGCTCATTTTTAGAACATCAGAAATTGTTGAAAAATTCCCAATACGGGATAAAGAAATCTTCTTGAAAACTTTGGGTTGCATGTTGATACAAATTTGATATTGCAGCTAGCATCTTTACGTTGAAAGGTACTAGGTTTCATAATCAAATTTGGAATTTAAAAAGCATTTCTTTTTTGTATTATTCTGTTCATAAACACAGTCACGCGCACACCATATTTTTCTAAAATTGCTTTCTTTGGATTCAGAACACCTCAAAACATGTAATATGAATTCGATTTCAGCTTAACTGAAATGAAATAGATGGTTGGAATGCAATAGTTTCATCTGCTGCATATACTGATGTGCATAACTTGAAGTCCATAATAGAACGCAGAGTATTAAATCAGTATTGAAGGTCTAGCTCCCTACCCCCATCTCTCCCTCTCCCTCCCCTCTCCCTTCCTCCCTCTCTCTCTCTCTCTTCCAGCATGACCTACTTCAATTTTCCAACATAACACTAGACACTGGATCCACCGAAATATAAGCGAAATAAAATAAATATAAAATCTGTATACTATACCCTGGCACCTAATTTCTTATACCAAAGTTAATATCTCAGATGTTACTATTTTGCTATTTATGACAGCTTTATACAATTATTCTATAGATAATAAACCACAATTACTAACCAAACAAAAAACTTAAATGAAAGCAATTAAGTCACACAAAAATGTATTATTTAACAGATAAAATTAAATAAAAATTAAACTCGTACTGTGCTCATTTTATTTGAATCATTTCATGGTTCTTAATATTACAATAAAGTAATTACCTGCTTATAATGTTTCCATCTATTAATATATTTTAACAATAATGTTATCTTATAACATATATAAGTTTATATAATTTTATTTACATTATTATTTATAATATATATTCCTTTTATTTTATAAATAAATTCATTTCAAATTGTATTGACTTTTTAAATGTCATTTGAAGTAGATAATCGAACAACTTTACCAATAAAGGTATTATTATGAAATCTAATTGCATCAGAAAACATAATTAACTCATAAAGAGAAGCATGTTTACTGAAGGGTGCATGCTAATTTATCACAATCAATAAAATTAGTATAATCCAGAAAAAAATGAAAATATTTACAAATAGTAATATCATCAATATTATTGTTTGGTTTTTATATCACTTCATAGCATATCCAAACTGCCAAAGGATAATATTACATCCAAAAGCCTCGTAATTTCACATTACTTTGTCGCTTTCTGAATATCTTGATCTGTAATCATTCAGTTTGATAATGGCAATAACTTAAACTTTAGCATCTGTGCTGTTTATGAAATTTCTCCTAAATGGCTTTGTTGGCCATGCGGTTTAACTACTCACACAAATATTTCTTCACTTCTTCCTCAAAGTGAATTATGTATTTCTCGAGGAACCAACGTATTGAAACACCTACATAGAGGTGGTAACAAGCCAACCCCATTGTTTCACATAGATTACAACGTCGTTCATTGGTTCGTCTTTAGTGTGTGGTTTATTTATTTTTTTCCTTTCAGTCCAGTCACGTAGAGAAGTAATACCGGTTAGGTGACATCAAATGTTAGTTACCTGAAGCTGGAAACATTTGTAAGGAAAATGCATTATGATGCTTTAGCAGTAAAGTTAAGAAATCTTTAAAACATCACCAAACGATTAAATAAACCAAAACAAAACTAACTAAATAGATGCATTTTAATAAACATTCTGAGAAATGCATATCCTCACTGTGAATGTATTGCTGTCAAACAATCGCATCTATTTTCTGCAATGTGTCGCACGATCATTCGTTACATTTTAGCCAACAGTTCAAACTTCTGACAGATTACAAAATGTATTCAGTGTTCGGTAATCGCATGGAACAGTTAGTTAATTGGAAAGCACGGTCTCCATTACTCTCGGAACAAATTGCCTGAATGAGCTTTTTTTCCGCAATCTTCCTTCCGGACAAATTTCCGCCATGTTAATTCATTTCATAAATCGAAAAATCTGTGGTAGTGGGTGTGAGGCGTCAAGTCAGTCACACACGCAAGTAAGCAAACAAAAATGCGTTCCGGGCATTGTTTATTTTGCGTGTAAAGTGGTATCTGATAAATATACTGTATAAACCCACATCTTTAAAATATCTGGTATTTTATTCAAATGATTCTTTCTACCTAGTCTGTAACCAAATATTCTTACGAAAGTTTATTCCTCTCTCTTCTTTGTGCTAATTGAGATGAACATTAACAGAAGTGGTCTTATTACTACCTTAAATTTCAGACAGATAAGAGAATACACCAGACTAAAGTGATAATCAAATGTTTTAAAAGCGGTTGCTATGTTACTCAAATTCGAAATTAGCAAGGTGTTCGATTATCTATTTCGAGTAGTCGAATATTGTAAGGATTTAATTATTTTTCAGGAGCTATATATGAAAAAATTGAAATAAAATAAACGAGGATGCTTTATTATTTTTTCTTTCGAATATTATTTTTTCTAAGTACATAGATTCTGAAAAAAATGCATAATATCTAAATAAATTAAAATAATAATTTAATCAATATTTAAATGAAATTCGAATATAAATTCTGGCCAGGAGTAAAATTAAAAAAATATTGACACCAATAACAAAGAACATCTAGAATATGATATACTCCACAACAAAGATATGACAAATTGCGTGTTTTGAGGAGATCTTCATTTTTTCCTTTTAGTAAGTATTTTTTTTCTAGTTAACAAGTAATGCTAAAGTCATTCAGAATGAAGAGGTCTTCAGAGGCAGTTTACAGAAAATTCAAGACACACATTTTATTTTCAATGTAAATATATTTAATATACGGTATTTTAATCAAAATCGTTAAGAGCCATTTTTGAGAAAATCAATATTTTCGAAAAATTTTCCATGTAAAATGTAGTTTGGTGTGGAGGTATTTTACCGAAAATCTTCGTGTCACATGGAAGATACTGAACTTATATATCAACATACCAACTTTTAATTTTTAACGTGTGTTATAGAGAATATAACCCACACATAGACTGACCTTTTTGTAAAAAATTGTTTTTTGATGCAGGATAACCTAAAACGTGTACTTCCAATGAAATCTCGGTATCGAATTTTTCGGTGGAATGCAGCACTCTCTCTCTCTACCTACGTACTATGTTCGAAGTAAAAACAGCTCTCAAAATTGAACCTCAAAGATGGGATAATCCGGCTATAACTTCTACAGATGTAGGTAGCCAATATTGTTTTATCAAATTAGTGTTCCTAGCTTTTCTGCGGAACTCAATTAACTTTCAAAGATATTTGCACATTTTAGCACAAATTATATACGTATATATTTTCCACTTTAATCTTAAATTACATTATATTACCCGGAATGTTATAAGCAACATGTGAAATAATTAATGTCATCACGAAAGCGACCTTCGCACTAATTACAGATAAACTGAATATTGGTCGACAGACAATTTTTATGATCTCTTCTTCATTGTGGAAAACAACCTTTTGTCACGAAAACAGATTGAAATGAATATCCAATACGAAAAGATATTGGAGTGCTTTAATATCAAAGGCACTGACCTAGTTTAGGCAATGAGCAACTGCTTAAAAAATTATCCGATAACCTAGCATTTAAATAAAAGAACAAAAAAAAAAAGATAATCTGTATTATTAGATTAAGATGTCCTATTCGGATATAAATTGATGGGCGTGTAGTTATGTTTACTTTTTTAATTCTAAAGCAGAACCGTGTATGTCTTAGCAAACCGAAAATCAAATAAATGATACTAAAATAAGCCCTGGTTCTATAAAACTTGGAATACTCGACTTCCTAAGCGGAGAACTCATTTCAGCTGAGTTATTCAAGTCCTCCGAAAAACGGATCGATGTGCTACATCTGAGTTGGATGGTATTAAACCTTGAATGTATTTTATTGCTAATACATTTATGCATTTATTCGCGTGGAACATTCTTTCACCCACTAGAGCTGAAATCTCGTAAAGTGTCATAATCGCAAGCTAATAACTCACTCTAAGTGTATACACAAATGGAAGAATAATTTGGAAGTTTTGATCTTATTAATGCTCTGCATAACATTTAAATGACCAGTAGTTTTTTTAAAATAAGTTTTCATATTTAAGTGTGAACGAGGAGCTGAAAATATGAGTATTTCTGTTACTTTTTTTTTTCTTTAGAATAAACTCTTGTATAAAGATCTAAAACATCAATGTTGAACTATATGTTTAAGTTAGGTCAGAAAAATGAAACCAATAAGAGCAATATATGTGGTGCTCTTCAGAGTGCATTTGAGTTAAAATTTACAAAGTTACACAAATTATCCTTGTACATTGCCCAAGATATTCATATGTTAATAATTCTTGGAATTAGCTGTCCCAATAAATCTTTTGAGCCAAGCTGCCAGCATTTAGGAAGGTCTTAGCCTTAAAGAATTAAAACAAACAAATAAATTAAAAAAAGTTTTGACTCATATTGTAAATATTAAAATTGAATAAATAAACCGTGATCTCTAGATATAATGAGGTTTTGATTATTCGTCCGGTACTGAAGAGGGGCAAAAAACTTACGTCACAGACTAAAATATTTAGTGTATTAGAGTATTATTATATTATTAATCTGCAAAAGGAGAATCCTACACCCAGAATATAACAGGAAAGGCAATCATAAATGTAAAAGACTCACCAATAATTTATTAGTTTATATATCTTATGATATTTACGATCTTATAACAATTGTAAAAATGTATGTTAAAAAATAAGATAGTGTAACTAAACGATAAAAATCTGAAGAAATTTATTAACTTAATGACAGACCGATGTATCAACTACAATTTAAATATTGGAAATGAACACATTTCAAATGCAAACTTTTAATAAAATAGTTACATTTTATATGATTCTTTTAATTTTTATTCATGCATTTTAAACTTCCATTGGTATATCAACATATTTACACAAATATTTCGCATACAACAAATATATTCACTATATTTCATTTTGTTTTGCGAGATGGCCAAGAAACAATGTCTGATGCATTTTAATTTTTTTTAGCTATTTGTTCGTTATACTTCACAGTTATGCGAGACGCTTAAGAAAATACATTTCTTATATTTCATTTGAAGATATTACTGGCTTCTGAACAATAATCTTGATTGCCTTGAGTAGCTTGACATTTAGGCAATAATCACTTTCCCAGACTCACCCTGAAAACTCTGAACTCCTCTTCTCAAAGCAATCTCGCTGGAATATGTCAATCGCCCACAGCGGAGAAACGCAAGTTCTCGCAGATATGTTCATGCGTGGCTTCACTTAACATGTTAACATTCATTGTTAACATCAAAAGACCAAGTAGGCTTCTTGATCAACTTCTCGGTTTGTGCAAACGTTGTTTCACACACACTTCACCTCTATTTAATAAAACAGATGAACATATTTGATCGTATCACTTGTCGGGAGAAGTTACGAGTGTATTTGATTGCAATTAGGGCTGCAATGTACTATTCCTGCTGAAGTTTATTACGTTCAAGCTTTATCTACCTCTGCAGAGCCTTCTCTATTATTCAGTCTCTAGCAGAGTAATCACTGGTAGCTGCAGACTGACAAGCACATTAAATAGTATTAGTGGCTTTTAATTTCTAGATTATCTGCTAATTGAATACTGGAAGACTGTAATTGTTGCTGAAAATAGAACTTTTACAAGAATGTTCCTATACTCAATTTCACACTACTTAAAGCATAAACACTTTTAAAAAATAATTTCCAAGGTTTTTTTACCTTCTCTATCCCGCATGTACAATGTACATAGTGAATAGAGAAGGTATTGTATTGCATACAATAATTCTATGTTGAGATTTCACCGGGAATACATGTTTTGGGATCCCCTGAGTACAAAAAAATAATTTTCAGAAAAAGGTCCGTGAGTGCGTATGTAGACAGCATAGCTCAAAAACTAAAAGACTTGGTGTTTAGGTTTAGTGTGCTTCAAGTGTGCGACGCGAAGATTTTCAAGAAAATCTCCCCACCACAAACTACCCTTTATATGGAAAAGTTTTCGAAAAATTTGATTCTCTTAAAAATTACTAATGATTTTGATTAAAATCCCGTATATTAAATATATTTAAATCACAAATAAAATGTATATCTTGAATTTTCTGGGAATAGCTTCTGAATTATTCTGGGTGAATTTTGTGAAAGTTTGCTTAACTGCTAAACCATAAGAGATAGACAAAAACTTACTTCACAAAAAATGTAGATCTGGTCAAAACACATAATTTATGTCATTTACGTTTTTTGTTGTGGGAAGTAACCTTTTCCGATATATTCCTAGGTATTAGTTTCAAGTGTGAAGTACTTATACTTTTCTCAGACAGGAAGTGTCCGTTTTTCTTTTGTTCTACTCCTGGCTAAGCAAAGAAGCGATTTGCAATGACAATCGCATAACCACAGCTTTTAAAACATTTGCCTATCACTTTACCATAGCGCATTTCTTTAGTTCTCTTCTAGTTATAAGGAACTAAGTAAGAAGAACATTCTGCTAATGTTTATCTGATAAGCAAAGAAGCGATATTGCTAATGTTTATCTCGATTAGCATTCTTTAGAAAGAAGAATCATCTTTGTAGAGCAGCTAGAGAAAGCCATGTGAGTGTAACACACAAGATTTTTCTAATTTAAAAATTTAGATTTTACCTTAAAATTTTGAAGAAATTACACTTGTGGCATCTCGCCAAAAACGTAGTGAAAATAGAAAGCGAGAAAATAAACTTTGCAATTTTAAGCAGCCTGCTTATTTACGTATACAGTAACCTCGATTAAAACGTTTTGATGCACTTCTACGATCATTGAGCGACAAAAAATACAAATTATAAAACTATAATATCTAAGATAATTAATTATAACCACAAAATAAACGAAACGATTTTTAATGAATGTTGGTTAATTTTCGTGCAAATTCCTAAAATAATTTGCATTTGTAATTATATTTCGGTGCTGAAATCAGAAGCTACACATATCAAGCCCTGTACAGGATGCATGTCACTACCAAAAACCTTATCATAATCAAGAGACTAATATTAAAAAAAGCTGATGTGTTCCATTCACATGACTTTTTCTACATCCCTACAATAAATTGTTAAAAGCCCATGCTTCTATTTACCTCTTGCTAATCGAGAAAAATTAGTAGCAATATTCTTATTACTGGCTTTCTTGTACGTAGAAGCGAAATAAGGGAGTTCCATAAGTTAAAGTGATAGTCAAAAGCCAGTTCCTATGTGACTGAAGTTCCTTTGTTTGTATGGACAGGAGTTGACAAATTCCTGTATGAGAAAAGTATACATTTTTAAAGCTGAACCCAAAAACAAGGAATATCTCAAAAACGATCAACACTATGAAAAAATGTATAGAACATATTAAATTGTTTTAATAAGCTTTTCATTTTTTGTGTGGTAAGCTTTTTGTCCATTTCTTACGGTTTAGCAGTTATGCAAAATTCCTTAAAATAGTCATCAGAGGCTATTCTCAGAAAATTCAGGATATACATTTTATTTGACAGGTAAATATCTTTAGTATACGACATTTTAATCAAAATTGTTAGAGCAATTTTTGATAAAATCAATTTTTTTTAAAAAAAGATCAATATAAAGGGTAGTTTCCAATGGGGGGTTTGTCTTAAAAATCTTCGTGTCGCATCCTTGGAAGATACCAAACTTAAATACCAAATATGGCATTTAACGGTCTTTTCGTTTTTAAGCTATGCTGCACACACACACACACACACACACACACACGGAATTTTTTTCTAAAAATGCTTTTCTTGATTCAACAAAACAAGTATTTCCGGTGAAATATCGGTATCGAATTTTTGGGTACATTACAATACCTTCTCTATTCACTATGTACATAGTATAGAGAAAGTAAAAATCACATTTGTTGAATTAAAATAACTTTCTCTCCTATTCTGCAACAAAATAGTCTTGCAAAAGATTATGTTTGTATCTACTTTGTGCTAACCAGAATAAGTATTGGCATCTGAGGTTTTATTACATACTTTTATTAGTGGTTCAAGAGAAATGGTGGAAAAAACGTGGCTTTTGCGATAGGCAATCTTTTTAGAACTGGCCAAAATGTCTATTTGCATGACCAGGGTGACATAGAGAATGACGATTTATAATTTTAGAAAAGGTATAAGTATTGGGAAACAACCCAAGAACAAGGAACATTTCGGGATCGTTTAACCCGAGAACACATTTTGACAAAATTGGCGTTTGGTGAGATCTACATTCTTAAATTTTTGCCTATCACTTACCGTTTACCAGTTATACAAAACTCATCCAGAATGAGAAGCGCTACCAAGGCTACTTCAAGATAAGTATAACGTCCTTGGAAAATACCGAACTTCAATACCAACTGTGGTATTTAACCGACTTTTCGTGTTTAGAAATATCAGCGTCAAATTGTTCAATGAAATGCAACTTCTTCATTAACTACAATATACATTATACGTAGTAGAAAAAGTAATAAATGCCTTATGCGCTGCACTCACGTGATTCTCTCTATTCACCCTTATAGAATTTATTCTTAAAAGCTCTTATACTTATATGTAAAACATTTAAAGATAAATCTTTGTGATTTTTTTTATATTTCCGAGTATTATAGATACAAAAGAATTTGGGGAATATAGTAGGCCTTAAGTGATGGTGACACCTTTTAAAGGTAGGTCACTTTTAAGATTCTTATTCTCCTTGCATAGTCGAGAGACAGAGAGAGAGACGATAATGACTTACATTTGAGAAAACGTAAATATTAAGACTCAAACTAATAACAAGGTATATCTTGTAAAAATATATTTGATACCTGTACTGCTTTGAGTAGTAAGATAGACACTATCTCATTTTAACAGTACTGCAACAGTTGTTCAGAATGAAGGCCTTTAAAGATTATTTACAGAAAATTAAATACATAAATTTCATTGGTAAGGAAAATACCTTAAACTTCTGGTATTTTAATTAAAATTGTTAGAGCTATTTTTGAGAAATTAACTTTTATTTTTAAGAAAAATTCTGTAAAGGGTAGCTTGGTGTAGAATGAACATCTTTAACTTAGATGATGCTGAACTTGAACATTATGTTTGGTTGGTGATTAATCATGTTTATTTTCTCTACACGTACAATGTATATAGTTTATAGAGAATATATTACATTCCACCAAAAAATTCGATACCAAGATCCAAAAAAGTATTTTTTGAAAAGGTCCATGTGTGTGTGTGTCTGTGAACACGATAACTCAAAACGAAAAGTTCGGTAAAATACCAAAATTGTTGTATAAGTTTAGTATCTTCCAAGGATGCGACACGAAGATTTTCAAGAAAATATCCCATGGAAGATTTTACATGGAAAATGTTGAGTCTCTCAAAAATGACTAACGGTTTTTATTAAAATACCGTATATCTAAGATACACGACAAATAAAATGTATATGTTGAATTTTCTGGGAATAGCCCCCGAAGGCCTCTTTATTATGGATAAAGCTTGCTGGATTTTGCATAACTAGTAAACCGTAAAGATAGACAAAAATTTCTTAAACAGCATATGAAGATCTTGTTAAAATGTACAATTTATGTCATATGCATTTTTTTTCGTGGCGTTGGCCAGTTTGAAGTATTCTTTGTTATTTCAGCTTTAAAATAATTAAACATTTCATATACGGGAATTTGTCAATTCCTCACAATGCAAAAAAAAAAAAAAAAAATCATCCACATGGCAGCTAGCTTTTAAAAGATTTTACTGTCATTTTAGCCTAGGTATTCCCTCATTTTATACTTACAAGAAGACATTTCTGCTAATGTTTATCTCGATTAGTATGAAGTAGGTAGAAGCATAAGTTTTTAACAATAATTTTTTTCAGAGATGAAGAGAAAGTTATGTGGAAGAAACACATGAGATTTTGCTGTTCAGAGAGAGAGAGATAGCTTTATATTTTTTGATTAGGAATCCTCAGGGAATATATACCCGGTGAAGGCTACATCGACATTTTGGATGGATACAATAGTTGCTCTCGCAACAGAGAAAGTAAAAAGTTGAATTCGCAAACACAGCTTGAAACTGTTGATTCTCTGCGAGCCTGTGCTTGGGGAATGACAAAAAGTTGGTAACGTTGGACACACTGAATCTGTAGAAAAGTAAAACAAAACTAACCACAGTACACGAACGGCAAACTCGCAACAAATCTATTCCCCTCTCCTTTTTTGACCACAATGCTTTGCTTGCACCCGCTTTTGCAAATACGGGAGGAGCAAAAAAAAAAAAAAAAAGAAAAGATTAGTTTACCCCGAGAACGCGTGGGGAGGCAATGCACTATAGAAGAGACAGGCTATCTCCGACAGTTACATCCGGGTCTAATCCGGCAAGCGGAGCATTTAAACAGCCCTGTTCCACGCGCCACTAAACGACCTGTTTACTTTATGGAATGTTGTCGCCGTAAACAAGAGGAAAAAGCGACACGTGAAACTGCTAAGTCCCCCCAGGGACAGACGGTTATTAAACAAATGCGGCGAGAACGCTGCAAAACCGACCTCCAGGGTAATTGCGGCTATAAACTCCTTAATTACAGAACCCTTGTTAAAGCGGAGCGTATAATAAATAAAAAATGTCGAGCAAGTGAATATTTTTCAACACATTTTTACTTTCTCTACATAGTTTATGGTACGTAGGTAGAGAAAGTATTACATCTCACCAAAAATTCAATACCGAATGATAATAATAGTAATAGAACAAAGCAGAAACAAAATATCCATGAGGAGCTGCACAGACAAAAATATCGAGAAAACTCTTTGATGAACCATCATCAAAACCCAACAGCAAATCTGAAGCAAATGTTGATGTATCTTGTTTAGAAGAAGACACTACGTGTTTATATTGCAATGAACTTTTTTCAAAATCTGCCAAAAAAGAAGGCTGAATTCAATGCTTGTCTCATGTAAAAATTGGGCCCATGGAGTGGATGAAGATTACGATAGTTTTGTATGTAATTTCTGGATATAGAAAATGAAATTATTCGAAATTGTCTGCTTAATATACTTTTTTTAATGTCATCCCCGTTTTGTCATACTGGTTGGACAAAATTAGAAGAAGTCGCACTTTCCAGGAAAGCACTTTTCCTAAGAAAATGGCTTAATGAATGAGTATAAGACTTACTATACGTCAATCTAAATGCCGTACGAAAGTAATGACATAAAAATTATAATTGTATTTTTCTTCTTTTTTCCGTAGCAATGCAAAACTAACTAGCTTCCCCGTTTTGTCAAACTCTCCCCTACATTTTAAATTTTCTGGGAATAGTCGCTGAAGAGCTCCTTATTCTGGATGAACGTTGTTAAATGTTGCATAACTAGTAAACCGTATCAGACAGACAAAAGCTTACTAGGTAAAAAATGTAGATCTCGTGAAAACACACAATTTATGTCATATACATTTCCTCGCAGAAATTACCATTGTAGAAATATTTGTTGCTATTGATTTTAGCTTTAAAATATTTAAAACTTTCTTCATTAGGGAATTTGTCGACTCCTGCTCACGTTGAGAAATGGAATTCAACCTCACGGCAACCGGCTTTTAAAAGATATAACTATCGCTTTAGCTAGTATACTCCCTTACTTTCCTTCTACTTACAAGGAAGCAAGAAATAAGACAATTTCTGCTAATGTTTATCTCGATTAGCATGAATTAAATAGAAGAATAAACTTTACAACAATAATTTGTTACAGAGATGTAGAGAGAGTCATGCTAATGATTTTTACGGTCGAAAAAATCCATCATCCTCCGCCGGGTTTGAACCAGCGACCTTGGATATATAAAGTGTATGTGAGTGTGTGTGTGTGTGTATGTGTAAGAAGAAAAAGCAAACGGTAATGGGATAGAAAAACAAAAGAAATATTGGTTAAAAAGGGGGAGGAAAAGGGAATAAAGCGTCTGAGTCCCGACAAAACTCTGGAACTGCATTTGAGAGAGAGAGAGAGAGAAAAAAAAAAAAAAAAAACAGCGCTTCCTTATCTATGGCTAAAAACAACTGAGTAGACAACTCAAACATAACGAAACATTGTTTATGAAAAGGACATTTTGGATGTTGCATCTTTAGAAGGTAACATAAGTGAAGTTATAGAAGGATTTACTTCCTCTACTTTATGTATGATAGTAGACACAATGTGTATTTTTGTGTAGTATTTGTCCATCTCTTGCGGTTTACCAGGTATGCAAAAGTCTTCCAGATTGAAGACTATCCCAGAATATCCAATATACACATTTAATTTATCAAGTAAATATATTTAATATACGGTATTTTAATCAACTTCGTTAAAACCAGTTTTGAGATAATCAAAATGTTGGAAAATGTTTCCATGTAAAGCTAGCTGAACTTAATTATCAAGTTTAGTACTTCACCAATTTTTACTTTCTCTACTTGTACTATGTACATAGTGTACAGAGAAGGTATTGTAATGCACCCAAAAATTCGATTACGAGATTTCACCGGAAATACGTGTTTTGAGACCCCGTGAATCCAAAAAAGCATTTTTAGAAACATATCCGTGTGTGTGTGTGTGTGCAGCATAGCTCAAAAATGAAAATACCGTTAAAAACCATTCTTGGTATTGAGGTTTGGTATCTTTCAAGGATGCGACGCGAAAATTTTCAAGAAAATCCCCCTACCCTCAACTACCCTTTACAAGGAACGTCTTTCGAAAATGTTGATTTTCTCAAAAATGGCTAATGATCTTGACTAAAATGTCATATATTGAAGATATTTACTCGACAAATAAAATGTATATCTTGAATTTTCTGTGAATAGACCCTGACGAGTACTATAATCTGGATGAATTTTACATAACTGCTAAACCGTAAGAGATGGACAAAAACGTACCCCACAGAAAATGTAGAACACATTAAGAAACCACAATTTATGTTATACACATTTTTTGTGAAGTTGATTCTTTTTAAGATATTCCTTGTTTTTAGTTTCAGCTTTGAAAAACATACTTTTCTCATGCAGGAATTTGTCAACTCCTGTCCATACAAACAAAGGAACATCAGTCACATAGCAACCGGCTTTTGACTGTCACTTTAACCTATGGTACTCCCTTATTTTGCTTCTACTGCTTCTACAAGGTATTTCTGCTAATTTTTTCTCAATTGGCATTAAGTAAATAGAAGCTTAAGCTTTTTAATAATAATAATATGCTGCAAAGATGTAGAGAAAGTCATGTGAATGGTACACATCAAATTTTTTGTTTTGGGTTATTGACAAACACAACACACTGGCATACACATGGACCTTTTTTATAAAAATGCTTTTTTCGGTAAAAGCATTCTTGAACGTATATTTTCAGTCTAATCTCGGTATCGATTTTTTATGTGGAATGCAATAAATTTTTTAATTAAGTACCATGTGCTTAGTAGAGAAAGAAATTTAAAAGTTACTTCTAGTAACTTTAATAAAACTTAAAATGTAGGTAAATTTCTCTAACGCTTTATTAAAAACGATGTTAATAGAATGTTTAACATTCACGCAGTGCAGTTTTAATTCTGAAAAGTTGTAATAGTTTATATCCGCCGTCTTAATGACGTGAGGATGGAGACACCAGAGCGTTATGGCTACTCAGAAATAATCGACTTGTGGGGCAAGCGAGTGAAGATGGCTAATGAAAAATTTCACGCCTCGCGGAGCAGCGGAGAACGACGGCTGGGCCGAGGAGGTGGGAGATGTATTCTATTTCTCATTGGCCAATCAGGAAACTACTCCAAAGGCACAAGGCTATTCAAAACATATGGTGACCACTGGGACTAATTTGCTTTTACACGATTAAAGTTGATATTAAACGGTAATTAAAGGTAATAATTGAATACTGGAATGGTTTCAAAATTGAATTCTGGTTAAAATATTCTTAAGCGTACTAAAAGCTAACAGCACGTGCCAGAGTAAGGGCAGGAATACAGTAGCAGTAGCGAACATTAGCTTAGGAATCAGACGACATCCGAAATAAATTAATTAATTGTGATGGTGGTGCACTGTGAGTAGTATGTGGGGGGGGTGTAAGATCAAACTACTTTTTGAGTTATGAGCTATGAAATTAATAAGAATAAAGTTATAGAAAATTGTATTTGCAAATTTATTATAATAAAGTTACAGAAAATTATTATTTGGAAGTTAATTAGAATAAAGTTGGAGAAAGATATTAATTTGTCAAAAGTAAGAATATATTAAATATTTACCGAACTATTATTTTGTAAAATTACTGGTTTTGTAAAATTCTAATTAATATTCTTTTCCAAATTATCATCTTGCAAGATTGCTAAATTAAGAAAACCAGAAATTTCGAAAATGTTCTACAAATGTAAAAATACCAAAAAAAATCCAAAATAAATACGCTCATAATTCAAAAAGTGGTTGCATCTTAAATCCCCCCAAATACTACTACGTATTTTATACCTCAGTAGACATGAAACATTTGCTATTGATTGCAATATGACTGAAATTCATATGATCGTTATAAATGTATTAACACAGTAAGATTAAAATCAATTTAAACACCAGGTAAAACATTGAAGAATCTTATAGAACTGGGAAAACAAAAGTGACTTCTTCAGATTATCTCTGCTTCTAAAGCAATAGCATTTATTAAGAAGACTAATTTTGTTAACCTAGCACCAATATGATTAATTATAACGGATAAAGTGTTGAGTGAATCAATCCTTATGGCCAAATCACTAAGTGTTTGGCCTTTGCGTTTTCTGTTGTATGGAGAAGCGTGAGTTCAAATCCCTTTCGAAGACAAGGTGTTTACATCCGTGTAAATGTGTGTATGTAAAATATTTAAACTGAAAAAAAATTAATGGCTCCATACCCTCGACTCTTTCAATCTGTTCTATAAACTTCTTACAAAATATTGTTATTATTTCTACATCTATTCTATTTGTTAATGGAGATAAAATACTTGATGCAAAGCGATTGACAAATTTTTAAGAGCTGTCGCTATGCGATTGTCATTGATTGTCCTCCGCCGGGTTTGAACACGCGACCTTGGATATATAAAGTGTATGCTGGTGTGTGTATGTAAGAAGAAAATGCAAACGGTAATCAGATAGAAAAACAAAAGAAATATTGAAGAAAAAGGGGGGGAGGAAAGGAGAATAAAGCGTCTGAGTCCCGACAAAACTCTGGAACTGCATTTGAGAGAGAGAAAAAAAATGCGCTTGCTTATCTATGGCTAAAAACAACTGAGTGGACAACTCAAAAATAACGAAACATTGTTTATGAAAAGTACATAAACGGTTTACCAGGTATGCAAAAGTCTTCCAGAATGAAGACTATCCCAGAATATCCAATATACACATTTAATTTATCAGGTAAATATATTTAATATACGGTATTTTAATCAAATTCGTTAAAACCAGTTTTGAGATAATCAAAATGCTGGAAAAGGTTTCCATGTAAAGCTAGCTGAACTTAATTATCAAGTTTAGTACTTCACCAAGTTTTACTTTCTCTACTCGCACTATGTACATAGTGTATAGAGAAGGTATTGTAATGCACCCACCGAGATTTTACCGGAAACACATGTTTTGAGACCCGGTGAATCCCCGTGAAAGCCATCAATATTCCTTCAGAGTTGGATATTTGGTAACATACCACCAGCAAAGGTCATTTTAAAATCAATACAGTTTAAAAGTCAAGCAAAAGACTTAAAATTAGCTAACACTTCCGAATCGCTCCACCAGAGGTCGCCAGGGTCACGTAAGAAGAAGGCACCTGACCTGATCAGAACGGCACCTATATTAGACGATGTTTTCCAACTACCTCAGTATCCTGCTAGAAAATGACGATGAAGATTCTCGAAACGCGTTCGGGCCAACAGCACCAAATTTACTGGAGCAAGTGTCAGTAATGGACGTCCAAGCTTGTACAGGAAATACTATATTGAGAAACGGCGTATTGTATCCTGCTAGGGCAAAATATGTAAACATTATAATGTGTATTATATAATTTCAATACTTTATAGCTTTAACTTCAAGCCCTTTAAAACTGTCATACAAAGCTACGGCAATCAATCCTACTGCGCAAATCACAAGCTGGAAAAATGCCTAAAATTCATAATCGAGAAGATAGCGAAAATCAGAGCTTTAACTGAACTAAAATCTGGATAAAACTATTATTCCAATACACCAAAAGAATTACAAGGTTAAGAAATAATCTGTGTAATTTGTATACGAAAAATGTCAACACAACGGATAAGAGGGCAAAATAGTTTTCTAAAATAACATTTAAATTCAATGGAAGAAACATAAATTTGCCACAGTGAAAACCGTATGGAGCGGACATGGATTAAATAATTCATACCGTTATGAATAATAAGGGAAGAAAGCCATTTGACAAGAGAGAAGATAGCACTCTTACAATGTGCGACATCTTTTTCTTTGGTCTGACAGCTTTTCCTGACGGTACCCTGATCCTTTAACACATTATTCTCTTGTACATTCCATGATGGCTTCAGTCTTTTGTTATTTGCTAAAGTCACCTCTTTGGAACGGCATTTCTAACATTTATTTGCCGTGTCGTTTAGAAAAACTATGCTTATTTCAAGTTTAATGTAGTCTAAAAGCATTGGTCAGAAGTTTATGAATCTATCTAATGTAATAACGAACCAAAAGTTTCTTTTCCATCCTGGAATGTTGCGCAACATTTTCCTCCTATCTGCTACTGGACAGATCAAAGCATTATTTGACATTTTAATTAAAGGGTGGATTTTATGTAAATGCTTGTCACTGATTTGAACCTCAAAGTTTAATTCATATGCAACCTGGTTACCATAGTTTTGTGTCGACGTGTTTAAGGCTAAAAGAAACCTTAATTTCGACGTTTGTAACCTCGTACACTCTTACGAGTTCTCTTTGGACGGTATACTTAACAGTAAGGATTCTCTGCAAACTTTTAGGTTTCCTCTGACTTGTGGATAATGTCTTGAAGGTGCGAAGTTTACAAATGTTGCCAAACGGCCTTAAATTTCTTCAACTGTGTGGAAAAGCTTTTTGGGAGGCATATGTCTTACAAGCTCTAAATAGTCTCGTTGCCTTTGAGGAAAATAGCCATGTTTAAAAACACTTTTGGCTATTCCTTGCCAAGTGTGTTAATAAAGACATATTCAAGGATAAATAACATTATTATCTATCCTACAGTAAATGGTCATTCTTTCATTAAATAAAGATTAATATTAAATGATTACTTTATTGCTTATTTTAAGGAAACTATGCAATAAAGAATTACACGGTCTTTGCAACGTGTAACCAGGCCAAAAACATGCACATGCTCAAGAAATCATAGCTCAACAAGCAAGTTATATTAATAAAGTCCAAATATGATTTCTTGAGGTTTTATTTATTATTTCATATTTTTATAACAACATGATTATCGAGCAAAGTCAGAACTTGAGTTATGAAGTTTTAAGGCACTAGGCTACAATAAAGTTTTATATTGTAACCTCAGTATGCTGTTAAGATGTCATATTCAATGCCATATGTAAACTTGTATACATTTTATTTAAGTTACTCAATTGTGTGGTAGTCCAAAATGACAAAAGCTTATCAAGAAAAGTAAAAAATTAAGTCGGTATGTAATACATATAAGACAAGTGAGATAGATTAAAAATCTGATGTGTACCATTCATATGACTTTCTCCATATCCCTGCAACAAATAATTCTTAAAAAGCTTATACTTCTATTTACGTTATGCTAATCAGAAAAAAATAGCAGAAATAGTCTAATTACTCGCTTCCTTGTAAGTAGAAGCGAAATAAGGGACAACCGTAGGTTAAAGTGATAGTCAAAAGCTGGTTGCTATGTCAATGAAGTTCCTTTGTTTATATGGATAGGAGTTGACAAGTTCCTGTATGAGAAAAGTATACGTTTTTCATAGCAGAAACCAAAAATAAGGAATGTCACAAAAACGACGAACTCCACGAAAAAAATGTATATAGCATAAATTGTGTGTTTTAATGTGCTCTACGTTTCTTGTGTAGTAAGTTTTTGTCCATCTCTTACGGTTTAGTAGTTATTCAACATTTAGTAAAATTCATCCAGAATAAACTACTCTTCAGAGGCTATTCCCAGAAAATTCAAGATATACATTTTATTTGTCAGGTAAATATGTTTAATATACGAAATGTTAATCAAAATCGTTAGAGCCATTTTTGAGATAATCAAAATTTTAAAAAAAAAGTTCCATGTAAAGGGTAGTTGGGGGTGGGGGGATTTTTCTCAAAATCTTCGTGTCGCATCCCTGGAAGATACTAAACTTAAATACCAAGTTTGGTATTTTACCGACTTTTCGTTTTTGAGTTATCGTGTTCACAGACACACGGTCACACGGACACACACACGGACCTTTTTGTGAAAATGCTTTTTTTGGATATTGGGGACCCTAAAACATATATTTCCGGTGAAATCTCGGTATCGAATTTTTGGGTGGAGTGTGATAATTTCTCTATACACTATGTACATAGTGCGTATGGAGAAAGTAAAAATTTAACAAAAGGGATGTATAAAATGTATTATTATTAATTATTATTATTATCATTATTATTACTACTACTACTACTTCAAATTGTTCAAACCCCAGCTATGGCATTGAATGTTTTAATGTGATTCTATCCAATTATTATTATTATTATTATTATTATTATTATTATTATTATTATTATTATTATTATGAAGTTAAGGGACTTGAAAAATTCAGTTTAAAATTGTAGATAGTAATTAATTATTTATAGATAATATAGAAACGAATTCCAGGTTCTACCCTTTAGGAAGATAGGTGTGATCTTAATAGGTTTAATGAACCCATAAATGCAATTTTAAATACCTTCAAAACGATTTTGGATGGCAGGTATACCTAATTTTTAAAACTTGATGCCAAAACGTGAAGAATAGTTCTTACAACCAGTCCAATTATTTCTATCTCCTCCAGTTTACATTTGCTGTTACACTAATTATTTTCAATTGCTTCTTCCCCACTATCCGGGTGTAGGACAGAAGTCAGAAAGGTAGTGCGAATGGAAAATTCAATGTCATTTAACCATTTTAACACCGGATCTCCTGATCTCCGTCTAGTTGCTCAGACCATGGCAACATCCCGACACGGAATTTAATTCCGCAAATGAATCCGCTTTTTGCGCTAAACGGCAAGGAGATCTATCTTGTTTAAGATCAGTTGGGGAAGTAAGTGTCCTGTCGGATGTATGGTTAGAGAACTGGACGAAGACCATGAGGTCCATGGTTCAAATCCCGGACGAATTTTACAGTCGGACTCTACCTATTCAATTAATGTTTGGTTCAGAAATTGTATCTTCCTTCTGTCTACCCGAGGCTGTTCGACTTGTGTTTCAAAGCGTACTGTTGGATCGAGTATGTACGCTCGTATGTAGCCTTTATAGCAATCCTTTTGGTGTTATCTTGAGCGGAGAGACCTTTAACTCCCTCGTCGATTGTTAATCCTAATTCTTCTAGATTTCCAGCAATTGTCGACCTTATAGTGTGATGTCTAACGCTTCGGCGTGCTTCACCAAAAGATTAAGAACTAAGGTGTTTGTCTTGTTGCCACATCCACAACATGTTGTCCTGACTCGTGCCTGGAATAACTCGCACATCTATTCCTTTACTAGGCAAGGTGCACTCACTGTGGTACACTTGAGCTTCCTTTCTCCCGCTAATGAAGTTTTCTTTAATGTAATGAAGTAGTTTCTTGTAATTTGTAGTTTTAAACATATTTCCCTTTCTTTTTCAATTTAAAGACAATTAAGTGTCGGGTTTTTGAGAGCACTTAAAATGTTCAGGTTCTTTAACTGCTGAAGAATGGCTTCCCATTTGTTCTAAACAACCCCAAGATAAGTGTGAATCATGGAGTTATGTGTATTAGAAGGGGGATCTAGCATTTCCATGAGTGTATCTTTCAGAAATGTTTAATCTATCATCTTTAGTTCACTTTAAAAATTACAGAAGCATCTCCCAAAGACTTTAAATAAATTACCTTTAGTTCATTTTTTGAAAATTAGATAAGGGCATATTTAAGTATTCATAATACAGAACTTCTGGTCTGAGTGTAAAAGGAAAAAAAATTAACATATCTAATTTAGTTTTAAGGCCGTTCATTGTTCTTTATGTGTTGAGTATTGGAATGTATGAAAAAGGAACGAATATGTTCATTAGCTGAGATACTTGAAGTTTTCAAGTATTTGTATATAAGCTTTGTACAACTGTCTTTTGGACACTTTAAGAACTTCAGGCTTCTGTAGAATTATTTCTAAGGCAATTTCACTGAACCATTTTAATGCCATTTTTTCGAGGTCTTCTATTGCTTTTTTGTTTTAGCTACCGGAAACGTATCATCTGCGAATCCGATGGTTCGTAATTTGAAACTGGTTAAGAGATTGAAACATTCTTTTGTAAAGGAACCTTCTGGCATTTCATTTAAGATGTGGTCAATTACCACACTATAGAATGTAGGTGATAACGGTGATAGCTCCTGCTCGCAGTAGTATTGCTGTGTTTTTTCAGATTAGGTTCTATCCTTGTTTGGTTGTTTTCTTATAGCTTGGTGAGTAAATTGCGTAACTTCTTAATTATGGGTGCACTAATATTTTGTTTTCTGGAGATGAATATGCCTGATATTATCGAATGCGCGCTAATGTCGAGAATGGCAATAGTTATGTCCGACTTGTATTGCTTCACATGTGTTAAAATACAACATAACGTCACATATTTATTAATGTTCCGGGATTCCTGTAAACCCACGCTAGTGAATATAACAAATTGGCAAAATCATTATGATGTGTAATGGCGTTCTATAAAATATTGTAACCGTATTGCACCTGGTACCTGGTTGTAGGTGAGGCAGGATTGGTTGGCTAGTTGTTGAGCTGGAGCAAATAGGGATTTCTGGGATATTTCAAGTAGATTCATGCAGAAAAGTAATATTCACAGGTGTATCAAGTTCAGGAATAGTGGGCAACGCAGGTGAACAAACTTGTATGCCGTTGGTACAGTGGGTAAAAGAGAATACTACTTTTGGTGTCCGAGGTTTATGTACATTTTCGCGATGTTCTAGAACGATCTCTGATTAAGTGTTTCAATATCCAGATGTAATTCGTAAGAAATTCTTATATAAGGAGCTGCATTAGAGCTCTGGAGGGCTCCACCCTTCCTTGTTACATACCAAGAGATTAAAAAGTGCACTTCAAGGCGATCCCATACACCCCTGTCATAATTGTTACCTCTACCCAAATGCACACAAGTCAAGTGGGTAAATTACATAATTTTGTCTTATAATCAGTGAGATGTAATTAAACATTAAGAATAACAATTCAATTACACCTTAAAATGATACCATTTTACTGTTATAACACCCCAGTACAAAAAAAAATTCTGTATACCCTTTTAACTATAAACAACCTCAAATTCAGCAATTATAAGAATTAAGTTGAATTCAAAGTGTGAAAATAATATGGGAGATTGATCTATTAAATACAATAGTTGATTGATAATGAAGTACTTTTACGTCTTAAATTAGTCTCTCTTTAGATGTGCTTATGTATTATATTTATATTCTTATAGCCAACCTGGAATTTATTATTCTAGAATTTTAGCGGCATGTATTATTTTCTATTCACGTAATATGTACATAGTGTATAGAGAAGGTATTGTAATGCACCCAAAAATTCGATACTGATATTTCACCGGAAATACATGTTTTGAAACTCCCTGAATAAAAAAACATTTTTAGAAAAATGTCGTATGTGTGTGACTGTGGGCAGCATAGCTCAAAAACGAAAAGACCGTTAAAAACCAAATTTGGTATTTAGATTTGGTATCTTCCTAGGTGCGACACGAGGATTTTCAAGAAGATCCCTCCCCCGCAACTACGCTTTGCATGGAACTTCAAAAATGAATAACGATTTTGATTAAAATATCATATATTACAGATATTTACAAATAAAATCTATACCTTGAATTTTCTGGGAATAGCCTCTGAAGACTACTTTATTCTGGATGAATTTTGCGAAATGTTGCATAACTAACCCGTAAGAGATAGACAAAAACTTATCACACAAAAAATGTAGAGCACGTTAAAACACATACATTTTTGTCGCTGAGTTGATAGTTTTTTTAGATATTCCTTATTCTTGATTTCGCCTTTAAAAAATATACTTTTCTCATACAGGAATTTATCAACTCCTGCCAAACAAACAAAGAAACTTCAGTCACATAGCAACCAGTTTTTGACTATCACTTTAACCTATGGTTTTCCCTTATTTCGCTTCTACTTACAAGGGAGCAAGCAATAAGATTATTTCTGCTAATTTTTTGTGGATTAGCACGAAGTAAATAGAAGCACAAGCTTTCTAATAATAATTTGTTGCAGAGATATAGAGAAAGTCATGTGAATGGAACACCAGATTCTTTTTAATTTGAAAGCATGCATAGTCAACCAGTACTACAAATAATAATCAGTAGTTCTGGTTAATATGATAACCGGTTCATACTGGAATTAATTAATTCACGTGTTATTATGAGTAATATTCAATACCCTCTCATACCCTTACATTTATACATGCCTTAGTCTATATTAGTCGCACGTGGGATCTGAATGTATGCACCTACTTCTAGTATTTGTATTAGGATACTGTGTGCTATCTTGATATGTATACAGGGCATTTTGACACAGGTCCATTTTAATGAGAAGTTATTCTGTGCTTTTAATAAGAAAAGAAAAAAATAGTGGCATGATAAATAAAGAAGACTACCAGAAATTAATTCAAAAAGTATAAATATCAAAACTGAAAATGGTACAAAAAGATCCTGAGAATTATCAACCGACTGAAACAGTAGGTACTACTTATGACTTGAGTGACAGTCGAAAGTTAATATAAACGCTGATTGACGCATCTCTTCGACAGTCTATCATATTATATGCATAATAGGAGATCATTATCTCGTAATTCTCGAGACATACTTGACGATTAGAATGGGCATAAATTAAAAAATCTGATGTTTTCCACACACATGACTTGTTCTACATCACTCTAACACATTAGCGTTAAAAAGCATATTCTTCTGTATACTATACGCTAATAGAGATTAACATTAACAAAAATTGTCTTAATTAATTGCTTCCTTGTAAGTAGAAGGAAAATAAGGGAATACACTAGGCTAAAACGAGTCAAAGATTTTAAAACCTGGTTGCCGTATGGTTGAAATCCGTTTCTATGCATGCTCAGGAGAAAAGTGTAAGTATTTTAAATCTGAAACAAATAACTTGAAATATCTCAGAAATAGCCAATTCCATGAGAAAAAAAAAAACGTGTGACATAAATTCTGTGCTTTAGCGATATCTTCATTATTTGTTCAGAAAGTTTTTGTCCATTGTTACGGTTTACCAATTATGAAAAATTAGGCAAAATTAATGCAGAATAAAGAGGTCTTTGGAGACATTCCCAGAAAATTCAAGATATGTATTTTATTTGTCATGTAAAATTCTTTAATATACAGTCATTTAATTAAGAGGTCGTCTCCTTAGCGCGGTGGTAGCGCAGCTGCTTACCAAGCTGGAGACCTGGGTTCCATCCCCAGTACCCGGCGTGGGGATTTTTCCCCCGCTGGGAGACCTGGCCCGGGGTTCACTCAGCCTCGTAAGGTCCCGGGGCTAATTGAGGAGCTACTTGGTGGAGAAGTAGCGGCTCCAGGTCATGAGGACCGCATAAACAGGCCGGGGGGCTCGAGGTGCTAACTACGTCTCATCCTCCAATACTGCACCCCATCCTTGACGTCTATAGTGGACTGAGATGGGGGACGCAGCGGTCGGGCGGTAGGCCAAGTTTCCCCGTGAACTGCCTTGCCATGGAGTTATATAATTTAATTAAGATCGTTAGAGTCATTTAAGAAAATAAAAATTTTCTCTATGTAAAGGGTGGTTAGGGTGGGGAGGGATTTTTCTCAAAAGTTTTGTGTCGCATTCCTGGCAGATACTTAAATACCAAGTTTGGTATTTTACCAATTTTTTGTTTTTGAGTTATCGTGCTCACAAACACACACACACATACACAGACACACAGGAAGATATTGTAAGCTGTGGAATAATGTTCATCTATGGCCTGTCTAAAACAACATGATTTTATTTCCAATTTAACGTTAGTACTATGTTTTATAGTATTGTAACGACCCTAACTATATAACTTTATTCGTAGTCGATGCTAAAATGCACAAGAGGCTGGTTTATTCTTCTACAAGCTGAATTGAAAGGATTAACACGGGTTGAGGTGTAGTACGCACATAAATCAAGTACTGTGATTGGCAGGTAATTTAGAGGCGCAGGTTGTGAAATGAAAGATAGATTATTAATCTAAGTATTTTAATAAATTACACGGAATAGCTAACTTCTCCCATATATATAATGTATGTTGCATAAAAGTATATTCATTTTAGCAATCATAATAGTTTCAAACAGGAACCATCAACTTTAAATGTGCTTTTAGTATGTGTAATACATTGAAATTGCATAACTAAATTTTACTTATATAAAACAAATTTATTAATTCAACAAATGTTAGTTTTAGTTATTTTAATGACACAATAAAACTATATTTATTACTTTATAGAACTGAAGCATGAGTCCTAACAGAAAAACCAAAGGAGACTCTGCGTGTGTGTGTGTGTGTGTGTGTGTGTGTGTGTGTGTGTGTGTGTGTGTGTGTATGCGCGTGCTTGCATCACAATGTGAATGAAAAAATCTGAAGTGTTCCACTCAGATGACTTTCTCTAACTCTTCCACAAACAAACTTTAGTTATAAAATATTTTGCTTTTATCTGTCATGTATTAGCAGAAACGGACTTGTTATCTGCTGCCTAATAAGTAGAAAGGAAATAAGGGAATATACAAGCTGAAGTGATACTCAAATATTTTAAAACCTATCGCTGTGTAAAGCAATTGAAATTCGGTTCTCTTACTACATTCACGCAAGTAGAAGAAAACAGATGAAACAAAAGTTTACTGCCTGCTTGAGAAAAGTTTAAGAGTATAAAATTGAGATTAATAACAAGGGAAGCCCACCTATATAGTGTGGTGGTAGTGTGTCTGCTTCACATTCAAAGAGTGCGAGTTTGAATCTCGCTTAGGGCGAGTTATCAGGATAAGGTTTTTAAGGGGGTTTCCTTTATCCTGAAAAGACGAATATCGAGTTACTTTAAACTCCATGGAACCCGAAGCCATTTGAGCATCATTTCACCAATTTCGTTCAATTTCGATATGAGCAACTAAGTTAAAGCGTTAAACAGCAATAATAATAACAATAACAACCTGGATTTCGGAAACGGTTCACTCTGCATAAAAATGGAGTTAACAAATTGTGTTATACTGACATCCACTTTATTGAGTTATAACTTTTTGTGTATCTCTTACAGTTCAAAAGTTACACAAAAGTCTTCCAGAATGAAGAGGCCTTCAGAAGCAACTCCCAAAAATTTAAGATATACATTTCGTTCGTCATGAAAAGATCTTAAATATCTTGGTATTTTAATCCATCTCGCTAGAACCATTTTTGAGAAAATCAAAATTGTCGAAATTGTTTTAATGTAATAGGTAGTTGGGATGGGGTATCTTCTTGAAAATCCTCCTTGGAAGATACTGAATTTAAAGATCAAATTTAGTATTTAACCTACTTTTTTTCAGTTATGTTGTCCATAGACACGTACGCACACACACGCGCGCGGATGTTTTTATAAAAATGATTTTTTGGATTCAGTGCTATCAAAACATGTATTTCTGGTGAAATCTCAAGATTGTTGGGTGGAATGCAATAACTTCTCTATCTGCTACGTACATTGTACATTCGTTCTTAAGAAACTAAACTCAACTTGAATAACTCATACTAAAAGAATGGATAGACGACGATTACCATTCAATTTTAATAATTATAAACTAGTAGAAAAGAAATTCTGGAAGACCAAACAAAAGGTAGTATGAACAAAATATGTAGAATGCTACAGACAGAAATGTATAATGTATGGTGGAAGAAGTTATTTAAGCCACCTTAAAGGAAACTAAGACACTATTGATACCGCATAATTATATTACGTTACTTTAAGCAGAGGAAAAATGAACTTTCAGAGTAATAGCGGAACATCAAAGCCCTTCGAATTCAATAGCTTCTCATAAAATATGCATCTACTGCAATTGAATTTGTGCCATTTTGGAGCAAAAGCTGCCGATCTTTCAAAACTACTACTTGTAAAAGAGTAAATGTAAATCCTAAATATATTTTAAAACAAAAGATAGTAATATTTTCAAGTATTCAGGCAGTTTCGCCTGAGTCTCGAATTTAGGAGATCGCGATTCGATCCTCACGACCACCTACCTACCTTATCGATGTTATTTTTACTTTCTCTATACGTTCTATGTACATAGTGTAGAGAGAAGGTACCCATTGTACCCAAAAATTCGATACCGATATTTTACAGGAAATATATATTTTGAGATCCCCATTATCCAAAAAAAGCATTTTTAGAAACATGTCCGTCTGTGTGTATGTGTGTGTGTGTGTGGGCAGCATAGCTCAAAAACGAAAGGACCGTTAAAAACCAAACTTGGTATATAAGTTTGGTATCTTCCAAGGATGCGACACGAAGATTTTTAAGAAAATCCCCCCACCCCAAACTATCCTTTACTTTACTTTTTTCAAAAATTTTGATTACATAAAAAATGGCTCTAACGATTTTGATTAAAATCCCGTATATTACTGACATTTATATACCAAATAAAATGCATATCTTGAATTTTATGGGAATAGCCTCTGAAGACCCCTTTATTCTGGATGAATTTTGCGGAAGTTTGCATAACTGCTAAACCGTAAGAGATGGATGAAAACTTAAAACACATAAAATGTAGAGCACGTTAAAACATACAATTTATGTTATATAAATTGCTTTCTTCGAGTTGATCGATTTTGAGATATTCCTTGTTTTTGGTTTCAGCTTTGAAAAACATCTTTTCTCATGCAGGAATTTGTCAACTCCTGTCCATACAAACAAAGAAACTTCAATTCACATAGCAACCAGCTTTTAACTATCACTTTAACCTATGGTACTCCCTTATTTCGGTTCTACTTAGAAGGAAGCAAGTAACAAGGCCATTTCTGCTAATTTTTTTTCTGGATTAGATGAAGTAAATAGAATAATTTTTGCACAGATGTAGAGAAAGTCATGTGAATGGAATGTCAGCTTTTTTCCTTTCTCTTCACGTACTACATACATAGTGTATAGAGAAGGTATTGTAACGCATCCAAGAATTCGATACAGAGATTCACCGGAAATACATGTTTTTGGTCCACCTGAAACCAAAAAAAGCATTTTTAGAAAAAAGTCCGTGCGTGTCTGTCTGTCTGTCTGTCTGTCTGTCTGTCTGTCTGTCTGTCTGTCTGTCTGTATGTATGAATGTATGTATGTATGTGCATGTATGTGGACAGCATATCTCAAAAACGAAAATTCCGTTAAATACAAACTTGGTATTTAAGTTTGGTATCTTCCAAATTTACAAGAAAATACCCAACCCCCAACTACCCTTTACATGGAAAAAATTTCGAAAATGTTTATTTTCTCAAAAATGGCTGTAACGATTTTTATTAAATGTAAATCTTGAATTTTCTGGGAATTGCTTCTGAAGACCTCTCTATTCTGGACAATTTTTATTGAATTTTTTATAACTGGTAAACCGTAAGAGATAGACAAAAACTTATTACACAAAAGACGTTGATCTCGATAAAATACACCATTTATTTCCTATACATTTTTTTCGTGGAGGTAGCCGTAGTCGAGATATCCCTTGATATTGATTTCAGTTTTAAAGTACTTACTCATACGGGAACTTTCAATCCCTCGTTTTATAACTTTTGACTATCGGTTTAGCCTAGTGTATTCCCTTATTTTCTTTCTACTTACAAGGAACTAAATAATAATACCGTTTCTGCCAATGTTTTAGCACAAAATAGAAGAATAAGCTTGTTAACAATAATTTGTTACAGAGATATAGAGAAGGCCATGTGAATGGAACACTTCAATTTTTTTCAGGGAGTTGCACGGGTCGCCAGGCGAATACGACTTGGTCCATTACAGGTCTCATCATTTCCTAAACATCCCTCTTTCAGAGTTGAAGGACCATGCGACGGTGATGCAGGTGGATGGTGCATTGCGCATAGTAAAAGACTATGCTGGTGCCGTTGTTGGAACCACTGGCTTCAGACCTAACTTTGGGTTAGAGGCTTCCTCTGGGGGGGGGGGTGTCACTGTAGGCTCATGACCCGTGAGTAGAGCCTAGAGCGGCGTAGTAGTGTTCCAAATGTAGACGTTAGCGACCATATGCTTGTCTGCACTCGTCGTATTTCCAATCTGGTCGGTCTTCCTCTCTAGAATCATTAAAGAGGAAAAGGGCCATTAACCAAGGGTGCCCAACCTCTGCTCTTATGCGCTAATTGCGTCATCTAGTTGTGTTACCCCGCCTCTTTTCTTTTGTGCATGACCAGATAGGAAGCATTTCCCCTTGAATCATCCAATGGCGTTTAACTGAACTGTTCGACTCTCGACACAATGGCAGGTTTCAACCGAACCAAACAATTCGTATTCCAGAAAGAATATAGGAGGAAAAATATTTTTTGTTAAATGTGAAATATCTTATTCGCTTATTTTAGAGTTCCAATGTAATGTTAAACGACACTTTGAAAAATGCCATCATACTTGTTATGGTAAACATTTTTATCAGGTATGCAATCAGTAACAAAACTTGAATTTGAATTAATTTTTCCTGCAATGACGCTCCCCACGATCTTCAAACGGGTCTAGCTGCTTTGTAAAGTTCAACAGCCATTACATATTCTCAGAAAAAAACTAGGATTTATTTAAATCTGTTAGCAAAGAAAAATTTCCCAAATTGCGAAAATTTTCTGGAAAGCTTATATGAATATTTGGTTCTACATACATTTGTGAACAGATGTTCTCGAAAAAGAATCAGATAAAAAGAAAAGTGTAGTAGGGAAGGGAGGACGAATTATTTGGTCTACGTTTAAGAATATGTGGTTCATCCCTGACGGCCAACATTGATAAACCTATTACATGTAAACAGTGTCAACTAAGTCACTAATAAGAAAGGCGCTCAAGGAAGATTTTGTTTTAGTATTTGTACCATCCCATATAACATTAACGTTGCTGAAGCCCCCGCCACTGATAGAATGCGACGTCATAGATAGAGAGGTATTTGCCTGCCGCTACCAAACAAATGGATCAAGGTAAACCTACCCTCCCCTCTAACCACTGTAGGTTGTGCACCTATGACCATAAACCTCCGAGAGGTGCTCTGTCTCAGGGAGCCCCTCTGTGTATAATAGTAATACGTATTTGCTTCTAATTTACAAACAGATCTCATAGTGTATGTTTCTCTTTGATCCATGATTCCATCGTATATTTGGCCTGAACTCACTTTGTCTAAACCCATAGGTAAGATTAAACATGCACTTAGTTATATTCTAAAAAGGGCAGGTTTTAGGCCGTGACTGTCCTATAATTTAGAAACTTTTCTGCTGTTGTCGAATGGTTCCAGTTTTTCATAAATTTATAAATGGCTGAGCACTTCAAAATCAGTCTTAGTATTCATAGCTGTAAAAAAGTAAAAGTTTATTCTTTTTGAGAGGGTAATTAATATGAAATACTTCGGTACATGTTGTCGAGTGTAGGCACATGTAAAAAAACATAAACGCCTTTTTTTTTTCTCTCCAACAACTATTTTTCCATAAACTGATTACAATCTGATCCCAAATATCCGCATTTCGTAATAATTCTGCCGTATAGTTTATTTTCGATGTTCGTTACGGCGACAATAATATAGCTCGCTACGAAATTCCCGCCAAACTCATAACCGCTGCTGCGATGCACTCTCGACACGGATTTACAATGCATGCCTGCATCTACGTCACTTTCCAACGTGTTGGAGGAGGCGAGGGTAGTATGCATTTTGAAACCCGGCAAGGACCCGGTCTTCCCGTCAAGCTATAGATCTATTAGCTTACTTCCGATCGTCTCGAAAGTATTCGAGTGGTTACTCCTACCTCGCCTCACCCCTCTCTTCGAGGAGAGACTCCTACTCCCGGATCACCAGTTTGGTTTCCGTACTGGACATTCCACAACCCTGCAGTTGCTGCGACTGGCTGAGAAGGCTGCCCTGGGCTTCCAGGACAACTTCAAAACAGTCGCGGTACTCTTGGACGTGGAAAAGGCCTTCGCCACCACGTGGCATCAGGGACTCTTGTACAAGCTCAAGAACGCAGAAATCCCTTCCCCCTAACTTCACCTGCTTAGTAGCTTCCTTCGGGACCGCACTTTCAGGGTGAGGGTGGAGGGGAGGCATTCCATAGTCAGACCCATAGCGGCGGGAGTGCCGGAAGGCAGCGTGCTGTCGCCGTTACTCTTTGCCGCCTACATGTCCGACTTCCCCACAGAACCCAGTACAGTTACGTGCCAGTATGCCGACGATGTCCTCATAATGGCGCGTAACAAGAACGTCCGATATTGCTTCCCCCCGCTACAGAGACAGCTCCAGGCCATAGGCAGATGGAGTGAACAGTGGCGGATGGCCATCAGCCCGCAGAAGAGCTCAGCTCTACTGCTGGCTAAAGTCCGTGGCTGGCGACTGAGAGGTCGCTGAGGTTGCGGCGGCGGCGGATCCCCTGGGTCCGCACTGCCAAATACCTTGAAGTCCTCCTCGACCACGGCCTTACTTTCACTCCACATGTCAGGAAGAAGGTCGGTATGGGACACGCTGCCCTACGGCAGTTGTTTCCCATCTTCCGCTCCACCATGCCTACACACCTAAAACTACGGCTGTACCGCGCAGTCATCCCGCCCCTGATGCTGTACGGCTGCGAGGTCTGGGGTTCGGTGGCTCGTTCCACCATCCGCAGGCTGCAGACCGTGCAGAACAGGGCATTGAGGATGATATATGGCACAGACCGTAGATTTCCGTCCCACATTCTCCATTCCCACTCCGGAATCCCTTACATAGTGGACGTTGTTCGAGAAAGAGCTCGCACAATATACACTAAACTTGCTCCCCACCCAAATCCCCAGGTGAACACACTCGGTTTTTACGACCACACGCTGCCTAGGAGACGCGTAAGCTACCGCCTTCCCAAGGACGCCTTGGGATGGTAGTTTTCCGGCCGCCTCTCCCTTCTTTACAGCTCTACCCGCCAAGTTAAGCAGCATCGGGCCCGGTCCCGACTCGGACGGGTGACCGTCCAGTTGTACTCCGACCAGATCTGCAACACTGGCTTCCCCCACCCCGTACCTACATCCCTTCAGTTCTCCCCGCTAGCCGGCACTCTTTCCTTGACAGCCCACAAACGGCTGGCCAAGGTAAGCAGCATCGGGCCTGATCCCTCTCTGGGTGGGTGACCACTCAGGTAGGTAAGCCAGCCCGCGCCGGCTGCACAGAGGGAAACACCCTGCCCACATTACTTCGACACAGACATAAACGCTTCCACAAGACTACATCTTTTATATCACACGGGTAAATCCGCGAGAAAATCGGATAGGTACCGTGGTGATTTGCCCCCGTCCGAGTACACTCGGGCGACTAGTTCCTGCTCCTGGCTCCTGGCTCTCGGTGAAAACAATGCGCACTGCAAGGCGTCGTTGCCCCTTTTTGTACCTGTTGGTCACGTCACTAGAAATGTCCAGAAGCCACCGCACGTTCATTACACTACTGGTATTCACAGGCTCACTCAGGCTTAACAATGCGAGGCTTCGACGTCAAAGAACCTTCTAAAAGAACATATGCAATCCCGCGCGTGTGTAACAATCATAGTTGTGATGTCAAAAGAACTTACGAGAACACAGGTGTTCACTAACGCAACTGTGTAACAATAGATACCAATGGATACCTGTGGAACAATGGATAAATCAGTTATGCTTACAAAGCAAGTCTTACAAACATATTCGGCGACTAAAGCTGCAGGGCGTAGTCAAAATATGAATATATGCAAATATATCAGATGGCCCAACTGCTCCGTATTTCACCTGTGCAGATTTCCATTGGTACGCTAAAAGAGTTACAAAACTCGACGGAAATTTTTCAAGTTATCCGACTGTGGAGTACTGGTGAGAGTGACTTTCGCTTGCATTTAGTGGAGACCAAGAACAAACAGGTCGCGCTCATTACTAGGGCTCTTGCCCATTTCTCCAGTGACGGGTTTTAACGGGTTTAAGTTCTGCAAAGCTTAACGCACCAACGAAAATCTGCACAACCCAAATACGGGGCACTTGGACCACATGGTATCTTAAAGCAATATTACACGTAAACACATCTGGCATTTGTTATTACTTTCTCTACCATGTACTATGTATGTACTATGTATGTACTTACATAGTAGGAACAGAAGATATTGTATTCCAATCAAAAACTTCATACTGAGATTTCACAGGAAATACAAGTTTTGAGGACCCCTGAATACAAACAAAGCGTTTTTAGAAAAAAAAATCGTGTGTGTGGGTGGGTGGGACACCATTACTTAAAAAAGAAAACTCTATTAAATACAAATTTGCGATTTTAATTTAGTATCTTCTAATGATGCGACAAAAGATTTTCAGGAAAATCCCCCCTTGAACTACAATTTACGTAGTAGATTATTCGAAGTTTATTTTCTCAAAAGAGGCTAAACTATTTTAATTAAAGCATCGTATATTAATCATAATTATATAATAAACAATATGTATATCTTATATTTTTGGTGGATAGCCTTTGACGTGCTCTTCATTCTGAGTGATTTTTGTATAGTCGACAAACGGCAAAGAGATTGACAAAAATGTGTTAAAAAATGCAGATCCCGTTAAAATACACAATCTTTCTTTCCTTTTTTTTTTTTTTTTTTTTTGGTTGCAAAGTTAGCCATTTTGAGATGTTCCTCGTTACTTATTTTAAAATTTCGAATACTCCGATTTATCTTCAGTAGAAAATCGTTGTTCACTTTTTCCTCCCAGTTATGCAAAGAGAGAAGTAAAACAATTTCTACTATTATTCATCTCAATTAGCCTGAAGCAGAGAATAGAATAATCTGTTATAACCCTTTTCATCCAATAAAACAGAAATGAAATTGAAATTATTGTAAGTGAAAAATCTATTTAAAAATTCGTATGTTTCCTTATAAAATAGAAGATGG
This sequence comes from Hymenopus coronatus, assembly GCA_030762935.1. Lineage (NCBI taxonomy): Eukaryota > Metazoa > Arthropoda > Insecta > Mantodea > Hymenopodidae > Hymenopus > Hymenopus coronatus. The sequence goes on from CM060890.1 coordinate 76,028,000, forward strand.
AGGAAAGTTTTACAAGCCCCCATAAAACAGATGAAGGTAAATAACCCACCTGACCGGAGAATCTTGAGTAAAAATTTGATGATAGAGATCAACAGCTGGTTTGAGATCATCTTTGGTGCAAGATCTGCATTCCTACTTGCAAGCTAACACTAGAGTTACTGGGTGAGCTTTTCACTATACAGAAGCATTTTAAGTATGTAACGACGCTTCACTCTTTCAATAAATCTGTGAAATGTAGTCAAATCAAAGTGGGGTTGCTCCAGAAAGCAACATAACATCACAACATTATATTGAATGCCAATTTAAGATATGATAATACATAGCATAAGTAAAATAAGGCTCAACGAAATTGTGAATTCTAATTCGTGCTCCAGGCTGCAAGAATTAAATAAAAGTGGACGGGCACTACGCGACAGATGGGCGCAGAAACCAGTAGACGAAAAACAATATAGGTAGACAGACTGCTTCTGGCAACTAATAGGGCCATAGTGGTCCAGTATCGCAAGGTGTAATATGTTTGAAAGGACAAATAAAAAGAAGTAAACTGTAAAAAACCCTGATATGTTTCATTCAGCTCACTTTCTGTACGGCCGCGCCTCTCACCACTCGCCTCTCACCTAGACGGCTCGGGTTCGATCCCAAGCGACCGCAAGTGAGATTTGTGGTGGACAAAGCGGCGCAGGGGCGGGTTTTCTCCGGGTTCTCCGGTTTCCCCCGCCATCACATTCCACCAGGGCTCCATCTTCATGTATCATCAGTGTCATCGCCTGCGGTGCCAGAGCAGTAAAAGCGGGCGTTAAACACTACAAAAAAAAAAAAAACTTTCTCTACCTATTCTACAACACATTTTTATTATAAAAGCTACCTTTTTATCTACTTTATGTTAATCGAGAAAACAGAAACGGTCTTATTGTACGTTACCTTGTAAATATGGAAAATAAGGGAGTACAATAAGGGGTAGGCTACAAGGATAGTAAGCTATTTTAAAAGCTGGTTGCTACATTTTAGATTATTCATTTAAGATTTTTTTTTTTTGCAACAACACTTTGTTCCTGTCTTACGGTTTACGAGTTATGCAAAAGTCATTAATAACAGGGCTTCTCAGACTATTCCTGGAATATTATATGTGTACATTTATTTTTGCTGAAAATATCTTAAACCATAGTATTTTAATCAAAAATGTTCTGACACATTTTTGAGAAAATCTTCGTGTCGCATCCTTGTAAGACTTAAATAGTAAGTTTGAAGTTTAATTTAAGTCATGCTGTGCACACGCATACAGACGCGCTTACTGACCTTTCCCTAAAATGCTTTTAAAGTTGATTTAAAGTGGAATATTGGTGCCGAAATTTTGGGGAGGAATTCTCTACCTGCTCTGTACGTCGTAGAGAGAGTAAAAATGAAAGAAAAATGCATAACCAAATACATAATATCTTAAGCTCCCTCAGCAAAAAAATTAACATTCATTAAAAATGTGCAAATATTTCACTTTCGTACAATAGATCATGGGAAATTTTATAGCAGAGCTTCCCCACTTGCAGGAGCCATTGACCCTTTATGGAACAACCTATAGACTCTCATTTGTCCAAATAAGGGGGTCTGTATCAACTGTATTCTGGGTAAAATACTAAAAGTAGTAAATATGCAATACAATAGGGAGTTGATATACAAAATTTAAAAGTAAAACGAAGATCACTCCAAAATAGTTCACAATCGAGTCAAGGCTACGACTGGTTTTACGCAACAGGTATTAATTAAATCCCCAATCTAGTTCATATTAATCATTTTATATTAAAAGCTCACCTTATATAATTTTAATTACTATCTGGAATATAAAACAATCACCCTGACGCTTTATATAACATTCTTTTGTCACAGAATTGCATACAACTTTCCTATTATTAGAATTCCTTTTACTTCCATTTTCTTGCTCAGTTATGAAATGTAGCCAACTGTCATGGCATGCCGTTATTATTGTAATGTTTCAACCCTCGTTCTTTATAAATTAAGGTACTTTCTGCTTCTCATTTACATTTCTTAAGTTTTAATTACAATTGTTTTTCAATATTCAGGCCTCCCTCTCTCCACGCCAGTCTTGTCTTTCCCTCTTCTTTAGAACTAAAGTTTCTGCTCATAACAGTTGGAGAAATTCCCGTATTCTTATATTAATAACTTCTGCAACGGTTTAATATAGCGAAACGTCTTTCTGCAAGTAGCGCTTAACGCTTACATGCATCAGAAAATGTTTCAATAGTGTTCTTAATAAAGGAAAGTGACTGTATGACGAAAGTTTATTTATGAATTCAGTCCCAGATGGATATGAATACGTACATACAACAGCAGAAATTCATCAACTTGTATATAAAAGGTTTTGATTATATTTCCCTCTTAAGACAATCCTGTATCATCAAGTTTCCTTAAAGTTGAACATCCTTATACAGGAGGTCAAAATTTCGTTTCAACGTTTAAGTAATGACAGTAATTAAAAAAGCTGAGTTCCATTCACATGACTTTCTCCACATCTCCGTAACCAAAAGCTCGTTCGTCTTTCACCTTCATGCTAATTGAGATAAACATTAAAATAAATGGTCCTATTACTTCCTTCCTTGTAATTAGAAGGGAAATAAGGGAATACACCAGGATAAAGCGAGTCAATTTTTTTTTAAAATCGGTTACCATGTGATTGAAGTCAATCTCATTGCATGGCCAGGAATTTACAAATTTCCGTATGAGAAAAAGTTTAGATATTTTAAAACTGAAACCAACTAAAAGGAATAACTCGGAAATGGCCGACTCCACGAAAAAATGTGTATGACATAAATTGAACGTTTTAACGAGATCCATATTTTTTGTGTAGTAAGGTTTTGTCTATTACAGTTTACCAGCTATGCAAAGTTCGGCAAAATTCATCCAGAATAAAATGTTCTCAGATGCTATTCCCATAAAATACAAGATTTGCATTTTATTTTTCATGTAAGTATCTTTCATATGCAATATTTTAATCAAAATTGTTAAGAGTCATTTTTGAGAAAATCAAAATTTTCATAATTATTTCTATAAAAAGGGTAGTTTGGGGTGAGGTAAAATCTTCATATCATATCATTGAAAGATACTAAACTTAAAGACCAAGTTTGATACTTTACCGTTTTTGAGTTATTGTATTCACAGACATGCGATATACACACAAACCTTTTACTAAGTTTTGTTTTTACAGGGGACCCTAAAACGTTTATTTCCGGTAAAATCTCGGTATCGAATTTCTGGGTGGGGCGTAATACCTTCGCTACCTGCGTGCCATGTATCATTAGAGGAAGTAAAAATGGCTTTGTCTACTTATTCTGCAAACAAATTATTCTGAAAACGAATATTTTTTTCTCTACTTCACTAATCGGGATCAACATTAACAGAAATGGTCTTACTACTTCCTTCTTTGTGTAGTTAACAATTTACATTTAGATGTATCAATATTCTGTTAATATACATATATGATGTAGGCAACCAGAGAAGCAGTCCCGCTTTTACTATCTTGGTTTTTATTACCAATAGTAACTTGGAGAGCTTCTTAATAAAATATCTTTTACATCAGGGCACAGGTTATACTGTTAGAAATTACTGGTTTTTCATGTAACCTCCTTTACTGTGAGTCGTATAATATTCGCCTGCAAAAGGAAGAGCAAAGTAGAACATTCTAAAAATGGCAATTAATATTTTGGTACTTCTATCGTTATATTATCTGTTCAAGTTTCAGCAGTTCAACGGTTAGTAAAGTAATGTATAGGAGATATTTCCAGAGTTTCTATCAGTAATTCGATTACAAAAAACAGTATCAGATGGAGGCGGCGCCGTGGCTGAGTGGTTAGAGTGTTATTCCCCCTCTTAGGTGCCCTGGCTCAGTCCCAGGGGACCGCAGGTGGGATTTGTGATGGACGATGGACGGTTTTCTCCGGGATCTCTGGTTTCCCCCACCAATTCACTCCACCAATTACTCCATCATCGCCTTTCCTATCATCTATTACGCCTAAATTTCATTATTATTTGCTCACATTTATTCCAGGGCTAATCCCCCTTCCTTGGGTACTCTGCTCCTTAACAAGCATCTGGCCTCAGACATTAACTTGCAAGCCTTCATATGAGGATCGTAAGCAGATACCAGGTGGCATTTGTCTTAAAAATTTACTATTGGCTCACGCATATTTTTCTTTCGTCGACTTCTACCTGTTGCAACTGGAATGAATCTATGGGTCTATGACACACCTCTTAAGTCATAGAAATCAACTGGCCAATACTGTTTCCCTAAATATTCTCGCTATTGCTTTACAAATAGAGGTACAATCACTGATCTCTATCAAATATTCAGGTATGTATTCATACACAAAAAGAGTAATTCTTCTATTCTATTGCTACATCCAAGATAGTTATTTTCCTTAATTTATTTCAAATTAAGGAATAGGAATATGCGAAAGAAATATTAAAAAGCGTGTGTTAGTCATAGGAATAAGTTAAAATAAAACAAATCAAAACTACCTTTGCATGAATTTCTATGTCCACAATTGTTTATTAATTATAGCTCTTATAAATTGCAATTTCAGACGCTTGTTCTTCTATCTACTTCAATTTAATTGATATAAAAGTTTGCGTGAATTGTTTCATCGCGTATTTCTTTGTAAATGTAAAGGCGGATATTTTCTTCTTTCGATATTTACCCTCCTCGTATGGAGCCCTCAAGACTAAGAAGCCAGCGCCTATGGTCAGATGCTTTTGGATAAAGGACTCTTGAAGAGAGAGATTAGCCAGAATGGGTGATTAGCTCGATATCTGGTATGAGAATGGGAAGATAATATGAAATGAATGGATGAAAGGAAAGGAGATTGTGGAGCAGGTGATGGAATGAATGGCGGAGAAACCGGAGTAAACTAGCCCAGACGCCAATCCCCTTGGATCGAACCCGGTAAGAGATGAGCGGTGTAACCACTCGGCCACGACACTGAGAGATATGTTCAAATACTAATCTTAAACATTCAATATCTTTACATGGCATTGTGAAAAACAACTGAAGATTGGCAATACCTACTTCATCAATAGCAACTTATGTCTTCAAAATGGTTGATGCCACAGAAGGTTGATTTAAATGAATTGTACGTTCTGAAGTTATGAACATGTTCTGTGTAGTAAGGATTTGTGTGCATTTTATGGTTTGCCAGCTATACAAAAGTATGCACAATGCTTTCTGAATGAACGGGACTCTATAGACCTCTCAGAAAATTCAAGATACCCACTTTCTTAATTTTATAAATATCCAAAAGATACGATACTTTCATCAAAATCATTTCATCCATTTTTGGGAAAATAAAAATAAAGAAGCATTTCTCATGTAAAGGGTAGATTAGTTGGCGAGTTTTCTTCACAAATCTTTGTGTTGCATCTTCGGAAAGTATTGAAGTTAGAATTTTATATAAATGACAATTTAGTATTCCTGTATTTTCGGTGAAATACGGATAGAAAATTTTTGGGTGAAATACAATACCTCCTCTACATGCCAGGTACGCATTAGAGAAAAGAAAACAACGAATACCAACATGGGGTGATTTTTTTCCCCTGCTGGGAGGACTGGGTGTGTGTTCTCTCATCATCATCATCATCATCATCATCATCTCGTGGAAAGGAAATAGCAACACCACAGGATGTCATTCTTCCCTGGATGCTGTGGTCGGGCAGCGGTTTCTTCCACATTTTCGTTCATTATCATCATACTTTACAAGTGAACAAATGTACACAAAACTCAATTTGTATAAAGATCTCCTCATAGACCATTTCATAAAATTCAGGCTATTCATTATTTTTTCTGAGTATCTCAAACCTTAAACTTTAATCATAGCAATTGAACTGAAACTAAAATAAGCAGAAGATTAGTCAGAGATTTCGTGAAATCATTCGTGTTGTGTCCTTCTAATCTGTTGGACTTGGACTTAAAAGTACAAAGCTTAGTATTTATCCAATATTTCGCTTGAGTTTTACTTTTTCATAAACACTCTCTCTTTCTCTCAATCTCTCACACATACACATATATACTCATTTCTAAAACACATATTTTATACTCGGGGCTCTTAAAGCGCAAATATATGGTTAGAATTTTATGTACTCTCAAAATACGGCAATACCGGAGGAATTTAAGCGCAAAAATAAAATACAACAGAATAAAAGTATTGAATAAAGTCACCACTAACGATACAACGGTTAGTGTAACAACCAAATAATTTTTACCCCTTCCTCTAGAGAGGCAATTATATCATTAGTTGATCCCTTCCTTTTGTAGAAATCGTAGCAAAACCTTTCATTTCAGACCGATTATAATATCTTTCACAGGTTCGTTTTTGATTCCAGTTTGTTTTCAAGATAGTCACATAGAGAGCTTATATCGGCTGGTAGAGTTAAAGGTTTGATTCCTTGAAAGTGCAATCTTACAGAGGAAAAACACCATTACGCACTGTGCTAGCATAGAAACGTGGTGGATATGTTGCAAATTGATAGATGTAGTGTACGAAATTCAACAGTCAAGAAGTAGTAGATCAGAAGTATTTTTCTTGGCGTACTTATTTTATACTAGCATCTTACTACTCAGAAGTTATCGGTTCATTTTTTGCTATAATTAAAGATTTATAATCAGCTGTTTGAACTTACTCTGAAACATTTCCCTCTGGTTTAGCATAAGTACATTGCAAATTATTTTCTTAGCCAACGTGTTTTTTGCTACTTGTATTTTGATTTTATAATGGAATAAAATGCATAATTCTCAGATAGCACTGTTAAACTGTTAAAAGACATTAGTATTCCTATAAAGTTAGCAATACTATGGAATAAGCCTTCTTCCCAAGTTAGAATCTTGTTTGTTACTGGTAGATGCGGATCTTTACACGAAAGTTCCCTTATTTTAGCATTTCCGTTATATCCGTTGCCCTATTATTTAGGAAAGCCATTTCCAGTTCCTCTGAAATATCGGTTTCGGATGGGCAGTGCAGAGCTTTGCGCTAACCTCACATCTTTTAAAGCTGCTTTTCCACCATGAAACAAACGCAAGAAGCGGAAAATGTTTCCAGAACAGAGAAAACATTTCACGGTCAGACATCACCTTAGAAAGTAATTCCCAGTATTCTATAAGGCAATAGTTCACCACTGTGCATGTGTAACATGAAAATGCATATATTTGTATATTAAACTAGATTTATAACATGTGTTTAGAATACCAGTAATACGTACACCCTAACGCAATTTTAACCCAAGTAAACAGACGTATAGATAGCCCGACTAATTGTTACTTTCTCTACACGTACTATGTACATAGTGTATAGAGAAGGTATTGTATTGCACCCAAAAATTCGATACCGAGATTTCACCGGAAATATACGTTTACAAAAAAGTCAGTGTGTGTGTGTGTGTGTGTGCGTGTGTGTGTGTGTGTGTGGGGGGGGGGGACAGCATAGCTCAAAAACGAAAAGACCGTTAAATACCAAACTTGGTATTTAAGTTTGGCATCTTCCAAGGATGCGACACGAAGTTTTTCAGGAAAATTCCCCCCACTTCCAACTACACTTTACATGGAACATTTTTCAAAATTTTTGAGTTTCTTAAAAATGGCTCTAACGATTTTGATTAAAATGTCAAATATTAAAGATATTTACTTGAAAAATAAAATGTATATCTTGAATTTTCTGGGAATAGCCTCTGAAGACTACTTTAATCTGGATCAATTTTACGGAATTTTGCATAACTGCTAAACCGTAAGAGATGGACAAAAGCTTAACACACACAAAATGTAGACCACATTAAAGCATACAATTTACGTCATATACATATTTTTCGTGGAGTTGATCGTTATTTAGATACTCCTTGTTTTTGGTTGCAGCTTTGAAAAACTTATTACTTTTCTCATGCGGAGTTTGTCAACTCCTGTCCATACAAACAAAGGAACTTCATTCACATAGCAACCAGCTTTTGACTGTAATTTTAATCTATGGTGATCCTTTATTTGCCTTTTACTTGCAAGGAAGCAAGTAATAAGACCATTTATGCTATTTTTTCTAAATTAGCAAGAAGTAAATAGAAGAATAGGATTTTTAACTATAATGTGTTGCAGAGATGTAGAGAAAGTCATGTGAATGGAACACATCAGATATTTTAATTTGTGGTGCAAAAAACTTGAAAATATATATTTTCAAACGTAACACTGTTTGGGCGCCATTTAAATTGGCCTGTCTAGGTAAGTGGAAGGCCAAGTAAATATAACATCAAATACTTTATTAACACTTTTCAAAATGATTAGGAAAGAAGAGTTTTTAAATAATTACCCACAATTTTAGAGCGTTTAACCATTTACATTTCCCCAAATGTTACTTGCATTTTTCAAAGTATTGTATTTTTTCTTACATTATAAAAGGTTTTAAATATCACCAGATGTTTAACTTTGGTATAAATATTTTGATATTTTACAATTTTTTAATTCTTGAGCGCTTTTGGCTAGTTCAAAAAATCTGTTTGCGGTATTTGAGATCAAAAGCTAGAGCATTTTTTTACGAATACGCCTTTTTAAACTGGCAGCACAAATCTTCAAAACAAAAAAGAAACAAATGAGTTATTATATAATAATTATAAAATGCTACAAGAACATCTTAATTCATGTTTGAACTTATATCTTTAATGGTTGTAAGTAGAAGGCTACAACATTTTAATAATAATAATAATAATAATAATAATAATAATAATACTTAAAATGTATATATGCATTTGAAATTCTGAAAACTCTAGCGTTTTTAAATATATCGGAAAATGTTGTTCAAGGTAATTGTTCAAATAATTCCAATGAAAGTCTTCCAAACAGGTTCAAACTAATGATGTTTATTTCCATTAGCGGTTTGAATCATACAATTAGGGAAAATTACGTACATTAGCATTAGAACGCCATATCGTAACGCCATGAATCTTAAACTTAACCAGTTTTCCACCAGCAGTCAGACGAGTTTCCTAATTCTGTCATCCTTCGTAGTGTAATAGTTACCATGCTAACTTCATATACCCGAGGTCGCGGGTTCAAACCTTGCGGAGGACGATAGATTTTAGCATGGCTTACTTCGGAAGGGAAGTCAAGCTGTTGGAATCTCAAGCCTACTAAAGAGGCCTTTGAGCAAAATTAAGCGGTCTTTCACGCCCAGTATAGAATGTGAGAAACATAGCAGTTAAAGAGAGTCCGTAAATAAAACGCCATTTCATTTCTTTCATTTCCTAATTCTGCCTCGCTCTCTCCTGTCGGCAGTTAGTGTAAGCTAACCGAGCGAGAGGCACTATAGGACACAAGTGGACGCATTTGTGAGGACGTCAATTGCTCTTCTCGCTTGGAATTTCTCGTAGTTCTTCTTGTCATTAGGCGAATGATGGAGTCCTTATCCTCCATCATTTTCATTCATGCAATATCCTTCTCACGTTTTCTGGTGTGTGCGCTTCTGGGCTATGCGCGTGACAGTGCTGGCAGATGTCGCGCGTATGCATAGAGTTTGTGAATGCTGCTATCGGCCTAGGGGCGGCGCTCTGGTTGCTGTCCTCGCAGGGGCGAGTAATGTTGCTCTGCCAAACCCGGAATTAACGATACTGGCGGCTGCATGGCACTTCTGGAGCCAAAATGAAGGACTATCGGTATAACAGTTAGGGATTTCGTCTGGCTCTGTCTTCTGTCTATACTGGCATGGTTCCTCACTTCTTAACTTTCCACTGGGCTGTCAGAGTACAAAAATATGTGTAGGTCGCAGTAAGTTATCGTTGATTAATTTTACTTTTACCTTTTCTTGGGCCACCTAGTATTAAAAAAACTGCTTGCCTTTGGGTATGTTGGCACACAGGAATCCTCCCTTCCGGGAGGTGCAGGAGATAAAGACCGCAGAATTGAGAATTGTATATCTGTACTCTCAAAGCACGAAGATTTTATTGACTTTTTCTGCGAGGTGCTGAATTCAGAAAACGTATGAATGAATGGATGAACATGAAGTAAAGTGACATGATATGCAATACTGACGTTATCTGTAAAATAATAGCTGTCGTTCGAGTCGTCGCTTAGTTTTAACGTCCATGTGTATGCGTGTAATTTAGCAATGGAAAGTGAAGTGTAGGTTTTAGATAAGTATTATTTTTTTTTTTTTTTTTTTTTTGTGGTTTAACGTCCTTTAACCTAGTATATCATATCGGACGATGAATGAAACTGGTGAAATAATGCTCAAATGATCTCGGGGTCCATAGAGCTTAAAGTTACTCAACATTCGTCTTCTCAGGATAAGGGAAAACCCCGAAAAAACCTTATCCGTGTAACTCAACCTAAGCGAGATTCGAACTCACGAGGTGAGGCAGACGCTCTACCACCACACCACCCAGGCGGGCAGATAAGTATTGTAAAGCATCTAATTACAGCTTTTTGTTAGTCAAACTGGCTGCCTGACCTCAAGCACCTAATTAGAAACTCGGTCCAAAGCGATATGTGGCTTTAAAGTGCTTTAAAAGCCATAGTTCCACGTCATTAGATTCACTGGAAAGTGAGAAGAAAAAAAAGAAAAGTAAAGGTAAAAACCTTCTGCGGTAAAAATTACGGCCCACCGACGGCGCTGATATATTTCTGGCAATTGACAGTGTCGTTAACAAACACTTTTTCTCTTTTTCCTTTTCTTCTTTTTTCAGCTTTATTCACTGTGATGTACTGTGATATTAATTTAAATATTTTAAATTAGAGAAAGTTATAATTCATGTTAATATACGGCTGTTATCTCCTCGACTCGGTTCTGGATTACGGCGATAGGAAGGACATAGCCACCCCTATGTTCAATTTTTATTTATGTCTGATTGTTTTGTCAATTGTAACAATGATTATGATTGGATAGATGAAGCTGAAAAGTTAAAGGAAAAAATCCATTCGACCTTTAATAGAGCGCCAAAGCTGGAGAAAACAAGCTCAAACGGACAATGTAACATCCTCCAATACGCGCGTTTTATCATAACTGCAATTCTTCAAATTTACTAAAATATCTTTAGGGCGTATTTTCTCCGGATGTAGTATGCCATTAGCCTCCCAATTTTCTGTGATGATATCGAATCTTAAAATTCGAAACTAAATGCATCTTACACTACTTGAGAATGTCGTCTTGAAGGGTGTTGTTTCAATATTTATACGCGTAGATGTACATCTGGAACACTCAAGTGCCTTGTTTTTGAAATGCACAAGAAATCTATCGGATTAAAAATGATAAGTAGGATGGCTTGTCTGCACTACTATAGAGGGAAATGTAGAGCTATAAGAGAGGGAACAGTGGCAAGTTAGCCTTTAGTCAGGCAGCTGGAGCAGCCCGCATGGATTTTATCGAAAGCGGAATAAACTATGATGCAATATCGCGTCCTTTTATTTCCTTCGTAGTTATGACAAATAATTAAAGAAACATTGTTGTGTGACATTTCTTTAAGATAATATATTCTGTAAGAGTTTTAAATATACATTCTTTATTTCTAATGTCTAAAAGGACTGAAATGCCAAATAACCGAATGATGAGAGAGTAAGGAAATGTATAAAACTGCTGGAAATTTGCACAGAAGATGCCAGCTTACTTCAAATGATTTGGACTAAACAATCATGACATAGTTCTGTAAATATATATTCAAGTTTTTGCAGGTCACTAGTCTCTTAGTGTAGCACAAATGCTTACATTTAACGCTTGCACTTCATCCATTTAGTAAGGGGTGCTTGCTTTATATGCATACCTCTTTATGTAGGTCATTACTTAATTACTTTCTCTAGCATGTGCTTAGTAGGTAAATAAGGTACTGAATTTCATCCAAAAATTCAATACCGATGTTTCACTGCAAATAAACGTTGAGGTGTCAGATGAATAATAATAAAAAAATTATAAAAAGTTTCACGTTTGTCTCAGTATGTCCGTTAACATCGTAACTCAAAAACAAAAATTCGTTAAATACCAAGATGTTATAAAAAAACTCCTCCCGCCCTAAACTACTCTTTATATGGAAAATATTTCGAACATTTTGATTTCTATGATTTAATTAAAAACTATATTTTAAGTTATTTTATGACAAATAAAAGATATATATTGAATGTTCTGGGAATAGCCTCTGCAGCTTTTTGCGTAAGCGGTAACGTGTAATATAGACACAAAATCCACTATATAAATCTGTTTAAAAAACACAATTGATGCTATATACCTAAATGTTTTCCTTTTTATTTTCGATTTAACAATTTCCTGGTTATTGGTTCAATTTTAAAATATTCGTTTCATGTCCCATTTGGTTTCCTCCGTTCGACGCAAAGAAATCCGAATTTAAATCTTATCGTATGGTGACAGTGTTTTAAAGATTTGACTATATCTTTAGCTTAGCGTACTCCCTTATTACCCTTCCACTTATAAGGAAATAAGTAATTAAACCAATTACGCCAATGTTTATTTCGATTGGTATGAGGTAAATAGAAAAATAAGATTGTTTAAAGATTGTTAACGAGTGCGTGAATCAAATGTCTGAAACTGTCATTCTTATACTGAAGCAGGACTACTCTCATTAGCAGGATAAAACTAACCTGTCTCACGACGCGACGGTCTAAACTCAGCTCACGTTTCCTATTGGTGGGTGAACAATCCAACGCTTGGAATGCTGAACGCTTGGAGAATTCTACTTCGTAATAATAGAAGTGATATCGAAGGATCAAAAAAGACACGCTTGGTCACCACAAGTTTTTCCTGTGGTAGCTTTCCTGAAATATTTTACTTGTAACACTTCACGGAACCATTTTATAACGCAATTCTAAATATAGCAGTAATTTAAACGAATTATTCATGTAAGCCTGTATCTCTAGCTGCTGTATCTACAAGTTGGAAGCAAGCCCTGTTACGGTGGCGTATTTAAAAACTGAAAATGTACTTATATACTTGCAAAATATTGCTATAGGTAAACTAATTGACCGGCGCGTAGTCTACTGCGATGATTGTTTTTAATATAATTCACTTTAGAGAAACTTTGCTCACAAGGACTCTTGGTAGACATACTCGCAATTTCCGTACTGAATCTCAATGAAATATATATTAAGGTTTCTTGAAATCCATACAAACAATCATAACGAAAATGTTACTACTTATAAAACGTTTTTCTAATTTAGCAACCATAGTTAAATCATAAGTTAGGTTAATAATAATAATAATAATAATAATAATAATAATCGCTTGTGGATATTTCAATGAACAAGAAAATTTGCAAAATGCTTCACATATTTTCTTATTTAGGTGCATTTTCCCCCCTAAATAATTAAAGTGAGACACCGCATACTTTAAAAACATGTTATTTCATATAGGTGGTGAAGAGTTAAGACATTTTAATCAAAAATAATAATTTTAAATACATATATATGTATATATAATTATGTATACTTTATTTTTAAGCTCTTTTAGGCATTCTTAGTTTTTTTTTAGGAATGTCATATACAGGTAACAAAAAAGCTTTGACCGGCTGTATAGAGCAAATGAAGACTCTGTTTATAATAATTTTTACTTTCTCTATACATACTATGTACATAGTGCATAGTGAAGGTGTATCGATACCAAGATTTCACCGGAAATATATGAATCCAAAAATAAAACATTTTGGGAAATAGGTCTGTGTGTGGGGGGGGGGGACAGCATAGCTTATAAACGAAAAGACCGTTTGGTATTTTCCAAGGATGCGACAAGAAGATTCTCAAGCAAATGCCCCCACCGTCAACTACCCTTTACATGGAACTTTTTTCGAGAATTTTGATTTTCTCAAAGATGGCTCTAGCGATTTTGATTAAAATCTCCCATATTTAAGATATTTACATGCCAGATAAACTCTATATCTTGAATTTTTTGGGAATAGTCTCTGAAGACTATTTTATTCTGGATGGATTTTACGGAATTTTGCTTAACTGGTAAACCGAAATTTACCACATAAAAAATGTAGAGCACAAACAAAGGAAATTCAGTCACATAGCAATCAGCTTTTGACTATCACTTTAACCTATAGTAGTCCCTTATTTCGCTTCTATTTACAAGGAAACAAGTAATAAGACTATTTCTGCTAATTTTTTCTCGATTAGCATTAAGTAAATAGAAGGACAAGTATTTTAACAACAATTTGTTGTAGAAATGTAGAGAAAATCACGTAAATGGAACACATCAGATCTTTTAGAAAAGTGTACCCAAAGAACGTGTATTTTGAAAGATCAACAAGTTAGCAATTACTAATCTAAGTTATGATTTGACTATGGTTTCTGAATTAGAAGAAGTTGAAGTTACGGAAGAAGTGGAAAATTTGTCATTATAATAGCTTGTATAGTTTTAAAGAAACCTTAATATATATCATTGAGATTTAGCATGGAAATGGGTACTCTGTCTTTACAAAGTGTCCTTAAATGTATGTGGAGCCAAATATTACGATTAAACGATGCAACTAATCGCAATGAAAATGAATCCTTAGTCAATGATTTAAATAACTCTTTCTTTCGAGAATTTTATGCTCGTACATTTTGTAGAGCGTCTGAAAATATGACAATTATACTTTCAGCTGACACTTTAAGTTTTCTTAAAAGGGCACGTCGAGCGTATGAAAATATGTGTGACTCACATTTCCTCTCCTTGGCTGGAGTCGGGGTAAACGATGTTCTGGCATCAGCATTTGGCCAAGATGTACCTTTGAACATACCTGGACTATACCAATTACAGCATTCTGGAAGAAAGTGTTAAGAATAATTGGCATCTGTTTTTAAACTAGACAATAACTACGTCACTTACATATATGAGAGCTTTTAACAGCGGCATGTAGACGAAGGTTAAAGTTATCGTCGTTATGAAACGGAAATAACCAAACTAATATTAAGAAAGTTAGTGTAGCATAAAAATACAAGGTTTAAGTTGTAATGTGGGCGACTTCCGGTTCGATGCTAGCTCCTTAGGTTGGGTTCTCTTACTGGTCAGGGTTAATTTAAGATTTTCAGGTTTTCAGGGGGCGGTACCACAAATAAGCCTTTGTGTGAATAATACAGCAGATGAAGTAGTAAATGTTTATCTATATTGGTTCTTGATACTTTTCCAAGAAAGCAGCGCACCATTTGTTAGTCTTGCAGCACAATTATTGTTCTCAGATAACTACGCGAGACCGTGAATGTTATTGCAACTGTAACTGCGAAATAAGTATGAAGGAATCAGGAATGCACTGCCCAGAACTGACCTTGTTTTCGTTTCTCCATCACTTTAAAACATAATTCCACCTCTTCCAATGCTACACATTTCTGACAATCTACAAGTTGCAACTTTGTTTGTTCTCTGGTGAGAAATCCCAACACTATCGCCTTTACTTATTCACTAGTATGTTGGAATTTCATTGTCTTTCAAACTGCGACTGGACGATTTGAACAGTCCTTGCCATATGCTACTACCTGCCTGCACTTAGAAATAGTTCCTTGCCTTCAGCTATTTTATTGAAATACAAGAAATATTCTGTTGTACATTTGACTTCTAGACATTACTGAAATTTCTCTGCTACCAACCTCATTTTCATATATTTTTTATATTGTTATTGAAATTATTATTATATTATTAATTTGTGATTATTTTAAATTAATTATATGAAAATAACCGGTCTCAATGTTACTTTCGGAAGATCAGCCGTATTTTGTGGATGATAAAGTACTCGTCAATCCAGTGCTCGGGGAATAGGAGATGGTCACGTTTGCAAAGGGTGTGGAGAGATTTGATCAGTGCCAAATAAACAGCTCCGTTCCATTAACGACTATGTTTTATGCCGTGAGTTTAGATCTGCACTCTCGTGAAGTAGTGACTAGGATCCTACATCGCTGAAGCGGATTTCTAAGCACCACTTTCATGTGTTTCATTTGCTGTTAACATCATTGTGCACAAGCCATATGGTATTATATAAGTATTGTTGTTCAATCCTAATTATTAGAAACCAATTACCTTCTCCCTCCGTCGTCTAATAGTTACCATGATAATCTCTGTTCCCGAGGCTGTGGTTTCAAACCCGGCGGGGAACGATAGATTTTATCCGACGTTAAAGTCCAAGGTGCGGTATACTTCGAAAGGGAGGCGTGGTCTCCTATAATATTCAATCACAAGAACTTCATCCTGAAAGAGAAGGTATCCGAACAAAATTGTCGCCCTATTGGCGCCCGCAGCGTCCTGCTTCTCTGTGGTGGTCTAATCACCTGTCACCATGCCCGCCAAGTGACTACAGAAACTCGCATGGTCACAAAGAACACCCTTGGGCAGATAGAACAACCCCCCAAATATCTTGCATGCAAGTTAGAAGAGTTTGAAACAAAACGTTAGATAGAGAAACAGACGATAGATGTACTGCTGGTTACTAATTCATAGATAAGTAGTACTGAATTCTTCTGTACACAATTTAAAGTACTGTAAAGTATTACAATCAATATTGTATTTAATTTTTTTTTTTTTTTGCATTTGAAATTATTGCAATAAAATCTGGGTTACTACCGATAGAGGTTGCACCAATAGCTATTGGTCATTCTAACGAAATCTATATTTTTACTTGACATAATTCATTTGTGAAAACAGTTGCTCATACACTTTAGAAGCAAACATGGCCAAATTTCTAGCAACAAAGGATCTCACTTGTGTATGTTTTGCAACTGGTAGCTGTTTAAATAGATCAACACGTTTACACATTTCACGATATTTAAAAAGGCATCACATTTCACGCATAGTATTGGTAGCTGAACATCCAACCTTGGCTTTACAAGTTAGATGTGCATAGAAGCTTCGAAAAGGTCAAAATCATTTCCCGGAACATCTTTTTACTGTTTGTTGTCTATTAATGAAATATACTTAATAAATTCGTGTTCTCTGTATTTTTCAGGCATTGCAAGGAAGGAAAATGATACAGCTGCCCCTTTTATAACACCTCTCTCCAGAGTTGCAACTTCAGGCTGCATCATACATATTTGCTATGATATCTTCCTTGTTGGCTAAGCCTATTTTCTCCATTTAACAGGATATAGGACAAATTAGGTAAAATAATGTACGCAAGAAGGTCAAACCTTTATTATACATGCTTAGACTTTGCCGTGACTTTCCAAATGGAACTCTGTCGTGGCTTGAAACTGCTTGTTATGGCGTCATACATGGGCGTACATCGAACTTCCGCTTGACATCTTCTGTCATGTATGGGAAGGCCAAGAATCACTTGCGGCCTCGCCGTGGCCGAGTGGTCACACCACTTGCCTCTCACCTAGACGGCCTCCGGTGCCATAGCAGTAAAAGCGAGCGTTAAACATTACAAAAAAAAAAAAGAAGTGCTTGTGGTTTCCGAACCAGTAAATATCCCTACAAGCTAAAAGCATGGCCCTCGTAATCGCCATTGTAAGAATACCAGATGACCCCATATTTGGCGTGTGCAGATACCTTTGTGCGTTAAAAGAGTTGCAGAACTAAACAGGGCCATTTCAAGTTAAAAATCGGTCAGTTCGTATTACCCGTCTCAATGAGCGCGACCTGCCTCACCATCTCCGCAATAAACATGAGGGGTAAAACGAAGATCGCTCAGCCAGTACCCAATTACCGGTTTTAGTTTGAAATAGCTCCCTTGAATGCCAAATACGGGCAGTTGGGCCTCCTGGTATATGGTTTCAGCTAAACCAGAAGTTACAATACAAACTAACGTGCATAAAAGGTGGACCATTGCCATAGATCGCAAAGGCTTATTTCTCCGTAAGATAACCAAATTCTATATACAGTTCTCTATGTGACTGGATTGAAAAACTAGACGTAAACATAAAAAAGGAGCAATAAACAATGTTATGCATAAAAAATGAAAGAGTGGTTCGGACACTGCTTCTATGAAATTGGTATAAAAGGAAACCTAAGTTAGTAAGACGTACCTCGGCCTTACATAGCAGCGGTGAATTATTTGCATGTGTTGTTAAACTGAATGACTTTATGGCATTTATATGACATCAGCCACATGGAGATGAAGACAAAATCGTTTGTATTTATTTCTACCCTATTAGTTTGCATTATATTTTCTTTTTGTACTTTAAATTATAAAGCATTACCTTAACGGTACTCCACTAGTGAGCACATATAATTAGAAATATTACTCTTTAGAATTGATTTAATTATTTTTTCACACAAGCCGTGAGTAACACAGCTGTTGGATAGGCAGAGTCAGACTGAAAAATGCAAT
The DNA here is from genome assembly GCA_030762935.1 of Hymenopus coronatus. Classification (NCBI taxonomy): domain Eukaryota; kingdom Metazoa; phylum Arthropoda; class Insecta; order Mantodea; family Hymenopodidae; genus Hymenopus; species Hymenopus coronatus. Next base: position 76,046,264 of record CM060890.1, read on the forward strand.
ACCATATCCGGGATTTGAACCACGGATCTCCCAGTCTCTAGCCGGTTGCTCTTTCACTGAGCTACAATGGCAACATGCCAGCATAGCATTGCATTTCTCACCTGTCTCGCATGTTTTCCGGTAAACCACAAGGTGATCTCAAATTATTTTGAGATGACAACCCCAATGGCGACTTACAATGTTACAAGTACTTCAAGTCCCAGGAATCATAGTATAGCCTACTATTATAGTCAAGGGTATTGGTTTAATTGTTTTTTCACACAAGCCGTGTGTAGGGCAGGAGTTGAATAGGTAGAGTCAGACTGAAAAATTCAATGCCATAGCCGTGAGAGCAACCAGTTTGAGACTGGAAGATCCGTGGTTCAAATCCCGTCTATGGAAAATATTTTATATATTCCAAATAACTGAATATTGCAATATATACATTTGAAAACAAGTCGTACATAATACGAGATGCCACCACCAGATGACATCCCAGTGCATTGTTGGGTGCTAGTAGATACTTGCAAACGTTAGTATCACTCTAGTTGAACAGCGAGCATACGTAAAAATTGAATGAATGAATGAATGAATAAGTGTATTTATTAACATAGCAATATCATACATAGAATTTCAACAGTCGCACGGGTCCACAGACCGTACGTGCTTTTGTAATACACATTACAAGCAATATTAAAACAACAACCACAACAAAGAATTAAAAGAGTAAACACGAAAATAAAAAGACAAAGGAAATACTCAGTCAAAAGCAATATTAAACAACAATAAAATTAAGAGTGAATCCGAAAATAAAGATACAAAGATATTCAAATATAGCAATTTAAATTTACAGCACAGAGTACACCTTCATAAATGCACCCTCTTATAATAGATAATTACACTTAAAAGACATATATACACATAATATATACAACCCTAGCACAACAGTGACCTAAGTATGACATAATATATATGTATGTAGAACATTGTAGTCACTTTTGTTTAGTTGATCTTATTTCCCCCCCCCTTCTCTATTGGCAGCCTCCTCAGATCTCAGCTGTCTTACCTTAAGTATAAATTTACGTATTTCTAGCTCATAAGAGTATTATATATACACCTATACTTTTGTGCATATGCAATACGAATAATACAATGATCACTATGTGTGTATCTTTCAATGTCCGTACCCATGACCCTTTGTACTCGGATCCCAATTTAGTACCAGCATTACGAAGAATATTCCAGCAACTTTGGTTGTGTATCCTGAGGTTTGTTTCCTGCAGCTTTATAGTCTGATAAATACTTGCCATTATATGGCCCTCGTATATATTAAATAGTGTACGAGTTCATGAATTCACCTTTCTAGCCTTATTGTCGACTAACGAGGGAAGCCGATATAAAGCAAGGCTAGTAGGGAAGTCGTGGGTTTGAACTACATATCTAGGAAGAACCACATTAACATACTAACAGCCACATCTTGTTGGGGTATTGTAATTGTAATAATAGTCGTCAATCTGTGTCAGAGATAGAACAATGTCCTACAGTGCCTTTAACGATGACGTGTTAGAATCCTTTGGCGTCATGTCGGATAGCTTCCGTGTAACATAATTAATCAAAACTGTACTCAATCAGCGCGCTGTATAATATAATAAAACTGTAACCGATATGTTCGTATTGTCGTTTTATTATGAATGTATAAGTAATCTTTTGGACAATAGTCAATTACAGAAACCTAAACATCATTTCTCTATCTACTTTTTCTTAAAACATATATTTTTACTTTCTCTACTCGTACTATGTACACAGTGAAGTACTGTATTCCCCCAAAAAATTCAGATCCCAAGATTTCACCGGAAATACATGTTTTAGGACCCCCAGAATCCAAAAATAACATTTTTTGAAAAAGTCCAAGTATGTGTCTGTGGACAGCATAAAAAACGAAAAGAGTGTTAAATACTAAACTTGGTATTTATGTTTTGTATCTTCAGAGGATGCGACAGGAAGATTTTCAAGAAAATCCCCCTTCCCCAACTACCCTTTACATGGAAATGTTTTCGAAAATTTTGATTTTCTCAAAAATGGCTGACGATTTTGATTAAAATATCGTATATTAAAATATTTACCTGACAAATAAAATGTATACCTTGAATTTTCTGGGAATAGCCTGCGAATACTATTTTTTTCTGGATGAATTTTACGGAATTTTGTATAACTGTTATACTGAAAGAGATAGACAAAACCTAACTTAACAGAAAATGTAGAGCTTATTAAAACAACAATTTATGTTATATATATTGTTGTTGTGGAGTTGATGGTTTTTGAGATATTCCTTGTTACTTTTCTCATACGGGAATTTAACTCCTGTCCATACAAATGAATTTCAGTCACATAGCAATCAGCTTTTGACTGTCACTTTAACTTGTGGTGTTCCCTTATTTCCCTTCTACTTACAAGGAAGCAAGTAATAAGATTATTTCTGCTTTTTTTCTCTGTATTAGCATGAAGTAAAAAAAATAAGCTTTTTAACAATAATTTGGTGCAGAGATGTAGAGAAAGTTATGTGAATGGAACACATCAGTTTTTTTGTTATAAGTACCCACATTTACCTGCATAGTTATTTGCAGAAATACTTATATTACATACTTCCCTGAAGAAACAAGGGGACAATGGAATATACTATGCTAAAGCGATAGTCAAACTTTTAATAATTGGTCACTGTGTGATGAATTTGAAATTCTCTCTGCTTGATCAGAAGAAACAAACAAATAACGATTTCCTGCTTGAGAAATGTGCATTGATTTTAAAATTGAAACAATAACAAGGAATAGCTCCGAAATGGTAATTCCCAAAAAAGAAAAAAAAAATCGAATGTGTTTCATTCACCTGTCTTTCTCTACCTATTCTACAACCAAATGTTCTTACAAAAGTTTATTATTTATCTGTGTCAGTTTTATCAAGATGAATATTAGTAGAAATGTTTTTATGCACATACTCTTTATCAGTTTAAGAGAAATAAGGGAATACGCTAGATTAAAGCGATGATTAAGTATTTTAAAAGCTGGCTGCTAAGTAACGACATTGAAATTCCTCTCTGTTTTCTTGGTTAGGACTATAGAAAACAAACAAATAAAATAAAACAAAAACGATGACATCTTCCCGTTTGAGAAAGTGTAACTACTAGAAAATTTAAACCAATAACAAGATACCTTTGAAATAGCTAAATGCTCACCAATTTGTGTGTTATATAAATTGTGTGTTTTAACGAGATCTAATTTGTGATGTAGTAAGACATTTTTCTGTCTTAAAGTTTCCAGTATTGCAGAAGTCTTCCAGATAGAAGAGGATTTTAGCAATTATTCCCAGAAAATTCAACATATACAATTTATATAATGAAAATCTTAAATGCAAGATGTTTCAATCAAAATCATTACAACCATTTCACATAAAATAAAACTTTTTGAAAAATGTTTCCATGTAAAGGATACAAATACAAGATCCTCTCTCTCTCTCTCTCTCTCTCTCTCTCTCTCTCTCTCTCTCTCTCTCTAAAATGCTTTTTTTTTTGTTTCAGTAGGCTTCAAGACATATTTCATGTGAAATGTCAGTATCGAATTTTTGAATGGAATGAAATACTTCTCTTGCTTATTAAACGTAGCGAGAAAGTGTAAATCAATAGGGAATTGGGAATTGACACCATACGGTATAAGGGCTTGAAAATTCAAACTAATAACAAAGATTATCTCAAAACTGGCTAACGGTAGAAAAAATATTAATGAATGTAATTAATGCATTTTAACGAGATCTTTATTTCTTGTGCAGAATAATTTTGTCTAGCTCTTACGGTTACCAATTAATACAAAAGTCACTAATTAAGAAGAGAACTTCACTAGCTATTTCCAGAACATTCATAAAACATAGATTTTTGCCCTGTAAATATGTATGTTAAATATATGATATTTTAATCAAAATCCTTAGAGTCATTTTATATGAAAGTAAAATTTATGAAAATACTTTCCATGGAAATGATAGTCTACGGCGGAGGGGGGGGGGGGTTCTTCAAAATTTTTGTCGCATTCTTTGAAGATGCCGAATTTAAACTACTTTTAGTTTTTACTTTCCCTACACGTACGATGTGCATAGTGTATAGAGAAGGTATACCGAGATTTCACTGGAAATACATGTTTTGGGTCCCCCTGAATAAACAAAATGCTGTTTTGGAAAAAGGTCCGTGTGTGCGTGTGTGTTGTTTGTAGACAACAGCGCAAAAACGAAAAGTCCGTTAATACTAAACTTAGTATTTAAGTTCAGTATCTTCGAAGGATGTGACACGCTACTACCAACTACCCTTTACATGGAATAATGTTCAAAATGTTTGGCTAACGATTTTGATTAAAATGTGGTGTATTGAAGATATTTACCTGACAAATAAAATGTATGTCATGAATTTTCTGGGAATAGACTCTGAAGACTACTTTATTCTGAATCAATTTTACGGAATTTTGTATAACTGACAAACCGTAAGAGATAGAGAAAAACGTACTTAACAGAAATGGTAGAGCTCTTCAAAACACACAAGTTATGGCTTTTACGTTTTAGTTGTGGAGGTAACCGTTTCAGAGATATTCCTTGTTATTGGTTTCAATTGTAAAGTACTTATATGTACTTTTCTCAGACAGGAAGTGTCCGTTTTTCTCTTGTTCTACTCTTGACCAGGCAAAGAAGCGATTTGCAATGACAATCACATAACCACATAACCACACTTTTTAAAACATTTATCTATCACTTAAGCCTAGTGCAATCCCTTAGTTCCCTTCTACTTATAAATAACTAAGTAATAAGAGCATTCTGCTAATGCTTATCTCGATTAGCATTGTGTAGAAAGAAGAACAATCTTTTGTAAGTTGTTTGTAGAGCAGCTAGAGAAAGTCAGACGAGTATAACACAGCAGATTTTTTCTAAACTGTTTACTAATTCAATAATTTTAGAGTACTAAAGGTTGGTAACCAACAGAAATATTTTAACACTGTTGCATTTTACAATCTTGTTTTTGTAGCGGGGTCTTTAGTCTGCTTTGCTGCTCACTGCTGTGGTCACATGGTGTAGATGTGAAATCACCGCTCTTCCGTGGGTCGATGTACGTTCTCCAGTCCAGTCAGCTGGCTGGAGATACTGTTGCTACAGCAGGGTTTAGTGGATATAGCTTTTGAGCTAATTATCCACTCAGAGTGGCAGCTAGGTTAGCGAACCTGATGTTATCTTTGGTTTGAAAGTGATGCTAAGCAAGCTCGCTTCCACTGAATGTTAATTAGTATCTAAATAATCTAGCGAACGCCAGAAATTTGTTGCCTCAGTCGTAGAGTATTCAGGTCTTCTATAAAATGCTTGTGTTTTAAGATGATGGGGTCGAGGTGAAGAAGCAGATAAATAACAAATGGATTTCCATCTAACAAAAACCGTTTTGTTCCGTTGAAAATTATTAAGTGGCGTCACTTTTTAATGACGCGAATTTCTTGAATTAACGTTATAAACAATTAATTATAATACTTATACCAGTGATGCTTCTTACATGAGAGCCATATAAATTATGATCCCGTGGTCCATACAGCTTAAAGTTTCTGGACTTCGTCTTCTCATGATAAGGCAAAACCCCGGGGGAAAAAAAAAAAAACTTATCCGGGTAACTTATCCAAACCAAGATTCGAACTTGTGACCTCTTCAGTTGGCAGTCAGACATGCTAAACAGAGTCTTAAGAACCAACATTCGCAATGATTCACTAACCTTAGCTATCAGAATATCATATATTTTAATTTTGTTAAAGTCTGGACATGTATTTCCAACACGTGCTTCACTTGGTCATGGTGCAGATGGAGTACTCTGGACGCGCGTTTCCACAACCTTCGTTGTCATCCTCTTGCAGGTTAGCAGACGTCTGAGGAAGTTGGACAACATCGGCATCTAATATAGGCGTCTGACCGACAGAAGGAGGACATCGTTGACAACTGCCTTCTTCTTTCTAGTCCTTGGTGACCTCTGGTGAGACATCTCGGAACTGTTTGTTAGTTTTGAGTCTATAGCTTGACTTTCAATTGTTTTTTGTACACATTTTAAAATGAAATCTGCTGGTTGTATTTCAAAATTAACCATATTGCTGCTATTACTATGAATGAAAATTTTTTCCCAAACATCCAACTCTGAAGGAGAACTAATGGCTTTCAGTAATTTTATTTCTTGACAAATTTCATGGTTGGTACTCCAAAAGTGATTGGCTACTGCTGATTTATCCAACTGTTAATTTGATATTTCTCTGATGTTCTTTAAGACGAACTTTTAAGCTTCTCTTTGTTCTACCAATGTAATCTTTTTCACAATCATTGCAGTTTTTAAAAATATATTTTAATGTCTTATTAGTGTTTCTAATAAGTTTCCTGTGATTATATAAAACATGTTTGGAGAACCCCAGTCGCGAATAATTAATAATCAAGTGTTTCCCAATGGAAGATGAGTCGTATAACATCCTTAGAGAATTTACATTTGCACTTATTTCATACAATAGGATTAATTATTAATTTTCCATTAGTTTTCTCGGCTATAAAGTATATTTATATTAATTGAGTGATGTGGAGACAAATACCGTCTCATTTGACATAAATACAAGCCACATTCTGGTATACTCCTGGTAGTCCTATATTTAGAATGTGAAGTGGGTGTAAAAGAGGCTCAATGCTAATGGCCTGCTATAAGATAATGTAAGTTTGATGAAGCAAGTAAGGAAATTGAAAAGCAAGAAAAACAGGACGCGATTCAAAACATACACATTTCAAAGCAAACTTGATAATTAAATTGCTAATTCAAGGAAATTAATGAAAAGTGTAAGAACTTTCAAAGTTGTAGAGCAATCAATGATTCCTTCGTCAAGAACCAAGGAAACGAAACAAAACTTCTCCATATCGGTGAGCTGTAGATATGGTTCGTGATTTCAGAGAATAAATAAGCGTAATAAAATCAGAAATTGAAACTAAAAAGTTCAGAAACAAAAGTTGTGCGTTTCCTATCCGAGGGAAATAAAATACTGTTTCGAGGAAAAGGATATAAAGGAAAATACTGAGAGAGTAAGCGCAAAATTGAAATAAAGGTCCAGTGGTTTATTGTTATCAGAAGAAGGATTTTACGATATCTGTAAAGATTTGCATCTCATACAGCTATAAAAATGCGTCCACAAGGCTGGGATGCGTCATGTTTTATTGCTTTACCACATGGCAATTCACAACCGCATCCTCATTACCAAATGAGATCATAACGCAGTTTCTCGAGCATTTTAAGAGGGACAAAGAATATTAGCACACTATTTTAAGGGAACTTTATGTACTATAGAAGTAACCTAATTATGGATTATTGCCTACAATTATGGATTTAAAGGAAAACGTATGCTTAATGCTTGCATCACGTTTATGGGAAAATCTTTTGATGGTTTCTAAGTTCTCTCCAATATACGACAATAATGTGTCAGTTGAGGAATGTTGCCATGGTAGCTTAGTGGATAGAACAACCGGCTAGAGATCGAGACATCCGTGCTTCAAACCCCAACTATAGGATTGAATCTTTAAATCTCACTTTGCCTATCCCACTTCTGTCCTACATACGACTTGTGTGGAAAAACATTAACACCAAAGACCAGGAACTCTTCTCTGGTATAATGCGAGTAGCATTTCACCTATAATAGGAATAGGACAATGAAAACTGAGACAGTACATGTCTTGTCCCGGGGCAAAACTATATTCTTAGAAGAGAAAATATAAATGTAGAGTGAAAATGGGAAGGGTAGAAAGACTTTTAACACGTATAAGGCACGAGCTCGGGGTACAAGATCCGTTACCTGCCTTGCATTGACCCGAGGGAAAGGGGCGAGAATGTCCTGCCCAAGGAAAACTAACGGGACACAAGACAATGATCTCCGCTGGTCAAGGCGACACTGTTTAAGGCACTTGACGAAGAACCTCCGCACGACCAAGATGTGAGATTTGAGCGCATGGTGTAACCCTTAGTTGTGACGGAAGTAAGTGATTTTAAAACCGGTCATAGTACGAGACATATCACTGCATCAAACGAATAAATACTAATAGCCGCGTGCGGGTAAAGTGTAACGTTACAGTAGAAAGTTAAGAAGTATACGTGTATGTTCGACGGCGGAAAAAGGCCGAACTAAATTAATAAAGCACTTGTGTCTCGCCCCAACCTGAAAGAGTTTCCATGCTAATAAAAAACCCAGAGCTAAGTCAACCATAATCACAAACCCACTCTATTCCAAACCATAACCCGCCCCAAGACTCAGCACCGATCCTTATATTGTTTACTGTATCTGTGCCTCACGAGGGAGTCCCCAGGATGGAGGGGTGAGGTGAGGATTCATCGGGCGTCAGGAACCACGAGCGATGGCACAGAAATGACAAGAGTTCCTACAGTTTCCAGAAGCACCTCGACAACTGGACAAATATACCAAGGGTCTAACCCCAGCAGGGGCGGTCCTCATCCCGGCAACCAGCCACTATGACAATTATTTTTCCCTGCCACGCTGCACCGAGCAATATCGTCGAAACTTCTAACACCGAAAGAAACTAACAGGATAAAGGATGAACGAAATAACAATGGAAAAGGCATAGAGTGACCGGAAATTTGTGGGATGAAAAAAACCTGACGATCTGGAAACCCCCGAAAGAAACCCATGCCGGCAACAGTGATCTAACCCACGACCTCCCAAATGCGGACCACAGACGAAACCGTCTGAGCCATACCTACAATAGTTGCGCAGAACAAAATAGTTACATTGTATTCAACGCCAGCTTTGTAAGCGCTTCTGCTTCCTCGAGGTGCAGCGAGAAGGATCGATATGTTCATATTCTGTTAGCGGTTTTTATCCATATTTTGCTGCCTTTATGTGCTGTTTCAGCGTTGTCGCATATTTCCACCGTCACATTAGAGCAAAAATGCAGCAGCCTACCCCAAAGAATTAAAATAAAGATCATTAAATGAGCAGCCTGCGTGTGTTGACACGTTCACATGCATATCCTCTCCATCACAGCACGTTTTGCTTCTCTTGTTTATCATTAATATTATTTGCTTCGTTTTACCCTTTACTTTTTTATTTCTTTTCTGATTAGAGTTCAGAATGTCAATGTGGCCTGAAATTGAATCCCGAAATAGCTTGGAAGAATTCATCAAAACATAATACCCAATTGAGAGTTTCGTCGGATATATAGTTCATTTTAAATCCATTTCATCAAGACACTGACAATTTATTAAGAAGTCTTTGAAACATTACGCTAAATTAGTTTAGGTTTTATTCTAACCCGGTTTCGTTTATCTTAATTTTTTATATATAATTTTTGGATCCCGTCCTTTATTAAGTTTTACTTGTTTACTTTATCGTCTTTATGTTGTGTGTAAATTTCTCACCAGCATTTTATTCGACTCCCATTTTCAATTTATATCCAATAAATATATTTTTCCTGTTTCCTGCGATTAAACATATTCAACTTTTAAAGTATAAAATTAGACATTTTAATAGCACACTACGTGATATTTAAATGTAATGGTGAGTTAATACGCCACATTTATTTAGTTTGAAAAGTAAGCTGGTTATAAATTGTCCCACATTCAGTGTTCTGCCTACGAAGTTAGCAGCACATTATTTTTAATCCATTTTATCTAAGACAGTTAGTAGCGTAGCTTAGATTTTAAAGAATATATTAATGATCAGTGATATGAGTAACAGGTTCAGAATGCAAGACATGAAGTTTTAATAACAATAATGAATGCAATAAAACCGTCCTAAAGTGCCAAGATATATAGGTTGTTTCGAAACAACACCGGACTTATGGCAGCCTTATAGCCTATTCTTGAACTAGTCCGAAATTTAATGTCGCAACTGATGATTCTGTTTTTCTAAGGGACATCAACATATATTTCATCATACTCAAATAACTCCTCTAGCTTGGGTCCCACTGTGTCTCTGAGCATAGATTGATTCCAATGAAATCTGTACTTCATTGTTGTCTCCCAACCGTATTGTCTTTCCCTTAATACTCTACTGAAATCTCAACCCTACTGTCTCCTTTATACCCACTTTATTATCGCTGAGTATTCCAATATACAACCTAACTCTGAGTCAAGCAAGCTGTCTCTGAGCTCTGCAATATTGATCATAGTATGCTCCAAGTTATTTCAGTTAACCTTCAACTTCAACAGCATCTTCACCCATGTCTTATGACATTGTAACTTACATAAGCAAAAAATAAACAAAAAACATAATAAGAAAGGGTATCACTTCCTAAATCAACGTTTGTTAAATGGCAAAGACAACGTAGAAAAGCTTGAACTAATAAAGTATACTAATCTAATGAAGAAATGATTAGAGATGTTGATAATGATAATCTGAAAAGCATTTTGTCATCATTGCTCAAATTAATTTCACTAATGTGTGCTAAATGCAATGGATAATCGTATAGTAGTATGTGTGATACACCATTTAAATATGATGCACCATTTTGTTAAATGTCAAGTTCTTTTCCTTCTTAAATGTTCATTTTCATAAGAAAGACATTGCTCTAAAATAACTCCGTGACATTTTCTTTCTAATTATATGTTGATTGATTATTGAAATCAACTGTCTTAGAAGGCTGAGTCTACAACATTATACATAAGAATATTAACATAATATAACTGTCAGTTAACCTATATGTTTTAAGAAAATATGGCAGTGGCTTTAAATTATGTTTATAGTAATTAGCAGTTACATGTTAATTCAAATTTTTTAAGTGGCTGTTAACCACATATTTGTGAGCCGAACATCCTCTAGGGCGTATCCATCATTCGTTTGGCATTATTACCAAGTGCATGGAGACATCGCTTGTCAGCCTTCCCTCGCTCTGAATTGTTGTACGTGTGGACATACGGACGGACCCTGAGTGTGTGCCGAGCTATTTCCATGTCGTTTTATAGGTCTCATATCCTGGGTTGATGGAAGCTCCGATATTCTCTTGACTCTGGTTGAAAAGAGTCAGCTTGAACCATGTCGAGAGCATATCAGCCGTGGCAGTGACGCAGCTCGTAACGGACCACAACTATCCGTAGGCAGCTTAAAATATTACTTACACGTTTTGGGAGTAATCATTTGGGAGGGGGGGGATTATATTAATACATTCTGGAGATACGCTAATTCTTTTTATAAGGAACTTGACAAGCTAGGGATGGCTTCAACAATAAGTTCAGTAGCAGAATAACACACAAAATGCCCTTAATAGAATACAAAAGATTTCCAGATGTGTGCCTGGGTCTATAATTAAATCTCTACACTGCAAGGTCACTAGCCGTTTGTTCTTTTTCTTGAACTTGGGTAGTGTCTGCCTAATATTTTAGAGGAAATACAATCTCGGTTGAGTTCAATTATTTAGAAAAGGATTCTAATGTTTGTTAGCATTCCTCTGATACTGAAACAATAAATATTTTAACTAAGCAACTCATGCCAGCATCATTCCTCCTTATTCATTGTTCGTATTATGATCTGCGGGTTAAAGGACGTTATGAAAAAAATGTATGTGTTCCATTCATAAGACTTTCTCTGCACATCTCTAAACAAATTATTTTTAAAATGCTTATTCTTTTATCTAATCAGCTAATCGAGATAAAAATCAGCAGAAATTGTTTTGCTTTCTTATGAGCAGAAAGGGAAAAGGGGAATATACTTGACTAAAGTGATAATCAATATTTTTAAAAGCTGGTGGTTGAAATCCGATTCTTTGATTCTTTGTTGAAAAACTCTCATATGAGAAAAGTTTAAGTATTTTAAAATTGAAGCCAATAACAAGGAATATCTATAAAAAAAAAGTCGTCAACTCCACGAAAAAATGTATATGAAATAAATTGTGTATTTTAACGAGGTCTTAATTTTTGTATAGTTGATTTTTGTCTATCTTTTATAGTTTACCAGCTATGAAAACTACATAAAAATTCATCCAGGATGAAGAGCTCTTCAGAGACTATTTCCAGAAAGTTCAAAATATGCATTTTCTTTTCATATAAATACTTTTAATACACGTTATTTTAATCAAAATCGTTAGCCATTTTTTGAGAAAGTCAAAATGTCATTTGTCGTGTAAATGTATTTAATGTACGGTATTTTAATCAAAATTGTTAGCCATCTTTTGAGAAAACCAAAATTTAGAAAAAATGTCCATGTAAAGGGTGTGGATTTTTTTCCAAAATCTTTGTGTCGTTTCCTTGGAATATACTAAACTTAAATATCAAGTTTGGTATTTTACTGAATTTTTGAGTTATCATGTTCATAGACACACAGATTTTTAAATGCTTTTTTGGATACGCGGATCGTAAGATGTGCATTTCCCGTAAAATCTCAGTATCGAAATTTTGATTAGGGTGCAATATCTCCTCAACTTACGTACCATATACTATGTTGAGAAAGTAAAAAACTGATATAGAAAACACATGGAGTACTGTAAATAGTATCCGTGTCAACTTATCGTGTGCAGGGTCTTCTGGTAGTGGATTACGGATCACTGTCAACTTCTTTCAAATATTTGTTATGTAAACTAACATTATTTGGTTTTTCTCTCCAAACAAAGGAAGAGATGGAATAAATGTCCAGATTAATTCTGGGCTGATGAAAACCCTCGTTACAATTTAACCAACAATATAGGATTAGTGTATGAGCTGATATTTGCAGGAAACTACGGGATATGGATCAGCCTGCAAATAAGCAGAAGTAGACGTTCTAGCACAAATGAGAAATGAAAGTTGGATACATAAGAGTGGGTCAGTTTAATGGCATATGCGCTTCCCCGACATACGTAGAAACCTCTACTTCCCAAAATCTCGGGTTCAATCCCGAAAGGTGATGAATTTTTTCGGGTGTAAAACTCCTTAGCGTAGCCTTCTTTAGGAAGGGAAGTAAGGTTGGAGGTCCATAACCTAGATGACAATTAACAATATTTGTATCAGAATAGCTGGTTAATTTTTTAATATGATTTGAAGAAAATGATTGCTTTTCCTACACATTAAAACAATTAGATTTAATATTAAGAATTGTATCCATAGATTTGCCCAGATTTATGGCACGTAGAAAACCCCAAGCCTAATAAAGGGACCTATGAGCAAAATTCCCGGGCTTTCACGCCTAGCATAGATCGGAACGCTTAGAACCACAGAAGTTAAAGAGCGTCTATAAATAAAGCTTTGTTTCATTTCGTGCGTTTCACTGACCTCAATTCATTCAATTTTTATCTATAGTGCCACTTAAAACAACTTGTTTTTCGCAGTAACATACCTGACACACACACACACACACACACACACACACACACACACACACACACACTCCATGAATATACAAGACTTTCATTTCAAAACTTCCCAGTCTAAATAACAAATGTAATAAAATAATCACATTTATTTTATAGAATGATCGAAATACAATACTTCAGTCAGGTTTTCTTCAATAAAAATTGGTCCAATAATATCATTCATTATAATTCCAGCCCACACATTGATCTTCTGCGGAAACTGAGTGTTATACTTATCTTCACGAAACATTAAAATTAAGTCTGTTTAAAACCCATTTAAGCAAAAGGTCGCTTCATTACAAAAACATGTTTTGTATCAAACTTGGAACATCTTCGATTCTCTGAGACATATATTCACAAAATGTCACTCTTTTATCAAAATATCTTCGCTAAGCTGTTGGTGAATTTGTATATTGCAGGGATAAAATGTGTTCATTTTAGCACTTTATGAAAGGAACCAAATGAAATGTTTGTTACAGCAGATACTTTGTGGTAATATTTCAATCGCGATATTTCATCAACTTTTCTAGATATTAGAATTACTTAGTAATGAGAATTAATTCATTACAAGTATGTTTAGCTAAGAAAGACTATATACTCATTCAATAAATCATTGGTTTGTGCTGAATATAAAATTCAATGGTTTTATTTACTTTACTGCACACAGAACTAGTTTCTTCAAAATTGCGTGCTAAGATACAGGACGTATACGTGACTTAGGTTTTTTCTCAGGATGCTTCTCGTTAAAGGCAGTAGCAGTTTTACGTGCACGGTGGTTTTTAGCTCCATAAACAAATTATTTCTGTTCTCTCTTGAATGGAATAACAGTTTTATAAAGCAACAAATGCTCAAAAAAAAAAAAAAAAATCGCTTGGGTAGTGTGGTGGTAGCGTGCCTGCTTCACATTCAAAAGGTCGTGAGTTCGAATCTCACTTAGGGTGAGTTACCCAGATAAGGTTTTTTCGGGGTTTTCCTTTATCCTGAGAAGACGAATGTCGAGTAACTTTAAGCTCCATGGACTCCGAGCTCATTTGAGCATCATTTCACCAAGTTCATACATAGTCCGTTATGACCAACCAGGTTAAAAGACGTTAAACTACAAAAAAACAACTAAAAATGGTTACCACAATAACAACAATTAGGTTGCTAGGCCAGATGTAAAATAAGTGAATGAAATGGATAAACAAATGAATACAAATGAATACTCTTTCATGTTAGGATAAAATATAGGGGTGTCATTTAAAATGTGAAATTGGATGTGGCTGGGCGGGTGAAACCTAAACATCACTTAAGACCAGTTTTAAGTTCAGTCCTCAGTAACCTAGTTAAAATGTTTTTGTTGAAATTAAATTTAAATAAATTATTGTGTAGACTGGGAAGTTTCAAAATGAAAGCCTGGAAGTCTGCGAAATTATTTGACACCGTCCAGAAATATTTTAAAGTACTCAAAATTTAATTATCTAACCCTTACATGCATGTACACTCTTAAAACAAGCTCAGGACATTTTGTACATTTTTACCACATTTTAGTTTGGATCTAACGTTCGTTATTAACTCAAAATTAATGGATTTCAATATACGTTTATATGAACTTTGTTTTTATTTTAATGTGAGGAACCCACCCCGAAGTTTGTATAAGATATACATTCTACATTATCAAAATGACACTACTCTATCTTAGCAATTCGACAGCCTCACGCAAGATCATACATCACTTTAACATATATGTAAATACCTGGGAAGTGTTTTATGTTCTTATCAAACAGCATTAGTACCTGTATGATAATGAATGGCTTTTTAACGAACCTGTATATGGCTCTTTATTTTTTAACTCGCCACGTGTTTGCCCCGATGTTGTCAAGCCGCTTTTGCGATCTGTCTTTATCGTGTTTCCACACGGTCGTGCCTCAATCCTTGCGCAATAAGACATCCTGTCACAAGGAAAGACTTAAGCTACCACAACTAGAGATGTTTCTTTCTCCTTTTTCACACCACGCTCCGAGAAAGATTAAACCGCCAAACTCACCTTTAAAACGTGCATGTACCTCGCGTATGTACAGAGTATTTGCTTTTCTCTGCACTAATAACAGATAAGTAGAAGTTGAAAGCCGTTACTTCATCCCCAGTCTACCATTTGATTAAATTAAATATCTTTAAGTAATCTCCACAGCTACTCTGGAAAAGGCTAAACAAATATGTGTTCATGCTTAGTCAAGGTTTTTTTATTTATATTTGCTGGAATAGCTACTCGTGATGACAAGAATTCTCAAGATTTTATGGGAAATTTATATTTTATTAAGAGGAAAACATTTAAACCTCTCAGAGAGAATGCCTTCATGTAGACTTTACTTACAATTAATGACATACTAAGAAAATTGTTTTAATACTTCTGAATCTATAATTACTCCTAATTTTTCTGTTTAGACTTAAATATACAAAGTAAATCAGCAGAATTGGCAACTGTTTCTTTCATCGTGTGGTAGGTTATTGCACTTACCTGATCAATAAGTTAAATAAACAAATTACATTATGTTTTATTAATTTATTATATATTGTTTCACGACCTAAACAAAAACATGTATTGTGCTTTACACTCACATAAATGTCTCTATTCATTCTTCTAAAACTATTCTTAAAGAGCTTATTCTTCTATTAATCGACATAAACAAATCAGAAATATTTTTGTTACGCATTGCTTTGTTGGTACAAAGAAAATAAGCGAATACATTGGGATAGAGGGGTAAAGAACGGGTCGCTATGCGGCGCCATTAAAATCCCCTTCCCTTTTACCAAATAAAGAGGAAGTGAGAGAGAGAGAAGTTCAATATACGAGAAAGTGATCTCCATTTGAAAAAATTATAACAATAGTTGGAAAATTTAAAGAAATAATTGTAAATATCTCGGAAATAGTTAACTGCAAAAAGATGTATTTAAGAATTATGTGCTTTCACGAAATCTACATTTGTTGTGCAATAAGATTTTATTTATTTCTTACGGTTTACCAATTATGCAATAGTCATTCAGAATGGAGAGGAAGATCTTTATGTCGGCTCTGGAATCTCCTCCTCTTGCTGGTCACAGAAAGATGTATTAAGGTTTCGGTAAAAGTACAGGAATAGTTCCGGCAAGTAGGCTACTGGACATAAGTATCAAGTTTGGTGTTTAACCAACTTTTAGTTTTTGAGCTATCTTGAAAATACACACGTATCCGCTGGAATCTCGACATCAAACTTTTGAGTGAAATATAATACTTCCACTACTTATTATATGAGAAGAAGAGAAACTGTGAATTCCAGGTATATAGCAGATTAACTTAGTTTTTTAGTAAATTTAATAACTTTTGCAGTAATACACTATGTGATGAATTTAATAGTTTTATAATGTTCTCTTATCCGTGTTTTTTCTCCTCTCCTTTCTTTCCTTTTTTTTTTCTTTTGAATTAATTTGAGGGATATGTACAGTTTCTTGCGGTACACATGTTTTGCAAACCATCTCTCTCTCTCACACACACACACACACATACAAATACACACCACCACACACGTATATACAGTTTCAAGTACGCAAGGAAAATTCAAAATCTCTGGTTCCCGACCGCGTAAAGCTGCCAGGTCCGATTCCACCCACGTGAGTGCGGATTTAAAACCCTTGTATAAGATCAGTGCCCACTCAGAGGAAAGTGAGGGACTGCGAGAGGCAGCGACCCAAGTTATGACAGCAAACATTCCGACTGGGGAGATATATAATGAATGATGATGGTCACATCACCTCCCCGTGTCGGTTGCATGATCGTCTACGTAATAAAGTGGACGTGAGCGATAGTCGGGTTGGTAGTCCCAGGCTCGAAAGTACTTTAGTGGCAGGGAATTATATTTTTTATTATTATTAGTATTATTACTATTGTGTTATTATTATTTAGAGTGTTTATTTATATATATTTTTCTAGTACGTTATAAACAAGAACTCTCCTAAAATGTCGAGCTTTGTATTGATCTGCCTGCTTAAATTCCGCAACTTTTAATTAAAACTTGTAATTCGTAGTTTAGCATCAAACACTTGCATTAAGAAAAACACAATTTGTTAGAATCACAAAATTGTCTCTACTTAAAATGTATGCCATTGCCTATCATAAAATTATTTCTAAAAGCATATCATTATGACAAATAGTTTCAAATACGTTTTATACTAGCTATACAGAAGGACGTGTAGTTGAAATTTGATATACTTTGTTTGACTTGATAAGAAATGAGAACCAAGATAACGAATATGACATTTCAAAAGCTGTGTTTTGGAAAGAAGGGCATTTTATCCCACTAACTCTAACCCTCCAAAACGCACTGATTTAATTCAATCTATGTATTTTAAAATTATCTTTTATTTTCAGAGGTAACTATGTTGCGTCTTCAATTATATTATAGTTATATAAAATTCACATAGACAAAGGACTCCTTGCGACTTTTCAAAGAAAATTAAGCATATACATTTAACACCTCTTGTCATTACGCCAACCATATATTTTAATCAAAATCGTTTAATGCAGTTTTGAGAAATACAATGTAACATTTTTCGATGTAACAAAGATTGTCTTTAAAATCTTCGTGGTGTTATCTTGATAAGATGATAAAGTTTAATACCAAGTTTGGTATTCATAAACATTTTCGTTTTTAATTTAAATGTTCTTACCACTCCCCCGCTCAACTACTCAGGCACTTTTATTAAAAATCTGATGTGTTACACTCACATGACTTTTTCTAGCTACTCTACAAACTTCATACATAAGATTCTTCTTCTTTCTGCACCTTGCTAATCGAGGTACTCATTAGCACAATGTTCTTATTATTTAGTCCCGTATAAGTAGGAAGAAAATAAGGGAATACACTGGGCTAAACCAATAATCAAATGTTTTAAAAGCTGTCGTTAAGCGATTGTCATTACAAATCGCTTCTTTTCTTGGCCAGGAGTAGAGCAAAAGAAAAACGGACACTCCCGTCTGAGAAAAGTATAAGTACTTCACAACTGAAACCAATAACAATGAATACCTCAAAAACGGTAAGCTCCACGAGAAAAATGTATATGACATAACTTGTGTATTTTAACAAGATCTAAATGTTTTGTAAAGTAAGTTTTTATCTAATTCTTACGGTTTACTAGTTATGAAATTAAGCAAAATTCATCCAGAATAAACAGGGCTTCAGAAGCTATTCCCAGAAAAGTCAAAATATACATTTTATTTGTTAGGTAAATATCTTTAATATATGATATTTTAATCAAAATCGTTAGTCATTTTTAAGAAAATCAAAATTTTCAAAAAAAAGTTCCATGTAAAGGGTAGTTTGGGGTGGGGATTTTTCTCAAAATCTTCGTATCGCACCCCTGGAAGATACTAAACTTAAATACCAAGTTTGGCCTTTTAGCTACTTTTCGTTTTTGAGTTATCGTGTTCACAGACACACGGACACACACACGGATCTTTTTCTGAAAATGCTTTTTTTGGATACAGGGGGTCCTAAAACATGTATTTCCGGTAAAATCTCGGTATTGAATTTTTGGGTGGTATACAATACTTCTGTATCCCTATGTACATTGTACAAAGGGGCTAGAGAAGTAAAATTACTTTTAGAAACAGTAGACCTCCAAAAGTGTATTTTGGGTAAAATCTGAATATGAATGTTTTGGGGTTGAATATAAAGGTACTTTTCTCTGTTTAGCACGGGTAATAGGCAGAGAAAATCAAAGAGTAAATAAATATAGGCACTAAAATTATTTTTTTTAGAAAAAAATTTTCTCAGGGTGATAAGGGGAATAAAATTATGAGACGATGTTTCAATTTAGGACTAGCTGAATTTAATACCCCAAAACAATGGATAAACATGAGCATCATCCTTTGTATCCGCTTCAAAGGAGTTAATTAAATTTTCAGTTTAGTTTTAGGCATCCCCTGTTTGTTTACTCGTTCCATCGTTTTCCGATTTCTATAAAAACGCAATGTTTATTTTTAATAACATTCACGTGCTTTGCCGGTATCTGTCGAGAGATGCACTAGATCAATTTCGCACAGCCAATAGAATTGTTCACAACAGTTTTGCTTACACTTAAAGCTTTTGTTTTCTAACAACACGTGCATCGCTGAGGCATGAATGATATAAGCCCGTGATATATTGAAAAGGTACACAAAAATTTGTGCAACGCGTTTTGTAGAGTGGAATATCAATATCGCCTGAACAGCTCCGTGTGAATGAAAAGCTTCTGCTGCCTACTTTCCATAATCACGTTTGCAATGCTAAGGTGTTTCTGAAGCACCAGGGCTCTTCAGATTTTCTTAGAGAACATCTATATGTATAAACATTTATATTTTAAATCTCTATAATTTAAACCAGCATTCTATAACTTTTTACCATATATTTTCACTATTTTAACATAATACCTCCCGCAGTTTTTAAGCAACTACCCTGAGGAATTTAATCTCCCATATAAGTTGCAACGACTTAAATGATTTAAGAACATGAAGTGCATGAAATAAAAAAAAAACAAGTTCCATAAATACTATTCTAAAAATTATGCATGCGTTTTGAACATTTATCGAAATCTTTAAAACACTATTAACTAAATTATATTTTCAGATGGAGTTCAAAGATTTATACAGAAGTATTAAGAGACTGTGTGAGTGAAAAATAAGCAAAAAATAGACCTATGAAGAAAGCGGGAAAAATAACAATAAATTCAAAATCATTTAAAAACGATTTATGAAATAGATAAAGTGTTAAACTAAATGTTCAAAATGTATGTTGCAGACGTACAAACAGGTTTACGATCTAAATCTAAATATGCATATTTAACAAGATGCAATGCTCTTGCTCCATTTTTATTTTCCGTATCTCCTGCTTATATGTTTCTGAGAAAACGAAATATTTTATTTAGATTCTCAGCTTCCAATATTAAGCAATCAGATGCTTTGTACTCGCATTACTTTCTCTACACAATATTCTTCAAGCTGTTATTCTTCTTTATACTTAAAGTTATTTGAGATAAATATTTGCAAAATTGTCCTATTTCATACTATCTTGTAGGTACAAGGCGCTTGGGGAATGCAGTAGGCTAAAAAATAATTAAACCTGTTAAGAGTAGGTTATTTTAGCATAATACTGAAAGCTGTAAATGCAAGTAAAGAGCGCATGAAATAATAAAATCACATTTCTATTGCTAACCGAGCTAAATATTTGAGTGACCAATTAAGGGCCTACAAATAATTGAGGAAAAAAGTCAATAACTGTTATACATAACAGCATTTTACTTGTAGTACTAATAAAAAACTTACTGAAAATAATTTTAATAATAAATAAAAATTGCCAACTTCAATCCCCAAATGTGAACATAACTTTTTACACATTTAAAGCATACTATGTGTATCGCACATGCAAAGCTTTTTTAGAGCTAATGTTGTATATACTCATCCCTACATTTTATTATATAGATATATAGGATTTGTATATAACAGTACTCTACTTCTTCGAAGTTCTCTCGGGCTTCTAGCCAGGTGTAGATTGAGTAGTGAGGCACGCACGGGACCCACGAACATATCTATATTAATAAGACCACATCAGTTCAATTCATTCAGTAACCCTGGAGACGGGAACAATGTATGCTCCCCAAACGCCTGGAAAGTTACAGTTGTTTTTTTTTTGGTAGTGTTTAACGCCCGCTTTAACTACTTATGGCACCGCAGGCGGTGACACTGATGATACATGAATGATGGAACACCGGTGGATGTGATGGCGCAGAAAACCCGCCCCAGCGCCTCTTTGTCCACCACAAATCTCACATGCGATCGCTTGGGATCGAACCCCGGCCGTCTAGATGAGAGGCAAGTAGTCTAACCACTCGGCCACGGCGCGGCCGCTACAGTTCTTATTACAGTATTCTACTTGCAAGTGTTTTATAAGTTTCATATAAATCTGTTTAATATGAGAGAAGCTATTACTGTTTACTTTCTCTAAACGTAATCTGTACATAGTATGTAGAAAAGTTATTGCATTCCAAAAAATAAGATAGCGACATTTCACCGAAAATAGTTTTACGGTTCCCTGTATCCAAAAAACGTATTTTAGAAAAAAAAAAAAGTCTATGTGTGTGTCCGTGTGTGCGTGTGTCAGTGAACACGATAACTCAAAAACAAGTTGGTAAAATACCAAACTTTGTATTTAAGTTTAGTATCTTTCAGGGATGCGACACGAAGATTTTGAGAAAAATCTCCACACCTTAAACTACATAAAAAAAATTCGAAACTTTGATTCCCTCAAAAATTCCTCTAACGATCTTGATTAAAATACCGTATATTAAAGATATTTATGTGACAAACAAAATGTATATCTTGAATTTTCTGGGAATAGCCTCTAAAAACGTCTCTATTCTGAATTAATTTTGCGTACCTGGTAATCCGTAAGAGATAGAAACTTACTACACAAAAAATGTAAAACACACAATTTATGTCATATACCATTTTTGTGCCGTTTCTGAGATATTCCTTGTTATTTGTTTCAGATTTAAATTACTTCAACTTTTCTCACATGGAATGTTGTAAACTCCTAGCCCTGCATAGAAACGGTTTTTATCCACATGGCAACCAGCTTTTGTAAGATTTAACTGTCGTTTTAGTCTAGTGTATTTCCTTATTTACCTTCTACTTACAAGGAAGCTAGTAATTAAGACAGTTTTTATTAATGTTTATCTCGATTATCATAAAGTAGATAGAAGAATATGCTTTTTAACAATAATTTATTGCAGAGTTGTAGAGAAAGCCAGATGAATGGAACACATCAGATTTTTTTTTCCAGCTACATTCCTGATTCTTACCCCTATCCCTCGGCCTGTCTGCGGAATATTAGGACCACTCCTTGGGGATGTTGAACCCTGTGCGGGACAGTATCTCCGGTCTCTGTCCAATTGTCATGGATTTCCATCTGGTAAGTGAAGGGACCCTGTGTAATTTCTTGGTTCCGACGCCCGGTGTTTCCTCTCACCTTACTCCTTCCACCCGAGGTTGCCCATCATGGGGCACACGTACAAAAACCACTGGTAAGGTGCCGAGTCCTCTCCGTAGTAAACGAGGTGGTTAGTACAGATGCTATCTACTATTATTGTTATTATTATTACTATTATTATGTAACAAACAATTTATTTGGTCAGATAATTAGATGTGTGCAGTTAAAAAAGGCAGTAGTAACAGTGCCTCAACAATGCATGTGAGAGATGACTGATGAGGCATCATAAACAACAAAAAAGGGTTTTTAGGGAAAATAGAAATGATCGAGTTGTGTTCTCTGCCATTCCCGACAGAAAAGATCCAGGCAACCCAGAACCCAGTCGAAGAAATCCTATACTGCTAACTCATCACTTTACGTCACGCAAAGCACCTCAAATTATACGAATTTCTCTAGCCACGTATATACAATGTACATAGGGATAGAGAAGTTGTGTATTCCACCCAAAAATTCGATGTCGAGATTTCACCGGAAATACATGCTTTAGGACCCCCTGAATTAAAAAAAAAAAAAAAAAAAAGCATTTTCAAAAACAAGTCCATGTGTGTGTGTGTGTGTGTGTGCGCGCGCGCATGTCTGTGTGTATGAGTGTGTATGTGTGCGTATGCGTATGTGTGTGTATGTGTGTGTGTGGACAGCATACCTCAAAAATGAAAAGATGGTTAAATACATAACTTGGTATTTAAGTTTGGTATCTTCCAAGGATGCGACACGCAGATTTTCAAGAAACTCCCCCACCCCTAACTACTCTTTACATGAAATTTTGTTTTTCTGAAAACTCATTCACGATTTTGATTAAAATACCACATATTAAAGCCATTTCTATCACAAATGAAACGTATATCTTGAATTTTCTGGGAATAGGTTCTAAAGATCTGTTTATTCTGGATGAATTTTGCTTAATTTGGCATAACTGTTTTTTTGGTAGTGTTTAACGCCCGTTTTAACTACTTATGGCACCGCAGGCGGAGACATTGATGATGAATGATGATGGAGCACCGGTGGAATGCGATGGCGGGGGAAACCGGAGTACCCGGAGAAAGCCCGCCCTAGCGCCACTTTGTTCACCACAAATTTCACATGCGGTCACTTGGGATCGAACCCCGGTCATCTAGGTGAGAGGCGAATGGTCTAACCACTCGGCCACGGCGTGGTCCCTTGGCATAACCAGTAACCGTAAGAGATAGACAAAAACTTACTCTACAGAAAATGTAGATCTTGTTAAAATACACAAGTAAGGTCATATACATATTTTTCGTGGAGCTTGCTGTTTTCGAGGTATTCCTTGTTATTAGTTTCAATTGTGAAGTACTTATTATTTTCTCAGACGGAAGTGACCGTTTTTATTTTGTTATACTCCTGTCCAAGCAAAGAAGCGATTTGCAGTAACAGCTTTTAAAGCATTTGACTATCACTTAAGTCTAGTGCATTCCCTTAGTTCGCTTCTACTTATAAGGAACTAAGTAATAAAATTCTGCTAATATTTATTTCGATTAGAATGTGTTGAAGGAAGTTTGTTTGCAGAGTAGCTAGAGAAAGTCATGTGAGTGTAACACATCATATTTTTCCTAAAATACTTTTTATTCAAGGGACTTCAAAAGCATGTACTTCCATTGAAATCCACTTCTTAAAATGTTTGATGGAATACAATACTTAAGTGCCGGAGAAAGTAATAAACGTCAACCAATGAAAAGCTACAAACTAAGTCGTGTGGGTAATATTGCAAGCAGAATTCAGATGTACATACTCAAGCCTATGGTATTTCACTGCAGGAAAAAATGACGTACATAATTTTAAAAATGTTGCCATATGTTGCAATAAATAAGGCTTCAGATAAAAAATATTTGAAAATGAATAACCTTATAAAGTTTTAATTTTATAAACGCTATCTTTAAAACAGATCTACAGTTTTTTATTATTTTTTTTTGTCAATATTCGTCCTATGGTTTCTCAGTTATATAAATTTAACTATTGTAAGAATGAAGCCTGTAAGTAATACAAATCCAAATATAAAATGCTTTAATGAAGTTCTTTAAAGAGGCATCTTTAAAAATAAAATGTAAGAAAGACTTACCATTATTACATTTTCCTTTTATCAGTACAAATAAGGAACAACAATCCTCACGCAGATTTTGAACTTTTACAATTCTATATGCATCTCCAGCATGAAAGGGAAAAAGCACTGCCACAGCTTTACTTGTTTTACTTTCTTTACTTCACATGGTGCATAAGTAGATAAGCTATTGCATTCCAATAAAAATTTAATACCGAGCTTTCACTGCAAATATATGTTTTAGGATCCCTGTATAAAAAAGTATTTGTAGAAAAAGGTCCATTTGCGTGAACACGATAACTCAAAAATGAGATGTCGGTTAAATACCAAATGTTATATTTAAGTGTATATTACATTGGTACGACACGAAGATTTTAAAAAATGTACGGTTTCCCCACTATTCATCCCCACCATCATTTTATAACATCCACTTGCTCAGTTTCATACCAGCCATTGGTCTGATCACCTGAATACCCATCCTGACTTCTTTCTGACCCAGAGCTTCTGTTCAACAGGCATTTAATACCAGGCGATGGCTTATAAGTCCGGGGGGAAAGTCCTACATACTCAGTAAGAGGATAAACAGGGAAGAAAGAAAAGAAAGAAAAAATGATTTAGTTAGTATCTTGTTTATGCAAAAGAAGTTAGTGCTCTTCTTAAGTGCAAATAACTTCAACAATCATAAATCATACTGTGTTGTACAGTTTTTTACTTTCTCTATACGTACTTTGTAGATAGTGTGTGGAGAAAATATTGTATTGCACCAAAAAATTCGATATCGAGATTTCACCGCAAATACACGTTTTAAGGTCTCCTGTATAAAAAAAAGTTTTTAGAAAAAGGTCCATGTGTGTATATCCGTGTGTCTATGAACACAATAACTCAAAAACGAAAAGTCGGTAAAATATCAAACTTGGTGTTTAAGTTTAGTGTCTTCCAGGGATGCGACGCGAAGATTTTGAGAAAAATCTCCGGCAAAAACCATCCTTTACATGGAAAAAATTTCAAAAATTTTAATTTTCTCAAAAGTGACTAACGATTTTGATTAAAATTCCGTATATTAAAGATATTTACATCCAAGATAAAATGTATATCTTGAATTTTCTGATAATAGCCTCAAAAAACCTCTATATTCGGGATGAGTTTTGTCGAATTGTGTGTAACAGGTAACCGTAAGAGATAGACAAAAACTTACTACACACAAAATGCAGATCTTGTTAAAACACACAAGTTATGTCCTTTTCATACAGAAAGTGTCGTTTTCCTGTTGCTCTACTCCTGGCCAAGCAAAGAAGCGATTTGCAATAACAATCTCTTAACAACATATTAGGTTGTCTCATAAGTAATGTCGGTTTTTTTGATTTTGAAATTTTGAAAATTTATTGGGGTTCTTTGGCTTGGCAATGCTATTTACAGGCTGCCATGGCTAGTGTTGCGTACATTGCGAGCATGAATCAGTCTTCAGTTGTTAATAAATCACAACATGGAGATAACAAAGTTTGAACTTAGTCCTTCTAAAGCACTACTGGAAACAAGATTATAAAGCCGCTGCCGCAGCTCGAAGAATATGTGAAGTGGAAGGAGAAGGTGTTGTTAGTGGGCGTGTGGCACAACTAAGGTTCCAACGTTTCAACAATGGAGACGCAAATACTAAAGATTTACTACGTTCTAGATGACCTGAAGTATGGAATATTGAGGATATACGCCAAGTTTTGCGAGAAAATCTGCAAAAAAAGTACCGGTAGGCTTTCAGAAGATCTTGATGCATTAAAAGATACCATATTTCGCCACATTAAGACACTTGGAAAATCATACAGAGACTGTAGATCTGTACCTTATGAACTGGCACCTCAACAGGCTCAGCGTAGAGTGGATATCTGTCGTCAGTTTATCCGTAATCCCATGGATGATAGATTTGTTGCGAGAATTGTCACTGTGATGAAAAATGGGTGTATTACCGAAACCCTGATGCTTCGAAACAGTGACTTGATCCCCGCCAACCTGCCAAAGTCATCGTTAAAAATGTTGTGTGGCTGTGGAATTTTGAAGGTGTGATTCACATGGAGTTTGTTCCAAACAGGCGGGCGATTGATGCGGATCTTTATTCTCAACAACTGGAACGAGTTCATGAAGTTTTGAGACGGAGATACCCAGTATTAGTTAACCGAAATAGAGTTCTATTGCAACAGGACAATACAATATTCCATACTGCACGAATAACCATGGAAAAATTTCAGAAACTTTGATGAATTGATCTGCTACCACATCCAGCATAAAGCCCTGATTTCGCACCATTAGATTATCATATTTTTCGATCCATGACACATTTTCTGCGTGGAAGAAATTTTGACGACATTGAAGTAGTGCAAGTGGGTCTCATCGAATTCTTTGCATCAAAAAACAGAGATGGCACCATCTTGGGATAATAAACCTCGCTGAAAGATGGCTCAAGACCATTGAATGTAATGGTCTGTATTTTGAAAATTAGTTAATTGCTTGTCAGAACACATTTCAGATAATTGTATTTGTTAAAAAAGACATAATTTATGAGACGGCATCTATATTTTAAAAAATTTGACTGTCACTTTAACCTTATGCTTATCTCGATTAGCATTGTGTAGAAAGGTGAATAATCTTTTGTAATAAGAATGTTTGTAGAGCACCTAGAGAAAGTCATGTGAGTGTAACACAGATTTTTTTCTTTGTTCATTATTAAAAGCTTATAGTGTCTATATAGATAAACAGGCTATATATAGATAAAAAGGTTTTCTAATGATCCATTCTGTGCGCCAAAATAGTCAGGTAGGTATATTTGATCACTTTAAAGGGGCTTATCATGCAGGCATTCTGTGGAAATTCAATTCCTCTTCAGCTTTTGATGTCTCTGTATAAACAGAACTGCCAGTCAATCAGTCCACCAATCTGTCAGGGAGTACTAAATTACGCATCGAGTTTCGCTTATTTCCATAAAAGATGGATAGCAATAGTGTGATTCTGCACAATGGAATTTCACTGCAATCTGTAAATCAACGTTGCAAACAGACAATAATGAAGTACGTTTGTAACAAAGTGCGATTTTGACAAAATACTCTCATACTCATGGTGTGCTTAGTCGTGAACCGAAAATACAGACCTACATTTCCATTATCCGAATATTTAAACACAAGGGTGCTTTGCAATTTGAATATAAATTTCAAGGTTTTAATTTAAGAGAATCGTTTAATAGAGCATCCACAGGAAAAGAAATCAAGGAATTCTCATACAATTATTTCTGATGTAATATTAAAAAATCTATGCGTACAGGACATCTAAAAATTAAAAAATAGAAAAAACTTGTGACCTCATCTAGCTGTTCTATAAAAACGTCTTACAAAAGATAATTCTTCCTTATACATCATGCTAATCCAGCATTAGCAGAATGTTCTTAATTAGTTCCTTAAAAACAGAATGGACCTAAAAAATGCACTATACTCTACTGAAACACAAATGATTTAAAAGCCATTTTGCGATTGTTATTGAAAATTGTTTCTTTGCTTTACCAAAAGAAAAAAAAACACGGAAAACTTCCTATTTAAGAAAAGTATAAGCATTTCAAAATTAAACAAGTAATAAGGAATGTCTCAAAAACGGTTAGCTCTATAACAAAAAGGTAAAGCACATAAACTGTGTGTTTTGACGAGATCTACATTTTTGTGTAGTAAGTATTTGTCTATTTACCACTTATATAAAAGTATTCAGAATGAAGAGGACCTTAATACTATTCCCAGAAAATTTGATATATAAGTTTTATTTGTCATGTGAGTTTCTTTAATATACAGTATTTTAGTCAAAGTTTTTCATTACACCAGGTTTTGTATTTAACCGACTTTTTGAGTTATGTTGTCCACAGACACAGACAGACACAAACTGGCCCTTTTCTAAAAATGCTCCTATGTACATTGTACAATTGAGCTAGAAAGAGTCAAAATTATTTCAGTTAAAAATTGCACATTATTATTTTGTTAGCAAACTGTTTTTCGGAGCATCAGTGTATCTATTATTTGCTTATGTATGTTTAAATTGTCCCAAAACGAAACAGTCTACTTTGAAATGTTAAACTGTTATTTATCAAACATACCTCTCTATTACTGATACACTTCGTGCAGACTATTTCATTCTGATGCCAAAGCGGACTTCAAACCTGGCACCTACCGATAGTTTTTAAGTGTGTTAAAAGCTACAGCATCAGGTCAATAGACATAGTGGCATGAAGATGAATGTTTCTGGGACACAATTCCGGCATATGGCGATGTCAGTATGATCCTAGCAATTGAAAGCTGTTAACAAACAAATATAAAGATATAGTTTGTTTCATAAATAAGGCATAACAATAAAATAATTCATGTGTCCAGATATATCAAATGCAGCAATTTTAAGAAAAAATATCTTATTTATAGAATTTACGGTTATTATGAAACGGCATCAGTTAGATATACGTATCATTCATTGGCTACTTTTAGCTTAAAATAGCGCCTTCAAACTTTGCAACTCTTTTAACCATGAAGAGATATCTACAGACGTCAATCTGTAGTATACGGTATTTTAATCAAAACCGTCAGATACATTTCGAGAAAAAAAAATGTTCCCCATCTAAAGGGTAGTTGGGGTGGGCGGATTATCTTCGTGTCGCATCATTGGAAGATAAATAAACTTCAATGCCAAGTTTGGTGTTTCACGGTATTTTAGTTTTTGAGCTATGATGTCCACACACACAAACCTTTATCTAAAAATCAGATGTGTTCCATTCACATGACTTTCTCTACATCTCTGCAACAAATTATTGTTAAAAAGCTTATGCTTCTATTTACTTCATGCTAATCTAAAAAATATCGCAGAAATAAGTCTTACTACTTGCTTTCCTGTAAGTAAGAGAGAAATAAGGCAGTACCATTGGTTAAAGTGATTGTCAAAAGCTGGTTGCTATGTGATTGAAGTTCCATTGTTTCTATGGACAGAGTTGGCAAATTCCTGTATGAGAAAAGTATAAGTTTTTCATAGCTGAAACCATAAACATGGATTATTCAAAAAATGAGCAACTCCATGAAAAAATGTATATAACATAAATTGTGCGTTTTAACGTGCTCTACATTTTTGTGTAGTAAGTTTTTATCTATGGTTTAGGAGCTATGCAAAATTCCTTAAATTTCATCCAGAATAAAGTAAGCTTCCGAGACAATTCCCAGAACATTGAAGATATACATTTTATTTTTCAGGTAAATATCCTTAATATACGATATTTTAATCAATATCGTTAGAGCCATTTTTTATAAAATCAAAATTTTCGAGAAAAGTACTATGTAAAGGGTAGTTTGGGGTAGCGGGATTTTTCTGAAAGTCTTCGTGTCACATTCCTGGAAAATACTAAATTTAAATACCAAGTTTCTTATTTTACCGACTTTTCGTTTTTGAGTTATCGTGTTCACAGGCACACGGACACACACACGGATTTTTTTTCTCAAAATGCTTTTTTTTTGGATACAGGGGACCCTAAAACATATATTTCCGGGGAAATATCGGTATCTAATTTTTGGGTGGAGTGCAATACCTTCTCTATACACTATGTATATAGTATGTATAGAGAAAGCAAAATGATCTTTTTGGACACAGGGATCCTCAAAACATATTTCCGCTAAAATCTCGGTATCGAATTTAAGGGTGGAATACAATATCTTCTCTATTCACTATGTCCATAATACGTGTAGAGAAAGTAAAGATGTATTAGCACGCATTAATATAGTACAATTCAGTCTTGAGGGAGGGGGGGCATTCAATCGATCAAGCATTCAGATACTCCTGTGCTCTTCAGTAAATTATGCTTAATGCTTTCGAGTACCGCAGGTATGGATTAATTGATTCATCTGAGGCAATGTTCAACGTTGCCCCCTAATGATTTGACCTGCTTCGGGGGTTCGTATGCGTTAAACCATCAACTATTTTTATGTTCAATTTAAGGACTGCGTTAAGCGAATAAAAGCCTTACATGTGTCATTCACATGCCTTTCTCAACATCTCTGCAACAAATTATTGTTATAAGGCTTATTCTTGGTCATGGTAACCGAGATAAGCATTAGCAAAAGTGTTCTTATATCTGCTTCCTTTTAAGTAGAAGGGAAATAAGGGAATACACTAGGCTAAAGCGATAATTATATCTTTTAAACGCTTGTTACATATGGTTGAAATTTGTTTCTCTGTATTCCTAGAATGTGAAAAATTCTCGTACATGTAAAGTTAAATATTTTAAAACTAAAACCAATAACAAAAAATATCTCAAAAATGGTAGCTCCAGGAAAAAATGTATTATAAATAAAGAGAGTGTTTTAACCAGATCTTAATTTTCTGAGCAGTAAGATATTGACTCTCTCTTACGGTTAACCATTTAGTAAAGTTCATCAAAAATAAATGGAGACTATTCCCAGAAAATTCAAGATACACATTTTATTGGACATATAAATATCTTTAACATACGGTATTTTAACCAAACCCCTTAGAATCATATTTCAGAAAATAAAATTTTTCGTAATTTTTTCCATGTAAAGGGTAGTAGGGGTGGAGGATTTCTTTCAAGATGTTCGTGTCGCATCCCTGGAAGATACTTGACTTCAATATCAACTTTGGTATTTCACCGACTTTTCGTTTTTGAGTTATCGTGTTCACGGACAAACACACATTTTTCTAAAAATGCTTTTTTGGATCCTTAAAACGTATATTTCTGGTGAAATATCGGTATTGAATTATTGGGTAGAGTACAATATCTTCTCTACTACGTATCAAAGTACTATGTAGAGAAAGTAATAAAAATGGTATTAAAAAGATCGATTTTATATATGTACATTTATTATCGATGTTATGGTCCTTTAATTTATTTGTTAAACTACGGAAATATTTCATCTTTAATGAATGATTGGCCATTTGGTGTAAATAGCCATTTCCAAGTTATTCATTGTTAAATTTTCCTCTATCGAAGTTTACTTTACTGCCCCCGTTGTTAGTTGTCATACAAAAGTTCTAGTGCTTCTTCCGGATTATTACAAATGATATAGCGGAAACAAGGTCGCTTTTTACTTTCTCTAACATGTGTGTACAATGTACATAGTGGTCAGAGAAGATATTGTATTCCACCCAAAATGCCATACCGAAATTTCATAGAACACCTGTTTGATACCCTCTGAATCCAAAAAAGGTATTTATAGAAACATATACTTGTGCCTTTGAGCAGCATAACTCAAAAACTAAAAGTCGGTTAAATACAAAACTTGGTATTTAAGTTTACTATCTCTCAAGAATCCGATATGAAGATTTTCAAGAAAACTGCCTCAGCCCAACTACTCTTTAAATAGAACATTTAGTTTTATTTTCTCAAATGTTATTTTCTCTATTGAGTTTGATTAAAATGTCATATGTTTAAGATATTTTCATAACAAAAGAAATTTGCATTTTCTGGGAATAGTCTCTGAAGGCGTCTTCATTCTGGACGAGTTTCTGTATAACTTTTGCATAACTGGTAAACAGTAAGAGATAGATAAAAACTTACAACACAAAAAATGAAGATCTCGTTAAAACGCATAATTTGTCATATACGTTTTTGTAGACTTAACCGTTTTCGAAATATTCCGAGTTATTGGTTACGGTTTTAACGGAAAGTCATCTTTCTTTACTCCTTCCTTTTCTTTACTTCTAGCAAGGAAAGAGAGTTGAATTCAACTGGCCTTTAAAAAAATGTACTATCGCTTTATCCTAGCGTCTTCCCTTGTTTCACTTCTACTGACAAGGAGACAAGTAACGAGAAATTCTGCTAATATTTATTATGATGTAGATAAAATAATAATCTTTTGTAAGAAAAGTTTGTTTGTGGAACAGTTAGAGAAAATCGCGTCAATGGAACACATCAGATTTTTATAGCATGTTGTCCAGCTGCCTGTATTTGACGCGTGCAGATATCCCCTCATGAGTTAAGAGTTGCAGAACTTAATGGGGCTATTTCAAGTTTAAACCTACCAGTGGAGAAATGGGGTAAATGGCCTTGTTTTATCCTTTCAATAGCCGTGACTCGCTCACCATCTCCACTGATAAGCATATTTATCTGGTAAAAGAGAAGAAATATCCTTAATAGATTTACAATCTATCACTTATTACCTAAGACTACCTTCAAAAATATTTTTCCCATAAAAATAGGAAATAGGAAAAATTTCGCCATTTCTGCAACTCTTTCTGTACAAAGGGATATCTACACACGTCCAGTAAGGAGCAGATGGACATGAATAGTTTAATACAATTATATGTGATACTTGTGAATAAGCAGTAGCCTTGTTACTATTCAACGAATGGATTTTAAATTTTCTCGCTACATAGAATAAATAGAGGAAATATTGTATTCCGTCCAAATATTAGATACCAAGATTTCATCGGACATACTCGTTTTGAAACGCGTCCAGGCGACCTCCACCAAAATTAAGCGAAGAAATTTAAAGAATGGACGTCCATAAGAATATAATATGTTTAAATACCATGTACTTCATACACCGAATAGTGATATTAAATGAAATAATGGGGAATTAGGGACCGGAAAAATTCGTACGACCCCAGCGACAAGGGCAAAGCTCACACAAGTGTTCAGCGGGGATCGAACCGGCAAACTTTCGCGTCGACCTCCCGACCGACGGCGGATCATAGATAAAACCGCTAGTTTATATAGCCTTAATTAGATCAAATGAGTTTTAATTGTGTGAACTTCGACTGAAGGACATAGCTAAACTTTTTATTTTATATGTATATAGCTGACACAAATCAGGTATAGACGTCCTTGGCATGTCAGGTGAACTCTGCCCCTCCCCTTCATGTTTGCTGTTTGTACACACAGCAGTTTTCTAACCGAGTGGTGAAACGATGCTGTACACACTGTAAATTCCACAAGAGTTGTTCGGACAGTTAGAGAAGAATACTGTGACTGTACAGTATTTACTGTCACTGTTTTGATCTAAGTTCAACTTTCACCGAAATTTTACTTGACTATCATCAACCCTTCACTCGCTTCACTTTCTTCCGCAATATAGCTACTTGATGAAATACGCACATACAGGAGAGTGGAACACAAAATCTTTCTTAATCCTTCTCTATGTACGTCACAACAGCGCCACACTCACTCGGAGAACGCAATGTGTGTCGCACTAGAAATGCACTCGCTAACTCAACTACTTGCTGAATAGATGACGGGAGACGACTAGCTTATATCACAAGTGTTATCTCCATAGATCCTTCTAGAACGTTCTGGAAGCGAGGTAAGTAGAAACCCGCAGAAGATTCTAATTATCTCTCGATAAAACAGTATTTACACTGGGGGAGAGCGCTGCATACCTATACCGGCAGATCGGCTCCACCAATTGATAGTTTGAAATATAACTGTGTCAGGTGGCTGCTTCATATTTTATAGCATTAAAAAAAATGCCGCAATGTATAATGGAAGGCAAAAAGAAAGTTACGTGGTGCTTTTCTTGATTTAATACTGGCATAATGCCCTGTGTTCCATATCTACCCGACTTCTTGTTGGTTGGAACAAACTAAGCGGGGAAAGAAATGGGAAGCCGAGCGTTTTATATGGGTAGCTGTAACATACGTTAGATTTTTCCGTCTTTTATTGGTTTTATTATACATTCGAACTCTAACTAATGAACCGAGGTCGGTTTCATGGTTAGGAAAGAGGGACATAAGACAAAAATTATATGGCGCAAAAATTAAATTGTTCCATTGTTGAACCAACTGCCTTGTGCACATTGTGCCCTTTATTATACAGGGAAATTGAAAGGAACAAATGTCATGCATAACAAATCGAATATTACTGCCCCTATTGAACAAGATTATAGCGAGGGTTTCGGAGCTACGATATAAATGGAATCTGAAATAGCGGTGTCAAACAGAATGCCACGAATGAGGTTCATGGACAAGGTTTCTTATTAAAAACAATAATTTCAAAAAAAATTATGTTAAGAGTTTTTAGTTTCACAAGAACTCCGTAAAACGAAGAAACGTTGTAAAAATATAGAATTTTCGAATTATTTGAAAAGAACTTGCACAGTTCTTTATATTCATTTCTTGCAAAATTCTGATAGTAAAATTTACTTAAGTTAATCTTATTCCGAAGTAAACTTGGAAAGGTAGAATCAGAGTAAAAACCTCAGCACTATTTCGGGACCCGAACCATCAAATTTCGGTTTTCCCTAGTGCTGATCTTCCATCTGATCTACGAAGTCGATGTTAGCAGTCCAAATGGGTTCCTTATGACTCTGATTTCCCCGGTAAAACTCAAGGTGTTCAACTTTTCTTGTGATAACATAACCCAAAGTCGACTTATATACCTTTCCTTCTCATGGAAGAACTAATAAAACTGAATTGATTATGTTTTCTCAGCGAATCAAAACTCCCTTAGATTCTAGCCTCTGCACATTCATCTCGAAAAAGTATATGCAACCAGCTTTCCCTGGTGGAGCCATGAATGGATCTTGTTTATTAAATACTTACCGATTTATTTGTGTACGTACATCTCATCACGTCATTATATCGCCACGTTTTAGTGTCTTTATAGTGCAAGTACTCTAAAACCTAAGCCATGAATATTTTGTTTATTTTTCTGCAATTTTATAAGTGATACTGTATTTATTACTTATATTGGGTGATAATTATGATATATGTTAAGTTTCAAACCTTTATTGTGGGATTACTAACGAATAAAGAACTTTGTGATTTAATTGTTTTAACCACAGTTTGATACTATTGTAATTGTTTGCCAATTTACATGTACTATAATTTACTGTTACCAATGTTCAATTAGTTAAGTTTATGACCATATATTTGTATTAAATTTTGTATATACGTTGATCTTGTAAAAATACTGTGGTCGCTGATGACCTCTGTTGTTATAAAGTGACCTTAAAATAAATACATTTAAAGAAAAAGCACTTTATTATTTTTTTTTGTTTTGTTTAGCGTATACCTTGCATTTCAAAAAATAGCCATTTCCAAGTTTCAAATCTAAGCTGCATAGCACTAATGTCTCGATGAAAACGTGACGAAACAAGATTTATAGTAATTGAATGAGACCTAGAAGACTAATTGTCCGCCACACACGTCACGAAATATCTCCTCATGAATCCATCGCTATATGTCTACATAGATGTGGCGACGTAAAGTAAATAGAAAGAAAAAATGTTGACATTGCATCTCCAATTCAAGTTAGATACAAAGCAGGCCAAGAATGCAGAGAGAGGGATTTTGATGCATTGTGCTGTTTAGTTATTACAACTCTCGGGTCTAGTGCAAGGCGCGATGTAGTTAACATTTCTGGTTGAATTATCTCCGCACAATATAGCATTCATGTCGTATCCTCGAGATAATGCCACATTGCTGTCATTTCAGCCTTCCCTCCCCACAGGGAAGCGCAGTTGTGCACATTTGTATGCTCGCAAACTTTACACAACTCCTAACTCACAAATCCAGTCGACGCGCTTTATCACATTCATCTTGCAGTTTAACAGAAAGGACAAATGAAGTATTATAATAAAGATAGATAGTATCTTCGCATCCTTCTTTGATATCTTCTAGATTCTCATAGCGTATAAGTAATTGTAATTTACGATTTACTGGCGTGATTATCTGCATATGCAGTCGATGAGTTTTGGTAATTCAAAAGACATATGTGAACAATATGAAACACCAAAATAAATTTGGAATGGTCAATATTATGCGAGTCAGAGAACATAGTCATAGCGCACAGAAGTTTAACTACGCATTCTATGAAGGATACAAATAAATTATGCAGTCAGTTACTTTTGGTTGTTACATCTACACGAGAATTTTTAATTGATTTTACTTCCTCTACACGTACTATGTATATAGTTTATAGAGAACATGTTGCATTCCACCCAAAATTCGATACCGAGATTTCACCGGAAATAGAAGTTTTAGGGTCCCCTGTATCCAAAAAAAAATTTAGAAAAAGGTTTGTGTGTGTGTGTGTCCGTGTGTCTATGAACACGATAACTCAAAAACCAAAAGTCAGTAAAATACCAAATTTTGTACTTAAGTTTAGTATCTTCCAAGGATGCGACGCGAAGATTTTGTAGGAAATCCCTCCACCCCCAACTACCATTTACATGGAAAAATTTTCGAAAATTTTGATTTTTTAAAAATTGGCTGTTACGATTTTGATTAAAATGTCATATGTTAAATATATTTATATGGAAAATAAAATGTATATCTTAAATTTTCTGGGAATAGCCTCTAAAGACCTCTTTATTCTGAATGATTTTTTTCTGAATTTTGCGTAACTGGTAAACCGTAAGAGATAGACAAAAACTTACTACATAAAAATGTAGATAACGTTAAAACGCACAATTTATGTCATATACGTTTTTTCGTGGAATTGATAATTTATGAAATATCCTTTTTATTTGTTTCAGATTTAAAATACTTCAATATTCTCATACAGAAAGTTGTACATTCCTGGCCCTGCATAGAAACAGACTCAACTACATGGCAACCAGCTTTTAAAAGATTTAGCTATCATTTGGCCTAGTGTGATCCTTCTACTTACAGGGAAACAAGTAATTAAGACAATGTTTATCTCGATTCTTATAATGTGAATAGAACACATCAGATTTTTGTGCATCGTGCGCGGTGATTGTTACTGAATAGTACATTCATCAGTTGTGCGTGCCATTACATTTCGTAGCTTTGCCCTTCCCATTTCGATCGATGGCTTTGATGGCTGACATGGTTAAAAATGCTGATTTAATCCTACCAGGAACAAAACTTGTTCTGGAGTACTCAACAAAGGAATAACATTGATCAGACAACGAAGTTTATACTCTCTTTGTATGAAACACTGGTTAAAAAATTCCAACTTTTTCTACCTATTCTGCAGAATATTCTTTTACCTTCATCATGCTAATCAAGATTAAATTTACCATAAAGGCTGTTATTACTTGCCTCCTTAAAGTAAAAGTGAAATAAGGGAAATACACTAGGCTAAAGCGATAGTCAAATCTTTTAAAAGCTGGTCGCTATGGGATACAGTTGAAATTCGATTCTCTTCGCGTGGTCAAGAGCAGAACAAAGGAAATATGAAAAGAATAACAACCTTCCGTTTCAGAAAAGTTTAATTTGTTTAAAATTGTCATCAATAACAGGACGTATATTGGAAAAACGGTTATATCTACATAAAAAAGTATATTATATAAATTGTATGTTTTAACAAGATCTACATTTTTGTTAAGTTTATGTCTAACTCTTAATGTTTATCAGTTATACAAAAGTCATCCAGAATATATGAGGTTATTCTCATAAAATTCAAGCTATGCATAAATTGCTGCCGCACCCTCCAAATCGCCCGATCAGTTTCCCTGAGATTTCTTTTTGTTCCCAGGCATTAAGAAATGGCTCTGGGGAACAAAATTGATAAAAGTTAAGTCATCGTTGGGACTGTGTGTGTGTGTGTGTGAGAGAGAGAGAGAAACAGCATATCTAAACCGAAAAGTAACTTAAATACTAAACTTGATATTTATGTTCAGTATCTTCCAATGATACGACACGAACATTTTCCACTCTAAGAAACACTTAAGGATGCTCTTTCTTTGCGTCCCATTCT
The DNA here is from genome assembly GCA_030762935.1 of Hymenopus coronatus. Taxonomy (NCBI): domain Eukaryota; kingdom Metazoa; phylum Arthropoda; class Insecta; order Mantodea; family Hymenopodidae; genus Hymenopus; species Hymenopus coronatus. The sequence continues at coordinate 76,084,362 of CM060890.1, forward strand.
ATGCTGTGCGTGAAAGACTGCTTAATTTTGCTCAGAGGCCTCTTTGTCAGGCTTAAGGTTCTTTTACGTGCCGTAAATCTATCGGGACCAATGGTTTTACCTTTCTTACAAGGAAGTCATTCTAAGGAAATATGGCTTTAAATGTTTTGATAAAATCCGTATGTTTAACATATTTTTATGATGAATAAAATGTGTATTTTGAATTATCTGGAAATAGTCTCTGAAGTCTGGACTATTTATGCAATATTGGTAAAACGTAACAGATACCCAAAATCTTGCTACTCAAAAAAAGTAGATCTTGTTGAAGCAGATAACGTATGACAGATACATTTTTGTAGAGTAATAATTTTAAATATATTTGTTGTTATTAGTTAAATATTAAAAGACAATACTTTTCTCAAATCCTTATTCTTTGCTTTTCATCCTGGCCCAGCAAGGTTAACGAAATTTCAAAGGCATCACATAGCGACCCGCTTCTTAAATAATTGACTAGCGCTTAGCCTAGTATATTGTCTTATTCCATTTTTACCTACAAGAAAATAATAAGAATATTTCTTATAATGTTTATCTCTATTATAACGAAGGCATAGAAGCATATGCTTTTGTAAGAATGGTTGTAGAATAGAGTAAATTAGCGCAGTTAATTGCCAGGATTAAATCACCGTCACCGCCATGCCAGAGTTTTCATCGCTTTCTTTTAATAGATCTATGGCGTGGGCTATCGCTTTTAGCAATAGTTAAAAACCATCTATCTGGTCAATTTTGACCTCGCGACCTAAGGATCAGAAGGCCAGCGCCTAACCAACTCGGGCACCTAGACCGATGCAGAATAGAAAAGGGTATTTGAATATAATGATTAGATTTTTACTTTCTACATGTACCCCAAATTTTCATACCGAAATGTTATGGTAAATGAGGGCTCTGAAACAAAAAAGGAAATTTTATAAAAAGATCAGTGTTAAAAAAAATTGAAGCGTTACACTCACATGACCTTCTCTAGCTACTGTACTTTCAACACTAATTTTTCTTTCAACACCATGCTAATCGAGATAAACATTAGCAGAATTTTATTAATTAGTTCCTTATAAGTAGAATGGAACTAAGGAAATGCACTAGGCTAAAGTGATAGTCAAAAGTTTTAAAAGCTATCGTTATGCGATTGTCATTGCAAATCACCTCTTCGCTTGGCCAGGTCTAGAACAATAGAAAAACAAACACTCCGCCGGTCCCCATGGCCACGCTCGCTAAGGCGTTTTGCTTTGGTGCTTCGTGGGCAGGGGATCGTGGGTTCGAGTCCCGCCTTGGGCATGGGTGTTATATGTTTGTGCAATATGTATATGTTTGTGTAAAGGAACAGTAAAATCAGTAATCATATACTAAATTTAGGGGCGAAATGTAAACAGGGGGTACAGCGCCGGAGTCCTGACTAGACTCCGGTACTATTTTATATAAATAAAAACACTCCCGTCTTCACGAAAATAATGTTTATGACATAACTTGTGTATTTTAACGAGATCTACATTTTTTGTACAGCAAGTTGTTTTTTTTTTTTTATCTCTTACGGTTTACTAGTTATTCTAAATTAAGCAAAATTCATCCAGAATAAACAGGTCTCTAGAAGCTATTCTCAGAAAATTCCTGATATATATTTTATTTGTGATATATATGGCTTTAATAAGTGGTATTTTAATCAAAATCGTTACAGCCATTTTTAAGAAAAACAAATTTTTTGAAAATGTTTCCATTAAGGGGTGGAGGAATTTTCTTAAGAACATTTGTGTCGTATCCTTGGGAGATACCAAACTTAAAATACCAAGTTTGGTATTTAACAGTCTTTTCTTGTTTGTGCTATGCTGTCCACAGACACACACAAACACACAAATCACACTGACACACACACGGACCTGATTCTGAAAATGCTTTTTTTGGATTCAGGGGATTCTAAAGCATGTATTTCCGGTGAAATCTCAATATCAATTTTTTGGGTGGAATGCAATACTTCTCTATCCCTATGTACATTGTGCATACGGGCCTAGAGAAAATAAAACCGTAAAGACCTTAAATACCAAATTTGACATTTTAGATTTAATATATTTTAAGAATGTGACACAATTTTCAAGAAAATCCCCACATTTATTACTTTCTCTACACGTACTATGCACATAGTATATAGAGAAGATATTGTATTGCTCTCAAAATTAGATACTGAGATTTCACCGAAAATACATGTTTTAAGACCCTCTGAATAAAAAAGGCATTTTAGAAAAAAATCCGTGTATGTGTGTGTTGTGTGTGCGTGTGTGTGTCTTTGGACAGCATAACTCAAAACACGAAAGTCGGTAACATACCAAACTTGGTATTTAAGTTTAGTATCTTCCAGGGATGCGAACCGAATATTTTGAGAAAAATTGCCTATCCCAAAATACCCTTCACTTGGAACTCGAAAATTTAGATTTTCTCAAAAATGGTTCTATCAATTTTGATTAAAATGTCTTATATGTAGGATATTTACATGACAAATAAAATGTATATCTTTAATTTACCAAGAATAGCCTCTGAAGATATGTTAATTTGGATGAATTTTGCGGAATATAGCATAACTGGTAAACCGTAAAAGATAGGCAAAAACTTACCACACAAAAAATGTAGAGATCGTTAAAACACACAATTTATGTCATATACTTCTTTTTTTCCTGAGGTTGACCGTTTTCGAGATATTCCTTGTTACTTATTTCAGATTTAAAATACTTAACCTTTTCTCATATTGCTACTTGTCAACGCTTTGCCACGCAAAGAAACGGATTTTAATCCCATAGCAACTACATTTTAAAACATTTGGCTGTCGGTTTATCCTAGTGTATTCCCTTATTTCCCTTCTACGTATAAGTAATAAGACTGTTTCTGCTAATGTTTTAAAATGAATTAGAAGAATAGGCTTACTAACAATAATTTGTCACAGAGATGCAAAGAAAGCCATGTGAATGGAACACATCAGATTTTTTTTAGTTTTGCTGTTATTTTAAACGGTAGGTAGAACTTTTTGTTGTGGTATTAAGTAATTCAATGCATAATTACTTTGGCGGAAACCATGAAAACACTCGAGTCAAATTGGTAGGCCCTCAGGGTTTACAACCAGAACCTCCCGAATGCAAATCACGATATACTTGTAGTATATATACTTCGCTCCAGTGGGAGGCAATTGGATTAAATAGCCTCACGATCATAACATATTAACGAGAACGTCAGCATGGAAGCTAAATTTAATTCGAATTAATTTATGGAAAATAAGTAACTTTATATAGTGTTTGGGATAACCATATTCTATAACAGAAAAACTGTGGAATATAATAAATGGAGAGTAAATGTGGTTTGTTTTATTTTAAAAGAATTCATAAAAACCTGCAGATGATATTTGTTTCAAAGAGCATTTCAGAGAAAAAATTCACAGACTAAGTCAATTAAAGCTGTACATAATGCTACATGCAAAAAGAGATAACAAATGAAATTCATCAAATTAAAACGTTTGGATGAAGGTTGCTAACTTTTTGCATACGATATTACGGTCAGTTTGTTGAATACCTACGTTTCAAGGCGAACTTAAATGTTAGTTGGCTTCTTTTTCTTTCTCGTTGTTTCCTATGGCGCTTCTTTCACATATTAATTTAGCTAGCTTAGAATGTCTGCTCAGAGAGGTTTTCATTTGTTTTCCATGTTTAGGATTTTTACTTATTTAGTTTTGTATGTTTTCTAGTGTTTACTTTTATCGTTCCATCCGAATTTGTGTTTATATAGCGCATAATGATGTGGGCCGAGATTAAGGGCGGTTCCAGTGCTCTTCAAGCAAAAATTAATAATAAAAAGTACAGGCTGCAGTATGAAATCTCAAAAATAAGTTAAAAAACTGGGTAAAATGTTGTTAAAATAAATACAAACTTAAGTAACATTGATTTACGTATGGTAAATACAAAATAAATACTGTAGTTAGCTTGCGTAGCTTGATAGTTTCTTGACTTACGGGTCTGTTGAGCTGTGAGGGGAGTGAGACGCACGCGCAGTAGCGAGATCAATAATTAAGTCATTAGCGTTTTGCAAAACTATATTAAGATATGAACATTTAAACCATACATAAAATATCTATATAGCCACTATATAAAAGTTTAAAATGTTACCTGAAGCAAAATCATATTTTTAATATCAGTAATGTAGTTTTATACACATGGGATACTTTTCCCATTTTGAAAAATAATCTAAAGCTGGCTTAAGAGCACTCTTTATTAAAATTACTAATACCTGCAAATTTAAAATAATTTAGTTAAAGTTTATGACAGCTTTGCTCAAAATAAATTACTACAGCAAGTTAACTCTTGTGCTGTTTTAAAAAGAAAATCCTTTTATTTCTCATGCTGACATTACCAAAAAACCAGACCTGACAAACAAGCACATTAACCTGCAATATTAAACAAGGAACAGCAACAACGGTAATCATATAAAGCACTATAATATCCATAAAAATTATGTGAACTTAGTAACATTTACTATGTGAAACCAACAGTTAATAAAATGAAATTTCAAAAATTAAAATAGTATATAATGAAAATTATTTGTAATTAAAAACTATCCTTGAATGACTAATTGGGTGACATTAATTATCTGGCTACCAAGTTAAGCTAAATTATTCTTCAATCAATATGCAAAATGCTCAAAATTATGAGAGTTAAATTTTCAAACACATTAATGTTTCAATTCATTTCTCTAACATACACAGGGTGGGAGGAGAATAAGTGAAAATATTAGTGTAAACTTTGAGGATGACGTGATGATCCTGAATTTGCCATTTTTTTCGCTATTTTCTAAAGTTATGTTCACGAGGAAAATTTCCTGACATTTTTAGAATGGTTATTATTCTCTATTTCAGACGTTCAGTTGTTTACATAACAGCCCTGCCCAGTCTCTGCCCTTCGCCCTATCCCACTATATAGGTGGAGTAATAGGTGTAAACACAGCAGATACATGGCTTAGAACCGTTCCAAACACATACAACGCTGAAATTTGTGTTTCATTTATGACAATGCTATTAGTATGCGGACAAAATGTAGTGTACTTATGCGTTATACGTATTGATCTATGCTAAATATAAAATTACTTGCATTTATTCACCTCCCATACAGTAGATATTTAATGCATAACTAAAAAGAAAACTAGCAATGAAAGCTATTAGTTTGTTTACAAAAAACACTCATATTAACAATGATTTGGCTGGAAGTACTTTATGAATAAGTAATTGAGTCAAAGATACTTTATGGAATAGAAATATAGGGGGTAACAAAGAGATCGCTAAAGATTAATGTAGTTCATAGACTATTTTGTAAGGAAGTTTTGGGTTTACCCAAGGACTGGCGAAGTTAAGAAGGGTCGAGAAAAAGTATAATAATAGAAAGAATTTTAAAGTACCGGTACAGAGGTATACATTTAGTGACAATGATGTACCAAAAGAATACTTGAACTTTCAAAAATATCTAATGGTAAAAGAGAACTGGTATAGGAAGATGGAGATGAGATTAGAAGAAATAGTCATGACGAATATTTGGTGGGATTATTGGTTAGATTAATGTGTTTACGTCAAGGGGATATAAAGGCTTAAATTGCTTATTCTGGATAAAAATGTGTGATCCATTCACATGCCTTTCTGTATATCTTTGTAATAAAGTATTGTTAATAAGCTTAATCTTCTATCCACTTCATGCTAATCAAGATAAACACTGGTAGAAATTGTGTTATTACTTAGTTCTTTATAAGCAGAAGGGAAATAAGGGAATACAAAAGGCTAAACCGACAGTCAAATGTTTTAAAATGTGGTTGTCATGGGATTGAAATCCGTTTCTTTGCGTGGTCAGGAGTTGAAAGTTCCTGTATGAGAAAAGTAACTGCAACCAATAACAAGGAATATCTTGAAAACTATCAACTCCGGGAAAAAACTGACATAAATTGTCTGTTTTAAGAAACTCTACATTTTTGTGTAGTAAGTTTTGTCTATCTCTTACGGTTTACTAGTTATGTAAAATTAAAAAAAAAAATCATCCAAAATAAAGAGATCCTTAAAGGCTTTTCCCAGAAAATTCAATGTATATATTTTATTTGTTATGTAAATGTCTTAAATATAAGAGACTTAAATTAAAATCATTAGACCCATTTTTGAGAAAATTAAAATTTTCGAAACTTTTTCCATGTAAAGTAGTTGAGAATGGGGGATTTTCTTGAAAATCGTCGTGTCGCTTCCTTGTGAGATACCGAACTTAAACATCAAGTCTTAACAGTATTTTGGTTTTTGAGTTGTGCTGCACACAGACACACACAGAACCTTGTTTTTAAATTTTTTTTTTTTTATTCGGGTAAATCTCGGTAACAAATTTTAGGAGGCTATACAATATATTCTCTATACACTATGTACATAGTACGTCTAGAGACAGTAATAACAGCAGTGGATTTTGGGATGAAGTACGCTTGAGAATGGAAGACATGGAGAAACAAGAGATATGGGTAAGCTTTGATAATAAAAGTTCTTTGAGATTGTATAAAATGGTTAAGAAAAACTGTAGGAGGAATAAATACGTAGACATATGAGAGACATCGGAAAGAATAGCTTTTGTATGGTTTCTCACATGTTTATTAGAGCGAATAGGAAACAAATGCCTGGGTAACTCGTATTATAGGTGAGAAATTGGGTGATGTTAGAGAAGGTGATGGAGAGTGGATATATGGAACAATGGAACAAATAAGAGATAATTTAAAAGAGTCAGTTTTGCATTTCCATGACTTTCTCTACCTGTTCTGCAAACAAACTAGTCGTTCAAAATGGTATCTTTATCTACATTATGCTAATCGAGATAAAAATTAATAGATTGCTTCCTTAGTACTTGCTTCGTTGTAAGCAGAGGGAAAATAAGGCAATACACTAGTCCAAAGGATAATCGAGTCTTTTAATATTTGGTCGATATGTAAAACAATTGATATTTTGTTCTCTACATGGCCCGGAGTAAAACAAAAGAGAGATGAAACGAAAGTTGGCTTCCTGTTTAAAAAAAGAATTTTAAAATTGAAACAAGTACGAAGGAATATCTTGGAAACAGTTAACACTACGGAAAAAATACATCCAGGTAAGTCTGGGTTACTTAAGCTCCGGGGTAACAAAAGTCATTATGTAAGGTAAACTTTGAATAATAATAGCACCTCTGCTTTAAACATAGACACTTCTTTTGCCAGTAGCTTGTTTTCAATTTAACAAAAATTACAACTGTGTTACTGAATATTTTAGATAAGATTGCGAGAAATATATAATTTTAAAATTCCTCTCGCCATTTACTTACATTTGCGTCAGTTCACTTAACCGCCCCGGTTGAGAATTTAAATAGTCAAAAGTGAAAAGCCAAAATTGTATTTTTGTGCTATAATGTTTGAGATTCTTTTTCAATGTCATTCTTTAGTAGCTTTTGGATTTCTGTGCAAAATTCAGAATCGGGTACCTTTAATTACTATACAAAAGGGGATTTTAACTGTCAAGAAATACAAGAAAATGATTATCTTCAATGAACTACCCTCATGAAGTATGCATAAAACAATATGTTTTATATACTATGACTTTTATATAAAATGATGGAATCTAGATGGATATAGATAATAAAGGTACTCTAAGTAAACCAATGTTTTAAAATATTCTTTAATTATATATTAAAGGGCTATATTTTATAATATTTGGAGAATAGCTGTTTGTTTCTTTTTCCTTAAAGTTTCCTTCACAAGATTACCCACAAAAGTATTGATAGATGAAAATACGAGGTGGCCTGAGAAACTCAACGGGGCTGTTTCAAGTTAAAACTCCCATGGCGAAACTACCTGAATGACCTTCGTTCAACCCTCTTGCTTAAACTGGTGAGCGAGTCGGTTTATTGAGAGGGATAAAAGGTAGGTCACTCATACGGTTCCCCGCTGACGGATTTTTACATGAAATTGCCTCGTGGAGTTTTGCAGCTCTTTTAACGCACGGAAGGATATCTGCATACGCCAATTACGGGCAGTTGGGCTATCTGGTATAAACAGTTACTCCAATCAGAAAGGTGGAGTGAAACATTCACTGCCATAGCTGGTATTTGGATCCGAATCCGCATACTAAATCCCGACTATGGAATTGGATTGTTCATATTGACTCACCTTTGCAATTCCTGTCTTACATACGACTAGTATGGAAGAAACAATTAAGTCACAGTTATTCCAATTTTTCATCATTGTTCGTTCGCAGCAGATGCTCATAATTCGAGGTATTTTATTATAGCGTATGATCACTATGGGAGAACACACACAACAATTAATACATTTGTACCTATTCCAACGGCCATACCATGCTAAAAACACTGGTTATCGTCCGATCACCGAAGGAAAGCAACAATGAGATCAGCACTTAGATGAGTTACCTCTTGGCAAAGCACGTGCCGTTGGCATAAACCTCTGCTTAAAAATCCCTAACATGAATTTCTTCGGAAGATAAGTAAAGCCATTGGTCCAATGTAATGCTTATTTAGAGAGGTAAACGAACCTTGAAAGAAATGGTCCCTGGGCTAAATTTGCAATATTTCACATCCGCAGTTCATAATTTCATTATATAGTGTCATCTATGGGCATGCGTTGATCCCTTATCGCCATGTGCTCATGATGGCGAACTAAAAGTTCCCTGATTAAGAAACTGCTGTAAAAGTGGCACAATATATGTCGACATTGCATGATGGAACTTGAATTGTACCCATTGTTATCGACTTTCAAAACATTAAGTAATATGTGCGTCGAACAGAAAAAGGGGAAGGTGAGAAGAAGGGAGAATAGAGAATAGAATGGGAAGGAGTGAAGAGACGATAAGAAAGAAAATGGAGAATATCATAGCAACGCATGTGGAGATTTACACGTAGCGGCTCGAAAATGAATGAAAATGGGTTCCGAAAATCCTGTCATTGAAATACATTAGAATTTTAATCTTATCAGAAGCAAAATATACTTTCTCCAACACGATGCTCAATGCCAAGATTTCACTGGAAATACACTTTTAGGGCCCTCTGAATCCATAAAAATCAATTTTAGAAAAAGGTACATGTGTCTGTGAACAACATAAAATGCATTTTTAGAAAAAGGTCCATTAGTCTGTGAAAAAACAAGCAAAAAGCGAAAAGTCCTTTATACATGAAACTTGATATATAAATTCAGCTTCTTCCAAGAATGCAACACGAAGATTCTTAGCGATCCAGGGAATACATCAGCTTTAATATGGATACATTCCCTTTAAAGACGAGTTAGGCAAGTCGGGAGCATTTGGCTGCGTCTGTTTAACAATCAACAAATGGGAAAGATGGGGGACTCTGTTTGGGTCAAGTTGCTGGTTGATTCTTTGTTTGGGGATTGTTCCCAAGTTTCAGAGATCAAACCTTGCAGTCTTTCGGAGCACACCATTTTGCTAATAGAGCACCTTCGTATTCAATTTCTATACAGACCTATAGATTAACATCGGTGTTTGATGTTTTTGTAAAAATAAACCACAATTGTAGCATTAGAAATGCCGTATTTTATATTCTGTAATTTATAAATATGTCCTGAAATGATATTATAGTTTATATTAGATTATAAGGAGTCTACAGTTATGTATTCAGTAGTATTTGGAAATCATAAGGACCGAAGTTCTCTACATATTTACTTGCAGACACTAGCACATGTGCTCTAAGAACCTGTTTATGAGCAGCAAAGACAAAAGAAAAGCATGCGCGGGCAGTACAGTCTTTGCAGAATGAAAGGTTTGACGGTTGCATTTTATATTGTAATAATCGTTTACACATAAAAAAACTTGTGGTTTATAGATAAAATATTTAATCTATGATGTACTACTTCAGTCTCTTTCATTATGATCATATTTAATGGAATGAACAACAACTACATTTTTACAGGTTTTGGGATGAAATTCCTAAAATATTTTGTTAAGCAACGTTTATACTGAGAAAAACTTCTCTTCGCAGCTTCATTAGTAGATAAGAGCTCCGATCCAAGTTCTTCAAAAAATGACGAGTGCCGCATCTTCAATACTTTCGGAAAAATATCTTGCAAATATTTTGGTACATAGATGAAAAGAAAGCAAAAGCAGAAACAGTAGCTAAGTTCGTTGCATCGCATCGCCAGTCGATTAAGCGGATTGTGAGTATACCGACCCCGTTCCTGTCTCTGCCGTCATAAATCACCGTAGCGCTGTTAATTTGCAATCCCTCAAACGTTACACTATCGGCTCTCTCTATAGTGAGCTTAACGTGCGCTCCTGACCTCCTTAAGCATAATTTCAGCCACTGTATTAGCAGGGTAATCACTCCTTCTCTAATATATTAACAGTTATGCGACCACGTGTTCTTATGTTTTGTTGAATTTAACTTGCATCTTTTGTTCTCGACTCGTTACGCATGAAAGATCTGATATAGTTGAGAACCTTCAACGGCCACGTTTAAACTCGGTTGTATTTTCTTAATTGTTGAAAGTGAAGGAGCAGATGGTTAGAAACATTCAATGATTTTGGGTGAATTTCCTTTGGCGATAAACTGAACAAAGAATGTTATAACTATGGTATTCCAGTTTCTCAGTTTAATGAACGCAAACGTCTACTTCAACTTAGGAAACCAAACAATTCAGAAAATAAAGCTTAAACTGTTCTTACATTATTACGAAACATTTACCAATATGACAAAACATTTAATTTATATCGATACCATCTCTAAGCCAGGCCGAGAACTCTTCATCATAAATATGAGAACATAGAACGATGGGGATTCGACACGGAATTAGTGTGGTGAACTTTGTAACTATGCCCCATGAGAGGGCGGTGAAAGCAGGAGCAGTGGTTTAGCTATGAAGATCCCTATGAAATTCAGACGCTCTGAGTGTGACATTGCAGTCCAACCTCCCCTAACCCCTGAGCTCTTATACCTCGGTGACCAATCAAAGGTCGAAGAGCTAACATAGCTCTAGCAAACATAGATACTTAGATCTAACTTTATTCCTTGCCTCGCCGCACCGAAGCACTATCGCCACACTTTCAACTTTGAGCAGGTCCTTGAAATTATGAGTGGAACCACAGGAAGGGAGATGAAATTCGGTGGGGTGAAAGAAACCACTCCAGCATTTGCCTAGCGATCCGGAAAGACTCCAAAAACACCCATGGGTCAGAGCGAGATCGAATTCGGGACCTGTCGAATGCGAAGCGCCATCTCGCTCAGCTAATCTATATTGTTAAATTTATTTATATCTTTAGTTGCAAATTCTATCTGCCTATAATATTACAAATACGTGCCACCAGATCAGGTTGTTTCAAATCTGCCTGTCTGAGTTAGATACTCGTGCATACTCAAACACACGGCTAGAGGGGAAGATGATAGCCAACACAACCTTGCTTTCAACTCTAATACTTATTCAGCCGTAACGATAGACTGTCCCTCAATACTGAGGCGTATTATTGCAGGTTTATCTATTTTTGTGTCAATAATTCGTACTCTAGGTATAACTCCATGAGTAAGCATTCAACTCTGCGTTCGTGAACGCGCTGCCATGCCGGAACAGCCCGATCTAGATGTTATGTACTAATACGTGAGATTGTGGATTTTGCACGAAACAAGACACTCTACAACACCGTTTGGTGTATTGCAAGAATGTGAACCAGATATGGAGTCAGGTGGTGCACTCAATGGAAGTGAAGGGAAGAACAGGACAAATATATCGTCCATTGGAGTTACGCATGCCACAAGTTCCCAGAGAACCACTTCCACTGCGAGATTTCTGTCCCTGGCTCATTTTTGTCACATTTTGTTTGATATTGTAGGTGAACTGTGATGTCACGAAGATGGGATTTGTTGCTTTTCTTCAGTCCTGCTGCTAGACAGAATGTAATGGGGGAAACATTTTCATCCCTTAGTTAAAATTTAGAAGGCTGCAGCTACACTGAAGAAAGAAAAAGATAAACTTGTCTTTTGAAGTTATGCAAATTTGTAATGCTTTTGTATCAATCTGTATGAAAATAGATCCTAAAAAAAATAATTATACAAAAGTCTGACGTGCTACATTCACATCTCTCTACATCGCTATAAATTATTTTTAAAAGTCTTTTATCTACTTTATCTCGCGGATTCAAACACGGCGTAGGCTGTAAAATCCTTATTATGGCTTCCTTCTGAAGGGAAGTATAGCCGTTGGTTCCGTGTCTAGATTTAGGGCACGTAAAAGAACCTCAAGCTTGATAGATCGGCCTCTGAGCAAAATTAAGCGGCCCTTTACGCCCAATGTACAATTGAATGCTGAGAACCACAGCAGTTAAAAGCGTCCATAAATGAAACTCCATTTCATTTATCTGCTTCATGATAATTGAGATAAACATTATCAGAAATTGTCTTAATTACTTGCTTCCTTGTAAGTAGAAGGGATATAAGGGAATACACTAGGCTAAAGTGATAATTCAATCTTTTAAAAGCTGGTTACTATGTGTATGAAATCCGTTTCTATGCAGGGCCAGGAGTTTACAACTTTCCGAGTGAAAAAATTTTATGTATTATAAATCTGAAAAAACAAGGAATATCTCAGAAATGGTCAATTTCACGAAGAAAATATATATGACATAAATTGTGTGTTTTAGCTGAAATGCATTTTTGTGCAGTAAGTTTTTGTCTATTTCTTACGGTTTATCAGTTAAGCAACATTCGGAAAAATTCATTCAGAATAAAAACGTCTATAGAGGCAATTCCTAGAAAATTCAAGATACACATTTTATTTGCAATATAAATACCTTTAATATACGATATTTTAATCGAAATCGTTAGAGCCATTTTTGAGAAAATCAACCCTTTCGAATTTTTTTCCCTGCAAACGGTAGTTTGGGGTGGGGAGATTTTTCTCAAAATCTTCGTGTCGCATTCTTGGAAGATACCAAACTTAAATGCCAAGTTTTATATTAAACGGTATTTTCGTTTACGAGCTATGTTTTTCACAGACACACACACACGTCACTCACACTAACGGACCTTTTTCTCAAAATGCTTCTTTTTTCTTTTGGATTCAGAGGGTCACAAAATGTGTGTTTCCTCGGCAATCCGGTATTGAATTTTGGGCGCATTACAATACCTTCTCTATATACTATGTACATAATACATGTAGAGAAAGTAAAAAAAGAAAATATGTCAAACAAACTTATGCATTTATCAGCTCTTTAGTATGTTACGTTAGAGCAAAAAATTAAATAAAACTACTTTAAATCGATTTCGATCGAAGTTAAACTTAAAGTGCATTCTCATAGAAGTTGTCCAGATGATTTTAAAATGTAGCAAACAGTACTTTTACATATTCAGAAATGACGCGCTCTCCAATTGAGCATTCTGGCAATCAAGCCGAAGTAACACCGCACAAATATGAGGCGAGCCACAGTTTTGATTGAAAACTGATTCTGACCGCAGACATTCGATTTATTTTGACTGTGGTTTTTTATACGGCTGAGCTTCAACGTTTGACTGATGGCAGAACTACAGAATGGAAGTGAATTGTTCTCCTTTGATCTTGCAGGTGAATGATGTAGCCTAGTTATTGTATGTAATACAGGTTAATGATTATTATAACCTTATTATAATTATCATAGCTTTGTGCGTTCTAAGCCATCTCGTTTTACATAGCAGTATATGTGCAACAGTCAAGTAAAACAAATATGCCAAACCTCTTTGTAATATGGTGGTAGTGCGTCTGTCACATATTCAAGAGATTCCGAGTACGAATCTTTGTTATGGTGAGATAACCGGAGGAGCTTTAGTTTTTATTTTTATCGTGAGAAGACGAATGTCGGGTTACTCTAGGCTCTACCCTGGGCCCATTAGAGCAGCATTTCATCCATTTATGTATCTGTTGTCCGATACGAGCTACCAGGTTAAAGGACGTTGAACTAAAAATCAGATGTGTTCCATTCACATGACTGTCTCTACATCTCTGTAACAAATTATTGTTAAAAAGTTTATGCTGCTATTTACTTCATGCTAATCGAGAAAAAATTAGCAGAAATAGTCTTATTACTTGCTTCCTTGTAAGTAGAAGCAAAATAAGAGAGTACCATAGATTAAAGTGATAGTCAAAAGCTGGCTGCTATGTGACTGAAGTTTCTTTGTTTGTATGGACAGGGCTTGACAAATTCCTGTATGAGAAAAGTATAAGTTTTTCAAAGCTGAAACCAAAAACAAGAAATATCGAAAAAACGATCAACTCCAGGAAATAAATGTATATTACATAAATTGTGTGTTTTTATGTGTTCTAAATGTTTTTGTGTGGTAAGTATTTGTCCATCTCTTACGGTTTAGCAGTTATGCAAAATTCCATAAAATTTATCTGGAATAAAGTAGTCTTCAGAGACTATTCCCAGAAAATTCAAGATATACATTTTATTTGCCAGGTAAATGTCTTAAATATACGATATTTTAATCAAAATTTTTGAGAAAATCAACATTTTCAAAAAAGGTTCCATATAAAATATAGTTGGGTGTCTGGGGATTTTCTTGAAAATATTCTTTTCGCATCCTTGGAAGCTAACAAACTTAAATACCAAGTTTGGTATTCAACGGTGTTTTCGTTTTGAGCTATGCTGACCACAAACACACACACTGACACACTCAGACACACACACACACACACACGAACCTTTTACTGAAAATGCTTTTTTTTTTATTCAGGGGGACCCAAAACATGTATATTTCCGGTGAAATCTCGGTACCTAATTTTTGGGTGGAATGCAATACCTTCTCTATACACTATGTGCATAGTACGTGTAGAAAAAGCGTTTATTTTATAACTCCTTAATATACTGGCCACTTTTGAAGATAACTGAAAATATGAAATAGTTTTGCAACTGAGCTTGGGTACTAGAGTGTCTAAAGATACTTGATATTTATTTTAAGGAATGTGTGGAAGCTTTGAATAAAACTATGAATGACTTATGTCCTCTATTAAACCTTCAAAGCTGATCGGTATGCGAGGGCTTTGATATATCATTTTCTTAGCATGGCCAAAATAAAAGGAAACTTATAACACTTTCCCATTTGAGAAAAGCTTATGTATATGAAACGTTAAACCAATAAGGAGTGTCTAGGAAATGGTTAATTCAGCCAAAGATTTTTTTTTTACACTGAGTGTATAAATGAGATCTACATATTTTGTTTTTATATTTTATTCAGCTCTTACAATTAGTAATGCAAATTTTATTCAGAATAAAACAAAATTAAGAAGTTGCTCAAAGAAAATTCACGATATATGTACATTTCAGTTGCAATGAATACGGTATCTTAGCAAAATCGTTAGAACCATTTTTAATAAAATCACTCAGAAATGTTTCTGTATAAACGACATTTTGAGAGAGGGAGATTTTCTTTAAAAAGTTCGTGCTGCATTCTTTCAATACATTACTACCAATGTGTACAATACTAATTAACTAAATAATAGAGAGTACTGAAAAAGAATAAAATTTTCACTTTCACATATTTGAGAAACGGACTCTGTTGGAACCATGCGCTCAGCTTGTCCGACCTCAGCAGATCAGGCCAATGGCCTAGTGCTACTGTTTTCCTGCCCGCAGTAAATCCTATCTAGAATATGACTTTATTGTTAATGCAATCTTAAAATGTAGTTCATTCATCGTATTATACAAATTGGAGATGGCATTGTCTTAACTCCATTTTCCCTGGATTTCTGGTACAGGCTTATGAATTTAATTGGTTCTTTTTGCTTTACTCGGATAAAATAAAATATCCTCTCCAATGTTGCTCTCTTTTCATCCAAAATTCCAGATTAGCTCCACGGGCTTTTTCTTTTAAATTTCTCTTGAGATAATAATCGTTGATGGGGGAGTTACAATCAGGCAAAATTTGTCAACAGTGATGATGGAAATGGCGTGTTATTTATGGACGCTCTTTAACTGCTGTGGTTCTCAGCGTCCCATTCTATACTGGGCTTGAAAGACCACTTAATTTTGCTCAGAAGCCTCTCTATCACGGTTGAGGTTCTTTTACGTGCCGTAAATCTACGACACGGGACCCACGGCTTTACTTCCCTTCCTGAATGAAGCCATGCTAATGATTTTTACGCCCGAAAAAATCCATCTTCCTCCACCGGGTTTAAACCCGCGACCTCGGGTATATGAAGTTAGCATGCTAACCATTACACCACATTAAGTGATGATGAGCATTATAAGTTTGGCGAATGTTTTCATATAAAATATTGAGTAAATTTGTTACCGCAGAACCCTCCGTGCTGGAGAGTAATAAAACCATGTTTCTTTTCTCGATTATCTGAGCAATACTGGATGATTTCCGCTTCAAGAGTCTAAACTTATCACTAGTTTTCTTTTCAATGAACACACTGTGCTTTACCTACGCTTCTTAACATTGAAACATTCTAATGTGATACATCCGCGTAAGTTTCTCTACCCATTATTCAACAACCTATTATTACAAAATCTTATTTTCCTAATTCATATTAATCGAGATAAACGTTTGCAAGAATGCCCTATTATTTCCATGTAGATGAATAGGATTAGAAGAATACAGCCAAATTGTTTAAAAGTGGACAATTTTTTAAAAATCTTGATTTTCTCAGATATTCTCTAACGATGTTGATTAAATGCCGTAAGTTTAAGATATTTTCATGACAACGAAGTGCATATCTTGAATTTTCTGGGATTAGCCTCTAAAGCCTCTTCGCTCTAGATGACTTTTGTATAAATCATAAAGCCGCAAGAAATATACAAAACTTACTATACAACAAATTTAGATCTCATTAAAACACCAATATGATGTGCATTTATGTTTAGCCGTTTCCGAGGTATCCGATTGCTATTGGTTTCAATTTTAAACTACTTTTCTCAAGCGGAAAGTCAACTTTCGTTTCATCTTTTGTTTTTCTCCAGGGAATGAAAAATAAAACTGAATTTCAATTGTTTCACATGGCAATGGCTTTTAAAATATTTGACTACGGCTTTAGCCTATTTCCCTTCTTCTTGCAAGGAAGCAAGAAATAAGATCATTTCTGCTAATGTCTGTCTGAATTAACATAACGTAGCTAAAAGAATCATCTTTGCGAATGGAACACATAAGATTTTTTAATTTTAGTAGAGGTTCGGGCAAGTAAATATATGAGATTTTAATACTGTTTATCAGAAGAGACACGTAACATATATATATATAATAACAGAACTAGCTAAGTTGGAGAGGTTCCTGTTTATAGTGTATCGTGCATCGCGCAGATCAAAGCACTGAATGCTGCTTTGTTGACTTTATTATGATGCCAGGACATTCATTTGTTCTGCAGCTTCCATTTTGTCAGGATACGAAAAGACTTAAGTAAAATTGGGGGGGGGGATTTGAAGCAGGATATAAGATGGCAAGTAACTGGTACACATAAGAGCGGCAAGTCATACAGAGATATTACAACTCAACTGGAGATATGTAAGATGTTTGGCACAGAAAGGAACTTCGAGAGGCATTAACAGATCCTGGAATAACATTGCCGTGCAAGAGTGTAGCTTTCTTGTGAACTGTATGCTCAAAAGAGTAAATGTGTGTTTCAAAGCCTCAGGAATCTAAACAATCAATCTACAATTATCTTTGAATCAGCAGGTTACAAGTGTATAATGATATATAAGGTACATGTTTCTACAATAGAGTTTTTAAAATATCAATGAATAACCTTAAAATTTTGGTAGAGCTATTCGCCCTTTATTTTGCAATGCGAATCGATTGCTTTTAAGACCTGAAAATTACAAGTTCCGCTTTCTGTTGTGTAGATAACAGGAGCAATTTGGGCACCACGTAGTGCAAAATCTGCCTTCCGGGAGTAGTCCGACCATCTCGAGTTTATCGCTGCAGGCAACTTTGCGAGTGTCTGGAGAGTATTCACCTCCCTCCTTTCCTCAATGACTTTCTGAACTGAATTACATTATATAGGCAGGGCTTAAAATTTACTGGTTTTATAAGAGACTACATCACCCAAACATAGGATAAAGGGTTTAAACCTTTGTTGCTTGTCGGTGCTTATAAGCTTTTAAGCATTACTAGGATTTGTACTCTAGTATTAATCTCGTATTTAAGTAATCTTCAGCCATAAAATACGAATACTGCCCGCCTGGGCAGTGTGGTGGTAACGGTGTCTGCTTCACATTCAAAGGTCCTGAGTTCGAATCTCGCTTAGGGTGAGTTACCTGGATAAGGATTTTTTCGGGATTTTACCTTATCCTGAGAAGGCGAATGTCGAGTAACTTTAAGCTCCATGGACCCCGAGATCATTAGAGCATCATTTCACCAATTTCATTCATCGTCAGATATGACCAACCAGGTTAAAAGACGTTAAGCTACAAAAAAAAATAATTACAATTGTTCTATATTGTTAATATTATATTAAAAATTAAATTTTTGCAATATAATTGTAATGATTTTTCTTTATTTTTAAAAAAAGTCTGTCAGTTTCCAAGCGTGCCAACACACCCGGTTATTTTTGGGGCCTTTCCCGTCTTTTACCATAAGCAGTTGCTCAGATTCAAACTGAAGACGTTTAACTTTGAAAGGTTGGCCAGTCCATTAACTATCCCTTAACGCTCACAGTTATTTGATCGTTTGGAAGGGTTTTAAAAAAAGCTGGTTTAGGAATTAGAGTAAGAATGACACATGTAGCAAAATAATCGGCAATAAAGGGTTCAAACATACATATAAGGACCATTATCACATTGAAAAAAAATACTTTCAAAGTGAATATAATTATTCACTAATTATATACTTCCTGCATATATCTGGCTTAAAAGTACTAAATGATAAAACTTACAAAGATATGAATTATCTCTCCCATTTGTACTTCTCTAGCACGTATGTACATACAGTATAGTAGATAAAGGTGTTCTATTCCATCCAAAAATTTGATGTTGAAGTTTCACCTGAAATATGTGTTTTGAGGTCCCCTGAATCCGAAAAAAGCATTTTTAGAAAAAGATTCATATGTGTGTTACTCTGTAGACAGCATAGCTCAAAAACGAAAAGACTGATAGAAACCAAACTTGGTGTTTATGTTTAGTATCTTCCAAGGATGTGACACAAAGATTTAAAAAAAATCCTTCACCACAAACTACCTTTATCAAGGAACATTTTTGAAAATTTTGTTTTTCTCAAAAATAGCTCTAACGATTTCTATTCAAATACCGTATATTAAAGAAATTTAAATCACAAATAAAATGTATATTTTGAATTTTTGGGAATAGAATATGAAGACCATTTTTAGAAAAATTGTCCATATTTGTGTGTTTGTGTCTGTGGACAGCATAGCTCAAAAACGGAAAGACCGTTCGAAACCAAACGGAATTTATGTTTAGTATCTTCCAAGGATGTGACACGAATATTTAAAAAAATCTGCCATCTAAAACTACCCTTTACATGGAAAATTTTTGAAATTTTGTTTTTCTTAAAAATGGCCCTAACGATTTTTATTCAAATACCGTACGTATATTAAAGCAATTTACATCACAAAAAATAAAATGTATATTTTGAATTTTTTGGGTATAGCCTAGGAAGACCTCTTTATTCTGGATAAGTTATGCATAATTTTGTATAACGATTAAACCATAAGAGATAGGATAATATCTAGCACACAAAATTGTAGAGGTCGTTGAAACACATAATTTATATCACATACGTTTTTCTTGTAGAGTTGACCGTTTTTTTTTTGTTTTTTTTTTTTTTTAGATATTCCTTGTTATTGGTTTAAGTTTTTAACTACATGCCTATTTTGTTTTCAAACGGAACCATGCATTGCGAACCGAACTTCAATAGCTACCAGTTTTTAATACATTTGGCTATCGCTTTAACCTAGTGTATTCCCATATTTCCCTTCTACTTACAATGACACAAGCAATAAGAACAATTCTGCTAATGTTTATCTCGATTAGCATGATGTAGATAAAAGAATAATCTTTTGTAAGAATAGTTTGTATTTGGGACAGCTAAAGAAAATTAAGAACACATTAGATTTTTTATTCCTAGAGGCACTGTGGGAAAAAAAAAACATAACTGCGCATATTTCCTCTTTATCAAATAAAACCTTGGCTGTACGTTTATTTTTAGTGTAATATTGAATCCGAATACTTGTAGCCTCTTTTAGGGACAAAATTAATCGTTGATCGGAAGACAAACCTAAGCTCAATTTAAAAACTATAACTTTTTACCGGCGAATAGCAGTCTACTAGACAGAAAGCCGAGACGCGAGTATTTTTGTATTCCATAATTTCCACTATTAAAATGTAATTATCTGCGACAATGAGCTGTGATAAGTAAAAATTATCTCTAAGCGATAAAACAGGAATTGATTCAGATACCAGGAACAGAATATGACACTGAAACCTAATATTGCCATTGCTAAGGATTTGCACTGAATTTGAAATTGTTATTAGCATTATTTACGTTTGGTGCAAATACTGGGGCGGAGAGGGCGTGACTAGCTGGAAATGATAAAATCCACATTTATGAATTTTGGCACAGATCGAAATCCCTAACCGCTTGTTTAATAAATTACAAATCCTTTGTTATCGGTCGTTTTAAATTTCGCTACCACGTACACCCATGGACACAAAATATGAGTCATCCCAAGTTACAAGATCCCAGGCTTCTTAATTTTTGCCTAGAAGCCATATTTTGTCCTTCGCCCATCTATAGGTAAATTGGAGTTCAGCTGAAATAAGTACATTCTGCTATTGCAGCTCGATTAGCATGGTTCAGAAAGAAGAATAATCTTTTCTATGAGGTTTGTTTGTAGAACAGCAGATTTTTTTAGTTAATATACATAGTTGCTGTTGAAGCTTAAGTTATGTATTTGAATATGATTATTGATCATATGGGTCAGTAATATTAAGATTTGGAACTTAGACAATTTGTTGCTGCCGCTACACAACTGTATCGCGGATGGAGTATTCAAGGTGCTGTGCCGCTTAGAACCTTAGACGAATTTGGCGTTCCAGACATGACTCATTTTTTTGGTGACTGGTGTATATAGTATGCAGAGATGGTATTGTATTTCATCCTAAATAGGTTTTGAGTTCCTCTAAATACAAAAAGAATCCTTTTTAGAGAAAGTTCTGTATGTGTATGTGAACGCCTTAACTCAAAAACGAAAACTCCTTTAAATACTAAACTTAATTTTTATTTCCGCAGTTTTCAAGAATGCAACACCAAGATTTTCAAGAAAATACCCTACTCCAAACTAGTCTTTACATAGAGACGTTTTCGAAAACATTTACTCTCTCAAAAATGACTAAAGATGTTCATTAAAATACCATATTTTTAAAATGTTCTGCCACAAATAAAATGCTGATCTTGAGTTTCCTGGAAGAACTCTCTCCAATCTTCTTCTTTCTGGATAACTTTTACAAAATGAATGAACCGTAAGAGTGCCATCTTCCAAAATGTCATCGTGATGAAACTTTGGTTCTCTCTTAGGATTATGTGCAAATCCGTCTCAAATTCATCGGACTAAGGGATTACGGACAGATAAAGCTTACTGCACAAAAAGCTAGGCTTTGTTAAAACACACAATTTATGCCATATGCAATTTTTTGTGGAATTAACGATTTCCGAGATATTCCATGTTATTGGTTTAAATCTTCCAATACTTAAAACGTGTAGTACACTGGATGTCGTCATTTGTTTCATATCTCTTCTGTTTTTCTCCTGGTCATGCAAGTAGAACCGAATTCAATTGTATCACATAGCGACAGCTTTTACAGAATCTGACTATTGTTTTAGCCTAAATTATTTCCTTGTTTCCCCTCTACTTACAAGGAACTAAGTGCTAAGACCATTTTTGCAAATGTTTATCTCGATTATCATGTTATAGATATAAGAATATATGTTTTTCTTTCTCTAGCCCCGTATTTACAATGAAGTATTGTATTCCACCCAAAAATTCGATACAGAGACTACACCGGAAATACATGTTTTAAGACCCCTGAATCCAAAGAAAAAAAATGTTCAGAAAAAGGTCTGTCTGTCTGTCTGTCTGTATGTCTGTATGCCTTTCTGTTCTATCTGTCCGTGTATATGTGAGTGTGTGTCTGTGGACAATATAGCTCAAAAACGAAAAGACCGTTTAATACCAAACATGGTATTTAAGTTTGGTATCTTCCAAGGAGACGACACGAAGATTTTCAAGAAACCCCTCCCCATCACTAACTACCCTTTACATGGAAAAAATTTCGAAATTTTTTTTTTCTTAAAAGTGGCTCTAACGTTTTTTATTAAAATACCACATATTAAAGCCATTTCCATCACAAATAAAATGTAATCTTGAGTTTTCTGGAAATTGTTTCTGAAGACCTGTTTGAATTTTGCTGAATTTTGCATAACTAGTAAACCGTAAGAGATAGACAAAACTTACTGCACAAAAAATGTATATCTCGTTAAAATACACAATTGTCATATACACTTTTTCGTGGAGTTTACCGTTTTCAGGATATTTCAGTTGTAAAGTACTTATACTTTTCTCAGACAGGAAGTGTCCGTTTATCTTTTGTTCTACTCCAGGCTAAGCAAAGAAGCGATTTGCAATGACACATCATGACAGCTTTTAAAACATTTAACTATCACTTTAGTATAGCGCATTCCTTCAGTTACCTTCTACTTGTAAGGAACTAAGTAATAAGAACATTCTGTTAATATTTATCTCGATTAGCATGGTGTAAAAGAAGATATTTTGTAAGAAGTTTGTTTGTAGAACAGCTAGAGAAGGTCATGGGAATTTTTACTTTCTCTACACGCACTATGTGCATAGTGTATAGAGAAGGTATTGCACTCCACCCAAAAATTCGATACCGAGATTTCACCGGAAATATATGTTTTAGGGCCCCTTATATCCAAAAAAAAAAAGCATTTTCACAAAAAGGTCCGTGTGTGTGTGTGTGTGTGTGTGTGTGTGTGTGTGTGTGTGTGGTATGTGTCCGTGTGTCCGTGAACACGATAACTCAAAAACGAAAAGTCGGTCAAATACCAAACTTGGTATTTAATTTTAGTATCTTCCAGGGATGCGACACGAAGGTTTTGAGAAAAATACCAACACTCCAAACTACCCGTTACATAGAACTTTTTTCGAAAATTTCGATTTTCTCAAAAATGGCTAACGATTTTGATTAAAATATCGTATATTAAAAACATTTACCTGACAAATAAAATGTATATCTTGAATTTTCTGGGAATTGATTTATTTCGGACGGATTTTGAATAACTGCTAAACCTTAAGAGATAGACAAAAACTTACTCCACAAAAAATGTAGAGCGCGTTAAAACACACAATTTATGTTATATATATATATATTTTTTTTTTTCTTGGAGTTCATCGTTTTTGAGACATTCCTTGTTTTTGGTTTCTGCTATGAAAAACTTATACTTTTCTCATACAGGAATTTGCCAACTGCTGTCCATACAAACAAAGGAACTTCAGTGGCATAGTAACCAGCTTTTGACCTACGGTACTCCCTTATTTCGCTTCTACTCACAAGGAAGCAAGTAATATGACTATTTCTGCTAATGTTTCTAATTAGCATGACGTAAATAGAATTATAAGCTTTTTAAGAATAATTTGTTGCAGAGATGTAGAGAAAATCATGTGAATGGTACACATCAGATTTTTCTGATAGGTAATGATTAGGATGGTAATACCACTATATCATAACTACCATCTCTAATTTTTGATAGCTTTTAACTTTAATGTAAGTTTTATGATGATGTCGAACATTTAGCCGGAGAGTAATTTACTTATAAGTAAATGGAAAGTAAAGCAGCACTTCCAAATCCATGGAGTGGGGGTTGCCACGACTAATATAGAACCTTTATGAATGCTCCCACTGGGGGGGGGGGGGCTCACTTAACCTATCCGAGCTAAACTCTCTAAGGTTACTGCGCTATGAAGTTAAGCTCCTTCGGCAGAAGAGCAACTTGCATCACGTTCTCAGCCTCTCCCTTAAGTGCTCTTTAAAGAATATCGAATATCAAAAGTTTCGAAACGTACATGGTAAGAGGTTTTACATAAATTAGCCTGATATAGAGTAAGATGAAAAGGAGGATCCCTAACGAAGTATCGCCGCTTTAGGTTCAGTCAGAATTTCATCACGAAACGAGCGTCACGTTAATTAAATAGTTTCTGCTTAATTTCTCGCTATGTGCAGCTAGCGATTAGGTGGCATACAAACATCGCGGATTTGACGCAATTAAACGATGTTAGTGGTAAGCTGTGTTAATTAATTTATCACCGAAGTATAAGATTACCTTCAAAACGAGCTATAGAGGTGTCCTTTGAACTTACTAATAATTCCCAAGCAGTTAGATTTGTTTAAAACAAATCTGATGTGTTACACTCACATGACTTTCTCTAGCTGCTCTACAAACTTCCTACAAAAGATTATTCTTCTTTCTACACTATGCTAATCGAAATAAACAATAGCAGAATACTCCTATTACTTATTCCTTATAGCTAAACGGAACTAAGGTAATGCACTAGGTTAAAATGATAGTCAAATGTTTTAAAGGTTATCGTTATGCGACTGTTATTGCAAATCGCTTCTTTGCTCGGCCAGGAGTAGAACAAAAGAAAAACGGACATTTCCTGTCTGAGAAAAGTATAAATACTTCACAATTGAAACCAATAACAAGGAATATCTTCGAAATTACCTCCACAACAAAAGCATAAAGGACATAAATTATGTGTTTTGACGTGATGTACATTTTTTGTGTAGAGAGTATTTTACTATCTCTTACGGTTTAGCAGTTAAGCAAAATTTGGCAAAATTCATCCAAAATAAAGAGGCCTCTGAAGAGGCTATTCCCAGAAATTCCAAGATATACATTTTATTTCGGATATAAATAGCTTTAATATACGGGATATTATTTTGTTTGAAAATGTTCCTGCCACATTCTTAGAAGATATTATAACCCAAATACCAAGTTTGGTATTTAACGGTCTTTTCGTTTTGGGGCTATGCTGTCCATAGAAACACACACGGGCCTTTTTTTAAAAATGTTTTTTTCGGAATTTTGGGTGCATTACAATACCTTCTCTATCCCTATGTGCATTGTACATATGGAGCTAGAGAAAGTAATATGATGTGTTCCATTCACATGATTTTCCCTATATTTCTGCAACAAATTATTGTTAAAAAACTTATGTTTCTATTTACTTCATGCTGATTGAGAAAAAATTAGCAGAAATAATCTTACTACTCGCTTTCATGTAGGTAGAAGGGAAATAAGGGAATACCATAGGTTTAAGTGATGTCAAAACCTGGTTCTATATGACTGAAGTTTCTTTGTATGCATGGACAGGAGTTGACAAATTCCCTTATGAGAAAAGTATAAGTATTTTAAAGCTGAAACCAATAATAAGAAATATCTCACAAACGATCAACTTCACGAAAAAGATGTATATAACATAACTTGTGTGTTTTAACAAGCTCTACATTTTCTGCTAAGTTAGTTTTGTCTATCTCTTACGATTTATTAGTTTTGCAAAATTCCGTAAAATGTCTTCAGAAGCTATTCCCAGATTTTCTGAATTAAGTTTACAGACACTTTAAATTCCACAATGCAAATGATAAAATGATAGTGTATAATTCATAATAGTAACTATTTAAATTTATATTTTTAATAAAAAAATATCTGTAGATTTAAATCATAAGTGGTTTTATTGATTTTACTTTGCATTTAAACTGTTCGTTTGATGCTATTTGTGCTGTGAGCAGGTAACTTATATTCCTTTCTTGTCAAATGTTTAATGATATCTGTAATTTCTAAAGTATTTTTTTAATTGTCTCATTTATGTAGCCCTATTTAACGTCTATGGGGATATCCGGGGCTTTAACTTACGAAACAACTTGTTGATTGTAGGTCCATAAACGTTGGATTTTTTAAACATTTTATATTCTTCAAAAAAAAAAACACACACGCATACATATTTTCAGCATCTGGGGAATAGGGAATGATTCCGGTTAGAGAAAAATTGCCCGCCTCAGCCGGGAATCGAACCTGGGACCTCTGGGTGAGAAGTTAGCTTGCTGACCACTCAAACTTGGAGACAGTCAATTCCTGAAGTTTTATAATTTTCTCTGGGCTTTTGTCATGCGTGGCTTTAAAGTAATCTTGTATAGTTCTGCCATTAACTTTCGAAATATATTGTTTTATCATTACTGTAATGTAATTTATTTTGGTAAATTCTCCTTTCATGCACTCTCCATTTTTAAAGATAAACAAATAAGGAAAGGAAAAAAAGAACAAATGTGTAGGAATGTCTAGGCTCTCGTCACCACTGTTGGCAGTTGTATATATATTGCACATAGGAACAAAAAGCAACTGGCAAACAAACCAAGAATTCTCAAGTAAACAATGAAATATTAACGGCATATAAAGTTTTCTCTCGAGGCTGCAGTCAGATCAGAAACTTTACAGCGGTATGTAGATTTGTTGAGGAAGAGCTAGAACTACTGATTTCTGATCTGGCCGAAATCCTGGAGTGGATGGTTTGACGAGTGGGCGGGGCAGGACGCTACATTGATGATTGAGCTACCGTAGTGGGTCAAGTTTCTGTGGCCTGCCGTGTGAGAACAGTTGAAGTCGCGTCGATCGCCGGGAAAGGAGTGCGAGTCCAATTTTTTAACATTGAGTTAACCATCTATTCGTTTATAATTATCTATGATTCCCTTATTTCCTTCTACTTTAGGGAACTAAGTAATAAGGTCATTTCTGCTAGTGTTTATCTCGATTAGCATGAAGTGGATAAAAGAATAACCTTATTACAATAATTGGTTATAGACATGTAGAGAAAGTCATGTAAATGTAACACATCAGAATTTTTTACATAATTATTCAAGGGTTTATTTACACAAACTTCTTTAGAATTCGAAGCAAGGTTATTTGATGGTTTTATATCGATTTTACTGCACGAATTTATTGTATTAGATTAAATACCATTTAAAATACTCATATCGTATCGGTATTGCCTTTTGTTTGTTATTTCTTCTATTTTCTGAATATTCTTCTTACAGGGTGGTACTGTGCCCATCTGTGTGCATTTTTAGTGTAAGGTAGATAAGCTTACAACAAATTTATTAGTTTTCCAATTTTGGGATGCATTTATCGTTTCATTTTGACCATTTTAGTGAATAAATTGTTTACCATTAAGTTATTAGTTTACGAATAATTTATTTTTATACTCTTTACAGATTTCTCGGACATATAATTTTCTGTGTGGTGGAGCGATGGGTTTAGTTTTCCTGCAACATTACTCATTTTTTAAGTGTTCTGTCCAGATATTAGAATCAATAATATCGAGGAATTAATCATGCGATATACTCACAAGTTACTTTTTCTTAGCTTTAGTAAACTAACAGCAGCTAAAGGAATCAGTTATGATGACATCTGGGTTGTCGTTGTAAGACAGGTTATTTTCGGTGTTGTTTAACAAAGTATACGAGTGTTGGAGTGTAAATAAGACTCACTGGCAAGGATGTGCCATTTTTATAGCAGCTGCGATTTTGTATCCACCAAATATTAAGTAACCCGGAGGAGGGACTTAAACCGCAAAGCGTAACTCAATGTTGGGATGTTTTATATAAGTTAAGGAGTGAAACTGGGCCGAACTACGGAGCGACGAGAGTTCTGAATCTAAATCTGAAGGAACCCTTGTATTTAGAAAAATGTAGTTAAGCATTTTAGTGTCTTGAGAAAGTAATTAAATGTAGGGGTTTTCACGAAAGAAGCAAAACATCAAAAAGCATAATGTAGTCCAAGTAAATAATTATAATTATTCTATTTCTAAACTTTTTTTATTGTCACATTTATATAGCCCCCTGTAACATCTATGGTCATATCGGGGGCTTTGCATTAGAAACAGCTCGCTGTCTATACGCTCTTTACGTTGGGTTTAATTTTTTTCACTCCCTCATATCTACTTTGGGGAGAGGGAATAATTATCGTTAAAGAAAAATTCCCCACCCCAGCCGGGAATCGAAACCGGGACTTCCGGGTTAGAAATCAGCTCACTGACCACCGGACCAGGGAGTTTTCTAAACGTATAATTCGAACTTTGGTGTAATGGTCCATTGATCTTCACTTTAGTTTTATTAGCTACAATTCTTACATATATCCGTCCCCTGAAATATATAACTTCTGTACGTAATGATCAAATTATGAAGTGTACTGTTTCAGATCCTACTATGCGTAATCTCCAATTCGCATTAACAAACAGGATAGACCCTCGTAAACCTAAAACTACGCACATCTGTTAAATTCAAAGCTTAATGACCTTTGAACTCAAGCTGATTTGCCGTTAACTCTATAATTAAATGGGGAAGGACAATATTTGGTAACAAACGTGGACATTCGCAGAGGGGTCTTTGATTGACAAAGAAGAGGAAACGTAGAGGGTAGTGCGTAACTAACAAAATAGCAGGTGTCCAATCAGCATCCTACAATAGAAATTGAATCCTCGTTTGCGTTTTTACCATCTCCCCACGTACGTAGTAAGTAGAGGATATATTGCATTCAATACAAAAATTAGATGCCGATATTTCACTGGAAATACAAGCTTTGAGACCCCTGACTCAAAACAAAATGGAAAATAGCGTATCTGAGTGTGTGTGTATGTGAGAGTGTGTGTGTGAGAGAGAAAGAGAGAGAGAGAGAGAGAACAGCATAACTGAAAACCGAAGATTCGGTTAAATACTAAATTGATATTTAAGTTCAGCTACTTCCAAGAATGCGACACCAAACTTTTCAAGAAAACCCCACACCTTTCCTTCAACTCAAGTTCCATTAGTCAGCGTATATGGGTATACAGTAGTTTATTGATCAGGGAATTTATTGTTTGCGAGTTTGCCACTATGTGTAGATGATGACGAGGGATCAACTCATCGCCCATAGATTAGCCTCAATACGAATTATAAAATTGAGAAAGTAAAGTAATTGGGAATTTATATTGATTCAAACATGAAATGTAAAACGCATATGGAGCAAGTTACCATTGGGATATACATGTTCTAAAAGTTCTGTATTACTCACATATTCCTCACTTGACATATGCTATATTAGTATGGGGAAATGATCCAAGTGTCAAAAAACTTTTGAAATTACAAAAGACGGCAGTAAGATTAATATACAATTTAGATAGTAGAGCTCATTGCAGCCATTATTTGGGAAGTTGAAAATTCTTACAGTTGTTTTCTTATATGTTAGTAAGTGGTTGTTTCATGTAAAAAATAATATTGACACATACCTACCCAACAATGTTACTCTTGAGTATTACATCAGAAATAATCTACAGTTAAGGATTAACTTGTTCAGAAAATAACAACTAAAACACTATTAATGACTGGTGTAAAATTGTATAATGTACTTCCACAGCACATTAAAAACTTGGACATTAATAATTTTAAAATAGCAGGTAAGAGACTTTTATTAGAACTAGGTCTATATGATGTTAATGAATATTTTAAAGCACTAAGGACTAGTACTTCCTGACTGTGGTATTGTTGTTTTAAATTTTATTGCTTTTCTTTTTGTGTAAATGACAATGTCTTTGCAATGTACATGCTTACAATAAATTGGTTGATGATTGATTGATGTGTAATTGATTAATTGATTGATTGATTGATGGTCTATAGGAAAGTATACGAATTTAACATAGCAAATTTTGCACAGAATGCTCATTAATGAAGATATAAATCATTTAACAGTGTTTATAAAATTACAATTAAATCCACCTTCAAATTATATTTAGAAAACAATCCATAGATTAATAAAATGTATTGTGCCCACCTGGGTAGTGTGGCGATAGCATGTCTGCCTCACATTCAAAAGGTCGTGAGTTCGAATCTCGCTTAGGGTGAGTTATCCGGATAAGGTTTTTTTGGGGTTTTCCTTATCCTGAGAAGACGAATGTCGAGTATCTTTAAGCTCCGTGGACCCCGAGATCATTTGAGCATCATTTCACCAATTTCATTCATCGTCCGATATGACCAACCAGGTTAAAGGATACTAAACTACAAAAAAAAATATTATAATTTGTTATAAAACGTTTGTATCACTGCAACCTGACTTGAAATATTAATTAATTTTATAGTAATAAAATTAAGATATGGGGGATGCTTTTACGTGCAAATAAACATTGGCGGTATCAGTTTCCTCAAAAATCGCTCTATAGATTTTTATTAAAATATCATTAGTTCAAAATGTTTACTTTCACAAGCACGTATGTGCATACAATATGCACTATAGCTATAAAAGGTATTGTATTCCACCCAAAAATTTCAAGTCGAAATTTCACAAGATATATATGCTTCAAGGTCCCCTGAAAAAATCATATTTAGAAAAACGTCCGTACATGTATGTGTATGGTTGGCATAGCTCAAAAACGAAAGGACCATTAAATACCAGACTTGGTATTTATGTTTAATATCTTCCAAGGACGCGACACGAAGATGTATAAGAGTATCCCCCACCACAAACTACCCTTTTCATGGAAAATATTTTGATTTTTTTTTCTTTCAAAACTGGCTCTAATGATTTTGATTAATATGACGAATATTAAAGATACGTGAAAAATAAAATGCATTTTGAATGTTCTGGAAATAGTCCCTTAAGACCTTTTTCATGGGAAAGTTTTGCAGAATTTTGACAACGGCTAAACCGTACGAGATACACAAAAAATGAAGATCTTATTAAAACACATAATTTGTGATACACATTTTGGTTATTATGCAGAACTTGCGCCGCTCTAAATATCGAATGAAACTAAGTATGACAGTCTATAAAAAAAAACAATCTTTTCCGGCAAATAAAACCTTGAAAACGTCATCAAAAATACAAAGTCAATCAATCGCACTTAGTTTCATTTGATTTTTAGAGCGGCTTCTTTTCTGCATAATTACCTGCGTTTTTCTTGTAAAATTGATAATTTTCGAAATAATACTTGATATTTGTTTCAGTTTTAAATGTTTCTCAAACGGAACCATGCAAATCCAATAGGCTAATGAATTCCTTATTTCTCTTCTGCTCACAAGGAAGCAATATGAATGGCACACGTCATATTTCTTTCATGGCAAATGAAATATATAATTTGAAATTTTTGGGAATAGTAGTTGAACACCTTTTCATTCCGAATGATTTGCATAACTGGTAAACTGTAATAGATAAAATCTTACTACAAAAAGTAGATCTCGTTTAAACACACAATTCATGTCAAGCGTATTAATTAACCTGAAAGCTGGTTATACTACGAAACGCGGGATTTAAAAGTGCGTACGACATTGTAAGTCGCCACTTCAAAATACTTCCAGATCACCTTGTGGTTCACCGGGAAAGATGCGTATCAGTAGAGGAATATAATGCCGTGTCGTAACGTTGCCATGATGGATCGGTGGTTAGAGCAACCAGTTAGAGACCGGGAGATCTGTAGTTCAATTCCGTCTATAGTATTGAACTTTTCAGTCCAACTTTATGAAAATATGTGTGCATTTGTGTGTATGTGGTGTGAACAGTGTAACTCAAAATCGAAAAGTCGGTTAAATACTAAATTTAAATATAATAAGTTTTCTAATAGTTTGATTTTCTCAAAAGTGTAACTATTTTGATAATACCGTAAATTAGACATATTTACACAGCAAAGAAAATGTACATCCTAAATTGTCTGGGAACCGCCTCTAAAATCCTCTTCATTCTGAATCACTTTTGCGCATCTGGTAAACCGTAAGAGAAAACTTACAACACAAAAATGTATATCTTGTCAAAACACAATTTGTGAAAAGATATCTTTGTGTGGAGCTAACCATTTCTGATATATTGCTTGCTTTAGGTTTAAATGTAGTTTGCAATTACTTGCAACTTAAGAGGAGTCTAACAGTAGTATTCCGCCAATGTTAGACCCGTTAAATGACCCATTGCACCGTAAACTTTAATATATCAGACGAAATATAATTGGATGCGGTTACTCTTTTGCAATTAGTTTATGTATTAAGGAGAGAAAAATAGTTTCTTAATTATATCATATTATGATCGAAAATTTAACTGAAATATTTTAAAAATAACCAGCTAAAGTAGATCGCAAGTAGTACTTAAAGATGCTTTAACCATATAGAGTAATTTACCTATCTGTATTAATTTTAAGAAAGCGCAGCATTTGTTCGAAAAAATTAAAAAAGTTTTTGAAAAAAAATAGAGAATGTATTCGCAAAGAAAGAAACCACATGGCTTGAACACACAGAAGCCGTCATACTAACAGTTGTAATTTATGTATGAAACATAACCTAATATACGGGCTTACGTTTACCTTATAATACTGCAGAATTGCAATTTTATTTCTGTGAAGTGAGCAGAATTCACAGTACAAAATATCAGGCGTGGCACCATTCTTAAAAAAATATGTTTAAAATACGAGCGTTATACGTACATATATGGTAGAATACATATCAAATTAAAGAGCAAATTTCAAAATCTGATCTGAGTATAACGATTCTAATGTATCTGCATTCAATCGCCAAGGAAACAATTAGGAGGGTAGACCCTCCTCCCCCCCACAAACTGTCACCTAAACATTCGTATATGTATCTACGCACGTATGACAAACTTAACAATACTGTTAATCCACATCAATAATGGTGAGCTTATCGCTTTTGGCGCAGAGGTTAGAAGTTATTTATCATTTTTAAGATCACTTAACTTATCCATCGTGGGGTTCTTATTTGGATGTTGGCCCCTTTTTTATTCCGGATTTACATTCGAGGTAATTATGTAACACTTGCCGAATTTTCAATTAGACACTTTGTTGTCACTGCAATCGAACAACTCATGCTAACAATTGTCAATTCTGAGTCCCGATACCACTTATTTCCATTCGTAAACTAGATTTGGTACATCTTGTTTCTCGGCCGTTAGAACCACTTTTAGGTCTGTTATTAACTTTTAGAGCCCTAAGGCTCAAAGCGTAGTATCTGTAAAGCTAAAACCCTAATAATCCCAAGAAGAAGTCAAAACATCGACAATCTAGCGGATTTCAAATCTGAACATGTTAAAATCTTCAACACCTTCAAATTCGGATCGCCTCTGGGAAGTTTCACCCCACAATATAGTATCGTTTCTGTTTGCGTGCACCTAAATACCACAGATATTTCATCCTCTCTTAGGCAACATAAACTAACATACGACACCCATCCACCCATCCACATCTAAGTGATCAAATTTATAAACTTATAAATCTGTCCAGGCCTGTTTATTGTAATCGTTACTCTACGGGTAATTATAGAGAACTTGGGCCCCTCTAGAAAATAAACTAATTGTGGTTTGACTGATAGTTTGGTTTATTCTCGTTACGTCTTCACCATTTTTTTTTATCGGAAAAGCTCCGTAATTAAGTTAAACGCTAATTTATTACGTGCGCGTAGCGATCCTTTTTTGTGAATATTTATGAAGTATGCTGCCTAGAAAGAGTAGAATATAAATAAAGAGGTCTTGTAGTACTTTTGCAATGTAAATATATAATAATACTACACGCTAAAGTGCCTAAAACCTGAGTTTCATTGTCGGCGGCAGGCGAACAGTGTTGTGGAATGCAACACCGGCATATGTCGCTAGACGCTGTGGTGATGTATGACAAGATGTTTCACGCAGATACAGCTGTTCAGTGAATTTTATTATACAGAACTTCGGCCACTCTAAAATCGAATGAACTAAGTGCGATTGATTCACTTTGCATTTATGATGACAATTTGAAAGCCTGTGGATTTCAAATTTAGCGCGAGGTTAGGTTCCAATCCGTTTAGGTTAGTGTGTGTATATAAATTTATGTTTCTAATTTTATATCATGGTAGTACCTCATTATCGACATTGCCAACAACTCCTAACAGCGCAATGGATACAACATTAGTTTTTTAAACCATCTCCCCACCCATAATCCCTCTCTAACCACACCGGTCCCGTTAGAGTGCAAAACTGGCATAAGTCGCAGCGGAGAGAGTTAGCGGCCCAACTTGTAAATAATTACCACTAGAATTTATATTAATGTGCATAAGATATGTACTCCAAATTTCCTTTGAAATAAACTACCGTTAATGAGAGTTTAAAACGCGCCTTACCTTGACCATTTCTTCGGTGCTAAATACCCATCAACGTTACACTTAGCACTGTTTTAACTTCATTCACTGAAACATCTTTTAACGCATCTCTGCTTGGTAAAAAAGCTCTGGATACCACGCTTCTGCCATTAGAACCAATTTTGGTAACTAGTGTTTTATAAACTTTTAAAGTCCTAAGCCACAAAGCGTAGGAATCTGTGTGTCTATAATGATCTCAAGAAAAAGTCAAAACCTGGGTAATCTAGAGGATTTCAAATCTACACATGTTAATATCTTCAACACCTTCAACTTTGGATCGCCTCTGGAAGTTTTGCCGCATAATATTTTCTGTTTTCGTGCATCTAAACTCCGTAGATATTTCATCCTCTCTTAGCAACAGAAACTGACACACGACATTCAACCATCTCCTATGAGTTGCTACTGAGTGATCAAATGTCTAAACTTATAAATCTTGCCTGACCTGTTTATTGTAGTAGTTACCCTAAATAAACTGTAAAAGTGTCGCACATCAACGTTAATATAGCCCCATATCTCGCTTTTCCTTTAATTACCTCTGGTTCAGTTACTAGAATTTCTATTGATTTGCACGAGATACGTATTCCAAATTTCCTTTGAATCGAACTAGCCCTTAATAAGTGAAACGCGGCTTACCTTAATTATTCCTCAGGTGCTGAATATCCATCAACGTTACACTTAGTACTGTTTTAACTTTATTCACTGAAGCACCTTTTAACACTTCTCTGTTTGGTAAAAAAAAAAGTATGGATCCCACGCTTTTACGTTCTATATGCACACCCGGGTTATGACTGCACTAGAAGCTTCTTCAGTCGCCGATAAAACAACTTAACTGGCTATTTTTACGTTCTGCTGCTGCAACTGGTAATTTTAAGCCCTTTACAGTAATCAATGCACGCAATCTACACAATAAAGTACAATTAAGAATTTGATCACTATCCAGCTAAATTAATCTATGAACGCCTATTCTCGTAAGCACAAGAAAACACAACCCATTTATTTTATTGTTTTTATGAAACCTTTTCCGGTTAGTTCCAATGTTTAAACGAAATGAGTAAACTTCATTTATCAACGTCCATGTTACACTGATATTTCCGTCTTCTGTATCTTTAACACGATATTGTTCCACCTTAATGTACATTAAAACTTAGCACTTATAACCTCTCAGTTAACTAATAGGAGCAGGTGTTATCTCAGATTTACAACTGAAATCCAAGTGGACTGTCATTCTTTATGCTAATACAACTACTGGCTTGAAATGAGGGTACTTGCGGCTCTATCGTCGAAGTCATATAACTTAGCCAGTCGTACGCAAACGACCCATTTGACGTTATTGCCGATTCCACTCGAGGAAGCCAATCAGCATACATATACACAGATATTGCCTGATTTGAACTAAATAAACTCAAAAGAAACGTGTCCCTGCATGAATCGTAAAGAATTTATCCATCACAGAGTAACACTATAATCCATAACATATCGGAATTTCGAACACGTGTTTTGGAAGTTCTCACGGGATCCGCAAACCGTCTCTCTCGAGCCGACTGTTGCATATCAGAGACATGCCTTCCTATCCTTGTAGGGTTTGAGTTGACAACTGAACTATGTTACGCGACGCGCGAAGAGTACCAATGATGGCCATAGTCTCATCACTAAACTTTCAGATCTCACGACATGATCGACGTAACTTGCTCGGAATGAGAAAAAAATGTTTGCCACTCATATTACTTTTCGTTGACTATCTCGTTGCTGTCGAATGATCAGTGAGAAGACTTCTCGCAGAGGTCCGAGATTTGATTCCCGGCTGGGAAATGGAATTTCTCTTTAGCCAGAAGCATTCCCTATCCCCCAAAGAGATTGGAGGTATGTACGAGTACAAATATGAAAGTGAAAGTGCGTGTATTTGAAAAGAGAAATAATTAAAAACCTAACGACAAAAGAACTTTAAACAAACTTTCACCTTCCAAAGCCCCCCGTATGATCATGGAAGTTAAAGATAGCTACAAAAATTAAACAATTAAAAGTGTCTCGTACCAATAGCCTACTTCTCCTACCCAGTAAGTAGATCGTAGAAAAAATAAAAAAGTATAAGGT
This sequence comes from Hymenopus coronatus, assembly GCA_030762935.1. Classification (NCBI taxonomy): domain Eukaryota; kingdom Metazoa; phylum Arthropoda; class Insecta; order Mantodea; family Hymenopodidae; genus Hymenopus; species Hymenopus coronatus. The sequence goes on from CM060890.1 coordinate 76,120,693, forward strand.
ATTTGAAAGTTTAAAATAATAATAATAATAATAATAATAATAATAATAATAACCAAGATTATATTAAAAACTATTAATCACAGAAAAGTTTCTTTAGACAACTTGTGTTTTAGCGATATCTGTATTTTAGCTTCCTCTATTTCGTGCACGTAAAGAAGGTGTTGCATTCCACCAAGAAATCCAATATCGCACTGAAATAAACGTATGAGGGTCGTCTGATTTATTAAAAAAAAACATAGTTGTGTTGTGTTGTGGTGTGTGGGGTTGCGGTGTGTGTGCGTGTGTGTGTGTGTGTGTGTGTGTGTCTGTGAATAGCATAACTCGGTTAAACATCAAATTTGAAATTTTGTTTCAGTATCTTCCAAGAATGCGGCAAGAAGATTTCAAAGAAAATCATCCCCCCCCAAACTGCCATACACACTGAGAGAAGTTTCATTCTCTCAAAAATCAATATATTATAATTAATGATATTTACATGACAAATGAAATGTATATTTTGGATTTCCTGGGAATTGCCTCTGAGGTCCTCATCATTCTGGATGACTTTTACATAATTGATAAATCACAAAACATACTAATAATATTAATAGATGATACAGCTCTCATTAAAAAACATCCTTTACGTACATACGTTTTTATGTAGTTAACCATTTCTGGATATTTTTTGTTATTGGTTTCAGTTTTAATGCATTTAAACTTTTCTCAGATGAGAATTGTTCATTCCTGTTTCTTTTGTCCTGGCCATTCAAAGAATACCGAAGATCAACCAGCTTTTAAAGATTTGACTATCACTTTAGCCTAATGCATTTCTCTATTTCTCTTATTCTTATTAATAAATAAGACCATTTCTGCTAATGTTTATCTTAATTAGCAAAATGTAGATAAAATAATAATCTTTTGTAAGTATACTTTATTTGTAGAACAGGAAGAGAATGTCATGTGAATGAAACACATCCGAGCTTTTGTTTCAAAATATAGGGTCTCAGATTTATTCAACTTTTGCCGCCATGCGTTTGTCCGCACATGACGTCGATATTGGATAGCGAGTTTATCACGTATTGCCTTTTGTAGAGGACTAGGGAACGATGAGCAGAAGAGGTGATGTAATAGCATTGTACCTTTTCAATATTCACATTTGGAACATTCTCATGAGCCTCATAAACCCGTAATTGCAGCATTTATCCTGTTAGGTAACTTAAATAATCATACAGATATGGTAACGTAGAGGGTTTAAATAGCACAACTTCCCCATTATAATAAAGTCATACTCTTTACAGCAGTAAATGAAAACTGACATACACAGAATAAATTAAGAAAAACTAAAGAAAGCACAAAATTTCCTGACGAAAAACACTTCTGCACCACCCAATACCTGTTTACGAAGTTGGCTATGCATGCAGTCCAAGGTTCAATTCCCTACCTTCCCTTTGAGACAAGGGGTTCCTGAACTAATCATGACGTCATACATTTAAACTCACTGCCACTTAAGGCCAAATAAATCTGATGACCCAGTACAGCCATTGCTTGATAGATATATCAACCTGGCAATGTTAATCGGAACGTCAATGTTTGCAATTATTGCCACTAGGACCGCTCGATCACGCCATAAATTCAGTTAACTCCGTTGTTGAATATTGTAAAATTATCAGAGTGGGTTATCATTAGGAATTATACCTACTGCACAAGCTTAGAAGAAAGTTGCGTGTATATTAGTGTTGGCTTTCGATTAGCAATCGCGTTAACAAATAATGTGGGCTAGTTGTATTTGAGAATTTTATTTAAAATAACTAAACTTAAGTAGTAATACAACATTAAAATGTTAACCAATTGATTAAAATGTTCTTTAAATAAAATAATCCATTTAGTTGTATGTATCGAAACAATTAGTGATAGATAATATCCGACCTCGTATTGGAGGTTAACGAGCTGTAAATATTTTTGTTTGTGTTTAACGCCCGCTTTTACTACATATGGCACCACAGGCGATGAAATTGATCATATATGGAATAAAGATGGAGTACCGGTGGAATGTGACGGAGGGGGGTTATTAATTGTCATACAAGACCACCAGCATGAAATATAAGCTTTCATAACACTTAGCATCTCCTTATCAAAATAGTTGTCGGCAAACATTGGTGCTGTGCAGGAACCTGTTTTATTAGCCTTTTTGACGCCGATGTATAGTTAAATTTTTATCAAGTAAGAATACAACGTTAATCAAAATGCACTCAAATAAAGAGGAATCAACTAAATATTTTCAGAAAATTCATTCGTACATTTTTAGCAGTTAATGCAAATATCTTAAACACACATTTTAATCAAAATTTCTAGAGTCGAATAACGAATACTTCTTCGTAAAGACTAGTTTGAGCTGAGGGTATTTCCTGAAAATCTTCATGTGGCTTCCTTAAAAGATGTTAAACTTAAATAAGAAAATAAATATTCATCAAAATGTTCAAAGTGGCCAAGAGTTAGACGACTCTTAATGGGAAGTCGTTATTCATTTTTCTTTCTCCTGGTGAATTTGAAAGCCAACACATTGCTACCAAGTCTTAAAAGATTTGACTTAAGCCTAATATATCCCATTATTCCCATTATATTTGATGATAAACATTCAATAAAAGTATTTATGTAAATGTTTACCTTGATTTAAACAAAGTAGGTTGAAAAATAAGCATAAGAATATTTTGTTGAGGAATAGATGGGGAAAGTCATGTGAATGTAACACATCAGATTTATTGTTGCTTCTTCTTTTAAAAACGCGCGCTCTCTTCCCCTCTCGCCTTCACCCTCCAAACCTCACCCTCTCTTCCCCTCTCCCTCTCTCTCTCTCTCTCTGCCAGCTGTAAGTGGCTCGGAAGACATTTGGAGGTCTCTGTACAGTTAATTTTTATATTTTGTGGCTGGATGTAATATACGGCCCGTTGAAGGAATGCTGGACGCTAGAATTACAAAACAAATTATGGAGGGTAAAAAATCTAAAGGAAATAGAATCTGGAAGGCGGAACAGGCAACTAATTGCTTATAGCATGAAATGAGAAAAAGAGGAATCCTGAGATATTTTATACTCTTAATTTTAAAAGGGGTGAATTTTTTAAACTTCAGCTATAATAATATTTTATTTGTATAAGAACTCTAGGAGTGCCTTGAAGGACTAAGTAAGCAGCCCTGTGTTTGGTATTAAAATTCAGGCACTAACGTGTATATAATTCCAAATAGACTAGGGTTATGCCTATATACCTATACATTTTAAATCTTATATATGTAATTTATTTAATCTTATATGATCATTACAAATGCTGCAAAAGGCTCTATGTGGCACTTTACCACTATAGGTATATAAAATCTGCAATTTATGTATGACTTCTCCTATTTTGCTTAGTTATTTCTACTCTTTTAGCTGTTTGTATAATCGCTTCCAAACTCATACACATTAATGAGTCTAATTAATATTTACCAAATCGGCATCCTCTGGAAGCACGTGGTCAAATAGCAAGTACCTAACAATGAGACAGCACCTTTGTGTTAATTAGCTTTCACATAGTGCAGGTAAAGGACAAACATTGGTTATTATTGTTAGAGAATCCATTATATGCTACTCGTCATGCATGTGGTGAGCCTCTGTGTAATTACTGCATCAAACAGTTATTTTGATAACCCATTAATTAAGCAAATGGCCATATGATCACATTCCTGAGACACATACACACACTGAACTGTATTATCTGGGTCGATTACATTCCCTACTAATGTTGGAAAGCTCGTCAAGTGGTTATCATGGCACAGGCATGTGGTATATCAGAATAAATTGTCTAATTCCACTGAGATAGAAATATAACATCTAGAACGACTTCCGCACAATGGAAGGTATGCCGATAATTTTGAGTATTTATTTTCAACCTTCTGAAACTTTAGACAAATAATTCCAAATTTATGTTGCCGTTTGTAACCCCCTTGAGTATTTTCTCCTCACAAAAACAATTAATTTACATATATTTAGTATATAACATAATTACAGTATAATAACATGTTAATGCTTATCGCAGATGTTGGCAAAATGCATTATACAGGATGTGTTGATATGCTTAATATATATATATATATATATATATATATATATATATATATATATTAAGCATATATATATATATATATATATATATATATATATATATAGTAGCTTAACGTCCTTTAACCTGGTTAGTCATATCGGAAGATGAATGAAATTGGTGAAATGATGCCCAAATGATCTCGGGGTCCATGGAGCTTACAGTTACTCAACATTCGTCTTCTCAGGATAAGGAAAAAACCCGAAGAAACCCCTACCCGGGTAACTCACCCTAAGCGAGATTCGAAATTACGACCTGTCGAATATGAGGCCGACACGCTACCACCAGGCAGGTTGTAAAATATTTTGTTATATATTTGAAAACTATATTAGGTTTTTTTCTAACACATAAGTTTACATTATGGACAAGTATCACTGAAACTTTGAGCTTCCGAACTATTAATAGTTTAAAATAAGAACTATAGCTTTCCTGGCGACGTGTTAATTCAAAATCTTCTCGGGCTTCTAGCCAGGTAATAACTTGGCTTGACACCAACGTTTCGAAGAAGTGCATCTTCCTCGTCTTCAGGGTGAACTGATGATCAGTGATGATCAGTTCACCCTGAAGACGAGGAAGATGCACTTCTTCGAAACGTTGGTGTCAAGCCAAGTTATTACCTGGCTAGAAGCCCGAGAAGATTTTGTATTAATAGTTTGTTTGAAATGTATATCACTAATGTAATATAAAGCAAATAAGTGACAGTGTAAATTTCAGCCATTTTACTTTAAGGTTTTGGAAGTTATGGTCAAATTTGTTTATATTTTTTGTCAGGTCACTAAAACGGCCCTTTTAAAATGTTAGTCTAATATTTTAACTCTAAGTTCAAAATACATCGAAATTACCTTAGGTTTCTCCTTTGGTTCAAGCACAAACATTTTTTAAAGCTATGTATTTCCTTCTTCTTTTTTTGTCATAAAAATATAATATTTGTGTTTGAAAATTTAAAATATATGCTTATATATCTGTCAAAAAACTCTGTATAAACTCTTATTCACTGTTCCTCTGTGAACATGTACAGTAAATTTTATTTGAGAAAGGAGCATTTTACAGGAAGATAAATGCTAAAAATATAAATAGCGAGAAAACAAGGAAAGGTCTTAATGATTTGCTAGCATTAATCCAACAGGCTGTAGATTGGACGCTCAGCTTTCATTTTGCTCTCCTCAGCTGCTGCCTTTTCTGTCCTTTTCTTCTTGCATTGCTGTTTTCTTCTGAATAACTTCGTTTTGCTTTACTTTGCACGATGCGAATGAGATCTCAAACCTGAGTTTCTCTTGCCGAGTCCAGTACAGTTTCACCTCTAATGCTTTGCTGTAATGACTTAAGGCATTTAAAATGACCCAATTATACACTTTTGCATTCAGGAATGTTTAAATTATTGTATGGAATTAAAATATATAAAAACATATATATTATTTTACATGCAATTTCAGGCAAACACATTCTTGAGAGGCTTAGATATTTAAGAATTTTGAGAGACTTTCTTCAATGACCATGCTACTTGATGTTGGATAGCTTCTATTGCGCTACAGGGTATGCACTAAGCGATTAAGCTAGTATGAGTTTGGACTGGATGAATGGCATGTCTAATCCAGATTCTTGTGAGGGGTATCTGATTCAAAATGTGATAGAGCATCATGTAGTTTACTATTTCGTGAGACAGCCCAAGAGATTTTCCTAGACTTATACACAATTTGTTTCAAATAAATGTTGACATCTTGGAATGGAATTTTCACAGAGTTAATATTGGAAAGAAATGTTGCGCCTTTTCAGTTTTAAAGGTTAAGTCGTCTCCAGCGATGTTACTGTGATATGGAATCCAAATAAACTCAACGTTGGTTTTCTACGGAGATAGAATAAAGTACCTGATATCTTTTCATAATGAGAGGGCACGTTTTTGAAAAAAAAAAAAATAAGTGCTAAAAAAGGTACGGCTGCAGTAAGTGCATACAAAGGAAGACATTTTGTCATCTAATTCAGATACATTTGTTAGGATTTCTTTGATGGCGAACAGCCCACAAGTGAAGATAGAAAATGCTTTCGGTAACCTGTAGAGCATTTTTGTTCTCTTCTTCCCTCTTGGATTGGGTCATTGCTGTCTCATTCCGAGACTAATATTGTCTCTCCACTGAGTTCTTGGTTGGCCCAGGTCACGGTTTCCAGAGTGGTAAGATAAAGCTAAGGCCAGTCTGTCAAAAGGCATTATTTCCACATGGTGGTACTATCTTCTTTGATAAATATCAATTTCCTCCATTATACTTTCAGGTTTTATTATCCCGTATGTCACTGTTTTTCATTTTGTCTAGTATGGTAACATTTTCAGCAGATTTGAGAAACCCCTTTGTGTAACTTCACAAAAGTATTTTTGTTCGTAATCATTTATATTAGTCAGTCACAGACATGATTTTATGTAACAAACTATATGCATGATTAGTTTTAAATGATTACTAAAGTGTTATATTTGAATATAAATGTTAATTAATGCATGTTGTTTATAATCATATGTTATTACTATTATAGTATCAATATGAATTACTATTGTGAATTACATCTGTTAGGATCATGTAAGCATTGGGTTTAGATCATGCTTTATTCTAAACTAGCCTCCCACTCCAGCTTCACACGAGTGGCGTACAAAATCTTCCGTTTACAGTACGATCATGCAATGAAACAGAATTACAATTAAATAATTTGATAACACTTTATTATAATGCCTTGTAATGTACAATTTTCCTTCCGGAGAGAAACAAATAGCGTCGATAGTTTGCCGACTCTTGAGCACGCAACGGATAACATGCGAAAAACACAATTCAAGGTATATTATACACACTTCTAACGATTGATCTTGGGATTTATTGGCATTGCGAATGCAAGGTGCGCTTAAATTCAAAAGGAAAGTCGGTTGACATTAGTGGTATTCTTGGAATAAGTATATCTTCGCTTTTTAACTTTCCTATGTTGTAGTAACTTAAATCAAATTTTTCATAATTTTTTAACAGTGAGTTTTGTTCTGCTGCATAATTTCGGCTGATTGATATTGCGTAGTATAATTATCACCCAGTCAACCTTGAGCTTTAAATTGTGTGGCGAGAATCCTGACAAAACCAATGAATTTAGTTAGATAATTAACGACTTCATTTGTATTGGTAATAGAATTGATCGACTTAAATGAATGCATTTGTCCATCAATGTTACCCTGAATTTTTACATTCAAATCATCCACATCTACAAGTTGCTGCTAAAATGGCTCGTTCGCTCAACCAAGCATAGTTTTTGTAATTTGCACCAATATTTGGAAACACTTTCGATATTAATTCTTCCTTTGACGTTGTGAAATTTGATGGAAACGAAATGAGGCCAGTAGAAGTGTCAACAGGAATTTTCCCATTCCCAATGTCTAATAATGCCTTTGCATCTGAAAAGCACAATGATCTACGCAATGCAGCATATATAGTTGGTATGGCGAGAAGGACGAAGCCAGAGCACCCATAAGGTAGTGTGGAAAGGATGACAAATGCAGTTGACAGCGTGGGCAACCAAGATATCGTTGGCATAATAACAGTAATGTCAGTGCATCCATAGTGTGGCGGGCATATGCTGACATAGGTAATGAATTACATTAAGGAGAAAGTCACAAAGTAACATTCATGCTTCTTCCGAATCTCTTTCTTTCCTTTACTCCTAAAGTTTTCTACCTCTTTCTTCATTTTCTCCTATGTCAAAACGTTCATTTCTAAGGCTAACAATGACGTAATAACTAGCTCATGTACCACATGACGTCAAATAACCAACATTTGCAATAGGAAGATAAACCTAAAACGGTTCCGGTTATTTCTCCGCCATTTTCAGATTCCAAGAAAGGTTAATGGCTATGTGCATTGTTTATATCTAACTTGTTCATTTTAAAAAATTACAACAAAAATATACTTATTTCTTTATTTAAACGATGTGACTAAGGGAACGATAGTTAATATATGAGAAATATATTTGATTTTCACAGTTATCTTGCGTCATTGCCACCATAACCGAGTGCATTCCCTTAGCATTGAAGAAGAAAAATAGAGCAGTAGGTACTACGGCCATCTGGTGGCAAATAGTAAGTACGTATTTTAGGTGTTCGTTGCCAGGAAAGCTTCTTTATTTTAAACGATAGGAGTAAGGAAAGGACATAAAATGTATACATAAAAATGTATTTGAATTTCACTGCTGCGTTGTGACATGTCTATAAATTGTTGCATTACCTTAACATTGGATGGGGAGGAAAAATACTATTATGGCTATCTAGCGGCAAATAAATAAGTACTTACTCTAGGTGTTCATTGTTAGGAAAGCTTCTTTGATTCTTTATTTTAAATGATAGGATTAAGGAAAGGACAGTTAATACATAAAAATGTATTTGAATTTCACTGCTGCGTTGTGTCATTATCTCGATAAACTGTTGCGCTACATTAACATTGAATGAGGAGGAAAACTACTACTTTGGCCATCTAAATAAGTACTTACTCTAGGTGATAGTTTCCAGAAAGTCTCTTTTCTGCTTTATTTTAAACAATATGAGTAAGGAAAAGACAGTTAATATATAAAAATATATTTGAATTTCACTACTGCATTTCGTCATTGTGTCAATAAACTGGTGCGTTACCGTAACATTGAATGGGGAGGGGAAAATATATCCCTACCACGACAATTTAGCAATAAATGGCGTGACCACTGCCATCTGGTGGCTATTAAGTGAAATACGTTCACTTGGCACGGTTTTTATTCACATTATGAGAATATAAATAATTTCCCATACTATTTTTAAATATTTTTTTTCCACAAATATTGTCGTGACAGTAGCAAACACAACAAAAAAATAATTGTTCAGTTTGATGCAGTCGTTCGGAAGTAATACTTGTACATACATTTCAGCGATTCATTTATATATATATATATATATATATATATATATATATATATAAAATGTATCATGGCAATCATTAATGTAATGGAATGCAACGGAGTGCACCTTTATTTTGTCTTCCCTCCTTGGAGAATAAATTACCAACAATAAACTACTCCGAGCTACAGAAATATAACAAGAACAATAGTTACTAAAAAATCTTCATCGCAAGGATTTCATCTCTAGCAGACTTGAGTTAAAAAATTAAGACGGTGGAAAGAGATTTAGTCACAAAGTAAATTGTGCTTGGTGGAAAGCCAATACATTAGCAAACAGAGTATTAGGGGTTTGGCATGAAAAAGTGTTACCAATCCAAAATTCATGGGTAAAGGGTGGGAAAACCACGAGCAACTCAAGATTGTTTACAATAAAAGTTTTATATTAATTTCTTCTTTAGAATTATCGTTGCATCATATTAGTTTAATTTAAATTCTTCACATTCAAAAATTAACGTCAAATAATATCTCACTTTTCAGGTATTTAATTAAAAAATCTGATGTGTACCATTCACATGACTTTCTCCATATCCCTGCAACAAATAATTCTTAAAAAGCTTATACTTCTATTTACTTTATGCTAATCAGAAAAAATTAGCAGAAATAGTCTTATTACTCGCATCCTTGTAAGTAGAAGCGAAATAAGGGATCACCGTAGGTTAAAGTGATAGTCAAAAGCTGGTTGCTATATCAATGAAGTTCCTTTGTTTATATGGATAGGAGTTGACAAGTTCCAGTATGAGAAAAGTATACGTTTTTCATAGCAGAAACCAAAAATAAGTGATGTCACAAAAACGACGAACTCCACGAAAAAAAAAGTATATATCATAAATTGTGTGTTTTAATGTGCTCTACACTTTTTGTGTAATAAGTTTTTGTCCATCTCTTACGGTTTAGCAGTTATTCAAAATTTAGTAAAATTCATCCAGAATAAACTACTCTTTAGAGGCTATTCCCAGAAAATTCAAGATATACATTTCATTTGTCAGGTAAATATGTATAATATCCGAAATTTTAATCAAAATCGTTAGAGCCATTTTTGAGAAAATCAACATTTTCGAAAAAAGTTCCATGTAAAGGGTAGTTGGGTGTGTGGGGATTTTTCTCAAAATCTTCGTGTCGCATCCCTGGAAGATACTAAACTTAAATACCAAGTAAGGTATTTTACCGACTTTTCGTTTTTGAGTTATCGTGTTCACAGACACACGGACACACGGACACACACACACACACACACACACACACACACGGACCTTTTTGTGAAAATGCTTTTTTTGGATATTGGGGACCCTAAAACATATATTTCCGGTGAAATCTCGGTATCGAATTTTTGGTGGAATGCAATACATTCTCTATACACTATGTACATAGTGCGTATGGAGAAAGTAAAAATCTGATGTGTTTCCTTCACATAGCTTTCCCTAGCAATTCCACAAACAATTTTTTCTTACGAAAGATTATTCTTTTATCTATCGCACTAATAGAACATGGATTGGTCTTGTTAAGTGCTTGCAAATAGAAGGGAAATAAAGGGAATACATTATGCTAAAGCGACAGTCAAATTTTTAAACGCTATGTGAAGCAATTGAGGTTTGATTCATTTTACGTGGTCCTATTTGAGAAAAATTAATCAGTTTAAAATTGAAACCAATAAAAATGAATATCTCGAAAACGGCCAACTCTATAATAAAACGTAGATATATGACATTACGGTTTCACCGTTATGCAAAATCCTGCAAAAACTCAACCAGAATAAAGAGCTCTTCAGAGGTCATTCCCAGAAAATTCAAAATATACATTTTATCTGTGATGTGAATATCTTTAATTTTCATTATTTTAATAAAAAAGTGTTGGAGCCATTTTTCAGAAAATTAAAATTTTCATAAAATGTTCCATGTAAAGGGTAGTAGAGGGTAGGGATATTTTGTTGAAAATCTTCGTGTCGCATCCTTGGAAGATACCAGGTTTGGTATTTAACCGACTCTTCGTTTTGAGCTATGCTGTACACACACATTAATACACACGCGGCTGTTTTCTAAAAATGCTTTTTTCGGACTCAGGGACTTCACCCTAAGCAAGATTCGAGCTCGCGACCTGTTGAATGTGAGGCAGACACGTTACCTCCACACTACCCAGGTGGGCTGATAAAATCTTACTAATGCAAATTAAGCATTCGTTTGTATGTATTCTCTCTTCTTTGAGTGTTTCCTTATTTTCAGCAATACACTTCGAAATATTAAGCAATCAGTCACTTGTTATATATGAGTTTATACAAAGAAAACATAACAAAACGGCCTATATTACTATTATTATTCTTATTGCTGTATTATTCTCAACAGTTTAGTGGTATATCATCTACTATGTTAAGTTTTAATACCAGGGTGTGAAGCAAACTTTACTGCAATATAAAAATGTACAAAAGAAAATAGTAAGGTGGGTATTACGAATGTTCTGACAACTGAAACACAAGTCATTAAAACAGATATCATAGCTGTGTGATTGACTACACTAAGTGTTATACAGAATTTGTAAAACTCATTTCCAATATAGTGTATGTGTGTATTAATGTACAATGTATATATGAATGTATGTGTTTGAGTATGTGTGTATGTGTGTCAGCAGAGCTCAACATTTTTAGCAAGAGTTTTACTTAAATTACCTCTTACTCCTCTATAAATCCCAAAAATTAAATTTCAATAAATTTTATTCGATCAACACATCTTCTTAGGAACAAAAATTATAATTGAAATTAGTGGATTTATTAAAATTTTATATGAATTTAATGTAAAACTTATATTTGCAGGAATATTAAATTTAACATTGATTAAATTATTATTTTAATTTAATTAAATATTATGGAAAAATTAATTTTTCAGGTTCTATATGATTTATACCCTTAATATTTACTTACATATGAGTAAGAAAATGCACAAAAATAGGAAAATATGCATTAACGCACTATCATATATGTACTTAAAAGCATTTCTAGCGGATATTAATATGAATAACAATACAGAAAATAAGCTTTTGCAACAGAAAGGCTCTAGGATAGTTAGAGAGATAATATTTATAAATCGTTGAATATCCTAAACAATGTATACTCAGTTTCAGCTATGAATCCAAAAGCCAATTATTCAAATTAATACAAAACAAACAGCTAACGACCCATTGTATTTGACGAAAACCTATATAGATCACTGCTGTATATGAATGGTTTATCTCTTACTTACGCTTGATGCTCGATGAATACTCTGATTTCAATAGCATTCTCGATGAACATATCGCTCTTTTTGTAGAAATAATAGCTAGGTGATGTGTTGCAATCAAATTACTTTTTCACTCTCTCTTCTATGAACTGTTCTTACAAGACTAATGTTGCATAAATTTCCTGTCAGTTGATATAAAGTTTCATTATATACTTCTTGGCCTGCTTCAGTAGTATAGTGGCAGCGTATCTGCCTCTCATTCAACGGATCCCTAGTTTGAATCTCAGTTAGGGTGAGTTACCAGCATAACACTTTTCCGGGATTTTCCCTAATCCTGATAAGCTGAATGTCGAGTAACTCTGAACACCATGATTTCGTGGTCCATTAGTACATAATTTCGCCTATTTCATTCGTCTGTAATGACCACCCAGGCTAAATGACGTTAAACTAAAAATAAATAACTAAATAAATAAAATAAAATTCCAATTTAGATACAAATAACCAAGGAATCATATGAGGTTCTCATTCGGAAGGTCCCGAAGTCGATTCGCGTTGAACCCCCAATATGACCTTGGATTTTTCGCGGTTTTTTCCCGTTCGGTAGACAAAAGTTGTGGTGGTTCCTCATCTACCATAATATTTCCATTTATTTTCCTTTCCGTTCCGCTTCCTTTGCATATTTCATCTTAGGTTTCGTAACATATAGCGGTGCCGAACAGTTCGCTTGAATGCTTACTGAAAGGAAGGTATACTCTCCGTGGACACTAGAGGATTATTCGTTCAATGGGACATTTAGCGCCCTCTCAAGTTTCCGTGCTCTACTACCTGAGGCCTATAGCCTACTGCGGTTCCTTCATTTCATCCCTTTTTCCTGGGGGTATTAATCAGAAAAGATCTCTGTATGTCGTGGTGCGCGAGGTATCCCCCCTCTCTTGTATAATCTATAAGGAAGATTTGACGATGAGGAATATTCAACCTGAAGGTCAGTCAATAGCGTGGACGAAACTGTGGGAGAGACCACAACCCGGCCTCGACGTTGAAAGAATGTTTGATTTCGCGGTGGTGTTATTATTTCCCTTTCGCGGGATGGTGATGAAGAAAGAACACACCCTCAGGTCTCCCAGCACAGGAGGAAATTCTCGTGCTGGCACGGAATCGACCCGGATACCCCGCGCCACAGACAGGTGCGCTACCATTGCACCGACGGGACGGGCAAGACGAATATAGGAAGGATAAAAGTAAAAAAGATTCTGAGAATTTTAAAATGCAAATCGCAATCAGATAGCTTTGAAATTCCATACTCCCTGCATAATTATGAGAAAAACAAAAAGCTATTAAGCTCTTGAAAAACCTACATTCACATAATTTTCTCCACCTATGCTTCAACTTATTATACAAAATTGAATAAACAATAAATATATTCAAAATTAATATAATTAAAATAGTTATTTTAAATCAAACTATTCTTACAGCGCCTATTCTTCTATCTACTTCAGCTTAACAAGATAAACATTAGCAAAATTATTTTATTCCGTATATTTCCTTGTACACTCAAAGACATTAAATATTCCCCTGGAAATACTGATCGTAACATGGGTCTTTCCACCCACTCTTCCACCTGTTTTCTATGTTCTTCAAAGTGTATTGCGAGGCCACGTTACCGAAGAGTAGCGGTTATACACGAGCCGTGAGTTGCGACAAATGTTCTGAGTTACGAACTTGTAATTCCCAAACACTCTGCTGGACAATACTCGTTTCTCTCCCACCGGGTGATACAAATCTTTTCTATGTACTCATACTGAAGTTCTAATGTCAAGGTAATTCGCGTACGTAGTAAACATAATGAATACACTGCTTATACAAATCAATCTGTTCTGAGGGAGCGTTGAGTGAGATTGAAGGATGAGGGGGTGGATTAACCAATCGGTTTTGCCTTTTCTTACTCAACTGGTATGTTGTCCCAGAATGGTACCAATAAAAATCCTCGTAAGACCCGAGTCCTCGACAAACGCTCACATTTTCAGCAAAATCAAGCACCTGGTGTATTTTTATTATCTTTGAGTGTACAAGAAAAATAAAGGCTGTCCCGTGCTCAGTTGGTAGAGCACCTACCTGCGATGCTAGGGGTTCGATTTCCTGCTAGGGAGTGGAAACTTTCTGTAGCCAAGAAAAAGTTGCACACACCCCAGGGTGTGGAAATATGAATGAGAGTGTGATGATGATTGGTGGGGGTTGAAGGGTGATCAACTGCAAGATTATTAGTTCCCTTATGAAATTCAATATGGCAAAATCAAACTGATAAAATAAATATAAAACCAATCAGAATTAAAATAATGGCTAAAAAGAGACATAAATGCCATCTAGAGCTAAAATGGTACGGACATGGATCTATCAAGCAAATGCACGTGATAAGGCTAAAAAGAGATAAAAAGAGCTAAAAAGTAATTTTCAGTATAAAAGACAAATGCGATAGAAATTAAAACATCTGACGTGTTCCATTCACATGACGTTCTCTATATCTCTGTAACAAATTATTGTTAATAAGTTTATCTTTTATTTATTTCATGCTAATCGAGAAAAACTAGCACAAATAGTCTTATTTCTTGCTTTATTGAAAGTAGAAGTGAAATAAGGGAGTATCAAAGGTTAAAGTGAAAGCCAAAAGCTGGTTGCATTGTGATTGATGTTTCTTTGTTTGTATGGACAGAAGTTGATAAATTCCTGTATGAGAAAAGTATAAGTTTTTCAAAGCTAAAACCAAGAAAAACGAAAATATCTCAAAAACGATCAACTCCACGAAAAAAAAAAAATTATATAACACAAATTGTGTGTTTTAATGCTCTACATTTTTTGTTTGTTAAGTTTTCGTCCACTTCTTACGGTTTAGTAGTTATGCAAAATGCATCCAGAATAAAGTAGTCTTCAGAGGCTATTCCCAGAAAATTCAAAATACACATTTTATTTGTCTGGTAAATATCTTTAATATATGATATTTTATTCAAAATCGTTAGAAATATTTTTTAGAAAATCAAAATTTTCGAAAAAATGTCCATGTAAAGGGTAGTTTGTGGAGGGATTTTCCTTAAAATCTTTGTGTCGCATCCCTGGAAGATACTAAACTTAAATACCAAGTTTGGTATTTTACCGACTTTTCGTGACACACGGACACACACACACGGACCTTTTTCTGGAAATACTTTTTTGGATACAGGGGACCCTAAAACATATATTTCCGGTCAAATCTCGGTATCCAATTTTTTGGTGGAGTGCAATACCTTCTCTATACACTATGTACATAGCATGTATAGAGAAAGTTAAAAGGTAAAACAAAATAACTGCCTCTAAGATATAAAAACAATCTAGATTAACAGCGTAATAGTTATATTTGCTAAAAAGTTTCTGCCACTCTGTCATCGTCCACCAAAACCTCTGCAAGACAGGCCGGAATTTGCAGGGATGTTCGAATGTGTGCTAGAGGAACAAACCGTAGCAACACATGACGGACCAACAAGAACTCTCCACAGAGCGTACAGATGGGAGCAGGAGCCTTCTTTATGAGGTAGCTATGGATAAAATTATAGTAATCAATGCGCAATCGAGCCAATATGAACTCCTTCCGACGACATATGTGAGAAGAGGTTACCCAATGGATAGGGAGGGCTTTCACCTCCCTAAGTTTGTTTCCGCGGAGAGACGACCACTCCCCATGCCAGAAATGAGAGTGTGAATGAATGAAACAAAAAATTTAAAGAAAAACAAAATCCCAATGGAAGCAGTACACGATATGTGCCAATAGATAATATGTGCCAAAGGAAATGTACTTGCAGTAAAAGGAACAAAACAAAACAAAATACAGTAAGTTAAATCGATGGTAAATTGCTTGACGAGAATAACGACTTCCCTTCTGAGAAAACTTTAAGTGGTGTAAAATTGATAAAAACTGCCAGAAATATTTAATAAGTTCTTAGCTCACAAATAAAGTGCATTTAAAAAAAGTGTGATTTAAAATATCTACATATTTTCGTTTAACTCCTTAAGTTTGCAATTATACAAAAGTCATCCAGAGTGACGATTAATCCTAGACAGCGCTAAACCCAAAAAATTCAATATATTCATTTTTTATGAAAATATGTTATACATAGATATTTTAATTAAAATCGTTACAGCCGTTTTTGAAAAAATCAAACATTTCTAAAAATCTATGTAAGAGGTAGTTTGGGTTGGAAGAATTTTCTTTAAAATCTTGTGTCGTATCCATGAAAGATGCTGAACCTAAATACCAAATTTACTATTTAACAGAGTTTTCGTTTTTCAGTTACGCTGTTCATAGACGAACACAAATACACACACGCACCAGGGAAATTTTCTAAAAATGCTCTTTTTGGACTGAGGGGACCTCAAAATATATATAATCGGTGAAATCTCGACATTGAATATTTTCAGTAGAATATCTATAGTACCTTCTCTATCTGCTATGTAAATATTACGTAGTGCAGAAGGCAGAAAAATGGAAATATTTGAAAAACAAAATTACAATAACAAATATTTTGAAAAAAGTTGATGACACAAAAAGTGTAATGGAAATAAATTGCGTGTTTGTGTAGTTGAAGTTTGTCTAATTCTAGCGCTTTCCAGATATACAAAAGCCATCTAGAATGAAGAAGATTTCACAAGCTATTTGCAAAAAATTAAACATACAGATATATATTATTAGTCAGGCATATATTTAACTTCGGAATTTTATTCAAATCTTTAAAGCATGTTTTTGAAAAAATGCAATGTTATTTAGGGAATAACAAACAGTGTACTTTAGGTGAAAACTCTGTATCGAATTGTTGGTGAAATGATATTTTCTGTGCTTACTGTACCATGAATTTTATATCAAGTGTTACACACAATAGCATGATATTTTAGCCATATTAAATTCTAGCCAGCGTGGTTGGTTAAATCAAAAAGTATCTGGTTAAATTTATTTTTCCAATAAAACTACTCCATGCGAAATATTTTTAAAAATATTTACACAAATAGTCAAGTTTTACATAAATGAGTATACAAATAGTTTAATTTATTGGGAGGATAGGCCTTTGTTTCTGTTTGCTGAATGTTTCCCGCTTAAACGAAGCAATCTATAGAGCCATTATATCACACACACACACACACATATATATATTAATCTCTACTTACTTTAGAAACAATATTTTGTACTGTCCAAAACTCATGATTTTTCGACATTTAATAATTTATTTCTCAAAATTGCACTATTATTTCGAAAACGTAAATGGTTTATTTATTTATTTAATTCACTTCTGGGAGGCTATTGTCGCGAATATTTATTACTTAGGTTACATTGATTGTCTTTGAATTTATTGATTTTTAAAAAGAGATTTTGTATTAATTTGATTTTGAGCTAATTGGTGTATAAATATAAATAATTAGGCAAATATTTCGCGCACCTGTTTATTAAAAATATGGTTTTAAGTAGGTTAGTATACAGTAAATACGAACATTTTGGTATAGAAAATGTTCAAAATGGTTCGTGAGAAAACAAGAATTAAAATTGGGCATGTTTATTGATAAGCTGCGTCTATCCATATATAGTTCTAGTTATTCGATAGTTAAAATGGGCCAAGTAAGGAAAATTATATATTTTTTAAAAAAGTTGGAATTTATATTATTTAATTATGAAAAAAATAATGTTCTCAATGTTGGTCAAATTTCATAGATGCATCACCTTAGGACAGTTTGATGTCAGAAGGATATTTCCCATTACGTTCTGCTACATGCATGCGCTGCTAAACGACAAGTTTTATGATGGACGGAGAGGACGTGACGTGCCTTCACATTGTCGTGTCTATCAACTGCTCTTACAGAAGGGGTGCTAAAATTCTTCCTCATTAGAATTAGGATTACCCGTAGAATCCCTGAAGAACGAGGGCCTTTTGGCTGCACGGTGGCTGTTATGGCAGCTACGCGTAGCCATTTCGGGAAAGATCCTCATTCTTTTGTTACCGCTCACGTCAACAATCTCCCCTGTCCTTGATGACTGTGATAATCCATTTAGGTACAAAGTGACGTTTTAGGTCATTTGCCCAACTGTCCTACATCCCTGTGGGTCCTACACTGTTGTTTTATGCTCCCATCTTGACGCGTGGTCCACCCACTTCCATTGGGTAAAGGTGGCCAATGTTGCCTCGTTTCTAAAGTCCCTCGTTCCTGTGGTCGATTCTTGGGTCCTGCGCTGTTGTTTTTATCCCATATGACGCGTGGTCCACCCACTTCCATTGGATATTGGTGGTCGATGTTGCCTATCTGATGAATTTCATCTTCCTCAGGTCTTCATTGAATATATAGGACTTTAATAAAAGAACGTTAGTCAATTTTGATAAAATCGAAAATCCCGAATAGTTTTCCATGTTAAGTGTAGTTTGGGGTGGGATATTTTTCGTGACGCCGAAGACGCTGAACCTTAATACGAAATTTTTGGTTAATATACTTTTTATTTTTGAGTTATTCGGCTCACAGTCACACAATAAACTTTTTACTAAAAGTGCTTTTTTGGTTCAGGGAACTTTCTTCATCTTCTCCTTTTTCTTCTTCTTCTTCCGCTTCAGGGATAGGCTATATTGCCCGCTCAGGCTTTATGGTCTATAATTTAGTGCCTGTTTATTCTAGTGTCATGCATTCTCCTCATATGTTGGATAATATATATATATATATATATATATACATATTTAACTCTTCCCATATTTGTATATTAGGTGTGTAATCTTTAAATGTGTAACCTGATATTCTTCTAAGAAATTGCATCTCGGTTGTTTCTAATTTTCTCCTGTTTTCTCTATTTAAAATCCAGTTTTCGCTGTCAAATAAGAGCGTAAGGAGAGTTACCTTATAAAATTTCATGATTTTTTCTTTTCTGCTTTTATTTTTTAAGGTTTTTTTGTCTAGTTGCACATATATGTTGGAACTTATTTAGTTTTTATTGTATATATTTTTCTTGTTCATGGGATATCCGACATCCCAAATAGTTAAAGGGAACCTCAAAACATAAAATTCCTTGAAATATTGACATCGAATTTTTTACTGAAATACAACCATAACTGAAAAGTAAATATTATAAAATCTGTATTTTGAGGTTTTTCGGGTTTCCCTCCATACACTTAAAATTGAATAGCTTCAAAACATAACTTAGTTGCACACTGGCTTCATTGCGACATAAAATATGCAACTGACCGCAGTGATTCAATGCAAATAAATGCGGTCTTTCGACTCAGCTTAACCAATGAACGTACGCTGATGCGGAAATGAAACGTTCGAACGCCTCTCTTGAAGCGAAAGGAGAGAATTTCTTCTTGTTCTCTTTTGTTCGCTCTCATTACGCCTTTCGAATTTCGCAAAGGGTCAGATTCTGCGCTCAAATCAAGCGATCACTAATCTCTCTTTTCGAGCACTTAGTCCTCCCATGACGTTTCCTGAGGTTTCCCTTTAGCAGTTGGAAGCAAGGGAAACACATTTATTGCTTTTTTTCTTCTAGTGACGTGTGAAAGTTGATGCTTTAATCATTTTATTTTTTCGTAATCTGCTTACCCTCTCTCTATTTGTAGGACTGACCCCCTCCCTAGGACTTGCTAGCCAATGCCTAGGGGCCAGAAATATGTCGAGGAGCCAACGACACGAACCGAATGCAGATACTGTTATGAGGGGTCGACCCGTAGTCAGGCATGGATATGAGGAAGGGGATGGTGGAGAAATTGGTGGAATGAGTGGTGGGGAAAACCGAAGGACCCGGAGAAAACCCGCCCAGAAGCTGCTTCGTTCACCACGAATCCCACTTGAGAGGGCTTGGGATCGAACCCGGGCCTAGATGGGAGACCAGCGGTCTAGCCACTCACCCATGGCGTCGCCTCTAATCAATTTTTTACTTTTCTCAAAAGCAATGAGCTTTTATTTTTCTGTTCATCAGTATTTATTTTAAGGTGATCATTATTGAATGAACCTGGAAAAAGTTTTAAGTTGAATAACTACGTCATTGAAATTATATTTCAATTTTAATATTTCACCACATTTTAACATCAAATCGCAAACAGTACAATACGATAGAAATCGGCAAAGATATGTAATACATTATTTTGGGGTGTATATATATTTACAGTAATTTACCTTACATAAAGTTAGTTTTATTATCAATAATATTACGATATAGGAGTGTGTTTTATTTTCCTGAAAATTGAAACTATCAGAGGTATTTGCTGAAACTGCTTTCGAAATAAAATAATTAATCGAGAATTTAAACAAACTAAAGTTAATATTGGTCTTTCATATACAATTTTGTCCATTTATATGCAACCTTTAACCTCTTAGGTCATATCAGGGGGGAGGGACAATTGTGCACTCGTTTTCAGGTTTGTTACTCTTCGGATTGTTAATACTTTCGATAGTCATGTACATTAAATGCACACATATTCACAATCTCATCCATATTGCCAGACACTCGTATAGAAGCAAAAATACAATTGTTTAGCACTATTACCTTCGTGGACATGTGACAAGCAAAATGATATGCTGTAATAAAAGGTATTTTATTCATGAGGTTATCTCCTAACATATCCGTAATAATATGGTCACGTAATTAAAGCGAGATAAAGTAAGTAAAAATAACGTTACTATTGAACAGAAAATGTAGGGGTGCTTATAGGCAAAGAATGACATAAAGGCATAAATTGGAAGATAAATACAATTAATCACAT
Source organism: Hymenopus coronatus (assembly GCA_030762935.1). Taxonomy (NCBI): domain Eukaryota; kingdom Metazoa; phylum Arthropoda; class Insecta; order Mantodea; family Hymenopodidae; genus Hymenopus; species Hymenopus coronatus. The sequence goes on from CM060890.1 coordinate 76,141,693, forward strand.
TCATGATACGACAAAACTAACCTTAGCGGGGATAGTCTGTAAGGAAATATCCTTTAATTTACAGAACTTTGTCAGGAGCAGGTGATTATGAATAACAGTTCTAGACTTAAAATAAAGAGAAATAAGACGATTTAAGATACGAGGAGTGAAAGTTTTATGATTTTTTTATGGATTATACTTTGATGAGTGAACAAAGAAACTAATCTGCTCCTGATAAATTAAGAATATTTAAACACTACAAAAAGAGTAATACAGTCCGATATAAAAGAATAAAGAGTTTTACAGAAAACTAAGGCGGAATAACAATTTGAATTAAAAGCTATTAAATGGTGCTAAAATCATTATAAACCCTACAAAACGATGAGCAGGATGAGCAGGAAGATGATGAGATGATTATCTTTAAAATCCTAGGCTCTTGAATGTGCGATATATAATTATACAATCATCGCCCTCCGTGGTGTAGTGGTTACCATGCTGACTTCATATACCCGGCGGAGGACGGTGGATTTTTTCGGGCGTAGAAATCCTTAGCATGGCTTCCTTCGGAAGGGAAGTAAAGCCGTTGGTCCCGTGTCGTAGATTTACGGCACGTAAAAGAACCTCAAACCTGATTGAGAGGCCTCTGAGCAAAATTAAGCGGTCTTTCACGCCCAATATAGATTGGTACGCTGAGAACCACAGCAGTTAAAGAGCGTCCATAAATAACACGACATTTACATTTTTTAATTATACAATGGAATGATAATAGACCTTCGAGATTATGTTATTCTACAAATTTAAAATGCACTACTTAAATCACTAACGTTTTTTTGTAAATTAAAATGCTTTGGTTTAAAAAACAATTCCCCTGTCCCAAGAAAGAATGAGTTGTTCACTGATTATACAGGTATTTGTTAATTTAGAATGGTTGAAACATATTTGAGAAAAAATCTTTTTATAATAGTTATGCAAGATTTTACAATTGTATGTTAAGCTTGAAGTTTCGAAACTTCAAACTTAACTTAATTTCAAGCACCTAAGCTGTTTGACTTTTTCGAATAAAAGAAGTAGAATTTTGCATCGATATGGCAACCCAATAAGTCCTTGCTCCTTATTAAGTAAGTTTTTGATCATATCCTGTCAGTCATCATTTTCTTCTTTAATCTTTACCGTCTTTAACAAGAAAGTGAAGAACAATATTGAAATATAATATGGAGAATTAAGACGCGATGTTATAGTGTACGTGTTCTGGTATTTTTCATGCATTTTCCTGTCTTTATTTTATAATATTTTGCAAATTCACCACTTTGTAAAATTTTAATTGTTAATTTCCAAAATTAACCTGCGTGCAGTTCGCAGAACATTTGCTGTGGTTTTATATTCTACACATATATATATATATATATATATATATATATATATATATATATACACACACACACACACACACTTTTCTTAGCTTTCTCCTTAATTTCTTTATGTTTACGGTTTCATAAACTTTTCTCCATCAATTCAAATTTAATTTTAATGACACTTTCTCGTCCCAACCGTATTTGACGTGCGCAGATATTCCTTGCTGCGTTACAAGAGCTGAAGAATTCAACGGCGCTGTTTCAAATTAAAACCTAGCAGCGGAGAATTGGCGAAACATTCATTTTACCCCTAGCAATGAGTGCGGGTCACTCTCCGTCATTGCTGATAAGCAAGGCGTGGAAAGTGAAAGTCACTCTCGCCCGTTCTCCATTGACGGGTTTTAACTTGAAATACCCGGTTATCTTCTGAAATGTTTAAGCGCACAAAAAGATATCTGCGCACGTTAAATTCAGGGTAGTTGGGCCACCTATAATAAAACCATTTGTTATATAAAATAATGTAAGTTTGTTTTTGTTGCAAATAATGTACATAAATTGTCACAGTATCAAGTTACACTTATGTGTTGGACACATTGTTCTCTACTAAATATATTATTTGCACTTACTCACCTCCATCCTACATCACTTATCCCTGTTTTAGGAATAGTAATGTATGTATGTTACAAGAAGAAATAGATCACTATAGCTTTGACACCAATAAATATTATTGGAGATAAAGAAAACCTCATTCTAGCAATTATAAAACTAATAATTATTCTCAGAATTCTGCTGATATTTTTACTCTCTTTGAGGAAGGAAAGAAAGGAAAAAAGTAAGGAAAAAAAGGAAAGAAAGAAATACTTCAAATTTCGCAGTCAAATACTATGTATAGTATATGTATATTCTAAACAGGGGACGATTTGGTCAACCACTTTACTTTTACATCTCAAAATTCTACTTATTTTGTTGGATTACATGCAATCCTTACTTATATTTACAATCTTGAACTATTTTATTACAATGTGCTCCTTAGTATATTTGTCTTCTTTGCGAGCAGTGCCATGTCTCCGAAATTATTTTATTCGCCATTCTTTTGCCACTATTCCTTCCTCTGGAAATAATTCTCTACCAAATAGAATAGAACCCCAGCTACAAGCCTCTCTACTTTAAACAAGCACATTTTCTTCATTTGATTCTGAGTAATTGTTTCATATAATACCCATCCCTCTAATCCAAAGCAATGTTGTTCAAGATCATTTTAAGTTTCTTCCAATATATCCAGTCAAATGCATTTTCTATATCTAAAATATTAGCCGGAAGATAAATATTTAATATAATACACTTGATTTCCACTCAGAAGGTCTAATAATTTTTGGAAATTTTCCAAATCCTGGAATTATGAAAATATAAATTTCAAGATGATCAAAAATCAAAATAGATTTTGATAAAGAATCTTCTTTTTTTGTGGTTAAGGTCCTCTAATTTGGTTGGTCATATAGGATGATGAATGAAATCGTTTACTCGATGGTCAAATGATTTTGTGGCCCATGGGGCTTAAAGCTGTTCGACATTCGTTTTCTCAGGATAAGGGAAAACCCCCGAAAAACCCCTTATCCGAGTAACTCACTTAGAGAGAGATTCGAACTCCTGACCTCCACAATGAAAGGAAAACAAGCTACTCCCACCTCCACAATACGGAGGCGGGTACAATAAAGAATTGGATGTGTAGGTATAGTAACTTTCGAGATTGTTCGTAGCAGTCCAAATACATACCATGCTCCTTTAGTTTTCTAAATCGAACTAATTTTCCTCTAGTTCCCTTTGCTTACTGTTTCATAACACTGAAATACTCTGTTGTTAGGCACACTTAAGTATAATGAAGTATCATTGCAGAAAACATGTCCAAATATCATTACTAATAGCAAGACACATTCCACTATAAGCTTATTTAATTGAATTTAATCTTCCGAATATAAATTAAATTATGTAATCTAATAGCTTCTTTTGTATATTTTCATGGTTCGTGAACAAGGACTTGTAAATTGTTCTCTATTCCGTTTCTCCTTGTCCGCAGCTCCCACGCAAATAAATTCTGCCGACCGAAGCCTTAGGAAAACAATGTGGGAGAACTTCCATTTATTTATGTTCATCTTTGCTCAATAGCTTCGAATAGTGTCTGAATGTTCTTAAATCCTCAAAATGGATGTACTGTTTGTCCTCGTATTAGCAACATTCTTACACTTAGTACTACTATGCAGGATGAAAGGCATTTATTATATTCGTTATATGTATTCATAGAAGCCTTACAAACTAAAACGTATATAAGCATGTTTCAAACAAAAAACTTTTTCCAACTTATTCCACGAAAATGTGTGAAGATAATAGTTTGTTACTCGTAAGATAATAGTTTGTTGCTTGTAAAATAAGTATAGTAATCTATTTCTGGAGTTAGTTTTGGAAGTAGATGATTATGTGACTTTATACTGGGTTTTAAAATAATCATTTTCCGAACTCATTTTACTGACGTAATGCGTTGAAGACATAAGTACGTTGCTAAGCCAAGGTAAATCAATGTAAGAACAGGTGTGCTGTTTTCTTTATGGCTCACGGATATAAAGAAAACAGCACACTTAAATGGGGAAATGGGACACTAGTAGTTTTATTTTCCACACGACTCTTAATCCAAACAAACACGACAAACGAAAGTGAAACCTATTTACGCGCTGACTCTTTTTGATTTTGAAAGGGAGAGTACCACCCGCACACAATGTTGTTTGCCACTGCAATGTTACCCAGTTATATCTCCGCAGAAAGTGGTCATAGAAAAAAGTGAAGCATGTAAATTGGTTTGAATTAATGTAATGACTACAGCTCGGTCAGGGGTCACGAAATTGCCGTATTGAGTTTCGGTGCACACAGAGTGTAACTATGACATTATGTAGAAGTAGGCGTGGTCAATACATCCCGTTTCGAAACATGTTCCACTATCTATAATTGCTCACTGAGTTGCCTCGTTCAGTTCCTGCTAGTATATAAACCAGAGAAAACTCAAAGAGTGCGCAGATTGAAAAATGTCGAAAATACGAAAGGGTAGGCGTTCGACACTGAACAACTTTGTAGATTATTCAAACATTTTGAGATACAGGAGATCCTTTTCTTTTGATACAGTAAAAACGTATCTTGTAATTCACTGCCTTGAGTTCTGAGGGGGGTTCGTTTGATTTATACTTTTTGTTTTTTCAAAGCTCTGCAAATTATTATCATGAATATTTTATATCAAGCTCTATAGTTTTATTTGCAAAAGTATAAGGCTTTTTATTTACTAACTATACTGTGAAATAATTGTTGTATTGTATTACTTTATGAATTATAACGATGCATATAGTGTCAATAATGTAATGAGCTACTTTTGGAATCGATAATACTTGAACCCCTCCCCACTTCCCTCTCTTTATACCACTGAGTGCTCGTGTGTTTCTTGTGTATGCGCTTCGGAACCCAAAATGGAGCTCTAGTAATGACTTCTCTTCCATCCGGCATTGGACCAAAGATTGTAGGTGGGCATGCATCATAGGTAAGACATTATAACGTCTAGCAATATGATGCGGAAACTTCCATCTTCTCTTTAACTGCTTTCTCGTTTGAAGTGTTTAAAACTTTCATTAGAATAACAGAAAGTTACTTAGCTCCATCTGCCAACAAGTTCTTGTAGACTTAGTTATTGCCTTTGCACGTTCGCTGTGAATAACAATAGACACAGTGTGAGCACAGGCAAACATAAAGAGATCTGCTGAAGCCTACCTTTATCACTCCGAGAAATATACAAATCGCAATTTTGTAGAATGGCTGTCATTGTTCACTAGAGGGCCATTGTAAATAGCAATTGACGATTTAATCTCCATTGTGTTACTTTTAATCTCCATTGTGTTGTTACTTTCTTTACTTGGTACAATATATAGGCGAAGTGTTGTATTCCCCCCAAAAATTCGATGTCGATATACCACAGTACTTGTATCGTGCCACTTCATTTCCAACACTTGATTAAATTGTGACACTTGATTCAATGCTGCGCAGTATTGCATGTTGCAGGCATACAACTGTGAATCGCGAGTTACTCCATTCTCTTTCGGCGCGCATCCAACCTGTAACAGCCTGGGCTATAATCTGTCTCACACAAGAATATCCCTGATGTCAATATATGGAAAGGAAGAAAGAGAGAGACGAAACACTCTTGGGCTGCTGATTGACGGATTAATGTTCATACACGTTTTCTTTTGTTTGCTGTCTTACAATAACCGTCTCTAAGAGCAACAGTACTGTAAATAGTTCTCTAAACTTTCTCAACAATTTGGTTTTGGGGAAGGCAATGTACACAAATGATTATATTCATTTCTTCGCATCCTGCACCTATACCGCAGCTACGTCCTACACTCGCAAATCCTGAAACGAATGTTTGCAAGCATAATGATGTAAGGTACATTAAACACATACGCTTTTAACTTATTATTGTTATTGTTTAATATTATGTAGCTTAGTTTTGTATTGCTAAAAAAACAGTATTATAAGTTGTGTTGCTGTTTTCGAAACAATGTTGGTATCGTTGTGAATACTGATTCAAATGCTATTGTTTATTGTGCACAGTCGCTTCTGATATTTAAAACTCTTTATCACGAATGCCTTAAAACCCTAAAACACTTGCAAGCAATTTAAAAGTAGTCTGTGTATCATTCATGGAGCAGTTTAATCAATTTGTCGAAATGAAACATAACCGATGCAAATCATGAGAATGGCGAGAGACAAATGAAACATGCATTGTTTCACGATACTTAAGGAAATCCCAAAGGGTAACCATTATGCTACTGCATGATAATATGAATGACGTATGATTTAATAAGTCGCTGGCAATGTCTTACTTGATTTATTGTCAAGAAGTTAGCGCTACTACAATTAGATAATATTAATAATATGTATTCACTGTAACTTCAAACACGTGGCGAGTTGAGTTCGCTCCTCCTTGCTACTTACATTCTAGTCTGAGAAAGTGTATAGATGATCCAACCTCTGCCATTAGCATGTGGGCATGAGGCCGGCAGTTGGATTGGTCGGCCCAGGGCTGTCATTATTGTAGTATAGAAGTTGATTTGCATATGTTCTGGGTGCCTGCCCTCATGAAGAGGTACTGCGAAACAGCAGACATCATAAAATCAGGAGCTTGATTGCAACAAGCATGAAACAAAAAGAGTTCGAGGTCCACGAGGAAGTGCATGGTTTGTCCAACAGTGGTAGCAGCAGGCGCATCGACATTATTGTCTAAAAGACATCTGATAGTAGCGGAGTTATCCTTGATCCTACTGCTCGCTTTTAGTCCCACAATGAACAACCTGAAGGAGTGGACACAGAAAAAAAGGTAATTTATGAATCTTTCATTCCCTTTTACAAAGACAAATACAGTCTTAAAAAGACATCCGTCACCGGATTAATGATAGGGGCCAGAGGGACAATACCCAAAAAATTACACCCATTTTGGATAGACAATGGTCTGGATAAACGCCTGCTGCATACAATAATGTCAATCAAGGGATCTATTCTCATCCTCAGAAATCATTTGTATTGGTTTTAATGTTGATGCTATGTAAATTGTATGATTTTGAAACTAATAATATAGTATTATTATGCCAAGATTGGTATGTGCTATTTGTATTAGATTTTAAGTTTATCATTTCTAATTTGATATGTTTTCTATACTATACAATTTATTTTTATCATTGTAAACTATTTTTAAAAATGTTAATTATGAAGTTATACTTTGTCTACATGGCAACCTCAACTGACGAAAGTAATTAATAAAATAAAATGTTATTACTATTATTATAATTAAAGACCTTAAAACGAGCAAAATTATAGCGAAAGCTATAAACACATATGAAGCTGGTAGCACTACTAATTTGCAAAATGGATGGAGAGGCTATAAAGGCAAAGCACTTTGTCTCTCCGTTTGTATTATTTAGTTATCTTTAAATGCTTGAAATGTCCTGGACATCTACTAAAAGTGTGTGTGCTTCAAAAGTTGACGACATGACCAGAAGCAATCGTTTAGACTGTGATACCAATGTTTGTGTTTAAAATTCACAATAAGTTTTCGTGGGCTACACTGTAATAGCTTCTCGTATGATCACTGTTATACTGAACCTTTGAACTAAAACTGAATGTAATATTCTCCCCACATGCGAAGAATTTATTGACGTGCTCCGGCGGTTATATAATATAAAACAAAATAATTATCCAGTTGACTGTGCTTCAGCTTTTTAATTCCTCTTTTAACGAGCTGGGGTATGTAAAAATAATGGGCATATTCTCATTACTGTTTAAAATATAGCATGTGGTTTATTCGTTTGTTATCTATTTTCAGAACCTTAAAAACAGTAACAAACTGCAGGAAGCTACAGACTTCTTTGGCTAAAACTATTTTGATTTAAAAAAGGAGAATTCTTTGTCAATAGAGGAACAGGATCGCAAATTCTAACTTCTCTAATAGATTAAATTTATTATTGTTGTATTAACAAAAAATATGTTTACACTTGTGCTACTTTTTCTACGGGTTCATATAACAGGTGATTCTTCTGCTCATGTTAGGTTAATCACGAAACATGCTTGCATAGAAACAGATTTAAGCTAAAGAGTAAAGACTTAGTTTCTTACAACATTCGGAATAGGCCGTGCCGTGGCCGAGTGGTCAGACCACTCGTCTCTCACCTAGACGGCCCGGGTTCGATCCCAAGCGACCACATGTGAGATTTGTGATGGACAAAGCGGCGCAGAGGCGGGTTTTCTCCGGGTTCTCCGGTTTCCCCCGCCATTGCATTCCACCGGGGCTCCATATTCATGTATCATCAGTGTCATCGCCTGCAGTGCCAGAGCAGTAAAAGCGGGCGTTAAACACTACCCAAAAAAATCGGTAACAGCATATGCTGTTTATATCACAAAACTAAACTACGGTTGATAATAGTTTCTTGTGCTGTAAAAGAAAATAAATAATATATAATCTATAATACTTTCAGTACTAATCATCACTTACTTTCATAACAGTTCATCAAATTGTCTACAAACATAACTATGTAATCAAGTTAAATATTCGTTTGGATGCGAGGCCGCCACTAAGAACAACGTATACAGAGAAGGTATTGTATTGCACCCAAAAATAGAACACCGAGATTTCACCGGAAGTACATATTTTGAGACCCCCCCCGAATCAAAAACAAAAAACAAAAGAGGATATCTGCCATCCGTGTGTGTGTGTGTGTGTGTGTGTGTGTGTGTGTGCGGCATAGCTCAAAAACTAAAAGTCCGTTAAATACCAAAACTTGGTATTTAAGTTCAATGTCTTCCAAGGATGCGACAAGCAGATTTTCAATTCCCCACCGCCAAAAATGAATTTAACATTGATTAAAATACCTTATGATTAAGATATTTTTATGTCAAATGAAATGTATATCTTGAATTTTCTAGGAATAGCCTCAGAAGACCTCTTTATTCTGGATGACTTTTGGATAACTGGCAAACCGTAAGAGATATACAAAAACTTAATGGATTTCTCATAAAATTTGCATTAACACAATTAATTCCTCGTGACCATGTAAATCTGATGGATTGCACTCACATAACTTTCTCTGCTCACGTTTTCACCACTACTTACAAACGTTGATTCTTCTATATATGTACTTCACGATAGAAGTAGAATTTGTTTTATTGCAATTCCCTTGTAGACACAAGGGGGTTAGAGGAATAAGCTATAGTCGAACATTTTAAGACCACGTTGTTATTTGATTTCTTGCTCTAAGCATGACCAAGAGAGAAAATAAATTGAATATCGACTTCCATTGGAGGAAAGTGTAGGTATTTGAAAAGTCAAACTAATAGAAGTATCTCAGAGATAGCTAATTCAAAAGAAGATTTGATATAAACTATGTGCTGTAACGAGGTCTACAGTGTTGGTGTTTCTCTATGGGTTTTAAAATTTGTATTGCTCACCTATGATACGTAGAGGAATAATTTCATTAGACCCATACATTCGAATATGATATTTCATTACAAATACACATTTGGGGTCCACTGAATACGAAAAAAAAACGTTTTACTTTCTCTACTTCGTACATAGTAGGGAAGGTATTATACTACACCCAAAAATTCAACACCAGAGATTTCATCGGAAATACACACTCTATGGTCCTCTAACACCAAAGAAGCAGTTGTAGAAAAAATTCCCTGTGTGTGTGTGTGTGTTTGTATGTGTGTGTCTGTGTCTGTGAACAATTAATTTAAAAATAAAAAGTCGGTTAAATACTAAACTTGATAGATAATTAGTATCTTTCAAAGATGCGACATAAAAATTAGCAAGAAATAAAACTTTGCATGGAAAGATTTTCGAAAATGTTGATTTTTCCGAGAAAAAAAATCTGATGTGTTCCGTTTATATAACTTTCTCTACATCTCTACACTGAATTATTGTTAAAACGCTTTTTCTTCTATTTACTTAATGCTAATCGAGAAAAAATTAGCAGAATTAGCATTATTATTTGCTTTCTTGTAAGTAGAAGCGAAATAAGGGAGTACCATAGGTTAAAGTAAAGTCAAACCTGATTGCTATGTGACTGAAGTTCCTTTGTTTGTTTGAACAGAAGTTGACAAATTCCTGTAGGAGAAAGTGTAAGTTTTTTAAAGTTGAAACCAATAACAAGGAGTATCTCAAAAACGATCAACTTCACGAAAATAAAGTACATAACATAAATTGTGTATTTTAACGAGCTCTACATTTTCTGTTAAGTTAGCTTTTGTCTAGCTCTTATGGCTTAGCGGTTATGCAGAATTCCGTAAAATTCATCCAGAATATAATTTTAGTTTTTGAGCTATGCTGTCCACAGACACAAACACACACGGACCTTTTTCTATTTTTTTATCAGGACATATATAAACAAAATATTTATTTCCGGTGAAATCTCGGTATCAAATTTTTGGATGCATTACAATACCTCCTCTATACACTATGTACATAGTACTTGTAGAGAAATTAAAGAGTGGCTCTAACGATTTAGATTAAACCACTGCATATCAAAAATAACTAACTATATGAAAAAGAAAATTTATGTTTTGAATTTTCTGGAAATGGCCTCTGTACCCTCTTCATTCTAAATGATATTTGCATAAATAGTAAGAGATAGACCAAAGTAGTAAATATAGTTAAAACACGCAGTTTATGTTACAACAGTTTCCAGGCCTTGTTCCAATTTTAAAATACTTAATATTTTCTTAATTGTTAATTTTAATGTCTGTTTCTTTTATTTTACTGGCCATGCAAAGAGAACTGAATTCTCATCATATTGCTTTTAGGAGATTTGACTATGTCTTTAGTTTAGTATATTTCCCCATTTCCCTTCTACTCATAAGAAACTAAGTAATATATTGCTTCTGTTAATGTTTATCTTGAGAGACAGAATAACAAGCGTTTATAAGTATACTTTGTTTCAGAATAGGTAGGGAAAGTTCTGCGAATATAATACATTAGAGTTTTAGAGAAAGGACCATATTTGTTCCGTGAGTAGCAAAATTTAAACGAAAATTCGGTTAAATACAATCCTGGTATTTACGTTCTATGTACGTCGTCCAAAATTCCGGAAGATTCTCAAGAAAAAAGGCATCTCAAGCTATATTTTATAACGGAAAATGTTTGAAAATGTGCAATTTGTCAATAATCTGAACTAATAGAAATAATGACAATTTAAATTTAAATCTCGATTTTTCTGGGAATAGCTTCTAAAGCTTTCTACATTCTTTATTCATTATTGCATAACCGGTAAACCATAAAAAGTAGATCAATTTCTTGCTCCCTAAAATGTATATCTTGTTAAATGATATAAATTGTGCAATATATTGCGTTATCATAGTTATGCAAGCAGAACAGAATTTCAAAGTCACCACCGATAGCAATAGTAAGCTTTGGCTATCGCTTAAGTCTATTGTATTTCCCTATACCCATTGTACCTAAAAGAAAATATCATCTACTGCATACCATCAATTGTGGTTACATTTATTTTTACTAATTAAAAGAGATTAAAAATTACCAACAAACGCTTTCCCTTCTGTATGATCTTCTTTATAACGTAATTTATCAATCCTGAATCATTAATTTAGTTTACGGAAGCATGTCATAACTTTTTAGGGAGTTTAACATAGAAACATAAAACATAATATAGTCTATCTTTAAACTACGGTATATCTTTGTGCTGAGTTAAAATAAATTATAAACATTGGAACCAGTGATATAACTTTATTTCCATGAGCATTTCAAATCCCCTCTAAAGCATTTCCACTAGCTTTATTTCGTGATTTTCTTTTATTTTTGGACATTCGTACAATGTTCTCTGGAATAACCGGTTACGTTTAAAAGGAATATTACGTGACATGAACTATCCCAGTGTGTTGAAGAATATTTCCACTGCTGCTCCAAGCTCATCGGAAGAGCATCTATTGACATAACCTCAATAGTCCTTTAAAGCATTTATTTACCTCGTATATCATTCTCATTCTACAAACGCAGTCGAAAGGAGAAGGATTATCACATGAGGCACGAGTTCTCAGATGTGATAGGAAGTTTTGTTTTTGGGCCAGTGTGTATTTTATATTGTACTGTTTGTGGATGCAGTTACAAATTATGTAGGAAGTTAAAGTGTATGAGTGTGTTAAAAACCAACTGTTTATATAAGTGATTTGGGGAACAACCTGTTTCCGAGGTTCCAGTCATCATAGACGATAGTGAAGACTCGGTTTAAACGTAAGTGCATATCTCGAATATAAACCACTAAATAACCAAATTCCGAAATTATAGTGCCTCTTCGTTTGGTCTAAAAAAAAACTACAGGAAAAACAAAAATGAGGGGTTAGAATAACAACGCCATACAGTGAAAGCAATATAATTCTTAAGGTGAATTGAGTCCGCAATGAGCACATGTTCCAAAGCCATTCATCGTGAACACGTTGATGTTACGCTTTAGCAGGCATTTCATACAGGGGTTCGGAAACGACCCGTACTAATACGTCAGCTTTAAAGTCTTAGACGTTTTGTTTGCATTTGAAATATGCACCCTAAAATTCAATTCCTGATCAAGTTATTTAAATGATTTTTAGTACGGTTGGGGTTTTCGCTTTTCTGCAAACAATTTTCTATTGCTTAGGAAACGCTAAACATGACACATTATCATGTTCTTTGCTTTTAAATAACATATTTCACAAACCAAAACTGTATGATTTTTCAAGGCATTGCGAACTTAAATTCCGTTTAGGTAGAATTAATCGAGCATTTCCCTCTCCATTCTCGCCATCTGACGGCCTAAAGCAATTATGCTAACTGTAACAGGCGGGAGGTCGGGTTTACATCCACGCATTGTTCGAAGAGCCATGTACTCGTGGCAGTCACAAACAAGCCTATCTAATGTTTGGTTGCCTTGGCACATGCCATTGTGTTAGTGAGTGAAAATATTTTATATTTTATAATACAAATCTAATAAGGTGGGTGAAGCGACAATATGACGGCATTCGCTCTTAAGAGAAGAGGTTGGGTTCCTTGACCTAAAACTTCAATTCTGAGGCACCTTTAAAGCTTACAACCCTTCATTTACAGCTTCTTTTGGAATATTCTTCGTATGAGCATGAAGAATGAACAAAGCATTTCATAATTTTAGTACTTAAAATAGAGGAGTATTTAAATAACAAATAAAACCGAAATATTTGGTAAACTCAAATGCTACCAAACATGTCGTATTTTTCGATCACAATATTTGGAGACAGCAAAGGGCCAAATTAGGAAACCGGTTGTGTGTGTGCCCAGATCGGTTACGTTTGTCGGGACTTTGTTTAGCTACCGTGCAGTCACGTGACATCCTCATCTCTCCCCCTTTCAGTGCCTCAAAATACCCTGACCAAATGGTATTTATAGGAATTGTATGTCTTTAATTTCCCTACTGATTGCCTATATTTATAATATTCATTTTTTTTTCACACAAAACGAGTGTAGGACAGGAGTTGGATGTTAGAGCCAGATTGAAAAATTCAATGTCATAGCCGGGATTTAAGCCATGGATCTCCTGGTCTCTAGCCAATTGCTCTACCACTGAACTATGGCATTGAATTTTTCAGTCTGGCTAGCTATTCAAGGGGAAATAATGTTCACATAACAAATTTTCGTCTGCTTATCGGAAATACATGAGGCACACAGAATAAAAAGGTTACCTTCTCTTCTAGGTACCTAGTAACTAGAGAAATATTGCATTCCACCCAAAAATTCTATTTAGAAATGTTATTGAAAGCACGTGTGTTTACGTCCCATGTATATGAAAAAAACATTTTTTTTAGAAAAAAAAATCCGCGCGTGCGTGCGTTTGTGTGTGGGGTAAAGCACAACTCAGAAACGAAATGTTGGACGAGTATCTACCGAACTTCGTATTTTAATTCAGTACGTTCCAAATATTGACAAGAAGATTTTTCAAGGAAGTTCCCTACCCCAAAATAATTTATATATCAAAATCTTTCTTTTGTTATCAAAATAATTCTAAAGAATGTTATTAAAATTCCATATATTTAATATTTATATCACAATAAATATATATATATATATATATATATATATACAATGTTCTTAGAATAATCTGGGAAATCCCTTTGTATCAGAAGAAAATTAATATAATTTTATGAAACTGAAAATTATGAAATAGGCAAAGAAAAAGTCTCACATAAGGTGATTCAGAATTAGTGGCGAGATTTAATTTTTCGTATAAAAGGAGCTTTTTTTCATTATTTTTCATAAAAAAAGAAAACATTCGATTGCGATAATAGATAATACTCGCAGTGAACCGGAGTTCTCTGCTTGAAATTGGTAAACATGTATGGTAAAACATACCCTGGACACAATATTTCAGCTCAAAGGCCTTTACTTACAAGCTATAATAAGAAATGTTCATAACACTGATGTTTAGATATTGGTCTGCTGGCCTTTTGTCTGTTTATAATTCAAATATCAGAAAAAAGGATGGTTATAGCTGAGGGACAACAAGTTTCACACTTTTAGTGTCTAATATCGTGGCCCTGGTTTACATATCATCACATCATATTATTTTCTCTCATGAAGGAAGGACACTATATAACTTTACTGACTTGAGGTGAATTATACTGAATGTATTGACGTGCTTGCAATATTGTAAATGCCAATCTGCTTTCTCTCCAATTTAGGAGATAAATATGTCTCATTCCTCTTTCTGATGGTTACAGATGCTGACAACGGCAGCTATTCTAGTCCTGGCTACGTTTGTCACATGTGGAACGGCCTATTACGGTGGCTCCCCGGTTCTGGAGGCAATGGCAGAACCAGTGCCCGACTATGAGACGACTAACTACTTGTTGCCTCGCCTGGTGGCCAAATATCGAGCCCCACACCCGAGTCAGGGCGACTGGGAGAGCGCTTCCGACCCACGATTTTATCTGCTCACCGAACTGGATAGAGACGCATCTCAGGTAATGTTTTCAAATATATAAATATATGCAAAAATCTTTCTTCAAATAGGTGGATATTTCCATGAAATTCATTCAGAACTGGTCAACATTACTGCATCATTTAGAACATTACTGAAGATTTACACCCTCCAGCAATTTTCGAAATGTACATCCTATTCTTTATACCTTATACTTTCTCTAGACGTACTATGTACATAGTGTATAGAGAAGGTATTGTATTGCACTCAAAAATTTAATATCGAGATTTCACCAGAAATATATGTTTTGAGACCCGCTTAATCCAAAAAGTACTTTGAGAAAAATGTCTGTGTGTGTGTCTGTCAGCTATATGTCGGTGTTTGTGTGAGGGGGCAGCATAGATTAAAACCGAAAAGTTCGTTAAATACCAAAATTGGCATTTAACAATAATTTGTTATAGAGATTTGGAAGAGTCATGTGAATGGAACACATAAAATTTTTACTTTCTCGACACGAACCGTGTACATGGTGTATAGAGAAGGTATTGTATTGCACCCAAAAATCGAGCTTTCACCGAAAATACGTGTTTTGAGACCCTTTAAATAAAAAAAATAGAAAAATGTCCGTGAGTGTGTCTGTGGGCTCAAATACGAAAAGACCGTTAAATACCAAGCTGGATGTTTAAGTTTGGTATTCAAGAGAACCCCCGACCCCTACTTCCCTTTACATGGAAGAGTTTTCGAAAATTTTTATTTTCTCAAAAATGGATCTAACGATTTTTATTAAAATACCGTACGTTTAAGATATTTTATGGCAAACGAAATGTATATCTGGATTTTCTGGGAATAGCCTCTGAAGATTTCTTCATTCTGGATGGCTTTTGAATAACTGGCAAACGGTAACAGATATACAAAAACTTACTAAACAAACAATGTAGATCTAATTAAAGCACGCAATTTATGTTATATATCTACTTTTTTGTACATTTAACCGCTTTCAAGATATTCCGGATTATTAGTTGCAATTTTAAGTCATTTAAACATTTCTCAGACGGGAAGACATCGTTCTTCTCTTTTGTTTCTTCCTGGAAAGCAAAGAGATTGGTATTTCAATTGTTTCGCTAGCGGCCGGCGTTTAAAGGACGAGACTATCACTTTAGCATGTGCATTTTCTTATGTACCTTCTACTTACAAGGAGCTAGTAATAAACTAATTCTATTAATTTTATCTTGATTAGCATGATGTAGATAACAGATTTATGTTTTGAATAAAAGGTTTATTTTCCGAACAGCTAGAGGACATCATGTGAATGGAAGGCATTAGATTTTTTCCCTTCTACTTACAAGGGACCAAGTAATAAGGACAGGCTCTGCTAATGTGTATTTCGTTTAGCATGATGCAGATATAAGAATAAGCTTTTTAACAATAATTTGTTACAGAGATATAGAGAAAGTCATGTGATTGTAACATCACATGTTTCTGTTTGTTTTTCGTTGCCGTTTTACAGATATACATACACACATTTACAAGAACACAAACACCCATGTCTAAGGCGGTACTCGAACCCGCGATCTCCTGAGCCACGAGGCACCAAAGCTAGAAACTTTAGCGAGCGCGGCCATGGACATGAGTTTGACAGATGAAATCTATAAATTTGATGTTCTTTGTACGTGATGAGTTTTTCTATAAAATCTATTTTCTTTAGTTCAGCAGGACGTGGTTGTAGGTGTTTATTTTAGAAGAGTTTTTAGCTATGTTGTGACCTTCTCATACGCTGAAGCACATCTACACAGGTAAATATATCAAATTATGGAATATAGAATGGCTTGTTGAATCGCGAATTAAAGCTTTCACTTGCTGTTGTAGTTCTGGTGTTACAGTTTCCATGCCAGCCCAAATTTTGAGAGGAAATGCAGACGCTGTGTCGACGTAATATTGGGTCAGATAATCCATAAATCTCCGCTGCATATCAATTTGTGTCATTAATCTATAAAATCTTCTACAAAGCTGTCCCGCACAGTCTTTGCTTAGAATTGGCAGGCCAAGATATGTTTCAAGAAACCTATTTTAGTGCCGCCATTCTTTAATTACTGCCCGAGGCCATGCTGACTGGATACCAAGATGAATAGCTTTCCCAATGTCCATAAATATTGTTACTGGAATTACAAATCAGTGTTGCCATCCGTGTGAATCACATCTTTCATGTAGAATAGAAAATAAACTTTGCACACTGAATAAATTAGAACTTTCACAGTTGGCAAAATGGAATTTTCTTTAGAGCAATTTAAGTCTGGTAAATAAGAATTTTAGACTAAAAAACGAAAATAGTAGCCTTGCACGCAACTGGACTACACTTCCATAAGGGGAAAATTGTCCCCTTATACCAACTGATCTAAAGAAAAGGACAAATAGCAAGTCTATACGCAACTGGGGGACTGCAACAATAATTCTAGTTATCATAGATAACTGGGAGATAACGAAATAACGTGTTTGCTAAAAATACAACTCATGCTGGACGTTCCTGGAGCTGTGACTTACATCGGCCAGCCCACACGCCTGAAGAGACGACTACCACAGGATCTGCTACTCAGTAACTCCGATGATTTCGATCACTAACTACACCTTACTCTACACAATATCACTTTTAATCACTATAGAGTTCTTTATCCTATTCCATAGTTTAAAGAAACCTCTTAGGTTTTCCTTAAATGTTATTATTAAATTGTGTATTTATAATTCAAAATCTTCTCGGGCTTCTAACCAAGTAAAAACTTGGCTTGACACCAACGTTTTGAAGAAGTGCATCTTCCTCGTCTTCAGGGTGAACTGAAGTCTCAGCAAGCTCAATCCATCAGTTCACCCTGAAGACGAGGAAGATGCACTTCTTCGAAACGTTGGTGTCAAGCCAAGTTTTTGCCTGGTTAGAAGCCCGAGAAGATTTTGAATTAATACATCGCCAGGAAAGCTTCAGTTCTTATTTTGTGTGTTTATATTCTAACATTCTCAGAGATCTGTAAAACATGTAATGCTGATCGATGATTAATAAAATAAAAGAAAAAAAAACGATATACAGCGCAATACTCACCTGGTATAATAAATACTATGTAATAGTAGTGCTAGAATAAATAAATTACGGTACTATAAAATTTCCGAAGGAAAGAATTGTTTATGCAGCCGGCTTTGTTAACAGCTTGTTTAACACAATTGGCGCTTTGTAGTATACGTGTCATAAAGTTTGACTTTTAACAATAGTAAAATAAATCTATGTAAACTCACTCCCATTCTATTTTTACTTTCTCCATACGCACTATGTACATAGTGTATAGAGAAAGTATTGCACTCCACCAAAAATTTGATACCGAGATTTCACCGGAAATATATGTTTTAGGGTCCCCAATATCCAAAAAAAGCATTTTCACAAAAAGGTCCGTGTTGTGTGTGTGTGTCCGTGTGTCTGTGAACACAATAACTCAAAAACGAAAAGTCGGTAAAATACCAAACTTGGTATTTAAGTTTAGTATCTTCCAGGGATGCGACACGAAGATTTTGAGAAAAATCCCCACACCCCCAACTACCCTTTACATGGAACTTTTTTCGAAAATTTTGATTTTCTCAAAAATGGCTCTAACGATTTTGATTAAAATTTCGAATATTAAACATATTTACCTGACAAATGAAATGCATATCTTGCATTTTCTGGGAAAAGCCTCTGAAGAGTAGTTTATTCTGGATGAATTTTACTAAATTTTGAATAACTGCTAAACCGTAAGAGATGGACAAAAACTTACTGCACAAAAAATGTAGAGCACATTAAAACACACAATTTATATTATATACATTTTTTTCGTGGAGTTCGTCGTTTTTGTGGCATTCCTTATTTTTGGTTTCTGCTATGAAAAACGTATACTTTTCTCATACTGGAACTTGTCAACTCCTATCCATATAAACAAAGGAACTTCATTGACATAGCAACCAGCTTTTGACTATCACTTTAACCTACGGTTGCCCCTTATTTCGCTTCTACGTACAAGGATGCGCGTAATAAGACTATTTCTGCTAATTTTTTCTGATTAGCATAAAGTAAATAGAAGTAAAAGCTTTTTAAGAATTATTTGTTGCAGGGATATGGAGAAAGTCATGTGAATGGTACACATCAGATTTTTTCTTATAATCTGCAACATTCTAAAGCCTGTAACAATCCATTTTAATTGCTTCTGATTTAGATTGTAAAAAGAAACGACGACAAATCTCGATGACGAAACGTTTACCCTGTATCACAGTTGAAGTTCGAAATTTTCACTTTTTCTGATATATCAGCATCATAACTTGTCAATATCTGTGAGTGATGTTGGCATAATTTGGTGTTTTGATAGTAAATGCTCAGCTATTGTAAGTCGATACTCTGATGGCGATACTGGTGAAATCTGTAGGATCTTTTTCTGGTGCTTAGGGTTTTATAAACTGTAGTTATACATAACACCGAAAGGGGTTGTTGGTGTGGGCAATAAAATCCAATAACTTCCTCGCCTCCTATGAAAACACAGCAGCCGCCCATGAAATGTTACACCAAAGACATTCATCAATTAAGTTTAGCCTACATGAAACGTGTGAAGCGTGTGGAGAAGTACAAAAATATTTTAACTAAAAGCAAAAATAGATAAAAGTTTCACAGTTGACAGAAAACAACAATATATTTCAAAGCTGAAAAAACAGTAGGCGGCCATTTATCGTGATGACGATGGCAGATTTTTAATTATTAAATCCACACAGTAGTGCTTAGCTTTTAAAGAATGATATGACACACTATATCCGGAATCCTACACACTATACATAACATGCGATAAAAGTTCAAGTGTGGTGGTAGCGTGTCTGCTTCACATTCAAACTCGCATAGGGTGAGTTGCCCGGATGAGGTTTCTTCGGGGTTCTCCCTTATCCTTAGAAGACGAATGTCGAGTAACTTTAAGCTCCATAGACCCCGAGATCATTTGAGTATTATTTCATCAATTTCATTCATCGTCTGATATGACCAACCACGTGCAATTAGCTACATCACGGTTGAGCTAGATCACACAGAACAATGTAACGGCCGCGCGGTTAGACCATTCGCTTCTCACTTAGATGACCTAGGTTCTTTTCCAAGCGAGATTTGTGGTGGACAAAGCGGCGCAGGGGCGGGTTTTCTCTGGGTTCTCCGGTTTCCCCCGCCATCGCATTCCACCGGTGCTCCATCTTCATTCCACGTATCACCAGTATTGCCTGCGGTGCCGCAAGTAATAAAAGCGGACATTAAACACTTAAACGATAATGTAACACATGTAAAAAATCTGATGTGTTCCATTCACGTAAGTTTCTCTTGCTGTTCCAATTACAAGCTATTCTTACAAAACATTATTCTTTTATCTGCGAGATAAGCATTAGCAGAATTGATCTTATTGCCATTCTTATTTGCTTTCAGAAAGGTGCATATTATGAAACAATCAAGATATTTAATGCTCTCCCCAGTAATCTCAAAGAAAATGTTGAGAATTTCAGGGCTTTTAAGGCTTCTCTTAAGGAGTACCGTTGCAATAAATCATTTCACTCTGGAGATGAATACTTAAGTGACAAATCTGTCTGACAATACCGTAATAAACATAGTATTTATAAGTATCATACTGTATTGCATTTTGTGTATATTAGTGTGTGTGTGTTTATATTCCAATTAAACTCATGTATAACTTGACTTGCACGAATTAGTTAAATGAATATTTTAGTATTTAGCAATGACACAAGGTCTGTAAAGCATGATGCTTTGATATTTTACACTCTAGTATATAATTGTAAATTTTTGCATTGTAAATTCTATAACATATTTGTAAATATGTATTGTAATTTGTTGACATTTATGAAGAGTATATAATATAATAATCATATTTTAGTTTTATATAATTACTAGTAATAACTATTATGTCGAAAATTAGAAAACTATCATCTGACATTACATCAGTGTTACATATAATGAAATTATACTTATTTATACATTTTAACACTAATTTTTGATACTCTTTGTTTTATGTGCATACAAAAAAACAAATAACAACAAGTACATACACTTATATAGAGCACATTAAGTATAGTGCAGTGCCGTACAGGCCTCAAAAGCAAATGGTGTAATTATATGTCTATTCTGCTGTTTTTGTAATCCATGCTTTTAGCACTAGAGCCTTATACATTTTTTTTTTCATAGTATATAAATATATATACATGTATATGCCTTAACAAGTTCTATGTTCAGTGGCTTCCTGGCCTAAACGAAACTACAGCATGCTTTCTAATCTAATCTAACCTTGCTTCTAGTAAGTAGGCTTGTCACTATGTGAAATAATTGAGGTTCGATATGCTTTGCATCGTCCCATTTAAGAAAAGTTGGGTAGTTTAAAATAGAAACCAATAGCAAAATATCTCAAAAATGGTCTAATCTACAAGAAAAACGTATATGACAAAGAATGTGTGGTAAGTTTTTGTTTATCCCTTACGGTTTAGCTGTTATGCAAAATTCTGCAAAATTCATCCAAATAAAGAGGTCTTCAGAGGCTATTCCGAGAAAATTGAAACTAGATATTTTATTTGTAATGTAAATATCTTTAATATACAGTATTTTAATCAAAGTCATTAGAGAAAATCAAAATTTTGAGAAAAACAAAATTTTCAAAAATTGTTCCATGTAAAGGGTAGTTGGTGGTAGGGGGATTTGTTTGAAAATCTTAGTGTTGCATCCTTGGAAGATACTGAACAATCTGTCCCTCGGCGAATCTCAGACTGAATCATTCTCTCCCACGAAGACACACCAAAGAACAGAGGAATGAGTAGTTTGAACTTTTCCCACCAGGTCACAGCTGAATCTCACTCTGAAGAAGTGGGAGATATTGTTTGTCCCATAAATGCGTGACATTATGCATAAAATCTTATGTGTTCCATTCACATGACCTTCTATACATCGCTGCAATAAATTATTGTTAAAAGCTTATGCTTCTATTTACTTCATGCTAATCGAGAAAAATTAGCAGAAATAGTCTTATTACTTGCTTCCTTATAAGTAAAAGGAAATAAAGGAATACCATACGTTGAAGTGATAATCAAAAGCTGGTTGCTATGTGACTGAAGTTCCTTTGTTTGTATGGACAGGAGTTGACAAATTCTTGTATGAGAAAAGTATGTTTTTCAAAGCTGAAAACAATAACAGGTATATCTCAAAAACGATCTACTCCACGAAAAAAATGTATATAACATAAATTGTGTGTTTTAACACGCTCTACGTTTTTGTATGGTAAGTTTTTGTCCATCTCTTGCCATTTAGCTGTTATTTAAAATTCATCCAGAATAAAGTAGTCTTCAGAGGCTATTCCCAGAAAATTCAAGATATACATTTTATTTGTCAGGTAAATATCTTTAATGTACAATATTTTAATCAAAATCGTTAGAGCCATTTTGAGAAAATCAAAATTTTCAACAAAAAAATTATATAAAGGGTAGTTGGAGTGGAGGGATTTTCTTGAAAATCTTTGTGTCGCATCCTTGGGAGATACCAAGCCTAAATACCAAGTTTAGTTTTTAACAGACTTTTCGTTTTTTAGCTATGCTGGCCCCCCCCCCACACACACATACACACACGAATGCTTTTTTTGGATTCAGGAGTTCTCAAAATATGTATTTCCGGTGAAAACTCGGTATAGAATTTTTGGCTGCTTTACAATACCTTCTCTATATACTATGTACATAGTGATAACTATATCTGGCTCACAACTTATAGAGGGTAGACAAACAGCTCAATTAAAAAACAGTGAAAGCGTAAAAAGAGCAAGCACTAAAATAAAGCAGTTTCAGATTATCATTTGATAGAATGCCAACAACAATTTAATTATGATTGATTGTGAAAAAAGCGTGTAATAGACCTACTTTTGGAGGTTCTTTCAGAACATACCATACACTTTTATATGCATGTTCTTTTCTTTATTTTGACTCAGGTTTTTGAGATTCTTATGTAAGTCAATAATAATTTTCTAAAACCTCTTAGTAGTCACATATTCAAGCATTTGTCTTTCTTTTATAAGGTGCATGATTTAAATTTCATTTGTAAGGGTGTTTTCTTCCTTGCAATTTATCGTTTCCGACTACTAGAACTAAAGCTTAATCCATACCACACGCTCTTATGGGCATTTATTAAACTTCATCTCACCAAATTGGTCTGGATGACTCAATTCTTTTACTCAATTTCAGGGTTGCAGGTTCAAACCCAGCCCACACTAATGGATTTTAAGAGTGCTTAAAAAACAACATAGTTTGGCTTCCTCAAAAAAAGGAAGCAAGAACAAAAGAACTAGAAACAATACCTTACACACTATTTTTAATCATCTGATGACACAAAATCTTTTCTAAGTTAATCTACTCTCAATTACCTCTTGCTATCCGACATAATTACCACCACCTCCATGACCAATGCCACCACCTGCATAAAAATAAAGTTCTGATTAAAATATCTAATTCTCTCTTGAAATAAGGATTCATCTAAGCAGTGCAATGTAAAGATTCTTTAACTCTATAGCTTTACTGTTTCCTGGAATAAAAGTAATACTTTACTATCAGTTTTCTCAAAAATTACTCTAATAAAAGTGTCACTAAGTAAGATAGAATACAAATTAAGAAATATATCTTTAAAAATGTACGAAGTTAAGTTCTAAAAGTAAATAAGAGAACTGAATGTCTGGTTAAGTAACAAGTAATTAAAATAATCAACACATAATGAAATTCAAATATTTGTATTAGTGGATGCACTTTAATGGTTTTATACATTGAACTTCTTATTAGGATCATTCCTTCAATAAAATTACAGTTTATGTGAAAATAAAACATATTATACAAAATAAAGCATCATAAACTTAAAAAAAAAAAAAAAAAAATTATTCAGAATTAAGGGTAGAAAATGGGAACAAGTGTTCCTGAAACCGGTCCCAGTAAGTAAAAACAAGTGCTGTTTGTGTTACAAAAACCGACTCAAATTCTTTTGTTTTTAATTTAATCACAGCACTGTAACAAGCTTCTTTGCATATTTGCATTTTGCAATTATAAACTTACTCTTGCTGTATCTCTTCTCTCACTCTCTTATAAATCATACATTTCAAATTTGGTATGCATTTATTGCTCTATTCATTTAATTCTTTCTTATTTTAATAGCTGGTGATTCTTTAGGATACATGATGCTAAAATGGTTGAGCAATACTAAGTTTTTGAACAATTAAAAATAGATTTCTCCACTTTATGAAGTTTGATCTTACTTATTTCAGTATATTATTAATTTCTAATCTTAGTATTACTGTTATAGGCTGCATCAAGGCGTGTAAAAAGAACTGGAGGAGGACCCTCTCTGTCTATTGTAAATCCTTTGGATGTCCTTCGTCAGCGACTTCTACTGGAAATTGCCAGACGACGCATGCGTCAATCACAGGACCAAATTCAAGCCAACAGGGATTTTCTGCAGTCCATTGGAAAGAGGGAAGTTGCTAACCGCACTGACAATGAAGTTGCAGATTACATTGTTTCACCAGCAGCAGCAGAGAAATCTGGAATGCCAGCCCCTGAAACCAACAGGTAAGTTCATTTATTTAGCTTTTTAGCCTACCTAAATACATTTACACCCAGAAAGAAAATCTCCTATGATAAATCACTGTTATTACTCTTGACAGATGTAAAAATATTATTACATTTCTAGAGAAAGGGGTTAAGTGTCATCTCTCCAAAATAAAGTGCAACTTGTTAGTTGCTTACTAATATTTTTGCCGTCTAACTGGAAAGTTGCAGAGTAATTTCAGAAGTTTCCAACCAATTTTGATTATATTTCCTTATTTGTAAACTTGGACAGTCCACATATTTTGTGAAGATATTCAAGTTACTGCTACTGAAGAAATGTAATGCTAGAAAATCTAATTGTGCAACCATAATATCCGGTTATCTCATACTTAAAATATTCTACTGAGAATTAAACTCTTAAGATCATCAAAGTTTTAAGATGGAAGTAAATCAGAATAATAGTTCAACTTCAGAAGTAGAAAAGCTACAATAGTATACACAATATTGCACTGCTACAATAATTGGCAAACATCACTTGAATTATATCAATATTACACGTAATCTGGAAAATTCATTTGACAGAAATGACTTGGAAGATTCTAAAGAAAGTTGGCATGGATTGGAAATTCAGTAAGTCAGGATAAAGATGATGAGAGGAAAGAAAGTAGGAACAAATTGTGTCAGGGATGCCCTGATCAGATAGGGTGAAAAGTAAATTTCCCTTCCCAGCTATAATACCTTTGAAAGTTTGTGAGCTGTATTACTACTCTGGAAAATTTCAACAAAACTTGTTAAAACTTCTACAATTTCCAGAAATCAATGCTTACTGTTATACAATACATTGGGGTGTGTGCGTGTGCATGTGCTTTTAAGGAAAATAAAATGATTTAAATCCAATGTAAAGAACCTTTAGATGAGCCTTTCTAATGCAGAGCTCCCAATATAATCTTAGATGTAAAAGGGAACTATATAAATGAAACAAAAAAAAAAAAAAAAAAATGAAAAAATATAAAAAAAATCTAAACTTCTAACATAATATTATTAAATTCTACAGAATTCAACATTGATGTGCTATTATTTATAAATCAATGCCTCCTGTTGAATACTTTTGAGTTAATGTATATCAATACAGAGTAAATAATCATACGAAGATAAAGAAAAAGAGGAGAAAGAGGTAGTATTTAATAATAAAGTTCAAAATTTTGTTATTTTTTTCAACCATGTTTTTATTGTGCTTTTACATTATAGCCTTTGTAGTTATTTAACTGTAATATTACACCATGGTTCAGGGTTCCTTTAATACTATAATATTTTTTGTAGAGTCCCAAGAGGACACATTATTATATTTTTCAATTCAAATAGTAAACTATCTCTATTTTTATTCTACATTAGTGACAATCTACTCTTTTCAACACTACTTTGAGAACTAGCTGAAGAAGAAATGAGGAGTGACATTTGGAGTAAAAACAATAACCTGCATAATATTTATTGGTAATATTGCAGTAAAAGAAGAAATGATTCCAAGAAACAAGCAAATGCAAATAAGTAACATTAGTACTGGACAAAGATAAAATCCACAAAAATATGAGAGAGAGAGAGAGAGAGAGAGAGAGAGAGAGAGAGAGAGATATTAATGTTAGGTAGATAGGCAACTAAATTTTACGCTTTCTTCTCATCAAACCTAGAATCTTTATATACTAGTATCCTGAAAGAGAGATGACAGGTTTCTCAATGAATTACTCTTGAAATACCCTTAAAACGGGGACTTTTATTATATTCTTTATTAGTAATATATTATTTGTTGTGAATCTGCTAGTTCTATTGTCATGTTAGAATATTAATTTATGTTTAGAATAAATATGAAACAGTAGACATCTATATTTTAGTAATCTTGTGTTAGTGTTACATCACTTTGTATGCAAATGTCTTCTTTAAACATATATATATATCATCATAAAAAATACCATGGTGTATGTTACAGATCACCAGAGTCCCCAGAATGGTCTGCAGCTCCAGTTTCTCGTTGGAATAATGAATACACATCTCTCCATCAATCATAAAATGTGAGTACAGTAATGGCTGTAGAATAATATATATATGGTAAGCATATAAAGCTTAAAACCCCTTAACACAGCTGCTCAAGGTCGGCCAAAACTTAACTTATAATTGCTGAGTCACAGGGCTTAATCCATGAGAAGTACCGAATAGCATATTGTACTAGGTGACTCAGGCATTTTGTATGTGGCTGGCATTCGGAGCTCAAGGGATCGATTTCTGCAACTGACCTCTCTGACTCATGGATTTTTTGGGGGGTTTTCCCAGATCACTAGGCAAATGTTGGGGAGGTTTCTTAATTCCCACAAGGTCCTCCTGTGGTGGTGACTGCACCCAGGAAATACAGCTCTGGGCAATAGGATGGCATTGGAAGTTGTCTCTAGACTCAAGAGAGTTTAGTCAGACCTGGGGCGAGGGTCCTAGCACTCCCTGCATTGAGATGAAGAACTTATTGGAAATGTTATGGAACCTCAATAGTGGCTCTTCCCCACTATCCAGTTTTGGCTGCCTTTGAAATTACTATCACTCATCCTATGCTCCTGGGGTCCATCATACAGTCAGTCACTGACTGCAATTTGGAATCCCCTATGACATCACTCACACATGCACCAAATAACATTTTAGTGCAAAGAAAAAATAGATATTGCATTGTTGATCACAACCAGTCTGTATTCTGTATATCTGTTGCAATTTAAACAATTTTTTTTTATATAATGTTCCAGGGAAAAAAATTCAATAAAAAAATCATGCTGTTGAATATGTCATCCAAAAGCTAAATACTGGAATTTTGTTTATTTTACTTTTTAATTCGGTATTTTGAAGTGCACTTCAATCTCTTTTGCTACCAAGATTTCATATAATGAAGTGAACTGTACATTTGAATTACAGGAAATATGCTGAACATGAGTTCCAATGAATGAGAAGCAGAAAGAGACTCACTTGCTTTAGTAGCTGTCAAATTCATAAGACATACGTATTTGCAAGATTATACCAGGATTGCAAAACTATATAAAATGTTTAGTTTCAATAGTTTTTCTTTTCAGAAATGCACTTTTAATTACCTGGACTCATGTCCTTTGTGCTATGAATGTATTATTATTGAAAGTGCAAATTGATTATATTTTATTTATTCAGTGTCATTGTTAGTAAGACTATACCATTGTTAATTGGAAAACTGAACAAAAGCTTTTAATCATAATAATCCAAAATGTGTTTTTAATTATCTAGTCTTATACCCTTCTGCAATGAATGCACTATTATTAAACCTAATTGCATTTTTCATGCTTTCGCGAATTGAATTGAATCATAAATTACTTCCAATTTATATTTCTCAATGCTTAATATTTCTGCTTTCTTTTTTATAAGTTCCATTACGCAATTAGACACTGACTCCACACACACACATTTTTGAGATCATCCTGAAAACATACTTGAATTAAAGCTAATATTAAATGTTCTTTTGTGGAATAGGCAAGTTTGCAAGTCTCTTTTTGCAAATAGCTAGCCCACAAATTTTCTATGGACTTAATGTCATATGACTTTCTTGGCCATTCAAGCACATCAAAATTGTTATCTTTGAAGAATTTCTTCACTTTCTTAGAAGTATGGCAGGGAGTTAAATCTTGCTGAAATATTCTTTTCTGGAATTCATGAACAATTCTCACTAGTACTGTGATGTACTGATCACTTTTCATCATGCCCTCAACTGGAATTAAAGGTCCTAGTCCTTCATAGGTGAAACAGCCCCAAAACATTTTCTTTTCTGGGTGTTTAAAGCCTGTTGAAAATGTGCTGAATTTGCAGGTTCATTATTTGCTCGGTGCAAACACTGAACCCTAGAAATTCTTCAAAAATAACAATGTTTCTATACTTGAATGTCTAGGAGTTTGCCTGATATTAACCCCATAGAAAATTTGTGGGTTATTTGCAAAAAGAGACTTACAAAATTTTACTGTCCCACAAAAGAGTATTTGATATTAGCTTTAATTCAAGCTGGTTTCATGATGATTTCAAAAATGTGTGTTCCAATATTGTGGAGTCAATGCCTAAATCTGTAATGGAACTTATAAAAAGACAGGAGGATATATTAAGCATTAAGAAATATAATTTAGAAGAATTTATGATTAAATTCATGAAGGTATGGGAAATGTTGTGTTATTATTCTGTTATGATTAATTTTAATGGGACTGTACTTACATTTACGTTACATTTACAAACTCTAAACTGTTCTAGAAATTAATTTTGCATCATACATGATATCACTGCCAAATTCAATGTTTTTTGTTTATAAACATTTTGGTATCCTTTCATGAATTCTGGAAGGAGATGATACCTGTAAATTTAAATGAAATCTAATCTTCTCCATCATATTCATTATCAATAGTATTAGTTGGCCTTTGCAAAATCGAACTCAATTTATTTTGAAACAATATGCTTTTTCATTTAATTGCATCCTTCATTTTCCTTGCATTGATAGGTACTTTACCTAATAGATATACAAGTTTTGCAGGAAATATAAGTCACCATTTAGGTTATACAAAACTATGCAGTAATCTAGAATTAGCTTGCTTCTACAAAATGAGATTATATCAATAGTATATCTAAATATTGATCATCAGCAAAAACTGCATGCCGTTTTGTGGCTTCAGAACACTACTTGCAAAAGTGCAAGCTGTATGTGAATTTGCTTGCTGTTGCAAAATTGTATCACTACATTTTTTGCAATGATGATTTTAATGGAAATATAGAAATTAGTTACTACTGACAATTCACGTGGAGGAGCAATGCTTTCTTTATTTGAGGAATACACACTCCTATGTAAACAATTTACATAAACTTGAAATATGCATGAATTAATAATTTCTTTTAAAGAAATGATAAACCTCATGAACTGTGAGTGTAAAATAAAAAACTCTGCCCATAAACTGTGCCAATAAATGTAAACAGGCTGCCTGGGTAGTGTGGTGGTAGCATGTCTGCCTCACATTCAAAAGGTCTTGAGTTCGAATCTTGCTTAGGGTAAGTTACCTGGATAAGGTTTTTTTCGAGGTTTTCCCTTATCCTGAGAAGACGAAAGTCAAGTAACTTTAACTCCATGGCCCCCGAGATCATTTGAGCATCATTTCATCAATTTCATTCATAATCCAATATGATCAACCAGTTAAAAAGAATGTAAACATCAATTTTTTATTGTAAAAATTACTGTATTCCTTTTTAACTTTGAAATATTAAAATTTTAAGATTTTGTAATGACTGATTATACATATGGACCTGTTTGGCCAATAAGCACATCACCTAGCTTAGTTTACTAAGGAAATGATTCATTATGATCTGTACAACATAATGTTATTAAAATATATTTTCATTTCATTTCAGATGCTGGAGACAACATATGTTGTATGCTGTGGCGTCTGTCTGTGTCACTGGATGTGTCCCACAACAGTCAATAGGACAGCTTCTGTATCTCCTTTCAATCATCTGCATATACTTTAATTCATCCTCAGGCAGAAGTATTTAAAATCTTGTTTGCTGAATTTTACAGCTCTGTGTACAGCTTATATAAATGAAAATTAGTTGGTATATTTTAATAATGTAAGTTTATAAATATACGAACACACTGCACTTAGTATATACAAGGGTTGTAAACAAAAACAAAAGCTAGTGAATGTGATATTTTGTAGAAACAAAATAATATATTACTTAGCACCCCATATTTGATTTTCTTTCACCTCATAACTGTAGTTCTTTTCTGCATTATATAGAATATCATCTTTCATGAACCAGCATTTTCTTCCTTTTAACATGCTGCAGGATCAGCTATATATAAAGAACAGACTGTTAATATGTATTATTTTTTAAATTTTAGTGAAATTAATTTATTTTTTAAAAAAATAAAATAATTATGTGAAATGTAGTACAACTTATAGTCAATTCATTCTATTCATGTACCAATAAGGAATAATACCTCTTTCCCTTTTCTCACTATACTAGTTCACTGTGAATATTTTGGTCAGGTACTGATGCATTTTAGATAATGCATCTGGATAATACTTGATGATTGCTTCCAGAGCAAAATGTAGGTGCTGGAAGTCTGGTAGTTCTTTCTCTGAAAATCATAGACATAATAGTGATACTTCAACATAAAAAATTAATATAGTTCATAATGTATGCAAAACAGAGCACAAAGCTTATTAATTATACATATTCTTTTAATTACGCTTAAGAGAGACATGACCTTTTATTGTTTAATGGTAGACTTGTGTGCAGTCCAGCCAGAGCACTGCCCTAGTGTTTCATTTCTTACTTATATTTATTTTCTTTTTATTACCTATTACTTTTATATCCTTTAACTGTGCAGGTCATATAGGATGGTGAATGAATGAATATATGTGTATAGAAAGTATGCTCAGATGAGCTTGTACTCACAACTTTTGTTTTCTTAGTACAAGAAAGAAAAGAAAGAAAAAAAAGTCTGCCATAATTGAGTATCAATCTTGGTAGTTTTATTTTATGAGACAGTCATACCACCCCTAAACCATGAAGGTGACTGAAAAAGATGGTACCTACTGTTTGAATCCATAATTATTACAGTTATAGTGAATATGTAATTTACAATAAAAAAAGAAAAGGAGAGAAGGTAACAATTTTTGTTTCATATAAAAGTAAATTATAGGGATTTATAATGATTTCAAAGATCAATAATAAACGCCTAGTTTTAGCCTGTCTGCACCAAATGTTTTCTTACATAAACTTTTCTTTACCTTTAATTTGGTCAAGTTGGAACAGAAAATGAGTGAAAAATATTCATTCACACTTCTATGTCTAAAGCTATTTCTGCAATCTGTATTGTTAAGGAGATAAAGGCAATGAAAACAGAGAATTTTGTAAATTATTTATGCATGGTAGGCTTTAACCTAAGCAAAATATTATTTACATCTAAATTCTAAGTAAAAAATGCCCAAACCATCAAAAGTTAAAATTGTCCCGATGCAATGAAAGAATTGTAATGGACTGACACAATTTTAAAGAGGCAAAGAAGCAGAAGAGGGTGAGCAGGAAGAGAAGCAGAAGCAGCAGCAGTGCCATAATAACAACAACAACAGATAATGATCCCTCCAGAATCATGGTGTCATTTTCTTTAGGACTATACCAGACCAAATGTATCTACTGATGATAAATTAAGAGAGTTAGTGAAAACACTAACAAATTTGGCATCTTTTGAATTTTACTACAGAAGTAAGTATGTACCTACATACTTCTAAAAATATGTCACATTCATAATGCTAGAATAATTTATTCAAATTTTGCTTTTTCTGTTAATATTAAAAAAGAAGCACTTACATTCTGATGGCTGCTATATTTCATTTCCTATAAAAGTGAGAACTCCCAATAGCATACTGCACTTTTCCTGCTGAACTGCAATACTATATTTGATTCTACAAATTCCCATTTCCCTTCAAAAGAGTAGATTTCTTATGGCATAACTGAGGTAAGTACATAAACATCTGTGTTACATTTCCTACACATAGCAAAAATGGCAAAAAAGAAGATTTTTTCTGCAGGATCGAATGACACAGACTTTGTTCAATACATGAAGATTCTAAATGCATCTGTTTTCTATCAACGTATGAAAATTGCTTGTTACAATTTTACATGATGATCACTTCTATCATCTGAGTGCATGACCACTTTCTCATGAAAATCTAAGCAGATTTAGTAATATATAGCTGAAAACTGAGAACAACTTTTTGTCCTTAATGTGTTCATTATATTGCATTCAATTCATAATATTATTGCTGTACTCATGTGGCAAACAGTGCAGTATAGACTTCTTTTCCATGGTTTTTTTCCCTTCACAGTTCTGAAAATATTAAGCCATCTGTTGAAATTTATTGAAAATACTTGCAAATATGGATCCAAGAGTTTCATAGTTATTTGTTTCCTGATTATCTCAAATTTCATAAAACATAACATAGACGTTTGTTAACTCATACACTTCAACTTTAAAGTTATGTCAGCACACTTGCAGACCTATATTTTTATAATTTACTAATTTTACAGGAGAAAAAGAATAGTTTACTTCAACTGTTAGAAAGTAATATATAACAATTAGCATATTTGTTTAGTACAATGTAATTTGTCTATCATTATATGTTAGCAGTGAAAGTAAACAGTACTTCTTTTTTATTCCTTTAATAAAGGTTGTAAGTATGTAGTGCTGCAAGGTCATTGATAACTTATTAAGAACAATAGTAAGACAACTGAGTTATGCCAACTGCTTATTGTACATGTTACAACCATCTCTGTTCTTTATTAATATACACACAAATATGAATGGAACTGCCAAAGGGGAAGGATAATGAGAAACATTAATTTATCTTGGAAGGTTATAAAGAACATAATATTCCTTTTCAATAATTTAAAATATCAATGTTACACTTAATAGCTATTTTGGAATTAAATAATTGAAAAGTACTTAATTTCTCCAATAATTTATTTACAGCAGATTTACATTCAGATGCTATCCACAATAAAAATTAGATCCAATCACGTATTGCATTTATCAGTTGTGGCTCACGGCTAAAATCTGACTGTATGCTAGAATATGCAGCATGAAAAATGAGTTGATGAAATAATTACTGACTGATTTGCCATTCATCCACTGACCTTGAAGCTTATAAAATTTGTCCACCACTATTGAAATCATCTATTCATTCAATCAATTTTCTCAATGGACAACATAGAAAGTGCAAAAAGATGTTCTTTTACCATTGTATTTCTTAAGAAGCTTTTGATTCATTAAAGAGTTGAAAAATATCTATTCAGTTCTGCAGTTGTCATAGATGTAGTTACTAGAATTCTGAAAGCTTTATCAGTTCCTGAAAGACTTTGTCCAATTTTCCAATAAATGCATTTTAATAAAGGAAATGGCAGCCTATTTTGTAAGATAGCAAGCTTGGTTTTCAGTCAGTATTTATCTAAAACACTATAATGTTGAACCACAATATCAAGCATTTCATCACGAAATGTTTCTGAATATCCAAATTTCACTTTTGATGAATTTTTCTACAGAATGGTGATCAAAATTCAGGAATTGACTGCAAACCTCCTGGGTGATACTGTCACAAACTTCTTTAGCCTTGATTATCCTACAATTGTTTGTGTACATTTGTTTCTGCATCTTATTTCTACATTCACATTTATATCTACTTTCTCCCTTACACTTGCCACTATACTATCTAGCTTTAAGCAGATGAATCTGTGCAGTCTATATGTTTATACAAAAATTCTACATTGAGCCTAATTTCATGAAAGAATAAAAACAAAAACTTGGATTCATATTGTAGATATGTTCTCTCTTGAATACTAGTCTTTAAAGAAAGAGATCATTTAGACAAAGTGTTGATTATTCTTCAATTAAATTTCCATCAGATTGGAGCATCAGTAGCAAATTTCTTTAGGTAGCGCTACTTGTGTAGATTTTTGAAAAATGCAGGAATGCCAAAAAATGCTCTTGCACTAGAATTTTGTGATGCTGTACATTCAGTAACCAGATTTAACTAGTATATATTAATAGTGTATGTAATGTAAATTAGATATTAGATATTGATGCTTTTTCTCTACTTGGACTCCACTTGTTTCACCACTCATAACTTCATCATAAGTTTGTGTGATTAATCTTTAAGAATTATGTTTCATAGTCCTTAAGAATACATGCACAGATATTGCATCAGAATTTTGATTCCTTGTATTAAATAAAAACAAGAATCTTTCATGTGATGCATCATCTATTTCATAGATGAAAACTACATCAAATGAGCATGTAGTGAAATATCTGTTGCTTGATCTATCGTTACTGCAAGATGTCTGCTTTATTATTCTCATCTCAAATTGTATCATGTCTAACTTCAAACATACACTCCAGCAGGATTTAATTTATCACATAGTGACCAACTCTTAAAAGAGTGGACTATCAATTTAGCCTAACGCATTCCATTGTTCCCATTGTATTTACAAGGAAATGTGTAATAAAATCATTTCTGCTAATATTTATCTCAATTAGCATGAAGTATATCGAGGAATATTTTTTACTAGAATAGTTTGATGTGGAATAGGTAGACAAAGAAGTCAAATGAATGTAACACATTAGACTTTTTACTTGTATATAATATACTTTGTTCATAAATAAATATTTGCTATACCTGAATGTCAATACAACATATGAGGTTATAGAAAATAATTAAACAGTGACAGGAGTAAAAAGCATCCTGGAATTTTCATTATTATTTTTTAGATTGTCTTTTATAACACCCTACTGTTATACATCCGTTGTCACTTCTGAATCTTTGGAAAGCTTGTAGCAGAATGGATCCCCCTTATGTGTTTTATTTTTGTTTTTTTCATGTATATGCTTCCTTTAATGTACCTATAAGTCATATCAGCAGCTTTGGCTTCTCATTGACAAATGTACAAACATTTACTGCTCGGTTAATCTTTTGGTTTGTTTACCATGGGTTTTCTTATAATAATAATTATAATTTTCTTATAGTTTATAAACTTTAAAATTTACACACACATTTACACTGCCATGCCAACTTCCAGATTCTAGGGAGGATGAAGAATAATCCCTGTTAAAGAAAATTCCCATCCTCCAGCTGAGAATCAAACTTGTGGCCTCGGGATTTGGCAGGCTAACCACCAGACCACAGAATTCTTGCTGTGTTTTGTTGATTGTGGATGGGCTGCATGTTTTTCAGCACTTGATGACAATTTCTTTGTGTTTAAGACAGCTCCAACCAGAATGTGTTTGCATACTTTAAGGTTCAAACATGCAATGTTGACTGCATGCATTGATGTAAATCATGATGGATTAAGGACTATTAATGGATTACACTCTAGTTTATACCATATTTATAAAAGAATTAATTGATGGGCTACAACTCTGTAGCCCTTAAGGTCCAGCCATTCCTGGTGTGTTATTGATAAACACTCTTTAACTACTGTGGTTCTCAGCATCCAATTCCAAATTGGGCATGAAAGACCACTTAATTTTGCTCAGAGGCCTCTCAATCAGGCTTGAGGTTCATTTATGTGCCGTAAATCTTTGACATGAAACCAACGGCTTTACTTCCCTTCCAAAGGAAGCCATGCTAAGGATTTTTACACCTGAAGAAATCCATCGTCCTCTGATGGATTTGAACCCACGATGAAGTTAGTATGGTAACCATTAAAACATGGAGGGCAACACCATTCTTGGTATTTATGCTCTTACACTATTATTAGCAATAGCAAACAAAAGTTTCATAAACTCTTAATCCTCACTTTCTGAAAGATAAATATTGATAACTACCATTACATTTCATTTTATCCTAGATCATCATAACCTTCACTGATAAAGAGTTCAAAATAAAAACAATTTCTCAGAGCTTCTTGAAAAACATCAAATGATTCAATTCAATTTATTTCATCTATAATGACAGTTGCATATTTTCGTATTCCTCACAACAATAGATAATTATACAATATCACAGCAATAAATTAAATACATTGATTGTGTGATGTAATACACATAATAAGATACAATTCAAGTGACATTATAGGCAGAGCATTAAGGCCAAAGTAATGTTTATGGCTAAATATAATGATCTTGTGTAAAATATGCAAAGAGGGGTTCAGCTGCTTCAATAACTGAAAAAAGATTCTGAAATTAAACTTAACATTTTGATACATAAATTAAAAAAAAAAAAAAAAAGAAAAACAAGAATTAAATTTTAACAGTTTTAAACAAATAACAGCACAGTATTTTCAATGGGATAAGATTGTTAAATACATATACCTATTACGGAAAATTACTTATTTTTACTTATTGATTAAAGTTCATGTTCAATCCATAACATCCCCTTGGGGCTTACTTGCGAGGGTTGAGGCAATCCCAAAGAGCCACTTCATGAAAAATCCTTTTCCACTATTTTTGCACTTTATGTAGAAGGAACATCCGCTTTACTGTGTCTTCCTTTCATATGTCATGTTTTTTGTCCTCTTGTACTGTGCAATTCTATATGGTGTTTCGTGCTATGATTAGAATGCACTGCTGTGTCGAGGTATTGTTTCCACATCTTCCTTTCTTTGGCAGTCATTGTCCATCTCTTGAAGTTTTTGAGTTCAGCACCCCATCTTATTCTCTGGCATTCCATTTTCCTTTACTTTCACCTTATGTCCCTGACTATTTGACTATTGCTTCGATCCATCTTGTAGGATTTAATTGCATGATATGGCTTGCCAAACTCTATTTCCAATTTTAATTGGTTATTACTCACCTTTTTGTTTTCTTTCTTACAGTCTGATTTCTCATTTTGTCTTTCCATGTTAAACTATCATTTTTCTTTACATTCTGCTTAAACTGTAATTGGTTCTGTCTCTCTTAGTGGTGCTCCTTGAATGTGCACTGTAAAATAACTCTGTTCAATGAATTCGATATTATAGTTCTGCAGAGAGACTTTTCATTATGCATCTGAATATTTATATATTACTCTCCTCTGACATTTTTCTGTACCTACTTGGACTTATTTATATGCTTTTATATGACAAGCTTTTAGAGAAACAGCTTTTATTAAAATAAGAACTGAATAATAAAGAATCTTAATAAGCTTTTATTAAGATTCTTTATTTTGGATAGTATAGAAGCAATTTCAGAGAAATTTTATTTAATGTAGAAAGCAATGGCAAAGCATGAACTAATTAACATGGTTCTGCCTCCTATTTTGGGACACACCTTTTCCCGATGAACCAATTGCTCACTCTAGCAAGCACACCACTCAGGACATAGGCTTTCAGAGCTAAAGTTAAAAATTTTTTTAATTATTTATAAGCTTGTATTAATTCATAGTTATATAGCGGTAGGTATATAATTTGGTTCATAATGTGCTTTAAAATTTAATCAATCAATTTAAATTAACTACTAAAATATGCTTTAGAGGAGGCAAATTAGACTGTGCTGCCAGATATTTTTAATGAAATGTAAAACAAAAACATTACACAAATATGTAAGACATTGCATAAAAATATTACATTTAATATAGAAATATTAGACACCAAAACCTAAATTACTATTCAAATATATATACATAGGTTTTATATTTTGTTAAATATTCATATAGTAAAAATGGTAATGGAAACTTATAAAGGACACAACAATTATAATTATGTGAAGAACATATTTTGTACACAATATCTAGCTTTGATATAATATATTCTTGATTTTCTATGGAATATTTCAGTAACTTTGACTAAGTCAATCAGTGGCCTGATTGACTTAGTCAATATCATATTATACTGATGTTACCCCCCAAAAAACAAATAAACTAAATAAAACAAAACTCCCAACCTTAGTATTTTGTACAGGATGAGCAAAATACTTCTATTATTTTCAACATATATTTTGAACTTTTATTCGTAATGCTAATCAATTTGAAACTAAATAATGCCTATATTCCCCAAAATGTAGGCCATTCCAGATTATTTTTCAGAAACTACTCTTGAATGCCAGACAGGAGATAATAATGTAGGTTGTGTCTGGCTCCAACAAAATTGAAGTCCTGCATCCAATTACAACAAAAATAGATGATATCTTGTGAATGAAAAATATTTAATTCCATTCTGTTTGTGCCATTCTATTACTCTTTGCATTATACAGCAAGTCTTTGACTGTCCCTGTGGGGCATATTTGTGGGCTAGCTAGGCTAGCTATGAAGCCGAGTAAACTTATGAAGAAGGAATTTCTAATGAATTTATAAATAGTGAAGCATTTATTCCCAATCTGTTGGCTATTTGCATTCTAGCCTATTGGTATGACATAAAATGGGCAAAGAAATCTGATTATGGAAAATACAGTTTTACAGCTACCATGGTCAGAGGAGTGTCTCTCTGTCTATATCATTCAGTTACTAACTGGCAAAATACTAGATGGCTGAATGCCTACCACACTAGTCTCACACTTAAATTGTCAAGTTGCAAAAAGTTATAAAGTCAGCAGAGGTGTATGCTACAGATGTTTACAGGATAGCCCTTTCTTTTTTCACTCTGCAAATTATGTGTGCATTTTTGTCCGGGATTTAACTAAAATTATCCTTAACAGTATATATAATTTTAATGAAATTTGATGGTGATGGTGATGATATTGATAAGAATATAATAATTGTAACTATCCAAACTACACTTTTAAATTTAAAAAAAAATTAAAAATAACCAGCTTTATCAAATTTATGAAACAGATGTCCATTAGGGAAATTAAGAATGTCTATCTTCAGCAATAAAATTCACTAGACTGGCTATATAATACATATTGGTTTGCTTTGGCATCCTCGAACCTTGCTGGCTATGCATCGCGGGACAAGAGAGAAGACCTGAGAGGTTTGTTGTAGCAAATTCCCCTTTCTAATTTCTTCCTGCTTATATGCTCACTATACCATGCCAGTCAGTCATAATACTCCTGCTTGAAAAGTAGGGCTACAGTCTTCATAAACAGAAACAAGCTTTATCACAAGGTGCCCATTGTATGCCATACCAATAGGCTAGAATGCAAATAGCCAACAGATTGGGAATAAATGCTTCACTATTTATAAATTCATTAGAAATTCTTTCTTCATAAGTTTACTGGGCTTCATTGCTAGCCTAGCTAGCCCACAAATATGTCCCAGAGGGACAGTCAAATACTAGCTGTAGATTGCAAAGAGTAATAGAATGGCACAATAACAGAATGGAATTAAATATTCTTCATTCACAAGATATCTTGATTAGAAACTATCTCCCCTATCTCCCTGATGTTTTGCCACCATGGAAAACAAAACTTATTAGAAAGCTCTACATCATACACATGAAAGGAAACTCATTAAGGAAACAGTTTTAATTAGATAAGTTTACATGAGACACCATAAGCATTGAATTTGACAAATGCATAAAAAGTATGTTTTACATTTACATAATTATATCTATCTGATTCATAAATAAATTTTTCTTACAAAACATTAACCTATTATTTTATCTACATACTGCTAATCAGAAGTGGTCTTATTACTTAGTTCCTTATAAGCAGAAGGGAAATAAGGGAATATACTAGACTAAAGCGACAGTCAAATCTCTTAAAATCCATTGCTATATGATTGCCATTGAAATAAAGTTCTCTTATCTTGGTTCAGAATAAAGATGAATTGATGAGGGCTTCCCATTTGAGAAAAGTTTAAAATTGAACCAATAACAAAGAATATCTGTACAAAAAAAGATTGAGTACAAGAGAAATTGTGTAATTTAACAAGATCTACATTTTTTATGTTACTACACCACTGCACTACACTACTACAAGCTTTTGAATATCTTTTATGGTTTACTAGTTATACAAAAGTCATTCAGAAGAGGACTTAAGAATGACTTACTCAAGAAATTCCGGATATAGACTTAATTTGTCATTTGAATATATCTTTAATATACAGCATTTTAATCAAAATAGTTAAGTCACTTTTTGAAAATAAAGAATTTCAAAACATTTTCAATGTAAACAGAAGTTTAATGTACTCCATTCACATGACTTTCTCTACCTCTCTGTAACAAATTATTGTTAATAAGCTTATTCTTCTATGTACTTCATGCTAGTCGCCTCCGTGATGTAATGGTTACCATGCTTACTTCATATACACAAGGTTGCGGGTTCAAACACGGTGGGGGACGATGGATTTTTTCGGGTGTAAAAATCCTTAGCCGTTTGTCCCGTGTCATAGATTTACGGCACGTAAAAGAACCTCAAGCCTGATAGAGAGGCCTCTGAGCAAAATTAAGCGGTCTTTCTCGCCCAGTATAGAATGGGATGCTAAGAACCACAGTAGTTAAAGAGTGTCCATAAATAACACGTCATTTACATTTTTTGCATTATGCTTATCGAGATAAATATTAGCACAAACTGTTTTACTAATTAGTTTCTAATAGGTAGAAGAGAAATAAGG
This sequence comes from Hymenopus coronatus, assembly GCA_030762935.1. Classification (NCBI taxonomy): domain Eukaryota; kingdom Metazoa; phylum Arthropoda; class Insecta; order Mantodea; family Hymenopodidae; genus Hymenopus; species Hymenopus coronatus. The sequence goes on from CM060890.1 coordinate 76,182,190, forward strand.
GAATACACTAGGCTAAACCGACTGTAAAACGCTTTAAAATATGGTTGCTATGGAATAGAAATGAGTGGTCAGGTGTTGACAAGTTCCCGTATGAGAAAATTATCTTAAAACTGAAATCAATAACAAGGAATATCTTAAAAACGGTCGACTCCGTGGAAAAATGCATATAACATAAATTGTGCGTTTTAACGAGCTCCACATTTGTTGTTGTTGTTTGTTTGTTTGTTTGTTTTTTTTTGTTTTTTTTTTGTTTTTTTGTACAGTAAGTTTTTGTCTATCTCTTACGGTTTACCAGTTATGCAAAATTCCGCAAAACTCATTCAGAATATAGAAGTCTTCAGAGGTTATTCCCAGAAAATTCAAGATATGTATTTTATTTGTCATACAAATATCTTTAATATACGATATTTTAACCAAAATCGTTAGAGCCATTTATGAGAAAATAAAAATGTTCTAAAATGTGTCCATGTAAAGGGTAGTTGGGGTGGGAGATTTTCTTGAAAATCCTTCGCGTCCTTGGGAGATACCAAACGGACTTTCCGTTTTTGAGGGATAAAAGAAGAAAGAAGTGGAGGTTTATTTATGAACGCTCTTTAACTGCTTTGGTTCTCAGCGTCCCATTCTATATTGGGCGTGAAAGACCGCTTAATTTTGCTCAGAGGCCTCTCTATCAGGTTTGAGGTTCTTTTACGCGCCGCAAATCTACGACACGGGACCCACGGCTTTACTTCCCTTCCGAAGGAAGCCTTGCTAAGGATTTTTACGCCCCAAAAAATCCATCGTCCTCCGCTGGGCTTGAACCCAAGACCTTGGGTATATGAAGTTAGCATGATAACTATTACACCACGGAGGGCGACTTTTTGAGGGATGCTATCCACACACACACACACACACACATCGGAGAACGATCGATTTTTCCGGGTGTAAAAATCCTTAGCACGGCTTCTTTCGGAGGGAAAGTAAAGCCGTTGGTCCCGTGTCGTAGATTTACGTGACGTAAAAGAACCTCAAGTCTGATAAAGAGGCCTCTTAGAAAAATTAAGCAGTCTTTTACACCCAATTTAGAATGGGTCGCTGAGAACCACAGTAATTAAAGAGCGTCCATAAATAACGCACTATTTACATTTACGCACACGGACCTTTTTCTAGGAATGCTTTTTTTTTCTATTCAGGAGGTCCCAAAACATGCATTTTCGGTGGAATCTCATATCGAATATTTTAGGTGAAATACAATATACTATGTGCCTACATAATACGTATAGAGAAAGTAAAAATGACCACAGAGAGGAAACTCTCACTGTTGATACAAAAAATGTGGTTAATCAACTACTTGTGAAGTCAGAGAATATTTATTTATTTTCCACCACTACACACCAAGCTGGGGTTCATAAAAGATTTTGTCAAAACGTTGGATCGTACTGCCAAAGATTTTGAGTTCTTCAAAACAAAATTCTCTAGGTTCAGTGAAGCCATGATCAAAGAGGGCACATTTATTGGTCCTCAAATAAGGGAAATATTGAATGATCCTGCATTAGAAGAAAGTTTGAATGAAACTGAGACTGCTGCATGCAGATCTTTCCAAAACGTTGAAAAAAAAACCTCCTGGGAAACCATAAGGCTGATAAGTAAGAAGCTGTTGGTCAGCTTATTGAGAATTTTAGGAAACTTAGGCGTAATATGTCTCTAAAACTCCATTTCTTACACTCAGAATTAGACTTGTTCCACTCCAACCTTGGAGTGTAAGTGATGAACATGACGACCGTTTTTATCAGGAAATACCTACGATGGAAACCCTTACATCCATGAAAGGAGCCCAAGGATGTTAGTGACTATTGTTGGACTCTCAAAAGGGATGATCCTCAAGCTATATATCGCAGGAAATCACATTCTAGGCAATATACAGAAAAATGTAACTTTTTCAGCACTCAATAAATACATAATTTTATTAAATTGAAATGAATGTGTTAAAAAAGCGATGCCCAATAGAGAAAGACTATTCTAGATTTGAAATGAGCGGACAAAACCATAATCTTTTCATCATCTTTCTGTTTCCATTTAACACACAAAAAATGTAATTTTGTTGCCCAGTGTAATTAGAATGTAGTCATCCCTGACTTCCAAAGTAATTGTTACCTCCACAAAGAAGAGGCAAGCATGTAAAATGGAACCAGAGGAAAAGCAATGCATAATATGCTTAGTAGGTAATACCATGTCATTATTATTATTATTATTATTATTATTATTATTATTATTATTATTATCATTATTATTACTGTCATCATTGTTATTATTATAAATTAACTATTATGGATGTTGTTATTATGATCATCATATCAACATCATCAATTAGAAATCATCAGTGTGCTTTATATATAAGCCGTATTATAGAGGTTTATATTTGTAGTATAAAGGTGTATGTATATTTTTTCTCAACCGCCTTCGGCTTTTCATTTCAGTCTTAATTTTTTGCCTATTATTTTAAGATCATATCCACATTTCTTTTAATCAGTTTATAATATAAAAGAATGACTTTTCGCTAAATCAATGATGTAGGTTATTTTTGTTCATTTAATATACCACTTTCTGCAACTTTTGCCACTAATTAACGCATGCATACTTTTAAATATATAATGATAAAGATGTAGTTATTTCAGTGAAGCGAAATTTACAGATATATCACAAAATATATATACTGCACTTCAAGGCGTAGCTGTATTATAGCGTGTCTTGTCACTAGTCACATGCACATGTCTTTCTCTAGGTACTTGCACTGTCACTTTTGCTGTCATATACGTTTTAATGTGCAATTAATACAATATTATATTGGTAGTCACTTACCTTAGGGCTAATCTTTATACTTTCCCTATATTTCGTTGGTGCTTTCAAGTTTTTCTCGTTATTTTGCAATAGATAGCTGCATTCTCGTCGCTTTAGTCATTTTTACGACACTTCTTGGAGTTTCTCAGGTTGGGGTACTTAAAACTACTAGAATTAAATAAATAAAGTTGTAACATAATAAACATAAATTTACAATTAACAGAAATGGCAGGAATAAAACGAAGCAGTTCAACAATGAAATTGTATATCAAAAATAATTTCAAATATGGTGCAACATCCACAGAATGACAGAATACAATACTTAACAATGAGAGAATGCCCGTGAGTAATTATGGGACATTCTCTCAGGCACACTAGCGACTCCAAGAGTTCTCATATGGCAGTCAACGGAAACTATACATTCCAATTCGGTCAATGCAGTAGTAACGCAGATGGAGTAGTAACCTTCTCTATCTATTATGTACATTTCACACACATGCTGGAGAAACTAAAATTCAAGGTATTTTTTTAGACATATATTCAAATACTTTCCAATTTTAAAAATGTTGATCAAATTTCTGCCTTTGTTTCTTTCAGTACCTGCGGACAAATTTCTTAAAATGTTTAATGGGTATCGAAAATACTTGTATATGAATTCTTAGTCTATTATAAGACCAATAAAATGTGTATCTTGAATTTTCTGCTAATAGCGTGCATGCAGAATTATCGAAATTAATTTAGAACACGCGGATGTGACACATCAAATGTTTCTTTAGTAACAGCCTTTCGTTGTTAGCTATCTAGGTTTCTTTCATTTTTGTTCTGCTAATGGTGTTTAACCTCTTTGGCGTAATTTTTTGTTTATGATGCATGACTATGGAATATAGAACCAAATTGACTTGTTTTATATCGGTTATTGAGAGCAAAACTTCTCAGCGTCGATACACTTCATAAAAAGAGACGGTGTATAACTTCATGCTGTATTCGATTTCACCATGCTTAATTTGGTTGAAGACTAAAAGGTAAGCAAAAGTTTTCATTCTACAGTTACATGAAGAAACATCAAATCTACCATTCAACTTTTGCAAGTGTATAATGCAACGGCAACTTGTAACTTATGTTTTAATACCTATATTCTTTATGTAGCTACTGAAAGGGAAATAAAACATAAAGGTAACCTTAGCGCATATTAAATTTCCGCTAAAATATAAGATTTTATCACTCGGAAATAGCTATTTGAACAAATTCTAATTTCAAAATTATATGTCTAATACACACAGTCATTTAAAATGTGATATTGATTTCATTTTTCTTCGAAAACTAAATTTTGGTCATCAGTTGAATCATCCTAGTCGGTTTTCTCTCCAGTTAGTATGTATTACATGCATGTATACGCATGCAATCCATAAAGCATTTCGCTTAGGTATACTCTCAAGATCAAATTTATCGAAACATTCACTTATGCCATGTTGCGTAGGTTTAGTGTCGCAGTTGAGTTAGAAAGCCTAGACTTTCTTTGGCGATCCAGATTTTACAGTATATTGTTCGGCCGTTAGAGGCACTTATGTGGTTTACAAGGTTTTCGTTGTTTTCAAATGATTCATTATGGCGGCGGCTGCTAACATTTATACAAAAAATACCGCGATATCATAAACTGTCATCTCTACTGGCATCTAGGAGCTTTGAGGCTCTGCTACACTTTTATGCACATAGGAACATATGCGATTCTGTAGCATTTCTGCGACGACGACGGTGATGATAAATGGGGTTTAAGAACGCTGCATTTTTGAGTCATTAAACATGCCCTAACATTTTTGTGGGCTGTAGGTGCGCGCTTTATGTTTTATTTCAAGAATTACTTGAAGTTCTCTGGTGTTAGTTTTCATTTGAAATTTTGGTAAAGCTATACCAGAGGACCAGCACAAATATAAATCTTTAAGAATTGAAACTAACCTTATACTCCACTTCAGAGTAGTAAGGAGCTAATATGTGTTCATCTAGAATTGGAATAACCCACCACTCCCACCTTGTAAGTACACTTTCTTAAATAGCAAAATTCAGGAAAATGTTCATGGTGGGGGAAGATTTAATAGCTGTTGCTAGGCGGGAAGTAGGTATTTATGGTCTAGAAACAATGAAATTACAATGCTAACAAGGTAGATAAAGTCACCAAACAACAAAAAAGAAAAAAAAGGTGAAGCTCAAAAGTCACCAACATTCACACAGTAATAATGGAGTGCCAAGGCGGTAAATATGTGAAAATAAGTTTATTTACACACACACTAACCTAAACCTAACACAGCGCATGCTCGCTTCGCTCGCATGCTTTGGTGAAACAAATGGAAATTATTGAAACCAAAGTAAAGGAAAAGCACTAAAAATAAATTACACGAAAATCACTTTTTTACACAAGAATAATTTATTCAGAACTCTAAGCACAGAATGACTTTTAGAATCGCGGTATTTTTTGTATCAATGCTGGCAATCGCCCTCATGTTGCAACAAATGCCTCAAAATCAACTATAAAGGACTCTAGTGGCTGAATAGTGAACAGTTCATTGATGGTTCCACAACCTTTTAATGGCTAGTGATAACTAGTTTTCAAATATTGGTAGTTTTGAATTTTGCAATATGAACGTCCACTATGCACGATTTAGACGCCACCTGTCTGTTAGCTACTGAAACAATAGAAATTGCAGTAAAAAAGTAAAGAAAACAAATACTTCTGGTACATTTTAGTATAAATCTCGTACTTTATTGAAAGTTAAAGGCCAAAAATAGACAAGAAACATTTTTAAAACTTTGTAATACGATATTACGGTGAGTAGAATTGAAAAAACTAATACTTAAATAGTTTTAATAGAACTTTAGGTGGTGGAACCAAGGTATAGTAATACTGAAAATTTTTATAATTGATTTTTTTTTTTTTTTTTTAGTTTCCACTGGTAACACCAAAGGATACGTGCGAAGCGAGCGTGCACTGTGTTAACTTTAGATTAGTGTGTATCAACCGATTATAGTAGAATTAGCCATTAGTATTTTCTACTGCTTTTATCAAAGCATGCGAGCGAAGTGGGCATGTCTATTCTTAGCTCTAGTGTGTGTGTAAATAAACTGATTTTCGCGATTTTGCTTTTAATAACTTCACTGCTTTCACCACAGTAGAGACACATAAGCAGTATAACCTCTATTACATAAGGTTTATGTTAATATGTAAATTGGTTAACGTATTATTAATTATTATTGTTATTATTTTTTTATTTTTATTATTATTTTAATTTTTAGTACTTTCCAATTACTTCGCCAAAGCATCCTAACGAAGCGAGCATGCTTTCTGTTAGTCCCTAAATCAAATAATTAGCGTGGGTGTGTAAATAAATACTTTTCGTGTAACTTGCTGTTAAGTAGTTTCTGGTGTTTTCAGCTAAGTAAACGATCGAAGCTACTGTACACCTTCTTGCTCTTGATCAGCATGTATAAATAATTGTGCTGCAGTAATTGGACTAATCCACCACCGTGTGGTAAGAGCATTTCAGTTCTTTTTTTTTTTTTTTTTTTTTTTTAAGCACTATTGTATTTTCACACTCTCCATATGTAATTTTTGATCAGAAAATCATTCTGTAGTGACATATTTTTGTGAATCAAACCAACAATTCAAATGAAAATAGCAAAACATGCTTATTGGGAAAAAAAGTTTCGCGGATTTCGTGGAAAAAGAAAGATAATTTAGCTGTGCGTGAATAAAAATTACAAAATGGAGTATGTTGCTTACATTTTGAGACCACTTTTATTTATTTATAAGAAAATACCTTAATTAGAGCAGATGGGCCACAGCAACTCAAAGGGATCACATCTACTAAAAGACTCACGTTCCATTTAAATACTCATTGCTCAGGTTAGTATTTTCAACATTTTCAATCTGAACGTCCTGAGTTAGCTATACCAAAATGGTTTCTGAAAAGATGCTGTGGAGGTAATTTGATAGATACAATAGTTCTGGTTTACAGTGATAACAGCACTAAAATACCTTTAAATCTATGTACTGTTTATACACTTTCTCACCATAATATGTTACTACAAAGCTTTAATAATTTCTCAGTTTCAACGCGCGATCTATTTCCTTTCACGTTTAACACTATTGCACCCTTAAAATGAATGAATTACAAAATGTATTATAACATCATGGCTTCTAGACGTTTCGCAGTGAATAATAGCGCTTGTTTCACTTCTTGGATATGTTATATTTTAGGTTAAGATTTATTCAGTAGGTATCTGTAATCTAGTAGTTTTGGTACGCTGCAGACAAATTTCTTAAAATGTGAATGGGTATCGAAAATATGTGTGTATGAATATTTACTTGTTTTAATACGAACGCCTAATATATAAAAAAAAATTGCGAGAAACATGCAAGTTGATACACTTTTCAGAGATAAAAGTTTGGGTACTTATATTCTTCTATCTAGATCAGGCTGTACCAGCTTGGCTGCGCACCAAAGAGCAGCAAGTTAGTCTGCAGTAGGCAGTACGCCTCGGTATTGAGGAAAACTTGTCCGGGCTGAATATGAGAGCAAGCACAAACACTTGGCTATGGCCTTCGCCCAGTGAAGTGTTGGTTATCATGTTCCCCATCCAGACTAAGGGGTTTGTTGTTACGCTTGCGTACTCTTGACTTAAGCGAGCAGGTAGTTGGAATAGCCTGTTCTAGTCATTAAAGCTCATTCTTTATTAAGGATTTATGTTTTAAAATTTCCTTTCCTCCTTCTAAATATTCTTTATTTTGTAAAAGTTTAATAAATCCTTAGCGTTGGTTTCTCCGCTTTATTAGTCAGTATTTTTAAACTTTGCTCTGAATTGTTTTGTGCATTTTTAAAGGCACTTTCGGTGCACTAGTTTTACGGTAAGTTTAGACAAGAGTGAATGTAGAACATTATATAAAATATAAAAAAGCGTATTTTAGCTCAAATGAATCGTTTCTACCAAGGATATTTGCTAATTAGGATTTTGAATTACGAACATAAATTAAGGGATTCCTTGTCTTACGAAACACCGCCAAAGGATCTCTGTATACTTCTAGTCATTTATTCTTCCAACATATTTTATCACAACAGACAATGAATGACAGGAAAAGACCAGAAAATGTTACTTATGTTGCTCGGAGACCTATTTATCAGGATTATGGATAGTAATGGAAGCATTATCCAGATATATAAGTGAAGCTTTAAAACATAACTTTGGTGTATTTTATTTTCATAGGACGCTAGTTGCATAACGCAAAGAAATTTCATGTTACAGATTTTGGCGGGCAAGCGTCACTTTCTGGGTATACAAGGAGGGACATGTTAAAAATAATTCTCTCTTAACTATGATATAGATGTAGCAACTGCGCTATTCGTGTGAACGGTCCGCGCATAAGTTTCTTAAGATAGAAAGAGTGTGAGCTCGGCAAGAAATGCAGCTAGAATTCCTTAGAAGTATGGGAAACAGGCTAAGTTCATCTTAATTAGTAAAATTCTGAGAAAAGGGTCAGAGAAATAGCTCAGTACTAAAAGGTTATAATTTTATATTAACGAAACACTGTTATTCATAAAAAAGTTGAGAGAGAGAAAAAAATTTGATGTGTTCCATTCATATGACTTTCTCAACAACTCTGCAACAAATTATTCTATTTACTTCATCTAATCGATAAAAAATTAGCAGAAATAGTCTTATTACTTGCTTCCTTGTTAGTAGAAGCGAAATAAGGGGGTACCATAGGTTAAAGTGATAGTCAAAAGCTGGTTGCTATGTGACTAAAGTTCCTTTGTTTGTATGGACACGAGTTCACAAAGTCCTGTATGAAAAAAGTACAAGTTTTTTATAGCTGAAACCAAAAACAAGGAATATCTCAAAAACAATCAACTCCACAAAAAAAAATTTGTATAACATAAATTGTGAGTTTTAAAGTGCTCTACATTTGTTGTGTGGTAAGCTTTTGTCCATCTCTTACGGTTTAGCAGTTATGCAAAATTCCGTAAAATTGACACAGAATAAAGTAGTCTTCAGAGGATATTCCCAGAAAATTCAAACTATACATTTCATTTGTCAGGTAAATGTCTTTAATATACGACATTTTAACCAAAATCGTTAAAGCCATTTTTTAGAAAAACAAAATTTTCGAAAAAAGTTCCATGTAAAGGGTAGTTTGGGGTGGGGGGATTTTTCTCGAAATCTTCGTGTCGCATTCCTGGAAAATACTAAACTTAAATACCAAGTTTGGTATTTTAGCTACTTTTCGTTTTTGAGTTATCGTGTTCACAGACACACGGATCTTTTTCTGAAAATACTTCTTGTGGATACAGGGGGCCCTAAAACATATTTCCGGTGAAATCTCGGTATCGAATTTTTGGTGCAGTGCAATACCTTCTCTATACACTATGTACATAGTGAGTATAGAGAAAGTAATAAAGAGGAAATTGCAGGTGAATACAGGAGGGATTTCCCAATACTTAAACACTACAACGTACAGCAGAGACAGCACAGTTAAGTTGTGACGGAGCTCGGGCTTAACGAGAGGATGGCGCCGACTGTAATGGCAATTGGCGGGATAAATTGAAATAAGCTGATGGGCTAACACTCTTATCCAGCATAAGCACCAAAAGCCAAATCGAAACATAAATGATTATTATGGAACCTTCTTTCTTCCCGCCTCCCAAACATTCCAGAATTCTCTCAAAAACTCCAGACACTATTTAAGCGAACATGCACGTAATAAATTGAAGCTGAAGCTGATATATGGACGCTCTTTAACTGCTATGATTCTCAAAGTCCATTGGATGAGAAATATCCCTTAATGTTTCTCAGAGGCCTATTTATCAGGCTTGAGGTTCTTTTACGTGGTGCAAATCTACGACATGGGACCAACGGCTTCCGAAGGCTCGGCCGAGTTTGAACCCGCGATCTTTGGAAATTAGAGGCTAGCATGTTAACCCTAGACCACGGAGTACGACTATAGTGAGTTGCTGTTTACATTGCGGATTAATTAGTGTATTTTCCAGTAAGCTTGCGATGCTAATTGTGACATGCCATAAGCGCACCTACCACGAGAGATTATAGATATTTGTGTTCGACTCTACGGCGATTGAAGTGTATTTCAATTTCGCCGCTTCGTCGCAAAGAGAAGCGAAGAGAAATTGGGCTGGATCAAGTGATAGAACTTAGTGTATTGACAACAGTGACAAGCTCAGGAGAACCCTAACTTTTGACTCCTAGCGGATTAATTGATTATTTTAGTTGAATATCATTAAGTATGCCAAAAATACGGCATTTACTCCTAAACTCCTCTAGCTTGAAACATGGCAATTGGGTCACTATCTATCTTGACTTTTGCACATTTTAAGAAGTGTTCGCGTCAGCTGCGCAGCGTTCAATAACGTCCGAAGCTTCTCCCATACTATTAACAATAGTACCACAAGTTGATAGTTTTCCCACAATTTAACTGAAGATAACGAATGCTTCGAGACCTTTGATCTTATCTTGTGAAAAGGTGCTGAGATTGAAATAAAAAGTCGTAGGACAAGTGCTTGATAACAGGAAAAGTTCATTTCCTATGAACCTACCTAGTTTAATGAGGTAATGATAGTCATATATTTGAATTGTCAAATTGTCCTATGCGATCTCACGTGAATTAAAAGCAATTGCACACATTAAAATACTATCAGCACCTATAGTAATAAAAAGTACGTTACTATCAGTATAGTACTTGTCTAGCATACTGCACCTGCCATTGGCCAATGTAATATTTAGTGTCATTATCACCATAATTTTAGTTATAAATGTAATATAAAATTTACTCTTCATGTGCTACCGAATTTCGTTGTGTAAATTTCTTCATAAGCATTAGATTTGTGCAGCATATGTTACTTCACATTTTCAGGCCTATCTGATTCTAACATTTTGTGAACATCCAAAATTACTAATATGTTTAGTAGTTTTAAAGTGACGATCCAAAATCCACGCACCTCCTGAAATCAAGATGCGTAACACTCACACACTGAGCATTTTTCTAGTTTTTACACGATCCAGTGTAGAGCTAAATCCAAAATATTTTTGGCTTCTGTTTTAGTTGATCAACAGCTTCTACATGCCTATTTAAATATGTAAGTTTGATTTAACATAAACGTGAAAAAGTATTATACCTTCATGGCTGCTTCATACAACAATCTAATGCTTCCTCCTTGAAACAAATAATTAACATAACTAGAGAAGGAAGTTAGTTCTATGGGATGTGAACGCCAGATTCTGTTGCTAGTGTTATGCCAGTTCACCGGCAGTAGGGTCAATACACCATTTTAACGAGCAGCAAAATTGTTATTAAAATACATATTCTTCATCTTGCGACAGAAACATGTACTGTAGGTCTGGGATGATATAAACTTAAACTGCACTTCAACATTTGGTACAGTTTGTTGTTGAAAGGCAGAAAGCCGGACATTTTGGTTATGTCGTAAGAAGCTGTTCAGACGCTTAAAAAAGACTAAAAAGGTAGGACATGCCCGGTGAAATACGGATGTCTGGTCATACTAAACGAAAGTATAAATAAAAGAATGTTATATGTATATATTTGTATTTTTCTGCAGCAAAAAACGAAAAAGTTGAAGTTCATTACTTCTGTCCCTTTGGCCGAAAACATAGTTCCCTAAAGGATATATATAAGCGCATCTTTTCTTGAGCGATTTACGGGCTAGCGAGGACCGGAGAGGAAAAGAGAGAGCTCGCCTGCCTGTCTCTGCAGCATTGTTTCTTTCTTTGAGGCCCTCAGGTATTGTGGTGAATAGGTTACCGTGAACTAGATGAATTATTAAACGTCCTGAGTTTACAGAAAGAATGAAGCGTTAGTATTGAAGTCATTAGATGGCAGGGTGTATAGCTTAGTTAGCGTACTTCATGTCTCAATGTTGTCGTTCTGCTCTGCCTCCGAAATTGTGCGATTCCTACCGAATGAAGAAGGGAGCCAAGAGTTAAAGAAATTGTAGCAGCAACAAGTAAAATGGAATTAACGCGAGAAGGAGGGGGGAAACACACAAGTTGATTGAAAACCAGTGTTTGAATCCAAGAAGCCCAGAAAGTGTCGCGTTCAACTAGACGCCGGCATCACACTTTCCGTCGTAGTAGCATTAAAACTGAAGTCTATAGATTTAGTTTCTTTAAAATATGTTTTCCATTCATATAATTTCCTCTACCTATTCACGAACAAATTATTTTTTGTTCTTCTACTTCATACAATCGAAATGATTTTATTAGGCATTTATTTCCTTGTAAAAAGAAGGGAAACATGGAGTTCACTAGGCTAAAGCGACCGTCAAACCTTTCGAAAGCTGTTACTATGCGATTGACTTTGAAATTCGGATCCCTTTACATGGCCAGACGTAAAACAAATGCAAAGCGGATAAGAAATTCCTGTTTGAGAAATGTAGAAGTATTTAAATTTGAAACCTATAAGAAATAACTCGAATATTTTTAATTCTACAAAAAAGTATATAACATAAACTATAGGTTTTAACAAGATCTACATTTTTTGTGAAGTAGCATTTGTCTATCTTTTACTGTTTACCAGTTGTACAAAATTCATCCAGAACGAGTAGCGACTATTCTCAGAAATTTCAAGATATGCTTTTATTTATCATGTAAATATCTTCAATATGCGATAATTTAATCAAAATCGTTAGAGGCATCTTTGAGAAAATAAACTTTTACGAAAATCTTACTGCTAAGGGTAGTTTTGGTTAGGGGAAAATTTTCGTGTCACATAAAAATGCTTTAAGTTAAATACCAAGTTTGGTTTTGAGTGAACCTTTCTTTTTACTTTCTCCATACGCACAATGTACATAGTGTATAGAGAAAGTATTGCACTCCACCAAAAATTCGATACCGAGATTTCACCGGAAATATATGTTTTAGGGTCCCCAATATCCAAAAAAAGCATTTTCACAAAAAGTTCCGTGTATGTGTGTGTGTGTCTGTGAACACGATAACTCAAAAACGAAAAGTCGGTAAAATACCAAACTTAGTATTTAATTTAGTATCTTCTTCCAGGGAAGCGACACGAAGATTTTGAGAAAAATCCCCCCACCCCCAACTACCCTTTACATGGAACTTTTTTCGAAAATTTTGATTTTCTCAAAAATGGCTCTAACAATTTTGATTAAAATTTCGAATATTAAACATATTTACCTGACAAATGAAATGTATATCTTGAATTTTCTGGGAATAGCCTCTGAAGAGGGGTTTATTCTGGATGAATTTTACTAAATTTTGAATAACTGCTGAACCGTAAGAGATGGACAAAAACTTACTGCACAAAAAATGTAGAGTACTTTAAAACACACAATTTATGTTATATACAATTTTTTTGTGGAGTTTGTCGTTTTTGTGACATTCCTTATTTTTAGTTTCTGCTATGAAAAACGTATACTTTTCTCATACAGGAACTTGTCAATTCCTATCCATACAAACAAAGGAACTTCATTGACATAGCAATCAGCTTTTGACTATCACTTTAACCTACGGTTGTCCCTTATTTCGCTTCTACTTACAAGGAAGCGAGTAATAAGACTATTTCTGCTAATTTTTTCTGATTAGCATAAAGTAAATAGAAGTATAAGCTTTTTAAGAATGATTTGTTGCAGGGATATGGAGAAAGTCATGTGAATGGTACACATCAGATTTTTTGAGTTTGTGCTGTTCTGACACATACACAACACAGATCATTTTTGTAAAACTACCTTTTTTTGGACCAGGGGAATGTTTCCGACGAAATATCGACATAGAATTGTTAGTGGAATACAATACACACTTTCTCTACCTATTATATCATAGTATACGTAGAGAAACACAAAAAAGATATGCAAATTGCTCTGCATACTTTGTTGTCGTCATTATTATTATCATTATTATTATTATTATTATTATTATTATTATTATTCAAAAGGAGGAAACAGAATTGTGCTTAATAACCAACAGGAATATGCCCCTTATAATTTTAAACTTGTTAATAAAACTGTCAAGTAATTATAGCATATCAACGGTATTGAAACACTAAATGTGTTTTACATTTAATTTAATATACCATAAGAAACGATCAAAAACAGACCCAAGAAACGTCTGTACCGTTATGGTAAAGCTCTAAGCTTGGCAACGAACAGCAGCATTACTTTGCGTAATTTTAGGTTTTGCGAATACGTGGCCCGTAACGGCCTTACTTTACTTTCTTATACAGATATGGCTCTACTAGTCTGCGATACAACATGCTCCTTAGGATTAAATCACAAACCAATAAACACACTTCAGTTTACTCACATAGAAGGAACATTCATCGAAATAAGTTTTCCAGGCTAATCAATTATATTCGGCGCAGTTTATTGTTCCCAACAAAACCGCAGTTACAATCCGATCTAGACATGCTAGTATCAATAGGTCCAAATTTGTTATTCGCAGGAGACTACAACGCAAAAAAATATACTTTGGAATTCAAGACTCACAAAGGTCGTATGTTAGTGAAACATCCGAAAAGTCATAAATATGATGTACTGTGTCCTGCTACTCCCATGTCCACATTGTCCTAAATAGAAGCAAAGCAACACAGTCTGAAATTTACACCACTGAAGAGCTCACATCCGATCACACCCCAGTTATAATAATCATTAATCTCAATATAAATAAACTTATATTTCAACCACGCTTATCATATCACAAACTGAGCACTCTTCAGAGGTTATCTAAATGCTTCTCTGCAAGGAAATCCACAAATTACATCATTGGAAGAACTCAATGCGGAGGCAGAAATAACTACCAATACGATAACAGCAGTAATAAAAACATTTACAACAGTAAAACCTTCAGTTCAGCATGCACCTCTTCCAAATAGAATTACGCAAATGATAAGGGAAAAGAAGAAAGCCAGAAAGATGTGGCAAAGCACAAGCAATACAGAATATAAGCAGGAGTTCAATAGATTAAAGAATCAAGTCCACAAAGTAGTACTCACAAGTTTCCTTGACGAATTAGACAAAGATATAAAGGAAGCTTATACTTCTTCACACATATCGAAAATCATAATCAGACTAACTAAACCGCGCACCAACAACAAATGTTAGCCAGTACAAACTACAACAGGGCCCGTGTACACGGACGCAGAAAAAGCTGCTGCAATTGCTGCTTATCTACAAAATCAGTTTAAGACTGCAAAGAAAGACCCGAAACTTTCAAACTTTTACAATGATATAGATTATGAAGCAAAATTATTTCTTAGCAGAAATCCTACAGCAAAAATACAACTAACATCCCCATCAGAAATAAAGAAAATTGGGCGACCAATTAGCCTTCTTTCAGCATTAGAAAAACTATTGGAAAAATCTGATGTGTACCATTCACATGACTTTCTCTATATCCCTGCAACAAATTATTCTTAAATAGCTTATACTTCTATTTACTTTATGCTAATCAGAAAAAATGAGCAGAAATAGCCATACTACTTGCTTCCTTATAAGTAGAGGTGAAATAAGGGAGTACCATAGGTTAAAATGACAATCAAAAGCTGGCTGCTATGTCACTGAAGTTCCTTTGTTTGTATGGACAGCAGTTGACAAATTCCTGTATGAGAAATGTATAAGTTTTTCATAGCAGAAACCAAAAATAAGGCATGTCACAAAAACGACGAACTCACGAAAAAAATGTATATAACATAAATTGTGTGTTTTAACGTGCTCTACATTTTCTGTGCAGTAAGTTTTTGTTCATCTCTTACGGTTTAGCAGTTATTCAAAATTTAGTAAAATTCATCCAGAATAAACTACTCTTCAGAGGCTATTCCCAGAAAATTCAAGATATACATTTTATTTGTCAGGTAAATATCTTTAATATACGAAATTTTAATCAAAATCGTTAGAGCCATTTTGGAGAAAATCAAAACTTTCGAAAAAAGTTCCATGTAAAGGGCAGTTTGGAGTGGGGGGATTTTTCTAAAATCTTCGTGTCGCATACCAAGTTTGGTATTTTACCGACTTTTCGTTTTTGAGTTATCGTGTTCACAGACACACGGACACACACACGGACCTTTTTCCGAAAATGCTTTTTTTAGATAAAGAGGACCCTAAAACATATATTTCCGGTGAAATCTCGGTATCGAATTTTTTGGTGGAGTGCAATACATTCTCTATACACTATGTACATAGTGCCTATAGAGAAAGTAAAAAGTGATTTTTCGACGTTTAGAGGAACACAATATTAGCCTAATTCCTAATCACCAAATGCTTTTTAGACCAGGATGCTCAACTTACATCAAGTACTTCGACTGGTAGAAACAATTACTCTGACGTTCAACTACTGGGGATTCACACCAGCTTGCTTTTTATTATTATTATTATTATTATTATTATTATTATTATTATTTTATTCATTACTAATCTTTACATGATTTTCTTAAAAATGGCTCTAACGATTTTGATTAAAATATAGTATATTAAAGATGTTTACCTGACAAATAAAATGTATATCTTGAATTTTCTGAGAATAGCCTCTGAAGACTACTTTATTCTAGATCAATTTTACGGAATTTTGCATAACTGCTAAACCGTAAGAGATGGACAAAAACTTACCACACAAAAAAATGTAGAACACGTTAAAACACACAATTTATGTAATATACATTTTCTTCGTGGAGTTGATCGTTTTTTTAGATATTCCTTATACTTTTCTCATACAGGAATTTGTCAACTCCTCTCCATACAAACAAAAGAACTTCAGTCACATAACAACCAGGTTTTGTTTATCACTTCAACCTATGGCACTCCCTTATTTCGCTTCTACTTACGAGGAAGCAAGTAATAAGACTATTTCTGCTATTTTTTTCTCGATTAGCATGAAGTAAATAGAAGCATAAGCTTTTTAAAATAATTTGTTGCAGAGATGTAGAGAAAGTCATGTGAATAAAACACATCAGATTTTTTTTCTACAGCACCTATTTATTGTAGGTAGAGGACATATTGCATTTTAGCAAAAAAATATGATATGCTGAGCAAATCAAAGATACATGCATTAAGGTACCCTTATGCCAAAAAGAAAGGAATGCACTGAGAGAAAGTGAGGGGGGGGGATTTTTTCAGTTTTTTTTTTATTCATTTTCTTAAAAATGACTAATATTGTGATTAAAATACTGTATGTGTAGGATACCTATATAAGTAATAAAAAACAATTATTAGCTTTATGTTGTGTATAGTAATATTAACAATGATTTTGGGGTAAATGTTTCTTAATACTGGTTACTTGACTTTGGTGTATCTTTTCCACTTTTGAATCCATATTTAGATATACTTCTCCCTATATTGCAATCATAAAACCAGTCATGTTTTGCAAGTAATAAATAGTATATACATATGCATTCAAACTTTTCTATACGTAGAACATTTTATTTTAATTGTTAACCCCTTTAATAAAATGACTTGGAATTATTGAGTGTGTAAAATGTAGACTATTATTGGATTTTTATTTTCTCTACACTTACTGTATACATAGTGTATGAAGAAGATATTTCAATCCACCCAAAAATGCGATTACGAGAGTTCACTGGAAATGCACGTTTTAGGGTCCTCTGTATCCAAAAATCATGTTTCAGAAAAAGGTTGGCGTGTGTGTGAGTGAACATGATAACTCAAAAACGAAAAGTCGTAAAATATCAAACTTGGTATTTAAGTTTAATATCTTCCAGGGATTCGACACGAAGATAATGAGGAAAATCCCCCTATCCTAAGCATATATGAAAAAAAAATTTAAACTTTCATTTTCGCAAAAAATGTTTCTGACGATTTTGATTAAAATGCTGTAAATCAATATATTGCAAATAAAATTTATATCTTGAAATTTTTTGGAATAGCCTCTTTACTGTGTATAAATGTTGCTGAATTTTGCGTAATTGATAAACCGTAACACATAGACAAAAACTTGCTACACAAAAAATGTAGATCACGTTAAAACACACAACTTATATTATATACGTTCTTTTTTACCCCCTTTGAATTGACAATTTCTGAGATATTCCTAATTATATGTTTCAGATTTAAAATACTTTTCTCACCCGAAAAGTTGTGAACTCTTTGGCCTGCATAGAAATGGTTTTCAGCCACATGGCAACCAGTTTTTGATTTGACTATCATTTTAGCCTAGTGTATTCCCTTATTTTCCTTCTACTTAAAAGGAAGCAAGTATATAAGACAATATATAGATTATATTTATTTCTATAGATAGAAGAATATGCTTTTTAACACTAATTTGTTAAAGAAATGTAGAGGTCATGTGAATGGAATACATCAGATGTTTGTTATATTTGTAGTGAAAATAAGAACGAAAGAAAGAGAACACACCACCCGCAAACACACGTGCGCACACAGACTCGGATATAGAGAATGAGAGAGAAAGAGAGAGAGAGTGTGTAAATTCTAATATGTGAAGACTTTTCATAAAGTATATGCTGTGCTGGAACTTATGCTAGTTTGGATCGCGAAAGTAACAGAAGGTAATCGGCAATAAGTCCAACTGGTAGGAAAGGGTGGGACGTGACATAAAACATGGTATAAAAAACGTAACAGACAGAAAAACGCATAGTTGCCTATGGTGTTTGCTTCGAGTTTCTATTAGCTTATTGTTCCGATATTATCATTAACAATACCGCGACCAAGACAATCGAATCTTTCCCAACAAAGGATTCGAAACATTGCGAATGAAACTGCACGTGAAGAGCAACTATCCAATTACATTTTTGAATTCCTTGGATGTGCCTGGCTTACCACCGCACAATTTACGACTAAAGGTTGGCTCCGTAGTAATCATGCTTCGAAACATAAACCAACCAAAACTGTGCAACGGAAGGCGTTTGGTGGTAAGTAAATTGATGAAGAATGTGATTTACGCGACGATACTCAAAGGAAAATTCGAAGGTGAGGAAGTTCTCATTCCGAGGATCCCGATGATCCCAACCGATTTGCCTTTGAGTTTAAACGACTTCAATTTCCGAGTCTTGCATTCACCATGATCATTAACAAATCACAAGGCCAATCCTTGAAAATTTGTGGTCTCAATCTAGAAAATCCATGTTTTTCCCATGGTCAATTATATGTGGCATATTCACGGCTCGGAAGACCATCTGCGTTATTTGTTCTTGCGCCTGATAATAAAACAAATGTCGTCTATCGCAAGGTGCTTCACTGAAGAGTGCAACCCATGCACCAAAATACACGGCCAATAAATAATCATTAAAATACTTGCTTTTTATATTTATTATCCTAATAAAAAATTGAACTTAATAAAATCCAAAATCTGCTCATTTATTGCTTCTAAGGCGGAAGAAAGTTTGCCGGATCAGCTAGTAGGTAATAAATGGAAAAATTCCCTTCCCTCTCTCTCTCTCTCTACCCAAATGTAATGAAGAAAATACTTTTCAGCCAGGACATCAGAGCTGAGAAACCACTATTATGACTAAATCATATGGGAAGCTAGCTTTAATTTGATGACCAGTGATAAATCTGAAGTTAATGAATTCTTTCTACCAAGAAGTGAATCTCACACTGTAAATGTGCCATTTTGCTTTTTGCACTGGGCGTTTGCTCTTCGATCAGTCTTTTTTGAAGGACAAGATAAGAGGTTGTTCATGTCTGGTTTGGTTACACTAGGCATCACTTTGTGATAGTCGCTGGTGTAGCCATGCGGCATGTTCATCTCCTCCTTTCACTGACTAACCAAAGTACACTCAATCATTTTTATGAGAAGCAAAGAGCAAATTCTGTTGAATTTTATAGACAGACATGTCCCAAAATATAATTTATGTATGGAACTTTTTCTCATCAAGTTATTATTTATCTTTACCATTTCAGATATTGCTGCAGCATGTTTAAAATTTTCCAGAGATTGGGAACTGCATATGTTGAATTGTTGAAGACTCATCCATTGAGAGTACAGTCCATTCAAACAGGTTTCTTGTTGGGATGTGGTGATATGATTTCACAGACATTTGTTGAAACGGCTCCCTATAATGTACCCAGAACATTGAGATTTACTGTTATTGGAGTAGCTTTGGTAAGTATATGCTTTTGTTATTGATAACGGTGTTGTGAGCTAAATATAAAAATCTGATGTGTTCCATTCACGTATGACTTTCACTACATCTCTGTAACAAATTATAGTTAAAAACTTATCTTTTATATAGTTCATGCTATTCAAGATAAACATTAGCAAAATGGTCTTATTATTTGTTTCCTTGTAAGTAGAAGGAAAATAAGGGACTGCACTGGACTAAAACGATAGTCAAATATTTTAAAAAATGGCTGGTTAGTGATTGAAATTCGTTTCTTTGCATAGTCAGGTGTTGTGGAAATGGTCAACTCCACAAATAAAAGATTATATATTATATAAATTGTGGGTTTTAATGTGATCAACATTTTTTGTGTAGTAAGGTTCTTTCTATCTCTTACGGTTTATCAGTTATACAAAAGTCAACCAGAATGAAGAAGGTCTTCAAAGGTTATTGCCAGAAAACACAAGATATACATTTTATTTTTCTAGAAAATATCTATAATATACAATATTTCAATCAAAATTGTTAGGAGCCAGTTTTGAGAAAATCGAAATTTTAGAAATTTTTTCCCTTGTAAAGAATAGTTTAGAGCAGGGGGATTTTCCTCAACATCTTTGTGTTTCATCTATGGAAGATACAAAACTTAAATGCCAAGTTAAGTATTTTACCAACTTTTCATTTTTGAGTTATCATGTTCATACATACACATGCATGCACACACACCTTATTCTAAAGATGATTTTTTTGGATGCTGGGGACTGTAAATCTTGGTATCAAATTTTTCATTGAAATGTAATACCTTTTCTACCTATTACTATATACTAAGTAGAGAAAATAAAAATGCTTTCTCTCATTATACCTGAGGTGATCATTGAGACTTTATACTTTTATGGTTTCTGAAAATTGTTTTTAGAACGTAAACAACATGTTAAAAACATGTCTTTAAGGATTGTTGAAATTAGTGAATCATCTGTGGTTCTACATTGTGCTTAAATGTGTATTATTCTTATATTAATATTTTTCATTTCTTGTATTATTAGCAGATAAAATTTTTGATGACCTAAAAATATATTAAAAAAAAAAAAGATCAATAAAATGATCTAAAAATTTATAAAATTATCTATAAAATGACTTTAAAATTTTTGTTTTCATTTCAGAGTATGAGAGTACGTCACAATTTTTATTTCTGTAACGTTAGAACTGAAATTAAAAAATAATATTAATTTACACATGCAAATTTCTATGTTGTAGGAAGATGAACGTATAAAAAAATCTTACTTTAAACAGAATTGTTGCCATATATAGCCAGCATATTTGATACTCCTAGTTGGTCATATCAGATGATGAATGAAATTGGTGAAATGATGCTCAAATGATGGAGCTTAAAGTTATTCGACATTCGTCTTCTCAGGATAAGGGAAAACCCTGAAAAAAAACCTTATCCGGGTAACTCACCCTAAGCGAGATTCAAACTCATGGCCTTTTGAATGCGAGGCAGACACGCTACCACTTTACTACCCAGGCGGGCTATTGGTTTCTTGTCTTTGAGTGTTCTGGGCCCAGTTACAAAAGAAAGTGTTCCAGAAAAACATTCTAAAATTATAAGCTTTTAAATTTTTTTTAAAGATATTTGCATGTAATTTTTTAACCATTTTACATTTTATCAGTATGATACTTTTGAACACTGAATGCAGTAATATTTTGAATATGTAACTACATTTATGAACAAAATATTAAATTTTAACTAAAATATTAAATATGGTTGCCAAAGAATTTCTAACATCAATATCAAATTTAGGAGATCCGAGTTAGTAAAAGTTATACATTTTCATTTTATGACATGAAAAAAGTTAAAAATGTTGTTGTACAATGTAATCTTCTCACATGGTTATTTAATATTGTATTTTATGTTGCTGGCAAGCTTTTCATTGAAAGGTTTATAATTTTAGTTTAAAATGTAACATATGTTTTCAAATCCTGATTAAGGAATTCCATTTCTCTTGGAGAAAATATTTGTTTGGAAAGGTTCACATTAACAAATTAATTTCTGTAAGTATCTACATTTCTGAAATTCTTTTTGTTTCTACAGCTTTTTGTTTATTTTTATGTTTAACAGTGATTTTTGTACAAAATTGTCTTCATTTTTACTTTCTCTACACGTACCATGTACATAAGGTATAGAGAAGGTATTGCACTCCACCAAAAAATTTGATACCGAGATTTCACCGGAAATATATGTTTTAGGGTCCCCTGTAACCAATAAAAGCCTTTTCAGTAAAAGGTCCTTGTGTGTGTGTGTGTGTGTGTGTGCGTGCATGTGTCCTTGTGTCTGTGAACACGATAACTCAAAAATGAAAAGTTGCTAAAATACCAAACTTGGTATTTAAGTTTTATATCTTCCAGGAATGTGAGACGAAGATTTTGGGAAGAATCTCCCCACCCCAAACTACCCTTTACATGGAACTGTTTTCAAAAATTTGATTTTCTTAAAAATGGCTCTAATGATTTTCATTATAATATTGTATATTAAAGATATTTACCTGAAAAATAAAATGCATATCTTGAATTTTCTTGGAATACTACTTTATTCTGGATGAATTTTACGCAATTTTGCATAACTGTTAAACCGTAAGAGATGGACAAAAACTTACCCCACAAAAATCTAGAGCAGCTTAAAACACACAATTTATGTCATATTCATTTTTTTTTTTTTTTTGTGGAGTTGATTGTTTTTTAGATATTCCTTGATTTTGTTTTCAACTTTGAAAAACTTATATTTTTTTCATACAGTAATATGTCAACTCCTGTCCATACAAACAAAGGAACTTCAGTCACATAGCAACCAGCTTTTGACTAATCACTTTAACCTATGGTACTCCCTTATTTTGCATAAGCTTTTTAACAATAATTTGTTACAGACATGTACAGAAAGGCATGTGAATGGAACACATCAAATTTTAGGTGTTGAATTTGCTTTGTTTTGGACTCTTGAAACTTCTCCTTATAAAATTTTGATGCAATGCTTTTTGTTAAATTAGGTTTCCTTAAGAGTTTTAATTTTTTCACACTCATTTTCCAACATACTTATGATCACCAAATAGTTGTTTTCTGAATTTTGGTTGAAAAACTAACACACATTTTCAAACTCTGATTAAGAAATTCCATTTCCTTGAAGAAAATATTTGTTTGGAAAATTTCACAACATCAAATTTATTTATGTTAGTATCTGCATT
This sequence comes from Hymenopus coronatus, assembly GCA_030762935.1. Taxonomy (NCBI): domain Eukaryota; kingdom Metazoa; phylum Arthropoda; class Insecta; order Mantodea; family Hymenopodidae; genus Hymenopus; species Hymenopus coronatus. The sequence continues at coordinate 76,205,338 of CM060890.1, forward strand.
TCCAAAATTATTTTTGTCAATTTCTGCAGGTTTCTTGTTTATTTTTGTTTTAATGGTGGTTTTTGCATAAAATTGTCTTTACCACTTCATTGTTATATTTGCTTTATTTGGATTCTTGATTCGTAGGATCTGATGGGATGGTTTTTGTTAGATTTCTTAGTTTTAATGTTTTCATGCTCATTTTCCTACATACTTCTGATCAGCAAATAGTTGATTTCTAAGTTTTTGTCATATTATATTTCCCAAGTTTTAGGAATATTTTTACATCTTATGTGATAATTTGCATACTAAGCTTTCGCCAAATAACATAAATTTCTGTAATTGGATTGATTTCATCTCATTCTCCAGTTTGTTTTTTCTACAGAAAGTTATCTGATGTTTTGCACTTCCTAAAATACTTATTCGCCTATTAAGTACCTTAAAATACTGGAGGTTGACAATGCAAATGCTACCTATACTCTTGCTAATGTATAGCTTCTGCCCTTGCTCCTTTGCACCTAACACATACTTATTTTTCGCTAAACAATGCCAGTTGCAAGCATTTGTACATCTAAACTGGGCAAAATACATCCAGGATAAACCATTTTGTAAAAGGGGACATTACATATGTTGTGCAGTGGTAGACTCTATAAGTTTTAAAATACACTGGGAATAATAACTTGGCTATAAAATTCAATGTGGAGATTCTCAAAAATGTATAAATTACTAAAGCTAATTTTTAAAAAACATGTGAGTTTTGGTCATTTTTATCCATGTGTCCTCTTAGGATTAAAAACATGACTGATATGAAACCGCTTGATAATCTGCTCTTATTCTTCTATCTACTTCATGCTAATCAAAATAATCATTAGCAGAAATGGTCTCATTATTTGCTTTCTTATAAATAGAAGAAAAATAATGGAATAAATTAGACTAAACAATTATTCAAATGATTTAAAAGTAAGTTGCTATAGGTTTTTTTTTTTTTTGGTAGTGTTTAATGCCCGCTTTTACTGCTGTGGCACCGCAGGCAATAACACTGATGATACATGAAGATGGAGCCTTGGGGGAATGAGATGGCGGAGTAAACTGGAGAACCCGGAGAAAACCTGCCCCTGCACCACAAATCTCACATGCGGTTGGTTGGGATTGAACCCGGGCCGTCTAGCTGAGAGGCAAATGGTCTGACCATTCGGCCACGGCGTGGCCGCTATAGGCTTGAAATCCATTTCTTTGCATGGCCAGGCGTTGAAAAGTTCCCATATGAGAAAAGTTTAAGGATTTTAAAACTGAAACCAATAACAAGGAATATCTCGGAAACAATCAACACAAAGTGTGTGTTTTAACAAGATCTACATTTCCTAATATTTTCTTAAGTTGTAACACCCAATTAACCAGAACAGAAAACGTTCAATATAAAATTAGCTGGAAAAACCATATTGAAAAAATTAAAGATAGAGCAACCATTTTAAGATATTAAAAAGACTTGCAGGGATTAAATGGGGTTGTTCAAGGTCTGCATTAAATACTATATAATTTTATAAATGTAAAAAGAAGCTAGTAACAGTGAAGAATAACACAAATATTAATATAAAAATAATAGTTGCAACAAATCTTCACTTATCTTTTGGAATCCTTGCCTGGACTAGTTTCGCAATGATTTCATTGCATTATCAACATATCCTTTTGGTCTCTTTTTTGATGTTGTTTATTTACACTGTTATGGTTACTGCTACTAGGTAGATTGTGTACTAATGCATTGCTAACTACTGGAATCAAAACAAATTTGGTAAGAGTGTCAATTGGAGGTATATCAAAATTCATTGCATGATTTCTATACTTTAATATAAATATTTTCTCCCAAACCATTAAATCTATGGGCCCATTTAAGTGTTTTAATAATTTAACAGCTGGATTTATTTCATGATTAAATTTCCAAAAATGTTCTGCTACAGCTGATTTATCAATTTGATTGTATTTAATATTCCTAAAGTGTTCTTTTACTCTGGTTTCCAAATGACATTTAGTCTTACCAATATAAACAAGGTCACAATTTAAACAGTTTAATTGATAAATGCCAGATTTTTTATTTTTTGAAATTTCATCCTTTTTAGAAAAGCCTAACAAATTTTTTATACTGTATTTATTTTGAGGAACCAATATTATGCAATGCTCTTTGAAAATATTTGTGAATTTTTTATTTGCCCAAGGGTGATGAGTAAATTTTTTAAAAATGTAATTATCTTTTATTTTCTTAAGCGTAGAAATATCTTTAATAGCTTTTTGATATTTAAACTTCTCAATTTTTTTATTTATAAAATCAGTATTAAAACCATTAATTAAAGCAGTGTTAATAATGTGTTTATATTCTTTATAGAATTCATCTTTATTAAGGGGTAAATTAATTAACCTATAAATTAAACTATTAAAAACAGCAAATTTATGTGAAAAAGGGTTAAAGCCATTATTTTTTATATAATTATCAGTGTGGGTTTGCTTTCTCTATATTCCAAAATTCAATTTATTGTCTTTTTTTATTATTTTTAAATCCAGGAAAGGGAGATAGCCATCACTTTCAGTTTCTAATGTGAATTTTATAGCCTTATCTTGTAAATTTAAAAGTTTTAAAGCATCATTTACATGTTTATCAGGAACAATAGCAAATACATCATCTACATATCTATACCAAGTTTTAAAAATTAGAGGGAATGCTGTAGTGACCTGTATTTCAAAATAGCTCATGAAAAGATCAGCAAGAAAAGGTGAAAGTGGACTACCCATTGCTAAACCAGAAGTTTGTTGATAGAATTTGTCATTAAAGCTGAAAAAATTTTGATCCAAACAAAGATTAGTAAGAATAACAAAATCATTTATTAAATTTTCATTCAGTTCTATAGAACTTAGCCATTTTTTTAAAAATGTCAAAAGTTTTCTATATAATTCTTAAATACTGTGGAGAAGTATTGATAACCTTCAACTTCTAAAATTCTTGATCACACACAAAATGAAGCTCTTAGGTTAATTACTGGGGCTATTAAAACTACTCCTACAAGCATTTACATGTAATAGACCTATAATGAGAGATTTGGAAATGCAAGTCCTTTTAACACACGAAAAGCTCTTGAAACTTCCAGAAAATAAAAAATGGATAAAACACCACATATGTATTTTCAATTTGAAAACTCAATTAGGCATCATATAGAAAGTTCAACAACTAAGGAATGAACTACATTAACCACCCAAAATAGAATCTCTCACGCCTTTTAACAACCTACTGAACATCATTGAACTAGAATACAACCTTGATTTAATTATAGATTTTAAAAAAAAGAAAATTCATCTATAGAGATCATCCTTGAAATATAGCATATGCACTTAAACCATAAATATAAGATATCCAGATTATGAATGGACTGCATCTATACAGATGGCTCTCTTTACAACTAAGAAGATGGAGCAGGAGCTACCTTAAATTCTTTTCTTCTATAAGCATACTGAAAATTATTTCACAAGCTTTGATGGAGAAATTGAAGCAATTTATACTTCCTAACAAAACTTATTTGCCTGGACAGATTAGCTTTCCAACATAGTTTTCTTGTCACATTCCAAAGCACCTACTCAGGCTATTATTTCAACAGACTGCCCTAAAATGGAAAAAATAAATAAAGTTCATAATATGTTTAAGCATCTCCAAAACTTATAAATTTATAGTTTACCAATGGATTCTATCCCACTGTGGAATTTCTGGAAATGAGCAAGCAGACATGTTGGCCAAGAAAGGTTCCAAATTGTTCAAACAATAAATAAAATAACCCATATGAAACAGTTAAAAGATTAATTAAAAACATTTTTACCACCAGTTATGACAAACATCTTACTTCCTCTGAAAAACTTAATTGGAAGGATCTCCAAATTAAACTTTAAAAAAATTCCAGATTCACCTAGAAAATAATCTGTTGCAATGTTCAGACTAATAACAGGCCATTATTGTTTGAAGGGACATTTGTTTAAGATTGGATTAATGCTTTTCCCACAGTGCTTTTTATGTGGTAAAGATGGCATTAGAGAGACACACACATGCATGCATGCACACATAAGCTCTGTCTCTCTATATCTTTATAGTAAGTTTTTGTCTATTTCTTTCAGTTTACTAGTTGTGCAAAATTCATTCAGAAAGAACTGATCTTCAGAAGCTACTCCCAGAAAATTCAAGATATAAATTTTATTTGTGAAATATCTATAATCAAAGTCATTAGCGCTATGTTTGAGAAATACAAAATTCTCAAAAATTTTTTCCATGTAACTGCAGTTTATGGTGGGAGCATTTTCTTGAAAATCTATGTGTTAAATCTCTGGAAGCCTCAAGAGCTTTTCATATGTTAAAAGGACTTGTGTATTTCCAAAGTCATTAAACATGGATTTATAACAAAAATAATACAATTTATAATTAGTGTAGGTGTGTTAAAATTTTTAACTCCACAATAAAATCTATTTTCCTAAAAATTTCAGAAATGTCACTTATACCACCTTTTTACTTAACCCTTTAAATGGCATATTATGCCTATTCAGAACTAGATATACTTATGAAAAACAATTAATTTATATAAAATCACCCATTCCTTTGCCAGACTCCATATTTCACTATTTGGTGGGCATAATAACTCATTCAATTGAATTGGTAGACTGATTGAAGCTGACTGCAAAAGTTTGAGAGTAAGTATAGTACATGTGGCAACAGTGCACTCCATTTAACCTACTACTGTCTTTTAAGCTTTGCACCAGAAATGCAAGAAATGAACTTTAGTTAAGTTTACCTGCCATTATTGTAATGCCTCTAGTTCTACGATATATTTTACAATTGATTAATTCTGTTTCTACTAAACTTAGCTACACAATTTATAGGTCTCAATTGTTTAAACATTTGTGAAAGTGCTATAAAAGATATTTAATTTTACAAGAATTCTTTTGCAGGGCCCCACATTATTCGGATGGTACAGAACTTTGGACTATCTTGTAGGTAAATCATCATATCCTGTAGTGAAGAAAGTTGCATTAGATCAACTTATAGCTGCTCCAAGTCTTTTGTTTATTGTTCAAACATTAGTTTGTATATCACAGAGACTGAGTTTCGAAGCATATAAGGACAAACTGCATCATCATTACTTTGAAATACTTTTGACCAACTATACGGTAAGCTTTAGGGTTTATATTCAGTAGCCAGTTTTATTCTTAACATGAATTACTAATTAAATCTTAGGCAAGTGTTAAACAAGTTTTGCATTGAAAAAATATGGCTAAGAAATGACAAATATCCTGATATACAATGTATTGAATAAAGTTAATATACAATGTACTGCATAAAGTTAATGAGTCATTCCAGGTTTCTGGACAAGTTTTGAGCACAAATTTTATTTAAATGAAACTCTTTGAATGCAATATTATGTTAATTTAGAGATATTCCTATTCATCATCATCATGATCATCATTATTGTCATGGTCATCGTTGTTGTCATTATCTTTCTTATTTAAGACAGTTTATGTTTCTTATTCCTTTCATGGTCTCCTTGGATTGTCTGGAGTTTCTTCTCACTTAAAGTTTATAAGTAATTTTTATTTTCTGTAGCACATATGTACATACAATGTACATAGTAGCTAGAAAAAGTATTGTATTCCACCCAAAAATGTTATGTTGAGATTTCACTGAAAATATATGCTTTGACGTCCCCTTAATACAAAAAAAATTAGGAAAAGGCCTTTGTGTGTGTATGTTTCAAAAATGAAATTAAATACCAAACTTGGTATTTATGTTTAGTATCTTCCAAGGATGCAACATAAAAACGTTCAAGAAAATTCCCCCAGCACAAACTACCCTTTAAATGAATAAATTTTGAACATTTTGCTTTTCTAAAACTGGCTCTAATGATTTTGATTAAAATACTGTACATTAAAGATATTACATCAGAAATATAATGTATATTTTGAATTTTCTGGGAACAGGCTTTGGAGACTGCTTTATTCTGGATGATTTTTGCAGACTTTTGCAAAATGTTTAAACTGACAGAAACAGAAAATGTAGAGCTCGTTTAAACACACAGTTTGTGTCAAATGTGTTTTTTCCTGTATAGTTGATTATTTTTTAGATATTCCTTGTTATTCATTTCAATTTTAAATTATCTAACTTTTCTCAAAAGGCACCATGCAAAACAAACCAAACCTCAATTGTTTCACATTATGACCAGCTTTTAAAAGATTTGACTATTGCTTTAGCCTAATGTATCCTCTTATTTTCCTTGCACTTACAAGGAAGCAAATGTTAAGACTAATTTTGCTAATGTTTATCTCGATTAGCATGTTGTAGATAAAAAAAAAAAAATCTATTGTAAGAATAGTTTGAATAGCTAGAGAAAGTTATATGAATGGAACACATCAGATCTTTTCTATGGCAGTTGCAGGTTCCTTATGAATGGGAATTAATGGTTACTGAAGTAACGGAGACAGGAGTAACTAATTTCTCATTGATGGTTACAAAAATTAACAAATACAAATAATGGTTACCCATAATCATTACCAAAGACACAAAGACAGTAACTGTTTAATGGTTACCAATGTGTCCGACACCATTCACTGCATGTATAGTAGTATCAATTATCAGGAACTGGCTACCCTAACTTGTTAAGCAATATGTATGTCCTCTGCAAGAGCCCCTTAGTGCTCTGTGGATCTAATGTAACATCTGGCAAGAAAAATGCCTGCTAATTACACTGGCAAACAAAAAAAGAAAAGAAAGAAAAAGAACACTTTTTTCTATGGTAAAAACCAAGGCAGGCAAGTTTAACTAATTTAAATCTGCTGAATTCAGAAATGTTTTTGTTTGGTCACATTGGCAATAGTGAAGAAAAGTATTTTGTAATAACACAGAATTTTTGATAACTTGCTATAAATCGAATAGATATATACATAGATATACATTTACAACATCCACACTTACTTCTCTTATGTTAAATCCAAGTATAAAGGCTGTTATTAAGCAGTGTTGTGGTCTATTTGTTGCTTTTATGTTTAAGAGAAAAAGAGAGAGATAACACATAAAGTAAAAGATCAGTTTTTTCATTTTTCCATAGAGAATCCATGTTCCCTAAGTGCTGGAGTTCTCTTTGGAAAGGTTATTGTGCACTATGCCAGCAGCAGTAAACAGCCATCATATTTACATCCGAGCTTCCCAGATACCATCATTCCATTTCTTTCAAATCCTGACGAAACCTTTCACCTTGATCTTCACTTACTGCTTATTATTTAAGAGGAAAGTAATCAAGATGCAATGCTAAAAATGGAAGCTTCAAGCTCATGTTACAATGAGAAATATTAACTTGTTGAACATGCTTTTACAGTCTCTTTATTTGAGGGTCCTTAGTGTCACAAGCAATGTCACACATCAGACTCAAAATTTTAGTTGCTGTGAAACACTGTATTATCAGCATACGAATCTATAGTCCAAAGATCCCTTCTCTTGTTTTAGCACACAACAATAAGAAAAATGTTGTGGCCAGATACTGGAGGTATGGGTTGTTTCTGTGAATGCCTCAACAAACTGTTTCTTCAATCCTAATTTGATGTGTAAGGGTACAAGTAAAATGTTTTCATGGTCAACAAGATTTACATTTAAGATGTGCATTCATTGTAGTTGCTTTTGTGCCTTTCAGCTCAATTTGCTGTATCCTAATGTTCACACATCACCACATATTTTTCATCTATTATGAAATGTTTTCAGGTGCAAACTTTAATGTTTCAATACATCTAGTCAGTTTCATAGAATGTGCAAGTGGTATAGAAGATAGTAAATTGCTATTGTGATATTAAATGGTCTTAAAATTTATTTTGGTAGAGTTGATGAAAAGGTGCTAAATTATGTCCTATATTCTTTCTCTCACATTTATGCAGAAGATTAAAAATATCTACAAAATATGTATGTGCTCTAAATATTTTCCATGTTCATTTTCAGGATTCCTAATTTAAGAAAAGGCAACTAGGTGTTAACATGTTCTTTTCATTATAATTGTTTTAATATTGTAGTCAAATATACACACTTGTGCTTCACAAAAACTTTGCTTACACAGAACTAGTTTCGCATGCTTTCTTTTTAGTTAGCCTTTGAAATTCTTTTGTCAAATCATTTAATTTAGACTGGATGAACTTGTTTGTTAGTCAGCCTGTTAGCTCAAAATGCATTTCTTTATCATTGTGCCCTTATTACAAGCGTTGCATGCAATATAAGTTGTATATTTTTGTTTTGATTTGCAACTTTTAAATGGAAAGAAGAAAAATGTATAACTTCTTGAGGAATGAACCTATTTGATGCACCTTGGAATGAACATGTGACTTCTGGGGATTCACTGCGTCTTTTGCACCTTATACACTATGATGTTCTGAAAACAGATATAACAGAAGTTTCATGAATGAACATCTAAACTTGGTTTTTGTATTCACAATAATGTGCACATGAATATGCATAGAATATAAATTTCTTGGATAACAATCTTCAGTACAAATGACAAGTTAAATGGAAATTCCATACAATGCAATCACCAAACTTCTGATTATACAAGTGATTATTGTTAACTTCCTAAAAATATTAAGAGTGTAGGCAGCAGGTAAAATAAAAATTGCAATGTAACACTATGACTGAAATACTCACACTCACAACTATTTTCAATGTAAAGCAAAACCCTTAAAAATACTCTCAGCATTAGAGCTTGCTGTATAATACTAAAAACAAACACATGAGCTAATGATGTGATGAAGAAACTACATCAAGGGGTGGATCTTCATTAAAATAATCTATTTACTGCTTTACCACAAACTTGTAATGGTAATTGTTATCCACTTTGCTACATGATGTAACCAACTGAGATTATTTGCATCTTTTTTGATATCGGATACTGTGTTAACTTTTCCTTTTTCTAGCAACATCACCATTCAAAATGTCTACCATCTTTTATCTAATGTCCTATAAGAATATTAAGATATTATAAGCTTAACTTCAATCATGACATCGTTTGCATTTTCCTTTGCTATAATCTGCATCACATGACTATAGCACATGATTTAGGTTCTTATATACCTAGTTCAGTTCACCTGTACATACTGTGTATATGTGTAGTAATGCAGAAGTGCATGTGAAAGCACCCTACAATTATTAACTACTGTATTGTCGGTATTGATGGAACATGTAACCATTAACACATTGCAATTATAATAATTCCTACAATTACTCAAAAACAACTTTGTCACATCTCTAATGTTACTCTTTATATGGGTATATGATATTGATTTTTATGTCTATAGCGTTTATGTACAATGTAGAGAAGGTATTATATTCCACCCAAAAATTTGATATTGAGATTGCACCAAGAAATACATGTTTTAAAGACCCCTGAAACTAAACAATTCATTTTTAGAAAAAGGTGTGTATGAGTATGTATGTGTAGCAGAACTCAAATATAAAAACTCTATTAAATACCAAACTTGGTATTTACGTTTAGTATCCTCTAAGGATGTGACACAAATATTTTCAGGTAAATCCCCAGCCCAAACTATGCTTTACATGGGCAAATTTTAGAACATTTTGTTTTTCTGCAAAATAGCTTGAAAGATTTTGATGAAAATAATGTACATTAATAATATTTGGTTGGCAAATAATATGTATATCTTACATATTCTGGGAATAGCCTCTGAAGACCTCTACATTCTGTATAAATTTTGCATAACTTGTAAACCATAAGAGACAGACAAAAATTTACTGCACAAAAATATAGATCTCTCAAAACACATAGTTTATATCACAAATGTTGTTGTTGTTGTTGTTGTTGTTTTTTTTTTTTGTTTTTTTTGTAGAGTTAACTGTTTTTGTGATATTTTATTTAAATAATTTAAACTTTTCTCAAATGGGAAGTCATTTTTTATCTCTCTTCAGTTTTACTCCTGGAAAGACAACTGAAATTTAATTGTTCACATAGCATTCTGCTTTTAAAAGATTTTACTATCATTTTAGCCTAGTGTATTTCCTTATTTCCCTTTTGCTTAGAAGGAAACATGCAATAAGAAAATTCTGCTCATGTTTATCTCGATTAGCATGATTTAGATAAAAGAATAATCTTTTGTCAGATTAGTATGTTCACAGAACAAATAAAGAAAATTATGTGAAAGAAACACATCCAATTTTTCTACCACATTTGTTTTATAAATTATAGCTATGTTTAGTTAATTTTATGTCTTCATTTCTTATGTGTTCTATTATTTGGTGTCCTGACATTGTTCTTAAAACTTTCATTTTATTAACATGGATTCTTGTTTTATATTTTCCATTTAATTCTGAGACCAAGGTGCAAGCACTATGGGCTGCCACTACCTGCCTGACTAGACAGCTACTGTCGCATTCACTGGTTTTTACTTTCTCTACACATACTATGTACATAGTGTATAGAGAAGGTATTGCACTCCACCAAAAAATCTGATACCAAGATTTCACCAGAAATATATGTTTAGGGTCCCCTGTATCCAAAAGAAGTATTTTCAGAATAAGGTCCATGTGTGGGTGTGTCCGTGTGTCTGTGAACATGATAACTCAAAAACGAAAAGTCGGTAAAATACCAAACTTGCTATTTAAGTTTAGTATCTTCCAGAGATGCGACACAAAGACTTTGAGAAAAATCCTCCCACCCCAAACTATCCTTTACATGGAATATTTTTAAAAAATTGTGATTTTCTCAAAAATGGCTCTAACGATTTTGATTAAAATATTGTATAACAAAGATATTTACCTGACAAATAAAATGTATCTTTTGAATTTTCTGGGAATATCCTCTGAAGACTACTTTATTCTGGGTGAATTTTATGAAATTTCGCATAAATGCTAAACCATAAGAGATGGACTTACCACACAAAACATGTAGAGCACATTAAAACACACAATTTATGTTGAATACATTTTTTTCGTGGAGTTGATCGCTTTTGAGATATTCCTTGTTTTTGATTTCAGCTTTGAAAAACATACTTTTCTCATACAAGAATTTGACACTCTGCACAAATCCCACCTCAGATGCTCATATTTTAGAATCCGTATATTTTCAATATTCAGTTAAAAATTGCTACTTTTTATGTTCCAGGTATGGCCAGTGGTGCAAGCAGTAACTTTTTCAATGGTACCTTTAGATTATCGAGTGCTCTTCACCCAAGTGATATCAATATTCTGGAACACATATCTTGCCTTCAAAACTCATCAAGTTGTAAAAAAACCTGTTGATTGAATACAGTACACACAAATATCTCTCTTACAAACATCTAAGGGATGTACTAAAGTTATAGCCATTTTACATGTTTTTTGTCAATTTATATGAATGTTTCTAAAGAATATTGTGATTTTTCCTAACAATGTTATTTTAATTGTATTAAAAAGCTTTTCTCAAAAATTGAATTATAATACAGAACTGATTGTTTATGAATGTTCACAATGAAACGAGTTATCCCGGTTATTATGTTTTATTCAATTCAATACCGCAATTGTCTCTATTCCCTAAAGGTACCAATTCGAATGCTAAGCATTCCATTTTTATAGTATGAGCTAAGAAGGCACAAGTTTAAAACTTCCCTTGTTCACTCATCCCAGGCCTTTTCTGAACTGATGGATTCACTTCATTTATACTGCTGAAAATAGAGATTACAAGGATTTTGATACTGTTTGTTTAATTTAACAGGCTTTAAGGGATAATATACAAGTAAATTGTTCATTTCAATGTGGCATCATATTATAAGAAATTGCTTGTGCTGTACTGTGCAGTTTCTATCCAAATGTCTTCCCCCACACTTTCCAACCTCTCCTTGTGCTGGGTAATCACTTGGCATGAAGTCTGTACATAGTGGTTGATTTGTTAGACTATGTGCTTCAGTGATTAGTTTGTTAGTGCTGATATACTGCCAAAAATCTGAATACTTGAACACACAGAATCTTCATGTAGGGTTCATAAATGACAACTAATTCTTGTAGAGAAATAAAATGATGATTTATAGATGAGCTTCTGCTGTTTGTGTGACTCACAAGGAAATGGTTTGTAACCTTGTGAATAGATATAGGGATACAGGATCTTATTTTGAGTAAAAACTGTGAGCAAATCACACGTTCTTCAGAAGAAAAATTCGCTGACATGGAAGAAGAGTTCAAAAGTTCCCTGAAAAAGCTTTCATAAAACTGGGAATTTTGCAAACCTTGGTTTGGAATTTCACTAAGCTTTTAACATTTAAATTGAATAAAATAAATTATAGTTTACAAATTACAGCAATGGAATAATGTTAGTAAGCTTAATTTCTGCAATTGGTTATAGACTTATGATCATTCTATCAAATCGTCCTCCATGATCTGGAAATAACCTGCTAGCCTCGGTTTTCAAAGATTGTGGGCTCAATCCTGGCTGAAGGCGATGCAACTTTTAGGGCGTAAAAATCCTAAGTATGGCTTCCTTCAGAACAGAAGTAAAGCTATTGGTCCTGTGTCATAGGTTTACAACATCTAAAATAACCTCAAGTCTGATCAAGAGGTCTTTAAACAAAATTAAACTGTCTTCAAACCCAATATAGAATGGGATGCTGAGAACCACAGCAGTTAAAGAGAAATCACAAATAAAAGTCAATTTCATTTTATTCTATCAATCATTTTATTTTTCTAAGGATGAAGCTTAGTTTTGTTTACACAGAAACAAAGAATTAAAAGAGTTATTGCAAATTTTCTTAAAAAGTGTGAGACAACCTACAATTGAACCTGAAGAAGTTTTTACATCACACTTTAATTTCTCTATCTTCACCCAAGGAATAGCAATGGATACATTCAACCCAAAACTTGTTAAAGAAAATTCACTCATGATATATGTTTTGAGAGGTCTTAAAATCTAGATACTACATTTGTCCGAATACAAACGACCTTGAATGCAAGAATACCCCCATTTTTCAGAACTTAATGTTGGAATTTAGCAATTTATCTACATAAGACACGTTTAAAAGACAGGTATATAAAAAGAAGAAATTTTAAATGAAATTTAAAGGTTTGCCATATGTTTTGAACAAATAATGGACACTCAAGCTCATTAAGTTCCTTTATTATTTCTTTATTGTACTTAATTTTAATTTGCACGCAAATTCATGTTTTGAGCGGTCGCCGGAGATGGAAATGTACAGTAAAAAAGAAATGGCATGTTCTCACTACTGCGGTTTTCAGCGCCCCATTCTAAATTGGGCGTGAAAGACCGCTTAATTTTGCTCAGAGGCCTCTCTTATCAGGTTCTTTTACGTGCTGTAAATCTACGACACAGGACCAACGGCTTTGCTTTACTTCCCTTCCGAAGAAAACCATGCTAAGGATTTTTACACCCGAAAGAATCCATCGTTCTCCTCCAGGTTTGAACCCTCTACCTTCTGTAGGTATATGAAGTTAACATGTTAACCAATACACCATGGAGGGCGACAGGAAATGCACAGTATGTTTAATATAACATTATATTATATAACATTATAAATGTTTTTACCTAATTTGAATTTGCGCAGAAATTCACTTTGCAGGAGAAACGGAGAAGGGAGAACGAAATATACGGTATACCTATGTGATGAAGGTATACCGTTACTGTAACGTTGCTGTAATGACGATTATAATGGATGCTATCTTCTGTTAAGACAATATACTTAATATAATATATCGTAAACCGTTTTACCTAGTTCAAATATTTGCACGTAAATTCACATTGCGACCCAAGGAGGGTTAATGAGTAGCTAACCTCTTTCTTTCTGTTTGACCGTTGACTTCCAACACGTTACGTTCAACCACCGATGTGTAAGGAAATCCTGTAATTTCATTTTCGTCTCGGAGAGTAATCTTTTTTTCAATAAGAATGCTCATAGGCCCATTAACAGCTAAATTTCAGCGCGAAATGAAACGCTCAACGTGGCGACCTTGGGTTGTATTCTATTCCATTTCTCCCGGACTTCGCGAGGTTTGAAACTTTACTTTTGGTATTTGGAAAATATATAAAAGAATGAAAGACGACCCTCAGTTCTGAACTTTAATATTTTGAAGAAGAAGAAAAAAAAACAACAAAACATCGTCTTATATTCGGATAACTACGGTAAATCCACTGTTAGAAAAATGTCTATCTGTGAATAAAATCTTAGCGCAAAGAATAACAAGTTTAATGCATTTCTTTGCTTAAATGAAGCAAAGATAATGAACCACTAATATTCCTTTACACTTCTTGATACTTTTTATTTTTAAAAATGGGTACGAATATTTTTGATGATTAACTTATGTCCAAAATATTGGCATTACAAATGCATATTTTGAATGTTGAATAATTAGCCATAAAATCCTTCTTACTTTCATTTATTAATTTTTTATGTATACTTTAAAATTATAAAATATATAAAAAGTGTTGCCACAGGAGAAAAAATAAAGTTCATTTAAGTATACAATCCATATCAAATAACTTCATATCTGGGGATTGTTGGTAATTATTAGAGTTAATATAAATTGAGTCATGGGCCCAGCTTAGTGACGAGGTTATCATTTTTTCCCCTCCAGGTTTGAATAGTCAAGCACATTGTCAAGCAAAATGTTAATAACCGATTAAACAAGTTTCAATATTTAGATATTTGGTGCAGTGTTAGAAAAAATAATTGTAGACAAATTTCATACATTTTGTCTTTGAGTAGCAATATAAAGAAATTATTACACAGACAAGGAAGGAGACACAAATAAAATTTTAAGACAAGATTACTGACACTTATGTAATTGCTTACATTTACTGAGAACAATAAAACAGTTTTAGTGTGAGGTAAGATGTCACCACACGAGAGAAAGATTAACTTTTAAATTACCAATATGTTAAGTAGTTTTAAAGTGACGATCCAAAACCCACGCTCCTCCTGAAATCAAGATGCGTAACACACGACGTGCATTTGGCTAGTCTTTACACGATCCGGTGTAATACTTTTGGCTTCTGTTTTATTTGATCAACACCTTCTGCATGCCTATTCAAACGTGTAAGTTTATTTAACATAAACTTGAAAAATTATTATACCTTCATGACTGCTTAATACAACAAACTACGTGTGTCCTACTTGAAACAAATGATTATCACAACTAGAGAAGGAAGTTAGTTCTATGGGATGTGAACGCCAGATTCTGTTGCTAGTGTTATGCCAGTTCACCGGCAGCAGGGTCAATACACCATTTTAACGAGCAGCAAGACCATCATTAAAGTACATAATCTTCATCTTACGACAGAAACATGTACTGTATATCTACATGATATAAACTTAAACTGTACTTCAACATTTGGTACAGTTTGCTGTTGAAAGGCCGAAAGCCGGACATTCTGATTGTGTCGTAAAAAGCTGTTCAGATGCTTACAAATACTAAAAAGGTAGGACAAGCCCGATGAAAACCGGATGTTTGTTCATCCTAAATGAAAGTATAAATAAAAGATCATTTTATGTATGTATTTGTATTTTGCAGAAGTTGAAGTTCGTAACTTCTGTCCTTTTGGCCGAAAACATAGCTCCCTAAAGGATATATAAGCGCATCTTTTCTTGAGCGATTTTCGTGCTAGCGAGGGCCGAGGGGAAGAAAAGAGAGCTCGTTCGCCTTTCTCTGCAGCGTTGTTTTTTTCTGTGAGGCCCGCACCATTGTAGTGAATAGGTTATCTAATTTACTGTGAACTGGCTGAATTATTATAGGAAACACAGCGCACGGCTGGAGTTTACAGACAGAATGAAGCCTTAGTATTGAAACAACTAGATGACAGGGAGTATAGCTTAGATAGCGTATTTCATGTCTCAATGTTGTCGTTCTGCTCTGCTTCCGAAATTGTGCGAAACCTACCGATTGAAGAAGAGCCAAGAGCACAAGAAATAGTAGTAGCAACAAGTAAAATTAAATTAACGGCGAAGAAGGAAAAACACCCAAGCCGATTGAGAACCGGTGTGTTGAGCTCAAGAAGCACCAGAAAGAGTCACGTTCAACATGGCATCACTCTCTGCGTCGTAGTAGCATTAAAACTGAAGTCAATAGCTTTATTTACTTAAATTCTTACGGAGAAAAATACGTGTTCCATTCATATGATATTCTCTGCATATGCCCGAACAAATTATTTGCTGTTCTTCTACTTCATGCTAATCGAGATAATCGAAATGACTTTATTACTTATTTCCTTGTAGGCTAAAGCGATAGTAAAACTTTTGAAAGCTATTACTATGCGATTGACTTTGAAATTCGGTTCCTTTGCATGGTCAGAAGTAAAACAATGAAAAATGGAGGTCTTCCTGTTTCAGAAAAGTGGAAGTACTTTAAAATTGAACCCAATAACAAAGAATATCTCGGAAATCGTTAATTCTACAAGAAGGTAAATAATATGAATTGTAAGTTTTAATGACATCTGCATTTTTTGTGAAGTAGCATTTTTCTATCTCATACTGTTTAGCAGTTGCCCAAAATTATCCAGAATGAAGAGAGGCTATTCCCAGAAAATTAAAAATGTACATTTTATTTATCATGTAAATATCTTTAGTCTGCGGTAGTTTAATCAAAATCGTGAGGCATTTTTGAGAAAATACAAATTTACAAACATTTTCAACAAAGGGTAGTTTGGACTACGGGGATTTTGTTGGTAATTTTTTTGTCGCTTGAATCTTGGAAAAATGCTTGAAGTTAAATACCAAGTTTGGTTTTGAGCGGACTTTTCTTTTTTTACTTTCTCTACATGTAATGTGTACATAGTGTGTAGAGAAGGTATACTATTGCACCCAAAAATTCGATATAGAGATTTCACCGGAAATAAATTTTTGAGACCCCCTGAATTCAAAATAGTATTTTAGAAAAATGTCCAAATTGGTATTTACGTTTAGTATCTTTCAAGGATGCGACACGGAGATTTTCAAGAAAATCCCCCCACCCCAACTACTTTTTACATGGAAAATTTTGATTTTCTCAAAAGTGAATTTAACGATTTGGATTAAAATTTCTTACATTTAAGATATTCATGTGACAAATGAAATGTGTATCTTTAATTTTCTGGCGATAGCCTCTGGAGACAGTTTATTCTAGATGAACTTGCGGAATTTTTCATAACTCGTAAACCGTAAGAGATAGACAAAAACTTACAAATAAAAAAGGTAGATCTCGTTAAAATACACAATTTATGTTATATACTTTTTTTTCGTGGAGTTGACCGATTTTTAGATATTCGATGCTATTAGTTTCAGCTTAAAATACTTTTACTTTTCTGATATGGGAATTTTTCAGCTCCTATCCATACAAACAAAGGTAGTTCAATCACAAAGCAACCAGCTTTTAAAAGCTTTGACTATCGATTCCACCTATGGTTCTCCCTATTTCCCTCCTACTTACAAGGAAGGAGATAGTAAGACCCTTTCTGACAATTGCTAATCTCGATTAGCATTGTAAATGGAAGAATAAGCCTTTTAACAATAATTTATTGCAGAGATGTAGAGAAACTCAAGAGTGTTTCCGATGAAATATCGACATCGAATTTTTAGTGAAATACAATACCCACTTTTTCTATTATATACATAGTACACGTAGAGAATGTAAAAAAATATGCAAATCACTCTACATTATTATTATTATTATTATTATTATTATTATTATTATTATTATTATTATTATTATTATTATTATTATTATTATTATTATTGTTGTTGTTGATGTTGTATAAGGAGGAAACAGAATTGTACGTAGTAATCAATAGGAATGTCCACTTATGATTGCAAACTTATTAACAAAAATCTGATGTATTCCATTCACATGACTTTCTCTACATCTCCGCAACAAATTATTGTTAAAAAGCTTATTCTTCTATTTACTTCATGCTAATCGAGAAAAAATTAGCAGAAATGGACTTACTACATGCTTCCATGCAAGTAAAAGGGAAATAAGGGAGTGCCATAGGCTAAAGTGGTAGTCAAAAGCTGGTTGCTATGTGAAGTTCTTTTGTTTGTATGTAAAGGTGTTGACAAATTCCCATATGAGAAAAGTATACATGCGCATTTTATAGCTGAAACCAATAACAAGGAATATCTAAAAAACGATGAACTCCACGGAAAAAATGTACATAACATAAATTGAGTGTTTTAACGAGCTCTAGATTTTCTATTCTGTAAGTTTTTATCTATCTCTTACGGTTTAGCAGTTATGCAAAATTCCGCAAATCCATCCAGAATAAACATATCTGTTTGGGCTATTCCCAGAAAGTACATGATATACATTTTATTTGTCACGTAAATATCTTAAATATAAAAGATTTTAATCAAAATCATTAGAGCCTTTTTTGAGAAAATAAAATTTTTCGCAAGTTTTCCCGTGTAAAGGGTAGCTGGGGGTGGGCGGATTTTTTTTTTTTTGAAAATCTTCATCTCGCATCCTTGGAGGATACGAAACTTAAGTGTCAAGTTTGGTATTTAACGGACTTTTCGTTTTTGAGAGATGACACACACACGGACATTTTTATTAAAATGCTTTTTTGGATTCAGAAGGTCTCAAAGCACATATTTCCGGTGAATTCTCGGTGTCGAATTTCTGGGTAAATTCTTCTCTAGACACTATGTGCGAAGTACGTATAAAGTAAACTTATCAAGTAATTGTAGTATTGCAATGGTATTAAATGTGTTTTACATTTAATTTAATATCCCATTAGAAACAGTCAAAAACGGACCCAAGAAACGTTTGTACTTATATGAGAAAGCTATAAACTTGGCAACGAACAGCAACATCACTTAGCGTAATTTTAGGTTTTACGATTGTGTAGCCCGTCACCGCCTTAGTTTATGTTCTTATACATAGATGGCTCTATTAGTCCACAACACAACATGCTCCGATTAGATTGCATAAAATAACCTCACAGGTACAGATAACCCACACATAAACATTAAAAGGGTGGTGGTTACTTGTCTACATAAAATATTCAGCTGTTTCAATTTTGCCAGTTAGTCAGGCGGTAATCAGGTACAAACAAAACTGCAGTTAATTGCATTCTAAGCCGTATTGTTAACAAAGCAAAAGAACTAGATTTTAGTACTAGGACTTCCTTTGCATTATTGTTTGCAACAATTCAAGATGCGTTTTGTAGAAAAGCACGCAGTTTATTGTTACATTAATGACGATCAATAACTATCACCGTGGAATGTTTGCAGGTCATTTATATTGCGGCATAATTGTACCAACAGAAGAAAGATAAATGTCGGGTAACCAAGAGTGCCAGCGGTAGAAATAATAATCCAGTGCAAAATAACTGGATTGGCAAAGAGAGGAAAGATCAGAGGAAGGTAACTAATAGCATCACTTGATAAACTCTACAGATGCAGCCAACTACACGCAAAAGCAAACGCTAAACATGTTTCATTTTATTTATTTCATCCATAAAAACTTAAATTATTAGACTCTTCAACAAATAGGTATCAACATTATGAAATGCATAAATGTAACACAACATTTATAATATCTAGGATTACAATATGCAACAATGTTATTCATTAAAAAGAGTAAACTATTAACCTAAGATTGCAAAAATTCATCAACTGAATAGTAACAATTTATCATTAAAAAGTTTTGTAAACATTTCTTAAAACTTTGAATGGATTTCATATTCTTTATTTTACCATGTATATTATTATATAGGTGGGTACCTTTATAATAGAAGCGATTCTCAAATAATTTGGAATTATGAGGTGTAATGTGTAATTTTGACTTGTTAGTTGTATCATACGTATGAATGTCTGAGTTAACAGCAAGTGTTTAAATACATGTTTTTAGTTGCACAATAGTTTCATATATATAATATGCAGTGGCATAATGTTTAACTCTCTAAAATGTGGTTTACGGCTGGAAGTATAGTAAATTGAGCATAATTCTGATTACTTTTTCTTTGTAGTTTAAATATTTTAATTGGCTCATTACTAGATCCCCATAGAACTATTCCATATGATAGAAGTGAATGAAAATTTGCAAAATATACTGACCTAAGTGTGCACTTATTTACTGATTGGCTAAGCATTTTGATTTGTAAACATATCTAAGTCACTTTACTAATTCATTAATATGGACATTCCATTTCAGGTTCTTATCAATCCAAACCCCAAGAAATTTTGTTTTATCAATATATTCTTTTTCTTTTCCCTCAAATAATATAGCTGGGGAATACAAATTTTTGTTGTTTTTGTGGTGCAAACTTATTGCTATGCATTTTTCCTTTTTCACAGATAGACAACTTTCCTTAAACCATGAGATTGTATGAAACATTAGCTTTTCTTTGTTGTTATTGGAGATTAATATACTGGTGTCATCTGAAAATAAGGAAATTTTTATATCTTTATTCAAATTACTATTACAAG
Organism: Hymenopus coronatus; assembly: GCA_030762935.1. NCBI lineage: Eukaryota > Metazoa > Arthropoda > Insecta > Mantodea > Hymenopodidae > Hymenopus > Hymenopus coronatus. Next base: position 76,225,756 of record CM060890.1, read on the forward strand.
ATCATTTATACACACAAGAAACAACATGTTGCCTAAAACTGAACCTTGTGGGACTCTGCATTTAACTGTTAACTCATTTGATAATATCGATTTCACCTCCTTTTGTTTATAATCATATTATTCTATTTCAACTACTTGCTTTCTATGCACAAGATATGAACTAAACCAATTGTAAGCCACCCCTCTAATTCCATATTTGAATAGTTTTTCAAGTAATATTTCATGATTTACAAGGTCAAAAGGTTTTGACAAATCAAAAAATATACCAATGCAATGCTCGGAGTTGTCTAGTTTTACATAAATTTCATTGCAGAACTCAATTAATGATGTGGTAGTTGATTTCCCTTTTCGAAACCCATGCTGAACTGAAGAAAGAATTTTAAATTTATTAATAAAGCTTATCATTCTTTTATAAATGACTTTCTCTAGCACTTTAGAAAAAAACAACTAAAGGGAGATTGGCCTATAATTTTTTACTTCAATTCTCTGATTTTGACATTCCGGAAATATGAAAATATACCTTTAAGGTTGCCAGTCTATTTTTTTTTTTAATAGATAAATCGTGATTTTTACTGATAAATATTTTACGATATTATGCATATTATTTGTGATATTTAGGCATTAAATGAGATCTTAGACTTATAGTATGATAGAAAAATTATGATAAAGTTTTAATAACATATTTTAAGCTTTTGTGCATGTTATCTGCATTTATGCATTGAATAAATGTTAGAGTTGTGGTTAATAGCTATTAATGATAATGCAAAATTAACAATGTATATAGGTAATAGCATAGTTTCTATGAAACAAGAAAACTTAAACTATGGAGACCTAGGCAATGTAAAGTGCCAAACTTATTTTTTTGGTGAAAGCGGAGAGAATTCCGTTGTGGAACTCGAAGGGGGCTGATAGAGCACAAGAAAAAAATTATATATATATAACTTTTCCTGCACACATGAAAAAGAAATACAATTTGGAAAGAAGGAGAGAGAATTAAGAGGGCCAAGATGGGGAGGGGGTTAGTTTAAGCTAGATTTGTTTTGTTTATGCTTTAAGTCATAAACAATGATTTACTATTTGCTATATATTAACTATAACTAGGATTACAGGAAAATTATGTTTCTTATGCATATTCAGTAATCAGATAATGATGAGATCAGTGAATACATGCTGATAATGGCAAATAATGTACATGTTTGAGTTTTCAAATCCTAAAGCTTTTATTTATGTTTTTAGTGTATATCTGTTCAGTTTTGTGGCAGCCTCCATATAAAGATAGTGGGAAAAATTATAAATAAATAAAAAACCTATATTACCTCATTTTAACTTCTTTGCTTCAGTATTGATGTCTTATTGTTTAAGCCATTTGTAAATCTGTATCAACATTAGGCATGATGGAAAACATTAAAAAATGGTTGAAGCAAAAAACTTCTAAAGTATCCTCCTATTTGTATCCCCCCCTTACATAAATTTATCTGCCACTCTCCTATAAGTAGGGGATTATTGCCAATAATCTTGTCAATATTGTCATGATTTTACTTGAAATATACCTACACTACAATTTGAGGTCCTCTGAATTCAAAACGGAGCAGTTTTAAAACAACTGTGTGTATCTTTATTAGAACATTCAAGTCAGGATTCGAACATGGTTTTTCTGCTCTCTGTGCAGTTGTTCTAACCATTGAGATACTATGTCAACATGCTGTTACGACATTCAGTCCTCCAACTATGTTATTTGCTGTAAGGACCACAATTTGTATTACTCTCTTCCATTAAAACATTCTAGATAAAAATAGCACCAAGAAAAGGCAGAATTATTTTGCTATCCTCAGGATGAGCATTTCGGTTAGGAACTAATTAGAGCATTCAATTCAGTGGTCATGTGTGATTCTTATTTTGGAGGAAGTAGAGTAATTTGAGAAGTTTAAGTTTTTAATGCACTTTAACTACATAGGGCACATTGGACAATAAATGAAGTGGATGAAATGATGCTCAAATGTGTCTGGGGTCTATAGAGTTTAGAGTTATGTTTCCTCTGTTCAGGATAAGGGAAAATGCCAGAAAAATACTTTACCTGGGTAGCTAAGTTTTGAAGTTGGGACCTCTTGAATTTGAGGCACACAGACTCACCCCATAAAACAAAGCTAGGCTTAACTTAGATATTTGTTACTGGCTTGAATTGTCAAATACTTTATACTATTTTGAAGCACTAACTAGCTATTCAAATAATTGTTTCTTGAGGTCATCACAAGGGAACTCGGCATGCAGTGACTGGGTCTCTAAAGATTAGACTATTCTTTCAGCCTTCTGTAATTCAAACATGTGTAGTGAAACTAATGTTCTTTATCTAACATTGATTATGACATTAATGTTTTTATCATATAGTGACTCATCTTTGATTTACTTGTTTTTTCTCTAACACCCATTTATTGTAGGTAAAGGAAATATTGTAGATCATGATATTCAGAGCAAACCAAAAATACATACATTGAGGTACCCTTATTACAAAAAGAAAAGAATGCACAGGGACAGAGATATATATATATATATATATTTTTTTTTTTTTTCAGTTTTTTATCATTTTCTTAAAAATATATATTAAAATCTAATATTGTGATTAAAAATACTGTATGCGTAAGATAATTTATATGAGTAATAAAATAAAGAATAAAAAAAATTCTTTATATTTTGTATAGTAATATTAACAATGCTTTTGGGATAAATGTTTCTTAATGCTGTTTGCTTCACTTTGACTTCATGTTTAGGTGTACTTCTCCCTATATTACAACCATAAAACCAGTCATGTTTTGCAAGTAATAAATAGTATGTACATATGCATTCAAATTTGTCTATGCTTAAAGTATTTTATTTTCATTGTTATCCCCTTTAATAAAATGATTTGAAACTATTGAGTGTGTAACTGTAAATTATCATTGGATTTTTTGTTTTATAGTGAAAAAAAGAATGAAAGAAAGAAAACGCACACATATACGTATACATACGTGGGCAGACATGGACACAGAGAATGAGAGAGAGCGAATATAAATTCTGATAGGTTAAGAATTTTTATAATGTAGACATAGTATACACATTTTCAAGGATAAGAACTTAGTGGAGTTATACAATATCATATCATGAAAGAAAGATGGTGAAAACCACTGGAAATTAAATGTAATCTATGTAAAATGGCATGCTGTTGATGTTCAATAAATAGGTATTAAATGGAAATACTCTCTTCCCCCTCTCTCTACCCCAAATGTAATGTAAGTTTTTCAGCCAGGACAACACAGCTGTGAAACCACTATTGTGGCTAAATCGTTTGGGAAGTTAGCTTTAATTTGATGTCAGTGATAAATCTAAAGTTAATGAATTCTTTCTACCAAGAAATGAACCTCACACTGTAAAAGTGCTATTTTGCTTTTTGCAGAGTGTGTTATTGTTCGATCAGTCTTTTTTGAGACAGAGGAAGAGGTTGTTCATATTTGGTTTGGTTACACTTGGCATCACTTTGTGATAGTCACTGGTGCAGCCATCTCCTTCTTCACTGAATCAAAATTTATGTATTGAATTTTTTCTCATCAAGTTATTATTTATCGATACCATTTCAGATATTGCTGCAGCATGTCTAAAATTTTCCAGAGATTGGGAACTGCATATGTTGAATTGTTGAAGACTCATCCATTGAGAGTACAGTCCATTCAAACAGGCCTATTGTTGGGATGTGGTGATGTGATTTCACAGACATTAGTTGAAAAGAATCCCTATGATGCATCTAGAACATTGAGATTTACTGGTATTGGAGTAGCTTTGGTAAGTATATGCTTTTGTCATTGACAATAGTGTTGCAACCTGAATATAAAAACCTGATGTGTTCCATTCACGTATGACTTTCGCTACATCTCTGTAACAAATTACAGTTAAAAACTTACTCTTTTATATAGTTCATGCTATTTAAGATAAACATTAGCAAAATGGTCTTATTATTTGCTTCCTTGTAAGTAGAAAGGAAATAAGGGAATACAGCAGGCTAAAACGATAGTCAAATGTTTTAAAAAATAGTTGCTATGTGATTAAATTTGTTTCTTTGCATGGCCAGGTGTTACAGAAATGGTCAACCCCACAAACAAAAATATTATATACAATATAAATTAATAGTTTTAATGTGATCAAAAATTTTTGTATAGTAAGGTTCTGTCTAGCACTTACAGTTTACGAGTTATGCAAAAGCTAACCAGAATGAAGAGGTCTTCAAAGGCTATTTACCAGAAAATTCAAGATATATATTTTGTTATGAAAATATCTTTAATTTCAATCAAAATTATTATGAGCCATTTTTGAAAAAATCAAAATTTTAGAAATTCTTCCCTTGTAAAGAATAGTTTAGAGCAGGAGGACTTTCCTCAAAGTCTTTGTATGTCATCTTTAAGAGAAATTAAACTTATATACCAAGTTAAATTAACCAACTTTTAAGTTTTGAGCGCGCTCTCGCACGCACGCACATACGCGCGCACACATACACACACACTTTTTTAAATAGCAGTGCATATACAGAATTTGGCAGAGGAACAGACAATTTTACTTGATGCATTTTCTCTAAACTAAATGAATAACATGAAAACTGCATTCATATTCTGTTACTAGAATAATGCCATTCAATAACATATTAGTGAACAGTTCAACAACATGCTTTTGCGGTGTAGAAAAATGATAGTTTGTGACTGCTAGTTACCAATTTCTGTGTCATTTTAATTTGGGATGCCATATCCCATCCCAAGTAACTCCTTTATCATTTACTACTTATGATTATTTATCATATTTACAGATTCTAAATCTGTTACACTCTGCTCTGCCAAAATAGTCAGATTAATAAAATTCAATTTTAATTAAAATTATTTTAAATATCTGGTCCTCTCGTACTTTGTTTCATAAAAATATGGGTTTAAGAACTTTGAGGAAACTGGTTAGGCACTGAAGAAAAAGGTTCTAGGTAGCTGAAGGGCCCACTGTTCACCAGTGGATTGCTGTGAACGGAAGTCCTAAGCACTTGGTGTGAAGCATTCTGCTGCAGTGAACTGATCGAAGAGAATGCAAGAAGAATATTGCACCTGGATGTTCATTTTCATCTCTGCAAGTTTCAGGCAGTGCACCAACTAAAGCCATGTGGTTTTCTCTCATAGAGAATACTTTGTGAAGAGATGATAGATCAGATGAATGATGATGAAGATTTTATTGACAAATTATAGATGTCTGACTAATTACATTTTTATGTGTTTACCTTTGTAAATAAACTGAATATCAGGTATTGGTCTCCAAACAGCAATTCACTTCAATTATATGGGAAACCACTGCACAGTGAGAAAGTAACTGTTTGGTGAGCAATGTTGCCGTTTGGGATAGCTGACACCTTTTTTGAGGTTGATGAGGGAAAAACAACAGATGATGACATCAGTTAGGTATGTGGACATGATTGTCACCTTTCTTACTAATGAAATTACACTGTTTCATTATATTTCCTGGCTTAACAAGGTGAAGCCATTAGTCACACTATGGAAGCCTCCAGGAAATCTGTAAGGAGACTTTTGTAAATTGGATCATTTACATTAGCAGTTATATTATCTGGCAAGCAAGATTCCCAGATTTCACTTTGTGCAATTACTTCTTATGGAAATATCTGACAAGTACTGTGTTTAAAGATCACCTGTAAATGAAATGGCATGTTATTTATGGACGCACTTTAACTGCTGTGGTTCTCAGCGGCCCATTCTAAATTGGGCGTGAAAGACCACTTAATTTTGCTCAGAGGCCTCTCCTATCAGGCTTGAGGCTCTTTTACGTGCCGTAAATCTACAACATGGGACCCACGGCTTTACTTCCCTTCCAAAGGAAGCCATGCTCAGGATTTTTACACCTGAAAAAATCAATCGTCCTCCACTGGATTTGAACCTGCGACCTTGGGTATATGAAGTTAGAATGGTAACCATTACACCACGGAGGGCGACTAAGATCACCTGTAAAATATTGAAAGACTAATGGAATGTTCATAATGAAATCACCTATGTTACAATGTTGCAACTCATATGCATAACTTGCAGCTGAGGTTTGTAGAATGTTGAAGGTGAATTGTCTTCACTTAGAAGATATTATTTCCAAGAAATAAATGAAGGGATCAGAAAAAAAATTATTCAAGTAACCCAATTTGAACATTTTGGTTTATGGTATAATTACATTTTGGTAGATGCTGCCCTCTGTTGACCTAAAGGATGAATTCTTTGTAGACACTGAAAAATGCTTAGAAAAAGCATGGTATAAGTGCATAGTCTTCTGTAGCTCTTCACGTGGGTTGTGTAAACATGGTTATAAGCAGGAAGAAAGGCATATATGTAATGAACAATTATGAAAGGTGATATGTTTTTTGTTGAGACTAATGTCATGCTCCTCTCATAACTGCCTTATCAGTAATATTGCATTGCTATGAATGGGTATTACAGCACAACATTTGTTATTTTTTATCCATTAATGCAAGTAAACAAAAGCTAATACAAGTATCAATATTATTATTATTATTATTATTATTATTATTATTATTATTATTATTATTATTATGTAGAATAGTTCATTACATGTATTATTACAGAATATGGCAATATGGCACCAGTTGAGATGAAAATAAAACCGATTGACCAGACTGACAATGAAATGGCAAATTTGCTATACTTGGGGTCTACTAATGAGTTTATTTCAGATCCAAATGCTGCTTCTTCTTTCAATGAATCTGATTCTAGCTCAAAAGAAGCTAGAAAATGGAGGAAGAAAAGCAATCCTAACTCTTGGAACAGTAATGTAGCTAATAATTTATGGAACAGTGGTAAAGAATATGTTGGTCATGGTGGCACAGATAAGAGAGAAGAAAATATAGAGGTCTGCCATCATCATCATCATCCACATACTCAAGAGACAGTTCAGACATGTAAAATACCATGCCAAGGCAAATTAAAGCATTGATAGTTGCTAAAGGGGACTCAACTAAGTACTAACCATTTCTTAAAACTGTAAGCATCTGATAACAATTCAGAAATATATCCAATTATCACCATAAGCATGCACATTATACTTCAAATTCTTCATTAATGTTTAAGAAAATGTAATGTTTCACTGTAGGCTAGTAAAAATAAAAAGATTAGTTCCATTTTTGCCTCCTAATCTTGTATTATAGTGAAAAATCAAGGTGTGTCTAATAATATGGCCAAGTACTGTTTGTGTAAAGGAAGGTATTTAAAATGCAGTTGAGCACAAATTTTGTAACCAGGTCATGCTTGACATGGAGTATGATAAGAAATTTTGGAATAATGGAGAAGTGCAAGTCCAAAATAGAATGTGTTTTTGTACCAGATGATTGGGCCAGTGCAATTTTTAAATCAAGCAAGAGCTTCAGGATAATAAAAATAAAACAATGTGATTTCAATTTCAGCAAGTGCAGTGGATTCTGTTAATATAAAGACTTCTACATGCAGAGACAAATCTTGACTTCAGCTCAAGTGGTCATCAGTTTGTTGGATGCACTTTCAGAAACAATGTCATTAATTAGCCAAGTGAAACCTACTTTAAATGTGATTATGAGTTTCAAAAGATAGACTTCTGTTGGAAATGCAATTTATTTTTTAATAGTGTGGCTATATTGTAAATGTTATAATGAAAAGGGAGGGGAAAAAAGATGCATAGGTTTAACAAGCTGCATGTGTAACAGTGAAAATTGTGAAGTGTTATGTTGTTAAGTTATACAATAAATATGTTATATTTAAAAAGATATGTGTGAAATAATATATTGAATGTAATGATGTACGTATAGAAGATGTTTCAAATGCTGCTATCCAACCAATTCCCAGGATTCACAGAAAACCTCTGACATTCTAACAACTGCCAATGAAATTTGAAAGGAAGATCATCAATCATTAAACGTAATAGTCTGTACAAGGAACCTCTTAAAGTAAAGGAACCAAAGTGGGAGAATTACCAAGAGTTGCTACGTTTCATTCCTCCTGTACACCATGAATTCTGTAAGTCACTTAAACATGGAAAGGACTTGGACATGGTGCCTCTACAAGATAATCTGAATCTAACTCTTGCAACACTGTGTTTGAAACAGATAGTGAGTAATATAAGAGGAGATTGTAAGTGTCATCTGTGTTCTTAGCATATTGTACATTTTGAAGAACAATATTACAGAAATCAGTAGAAGAGATGAAACTACGTGTATACTTACATTATTTTTATTTTCTCTAGCATATATGCACCCTACAATGTACATATTAGCTGATAAGTTATTGTATTCCAACCAAAACTGTTAAGAGATTTCACTGGAAATAATGTTTTAAGGTTCCCTGAGTCTGAAAAAAAGCATTTTTAGAAAAAGGTGTGTGTGCGTGTGTATTCGTGTACGTATGAGCACATGCATAACTCAAAAATGAAAACACTTAAATACCAAACTTGGGATATGTAGTAACTTCAAGGATGCGATTTAAAGATTTTCAAGAAAAAAAACTTTGAAAATTTTGTTTTCTCAAAAATATCTCTAATGATTTTGAATAAAATACAATATATTAAAGATATTTATATCTCTAATAAAATGTAATTTTGAACTTTCTGAGAATAGCCTCTAAAGACTGTTCTGAATGAGTTTTTTAGGGTTAAACCATAAGAGATACACAAATTACTACACAAAAAATGTAGATCTCCTTAAAAATGTATTTCTTTATTTCCCTTCTACTTACAAGATAGCAAGTAATAAGACTAATCTTGCTAATGTTTATCTCTATTAGTATGATAAAATTTGTGTTTCAGTTATGTCTGTACTGTTAGTCATATTAATATTAATTTTGCAGTCTTTAATCATACTGTGTACTTAGGTATAGAGAAAGTGTTGTATTTCACCCAAAAATTTGATATGGGGATTTCACTGGAAATATATTTTTTGAGGTCTCCGACTCCAAATAAAGCATTTTTAGAGAGGGTTGTGGGGGGGCTCATAAACTAACAGGCTATTAAATACCAAATTTGGTGTTTAAGTTTCAAATCTTCCAGAGATTTGATAGAGATTTTCAAGAAAATCCCATCCCCCCCCCCCTAACACAACTACATTTACATGGAAAAAATTGATACAGAGATTTTCAAGAAAATCCCCCCCCCCCACTACAAACTGCATTTACATGGAAAGAATTTTGAGAATTTTTTATTTCTCAAACATAGAGTAGCTCTAATGAACTTGATTAAAATACTGTTTGTTATAGACATTTCATAAATAAAATTTATATCTTTAATTTTCTGGGAATAGCTTCTGAAGACTTGTTTGTTCTGAATGTATTTTGTTTAATTTTGCATAACTAGCTCTCTCTCTCTCTCTCTCTCTCTCTCTCTCTCTCTCTCTATCTCTCTCCCTCTCTCTTTCTCCCTCTCTAATGCACAAAATTTGATGATAAAATCATTCTTTTTGATTCCCAATATTTAGAGACTAGATCATCTTGAATTTGAGAATTTCACATACAGTTAGGTAATCAATGTTCATTAAATCATCTTTACCACATAAAAAGCACTGTGGGGAAGACATCAATCCAATCTTAAACAAATGTCCCCTCAGACAATAATGGCCTATTATTAGTCTTAACATTGCAACAGATTATTTTCTAGGTAGGTCTGGAATTTTCAGGTTTATTTTGGAGATTCTTCCAATTAAGTTTTTCAGAGGAAGTAAGATGTTTGTCATAACTGGTTGTGAAAATGTTTTTAATTAATGTTTTAACTGTTTCAAAGGGATTATTTTATTTTGTTGTTTGAACAATTTTAGAACCTATCTTGGTCAACATATCTGCTCATTCATTCCCAGAAATTCCACAATGAGATGGAATCCATGGTAAACTACACATATATTTAAATTTTGGAGATGCTTAGTCATATTATGAATTTTATTTATTTTTTTCATTTTAGGGCATTTGAAACAATAGCCTGAATAGGTGCTTTGGAATCTAATAAGAAAACTGTTGGAAAGCTGATTTGCCCAAGAAAATAAATTTTTAAGGAAGTATAAATTGCTTCAAATTCTCCACCAAAGCTCGTAAAATAATTTCAACATGCTTATATAAAGAAAAGAATTTACAGGTAGCTCCTGCTCTTGCTCATCTTCTTGGTTGTAAAGAGAACCATGTATAGATGCGAGTTCATTCATCATCTAGATATCTTACATTTATGGTTTCAAGGCATACACTATATTTCAATATAGATGAATTTTCTTCTTTTTAAAATCTACAAATAAATAAAGGTTAAATTCTAATTCAATTTCCAGTAGGTTGTTAAAAGGTATAAGAAATTCTATTTTGGATAGGTAATGTAGTTTATTTCTTAGTTGTTGAACTTTCTATATGAAGCCTAAATGAGTTTTCAAATTGAAGGTAAATATGTGGTGTTTTGTCTATTTTTTATTCTCTGGAAGTCTCAAGAGCTTTTCACATGTTAAAAGGACTTGCATTTGCAAATCTCTCATTAGAGGTCTGTTACATGCAAATGCTTGCAAGTAGTTTTAATAGCCCCAATAATTAACCTAAGAACTTGATATGTAGTTTATTCTCTGGAAGTCTCAAGAGCTTTTCTTATGTTAAAAGGACTTGCATTTGCAAATCTCTCATTATAGGTCTGTTACATGCAAATGCTTGCAAGTAGTTTTAATAGCCCCCAATAATTAACCTAAGAACTTGATTTTGTGTGTGATCAAACATCTTAGAAGTTGATGCTGTTATCAATACTTCTCCATAGTATCTAAGAACTGTCTTATATATGTATTATATATAGTATTTAATGTAGACCTTGAACCCCCCCATTTAGTTTGTGCAAGTCTTTTTAATATCTTAAAATGGTTGCTCTATTTTTAATGTTTTCAATATGGTTTTCCAGGTTAATTTTTATATTCCAAGATATTGAGCATTTTCTCTTCTGGTTAATTGGCTATTATAACTTAAGGTAATATTGGTAAACTTAGATCTTCTTAAAACACACACTGTGTCATATACATTTTTTTCAAGGAGTTGACTCTTTCCAAGATACTCCTTGTTACTGGTTTGAGTTTTAAAATCTTTAAACTTTTCTCACATAGAAACTTTTCAACTCCTGGCCATGCAAAGAAATGGATTTCAATCCTATAGCAACTAACTTTTAAAACATTTGACTATCGATTTCACCTAATGTATTCCCTTATTTCTGTGCTATTTACAAGAAAGCAAGTACTGATTACATTTCTACTAATGATTATCTTGATTGGCATGAAGCAGATAGAAGAATAAGTTTTTTAACAATAATTTTACAGAGATTTAGAGAAAGTCATGTGAATGGAACACATTAGATTTTTTTTATACTTGTTAAGGATTTGTCAAGTCACTAAACAGGTATTTATAACAAAAATAGCAGAATTTAAAATTATTGGAGGTGTGTTGAAAATTTTTAACTCCACATTAAAATCTATTTTCCTAAAAATTTCAGAAATGTCACTTATAGCTTTAAATGGCATATTATGTCGGTTCAGAACCAGATATATTTATGAAATACAATTGTCTTATATAAAGTTAAGATAATTTAAATTGCCCATTCCTTTGCCATACTCTATATTTTACTATTTGGTGGGCATTAATAACACATTCAGTTGATTGGTAGACTCATTGAAGCTGAGTGCCAAAGTTCAGGATTAAGTATAATAAATGTGGCAACAGTGCACTCCATTTAACCTGTACTGTCTTTTAAGTTTTGCACAAGAAACAAACTTTTGTTAAGTTTATCTGCCATTATAGCAATGCTTCTATGATATATTTTACAATTGATTAATTCTGTTTCTGCTAAAATTAGCTATACAATTTCTAGATCTTACTTGTTTAAACATTTGTGAAACTGCTATAAGAGATATTTAATTTCATAATAATTCTTTTGCAGGGCCCTGCATTAATGGTGTGGTACAAAACTTTGGACTATCTTGTAGGTAAATCATCATATTCTGTAGTGAAGAAAGTTGCATTAGATCAACTTGTAGCTGCTCCAAGTCTTTTGTTTGTTGTTCAAACAGCAGTTTGTATCTCACAGAGAATGAGTTATGAAGCATATAAGGAGAAACTACATCAGCATTACTTTGATATACTTTTGGCCAACTATAAGGTAAGCTTTAAGGTTATATTCAGTAGCCAGTTTTATGCTTAACATAAATTACTAGTTAAATCTAAATCTTAGGCAAGTGATTTTGTCTATTTTGGAACATATACTTGAAGTAGAAACTGAAAGAGTTAAACAAACTTTGTATTTAAATAATACGGTTAAGCAATGACAAATATCGTAATATATAATGTTTTGAATAAAGTTAATATATAATGTTAATGTACAATGTGTTTCATGAAGTTAATGAATCATTCCAGGTTTTTGGATAAGATTTGAGCACACATTTTATTTAATTGAAACTCTTTGAATCCAATATTATGTTAATTTAGAGATATCCCTATTCTTTGGCCCACATCATCATCATCATCGTCGTCATCGTTAGTGTTGTCATCGCCATTATCTTTCTTACAAAGGCAGTTTACATTTCTTATTCGTTTCATGGCTTCCTTGGATTGTCTGGAGTTTTTTCTCACTTTAAGTTTATAAGTAATTTTTACTATATTTAGCACATATATACATGGAATGTACATAGTAGCTAGATCAAGTATTGTATTCCACCCAAAAATTATAATTCGAGATTTCACTGGAAATATATGTTTTAAGATCCCCTGAATCCGAAAAAAAAAATTGTATGGGTGTGCGTGCGTGTGTCCGCCCAAAATGAAGGGACTGTTAAACATCATACTTGGTATTTATTTAATATCTTCCAAGGATACGACATGAAGACTTTCAAGAAAATCCCCCCCACCTCAAACTACCCTTTACATGGACAAATTTTGAAAATGTTATTTTTCTCAAAGAGGGCTCTAAGAATTTTGATTAAAATAATGTACACGTATATTTATATCACAAATACAATTGAATCGGTCGGTGGAGAAAGGAACTATGTCACTTTTTGATGTTTCTGAGGAGAGACAAAAACTGTTTAACCAAATGACCTATTTTCAGAAATTTCTGTTTGACGTTTTATTGTATTCGTTATTGTAATCTTGATAGTGTTGTATAGATATACTCACTTCATTGTTACTAATATTGCACACAAGTGAGTTTGAAAAAAAAATGACTTAGTTCCTTTCTCCACTCGATGGGCAGTTTATTGAAGCCATTATTAATTTCTAAATGTGGGTTTTATTACAATCTGAGGCTTAGCACCATGTATAATACAGTTACAAAACCATACTTCATAAAAGCAACATAAAATAAGAGAGACCAAAATTTGTATGACATTAAGAATTTTGTAGAAACATGAATGTGCAATGCACAAATAACCATTATAGTTCCGTTATCCTAAATAAATGATTTATGAGATCACTGGCCACTGCAATATATCTTCATAAAATTTCAGTGCATCTTCCCCGCATACACATTTCTCTAGCTTGCGTATGTCCTCCATTTTCTTCTACTGAATGGGCACCCTGAGTTGTAGATATGCTAACTCCAGATCCATGCAAAGCCTCGATCAGGTTTTCAGCAAACAGAATGTATGTGATAGACAATTGTTGATGAATGGGCATGTCCTTACTATTCCATGCATAGCAGTTCATAAATGAATTCCTTATACTGGGAAATCGCAAATGATTCTTTCTTGCTCCTTGGAAAATCCTTACTTGTTGTTTCTACAGAAGCAACAATTTTCTTGAAAAGCGTGAAAGTGAAAGTTAAGTGAATGGAACACATCAAATCTTTTATATGTCAGTTGCAGGTTCCTTAGGAATGGGGACTAATGGTTACTGAAATAATGTTTACATAAGGACTAACTTTTAAAAGATTTCATCATCATTTTAGCCTAGTATGTTTCCTTTTTTCCTCTTCTACTTAGAAGGAAACATGCAATAAGAAAATTTCTGCTTATGTTTATCTCGATTAGCATGATATAGGTAGAAGAATAATCTTTTATCAGAATAGTAGGGTAAGGTTAGGTAAGTCGAGTCAGTTTTTACATTTCCTCCTAGCTACCAACAAGAAGTAATTATGTAAGTGCTGCCATCTAGCAGCAAATATTACAACTCCCTCCAGCGGTTGGAAGCAAGAAATCAGTGTGAGACGTGTTCAATGTTGTTCAATTTCCTGTATAAATTTGTGCTATGTGAGTTGAGTTTGTATTTGCTTTCCCTTTTTAAAATAGTATAAGAGTTATATTTGTTGAAATGGTTTTGTTAATTACTAAGCATTAGTTATTTGATAAGTTAATCCATTTTGTCCGAAGTTATGTCGGTATTCACGCCATATCATTGTTGCGAAGGTGCACCAACACGGTAAAAATGAAATCCTGCATTTCAGAATATAGGCTTACAATATTGCGGGTGAAAAGGGTCAGTATTTTTTAAGTTGATTCTTCATTTTTTTCTATTTTTTTTTTTTGGTTTATATTGTATAGACAGGTTAATGTAAGCAATTCACAGCCTCTCAGTGGACTGAAGATGACATGAAGAATATAATTAATGGGTCACAATGTCGGATTCCAGATAGATTAATGAAGAGGAGCTTCTGAAGTGGATAAAACACTTTAATAACACACATTGGATTATTTCCGGACATGCCATTTTAGTTTCATATGTCCATAATTCGCATAAAAGTTTACAGCTCCCCAATTTTGTGAAGAAAATAACATAATTATATGTCTACGTAGCCTTACCATGCATCGGTTGCAGACACTGGATAGGTCATTTTGAAATCTTTTAAAGCATACTACTATATTGACTGTACGAGCTTCATGCGCAACACAAAAGCAGAAAGAAATATAAAGAAACTAACTTTTGGGAGAATTTAAAATGCGATCATACCGCCAAATGCTGAAAGCGGATTTCGTTCCATGGGCATTTATCCAGTTAATGAAAATGTAGTGGTTGAACATGAATTTTTCCCATCTGGTTCTGAGTTACACCATGGATATTGATTGTCTGAAAGATGACTTGAACCTGAATAGCTCCAGTGAATCCAGGATAGGAAGAGAGCCGATTTCCAAACTCTTCGATTTCATTCCATTTATTACCATCCCCAAACTAAATTACACCAAAACATTTAAGCAGGAAGCAAATAACAGATGTTCTAATTTTTCCAGAAAATGTTCTAGAGATCACAGAAGGATTGTAAAAGAAAAGAAAAATGTTTCCTCAGCACCAATACATTAGGCAGGTCAGAGAGTGTGTAGACTGTCTGCATCATCATCATCATCATCATCATCATCATCATTAAGAACCGATTAAGGTGATGATAGCGATACATTTTGTGAATTCTGCAAGATAAAATACAGTGATCCCATATCCGTCAATCTTGACTACTGGACTCAGTATCAGCTAAAGGGAAAAGAATGATAGGAGAGATTGTTGGTATAGTGAGTAAAAATAAATTTTTCCTTGGGAAATGTATTGTTCTCGAATTATATTTTAATATTTCTACTGACCCTATTCACCTACCTCTTTGGCCTGATTCATCCAACTTGAAGATGAATAGGGTCATGCAGCACTATAAACAAACTCATTATATGTAGTTCTGGACAATTTTTACGTGTTCTTAAATAGTGAAATATGTTCACAGAAGATTACTGTTTGTAAACATATAAAGTAATCAGAGTTTATATTAAAGACTTGTCAGCCATGAAGACATTTCCAATTTTTGACCCAATTCCCCCAAACTTACCCTATATAGAACAAATAAAGAAAATGATGTGAAAGGAACATATCCGATTTTTCTACCACATTTGTTTTATAATTTATAACTATGCTTAATTGTTCTTAAAACTTTCATTTCATTAACATAGATTCTTGTTTTATCTTTTCCATTTAATTCTGAGACCAAGGTGCAAGCTCTGTGAGCTGCCACTACTTGCCTGACTAGGCAGCTACTAGCCAGACAAGCTACAAGCCAAAACCATTATGCCATTTCTCTGAGACGAGTAAACCATTTCTCAAACTGTCCTGAGCAGTCAATTTATAGAAACCTCACCCAGGGTCATGGGAAAGTATAAGAGATCAATGAAACTCCAGTGAGTGAGAGTGTGAGAAAGTTAAAATAGTCAAGAAGTGAAGTGGACAATGCATAGTGCAGTTAGTCATGAGTTGTGACGTATAGATTCAGTTATTTTTTGTGATGTTAGTGTTACCAACATAACCTATTGAGTTGTGTTTAGCGCTTTGGTGGTAAATTGAGTGAATTTAGCAGAAACTGGTATTCTCATTTGTTAGAGTATTTGTATAGAATTTTGGAACTATTATAACTTTGTAACATTTTAATACAGTATTATTTAGGGTGGTAAATTAAGCGAGTATTCTCATTTGTTACAGTATTCGAATTGTAATTTTGGAACTATAATAACTTTGTAACATTTTAACACAGTATTATTTAGGGTTCTGTATTTATTGTTTCATATAGATAGTGAAATATTTCTAGTTTTTAGATATTCTGCACCATTTAACCTATAATAAGTAGAAGGTTTTGCTTTCCACTCAAGATTTCATACTGACATTTCACTAGATTTTGAGGCTCCTTGAATTTAAGAAAGGGGCAAAAAAAATAAAAAAAAAAAAAAAAAAAAAAAAAATAATAATAATAATAATAATAATAACAGTGATGATTTTATTTATTCTTAGATCTCAATACATGCTATAGAACACATCAAAACTTAATTTACATTTAAAAAATTACAGTATTTACAAATATATTTAATATATACATATAATGTGATATACCTATGAGATTATTATGTTAATCTGTTACTTATAATGGATATGAATATTACGTTGAATTTAATGGTAAATTGACAACTACTTTTGTAAGTGTTCACAGAACTCTTGTCACATTATAGAAGCAATGCTGTAAAAAAACTTTTCAACATTACTTCTGAATTGATGCAATGCAGCTATTTGCTTCAGGTAATTAGTCTATTATAAATGGAGGGCTGTATATATAAAATTTCTTTCAAGTAGGCTTGTGTTGTGTGCGATTATATGGAGTTGATCTTTCTGTCGAATTGTGAGAACGTAACTATGAGTTTGTAGTGTACATTTCAAGACTACTTTTTATATAGCATAACGTTTCATAAATAAAAATGCAAGGCAGAGGTAATACATTCAAAACCTTAAATAGCGATCTACAGCTGCTTTTCTTACTAACATGTAATCCAAATTGCCCTTTTTTGCATTTTAAAAATTGATTTTGTGCCTGTTCCCCCAAAATAATATTACAAAAGAAAGAATAGATTGAAAGTATGCATGATACAATGAAAGAACCGATTTTAGATCCATAACTTTTAAAAGGAGTATGATTGCATAGTTTAATTTTTTAATGTGTAGCCTATTTTAGATTCTCAACCACCCAAACTCCCAGAACTTTTGTGTTATCTGTATATGCATAGTCTGTCCTTGAACCTTAAAGTGGGGTAGCTTGTGGGTGTGTGTTTTGTTTATGTTGAAATGATATTGCTTCTATTTTCTCTGTATTTATTAGTAATCTATTTGCATTAAACCAATTTAGCAACTTACATGTTGCCTGTTCCACCGTACATTGTAGGGACCTTAAGTGGAAACCAGAAATATATGCACTGGTGTCATCAGCAAATAACCAGTTTTTAAGGAAAACTCTAAATCATTTATATGTATAAAAATAAGACAGGACCAAGAATTGAGCCTTGTGGTACTCCATATTGAACTATTATCTTGGATGCTAAGTATATTGTAATTTCCATGTGTTTTCATGCATATATGAGATTTCTACCATTTGTTGCCAGGAAGCTAAAGATTCTTTAAACTACTTATTTACATTGTATGCCAATAACTGCTAATTTTTCCAGTAAAATATTGTGTTCAGCTAAGTCAAAAGCTTTCGATAAATCTAAAAATATATACCAATATTTTCATCTTTTTACTTTCTCTACACATACTATGTACATAGTGTATAAAGAAGGTGTTGCACTCCACCCAAAAATTTGATGCCAAGATTTCACCAGAAATGTTTTAGGGTCCCCTGTATCCAAAAAAAGCATTTTCACAGGTGTGTGTCTGCTTGCGTGCGTGCGTGAGAACACAATAACTCAAAAACGAAAAGTCGGTAAAATGCAACACAAAGATTTTGAGAAAAATCCCCCACCCCAAACTACCCTTTACATGGAACTTTTTGAGAAAATTTTGATTTTCTCAAAAATGGCTGTAATGATTTTGATTAAAATATCATATATTAAAGATATTTACCTGACAAATAAAATGTATATCTTGAATTTTTTGGGAATAGCTCTGAAGACAACTTTATTCTGGACGAATTTTACAGAATTTTGTATAACTGCAAAACCGTAAGAGATGGAAAAAAAACTTACTGCACAAAAAATGTAGAGCACTTTAAAACACACAATTTATGTTATATGCATTTTTTCATGGAGTTTATAATATTTTAGATATTCCTTGTTTTTGGTTTCAGCTTAAAAAAAAAAATATACTTTTCTCACACAGGACTTTGTCAACTCCAGTCCATACCAACAAAGGAACTCCAGTCACATAGAAACCAGCTTTTGACTGTCTCTTTAACCTATGGTACTCCCTTATTTCGCTTCTACTTAATACGAAGCAAGTAATAAGACTATTTCTGCTAATTTTTTTCAATTAGCATTAAGTGAATAGAACAATAAGTTTTTTAACAATAATTTGTTGCAGAAATGTAGAGAAAGTCCTGTGAAGGGAACACAGATGATAGAGTGGTTTAACCTTTACCACTTCAATTGTTTTGGAAATTTACCTTCTGAAAATGAAAGATTTTTAATACAGCATAGGGGTTTTATTATATGGGGAAAGCATTTCTGTATAACATTATTGGAGACTTCATCAAAACCACAGTGAGAATTGCATTTCATACTTCTAATTTGTTTGCCAATTCAACTTCCACAACTGGGGTTAAATACAATACTATTACATTGACTTGGTTGTCTACTTAACTCTGGGAAATTATACTGCAGCCTAATGTAAAATATTTTGAGCTACATTTATGTAATAGTTATTAAAACGTCTGGCTACTTGTTTTGGGTCACTAATGGTAGTTCCATTGTTTCTTAGATTTTTGTTTTTTGGGACATTAGCGTCTTGTGTGATTTCTTGTTTAATGGCTCCCGGAGCTTCATTTGATAGATTTCACACAATTCAGGAAGCAGAGTGAACAACATTGAGACATGAAGTAAGCTATACACCTTGATCTAGTGACTTGAATACTAGAGTGTCATTCAGAGTTCATGCAGAAGCACATGTGCTGTATTTTGTTTAATAATTAAGCTGGTTGACATAAATTGGATAACCTATTCATCTGTTCTTTGGTAGTCAACAATACGGAAAGACAGGTGGATGAGCTCTCTCTCCATCCCCTGGTCCTCGGTGTCTTGTAAAACTAGCGCCCAAAGAAAAGTGCGGGCATAGTAAATATACAAAAGCTTTTAATTTTTCTTATTGCATTGACTTACAGTCCTAGGACTAATTTAAATATTGTTGAGAAGTGAGAAGTATCCTGTTTTTAGCCTTGGAAGATACACATTATCTTGCTTGACCTAGGCTATGTTTACAAACATGTTAAAAGAACATTTGCCATATAAGGATTGCAATGCCCCATACACCAAGAGGACTGAAAAAATCAAATCTAATTTTGTAACCAGATGGGATTTGTGTCATCATAATTATTTGAATAGCAATAGATAGTACCACTGGATTAATAACTAGGAAAGCATCAATTTATACATGATGCAAAATATAGGCACTCTCAAGTTATCGGCTATTTTCACCAGCTCCTGCAATAAAGGTACACTTGTATTCTTTGTTAATTTGTTCCACTACGTAGTGGTTACTGTGCAGGATTTTCACAGTAAATATTCAGAGTTTAAATTAAGACCATGCATTTTTACTTTATCTTATATAGGTAAGAGGAAGTGTTATATACCCCCCAAAAAGGCATATTTTGGGATACTTAGAACCCCTGAAAAAATGAAGCATTTTAAGAGAAATGGAGAGCAAGTGTATATGAACATGTGTCTGCCAATTAAAAAACACAAAAACAACAATTATAAAAATAAATAGAATTTTTTCATGCAATGGAAATTTTATGTTCAACCTTAGGAGATAGTGAATTTACATTCCTCTGCACTTTATTTAATATGAGAGAGAGACAGAGAGAGACAGAGAGAGAGACAGAGCGAGAGAGAGAGAGAGAGATACTCTCTCTTGCAAAATGTTTTAGGGAAAAGCAATACTATCTACTATACATATGTACTAGAGAAGCTAAAGAAAAATCTGTTTGAATAATATTTTAAAAATATTGCCTTAACCTTATCAAACTACATTAACCGTTAAAATAAGTAAAGAAAGAAACAACACATACCATTTTATAATTCCAGTGTTTTATCCTACAGTACTCTCAGATAAACTGAGACAACTTGGCAGATGAACTCCAATACCCTTGTCAACAACATATCTGTGTGTTAGATACTTATGTAATAGTTTGCTATCTTATAAATGGTAAAAACCTTGAACTATGGGTTCAAGTCATTCATTTAGCTTGACCTAGAAATAAGATGTCTTTCTGTTTTTAATAATCCATGATGAAACATTTCATTTGGAGCTCATTATCCACTGTCTGTAAAAGTACTTTTGTATTAATATTTTATTTCATCCTTGGAAGTATACATATGTTCTGGGACATGTAAGTTAATCACGACAGCATAAAAATAGCTTGTCAACTTCTGTATTTACAGTCTTTAAGATAACTTAGCACCTATATACGGTGATTACAGCCACAGGGTGTAGTCAGAATTAGAATAACCCAAGTCTGTTTATATACATAATATGTAAAAGCTATGTAATTATAATAACACCTATTTATGCATTTAATGTTTATTTCACAATAATTCTTTTTTGAAAGCTCCTGAAAGAATAGAAGCAGTGCACATATAAATGGTTTTCTAATTTGTGATTAAATTGTTTTGGTGATTTAATTGGATTTGGTAAGTTATTGCAAGCCATGATGTTTTTATAATTAAAACCTCCCTATACAAAGTTTCTGATGTGTTTGGATTATCAGTTTGTGTTTATTACAAGTGATTATGTCTGCATTTACTTGAAATGTTGGATTGAACATATGATAATACTTTGTATATTATTTGACGGCAATGATAAAATATGCACATTTTTAAATATTGACTGAATGGCTAATAGTAGATAGGTTCTCTATAATAAGCCTTAGTATATGTTTTTGGAGTTTGAAAATTTTGTTCCTCCTTTGACAAGTTACCATAAAATATGCTCCATATGATAGAAATGTGCAAAAATAGAGACTCAATACTTAGCTTCTCCATTATTGCACTGCACTTTTGCTCAGTTTTAGCAACAAGAAGCCAGTGTGTGAAGAACATTTCAGAAGAATTCCTAGAAATTTTGTTGAATGTAAGCAGCAATTTGTTTGTATATTTAAATTCTTATTATTTGAACACTGAAACATCATTGTCATAACTTTGTCCTCATTTAATATGAATTTATTATTTCCAAACCACTCTAAGGTGGTACTCAGTCAGTGGTGACTCATGATGCTTACCTTAATTATTTGAAGATGAATTGCATATGTCGATCTATCTTTGTTGCAAACTTATTAACCATCACTTGAACATGAAGATGTTTTCTATCATTGCCATTTCTATGGACAACATAGCAAGTGCAGTTAGTCCATTTTCTCCAATAGGTTCCTAAGGAATGTTTTAATTCTTTTCAGTGTAGAGAAACAGCATTCAAATTCACTTGTTGTTAAAGGCAGAGTAATGACTATTTCCAAAAGTTTTACCACTTCAGAAAAAGTGGAAAAAAGATTATTAGAACCCACCTGGGTTGAGTGGTGGTAGCATGTGTGCTTCACATTCAAAAGGTCATGAGTTTGAATCTCACTTAGGGTGAGTTACCCAGATCCTGAGAAGACGAATGTCGAGTAACCTTAAGCTCCATGAATCCCGAGATCATTTGAGCACCATTTCACCAATTTCATTTATAGTCCAATATGACCAACCAGGTTAAAGGATGTTAAGCTACGATTATTAGATCTAAGATATGGAAGCAATTTTACTGCATCACCAATATTCCTGACGTCTTCTCTTGAATAGATGACAAAGTTCTGTACCTATGCAGTTTGTCTTTATCAAACACTAGAAACATTTTTCTGCATTCACTGAACATATTTTCTGGAAATATTGAATTAAATTGCTCCAACTGTGATTCTTGTAGCAGGTAAGACACAAAGATGTTTTCTAAACTGGAAGCAAAGATTCAATTGAGACAGTATAACTTTACATACTTCCTTGGCTGTTGCTGCAGTTTATTTTGTGTGAGGTTTCTGCTGCCAAATTACAGGACTCCACTTGTTTCTTATTTTTATAATTTCATTAGTGAAAGTAGATTTGGGGTAATCATCTTTCTCTACCTAGTCTTCTTTCAACTCGATACACTTTTCCCAGCGATGTTCAGTAGCTTCAAGACTCTGTTTATAGTGAGAACTATTAAGTTCTGCAAAATGCCACCAACTGCAGACACTACCTCTTCATTGTTGGCAAATCTTCTAGCCATTTCTTCAAGTTGGAAACAGAATATAATCAGAGGGGGTTAAATGTGATGAATAGGGTGCATGAGGAAGCAATTCAAACTTTAACTCATTCTGGCAATAATGCATGGGTGAACTGTGCATTGTCTTGATGAAACAAAACTTTCTTTTTCACTAAATGTGGCCGTTTTTGCTCGATTTCATCACTTAAAGGCTGTAATAAGTTTGCATGATATTCACCATTGATTACTTTTCCTTTTTTGAGATAATCAATGAAAATTATCATACGTGCATCCCAGAAAACTGATGCCATAACTTGGCCTGCTGATGGAACTGTCTTTGCCTTCTTTGGAGCCGATTCTCCCCTTCCAATCCACCATTTTGATTCTTTCTTCATCTCAGATGTGAAGTGATGGACCCAGGTTTCATCCACTGTTATGAATTGATGCAAAAACTCAGTTTTATTGCAGAGAAACATTGCCAAACACTCAACTGAAACATCCTCACGACACTGTTTTTGTTCTATTGTGAGCAAACGGGGCACCCTCCTTGCACACAACTTTCTCATACCTAATTTTCAGCAAGTTACGCGATATACTAAACTTTTTGGAATGCATGCAATGTATGCTAGCTTGCGCACTTTCAGTTGACGGGTCATCCAATACCATTTTGTGGATTTTGTTTAAAATTTCTGGTCTGGTAACCTCATTTGGTTGATCACTGTGATGTTCATCTTGGCAGACCGTATGGCCATGCTTAAACTCTTATCACCGAATATTTCACTGTTGTAATCGAAGGAGCAGTCTCCCCCAAAGTAGAATCTAGCTCAACTTTAATGTTAGTTGGACTAAGACCTTTCAAATGAAAGTACATAATGATGACCAGTTTTATCCATTTTACAAATTTACTGAGAGCATTCACTAATGATGGCTGCCAAACAAATGCTAAACAATGTAAAATCATCAAACTTCTAAGTTAAGTTTTCTAAGGTTGGTACTTTTTACCATTGTTATTTGAAATAACCACCACTATCTATACCTCAGGTTCAGTACTTCTGTAACAGCCACTGTATATACACTGGAACTTTGGCAGTGGCAATTCTATAGTTAATTGTACCATATATCTACAAGAGGCACAATTAAATGGAAAAAATTAAGCCAGAAACAAAACTCATTATTTTTAAGAATCCCCAATATAACAAATGCCTTATTTATTGTCACACTGCTTGAAGTCTCTGATTCTGACAAAATTTGAAAACATTCTTTCAATACCTCCTCCTTTTCGTGACCAACATTTACAGTCCAGGATTTGTAGTTCCACTACTGGGTATTCTCTTCTTAACACTCAAATTAACACTTTATGATCTGTGTGGAGAACAGGAAAAGAAGATGGTATAGCAGAAAGAAGCTCTGTTTATTATAACATTTAATAGATGCACTAAGCAATACACAAAGGCTGCACCATCAAAACTTTGGCCTATGAGCTGCTTCTTCTTATCTTTTAATATATTGCCAACCTCAGAAACTACAACTTCTGTAATTGCATCAAAATTTTTTCCATTTGGAATAAAAAAATCCCCAAAATCGCTCAACAGGACTACCTAAGGCATTACAATACCAAGGACTGTTACAACCTGGAACTTGTCAACATCTATAGTTTCATCGGCCATAATAGACACATGGTCTAGTGCTTCAATTCTTCTAAGGATGTGTTTTTACAAACTTCAAAAATGCACTGAAGTAACTCATTTTGTAATGCCAAGTTCCTTTAAAAATGGAGTCACTATTAAGATGGCACTTCAATAGGGAATCAATTTCTATGATATATTTAGTCAATCCCACAAACACCCCTTGATTTTGTGACCCTTCATGCTCTTCTACTTCTACTAGTAGAAGATTGTGATACCTACAAAATTTCACATAGTAGATTATCTTTATAAGTGTGTCCCATTTTTTGGACTTGATCATTGTGACAATCTATTACTTCCTTATAGGCTTGTATATTGTCTGTATATTTACTAACCCAAGTGTAACAAAAAATAACATGGTTTTTGGACATTTCATGTTTATGACTTTTTCAGTCTCTTCAAGTCTGAAACCCCATTTTGAACCCATGCAATGTTGGCTGTGTGGTCTTCAATTTCAAATAAAAGGCAAGGAAAACAGATAAGGGATTTCACAGCCACATATCCAACTCATATTTCATGTAAATTTCAGGACTGAAACACCTTCTATATTGTTTTTGGTGGCTTGTTGCAGTTTGAATAATGTTTAACACAGGAGTCGGTCTTCCACACACTTTCATGTCACATTTCTCTTGGAGTGTCAAGTCGCCAAAACAAAGAACTTTAAACATTCGACTGAATTACTCATTGTTACCAGCACACCAGTGTATAAAATCACATTTGATTATACTTTACTGTCATGAAACAATAATATATTTGAATTGCTGTGAAAATATTCACAAACATTCTGATTTTACAAAAATCTGCACAAAATTGCAATTACACCAATTTTGGGATTGCAAAGATTGCAGTCCAGTGAGTTCATGTTTTAGTGGGTAAGCTAAAACATGTAGCGAGTCTAGCAGAGAGGAAAATTGAAGCAATACGCATGTTAGCAAGTTGTATTGGCAGTTCTCTGAAGGAGAAGTGGTTTCACATATGAACTTGCTACACAATTTATATGAACAAGTTGTAATGAAAAGAAAAAAAAAAAAAAAAAGGAGAGAGAGAGAGAGAGAGAGAGAGAGAGAGAGAGAGAGAGAGAGAGAGAGAGAGAGAGAGAGAGAGAGAGAGAGAGAGAGAGAGAGAGAGAGAGAGAGACTCTCTCTTACCAGTATCTTAACTTACCCCAACCAAGATACACAAATTCCACTTCAGATGCTCATATTTTAGTATTCATATATTTTCAATATTCAGTTAAATTGCTACTTTTTATGTTTCAGGTATGGCCAGCGGTGCAAGCAATAAATTTTTCAGTGGTACCTTTGGATTATCGAGTGCTCTTCACCCAAGTGATAGCAGTATTCTGGAACACATATCTTGCCTACAAAACTCATGAGACCGTAAAAAAACCTTTGACTCATTAAAGCACAATATCCCACAAATGTCTCTCTTATAAACATCTAAGGGGTACTAAAATTGTAACCATTTTACATGTTTTTGTCAGTTTATATAAATGTTTCTAAAGAATGTTGTGATTTTTTCTAACAGTATTATTTTAATTGTATTAAAAAGTTTTTTTCAAAAATATGAATTATAATGCAGAAACATTGTCTATGAATATTCACATGGAAACCAGTGATCCCAGTTATTCCATTGTATTCAATTCAATATAATGTTGTGCCAATTCCCTATAGGTACCAAAAAATACCCATATTTATAGCATGAACCGAGAAGGCACAAGTTGAAAACTTCCCTTGTTCACTACATCCCAGGTCGTTTCTGATGTGATGGATTCACTTCATTTACACTGCTGAAAATACATATTACAAGTATTTTATACAGTTTGTTGAGATAATCTATTAATTTAACAGGCTTTAAGGGATAATATACAAGTAGATTTTTCATTTCAATGTGCCATCATATTATAAGAAATTGCTTGTGCTGTACTGTGCAGTTTCTAACCAAATGTCTTCCCCCCACACTTTCCAACCTCTCCTTGTGCTGGGTATTCACTTGGCATGAAGTCTGTACATAGTGGTTGATTTGTTACACTATGTGCCTCAGTGATTAGTTTGTTAGTGCTGATATACTGCCAAAAATCTGAATACTTGAACACACAGAATCTTCAGGTAAGGTTCATAAATGACAACTAATTCTTGTAGAGAAATAAAATGATGATTTATAGATGAGCTTCTACTGTTTGTGTGACTCACAAGGAAATAGTTTGTAGCCTTGTGAATAGATACAGGGAGACAGGATCTTATTTTCGTAAAAAACCGAAAGCAAATCTCACATTCGTCAGAAGAAAAATTCAATGATATGGGAGGAAAGTTCAAAGAAATCCCTGAAAAAGCTTTCACAAAATTGGGAATTTTGCAAACCTTAGTTGGAATGTCACTAAGCTTTTAACATTTAAATTGTATAAGATAAATTATAGTTTAAGAATTTCAACAGTGGGATGTCAGTAAGTTTAATTTCTGCAATTGGTTGTAATGTTAATGATCAGTGTATCAAGTTTTCTTCTGTGGTTTGGGGATATGTTAGCCTCTGGTTCCAAAGGTCGTGGGCTCAATCCTGGCTGAAGGTGAGTAATCTTTTTTCCAACGAGAATACTCATAGGCTCCTTAACAGCTAATTTTCAGCGCGAAATGAAATGTTCAAAATCTGCCGCATACTTCGCTGCCTAGGCGATAATCTATACCATTTTCCTCAGGCTTCGCCACTGTCACACACGAAGTTTGAAGCATACTTTTTCCATGTATGGTATTTGGAAAACATATATCGCGAATGCAAGACAACCCCCAGCTCTGAACATTAACATTTCGGGGGAAAAAAAAGTCGTCGTCTTGTATTCGGATAAATACGGTAAATCCATTGTTAGAAAGATGTCTAGCTGTGAATAAAACTTTAACACAAAAATAACAGTTCGATGTATTTATTTGCTTAATTGGAGTAATTTTTACTTTCTATGTACGTAGTGTATAGAGAACACATTGCGCTCCACCCAAAAATTGGATACCGAGATTTCACCGGAAATATATGTTTTAGGGTCCCCTGTATAAAAAAAACAGTTCAGAAAAAGGTCCGTGTTTGTATGAACACGATAACTCAAAAAGAAAAGTCGGTAACATACCAAACTTGGTATTTAAGTTTAGTATCTTCCAGGGATGCGACACGAAGATTTTGAGAAAAATCCTCCCACCCCAAACTACCCTTTACATAGAGCTTTTCTCGAAAATGTTGATTTTCTTAAAAGTGGTTCTAACGATTTTGATTAAAATGTATATTAAAGATATTTACTTGACAAATAAAATGTACATCTTCATTTTTCTGGGAATAGCCTCTGAAGATTACTTTATGCTGGATGAAATTTACGGAATTTTGCGTAACTGCTAAACCGTAAGAGATAGATTAATACTACACAAAAAATGTAGAGAACGTTAAAACACATAATTCATGTTATACACATTTTTTTCGTGGAGTTGATCGTTTTTTTAGATATTCCTTGCTTTTGGTTTCAGCTTTAAAAAACTAACTTTTCTCATACAAGAATTTGTCAACTCCTGTCCATACAAATAAAGGAAGTTCAGTCACATAGCAACCAGCTTTGGACTATCACTTTAACTTATGGTACTCCCTTGTTTCGTTTCTACTTACAGGGAAGCAAGTATTAAGACTTTCTGCAAATGTTTTCTGATTAGCATGAAGTAAATAGAAGTATAAGCTTTTTAATATTTTTTTGCAGAGTTGTAGAGAAAGTCATGTGAATGGATCACATAGGGTTTTTAAATTTTGAGCAATTTTACGTGTAAATTTAGTTCCAATATTCTTTTAAAAGCTTAGTTTCTGTCTGTGGACTGTTTTAGCTCCCATTACGGCATACACCTTGTATGCTATGTTTCTTCCAAAGCTTCCCCCATCTTGTAATAGAAGAGCGAATGCCGACAAACCCTGGATTCATTAGCGTCGTCATTCCTTTCATCACCTCAGAACCCTACGGCGATCGGCATGTGATGTTTAGCTCTTACAAAAAGAGGCATGCCGAGGAATATCATTCCCTTGTATTTGTAGGAAGACAAAGTATAGCAAAGAAAGAGTACTGAAAATGAAAGGCAGAAATAATTTGCTGCAATGTAGCCACACATAAACCAAAAAGCTTTTGGAAAATGAAGGATAAATTGTATACTGTTGTTACAATAATCATAACACCAAGAAAGCGAAACGAAAGTCTTTGTGGTGATGTTAAATTATTTGTAAAGAAACATTTCATTTGAGGAATAAGCAATAACGAAAAACGGTATATACTGCACTTCTCAATTATTATAAACAAAAAAAAATCTGATGTGTTCCATTCACCTGACTTTCTCTACAAATTTGCTAAATTAACAGAAATAGTTTTATTACTTGCTTTCATGTTAAGTAGGAGGGAAATAAGGGAGTAGCATTGACTAAAGTATTAATCAAAAGCTGGTTGCTATGTGACTGAAGTTCCTTTGTTTGTATGGACAGGAGTTGACTAATTCCTGTATGAGAAAAGTATGCTTTTTAAAGCTGAAACCAATAACAAGTAATATTTTAAAAACGATACACTACACGAAAAAAAAATCTGATGTGTCCCATTCACATGACTTTCTCTACATCTCTGCAACAAATTTTAGTTAAAAAGCTTATGCTTCTATTTACTTCATGCTAATCGAGAAACATTAGCAGAAATAGTCTTATTATTTGCTTCCTTGTAAGTAGAAGCGAAATGAGAGAGTACCATAGGTTAAAATGATAGCCAAGAGCTGGTTGCTATGTAACTGAAGTTCCTTTGTTTCTATGGACAGGAGTTAAGAAATTCCTGTATGGGAAAAGTATAAGTTTTTCAAAGCTGAAACCAAAAACTATGAATATGTCAAAAACGATCAACTCCACGAAAAAAAAATATATATGACATAAATTGTGTGTTTTATCGTGAGCTACATTTTCCCCATCTCTTACGGTTTAGCAGTTTTGCTCAATTCCGTAAAATTCATCCAGAATAAAGTAGTCTACTGAGGCTATTCCCAGAACATTCAAGATATACATTTTATTTGTCAGGTAAATATCTTTAATGTTCGATGCTTTAATCAAAATCGTTAGAGCCATTTTTAAGAAAATCAAAAATTTCAAAACTTTTTCCATGTAAAGGGTAGTTAGGGGTGGGGGATTTTCTTGAAAATCTTCGTGTCGCATCCTTGGAAGATACCAAACTTAAATACCAAGTTTGGGCTTTAACGGTCTTTTCGTTTTTGAGCTATGCTGCACACAGACCAGACAGACATACGGACATTTTTCTAACAATGCTTTTTTTATATTCAGGGAGTCTCAAAACATGTATTTCCGGGGAAATCTCGGTATCGAATTTTTGGGTGCAATGCAATACCATCTCTATACACTATGTACATAGTTCGTATAGAGAAAGTAAAATTTATATAACATAAATTATGTATTTTAACGAGCTCTGCATTTTCTGTTAAGCAAGTTTTTGTCTATCTTTTACGGTTTGCCAGTTACACAACATTCCGTAAATTTCATCCAGAATAAAATAATCTACAGAAGCTATTCCCAGAAAATTCAAGAACCATTTGTGAGAAAATAAAAAATTTCAGAATTTTCCCCTGTAAAGGGTAGTTGGGGGTAGGGGGATTTTCTTAAAAATCTTCGTGTCGCACCTTTGGAAGATGCTGAACTTAAATACCAAGTTAGGTATTTAATGGACATTTCGTTGTTGAGCTATGCTGTCCACATACACACACTCACACACCGACCTTTTTCTAAAACTTTTTTTTTATTCAGGGGGGACCCAAAACGTGTATTTCCGCTGAAATCTCAGTACCGAAATATTGTGTGCAATACAATACCTTCTCTCTACACTATGTACATAGTACGCGTAGAGAAAGTAATTATATTTCATTTTAGTAGCAGGATAAGGGTATTGCTTCCCATCAGAAATGCTTGTTCGAATCTCTGTTGGGGAAGTTGCCTGGCCAGGCTTCGGGGATTTCTCTAATTCCCAAATGAATCTGTATCAGACAGTGTCAAGTTTGGTTCATCTTAACCGGAAACGGAAATGTGAGCGGTTGAAATGCATTGCAATGTGAGCTGAGGCAACTAACGGGACGCTCTACCGGATCCAATGTTAATTTACTTTAGTCACCTTTTGGTTTTTTCAGTTCCCGGCAAATGGAAATGGAGTTTAAATTAAGGACGCTCTTTAACTGCTGTGGTTCTCAGCGTCCAATTCTATTACTGGGCGTGAAAGACTGGTTAATTTTGCTAAGAGGCCTCTTTATCAGGTTTGAGGTTCTTTTACGTGCCAAAAGTCTACGACACGGGACCAAGGTTTTACTTTCCTTCCGAAGGAAGTCATGCTAAGGATTTTTACGCCCGAAAAAATCCATCGTGCTCCACCAGATTTGAACCCGCGATCTTAGCATGGCAAGCACTACACCAAGGAAGGCAACTCAGATCCCGGGAATGGCATATTAGATCTATTTTATATATATTACACTCGTCGCTCTAGAAGTTATTAAACGTGGGTATGAGATGAAACAACCTTTAGAAGTGAATCCGGGACTCCTCGCGTAGCAAACAGGTGCTCTACCGGCTGAGCTACGGGGCCTGAGCTACTGTATTATGTTGCTCTGTTATTGTTATATATATATATAGTTACACTATTTATAACTCAAGAACGGCTGAACCGATTTGGCTGAAAATCGGTGGGGAGGTAGCTTAGAACCAGGAGACGGATATAGGATACTTTTTATCCTGTTTCCGTGGGACGTGACATAAAACGTGGTATAACAAAGCGCAACAGACCGCTAAACGCATCGTTGTCTATGGTGTTTGTTTCGAGTTTCTATTAGCTTATTGTGCCGATATTATTATTAACAATGCCGCGACCAAGACAATCCAATCTTTCCCGACAAAGGAATCGAAACATTGCGAATGAAATTGCACGTGAAGAGCAACTATCCAATTAAATGTTTAAACTCCTTGGATGTACCTGGCTTACCACCGCACAATTTACGACTAAAGGTTGGCTCCGTAGTAATCATGCTTCGAAACATAAACCAACCAAAACTGTGCAACGAAACGCGTTTGGTGGTAAGTAAATTGATGAACAATGTGATTTACGCGACGATACTCAAAGGAAAATTCGAAGGTGAGGAAGTTCTCATTCCGAGGATCCCGATGATCCCAACCGATTTGCCGTTTGAGTTTAAACGACTTCAATTTCCGATCCGTCTTTATTCGCCATGATCATTAACAAATCATAAGGCCAATCCTTGAAAATGTGTGTCTGAATCTAGAAAATCCATGTTTTTCCCATGGTCAATTATATGTGGTAAGTTCACGGGTCGGAAGACCGTCTGCGTTATTTGTTCTTGCGCCTGATAATAAAACAAAAAATGCCATCTATCACAAGGTGCTTCACTGAAGAGTACAACCCATGCACCAAAATACATGGCCAATAAATAATCATTAAAATGCTTGATTTTTTGTATATATATTTATTGACCTAATAAAAAATTGAACTTAATAAAATCCAAAATCTGCTCATTTATTGCTTCTAAGGCGGAAGAAAGTTCGCCGGGTCAGCTAGTAGTAACTAAAGTAATACATACGAGTGCTGTACAAACAAAATGTTATTCAAACTCTCTATGAATAAAATTGTCCCATTCATTTTTTAAAATGCATAACATCAACAGAAGCAAAGTAAAATAAATTAATATGTGGAGTCACACATCTCTCTGAGGAATTCTAAGGATTTTGTTTGATAAATGTGAAAACCAAAACAAGTCACTTAGCCGACCTTTAAATATAGTCCAGAATAACTTATAAAATTAGAAAGGAAATAGACGCGTTTGAAACATGTGCTACAGCGAAATGCTGAAAATTAGTTGGACTGACAAAATTCTATTGAAGCTTATGAGAGACAAAAAGCGGAAAGAAAAATAGCATTCATGGCACATCTATTAAGGCAAC
The DNA here is from genome assembly GCA_030762935.1 of Hymenopus coronatus. Lineage (NCBI taxonomy): Eukaryota > Metazoa > Arthropoda > Insecta > Mantodea > Hymenopodidae > Hymenopus > Hymenopus coronatus. Next base: position 76,258,157 of record CM060890.1, read on the forward strand.
AAAGTACTTTGAAAATTATAATCAACATAGGTATAATTGAAGGCAAACATAGCAAAGGAAGAGCGACACTACAGTACAGGGAACAAATTAAGAACGATATGAATTGTACAACTTATGAAGAATTCAAAAAGAAAGCAGAGAGAGAGAGAGAGGGTGAAAATGGAGAATCGTGCAGACGATCCCAAGGATTGAATGAAGAAAATAAATAAAAAATGTAGCATGCCGTTTATATGGATATAATTGCAGTCAAGCACTGAAAATTGTATATACTTGTCACTCGCTTGTAGTTTTGGATTCCAGTACAGTATTTTTTTTTTTTTTTTATGCAAAGAAATGAAACGATTTGATATGCTACTTTGAAACGATTTCACTTTCTCCTGAGATATTTAAAATAATCTGTTCCCGAATCTGCCTCTGTAGTGTGGGTTAGAGTATCTGCTTGAGTTTGAATCTCACTTAGGGTGTTTTACCTGGATAAGGCTTTTTCTTATTCTGAGAATACGAATGTCGAGCAACCATAAGCTCTGTAGTCCCCGGGCTTTAATTTCCCCCATTTCATGACTTTATTGTCGATATGACCTATCAGGTTGAAGTATGCTGAACTAAAACCAGAAAAAAATTAAGAGAGAGAATAAAATTCCAAAGGAAATCATATACAACACACTTATTGTCGAAACACTTCGCAACACGAACACAAAGCAACGACTGCGACAGCTAACAAACGCACCCTTGACACTTAATTTACTATAGCGTAACAAGTAATATTGAGAATTATGAAAATATTAAAATAAAAAGAGTACTGTAGGAGTTGAATTTTTGTTTAGTTTTTTATATAAAATAATAGTTTTTGAATCATATATTATTTCTCTTTTAATTGCTTTAAGTTTATTTTTGGTCAGTAGATATAGTTTATTATCTGTAGAACAATAGTATAAAACACTAGATAACATATTCCTGGTATAGCAAATTAGGTACCAGGTTATAGTATAAACATTTTATTTTATCATTTCGAGCTGTATGAATTAAAACAATATACTATGAAATAGTATTTATTTTTCACAGAGTGCCGCGCGGTAATAAATTGGGTCACCTCATGTGTAGAGTATATTTACTTTCTCCATACGCACTATGTACATAGTGTATTGCACTCCACCAAAAATTCGATACCGAGATTTCACCGGAAATATATGTTTTAGGGTCCCCAATATCCAAAAAAAGCATTTTCACAAAAAAGTCCGTGTGTGTGTGTGTGTGCGTCCGTGAACACGATAACTCAAAAACGAAAAGTCGGTAAAATACCAAACTTGATATTTAAGTTTAATATCTTCCAGGGATGCGACACGAAGATTTTGAGAAAAATCCCCCACCCCCAACTACCCTTTACATGGAACTTTTTTCGAAAATTTTGATTTTCTCAAAAATGGCTCTTACGATTTTGATTAAAATTTCGGGTATTAAACATATTTATCTGACAAATGAAATGTATATCTTGAATTTTCTGGGAATAGCCTCTGAAGAGTGGTTTACTCTGGATGAATTTTAGTACATTTTGAATGACTGCTAAACCGTAAGAGACGGACAAAAACTTGCTACACAAAAAATGTAGAGCAGTTTAAAAACACACAATTTATGTTATATACATGTTTTTCGTGGAGTTCGTCGTTTTGTGACATTCCTTATTTTTGGTTTCTGCTATGAAAAACATATACTTTTCTCATACAGGAACTTGTCAACTCCTATCCATACAAACAAAGGAACTTCATTGACATAGCAACCAGCTTTTGACTATCACTTTAACTTACGGCTGTCCCTTATTCCACTTCTACTTACAAGGAAGCGAGTAATTAGACTATTTCTACTATTTTTTTTCTGGTTAGCATAAAGTAAATAGAAGTATAAGCTTTTTAAGAATTATTTGTTGCAGGGATATGGAGAAAGTCATGTGAATGGTACACATCAGATTTTTTACTTTCTCCATACGCACTATGTACATAGTGTATAGAGAAAGTATTGCACTCCAGCAAAAGTATTGCACTCCACCAAAAATTCGATACCGAGATTTCACCGGAAATATATGTTTTAGGGTCCCCAATATTCAAAAAAAGCCTTTTCACAAAAAGGTCCGTGTGTGTGTGTGTGTGTGTGTGTGTGTGTGTGTGTGTGTGTGTGTGACCGTGTGTCCGTGTGTCTGTGAACACGATAACTCAAAAACGAAAAGTCGGTAAAATACCAAACTTGATATTTAAGTTTAATATCTTCCAGGGATGTGACACGAAGATTTTGAGAAAAATCCCCCCCACCCCCAACTACCCTTTACATGGAACTTTTTTCGAAAATTATTTTCTCAAAAATGGCTCTAACAATTTTGATTAAAATTTCGGATATTAAACATATTTACCTGAAATGAAATGTATATCTTGAATTTTCTGGGAATAGCCTCTGAAGAGTAGTTTATTCTGGATGAATTTTACTAAATTTTGAATAACTGCTAAACCGTAAGAGATGGAAAAAAACTTACTATACAGAAAATGTAGAGCACATTAAAACACACAATTAATGTTATATACATTTTTTTCGTGGAGTTCGTCGTTTTTGTGACATTCCTTATTTTTGGATTCTGCTATGAAAAACGTATACTTTTCTCATACAGGAACTTGTCAACTCCTATCCATACAAAGAAAGGCACTTCATTGACATAGCAACCAGCTTTTGACTATCACTTTAACTTACGGTTGTCCCTTATTTCGCTTCTACTTACAAGGAAGCGAGTAATAAGACTATTTCTGCTAATTTTTTCTGATTAGCATAAAGTAAATAGAAGTATAAGCTTTTTAAGAATTATTTGTTGCAGGGATATGGAGAAAGTCATGTGAATGGTACACATCAGATTTTTTTACATTATTACTTTCTCCATACGCACTATGTACATAGTGTATAGAGAAAGTATTGCACTCCACCAAAAAATCAATACCAAGATTTCACCGGAAATATATGTTTTAGGGTCCCCAATATCCAAAAAAAAGCATTTTCACAAAAAGGTCCGTGTGTGTGTGTGTGTGTGTGTGTGTGTGTGTGTGTGTGTGTGTGTGAACACGATAACTCAAAAACGAAAAGTCAGTAAAATACCAAACTTGGTATTTAAGTTTAGTATCTTCCAGGGATGCCACACGAAGATTTTGAGAAAAATCCCCCCACCCCCAACTACCCTTTACATGGAACTTTTTTCGAAAATTTTGATTTTCTCAAAAATGGCTCTAACGATTTTGATTAAAATTTCGGATATTAAACATATTTACCTGACAAATGAAATGTTTATCTTGAATTTCCTGGGAATAGCCTCTGAAGAGTAGTTTATTCTGGATGAATTTTACTAAATTTTGAATAACTGCTAAACCGTAAGAGATGAACAAAAACTTACTACACTAAAATGTAGAGCACGTTAAAACACACAATTTATGTAATGTACATTTTTTTTGTGGAGTTCGTTGTTTTTGTGACATTCCTTATTTTTGGTTTCTGCTATGAGAAACTTATACATTTTTCATACAGGAATTTGTCAACTGCTGTCCATACAAACAAAGGAACTTCAGTGACTTAGCAACCAGCTTTTGATTATCACTTTAACCTATGGTACTCCCTTATTTCACCTCTACTTACAAGGAAGCAAGTAATATGGCTATTTCTGCTAATGTTTTACTGATTAGCATGAGCTTAATAGAAGTATAAGCTTTTTAAGAATAATTTGTTGCAGGGATATAGAGAAAGTCATGTGAATGGTACACACCAGATTTTTTTTTTAATTTTAGGTTAAAATGATGCTCAAATGTGGCTGGGATCCAGAGAGTCTATAATTACTCACATTAGTCTTCTCAGGATAAGGGTTTTGCAACTCACTCTATCCGAGATTCGAGCTCGAGGTCTTTTAAATTTGAGGCAGACCCGCCACCATCACACTGACAGGTACTCGATTTTAAGGAGCGTTACTGTGCCGCGTCGCTAGTGTACGTACTTTTGTGTCTGATGTCATTGTATGTTAATGAACTTTATTGCACGAAAACGGGCAATTGATTTTCTTTCACTCGAATTGCATGTTAGCTTGATTTACTTTCACTTGCAGTTATATGTGTAAAGAAATACAGCTTAAGCTAATTCCTCCTGTACTTATATTCTATAGTCCTTTTGTGGTTTCTTTCTATTTGGAAAGTTTACGACTTTGGTCATAACTATTAGCTAAATAATAAGGGATGTAATGATAAGCTATAAGACAAACGAATAAAGATATTTGGTTTGAAAATACACAAATTTGAGAGGGATGATAAATTCGTAGTAGGAAAGATAAATGTAACAAAACATTATAAGGTAAGCAGCAAAAAACAACCGTAAAAGCAAGGGAGAAAAGTAAAATTAACATATTCATAATTATTGATTTCAATATATTCCAACAACATTGACTCATAACCTAATCTCACTGACTGTAGTATGCTTTGAAGTATAAGAAATGGTAATATACTAACTCAAAGCGAGTGCAGAGCATATCGATAAGCAAACGCTCAGTTCATGATCTTTCTAATTTTCTTATAATTTTATGACTATATATCATTTATAATTTCTTATAATTCCACAAAGTATGCTCTTGGATATCAGGATATGATACCTTACATTTACATATCACCCTCCATGGTGTAATGGTTACCATGCTAACTTCATATACCCAAGGTCGCGAGTTCAAACCCGACGGAGGATGTGTAAAAATTCTTAGCATGGTTTCCTTCGGAAGGGAAGTAAAGCCGTTGGTCCCGTGTCGTAGATTTACGGTACGTAAAAGAACCTCAAACCTGATAGAGAGGCCTCTGAGCAAAATTAAACGGTCTTTCACGCCCAATTTAGAATGGGAACCATAGTAGTTAGAGATGGTCCATAAATAACACACCATTTACATTTTTATTTTTTGCATTTATATGTTGGTGTTATGAATTCCAATAATTATCGATCTTAGTGACCAATTTGGTTTAAACTGTGCTTACTATTTGCTATATAGTATTCTAATGATGTTTTGGTGCCTCTATACTGGAACAGAAGTTTAATTTCGAAAAAAAAAGCTTCACATTTTATATTAGCTCACTTGCTCCTTGCACCTCAATTGCACCCCCTCCTCCATACTTATTATATTATTCCACTACTTTCTCTTCCGTAATCTTAGAGCCTATCTTCGTATCTTTAAAGTTAGTATCTTGCATTCTAAAGGTTATATGTCACCTAGAGGGACAGGAAGATCATCGTTAATAAGTCAAAAATGAAACTAGTTTTATTTATGGATCTCTTAAATACTAATTACCTTAGCGTCACATTCTATATTTCTCATATAGTAATATCTGTTTCGATTTCATGCTGGGCATTTCTAAGTGAAACTAATTGCCATTCGTGCGAATTGTTTATTGAGGTCATGTAATGCATCTAAGATTTGAAAGTGAAAAAGTTTCAGAACCGGAATAAGCATTACTGATTAAAATGTGATTTATTGCGAATAACCATTATTGCACACTATATTGCGTTGTTGCTTAATTTTCAAAAACAATCTGATGTGTTCCATTCACACGATTTTCTCTACCTATGCGGCAACAAAATAGTCGTATAAAAGTTTATTCTCCTCTTTATTTCATGCTCATCGAGATGAACATTAGCAGAAATGGTTTTGATATTTAGTTCATTCTTAGTAGAAGGGAAAAGCGAGAATACACTAGGCTATGGGATAGTTCGTGCACACCGACATATCACTCATCAAAAACTATCCAAACATAGGACAATTAGTCGTATCATGGAATGGTAATTCTTAATACAAGATGATGTATAGGTAAACTAATCTTTGATTGCACATCATAATTTGCATTTTTAGAGTTTCAAAGCAGTCTTCGAGATAGGTACTTTTCTATTCCTCGAAGCTATGAATACACATTTTATTGAATAAAACACTGCTACATTCAATAACAAGCATATTCTATCCATCCACAATCACCACTCAGCTCTCTCTCTCTCGCTCTCTCTCTCTCCTTCTCGCACAACACAATAGCGCGGCAGGCTTTAGTCATTTGTGCTGTACCGGCACGTTCTAGTGAATTTAAGGCTGTTATTGTATTCAAACGCAGCTCAAAACTTCCTACAATTCTTCGCCCCGGATTCCCAAAAGGCCGAGATCAGGATATGTTTGTATCCTGGCTCTCTACTTTCACCTGGCCTAAATTCAACGTAGCCGACCGTTATATCCACTCCTTGAATGCGCAGGTGCAATAGCGGTATGCTGCACTTCCTCACTTGAATTCTCTCTGGTGGAGGAGCTTTTAGTAGATATCGTCATGGTTTGGTGATCCTCACGTAGAGGTCCCTTATGAATATTAATACTTTTAATAACTGCAATTAAAGTTAAGAGTAGGTATGATGCAATTAAGATTATAATTATATTAATAAGTTGATTATATATTTTTAATAAAAATGATTGGGTAAAATACTTAAAAGTTAATCTATTTTCTAAATTTTCATGACAGAACTCCCAGAGTATGTAAATTGGGGTTTTCCTCTCCACTCAAAAAATAATCTTGTTTTCAAATACAGTATCATATTATTAGTTGACTATAAATATACAGGAAACATTTCAAAATATATTTTATCCTAAGCATAGATTATGTCCCGTTTCGATTAAATTCCATTACCATATCCAAAGGAAAAATTTATATTGCTTTCACAATTAAATACATCTTAGAAACTTCTTAATTTTCTTATTTTATTTCAGTTCCGGAATTGAAAATATTGCCGTTGATTTCAGGAATTAATTATTCATCGCCTTCGATACAAATTAGTATAAGAAAAGATGAGTGTGACCACGCTACCTGCTACTGTGCCAGTGCTGCACAGTACCTCAATGGTAAGTTCAACATCAATATAACAGTTATATTTCAGAAGTTTAAGATAGTAGTTTCCAAACTTACCGTTTCAGATTGTTCCATCATCAGTCATGGAATGAACCGGATTCAGGATGTCTGCAGTTGGGGGAATTACTAAATATCAAATAAATTTGAAATTGTTTTGTAATATCAAACCTCAACTCGCTACTATAATTACAAATACTGAATTGCTAATTTAGACATCCATGCACACCTGCCAACCTGATTAGCAAACTTCGAAAATAGAGCCATTTCTGAGAAGTTCGCTGTTTTTTATTGAAATTTTACAGTATTTTAAGCAGTGAATTTCAGTGAATGCAAAGAGAAGTTATTATCAGAAAGCATATGGGCAGTCGATTGTAATTAAAGTATCCTGCATGCTCTTGTGCACCTACCACAATAGTGGACTTCTCCGCATTTCTGCCAACGCTCGTCTTAATTGACAGAAATAGTTAGAAAACAAGTTTTTCTGTTAATAAACTTTTATATTACTTGCATGGAGTAAATATAACGTAAAATAAAATGTGCAGAAAAAGAGCAAGATTGTAACAGTCCGGAGTTGCTTTCGATTCAGTGTCCGATTCAGGATTTCGCCTATAAAATAATATATCGAATGTTTGGTTTTCTGCCATTTTAGATACCCAAGCGGAAAAAAGTTGAAAAAACAAACAAAACAAAACAAAACAACATATATATAATCCATATAGATACTGAGTTTTGAGCCGATACTCTATACTGGCTTTATAGAAACATTGTAACGGGGTTAGCAGTTTTCAAGTACAAACCCAAGTAACCAGTTTTGTATTTTATACTAATTCGCAATTGATATTCTCCAGTTGGCATCAATTTTATTATATAAATATATTAATAATGCCACAGATTAGATGTCCCATGTCTATCGTTATTAAATAGTATATTAACAATATTTAATAAGACTAATATTAGTTAATAATTAATAATTATTCATAATAAATAATTATTTTCACCCTTTTTAAATGGCTATATAGACTGAACTTTTTCTTTTAAATACTTTTCTATCCATAAAAAATACTCGCAATTCTATATTCTACAATTGTTATTGAATAATATATTAGCAATATATAACAATATTTATTCAGAACTATATAGTATTTTCGTTCAGTAATTAGCCATATACCATTCAGAAACATTTCAAGTGTTTGGATTAAGCCACTCTAATACTTCCTCCAATGTAGTAGTATGGTATTGTGATGTCTATATTTTGGGGGTGCGAAAGACGTCACGAGGGAGTGTGGGGGTTATAACATCTCTCGGTAATTACACTTTTTCAATAAAAATTATGAATTTGATATAATAAAAGATAATAATGAGTAATTTAGTGAGCGTTACATTTATGCAACTGTGATTATCAAAAGTATAAATGCCATACCGTGACCGAGTAGTCAGACCACTCGCCTCTCACCTAGACGGCCCGGGTTCGATCCCAAGCGACCGCATGTGAAATTTGTGATGGAAAAAGCCCCGCCATCGCATTCCATCTTCATTCATTGTATCACCAGTGTCATTGCCTGTGGTGCCATGGTAGTAAAAGTGGGAGTTAAATACTATTAAAACGTCATGGTGTCAGTGAGTGTCCTGAGTTGGTTTCCGCTCTGCTGCGGAAGCAGCAACACCTTCAGTGTCATTGCTAATATCTTAAGTTATATGGTGTTTATATAGTGACTGGCAAACACATGCTCTCAGGAAATAATCAGATATGGTATACTTCATCTCACCTCCAACCCTGTAATCGTCCTCCGAGGTGTATTGCTTACCATGCTAACTTCACACACGCGGGTTCAAACCCGGCGGAGGGCGATGGACTTTTTCGGGCGTAAAAATCATTAGCATGGCTTCATTCAGAAGGGAAGTAAAGTTGTTGGTCCCGTGTTGTAGATTTACAGCACATAAAAGAACCTCAAGCCTGATAAAGGGGTCTCTGAGCAAAATTAAGCGGTCTTTCACGCCCGGTATAGAAAAGGACACTGAGAACCACAGCAGTTAAAGAGCGTCCATAAATAAAACCCCATTTCATTTTTTTTCCAACCTTGTAAAATATATGTGTTTTAATATAGCGATCATTAGACGTAATTACGATTTTAAAAACAGAAACCAAAGCGATAGCAAATACAAAGATATAAAGAAATCAAAGAATACGAGAATTCTTACCCTATTTGGATAGAGTTTGTTCCTTTTACTTTTCACAGATTAATCCCATAGTGCCAGAAAGATTATCTGAAAATACGGTTAGTGGTGGAATGCACAGATATACTTGTATATGCGCTGTATTATTCGGGTCTTAAATTCTGGTTTGTATTTTGTTAAATTCACAGATTGTGGTCACTGGATTAGGTAAATGTAGTGCAAAACTTAAACATTTAAAAGCATTGAAAAAGTTTCGATGGTTTAAATATATGCGTAAGCTTTCACGGCCGGTGTCCATAGTTTAACATATCCGGACTGTTTAGCCGTGGTCTTTAGGATATTTTCGTTGCTTAAAATATCGAAGGTTTAAAATTTTAAAACTATCGAAGGTTTACCTCGAAGTATTACACACACACACACACACACACAAACACACACAAACACAGTGCGATTCAAAACACCTACTGCAGTTAGCTGAAATATCGTAGTTTTTTTTTTCAAAAACACGCCAAAAGGCATATTTTAAGACACTTTTTTTTTTTTTATTTTATTTTTTTTTTTTTTTTTTTTTTTTACAGAAACAAACCATTCTAATATCACTGTTGTGCAAGTTCTAATGGCATCGGAAAATTTTTAAATGTCATTCTGTATATGTATTTAATTATTTATGTATTTATTGTATACCATTTCAAACATTTTGTTATTGTGTATAACATTAGAAGTTATTAATGTTTTATAAAACAATCATGTAACGGTAACCATTGTTTAGGCTAGAATTTGAAATCACGCCCCATTTCACAGGATTAATAAAACTATTTTATGTTATGCCTACCAAAGCTGACAAGACCATCTGCATCTTTCTCAATTGCAATAGTACAAATAATAAGAATAATAACAACGACAAAAACAACAATAATAATATTAATAATAATAGTTTGTATATTATATTTTGCTTTTCATTTGTTTTGCCTTTTGTGCGTTTTCTTGATATGTCTATGTATTTGTATGTTCTGTTCAGAATAAACAAGGAATGGGTAACAGTTTATATTGGTTACAGCAAAAATTATAACGCATTTAAGAAGTGAAAGTGCTTTTGTTATGGGCTTCGGAGTGTCTATATAGAAGCCACTATGTTAGAATATGTTTTTTAATGCATCAATTTTAAATATGCAAAGAAAGGATTGTTTTGGACATATTTTAATGAAATGTGGTTACAGTAATGACGTATGCAGCAGTTCTTTTGTAGTGTCCTAAGATTTACTGTTTAACTGTTTGTATTGGAGCAAATAAGGCATCTAAAAACTGAAAAAAGGCACACTATTCACTGCGGAGCGTCTAGAATCATGATATTATCCTGATGCCTTAAAACAACTGTGCCGCACTCGTCCTTTTAGGACACTTGCTCAAATACCAAACATTGCGAAAATATGTATTGTGGGGAAGAAAAGCACGCCATTTTACCGCTATTGTGCTATTGCCAACGCAATAAACGGAGTGAAACTGGCTAAATTGGCGATTGGATTGCACGAAGATCTTTTCATATACACACTAACCTAAGACTAACAGCGCACGCGAGAGGCTTTGATGAAACATGTTGGCAGCTCTGCAGTTGCGTTTGCATAGTACATTAAAGCTGCCAAAGCAAAGTATTAGGTGTAGCTGAATATAATTGACGAGTTATATTGCATCCTAATAACCAAAAATCTTATGTGTTTCATTCACACGACTTTCTCTACATCTCTGACAAATTATTGTTAAAAAGCTTATTCTTCTATCTACTTCATGCTAATCGAGATAAAAATTAGCAGAAATGATTTTATTTTAAGTAGAAGAGAAATAATTGGATACACTCGGCAAATCTTTTAAAAGCTGGTTGTCATGTGGTTGATTTCCGTTTCTTTGCATTGCCAGCAACTCCAAGAAAAAAATGCATATGACATAAATTGTGTGTTTCAACGAGATCTACATTTTTTGTGTAGCAAGTTTTTGTCCAACTCTTACTGTTTTTTAGTTATGCAAAATCCAACAAAATGCATCCAGAATAGAGGTCTTCAAGGACTGTTTCCAGAAAATTCAACATATGCGTTCTATTTGTTGTGTAAATATATCTAGTATACAGTATTTTAATCAAAATCGTTAGAGCCATTTTTGAGAAACGCAATATTTTCAAAAAATTATCCATGTAAGGGGTACTGACACACTGACACAGGGACTCGCATACGGACCTTTTACTGAAAATGTTTTTTTTTTATACAGGCAGCCCAAAACGTCTACTTCTGTTGAAATCTCGGTATCGAATTTTTGGATGGAATGCAATACCTTCTCTATATGCCATATACAGAGTACATGCAAAGATAGTAAAATACCTGAGAATTTCCTAAATATTTTAGTAACAGTCTAGGAATAATACTTTCATAGATTTAGAGGTGGGGTGGTTGTGGAGTAGTAAATGCCTCTAAAGATGCGCATGGCTATTGGGCAAGCGCAACCTAAGGGATAAACCGTTAACCACAAGCAACGTCGAGTGTCTCAGCTAGTGTACTATCAAGTCACCTTTTGATGTGTTCAATCGTTATCTGAAAAATATTTCCTCTTAGCTGTAGCAGAAAATGTACGAAATTTTAAAACATTTTTGCAAATCGAAATTGATAACAGCAAGATTTAAAAACTTTCATAACAAAAACTAATCCTTAAAGTTCTGCTTGCTTCTCTTGATAATTTATTAAAAAACTAAAGAAGATTTTGTAAAATTATTTGAGACTCTGTTTCTAAAGCAACAGGGGTATAAAGCGAAGCAATATGCCATACGATCGGTATACATAACCTAAGTAATTTAATGATCCTAAGAGTATCATAGAACTCAGGATTAATCATACATAAAATCGTATATACATACATATATATATATATATATATATATATGTGTGTGTGTGCGTGTATTTTTAAATCAATGGATTATTATTTGCAATTTTTAAATTTTATTTTTAAACCAAATCTAACAAACAGCTCAAAATTAAATAGATTTGTGAAGTTCCTAGATATGAAATATTAATGCCTTTCTTGTACTGTCGTTATCCGGTAAATAACTAAGGTACAAAATCCCGAATGAATCGTAAAATAAAAAAAAAAATCTTTAAAAGCTAGGGAGAAAAGTTCCAGGTAACTGCAAAGAAACACCAGCAGAATTTCACAATTTATTTACTTGAATTCCTTTAATAAGCATCCATTAAAAATATAACTGATTTTACTGGTACTGCATTTTGCTAAGGATAAGTTTTACATTTGTTACGTTACTAAGTCACAGGCCTTGAATTCACAACTTGAGAACTAAATCTTTCGATCAAAGAAAAACTGTATTGTTTCGATTAGCAAAGTGCGTTTTTCAAAATAATAATAGTTATTTAGACTAACCAAAATGTATTTAACCCCACAATTTTGCCCAAGCCGAAAGAAAGCCCACTTTTGCCTACCCTTAGCTGCTACTTCGCTGCGCTTTAAACACGGTCTGTCCCTCAGCGAATTTCCAGCGAGACTGAAAGAATTTTTCCCACGGTGGTCCACCGAAGAGCGAAGGAATGAGTGGTTCGAAATTTTCCTACCAGGTTGCAGTTGAATCCTGTCGCATTCGTCACTATGAAACATTTGGGGAGGTTTTGTTTTTCCCATAAATGCGTGACGTCAGTGGATATGACCATATCTGGCGCACAACTTGTGGAAGGGAGTAGACAAATAGTTCACTTTAAGGAAGTGTCTTTAAAAGATATAAACTATTATTTTGCTACTTCGTAATAGAGTGAAAGATTCAAAATACTAATTGAAATAAAATGGCGCTAAAACTTAATAATGGTAATAATACTTGATTCATAGATATGCTACGAATAAAAGGTTTTATTAATAAGAACTGGGATCATATCCTGCAAGTGTTTCAGCAGTTCAAAGGGCCGATTTCAATATGTGAAGCTCCGTTCTTTCAAAACGTGTTTGGTGTATGGTACATGTCTTCTGGTCTTCACTGTGCATTTCGAAATAACTAGTGCTTTCAAACAGTCCTTGCTTTTCGTCCGCCAGATGACGCACCGGCATTATGCTCTGCTCAAGAGGAGTTATGCAAGTCTTGAGGATTAAGCTCCTTAAAGCACAATCATAAACTCGCAAACCTACGAAATGAGTCGCTCATGGCTTAATGACTTTCAGATTTTCCATTTCGTATGTCCCTCTGGCCCGCCCAGTGTTCATAAACTACGAGACTTGTTCGCCTGCACATGCACGAGAGATTTACGTAGATAGCTTGGGCATAAGATACACAAATAATGTTAAATAACAGCAATAGTAATTGTAACATTAATAATAATATTGATAAATGCTGTATAAATGGATTCGAAATTATGAGGTACATTCTAAATGCAGAATGTTTATTAATGGAATGTAATACACTAATTAATATGCAAAACAAATTTAATATTTAAGATTAGCGTCTTCCAACGATACGACGCGAGGATTTTAGAAAATTCCCCTAACCCAAAGCACCTTTACTTGGAAATATATATATATATTTTTTGTTTTCTCAAATATAGATCCAATGATAAAATACCACATGTGCAAGATATTTGAATTGCAGGTAGACTGCAGATATGTCTTTAATTTTTTATAATAACCTGTGAAAACTTTTTCATTCTGAACGCCTTTTTAATTATACTGCATAACCTGTAAACAATAAGAGAGGGACGAAAATTTACTAAACGAAAAATCTGATGTGTTCCATTCACATGATTTTCTCTGCCTGTTCCGCAAACAAACTGATCTTACAAAAGAATGTTGTTTTATTTACCTTAAGCTAATAAACATTAGCAGAAATGGTCTTATTACTTAGGTTTCTTATAAGTAGTAGGGATATAAGGGAATAGATTAGACTAAAGCGATAATATAATCTTTAGAATATTGTAGCTATGAGATTGAAATAGATTCGCTTTGCATAGTCAGGATTAAAACAAAAGAGAAACGGATGGCTACTTTCTACTTGATAAGAGCATAAGTATTTTAAAATTGAAGCCAATAACAAGGAATATCCTAGAAATTGTTAACTTTACACTAACAAAGATTTATATGAAATATTGTGTATTTTAAGAGATCTATATTTTTGAGCACTAAATTTTTGTCTGTCTCTCACGGTTTAGTACCAGTTATACAAAAGTAATCCAAAATGACTATTCCCAGAAGATTCAAAATATATATTTTATTATTCATGCAAATATCTTTAATATGCAGTATTTTAATCAAAAGCATCAGAGCCAAGTTTGAGAAAAATAAAATTTTCGATAAAACCTTTCAACCCTCATATATAGTTTGGGGTTGAGGTCCTCTTGAAAACCTTCTTGTCTCATCCTTGATAGATGAACTTAAATATCAAGTTAGATAGTTAACCGACTTTTGAGTTACTATTCAAAGACACATGCTTTTATTTTTTTATTATGCTTATAAAAATCTTTTTGGGTGGAATGCAAAACCTTCTCTATTCATTATATGTAGATAATAGTACATGTAGAGAAAGTAAAAATGCAATCTCGTTTAAGCGTACAGTTTCAAAGCCAGCGCACAACGAAACATCTTCTAAAGATGACTTCTGTATCACTCTCTTGTATCCTTCTTGTTAATACAGAAATCTATAACTAAACAATTTCTGCAAACGTTTTTCTGGATTAATTTGATTGTAGTGTGTGTGTTGACCATTTCCTACACATATAGGAAATGGTCAACTCCACCACAACAAAAAATTATGTAAGAGAAATTGTATGTGTTTTTTTTTTGTGTAATACGTTTAGAGTATCTGTTAAGGTTTACCAGTTATGCAAACTTTATCCAGAATGAAGAGGTTTTCAGAGGCTATTCCCAGAAAATTCAACATATACATGTCATTCGTCAGGAAAATACATCAAACAATGGCATTTTAATCAAAATCGTTAGAGCAATTTTTGAGAAAATCAAATTTGTCGAAAAATGTTTGATGTAAAGAATAGTTGGTATGGGAGCATTTTCTTGTAAACCCCGTGTCGCATCGTTGGAAGAAGTTGAACTTAAATATCAAATATGATATTTAACAGACTTTTAGTTTTGAGTTATAATGTTCACACATAGATACGCATACACGAAGCTTTTTATAGAACTGCTTTTTTGGATTCAGGGGGTCTCAAAACAAATATTTCGCGTAACATTTCGGTATAGAATATCAGGCTACAATAACAGTATTTTCCTTTACAAACAAGTAGAGAAAGTTTTACATTTCACCATAAATTTAATACCGAGATTTCACTGAAACATATTTTGAAGCACCTTAAACTTAAAAAAAAAAAAAACATTTTTAGAAACATGTGTGAGTATGTATCCGTCAAGATAGACTGGACGAAGTGGAGGGAATTTCACACTGAGCACTATGTCGCTATTGTAGGTCAGACCCCGGGTTGGAAGCCAAGATGAACAGAGATGTCAGGTGTGCCGAGCAGGTGTGTGACGAGGTAGTCCCTATTCGATGCTGGTAGATTTTCATCCGCATGCCAGGTTTCGCTAGGGAGCCACCAACTCACATGGTTGCAGCCTGCCCCCCCCCCTTCCCGTGTAGATGAACGACGCCATGCAACCTCAACCGAAAGAGCGGCAGTTACAAAGCGAAATGTCATCACTAGGGCTCGGTCCGGAGTTATGAAATTGCCGGATTGAGGTTCAATTCACCAGAATATAACTGTGACGTGATGAAGTAGGTAGCCCATTTTGAAACGTGTTGCACTATCTGGCACTGCTCACTGCTTCACCTCGTTCAGTTCCTGCTAGTTGATATACCAGTGAACACTGAAAAAGAGGGCAGATTAAAAAATATTGAAAATATGAAAGAGCAGGCATTCGACATTGAACAGACTTGTGGATATTCAAACATATTTTGAGTGAGAAGAGGAGAGGCTTTTCTTTCGATGCGTAAAGACGTATCGTGTAACTCACTACAATGAATTACGAGTGAGTTTGGTTGATTTATAGTCATTGTCTTTCCAAACCTATGCACATTAATATCCTGAATTTTTTGTATCATGCTTTATACCATTATTTATAAAAGTATAAGGCGTTTTATTTACTACTCATTTTATGAAACAACTGTTTTATTGTGTTACTTTATGAATTAGAACGATGCATATAATGCCAATATATGTAATGAGCTACATTTGGAGCAGATTATAGCTTAACATATGCATTTTACGCTACAAACCCATTACCCTCTCTTTATATCGCTGACTGCTCTGTGTGCTTGTAACTATTTCAAACCCAAAAACTGAGCTCATGCCATCACCTCGGCTGCAGCACAATCACCGACACTTCTACCTGGAAAGACCGGATTAAAAGATGGAATGAAACGAAATGAAGGTATGGGAAATTTGGGGGATAAAATAAACCTCCCCAGCATTTGCCTGGTCACTTGAGAACCCTCCTACCTCACAAATACAGCATCGTGCGTTACCGTGGAGCAACTCTCTCGGCCCGTTAAGGCTACACCTAAGTGAAAAATGAGCAAAATCCTCGAAAAAGTAAATTTATTTAAATGTCCATTATTAAGAATGAATTATCTAGTAGTATAATCTATTTGCGGTGTCTATTACCAATCATTACAATAAATTTTGATCGAGTTTTAAAATGTGCCCGCATAAGCACAAAGCAAATAGCCCTTTGGAATTTCAAAGCTATTTTTGTCGGTTTTTCCCCCTACGTTTTTAAGCGTTTAAATTCTTCCACACGATGCAAGTTCTCTTCAACTTTCTTCAAATTTTATACAGGTACACACAAAGCTACAAGCATTTAAATGTTAGGATATTGTTTTTCATCGATTATCGTCGGTGAAATATTAATTAGGGTATTTAAACGACACGCTAAAATTATTGAAGAATATTTTTTCTCATAAGCTTTAATTTTTTTCTCAAAAACAAGAACACCAATGAAAATTATGTTTCCAACACTTGTTCTTAAATATTTCTTACAGTCAAAAAATATTTATAATAGCACAAATTTAATTTTTTCATCCTGAGGACCATTTCTGATTATCATTGATATAACAGATTAAAAACGAATACTCTGAAAACTATTCTATATACTGTAATAGAAATATGTATACATGCTTATGATTTTATGTTAGTTGTGATATAAATTTCAAAGTCATATGTTCAGACATATTGAATTTATAAAGTTCATCTATGAGTGGCATTAACATCATAACAAAGAAGCAAAAAGTCGTTGAATACCAATCTTTATTTAAGTTCAGTATTTTCCAAGAATGCGACACGAAGATTTTCAAGAAACCCCCCCCCCCTCCGCTATACATTATTCGATATTTTGATTTTCTGAAAAATGATTCTGAAGACTTTGATAAAAATATCATGTTTTAAGACATGTTTATGAAAAAAAGAAATGCATATCTTGACTTTTATATGAATAGTTTATGAAGTTCTCTTTATTCTGAATGAATTTTGTGTAATTGTTAAACCGTAAGAGATAGACAAAATCTTGCTGAATACAAATTAAATCTCCTTAAAGCACACGGTTTATGTCAAATAACTTTTGTGGTAGTAACCATTTCTAAATACTCCTTCTTATTATTTTAAATTTTGAAATACTTATACTGTTCTCAAATGGGTAGCCGTTATTCGTTTTTCTTTCCCCTGACCATTCTAAGATACCCGAATTTCAAAGCTATCGTTTTAGCCTAATCTATTCCCTTGTGTACCTTGTAGCTAAAATAAAATATGTAATAAAGCCAATTCTGCTAAACTTTATCTTGATTAATATGAAATAGAGGAATACCCTTTTGTAGGAATAATTACAGAACAGGTAGAGAAAGTAAAATATCAAGGAAAGAGGGAATACAGTTGTTTAAAACGGAAACATTACAGAGAAAGTTACTACTAGTTTCTCTTGCACTTTGGATTATTAATGCATCAAACTAATTTACAAGTAAAGAATCTGATATGCATAATTCGCATAACTTCTCTATCTCTTCTACAAACAAATTATTAATTTCTATAGTGCGTATGTACAATGTAAATGTAGGTAGAGAAGGTGTTGTATTGCACTGAATAATATGCTACCGAGATTCACTGGAAATATATTGATTAAAAAACGTTTTTTTAGAAAAAAGGTCAGTGTATGTGTATGAACGGCATAACTCTTAAGCGAAAATTTCGTTAAGGAACCAAACTTGGCATTTAAGCATTTTATCTCCCAAGGATGCGACACGAAGATTTCCAAGAAAATCCTCCCACCACAAACTACCCTTTAAATGGGAAAAATGTTAAAAAGTTAGAATTTTTCAAAAATGGCTCTAACGATTATGATTAAAATACCGTATATTAAATATATTTAAAGACAAATAAAATGTATATCTTCAATTTTCTGGGAATAGCCTCGGAAGTCCTCTTCATTCTGGACGACTTTTGTATAATTCGTAAACCGTACTTCAATTTTTCTCAAATGGGTAACCGTAATTCGATTCATATATCTGTTTCAAAGGGAGCCGAATTGTATCGCATAGTGACCAGCTTTTAAAAGCTTTAACTATCTCTTTACTCTAGTGTATTCTCTTATTTCTCTTCGCTTTTAAGGAAGCAAGTAAAAGGACCAAATATGCTAATGTTAATCACGACTAGCATGATGTAGGTAAGAATAATGTTTTGTAGAATAGTTTGTGTTTAGAAGAGGTAGAAAATGTAATGAAAGTGGAACAAATTAGCTTTTATATTTAGTCATGTTCACAACTTATCACCAAAATTCTCATTTTTATCAACTCGAATGTGTATAGTTTTAATCATTTAAGTTTTCATTATTCACTTTAATAAGTATTTCCCTCATACGCTTACAACTTGGCACTAAACAATTATCTTTCCTTTTCATTATATTGTTGCATTTCCACTAAAATTCTAATCCGAAAAACCTCTCTTCTTCTTCCCCATTATCCCTAATATTCTGACTCCTCTTCTATACTGCCAAAAGTACTCTCATCTCCCGTGTACGGCGGCCTGGGTTCGAATCTCACGTGCAGGTTTAGGATACTTGAGGAATGGTGTGGAAATGTGGTAGCCCTAGCTCAGGATTTTGTTGCCATGGAATCTTTCTCAGGTGTGGTAAGACACAAGGGTTTCTTCGAGTTCAAGAATGTTATTGAAGTCATTTATTCATTTTCTTCGACCTATTATGTCGTCGAAATCACACGCATTCCGCCTAGATTTTACCCTTTTCAGCCTCGCTTTATGCGACCGCGTCTATCATCGTTTATTATGTATGACCGTCTTCTGGTGTGTTAAATTAACGCTATTTCCATCGCGGTCATATGTAACCCGTTCGGCTCTATTTCGGACTCAAATATCACGTCTCAACCCCTCGAATCTTCCATGGTTAGTGAAATCGTATCGCTCGACCAACAATAGAACCGTTTATGCTTGCTTTATGTCTACCCTCGGACAGTGGAACTTCCAATCCCCCTTCGGTTCATTGCCCTGCCGTAACGGTAATATCGTACCTGGGTCGAGTGCCAATTGTCTTAATGTTTCCTTACTTTCTTGGACATTTTTTCCCTTCTAATGTATATATTTGTCCTTTCTTAGTATAATTTATATTATATTGGGTACAATTTATATCTCCTTTTAGAGACCTTTTAATCCCGTGATATGACATGTGCCACATCACTGGGTTTCACCTTACACTATATACTAATAATAGTTGACACCACGTTTATTTTCAGATTAAGTCCTTTGCAGAACAGCTTGTGAAACCAAAGAAGAAAATAATGAGTAGCACGTTTCTGGATCATCAATGCAACTTAGATATTAAGGCCAATTTGCGAACATGTCGTGACACTGTCATCATTGGCACCATCGGTGAGTTACTGAATATACGTGTATTTTTATGTACAGCTATGTAGAAGCATTTACACATTACACTGCTCCAGGGCTTTTCTCATTCTTCACTTTTAAACCGCTCTCATCGATGACAGAATCATTTTCGCACTTCCACAGGAAAAATAAATCACACTTTCATTTTTCAGTTTGAACAAAATTTGCAAAGCCCTTTAAAATAGACTGACTTTGTTTCGAAATTAAGGATATTCAAATGACGAATCTCTTAAAAATGTATTATTTTCAGGCAAGGCACTGTACCTAAATATTTGAAATGTTATGTGTACAGCTTGAGAAGTATTGTATTTATTTAGAATTTTGTTTAATTAATGATAATACTTTTTTCATTAAAATTGTTAAAAAATAAATGATTGTTTATTTGGAGAGCCTTCATAGGAGTGCTTTCAATATATTACTAAATACTGCCATCTCGTGTAGCATGTCTGTAGACAGACTCACTTGTTCAAATGAGACCATAGTACGCGTAAGTCTTTGTGAAAAGATACGTATAACTAACCAATTTAGTTTATTGTATTCTATTTATACCTGCAAAGAAATGAGTTACGATTAATATACATTTATTTGTATGAATAAGAATTGAATAGAAGTATATATTTTTGTAAGAATAGTTTGTAGAAAAGTGAGCAGAAAAAATCATGTGAGTGCAGTATTCCAGGTGGCTCAACTACCCCATATATGTATTATGACGTCTGCAGATATCCCTAAGTATGTTAAAAGAGTTCCCAAACTCAACAGGGTTCTTTGAAGTTATAACTTGTCAGAGGAGAACTGGCCAAAGTGATATTTGTTTTACCTCTCGTAATGAGTGCGACCTGCTCAACGTTTCCGCTGACAAGCAAGACGGTTTACTACTGGCGGGTTTATAGCTTGAAATATCCCCATTAAGTTTTGCAACTCTTATCGCAGGAAGGGTTATCAGCACATCTCAAATAAGGGGCGGGTCACCTGGTGTATAAATTATTTTCTAATTTAGTTTGAAAGGGCAACTCCTTCGTTGCACAACGTTTTACCACAAACAGATGTTAAGCGTATGAGATAAGCTAAACAATGTTATCAAATTATCCTACAATAATTCAAATTTACTTAATTTAGATTCTGATTAAAACATAACTAAAACAGCCTTATTAATCTCAGATTAAATTAATTTCGAATCGCACGATTTCAGTGTAAATGATTTTTTTTTAAGTTTAGAGCTCAGTGATAGCCATCCCAGCATGTTTCCTTTAAGTATGTTGAAAAACATAATAATTTACAACAAAAATAAGATTGCCTTAAGCTGAAGAAAATATGTTCATATTCAAACAATAAAGAAAAACAGATCTTTGAATAACTTGACGGATCGGATTCTAAGGATCCAAACCTTGAATGCTGATAATGATGTGTAGAGAAAGTTACGAGAATGCAACATATCGGATTTTTTAGCACCGGATATACCTACAAAAATAAGCCCTATTTTTCTTTTAAACGCTGCTATTTGAGTTATCGCAATAATATTGATTATAATTACTGCTTTGGTCCAATAAGTTTTAATTTGTTCTGCATTAAAGTATTTTATGCAGTAATAGTATTATAAACCGGACATTATGGGTCAAAGTGTTTAATTGGCTTTATAGAACGCGTGTCATAAACAATGTGCAAAAGCAATGGTGTAACGAATCTAGTGAAACAAATATATCATTCTAATTTCTTATATGCTAAAATATTTTAAAAATATCTATCTGTAGAACATTTTATTTTTGATTTGGGATGGCTAGATAGGACACAGGATTAGGATAAGTCACGTATAGTATCCTAGGTCTCTGGGGCAGAGCACCTGGACGGAGACTCCTGTGACTCTTTGCTATTTACCTGACCCCAGGAAGGAAGGAATGGGAGGGAAGAGACGAGAAAGGCGACCAGATCCGTATGACGATAGGCGTGTGCGTGAATGAAGTCCATATCGGTTACAGTTGGAACGCTTCCACGCCACCCTAGGTCCTGTTCAAGTACCCCCGAGCCTCTATGCGGACCCGCGAAGGAAGGCTGGTACTGCCCGAGTGTTCCCTATGCCAGGATAACCATCCAGCTGCACTACACAGAACGCCATCACCTGATCCTTCAACCCTGAAAGAGATGATTAGGAAATTAAGGGAACAAATGTCATCACTAGCAATAATTTCTTATAAGATTTAACTAACCCTTTATCTTAGGCACTCTAATATTTTACTTCCACCTACAAGGAAGTAAGCAATAATACTAATTCTGTTAATGGTTATCCCGATTAGCATGAATTAGGTGGAAGAATAAGCTTTTGTAAGAATAACTTGTTGCTGACTAGGTAGAGAAATTCATGTGAATGGAACACATCAGATTTTTTACTTTCTTTAACACTTATTTACAGTGTACTAGTAGATAAAGAAGGTGTTATATTCTACCCAAAAATTCGATTCGAGATTCCACCGGAAATAAATGTTTTGAAACCTCCTAAAAAGCATTTTTAGAAAAGGCCTCTGTGTGTCTGTGGGCAGCATTACTCAAAAATAAAAGTCCGTTAAATACCAAGGATGCGACACGAAGAGTTTTAGGAAAATCTCCCTCCCCTTTACATGGAATATTTTCCGAAAATGTTGAGTTCTCAAAAGTGGAAGTAACGGTTTTGATTAAAATATCACATGTTTAAGATATTTCGTCATAAATGAATGGTATAACTTTCTGTGAATAGCTTCAGAACATCTATGTATTATGGATGATTTTTGTACAAACTGGTAAACACACAATTTATGTCATATACATTTATTCTAGAGTTAACCATTTCCAAGATATTCCTTGATATGGATTTCAATTTTAAAATACTTATACTTTTCTCAAACAGGAAGTCTTCCGTGTTTCTTTTGTTTACTCCTGCCCATTCAAAGAAGCGAATCTCAGCATAGCGACAGTTTTGAATATTTGACTATAGCTTTATTATAGTGTATTCCTTCTACTTACAAGGAATCAAGTAATAAGACCATTTATGACAAGGCTTATCTCGATTAGCATGATGCAGATAGATATTTCACTGCTGAGGCAGCGCAGTCAGTGTAATACAATATAATTAAAATGAACAAATAATATGGGTAATATAATTTCCTTCAGAATGGCAATATATCAGACAATTTAATACAACAATAATAATAAAATAATGACAATAATAAAATAATAATGACAATAAAATAACAATAATAACAGTAATACAATATTACTAGTTTTATAATACTACACTATTTATATTTATTATCCCGACTATAAATCACTCTTCTTCAGTCTCTTTTTAAAACTATTTACACTTTGAGCCAAGTCTGCAGTAACTCAGCAGGTGTTTTTTTCCATTCATTAATTGCTCTATTTGCGTAGGAAAATTTACTACGTCGATTTCCGTTTCCTATTTCTTATTACTTTCTCTACGCGTACTATGTACATGATGTATTGCACCCAAAAAAAATCAATAACGAAATTTCATCGGAAATATATGTTTTGAGACACCCTGAATCCAAAAAGCATATTTAGAAAAATTTCCTTGTGTGTGTCTGTCAGTCTGTGTGTCTGTGGGCAGCATAACTCAAAAATGAAAAGTCCCTTAAACACCAAACTTGGTATTTAAGTTTAGTATCTTCCAAGAATGCGACACGAAGATTTTCAAGAAAATCCCCCTACCCCCAACTACCTTTTACATGGATTTTTTTTTTTCAAAATTTTGATTTGCTCGAACATGGCTCTAACGATTTTGATTAAAATATCGTATATTAAAGATATTTACATGAAAAATATGATGTATATTTTGAATTTTCTCGGAATAGCCTCTGAAGACATCTTTATTCTGGATAAATTTTGCCAAGTTTTGCGTAACTGGTAAACCATAAGAGATGGACAAAAACTTACTTAATAGAAAATGTTATATACATTTTTCTCGTAGAGCTGATCATTTTTGAGATAATCCTTATTATTGGTTTCAATTTTAAAATAACAACTGTAACTCCATGGAACGACAGCTCACGGGGAACCTTGGCCTACCGCCCGGCCGCTGCGTCCCCCATCTCGGTCCACTACAGAAGTCATGGATGGTGTGCAGTATTGGAGGGTGAGAGGTGGTCAGCGCCTCGAGCCCCCCGGCCGGTTAATGCGGCCTTCATGACCTGGAGCCGCTACTTCTCCATCAATTAGCTCCTCAAGGGGCCCTCAGGGACCTTACGAGGCTGAGTGCACCCCGGGCCAGGTCTCACAGCGGGGGGAAAAATCCCCACACTAGTACTGGGAATCGAAGCAGCTACGCTACCACCGCGCTAAGGAGACGACCTTCTATTTTAAAATACTTATATTTTTCTCATATGGGAATTTGTCAACTCCTGTCCATACAAATAAAGGAACCTCAAGTACATAGCAACCAGCTTTTGACTATCACTTTAGCCCATAGTGCTTCCTTATTTCCCTTCTACTTAAATCGAAACAAGTAATAAGACCATTTCTGCTATTTTTTCTCGATTAGCATGAAGTAATTAGAAGTATAAGCTCTTTACAATAATTTGTAGCAGAGATGTAGAGAAAATCATGCCAATGGAACACACCAGATTTTTTTTTTCGTGTGATCAGTTCTCTCACAGTATAATGGCTTTAATAATCGGTCGGATATATCTCTCCAGCAGATCCCCCCTTAATAAGAATAATATAAGAATAATATTATATATGAATAACTTTTTGGTTTTTAGAACAGATAGAGGAAGTCGAGTGAATGGAACACATCAGATTTTTTTAAAAAAAATATTTAATTTGTGTTTCATGTTGATCGTGCCTTTTAAACAAATGACTTGGAAACAGTGACATCATACGACACTATTATATAAATGATTCTGTATATCTTTCACTGTCTACTCCTGCGCTAAATCACTTGGTGTCATTCTCTGAAGGGCAATGATCTTGTTGCATAAATAATTGTTTTTCAAAATGTGTAACTATAGCTACTCTCATTCACCACAGGGATAATATGTTTTCTTTTTATATCTTCGTTTTCCTTAGGGTCCGCTAGTTCAAAAGCTGAAACAATGGAAGCGATGATGGGAGCTGGAATGAATATTGCGAGGATAAAACTGGGATATTTGTCAAACGACTATTACGCTGAGACCATAAAGATGCTACGCATGACTGCCAACAGTTACGGCAAAAAAACTGGCTACGTGTATCCTCTGGCAATTGCTGTTGAAACAAAGGGCCCTGAACTTTACATCGGAATGCTTAAAGAGGTGAGTCTGTTGTATGTGTCCGTTTAAATTTACCTCTCTGCTTTCCCAAAGAACGTCGAGCATAAATGTTTCTCGCTAAAAATGTTTCTGAACAACAATAATAAAAATAATATTATACTGCTTTATATGCTTATTATAATGAGGCTGTAAGCCATTACAAGTGGCTGATTGATGCTAGGTAATATGAAGTAGAAGCTACATAATAAAATATATTATTATTATTATTATTATTATTATTATTATTATTATTATTATTATGTTGGTGCGCACGTCAGCTACGAGGAAACAATATAATACCGATTTTATAAGCATGTGCAATATAAATTTGATTTGCTCAATATTTGATTATGTTTTACTAATGATTTCATTTTGCACTAGTAGTGATATATTTTGGTCAAAATGTCGATATCGAGATTTCACCTGAAATACACTGTTTTGAGGTTTCTGAATTCAATAAAGCGTGTTTTAAAATGTGTTCGTGCATTTGCGTGTGTGTGAACAGCATGTATCAAATTAAATACTAACCTTTTATCCTCCAAAAATAGTTACAAAGAAGTTCAAGAAAATGTTTCCCACTCCAAACACTCACTTATGTTGACAAAATGTATTTTATGTTTCGTTTCTTAATCGGCTTGCCCTCCCCGTATTTGTAGGACTGACACCCCTCTAAGACTTACAAGCCAATGCCTAGGGGTCAGAAGTCTGTCGGGGGGCCTTCAGAGAACCTGTTACGAGGGGTCGACCAGGCATGAGCATAGGAAGTAGATGATATGAAATGTAAGCAAAATTGATGATTATAAAGGTGATAATGGAGCAATTGGTGGAATGAGCGGCGGGGAAAACGGGAGGACCCGGAGAAAACCCGCCCAGACGCCGCTTCGTCCACCACGAATCTCACATGCAGGTCGCCTAGATGGGAGGCGAGGGGTCTAACCACTCACCCACTTTATGTATTCTATATAAATGGTGCTAGCCATATCTTTAATATATTCCCATGACAAAATGTACGCTTTAAATTGCCTATGAATTACCATCCATTCGGAAGAATTTCGTATTCTTAAGAGATAAGTCATAAAAGATCGATAAACTCTTTAAAACACACCATTTATTTCAAATAACTTTTATGTGGCATCAGCAATTTCCGTGGTATTCTTTATCATTAATTTAATTTTTTCAATATTTTGTGTGTTATAAAATGCTGTTGCTACTAAGTTTTTTCCAATTTTATACTCCGCCTTTAACTGCATAGCCCTAGGTGGTATTTCCCTGTATAACATATGCCTATTGGCATTGATGTTAGCCCGCGAACTGTTTATTGGTTTGCTATTATTTTTAATTTTGTCCATTAGATCCCCCCCCCCACACACACACACACACACACACAATCTCATTCATAGTTGTAGACTCTGGGGAGGATAGGGCATGATTTGGGCTAGAGAAAAATTCCAATCCCAGCAGGTAGGAGCTCTACCGACGAGCTATGGGGCCAGCCACAACTCTGTGTGTGTGTGCGTGTGTGTGTGGGGGGGGGGTACGAGTGTGCGCGCGCGTTTTATTTTTGGTTCGTTTCTATAGCCCCTCGGAGGCTTTTTCACTGATTATTGGTGATTAGTCTTTGAACTGTTACAGTACAGCACTTTTTCACACGCGCTTCACTCTCAAATGAATACTGCCGGACTCTATGGAGGGTAGACAATAATCCCAATTAAAGAAACATTTCTACCCCGGGCCGGAATCGAACCGGGATCTCCAGGTGAGAAGTCAGATCGCCGAAGTCTTGACCTCTGAGATAACTACTAAAGCTGTTCCTTACGGACAGAGCATTTATTTATTACCTGTGCGAAGAATAAATGCAGACGACCATGAGTGGACGATTGCGTAAACACAAACAGATAAGTGATATTACGTCATCACTCCCGGTGCATGCCCTATATAGCACGACAATACTGAAATGCAGCAGTTGAGTCTCTTACAGTAGACGGGTTCGAACCCAGTTAAAATGAAAACATCGCCGCGCGTAGTCATACGCTCTCAAAGTAGAACATTGATATTCATTAGTGATAAAGAGAACAGCAAGCTTAACTTATTGTGGATCTCGCTGTGCTGATTTTCTGATGGTTAAGACTGTACTGCAGTATATTCCAGCCTTCGCTGACCGCTCTAAACCGTGCCATGTTACACCAGTGACCTCCCCTAAAACTGCATTCTTTCGTCAGACAAGTAGTACCTACTAGCTTGTAAACATCTGCCTATTTAGTTTCTGTATCCCTCTTCATCAAAATGTGTAATGTATCCATTTCTTCATAGTTTTTTTTTCGATTAACATGAAGTAGATAAAAAAAATTCTGATGTGTTACACTCTCATGACTTTCTCTAGCTGTACTACAAACTTCCTGCAAAAGATTATTCTTCTTTGTAAACCACGCTAATCGAGCTACATTAGCAGAATATATTTATTAATTCATTTAAGTAGAAGGGAACTAAAGTATGCGCTAGGCTAAAGCGATAGGCAAATGTTTTAAAAGCTATCGTTATGGGATTGTCATTGCAATGCGCTTCTTTGCGTGACCAAGAAAAACTGACACTTCCTGTCTAAGAAAAGTATGAGTATTTTAAAGCTGAAACTTATAACAATGAATATCCACGAAAATAATTTTTATAACATAAATTGTGTGTTTTAACGAGCTCTACATTTTTTGTGTGGAAAATTTTTGTCTATCTCTTACGGTTTACTAGTTATGCAAAATTCCGCAAAATTCATTCAGAACAAACATATCTTCAGAGGCCATTCGCATAAAATTGAAGATATAAATTTTATTTGACATGTAAATATCTTAAACATAAGCGATTTTACTAAAAATTGTTAGATTTTGAGAAAATCAAAACTTCAAAATGTTTTCCATGTAAAAGGTAGTTGAAAATCCTTGTGTAGCATCCTTGGAAAATACCAAACTTCAGTACCAAGTTTTATATTTAACGATCCTTTGGTGTTTTAGCTATGCTGACCACATACACACGGACATTTTTCCAAAAAAAAAAGCTTTTTTAGGATTCAGGAGATCTCAAAACATGTATTTCCGGTGAAATCTCGGTATCGAATTTTTTGGTGCAATACAATACCTTCTCTATGTACATAGTACGCGTAGAGAAAGTAAAAAGGCACAACAACCCACACACCCATCCACATACACACACACGTACACACTCTTACATTCAAGAGATTGAAAATTCGAATTTCGCTTAGGGTGAGTTACCTGGGAAAGTTTTTTTTTTTTTGTGGGGGGGGGTTTCCCTTGTCCTTTCCTAGTGACTTTAAATGACGTTAAACAAAAAAAAGAACACCAGAGTCGGTTTGGATGGCTCAGTTAGTCAGTCGTTGGCCTTCTGATCCCAAGGTCGTGGGTTCAAACCTGGCCCCGACCGATGTGCCTAAAAAGCGATAGCACTGTCAGTGTATTTACTGGCATGCTAAAGAATTCCTACAGCACATCGGCGCTCATATGATTCTGGCAATAGACAGCGTTGTAAAAATCACACACGCACACGCACACACACACACACACACACACACACACCACACACAAACACACACATACATTGACCTATATTAGGCATATTGGATATTAAATGGATGCAAAATACCGTTGTGTTATGTGAATGCCAATATGAGTCCCTGCCGCCCACATTAGCTGTGCTCTTTAACGCTCTGCCGCGAAAGGGGCGCGGGTTCGAATCCCGCCATGGGCATGTATGCGTGGGTCTGTGTATGTGTATGTGTGTGTGTGTGTAAAAAGCAGCTTATTAAAATTATTAGAAATCATACTCAACTTGCAATGACAGGATTATTTTCAAAGTCTGTTTTCAACCGTCTACAGGTGACCTATTATAATCTTTTTAAACAGAAATTTGTTTAGTGTTTTTC
This sequence comes from Hymenopus coronatus, assembly GCA_030762935.1. Lineage (NCBI taxonomy): Eukaryota > Metazoa > Arthropoda > Insecta > Mantodea > Hymenopodidae > Hymenopus > Hymenopus coronatus. Next base: position 76,287,369 of record CM060890.1, read on the forward strand.
TTAATAACTTTTTCCATAAAATTTGTTGTTCATGTGACAATTATTATTTTATTTTGCACAATATTGCAACATAAAAGTGCAAACAGGATAAATTTTAATTCTTCAGCTTTTACTGCTATGACAATGAACAAATAAACTCTTCAAACAGAAGAATACACATGTCCACCTGAGTATTGTGGTAGCGTCTCTGCCTCACATTCAACAGGTCGAGAGTTCGAATCTCGCTTAGAGTGAGATACTCTTTTTTTTGTAGTGTTTAACGCCCGCTTTAACTACTTATGGCACCGCAGGCGGTAACACTGATGATACATGAAGATGGAGCACCGGTGGAATGCGATGGCGGGGGAAATCGGAGAACCCGGAGAAAACCCGTCCCAGCACCGCTTTGACCACCACAAATCTCACATGCAGTCGCTTGGGATCGAACCCGGGCCGTCTAATGGTCTAACCACTCGGCCACGGCGCGGCCGTGAGATACCTCGAGAGCATTTTGTGTTTTGACGAGATATACATTTGTTTTATAGCAAGTTTTTGTGTTTCTATTATGATTTATCAGTTATGCAAAAGTCATTCAGAATGAAGTGGAATGCTGAGGCTAGAAAATTCAAGATTTGTATCTTATTTTTCTTCTTAATGTCTTTAATTTAAGGTATTTTAATCAACATTGTTAGAGCCACCTTTGAGAAAATCAAAATTTTAGAAAGTTTTTCCATGTAAAGCCTAGATTGTGGTGAGGATTTTTTAAAATATTTGGTTCGCATCTTAGAAGATAATAAACTTAAAATGAAAAGTGAAGTACTTAATGGACTTTTCGTTTTTGAGTTATGATGCCCATAAACACACACAGATGCACACTGATATTTTCCTAAAATTGCTTTTTATGGCTTCAGCAGGCTCAAAACAAGTATTTCCGGTGAAATATCGGTATCACATTTTTCGGTGGAATACAATACCTTCTCTACCAACTATGCATTGTACATACATGCTAGAGAAAGTAAAAAATAACGGATTATTTTGAGCATCAGTCTCGACGATTACGACTTTATACATCCATACACATACACTCATTAAAGACGCTAACAGTTACTACACGTTATTTGGTATTCTGCAACATCGTAAAAACATCTTGCTGAGATGAAGAACTTAAGGTTATAGATACCAACACCCACAGACTGCATTGTTAGCGTTATAAATCCCTCTACTAATGATTGAAAATGTAAGTGATTTTAGTGCTTCTTGAGACAGTACTAATGAATGTAAGAAGCTGTAAATAACTAATAAGCAAGATAATGTAAATAAATATATGTAAATAGAAAAGAGATTATAATATTAGCATAAGCTTAATTATAAGAGAGACGAGATAGCTGAAACTGTACAGGGCTCATAAAAGAAGAAATCTTGCGAAGTATTTTGTGGACATGGGTGAAATGACAGGGAGTTGGGGTGAAATGTATAAAAGAATGTCCTTGACTAAAAAGATTACGTAAACTTGAGAGGGTGGTGAGATTGTAAATGTCACTGCGGCCTAAGTGAAATGGGATAGTCTCTATTGCTCATGAAAGGAGACGTTACTGAGAGCGGGAAAAGCCAATTAGAGCGCAGACCAAGTTCTCACTCAGTTTATCCTCATTTATTGTATGTCAGTCCGTCCTTAGATAGAAATACAGTCAGTTGTATTCACAACACGACAGTTCTATACGTTCCTTACGTAAGAAATATGATATGCAACATCAAGTTTCATTTGTAAGTGAACGCGTATAATACAATTTCAGCTAGGATCTCAGAAAATTATAAAGTGTATGCAAATTGTGAATATTCGTGATAACAATTTAAATAAAATACTCGAACTAAAAGTTGCAAATGTATTATTTCTGAAATAGTCCCTTTTACGTTCACATCCTCTTAAGATATACTTGCTTGGCCGATGACAAAAACTAGCCGGAGCAAATATGAATAATAATATTAAGAACTTAATAATAAAAAATCTGATGTGTTAAATTCACACGACCTTCTCTATGTAGCTGTAACAAATTATTGTTAAACAGCCTTTTCTTTATTATAATCGAAATATAAATTGGCAGAAATTGCCTTAATTACTAGCTTCCTTTTAAGTATAAGGTAAATAAGGGAATAAAGTAGGTCAAAATGGTATTCAAATCATTTAAAACCTGGTTGCATTGTGGTTGAAATCCGTTTCTATGCATGACCAGGAGTTTAATAATTTCCGTGTGAGAAAAATTTTAAATATTTTAAGTATGAAACAAATAACAAGAAATATCTCAAAAATGGCCAACTCTAAGAAAAAAACGTATATAACATAAAATGTAAGTTTTAACAAGATATACAGTTTTGTGTAATACGCTTTTGTCTATGTCTTACGGTTTACTAGTTAGGCAATATAATGCAAAATTCATTCAGGATAAAGAGGTCTTCAGAGGCTATTCCCAGAAAATTTAAAATATACATTTTATTTGGCATGTATATATCTTTAATGTACGGAAATTGGATCAAAATCGTTAGAGCCATTTTTTAGAAAATCAGAATTTTCGAAAATTTTTCCATGTAAAGTGTAGTTTGGTATTTAACGGTCTTTTCGTTTTTGAGCTATGTTCTCTCTCCACACACACACACACACACAGACAAGACAGGCAGACACACACGCACTTTTTTCTAAAAATGCTTTTTTCGGACTCGGGGGACACAAAACATATATTTCCGGTGAAATCTCGGCATCGAATTTTAGGTGGAATACAATACCACAATGTACATAGGGATAGAGAAATTAAAAATAATCAGAGATAACGAGAAGCAGGTGTCACCGTCACATTCTTGATCTTGAAGCATAAGGGAAACCATCTTCTTAACCAGAAAGATGGTGCCTATGTTGCCCTTTGTCTTAATTAATGCTCTGTTTAATCTGATTTATATACTAACGCCTTTTGTTAGATCATTGTCGAAATATTGCCTACAAATAATTCTGTACTACAAATAAAATAATTGCAATGATGAGAATACAACAATAAAATAGCTTGATCGGATTAGGTCTATTATCCAATAGACTTATTTCTGTATTATCTGTAAAAAAAATCTGATGTGTTCCATTCACATGACTTTCTCTATATCTCTGCAATAAATTATTCTTAAAAAGCTTATACGTCTATTTACTTCATGCTAATCAGTAAAAAATTAGCACAAATAGCTTTAAAACTTGCTTCCTTGTAAGTAGAAGCGAAATAAGGAAGTACCATAGGTTAAAATGATAATCAACAGCGGTCGCTATGTCACTGAAGTTCCTTTGTTTGTATGGACAGCAGTTGTCAAATTCCAGTATGAGAAAAGTATAAGTTTTTCATAGCAGAAACCAAAAATAAGGAATGTCTTCAAAACGACGAACTCCACGATAAAAATGTATATAACATAAATTGTGTGTTTTAACGTGCTCCACATTTTTTGTGTGGTAAGTCTTTGTCCATCTCTTACGTTTTAGCATTCAAAATCAAGTAAAATTCATCCAGAATAAACTACTCTTTAGAGGCTATTCCCAGAAAATTCAGGATATACATTTTATTTTTCAGGTAAATATCTTTAATATACGAAATTTTAATCAAAGCTGTTAGAGCCATTTTTAAGAAAATCAATTTTTTTAAAAAAAGTTCCATGTAAAGGGTAGTTTGGGGTGGGGGGATTTTTCTAAAAATCTTCGTGCCGCATCCATGGAAGATACTAAACTTAAATATCAAGTTTGGTATTTTACCGACTTTTCGTTTTTTAGTTATCGTGTTCACAGACACACGGACAAGCGGACCTTTTTCTGAAAATACTCTTTTGGATATAGGGGACTCTAAAACATATATTTCCGGTGAAATCTCGGTATCGAATTTTTTGGTGGAGTGCAATACATTCTCTATACACTATGTACATAGTGAGTATAGAGAAAGTAAAAATGGTGACATAATTTTTGAATAAAAATGCGTATTTGTATGTTTCTATAGAAATTGTTATTTTACAGGACGAGAACATTCAGCTGCTCCCTGGTATGAAAATAACGCTCACAACTGATTCGAACCTAGCCCAAGAAGGTACACTCAAAGGGGTGTATGTGGACTACCCGTGTCTTCCAAGATTATTACTTGAAGATGACATCATCTTTCTAGAAGATGGGCTGATAAGCCTCAGAGTGACAGTTGTCCGTAAGTATGAACCATACTTAGTTGCTATGCGGCTGAATGCTATTGCAGGGTAAACCCAAGATGCATGAACTAGATTTTAACATCTTACAGGCGCCTTAGACCGCTCGCCTCTCACTTAAGCGGCCCGGTGTTCGAATCCAGGGGAAGGCATTTGAGATTTGTGTGGACAAGCGGCGTCTGGGTGAGCTTACTTTAGTATCTCAGCTTTCCCCCGCCTTTCATTCTACCGCTTGCTCCGTAATCATTTTTCCTTTCATCCATTTCACCGTCATTCCACATCATCTTCCTCACTCTCACACCGTTGCCTTCAGCGGTGTAATGGTTACCACACTAACTTCATATTCCCAAGGGGATGATGGATTTCTTCGGTTGTAAAAATCCTTTGCATGGCTTCCTTTGGAAAGAAGTAAAGTTTTTGGTGCCATGTCGTAAATTTACGGCACGCAAAACAACCTCAAGCCTGATAGAAGAGGTCTCTGAGGAAAATTAAGTGGTCTTTCACGCCCAGTATAGAATGGGACGCTGAGAACCGAGTGGTTAAAGAGCGCCCATAAATAAAACGCCATTTCATTTCATTTCATTCGGGCTGATGATCCATCTTGGCTATTCTCTGATTCAGAGTACGCCTGATTCTCATGTGACCCCCAAGCGCTGTCATGTAAAATCTGGGAGGTGTTAGTCCTTCATACGAGGAGGGTAAATGGTGAAAGAAGGAGAGGAAGTAAACTGGACCAATATTCTTTTCGTGAAGCAATTAGAATTAATGAAGTTTTATCTAAAGGCACTCTAATAATGTAGTGGTTTTTAGCGTCCCACACTATATGGGCATGAAAGACCGTTTACTTTTACTCAGAGGCCTCTTTATCAAACTTAGGGTTCTTTTACGTGCCGTGAATCTACTACATGGGGCCAACAGATTTACTTTCCTTCCGAAGGAAGACATGCTAAGGATTTTTACGCCCAAAAAATCCATCGTCCTCGGCCAGGTTTAAACTCGCGACCTGGGGAACCAGAGGCCAGCTTGTTACCCCCAGACCATGGAAGACGACCCTTTTCATGACTGTTTTACTATGGACGGATTTATTCTGAGATTACAATTCCCTGGTGGACTCATTTAGCATTTCACACTTCTAAATGTCTGTTTATTCACCCCAAGCACCGTGAATAAAATTTGCTAGGACTATATTTAACGTGGTAAATGGATTAGTAGCTCAACATGCTTTGAAAATCGTGCCTGTTATGCAATATAAATATTGTGTCCTTATGTTGGACAACAGATATACGTATTCTAAACCCAGTAAACTGCGACAATGCATAGAGGACTTGCATCACACCAGCTATGGGTTACAGTACAGTTAATCTGAGCAGAGTCCTGCGTCATATGTTTGGTATTTGGAAAGAAATAGTCCTGTTGTCGCCGAAATGCTACCCACACCACCCCACCTGATCCATGTTTTCGAACGTCTAGGTGTGTTTTCCAAACTTTTCGTAAGGAAATTTGCATTGAACACTCCTTCTGAAAGTTATAACAATATATATCTAATGTGTTCCATTCATATGCCTTTCTCTATCTGTTCCTCAAAAAAAAATCTTATAATTATTTTTCTTTTTCGATATCATGTTAATCGAGATAAACATAGCATAAATGGTCTTATTACTCGCTTCCTTGAAGTAGTAGGAAAATAAGAGAATACACAAGGCTATAGAGATAACCAAATATTTTGAAAGCTGTCGCTGTGTAATTGGCATTGCAATTTAGCTCATTCCATGGCCAAGAGTAAAACAGAAGAAATATGAAATGGCGAGGAGCTTATTGTAAAAAAAAAAAATTAAGTATTTTATAACTGAATGCACTATCTTCTCTACTTATATACTAAGTAGAGAAAGTAAATGTGGCAAAATATATAACTTAATGTGATTGCGGCAATTTAGGAACTATACGCTTAACCTAGAGCAATATACGAGTATAGAATACATGAAAGTCTTCTGGAAATAAACTGTTTACACGTGTTTCCGATGGAGGGATATAAGAAACACAAAATAATATAAAAATCTACAATATCATACCCTGGCATCTAATTCCTTAATCCTTGTTATGTATTCTAAATAGTTATCATTTATTTACACTTTAAAACAGTTTTACATCCATTATTTTGCAGATTTGTTTATCTACTATAAATACTACTTACTAAAGCATTCTTAAAACAACCAAGTTAATCTTAAACCAAAATTACATATACAAGGTGGTTCACCTTTCCTTATTCTCTTGTTTTATGCAAACCGCAGATTACAGTTCAACCTGAAAACATCATTCCCGTGACTCATCTACTGCATACTAGCATTAGGTTTTGGCGCTGTAAGTTATAGCTAAACAGTAGCGTATTTTGTTAACGCTAGCTTGGTTAGCTTGAGGTTTAAGATGCTCGATTCAGGTTCGTGTCTTACCGAAACGTTGACATTTTCTCCCCTCTTTGTTTCTTCCTGATTTTGACAGAAAGCTAGAAGGGAATGAAAACATTTTTAGCTTGCTATTTTTGTTTCTTTTTTGTTCTCTTTATTTATGTCTATTCTAACTTAATCGGCTCAGTTACAGGAAATACAAATGAAAATTAACATTTTGAGGCATATTCATTCTGTTTCTTCTAAATATGCCGGTATTATTACAATGTTTTAAAACTAATATAGATATTTCAGATAACACTACAGGACCAGATCCATTTTCAGGGTATTTCTAAAACGAAAAATACACAAAATACCTAGGCTGAAATCACAAACTATGCTAAACACATAGGTATTCACCAATACTTTCAGTTGAAAAAAATAGGTTTAATCTCCACAACTTAAACTTCTCAACATTCACTAGATAAAGTGTTTCCAAATGAAAGTTAGTGATAAAACTTTTTAATTTAGCGCAGCAAATGTTGAAATGATGACTTCTTCGTTGATTTAGAGCTGTGCGCGATGTTGCAACGACAACCTGGCAAGTAGGAACATCTGGGATGTGACGGACCTGCAGGCCTCCCCTATTAGTTGCTGAAGATGATTACGGTTATGCGGCCGTTGGCTGTACACTTTTTTAAATGACCCCATAGGAAGCAATCAAGTGGCGCAAGATCAGGGGATCTGGCAGGCCACGAGACAAGTCCTCTCCTACCTATCCATCTTTGAGGATGTGTGCCGTGAAGATAATTTACGACGATCGTGGACTAGTGCGGTGGAGCACCATCTGCTGAAACTACATTCATAATCTTTCATTTAATGGTGCATGCTCCAGCAATGGAGGGAGGTCGTTTTGGAGGAAGTGAAGTTGGCGTTCTCCCGTTAGGATGTGGTCCGATTAGATCGTCACCCAAATTGCCACACTATATATTCATTCCCCAGGAGTCTTGAAAATATGCCTGACTTACCCAATGAGGGTTATCGACACTCCAGTAGGCATGTTGAGGCGATTCACAGTGCCATTGTTGTGAAACCGCGAAATTTACTCGAGCTTCAAAGTCACGACCATGAGTTGTGTAGCTGCAAGCGGTAAGGTGAAAATGTATTGTTATACAGTATTCGCATAACTGATTACCTACTGATGTTTGTGTCTTGTGTCAGTGCCCGCATGCTAATGTGGGGATTGTTTAAGACAGCGTATAAAATTATATCTTCATTGTGCCCAGAGGTAACTGGTGCCATTATTATCAGGACCTGTCCTTTCTAATGCTTCTGTTATACGTAAACGCCGTTCAGCACTCCGAAAAGTGTTGTGTGTAGGTTGTTGTCTTTCTGGAAATCGATTTCCATACAAACGTTCAGCTTGGAATACATGACGAGTTCACGACAGGCTGAATCTGCCTATCTAATGGGCTGTGAGGCTCATAGGAGATAACCTTAGCTGTAGGTATAGCACATACTTACATATTTGCTTCGTGCATTTGTATCTAATGGGGCATGGCTAGACAAAGTTTCTTTCGGTAGTATTCGCTAATCCAAAAGGATTCCAGCTGCCAAAAATTTGTAGAGAGCTTTCTCTAACTACGCAGATCAATCGATAAGATGTTAGGTGTTCTAGTATATAAAATTGTTTTTATTAGATTTAAACGTTTTGAAAATTTCCTTTGTTATTTGAAATCTTTGAAGACTCTCTTTAAAAATAATTAGAGAGAACATTAAAGATCGAAGACTGAAGAACACGTAAAATGACTGTCGTTTGTTCTTCATTCGTATACCTTATTTTTACACCTACTATTATTAGAGTGACATACAGTGAACTAACTTTGCTCCTCGTTGGATAATAAAGAGAAATAAGAAAGAGAAAAAAGTGCACGCAGACTGAGGGACTCGAACCGCTGACACGCTGGAGTGATGAGAGAACATGAAATTAACCAGTTGAGCTAACATCATTACACCCGCTTGCTCCGTTAAAACCTGTGGGTATAGTATCACACATGTCTCCCTCTCCTCTTCTGATCCCTTTATAACTGTTGTGGACTCCTTTTTGTAGCTTAAGCCGTTCTTTTAGCCTCCATTCATTTTAATTTACTCGTAAAACGCATGGCAGCGATCTTATTGATATAACATGTACTGTAACAGGAGCTATCAAGCGCATATTTTTAGAATAGACGTAATTATTGCTGCTAAGGTCTATTTTCCGATGAAGAATAGGCTAGATTTGCATGGTTACCAAATGGCCGACAAGCACGGTAATTTCGACCTTATTACTTTCAGGGTATGGAGCGTTGCCTATTTTCAAAAATAAAAGGAACAGGTGAACCACATTATTAATCCTACAAATAAGAATAATATATAATTTTAAGTCAAAACATATTAACTTATTAGAATCACTTCAAATACAATTATATACACACATATACTATTATATTTTCATTAATTTAATAATTTTATTTTTAAATTATGTTTTTTTATTTTAAATTACACAATTAAAAGCATAAAAAATCTTAAAAACAAAATTGAATAACAAATTAATATCGATAATAATTTATTACTATTTATCTTATAAACATATTGTATTACATCTTAATTATTAATTAATTACTAATTTAATATCTAGTTAATTCATATCCCAAAAACTTATTCCGAGATTTCACAAAAAACACACGTGTTAGGATCTCCTATGACCAGAAAAAAACAGTTTTAGGAAAAGTCCGTGTGCGTGCGTATATGTGTGTGTGTGTGTGTGTGTGTGTGAACACGATTACTCAAAAACTAAAAGTTGGTAAAATAGCAAACTTGTTATTTAAGTTTGGTATCTTCCAAGCTTTACATGGAAGAATTTCAGAAAATTTTGATTTCTCAAAAATGGTTCTAACGATTTTGATCAATGTACCGTATATTAAAGACATTTACATGACACGTAAAATGTGCATTTTGAACCTATTAGGAATAGATTCTGAAGATCACTTCTGAATGAATTTTGCTGAATATTTCCTATGCCGTAAACCGTAACAGATAGACAAAAACTTACCGCACATGTAGATCTCGTTAAAACACACAATTTAAGCCATTTAAATTTTTCATTGAATTGACCATTTCCGAGATAATTCTTGTTATTGGTTTCAGTTTTAAAATACTTTTCTCATACCGGAATTTTTTAGCTCCTGGTCATTCAAAGAAATTGATCTCAATCATATTGCAACCAACTTTTAAAAGATATGACTATCGCTATAGCCTAGTGTAATCGCCTATTTCCGTTCTACTTACAAGGAAGCAAGAAATAAGACCATGTCTGCTAATGTTTATCTCGATTAGCGTATAGTAAATAGAAGAATAAGCTTTTCGACTGCCTCCGTGGTCAGCGAGCTGATTTCTCACCCGGGGGTCCCGGGTTCGATTCCCGGCTGGGTTGGGGAATTTTTCTTTAGCCAGAAGTATTCCCTATCCCTATCTGGAAGTTTGTATGTGAGTGTGAATGTGTGCGTGTTTGAGTAAAACAAAATGATTTAAACCTACAGACAACGAGTTGTTTCAAGTGGAAAACCCCCGATATGACCTTAGATGTTAAAGGGGGCTATATGCTACAGAGGCGCATTTCTAGTTAAATTTATAAGCAAATCTAAATGTGAATTGCATAAGGAAATGTTTAAGAAATACGTCATCAATGCACATTTATCATGATTAGAGAGTGTAATGTAAGAGCTGCCACCAGATTATGGTAAGTCACTTTGAGTTGAAGATAAAACAGGGAATAAGTTAATATTTGTTTGCTAAAGAAGCAGAGGTGCGTAACAATTTAAATTTAATACACTGAAATCGATTGCAACTGATTACATGGGTTTAGTTAGTATTCTTGTATCTTCTAAATGAAGTAAAGCGCACCGTTACGATGTTTCCATAATTGATTTGAATTTCTAATTCATGAATTCGCCGCAATACGCCATGGTGTCAGGGGATCGACTCGTCGCCCACAGATGGCACTGTAGGGCGAAATCACCACTTGCTGACGCGAAATGGCAGAAAATGTTGTCCAGGAGTCTTCCTCTTTCAAAGTTTTCGTGCAAATAAACATTACACGAGACCACTGGCATTACTCCCTTTCTGAAGGAAGTCATGCTAAGAATTTTTGCGTCTGATAAGGCCCAGCACCCTCTGTCAGGTTTGAACCTGCAACGCAGAGCTTTGGGACCATCATGGTTGCCACTAAACCACGCAGGGCGGTGTTTGAAAACGGGTTTGAAAAATTATATCAACTACCTTTAGGAACCATGCCGGTCCACTAAAGGTAACAGTAAAAGTGGGAATCATCAATACGAGAATTTGGGAGTACAGGAGCGTAAGTTTAAACTATACATGATGAATTTCAATAAAGTGGCAAACAAAGCAATTAATAATGGACGAATAGTTTGAATTAATTAAACCGCTCGGTCGTAAAACACGGTAACTGATGTTTTGGATATAATTGAGATATTTAAAACGTAGCACGGTATCCAAGCACTCCGAGTTTCATGTAGTTATGCTATATGCTATATGTACATATCTGCATTTCAGCTGCTGGTGGTTTTAGGATACTCGGAAGATGCACAGCAACTGGCAATAGCAAAAGATAACACTAGTCAACACCATTTTAAAAGTTTTTCACTTTCTCTAGCCCGCATGTACAATGTACGTACTGGATAGAGACGGTATTGTATTGCACCCAAAAATTTGTTATGGAAATTTAACCGGAAATATGTTTTGGGGTCCCCGTGTCCGAAAAAAAACATTTTAAAAAAGGATCCGCGCGTGCGTGCGTGTGTGTGCGTGTGTGTGTGTGTGTGTGTGTGTGTGTGTGTGTGTAGCATAGTTCAAAAACGCAAAAACCGTAAAATACCAAACTTGGTATTTAGCTTTGGTATCTTCCAAGGATGCGATACGAAGGTTTTCAAGAACCCTCCCCCACAATCTACCCTTTACATGGAAAAAAATTCAAAAAATTTTATTTCCATAAAAATGACTAACATATTTGATTAAAATCTCTAACATTAAGATATTTACGTCCCAAATAAAATGAACATCTTGAATTTTCTGGGAATAGTCTCTGAAGACCTTTTTATTCTGGATGAATTTTCCGAATTTTTCTTAACTGCTAAACCGTAAAAGATAGACAGCAACTCACTACACAAAAAATGTATATCTCGTCAAAACACAGAATTAATGTCCTTAGTTTTTTTGTTATAGAGGTAACCGTTTTCGAGATATTCCTTATTATTGGTTTCAATTGTAAATACTTATACTTTTCTGAGACTGGAAGTGTCTATTTTTCTTTTGTTTCTACTCCTGTACAAGCAAAAATGCGATTTACAATGCCAATCGCATAACGATAGTTTTTAAAACATTTAATATAACTTCAGCCTAGTGCATTTCCTTAGATCCATTCTACTTATAAGGAACTAAGTAATAACAACATCCACGATTAGCATTGTGTAGAAAGAAGAATAATCTTTTGTAAGAAGTTAGTAGAGCAGCTAGAAAAAGTCATGTGACTGTAACACATCAGATTTTTTTATATTCGAAACCAAATTAATGAAATGTTGTGTATTTTGACCTAAATTCGAAAATCATAAATAAATATATATATATATATAAATTCTCGTTTAGAAGATACATAAAATACAAACTTCCATTATTAATTTGGTCTTTTGCTTGTCTGGTGTATTTTAATTCAAGAGCATAACTTATTAGAGGGCAGCAATAATCATCAAGCATAGACATACTCCATTTTTCCTAATAATTTGCTCAAGAATAGCGGTTTCCTGATGGAAATGTTTGTCATGCTCATCATTTACTGCGCCAAAGCTTCCAGAGAAGTCTAAGGTGAGATTGAAGGAGTCATGTTGCACCTCTTCTATATTTATAGGCCACTAGCATATGTTCCAATAATTTTACTTTCTCTACGCGTACTATGCACTTAGTGGTTAGAGAATGCCAACAATTCTATACCGAAATACATGTTTTGGGACCCCCTGGCTAAAAAAAAAACATTTTTATAAAAAAGATCCGTGTGTATGGACTACATAGCTCAAAAACGAAAATACCGTTAAATACCAAACTTGCTATTTAAGTTTGGTGTCTTCCGAGGATACGAAACGAATATCTTAAAGAGCCCTCACCACCCAAAACTACCATTTACACGGAGCATTTTTCGAAAATGTTGATTTTTTCAAAATTGTGTAACAATTTTCATTAAAATAACATATGTTTAAGATATTTTTATGACAAACGAAATGCATATCTTGGATTTTCTGGGAATAGTCTTAAGAGTCACTCTGGATGACTTTTGTATAACGGGAAAACCGTAAGAGACATACAAACACTTACCACATAAAAAGTGTAGATCTCATTAAAACACACAATTTATGTTCCATACATTTGCTTGTAGAATTAACCGTTTTCGAGATATTCCGGATTATTAGTTTCAAGTTTAGCCACTTATTTCTTGTTTGTTTACTCCTGGAAGGCAAAGATATTGGAAGTTTTATTGTTTCACATAGCGACCGGCCTTTAAAGACCGAGGCTATCACTGTAGCCTGTGTATTTTCTTATTTCCCTTCTATTTACAAGTAGCTAGTACGAGAGACTAATTCAGCTTATGTTTATCTTGATTAGCATGATAAAGACACCAGATTATTGCTTTGAATAAAATGGTTGTTTACCGAGCGCTTGAGGACATCATGCGAATGGAACAAATTAAATGTTTTCCCTTCTTCTTACAAGGAACCAAGTATAAAGTACAATTTCTGCTAATGTTTATCTCGATTATCATGAAGTAAATAGAAGAGTAAGCTTTTTAACACTAAATAGTTAAAGAGATGTAGAGAAAGCATATGAATGGAACACATCAGATTTTTACTTTCTCTAGCCCAGTATGTACAATGTACATAAGGATAGAGAAGTATTGTATTCCACCCAAAAATTCGATACCGAGATTTCACCGGAAATATATGTTTTAGGGTCCCCTATATAAAAAAAAACATTTTCACAAAAAAGGTCCGTGTGTATGTGTGTGTGTGTGTCCATGTGTCAGTGTGTCTGTGAACACGATAACTCAAAAACGAAAAGTCGTTAAAGCGCCAAACTTGGTATTTAAGTTAAGTATATTCCAGGGATGCGACACGAAGATTTTGAGAAAAATCCCCCCACCCTAAACTACCCTTTACATGGAACTTTTTTCGAAAATTTTGATTTTCTCAAAAATGGCTAACGATTTTGATTAAAATATTGTATATTAAAGATATTTAGCTGACAAATAATATGTATATCTTGAATTTTTTGGGGATAGCTTATAAAGATCTGTTTATTCTGGATGAATTTTGCTTAATTTGGCATAACTAGTAAACCGTAAGAGATAGACAGAAGCTTGCTACACGAAAATGTAGGTCTTGTTAAAATACACAAGTTATGTCATATACATTTTTCTCATGGAGCTTACAGTTTTCGAGGTATTCATTGAAATTAGTTTCAGTTGTGAAGTACTTATACTTTTCTGAGACGGGAGTGTACGGTTTTCTTTTGTTCTAATCCTGGCCAAGAAAAGAAGGGATTTGTAATGGCAATCGCATAACGACAGCTTTTAAAACATTTGGCTATGACTTTAACCTAGTGTTTTTCCTTATTTTTCCTACTTATAAGGAACTAAGTAATAAGAACATTAAGCTAATGAGTACCTCGATTAGCAAGAAGCGGAATGAAGAATATTCTTATGTAAGAAGTTTGTAGAACAGCTAGAGAAAGTCATGTGAGTGTAGCACATAAGATTTTTATAATTAAACTCTTCCTTGTGCCAAGAAGATAACCATAGCAATAGAGAATACTTCCCATGCAATTTTCATTTTGCATTTAGAAATCTATGTAAATGTCCCTCGACCATTATTTTCTCATTTGGCGACCTATGAAAAATATCTGATTATAGATTCACTTAATAGTGGAAATTTATGAATAAAGTACCTAAAGACTTCTCCATTTCGATTTTTACCTTTTACAAAGGTTTTCATAGTTCCGATATAATGTGCAATGCATGCAATATTATTTTTCTCTCATCAATCAGTGATCTTCAAACTACTATTTTTCTAGGCTTTGTTTGAGAGACCATTTCTTTGTTGTATAGTATTTATCCTTTGTACGACTGTCCACTCACGTAAAATTAGCAATATTTCATATAACCCTGCTGAAGACCAAATATGATTGCCATCACTTTCCAATCTACACAAATCCAAAACTTGTATTTGTAATATGGCGGGAATTTTATAGTTGGTATGCCATTTTATGGCAGGATTTGGAAGGATTAGAAGGGCTTAAGAGCTGGATCTCTTTTAGGGATTTTCTCAGGGTATGTGTGAACAAAAAAAATCACTGTATTTTTTTTCGGATTACCCAAGTTTATCCATTTTCACACATTAAATTATTTGTCCCTTGTGGCTTCCGTTTTCTCATTTACAATGATATTCCCCCACACCGAATAAGTTTCTTGGAACTAAACTTTTGCAAATTTACCCAGATTTACCCTATTTTCCAACTATTCCCTGCTATAATTCCCTTGTGAACTCTGAGAAATAACTCTTTATCCACCACTCACTTTCCTAAAATACACACATTATTTATATAGCAGCACTGAAGTTAAAAATTTATTTTATACATATTATGCAATATGTCTGCTAAGCACGACTGATAATTTATAAGTCACTTCTCTCCTTCCTAAATTCGTGACCGTAACCTCCCTTCCTGCCTAGACAAATTTCTTATGACCCCTCCTATTTTCTATGATCTGACACGAATGAATTCGAAGTTAAACATTTCTTAATTTCTATTGGTTACTATTTTCTGTCAAAAGTTTTTCCAAATCGGTCTCCGCTCGCAAAATAAGTTTGGCATTGTTAGAATACAAGATTTTCAAGAAAATCCTCCTACATGAAACTACCTAAAGATTTTGATTAAAATGCCATATTATAAAGATATGCACAAGACAAAAGGTAGATATATTTTGAATATTTCATGGGAATAGCCACTGAAGCCCTCTTCATTCTGAATGCCCTTTTCATAACGGTAAACCTCAGGAGATAGATAAAAGCTTACTACACAAAATATGTAGATATCATAAAAACACACAATTTATGTTATACACATTTTTCATAGAGTTAACCGTTTCCGAGTCATTCCTTATTATTGGTTTTAATTTTAAGCTACTTTAACTTTTTTCAAACGGAAGGACATCTTTCGTTTCATCTCCATGTTGTTTTATTTTTGGTCGTGCAAAGCGAACCGAATTTCAATTGTTTCACATAGCGATTGGATTTTTAAAAGAAATTGACCATCGCTTTAGCCTGAATGGAAGAAGCGAATAATAAGACAATTTCTGCTAATGTTGATCTCTATTAGCACGATGTAGATAAAAGAATAATCTATTGTGAGAATAGTTTCTTCCCAGAAGAGGTAGAGAAAATCATATCGATGGAACATCCATTTGGCTCAGGATAATGGATCCAAGAATGTAGATGAGCGGAAATGAAATTCTTGCGGAGCGTGGCTGATTGTGCGCTTCTGAACAAAATAGTGAGAGTATACGGAGGATTTGATATTCAATTTAAACGATAAAATTAAGGGATTTCGTTTTTGCTTGATAAAATAGAAGACAATGGCGTATAGTTAGAAGATATTATGTCTAAAAATAAGCTATATAACTTCATAAACAAACTTAGAATGTTTAATCCATACAGATGATGATAAAGATGGTGGTATTAATAAAATGTTCATGTACTCACAGCATACGACTATGAGAATCACAATCAGCTCACATAAACCGATTTATAACTTATTTAATATAAATGTACTTATAATAGATATATTATTTACTTAATAAACTTTGCTTTATTTATATTTCCACGAAGAGTTAGCTAATCTACAGACACTCCAGGGTGTATTCCTATCCACTTTAAAATATACTAGCAGACAAATAAACAGGGACAAAACTCTGAATTTTTATACAAGGAAATAACAAATTATATTGCAGTTTATGTTCCTAAAAATCTGCCATTTTATTAGTTTAATAATTGAAATAGTCCTTGTAGAAAGGGTGTATTCCAAAATTGACAGAAACACATTTCACTACAGAAGCTTCTGTAATATATGCACGTATTTCCCATTGGAAATTATTTCATTATAGCCTCTCTAATGTGCCCACAATAGGCACAGCAAAAGGACTTTTATTCTTGCTTTTATTGATATATGAAAATGGATGATTTTAGAATAATTCTTCCTAAAATAACTGAATAAAAGGTATCAAAATTGCATGAATTTGTCATCTTTTGTATGCGATGTTTACAAAATTATTTTACATGAATTCGTTAGCGCAAATTTTTACTTTCTATAGTACGCATGCTAATTAAAGTAAGTATTGCATTCTGCTCAAAATATGATATTAAGGTTTCATCGCAAATATATTTTCATACCTCCTGAACTGAAATTACCATGTTTAGTATTTAGTTTACCATTTTTGTATTTAAGTCGGATGCGGAGGGAAGTTTTAAAGAATATTCACACTCCAAACTAACTTTAGATGAAACATTTTTTGAAAAATGTGATTTTCTCAAAATAAAGATTCTAAATATTTTCATTAAAACACCATTTGTTTTCATAAAAAATGAAACATATATTTTGAATTTTCTAGTAATTTTACTCTTCAGGCCTCTTCAATCTGAAAGATTTCTGGTAAACGACAAGAGACGACCGAATCTCACTAAATAAGAACACATAAAAAATTAAGAAAATTTGATGTTTCCATTCACATGACTTTCTCTATATCTCTGTAACAAATTATTATTAAAAATCTTATTCTTCTACTTATTTCTTGCTAATCGAGATAAACATTAGCAGAAATGTCCTATTACTTGTTTCCTTGTAAGTAGAAGGGAAGTATACTGTCTAAAGCGATAGTCAAATCTTTTAAAAGCGGATTGCTATGTGGTTAAAATTCGTTTCGATTGGACAAATTCTCCTATAAGAAAAACCAAGTATTTTAACATTGAAATCAACAACTATGCATATTTCAAAATTGATCAACTCCACAAAAAAGATGTGTATGCCATGCATTGTGTGTTTTAACGAGATATATATTTTTGTAGTAAGTTTTTGTCTATCTCTTCTGGTTTACCAGGCAAAATAAAATTCAGCAGAATAAATTAAGAATAAAGTGATCTTCAGAGGCTATTCCCAGAAAATTCAAGATATCAGTTTTATTTGCGATCTAAATATCTTAAATATCCGGAATTTTAATCAAAGCCGTAGATGCCACTTTCCTGAAAATAACATTTTTCCCAATTTTTTCCATATAAAGGATAATTTGTGACACATCCTTGGAAGAGGCTCAACTTAAATACCAAGTTTAGCATTTTAGCGAATTTAATTTTTTTTTGTTATCGTGTTCACAGACACCTGGACACACACACGGACCTTTTACTAAAATAGTTTTAATGCAGGGGTCGCTAAAACGTGTATTTCCGGTGAAATTTTGGTATCAAAATTTTGGGTGAAGTACAATATCTTCTCCACCTATGCAGAGAAAATAAGAAACATGTATGAAATCTTGATGCTATTCGCTGTTATTATATTATTAGAACACATTACTTTTTAATATATTAGTTTTAGCTGGAATAAAATGAGTAACATTTCAATAAATTAAATATCAGAAAAAATATCTTAGAAAACTATTACATATCTTGTTATCAGTTTTTTATATAAAAGTTCAATTTTAATCCTGCCATTTTCAACATGCAATAGAATATAAAAATATTTTTAATTAAGTAATTAATAAGTAAATAACTTCGAGACTACTTGAGCTATGCAAGCGAATTTTGGTAGTGTCCCTCCTTTGGCAGATTAATTTAATATTTAAATTTTATACACCAAATCAAAATTCTTAAATGTTACTTAACTATTTACTCCACTAAGCTAACCAATTCAGTTTCATACAAATTTTCTGTACATTAAAACATGTCTTCCTTTACAGGGTCTCCGAAGGTGAAGTGTGTTGTAGAGAAGGGTGGGATATTAGGAAGCTATTCTTCAGTCTACCTGCCAGGCCTTCCACTGGATCTTCCTGCAATTTCAGACAGAGATCGTGATGACTTGCAGTTTGCAGTGGAACAGAAAGTAGACATAATCATTGCCAACTTTACACGCACTTCTGCAGGTATTCGCGAAATTCGGAACTTAATAGGTGAGTAGATAAGTTATTTTATCTGATATTAATTGAAACACACACACACATGAGAGCAACGATGTTTTTGCATTTCGTAATTGATGACATTATTACGTACTTATTTATTCTGTAACTGTTAAAGAAGGACGAAAGCAATCATACAGTATATTCAAGAATTTATTTTTGTGGCTCATTTCATGTTACGATTTAGCAGTAACATGAAATACTTTACATTAATACTTCTAAACTGACCAATTAGTGTGATATGCCCAAATATTCTAAACTTAACATATGACACTGTACACCACCGTTATAATTTTGTTGGTAAAGCTGAATTGCAACATGAAATGAGGGCCTGCTTGTACTTTCTATATTTTTCTTAAACTTACTATCACGGTAAAGAAGCTACTGTATTCCACCCAAAAGTTTGATGCGATATTTTACTGGAAGTACATATTTTGAGGCCCCCTTAATTAAAAGGCATTTTCAGAAAAAAATTCGGTTTGTGCATTTGTGTAGAGTGGTCAATCAAGCGAATTTTGCACCATCCATGTCTTCGAATTCAATGCGATATACATCAAATGAGCTGATGATATGGCGAGTTGTGCATACCACAGTTCTGGTCTCAGTCCACTCTATTTGGAGTACCAAACGAGTATGTTTATCATTAGGGTTTGAGCGTCCAGTGTGACAGGACTCACGAGGAAGGCTTGGTGTGCTTCAGTGACGTCATTGCAGTACGGTTTTTTTTTTCTTTCTTTTCTTTTTTTTTAAAATACAGTTCCGGAGTCTGATCGGGACTCCGGGGCTGTATACCCTACTTTTTATTTGCCTAATTTGTTTACTTTGATTACTGTATGATTACTGAATTTCTGTTTTACTTTTTACACACATATACACAAACATATACGAGCACCCAGACGCTTTGGCGAGCGCGGCCATGGGGACCGGCGGTTCCGACAGTTCGCGTGATATTACGGTACGGAGTCGAGTGACACGAATGGAAATCTTAAAACTAAATAAAAGAGTTTGTCAGTAAATATAAATGGCGTTTTATTTATGGACGCTCTTTAACTGCTGTGGTTCTCAGCGTCCCATTCTAAATTGGGTGTGAAACACCGCTTAATTTTGCTCAGAGCCTCTCTATCAGGCTTGAGGTTCTTTTACGTGCCGTAAATCCACGACGTGGACCAACGGCTATACACCCGAAAATATCCATTGTCCTCCACCGGGTTTGAACTCGCGACCTTGGGTATATGAGGTTAGCATGGTAACCACTACACCACGGAAAGCGACAAGAGTTTGTCAGTTAAAAAATAAAACCGAAAGAAGCAATGTATGAAGTATGAAGGTGCTCCGGAATGATCGAGAATAATAATAATAATAATAATAATAATAATAATAATAATAACACTAGCAATAAGAAGAACAACAATAAAATCATAGATATTAAATATACTGTCAAGATATTCTTTGGTTTTATTACTTTCTCTACAAGTGCTAATAGTGTATAAAGAAGGTATTGTAATGCACCCAAAATTCGAAACCGAGATTTCGGATATATATGCTTTGAGAACCCCTGAATAAAAGTATATAAAAATGTCCGTGTGTGTGTGTGTGTGTGAAGCAGAACCCGAAACGAAAAGTCCATTAAATATCAGCTGGTACTTAGATTCAGAACTCCCAAGGATGCGACACGAAGATTTTGAGAAAATCCCCCCCCCCCACGCCTAACTACCCTTTACATGTAAAAATTTTCGAAAATTTTTATTTTCTCAAAAATGGTTCTAACGATTTTGACTAAAATATTGTGTATTAAAGATATTTATATGACAATTAAAATGTATATCTTGAACTTTCTGGGTATAGCCTCTGTAGACATCTTTATTGTAGATGAATTTTGTGGAATTTTGCAAAACTGGTAAATCGCAAGAAATAGATAAAAAACTTGCTTAACAAAAAATGTAGAGCTCATTAAAACACACAATTTATGTTATATACATTTTCTTTCGAAGAGTTGACCGTTTTTGAGACATTTCTTGTTATTAGTTTCAGCATTATAATATTTGTATTTTTCGCATACAGGAATGTGTCAACTCCTGGCCAAACAAACAAAGACACTTCAATCATATAGCAACCAAATTTTTAAAGATTTTACTATAGCTCCAGTCTATGGTACTCCCTAATTCCTTTTTTACTTACAAGAAAGCAAGTAATAAGAAATTTCTGCTAATTTTCTTCTCGATTATCATGAAGTGAATAAAAGAATAAGCTTTTTAGTCATAGTTTATTGCAAAGATGTTGAGAAAATCATGGGAATGAAACACATCAATTTTTTAATCTATTTTAAATTTTGCACTACGTATTTTTAACATTAAGGTGCTCTCAAATATAGATTATGAGATTTTTGTCATTATTGAGTTTATTCTTAAGCTAAAAGAAATCGAAAATTTAGATAAATAATTGATACATAAATATATGTAGCATTAAAGTAGGGAAAGCAACAACTTTTGAGTTACTTTATCTTAGCGATAAAAGTTTATAAAGTTGTATATTTATCATTTATATTGTGTCATTTTATAGAATTTAAAATATGATTGTTATTCAATGTATTGTATGTTATATACTTTGCAATACTATTTAACTTAATGTTTATATACATAACTCTAAGTTGTGTTTTCTTTCTCTCATAATTTTCTTTCCTCTGAATTAATTGTATATAAAACTGATGCAACTATTTTATTATGTTTTGTTTAAGTGCAATGACAGAATAGAATGTGACAAAATGAAATTGAGTATCTTAATGCAGTAAAAGAAGTATAGAACGCGGCAGTAAGTATAAAGCAGAAAATGCAGCATCATGGAGTAGGATATAGTCATTCATTTGCCCTAGCACAGAGACAATATGCTAGACAAAAACGGCTATGATGTGAACTCTCGCAAGAGGGAATAATCGAATGTGTAAATTCCCATTTGCCACGAGAGAGCTCATGAAGCTCTTTAACTACTGCAGTTTTCAGCGTCCCATTCTATACTGGTCATGAAAAACCGCTTAGTTTTGCTCAGAGGCCTCTCTATCAGGCTTGAGGTTCTCTTACGTGCCGTAAATCTGACACGGGACCAACTGCTTTACTTCCCTTCCGAAGGTAGACATACCAAGGATTTTTACACCCGAAAAAATCCATCGTCCTCCACCAGATTTGAACCCGCGAACTTGGGTACACAAAGTTAGCATGGTGGATTGCAATCTATTCCATTAAACCTGGCTATTGTCGTTCTGATTACGGGGGCTACCCGTATCTTAAGAGGTATATCAGTGGTGTGTCTGGGCGAGGTGAGAGATGAAATGGTCGAGGTGGCTGAGCGGTTGTGCCCGGAGCGAGCCCCAAGACGCACAAACCCAGGAGAGGTTTCCCGATGGTCAAGACCTTGTGGTGATTTCTGCAGTACCTTAATTAAGTTTAGCGGCATCCCGGAAGAGCTTTCTAACGTGGTGGCCATACTCCTAACATGCAGAACCAATGCCCTGATAGCCAATCAGTATAGAATATTCAAATGTTCTAGAATATCCGATGTGACGTCAAAGAGCAGGAATTTCTCATGAAAATGAACGAAATGCACTTAGCCCAACGAAAGTTGGTGTCATCGAAAAGTCCACTAGGACTGCCATTGGAAGAGGCTTGTCACTTCCAACCTGTTACTTAATCAGCTTATAAAAAGCTTTTCCAAGAGTATGTAAGAATGAACTCCCAATTACTTCTGAGTAATTAATTATTTCCTAATTAAAAACATTACTAAAACAATATAAGTTAAAACGCCAATGATACATGTGACAATATGATACGAGATTTTCAAGAAAATTCCTCAAACCCAACTACTCTTAATATCAAATATGGCCTAACCCCCAAAAAAATTGACACGCAGTTTAAACTAGAGTAAAGCAATACAAACAACATTGTATTTTGATTAAATTGCTTTAAATTTGCAATTAATTTCTTAAAACATTAGTTATCTTGATATACCTATTTGCAGTTACGCTAACATTTTTCATCAGTTAAACGGCATCTGTATTGTAACTTGGCATAATTCATTTACAAAAACAATTGCTCCAAAATAAGTAGAAGCAAATATGGCCAATATTTTTCTGTAAACAATCTGAATCGCGTGTGTTTTGTAACTTCCTCCTTTTAAACAGATCAATACTATTGTTTACTGTGACACAAATATTAAAACACGTATAATTTTTTAGGTATTGTTATGGTTATGGCTATTATTATGAATCATTATTATCATCAACGTTATTATCAACATTATTATTATTGTTATTATTATTATTGGTGCAAATATTTTCCTTCCCTTGCAAATTCAACACACATAGGATTTACAAAATGGTCAAAATTACTTCCTGACAAATCGCTTACTTCTAGTATGACAGCCTGTATTCGAGATAACATCATAGCGTACAGGTTAATGGGGAATATAAACGGAACAATAATTATTAGTGTTTCAACGAAGTACCGTGTTGGTTACTGCGATTTCACCGAAAATACACGATTTGAGAACTCCTGAATAAAAAAGATATTTTTAATGAAAGTTCCGTCTGTGCGACTGAGAAACTCAAAAGAGTAGGTTAAGTACAAAACTAGATATTTAAGTTTAGTATCTTCCTAGGATGCGTCACTTAACATTTGTATAAACAAACTTACCGCAAACTACCCTTTACATGGAAAATGTTTTAAAGTTTTGATTTTCTCATAAAAGCTCTAACGACTTTGATTTACATAACATATAAAATGTATTTTCTGAATTTATTTGCAATAGATTGAATTCCTCTCCATTCTAATTGATTTTGCATAATTTATTATATTTAGTAAACAAAAATACGTAGATCTCGTTAAAACACATCATTTATTACATATACAGCTTTTGTATAGCTAACCATTTCAAATATTCTTTGGTTTTGTTTTGAAAAGTTCCATTACTTAAACTTCTTTGATATTGATGTTTTTCATCCTGGCCTAGCAAAGAGAAGGACATTTCAATTACAGAACATAACTACCAGTTTTTAAAAGATATGACTAGCACTTTAACTAGGGTATTCCCTTAGTATCTTTCTAGTTAGAATAAATCCATTTTTGCTAATTTTCATTTCACTTAGCATGAAGCACAAAAAAGAATCAA
This sequence comes from Hymenopus coronatus, assembly GCA_030762935.1. Taxonomy (NCBI): domain Eukaryota; kingdom Metazoa; phylum Arthropoda; class Insecta; order Mantodea; family Hymenopodidae; genus Hymenopus; species Hymenopus coronatus. The sequence continues at coordinate 76,311,411 of CM060890.1, forward strand.
TCTTTATAAGAACAGTTTCCTGCAGGCTAGGTACAGAAAGTCGTGTGAGTGGAATATGTAGTATATTTTTTAAATTACTAGATGTGTGCTCTCATAACGCCAGTGCTACTTTCTCAATTGTAAAGTCTCTATATCAGTAGTTCCCAAACTTTTCAGTCCACGGACACCATGAAAAAAATCTGTGTTCCATTCACACGGCTTTCTCTAGCTGCTCCACACACACACACACACACACACCACACACACACACACACACAAAGTTTCCTAGAATATCATTACATTATCTATGCCATGATAATCGAGATAAACATTAGCAGAAATTGTTTTACTACTTGCTTCCATGTAAGTAAAATGGAAATGAGGAAATGCACTAGGTTAAAATGAATAGCGACAGGTGTTAAAAGATTTGATTGTGTAAAACGATTGAAATTCGGTTCTCTTTTGCCTTCCCGGGAGTAAAACAAAAGAGATGAAACAAAGTTGACTTCGCGCTTGAGAAAAGTATAAGTAGTTTAAAAATGAAACCAATAGCAAGGAATGTCTCCGAAATGGTTAACCCTGCAAAAATTGTGTATTTGCATGAGATCTACATTTTTTGTGTAGTAAGTATTTTATTTTCTCTACATAGTACATGGTACATAGATAGGAACGGTGTTTCACTCCACCCAAAACTTCGATGCGGATATATCACCGGAAATTTACGTTTTAGGGTCTCCTGTATTATTATAATAATAATAATAATAATAACAAAAAGCAAACAAACCAGTTTTAGAACAAGGTTTTTGTGTGTCCGTGTGTCCGGACAAGATCTGTAAAATGCCAAAATTGGTATTTAAATTTAGCATCTTAAAAAGATGCGACATGACGATTTTAGGAAAATTCTCTATCATAAACTTCTCTTTACATGGAAAAAAAAAATCGAAATTTTTTATTTTCTCAAAAATGGCTCAAAAGAGTTTGATTCAAATACCATATATTAAGGATATTTACATGATAAATACAATGCTGATCTTGAATTTTCTGGGATTAACCTCTATGGACCTCTTTATTTTGAATGATTTTGCTAAATTTTGCACAACTGGTAAACCGCCAGAGGCAGAAAAAATGTTGTAGTCGGTTTACCCTCCCCATATTTAGAACTGACACCCCGTTAGGACTTACAAGAGGATACTTATGGGTCAGAAGCCTGTCGGGGAGCCAAAGGCAGGAAACCAGAATGGAAAATTGGAACGAGTGGTTGGCTCGTAGCCAGGTATGAGCATAAGGAAGTGGATGCTATGAAATGAAAGTGAAATGGATGATAGGAAAGGTGATGATGGAGCAATTTGCAAAATGAGTGGCGGGGATAACCGGAAGACCGGGAGAAAACGCGCCCAGACTCCACTTCGTCTACCACAAATCGGGGTTTTCTGGTAACCAGAATGTCCAGAAATGGGAGGGAAGCATTTTTCTCAACTTCCATTGTGAACTGAATTTGTGATCTGAGACTATTTAGGTGTGCAAGAAAATCTGGAAGAGTGTGCGGTCCATGTGGCCAAATTACAAATGTATCATCTACATATCTGTAAAAATGTGTAGGTTTTAATGGGGCTGTGTTAAGTATTTCATGCTCCAGAAACTCCATATAGAAGTTGGCAATAGCTGGTGACAGAGGAGAGCCCATGGCAACACCGTCTGTCTGCTCGTAGTAGGTGTTGCCATACAGAAAATAAGTGGAAGTAAGTGTGTGACTAAACAGTGCAGTAATACCATGTGGAAAGTGTTCTGACAATAGTTGTATTGTTTCCGCAAGGGGAACTCTGGTGAAGAGAGATACGACATCGAAACTAACTAACAGGTCCGATGGCTTCACTTTGATGCTGTCAAGAACTTCAGCGAATTGTACAGAGGTCTTCACATGGTGTACACACTTACCTACTATTGGTTGCAGCAGATGTGTCAGATGACGAGCTAGGCGATAGGTAGGGCTGCCAATAGCGTCCACTATGGGCCTTAGAGGTATCCCAGGCTTATGGATCTTCGGGAGACCATATAATCTGGGAGGTATGGAGGCAGATGGCGAGACCGTCTTCTGAACATCAGGAGGAAGGCTGGATTTCTTAATTAGCTGGATGGTGCGTATTTCTACAGAGTTGGTAGGATCCTTTTTAATGATTTTGTATGCAGGATCGTCCAGCAGTTGTTGAACCTTTTCTTGGTATTGCACGGAAGAGAGGAGTACCGTGGCGTTCCCTTTGTCAGCTGGTAAAACAACCAAGTTGTCTTTTTTCGAAGGGAATGTAACGCTTTACTTTCTTCTCGGCTGATGTTTGAAGCAGGTAGGGTTGCCTTTTTGTAAGCTCTTGCTACCTCACGGCGTATTTCTTCTGCACTTGCTGATGGAAGTTGACAAATGGCGGCTTCAATAGAACTGATGGTGTCTGCCACTGATATTTGCCTAGGCGTGGGAGCGAAGTTGAGCTCTTTAGCTAGAACCGAGGTGGTAGGTCCGTCTAGCTGGATATCGGTAAGGTTGTAGATGATACGATCGGTGTCCAATGGTGGTACAGGTTCATTTTGCTTAGATAGACTTGCAAATTTCTTAGTTTGCCGCTTAGTGCAACGCAGTAGAGTAGCATTGCCTTGTGCAAAAGAGGAGTGGTCAACTTTGTCCCAATCTAGAGGTGAAAGCTTGCTAGAAAGAAGCCAAAAGATGCCAGTAACTTCTGATCAACGATAGACAGTTCATGCAAGCTCAAACCATCAGTTCACCCGAAGACGAGGAAGATGAACTTCTTCGAAACGTTGGTGTCAAGCCAAGTTTTTACCTGGCTAGAAGCCCGAGAAGATTTTGAATTAACACGTCGCCAGGAAAGCTTTAGTTCTTATTTTAAATTCCTTTACGGGAAAGAAATTTACCAGGCAATTAGGAAACATCAAGACCTACGCGAAAAGAAAGGTAAATTACTCAGCTCCTTGGCGTTCTTATCCAGGTGCCGAAACAAAGAAATTACGCCCAAGTTTGTGAGATTTCGTTACCCAGTGAAAAATGCCTCAACATCTAAAATACTTAGACGCGCCAGCTTAGCCCTGGTAAGGGAACGAATCAAGCATACCCGTCCGTGCCCATGTCTCAGTCACCTTAAATACCAGGCCATAATATCACGCTAACCAATCAGATGTTAGCTTCATCCCAGCTCTTATAAATACCAGTCTCCGCAAGCTCAAACCATCAGTTCACCCTGAAGATGAGGAAGATGAACTTCTTCGAAACGTTGGTGTCAAGCCAAGTTTTTACCTGGCTAGAAGCCCGAGAAGATTTTGAATTACATAATTTATGTCATGCATTTTTTCGTGGAGTTGACATTTACGAGATATTCCTTGTTATTGGTTTTAGTTTTAAAATACTTTTCTCATAAGGGAATTTGTCAATAACTGCCGTGCTAAGAAATGGATTTCAATCACATAATAACCAGCTTTTTAAAGATTTGCCAATCGTTTTAGCGGAACAAACTCCCCCATTCCCTTTCTACTTACAAGGAAATGGGAAATAAGACGATTTCTGCTAATGTTTATTTCGATTAGCATGAAGTTAATAGAAGAATCACATTTTTACAATAATTTGTTATAGAGATGTAGAGAAGGTCATCTGAATGGAACACATGACATTTTTTCATTACAGAAGATACCTATTGGAATGTGTTATTGCTATTTACATGACAAACTGTCAACCAATGGTTGCAAAATGTAATGTTATTTATACTTTCTCTACTTAGTAGATATATAGTTCATAGGTGGAGTAGGTATTACATTCCACTAAAAAATGTGATCCCGAGATTTCACCGGAAATACTCGTTTTAGGGGCCCTGTATGAAAATATCTATAAAGTCGTCTCCTTAGCGCGGTGGTGGGAAGCTCGGGTGCGATTCCTAGTATCGGTGTGGGGATTTTCATCCTTTGGGAGACCTGGTCCGGGCTATTCTCAGCCTCCGTGTGGTCCTTGGAGGACAAAATGAGAAGCTACTTAAGGAACAAATAGCAGCTCCAAGTTGCGTAGACAGTATTAACCGGCTGGGAGGAACTCCGGACGCTAAGTCACCCTCCGTGGTGTAATGGTTACCATGCTAACTTCATATACCCCAGGTCGCGGGTTCAAACCCGGCGGAGGACGATGGAATTTTTCGGTCGTAAAAATCCTTAGCATGGCTTTCTTCGGAAGGGAGTAAAGCCGTGGGTCCCGTGTCGTAGATTTACGGCACGTAAAAGAACCTCAAGCCTGATAGAGAGGCCTCTGAGCAAAATTAAGCGGTCTTTCACGCCCAATTTAGAATGGGACGCTGGGAACCATAGCAGTTAAAGAGCGTCCATAAATAACACGCCATTTCCATTTTTTTCCGGACGCTAACCACCTTCCACTCTACAGTACTTCACCCCGTCTATGACGCTGTCATAGGCAGAGATAAGGCGCGCAGCGGTCGGGCGGTGAGCCTTAGCCGGACTTTGGACTGCTGTGCCACGGAGTTTTTTTTGTTTTTTTGTTGTTTTTTTTTTTTAGCACTTTCCCTACACAGTACATGGTACATAGGTAGAGGTGTTGCACCTCTCTCAAAAATTTGATAGCGAGATTTGACCAGAAATACATATTTTAGGATCTCCTGTATCCCAAAAAAGTATTTTCAGAAAAAGGTCGATATGTGTCCGTACTACTTTGAACACGGTAACTCAAAAACGAAAAGTCTGTAAAATGCCAAAATTGGTATTTAAGTCTAGTACCTTTCAGGGATGCAATACGAAGATTTTGAAGAACATCCAACCACCCAAAACAACGCTTTACATGGAAAATTTTTAGAAAATTTTAAGAAAATTTACAAGACAAAAAAATGTATATCTTGAATTTTCAGGGAATAGTCTCTGAAGACCTCTTTATACTGAGTGAATTTTGCTGAATTTGAACAACTGGTAAACCGTAAGAAATACACAAAAACTTGACAAAAATTCTACAAGAAATGTAGATCTCGCTAAAACACAAAATTTTGTGTCAAATGAACTTTTTACTCAGAGTTTCCCTTTTCCGAGATACTTCTTGTTATTTGTTTCAGTTTTAAAACACTTTTCTCATACGGGAATTTGTAACCTCTTGGTCATACAAATAAACTTGGGGTCCACGGAGCTTAAAGCTACTGGACATTCGTCTTCTCAGGATAAGGAAAAATCCCGAAAAAACCTTACTCCGGTAATTTACCCTAAGCGAGATCAAACTCCCGTAAGGGAAAATCACCCAAAAAACCTTATCCAGGTAATTCACCCTAAGCGAGATTGGAACTTCTGATCTCTTGAATGTGAGGCACACACGCTACCACCACACTACACAGGCGGGTTTCTATATCATTCTTGTACTTATTTACACGATATTTGGGAATAAAAATACCAGATGGTCCAGCTGCTCGTATTCCACGTATTTACGTGCGTTAAAAGTCTTACAGATTTCAACGGGGCAAGCTTAAACGTGTCAGTGAAGAACTGGCCATCTGAATGAGCGTGACTCCCTCACAGTCTTCGCTGATAAGATAATGAGTTAAAAACTTATTGTTCTGTCTACTTCATGCTAATCGAAATAAACATAAGCAGAATTAGTCTTATTACTACTCCTTGTAAGTAGAAGGGAAATGAGAAAATGCACTGGCTAAAGGATTAGCCACGTGCTTTAAAAGCCTACTGCAATGTGAAACAATTGAAATTCCAATCTCTTTCTTTGCTTTCTAGGATTAAACAAACAAGAAGAAAGATTTCTTCACGTTTGAGAAAAGTTTAAATGGCTAAAATTAAAACTAATAATCCGGAATATATCGAAAACGCTAAACCCTACAAAAATGTAGATTACATAAATTGTGTGTTTTAATGAGATCTGCATTTTTGTGTAATAAGTTTTTGTATATCCTTACGGTTTGTCAGCTGTACAAAAGTCATTCAGAATGAAGAGATCTTAGGGGCTATTCCCAGAAAAGTCAAGATATGCATTTTGTTTATCATAAAATATATTAAACGGTATTTTAATCAAAATCGTTAGAGCCATTTTTGAGATAATCAAAATTTTCGAAACATGTTCTACGTAGAGACTCGTTAGGAGTGGGGGGATTTTTTTGAAAAATATTCATATCTTCGCATCCTTGGAAGATAACCAAGTTTGGTACTTAATGGTCTCATCGTTTTTGATCTATACTGCCCCCCCACCCACACACACACACACACGGACCTGTTTCTAAAAATGATTTTTTCGGATTCAAGGGGTCTCAAATATGTATTTCCGGTGAAATCTCGTATCGAATTTGTAGGTGCAATAAATACCTTCTCTATAAAATACGTGTAGAGAAAGTAAAAAGAAAAGGAAGAAAAATAGCTTTACTTATGGACGCTATTTGACTTGAGCGTTCTGTTCCATATTGGACGTGAACGACTGCTAAATTTTGCTCAGAGGCCTCTTTATCAGACTTGAGTTTTCTTTTGTTTTTTTTTTTATGTGCCTCAAATCTACGAAACAGGACCAACGGCTTTACTTCTCTTCCGAAGGAAACCATGCTATGGATTTTATTTTTACATCCGAAAAAATCCATCGCCTTCCGCTGGGTTTGAACCCGCAACCTTGGTAACCTAGACCCTGGAGTACGACTCTATAATTTCAAGGGAAACCTGCGGAAATCCTGTTTTCATATATGTTGTACCTACAGGTGATTTTAGTACATAGTGGTCCTAAACAGCATTAATAAATATATAATTCTTAATTCCACCCATGTAACTGAAAGAAGAGTGGAATTCTGGGTGTTTAATGGAGTATAACAATTTCAGTGTCTGTTTACAAGTACGTGATTTTAGGGTTTTGATTACAGAACATACAGAATTTGAAAATAATGGCCGGATATTTACTTTCTCTAGCACGTATGTCCATACAATGTTAATAGTGGCTAGAAAGCTATTGTATTCCACCCAAAAATTCGATGTCGAGATTTCACTGTAAATATATGCTTTGAAGTCCTTTGGTTCCAAAAATATTTTTATAAAAAGAAAAGACTGTTAAAAATCAATCTTGGTATTTATGCTTAATATCTTCCAAGGATGCTACACGAATATTTTAAAAAAAAAATCCCCCACCCTTTAATGGTATAATTTTTGAAACTTTTGTTTTTCTCAAACATTTTTATAACGATTTTGATTAAAATACCATATATTAAAGTTTACATTGAAAATAAAATGAATATTTTGAATTTTCTGAGAATAACCTCTGAAAGCCTCTTTATTCTGAATGAGTTTTGCAGAATTTTGCACAACGGTTGAACTGTAGTAAGAAGACAAACAATTAATACACAGAAATTTAAATTAGTTAAATACATAATTTAGTCAAATACGTTTTTCCTGTAGAATTGATTGTTTTTTTTTTTGTTTTTTTTTTAGATATTCCTTTTAATTGGTATAAATTTTAACCTACCTAATGTTTCTCAAATGGGACCATGCAAAGCGAAAGGAACCTCAACTGTTCCACATAGCGACCAGCTTTTAAAAGATTTGGATATCGTTTTAGCATAATGTATTCCCTTAATTCCCTTCTATCTACGAAGATGACAATAATAATATCAGTTCTACTAATGCTTATCTCGATTAGCATGACGTAGATAAAAGAGTAGTTTGTATTTGGAACAACTAGAGAAAGCTATGTAAATGGAACACATCAGAGTTTTTGTTAATTATTTCTGTCTTGATTCTCAGGGAAAGAAGGAAAAAAGATAAAAATCATCGCAAAGATTCAGAACCAGCAAGGCATTGATAATTTAGATAGAATAATTGAAGAGGCAGATGGAGTGATGGTGGCTCGTGGAGACCTGGGTGTCGAGGTTCCTCTGCAGAAACTGTTTCTTGCCCAGAAGAGAATTATTTCACGATGCAACGCGGTAAGAATCTACACTAACGTAAATATCACCTAAAATTTCACTCTCAATATTTCACGGAAATATGTTTACAGGTCCCTGAAACCAAAATGAGCGTCTTTTGAAAAAGATCATATGTGTATTTGTATGTGTGTTTGTGCGTGTGCGTATATGTGAATAGCATAATTAAGTAAAACGAAAAGTCGATAAAAACCAAACCCGAAATCTAAGCTCAGTATCTCTCAAGAATGTGACACGAAGCTTTTCAAGAATATCTCCCATCCCAAATTACCCTTTACATCGATAATTTTTCAAGGATTTTGATTTTCAAACAACTGGCCACAAAGATTTTGATTAAAATATCAACATTTTCATGACAAATGAATTGTATATTTTATATTTTGTGTGGTTGGCCTCTGAATTACTCTTCAAATTGGATTACTTTTTCATAACAGGTAAACCTGGTAAGAGAGACAAATTGTTGCTGCATGAAAGATGTAGATGTAGTTAAGGTGTATTATTTATGTTATATAACATTTTTTGTGGCGTTAACCATTTCCGATCTATACATTGTAATTTTAAATTTTCAAATATGTTTACCTTTTCAAGTGGAATATCGCTGTTGTTTCATCTCTCTAGACGATGGGAAAAGAACCGAATTTCAAAGCATCAGCTAGCGACCGGTCCTTAAAAGATTTTACTATCTATCTATGAAAGCCTATTACCATAAACCCCTTGTAGGTACAAGAAAATATGCAGCAAGACCTTTTCTGAAATTACAGTGTGTTCCGTTGAATCCTTATCATTAAGAAAAGTACACATCTTCTCACACAGTGAAATTGTAAATATGTTTTTCAGCTTTTCTTGCGTAGAAACTCTCCAAGTTTCGTGACAATGAAAATTATGTCGCTACTGCGCATGTGTGTGGTATGAGAACACACAGAGTTAAAATGGTGGAATTTACGGTACAGCAGAAAGTGAAATGTTGTTTGTTATTAGTTATTCGAATTGAAGTTCCCAATTGCAGGGCAAGGAAGAGTTAGGCAGGAATATGGTGCAAATGTTCCAGATTGTCATACCATTGTGAAATGGCATAATCATCTGTTGGAAACGGGATCTGTGTTGAGGAAGAATGCAAAAGTTGCAGCGGAATGATAAACCCAAACGGGCCGAGTTCGCTACTACACCTTACTCCACATTAATAATGACAATACCACGTGTATTCTCAAATAAAACAACATTTCACACATCTGGTACAGTGCACCGTCATGATTGTAGAACGAGGGAAGAAGAAAATCCAGGTGTCTTAATGGGATATGAAGGTGATGGCCCCAAAGTTAACTTGTAACACAGCAATTCGACCCTGTTTTCTTTGCTTAAAACACAGTAACAGGGTCAACATACCTAGATATGCTGGAAAAAGGATAAGTTCTTCTTCCAGCAAGATGGAACCCCTCCACATTTCACCCATGAAGTTCGACACTATCTCAATAATATTTCCAAATAAGTGGATTGGAAGACCAGGTTCCATTTAATGGCCTCCAAGGTCACCAGACCTAGCCTCCTTAGATTTCTTTTATGGAGGTATGTAAAAAGCATTGTTTATCGAACTCAGTACAGGATCTGGCTGACCTTCGAAGGCGATAATAGACGCTTGTGCTTCCGTCTCATCAGTAAAGCTGCGGAACACATGGAGGGAGATATTCTTCGGTCCATCAAGTATGTGAAGATTTGTTGAAACTTGGCAAGTTTTTGTAACATGCAATCTAATTCCGGATATTCTGTTTCTATTAGTTTAGGACATTTTTGTGGTAACGACTCAACGAGATACACAGTATTTGTCGATTAACATTAACTAGGCTTTTATTTGTATAGACACTTTTAAATTTTATGGTTATATCGGAAACTTTGTCTTGACAAGCTTTTTACCAGAGCTTTAACTTTGGTTAACTGTTATACATAATTGAACACATTCTTATTATCGGACGAACGATAGAGGATGATTCTGAATAAACAAAAGTTCCCCATTCCAGCCAGGATATGAACTCGGGTCTCTGGGATGATGAACCAAACGCTGGCCACGCCACCACAAAGACAATCTTTTGTTTTTATCTTGCAGTCAGTATAGCAATTTACAATTTCAACAGTTGCCAAGAGAAAGTTGCCTGTTTAGATAGCTTTTTGGTAGTTTTTAGGTCTTTTACTGCGCACGGCGCCATAGGCAATGAATGCAAATAATACATCAAATAAAATAATTATTTGCATAGGAAACTTGAAAAGGAAATGTTCCACTTTAAGTTTAGCTCCTTTCCCGACATTAGTTAGTTATGAGGACTGAGAAAAAACTGAAAAAAGACTATCATGAAGGGTGCCGGTAAAGTTGGTCAAAGGCGTTTTCGGATATAAGCTGTGGAAAAAAATCCACCTCTCATTTATAATTACATAGTACGAGGCTATTATTTCTTATCCAATGTTTGCAGTTCATTTCAAATGAAATATTTCTTTACGCAAATAAAGTTATTTCAACAGCCACATCCCACCAATAAATAAAATACGAACATTAATATGGCTTGAATGTCAGCTAACTCGACTGATAGAGCTATATCATTCTCCTTTTGTTATTAGCCTTTCCTGTTTTATATATTGTAAGGCAAGGTGCCTACGACGTAGTTTATGTAAGTTATGTGTTCAGAGTTCTTGCAAACCTGTCTCAGGTCTTTAAGTCATGTATGCCATTGTTTATATTCTTATATACGTAGTCGACTACGTATATAGCGAGTGCCTAGGGGTCAGAAGCCTGTCGGAGAGCCTCAGAATGTAGAACCTGTGACGAATGGTCGGCCCTTAGTCAGGCATGAAAGGCTGAGGAAGTTGGTGATATGAAATGGATGGTATTAAATGTGACAATGTAGCAATTGGTGGGATGAGTGGCGGGGGAAATCGGAGGAGCCGGAGAAAACCCGCCCAGACGACGTTTCGTCCTTCACAAGTCTCCCACATGCAGACGCTTGGGATCGAACCCGGGTCACCTAGGTGGGAAGCAAGCGGTCTAACCACTCTATTGTTATATTATGGAGACAAATATATATAGTTAAAATGAGACTTGAGATTCTGATACTATTTTGTTGCCCTCTATACACAAGTAAAACGTACGTCTTATATGATCTCATTAACATTTTGAAACTTACAATACAGAAAAATACTGAATAATCTACTTACACTAAATGCTAACTTCATGGCTTAAATGCAATGCCAATATTCGGTAGTTAATCTACTGGCTATGTAAAATTGCCGGTATTTTCTATATTACCAAATTGACATTCTTTATAACTTAATATTGTATTTTAGTAATTAAAATATTTTAGCTTAACTTAAGAATCATTTATACAACAGAATAAAGACTATAAGAATATATTTTTCTTTAAAAAATATACACTACTTTTTCTAGCGCCTGTATAACATAAGTAGTCAAGATTCCTACATGTTTTGTTTCAAATGCACACATAAAAAGCATGTGTGTTGTGGGGGACCTATAAATGGAATTTTATAGTGCACATAAATGCATGTTTAGAGGGTTAGTGCATATTTTGTAAATATTTTTATATATGGACACTTTTCACGTTTTTCTCGAGGGTAATTTAAAGTTCAAAAATGACCTACAACTGCAGGAATAAAGTTTAATAAAACTGAAAAAACAAGTTTAAGTTTCAAGGTAAATGGACATTTTTGCAGCTAAACCAGATTTTCTTTGTGTATGCATAGTAACAACCATGACTGTGCGAGGGATCTGGAATTTGAAACCTTTAAAAGTCAGCGAGCACTAAGAACTTGTGCTTGTCAACTATAGACATCAAGCAATTATTGTTTTAAGACTTTGTTGGCTAATACACATGAGAACACACACAATTCAGTTATATTGAAGGGGGACCACTTCTTGACGTCGACAGTATGTTCCTTGGTGAATCTGAAAAACAATTTATTTCTTAGATAGGCAGAGTCAAACCGAAAAATTGAATGCCATAGCTTGGACTTGAACCTGTCATCTTGTTGCCACGGTAACTCAGTGATTAGAGCAATCAATTGGGGAACGGGAGATCCATGGTTCAAATCTCGGCTTTAGTGTTGAATTTTTCAGTCTGATTTCACCTATTCAACTCTTATTCTACACATGACTATGGATTTCATTATTAACAAAAACAGAATTATGAAACGGGAATGTGTTGTGGTACCTTACTGCTTATGCAAGCAAAGCCATTTTGATTAATTTGAGATTATTTCAGGGCAAAAATTTATCTTAACATGACACGAATATAAAATTAAGTGTTTCCATTACTACTAGGATATATAAGGGATTATATGAACGTATAATTGATAGATAAAGCTGTGCGAGTATGATGCATAATATTTTAAACATTAGTTTGCCGAAGTTTTGTATTTAAAATAATATTAAAAGAAATGTTTTATCTTTAAATATAACCTTGGCAATACAGTATCAGTATGGAAATAAGTAAAATTATAACATTTTCCAATTGAAATACATTTTACTTGTAGTTTTTAAGTCACATAAATAATTAACATTTCATAAAAAAATCTGATGTGTTCCATTCACATGAATTTCTCTATATATCTGTAACAAATTATTGTTAATATGCTTATCTTTTATTTATTTCATGCTAATCGAGAAAAATTAGCAGAAATATTCTTATTTCTTGCTTTATTGTAAGTAGAAGCAAAATAAGGGAGTACCATAGGTTAAAGTGAAAGCCAAAAGCTGGTTGCTATGTGACTGTTGTTCCTTTGTTTGTATGGACAGAAGTTGACAAAAAAATATAAGTTTTTCAAAGCTGGAACCAAGAAAAAGGAATATCTCAAAAACGATCAACTCTACGAAAAAAAAATGTATATAACATAAATTGTGTGTTTTAACGTGCTCTACATTTTTTGTGTGTTAAGTTTTTGTCTATCTCTTACGGTTTAGTAGTTATGCAAAATTCATCCAGAATAAAGTAGTCTTCAGAGGCTATTTCCAGAAAATTCAAAATATACATCTTATTTGTCAGGTAAATGTCTTTAATATGTGATATTTTAATCAAAATTTTAGAGCCATTTTTTTAGAAAATCAAACATTTCAAAAAAGGTTCCATGTAAATGGTAGTTTGGGGTGGGGAGATTTTTCTCAAAATCTTCGTGTCGCATCCCTGGAAGATACTAAACTTAAATACAAAGTTTGGTATTTTACCGACTTTTCGTTTTTGAGTTATCGTGTTCACAGACACACAGACACACACACGGACACACACACACACACGGACACTCACACGGACCTTTTTCTGAAAATACTTTTTTTTGATACAGGGGACCCTAAAACATATATTTCCGGTAAAATCTCGCTATCGAATTTTTTGGTGGAGTGCAATACCTTCTCTATACACTATGTACATAGTACGTATAGAGAAAGTAAAATTGCATTGAAATGAATATTGTTTTCTTAATTGGTATTCTGTGTTATACTAAACGTCCACATTAGAAAACTAAAAATGCAATTTATAAGTAACGCTCATAAATGGTTCGACTTACATCTGATATGATTTACAACTTAGGTTTTGAACCATGACAAACTGAATGTTCTATTTGGTATGGAAGGAAGTTACAATGTGTAAATATAAAATTATGGAAATAATAAATGTGTTTCGTCCAAGTTAAAATAATGCTGAAAGTGGTGAAAACTAAAGCTCGTACCTTCCATTCAAATGAGCAGACAAAAGTCAAGACATTAACAACAGTTTGTTTCCCAGAATTTTAATTCGGTCTATTTTTCAGGTCTACTTTTTGTAACTATACGGATTGTATGCGTATAATTTTTTGTTTCCATTTATTCCAGAAAGGGAAGCCTGTAATATGCGCTGCTCAAATGTTGCAAACAATGATTTGCAATACGCGACCTTCACGACCAGAGGTTATGGATATTGCTAATGCAGTCTTGGACGGTGCTGACTGCATCATGTTGGCTGCAGAGACTGCAAGAGGCTCTTTTCCTGTGGACTGTATTCTATTGTTGGATGCTATATGTCGGGAAGCAGAAGCTGCTTTTTGGTCCAGGAGAGCTTTCGAAGAATTATCCGTGAAGTTAAGTTTTATCCGGTGTTTTATTTTTAGTTTATACTTATCCCAGATGTGTTAAATTATTATTGTTGTCATTATCATTAAATATTATCATTATCATCAGCAGAACCATCATCTCCGGATTTGTATCGAGAGCATAAGACATTTAACCGACTTGATAATTATTTTACCTTGAAAGCATTGCCTTTCCGACAGACAAGCTATGAGATAGTTTCTATTTGCAATTTGCTAAATGAATAAAGCAGGAGCTACAAAACTTAGTATTAGAACATGATCTCTCTCAATCTCTCAATTTCACTCAATATCACCCAATCTCTATCTCTCTCTTCTCTCTCTCTCTCTCTCTCTCATTCTCGTAAAGGCAAACGTTTATGTTCTATGTCAGGCAATATGTAACATGGCCAACACTTGAAGGTACTAGGCAGCCTGAAGGTACAGAGAAACTGACAAAAATGGGATCACATTTATAGTGATTGGCATTTTATCAAATGCTGCATGTTTTCATTAGAGAAAACGCCAACAGCACCTAAAATTAAAATGTTAATAACAACTTTCAATATGAAATGATACTACAATCCAATTTTTCTAATCAGAAATTACTTGAAAATTTATTTATGGAATCTCTTTAACTGCTGTGGTTCTCAGCGTCCCATTCTATGTTGGGCGTGAAATACTATTTATTTTTATTCAGGCTTGAAGTTGTTTTACACGATGTAAAACTATTATACGGGACCACCGGCTTTACTTCACGTCTATACTTCCCTTCCGAAGGAAGCCACGCTAAGGATTTTTCACCCGAATAAATCCATCGTCCTGTGCTGGGTTTGGCAACTAAAGGCCTAGGCCACGGAGGACGGCTTTCAGTTTTAGAATTTTCAAAACAACTACTTTAAGCGTTTTATGCAAAATAAAATATACACTGATATATGAATAAACACTATGCAAAAATGGCTACGAGATTAGAACATTGTAATGGTGAGAATAGAAAATGTTGTCGCTGCAAACTAAACTAGGGTTTCCATATGCAAATTAAAGATGCTACTGCATGATATATGACGAATGTTAATGTTGGGACCTCGAAAAATAGGCAGAAACGTCTTTTTTTTTCTTTTTTTTTTGTTTTATTTCACTTATATAGCCCCCTTTAACATCTCGTATTATGGCCTATATTCTTGTATTGTTGTTAATGGACATGATGAAAATAAACATTTCGAATATTATTACTTGGTATGCCTTGCTCAGGTACTATGTAGCTGAAATAACAAGATATTACAGTAATTATTAAATTTATATATATATATATATATACATCAATAGTACTTTATCAGCTCTATCCATGATGTTCATATTCAAGAAATTTGGCATTCAGTGAGTATTTTACCCCTCATGTTCGAACTCTTGACTAAATATTTCATTGTAATATACAAAATAATGTCAGCAAACTGGCAGAAGATTGGAATTTTTCGCAGCGAAGTTTGTTACAATTAAGAAGAATGCGACCACATGTGGGACTTGTGATGGACAAAGCGGCGCAGTGGCGGGTTTTCTCCGAGTCCTCCGATTTTTCCCGCCATCGCATTTTACCTGTGCTCCATCTTCGTTACATGTGTTATCAGGTCGCCACCGGAGGTGCAGTATGTAGTAAAGGAGGATACTAAACGCTATTAAAGAAAAAAAAGGAAAGAAAGAAAGAAAGAAAAATCGACTGACCTTCCGGCGGGAAGATACAAAGGATTTTCGCTTCTTGCCCCTGCAGGGCAATGAAAAACAGTGTCCTCTTCTGTTCCGCCGACCATCCATTCTGGTCTATAACTACTGCTTAGGACAAAGTGATTTTGAATTGGTACAGAATTTGAATTAGGCGATCTTTGGAGACTACTTCGATCTTAGCCTTTACACAGATCTCGGTACGTCCCCTCCCATGTGGCCTTCATCATACTTTTGCTTTCCTTCGTCTGCTGATCCTACCGTTTTTCTGACCTACCTATGCCCTTCTCCAGCCCATTTATCCTTGCTTTCTGTCCATTGCTTAGCGATGGTAACTTTTAATTATTTTTACTCTGTCACAGATTTTACTGAGTCCATAAAAATGTAGTTTGGATTCTTTTTTCCATTTCATTCTTAATTTCTTCATTTACACTTTTCATTTTGTTTTCCATCTTCACCATTACAGATCCCAATTTCGTATCAAATTTCTCATTTCGGATTCCGTTATCTCTAATGAGATTTAATTTTCTTCTCAATATTTTCCATTCCTCAATTCATATTCCTCATTCCACCCTCTATTTTTACCACTAGAAGCTATATTATAAATATTCCCTCCATCTTGTTTTAAATCATATTACTAACACTAATGTGATCTTGTCCAGTTATTGTTACTTCACAAATATGCTTTAATTCAAATTTCACTTCACTTCATTTTTTCTCGCGACGTAGTGGCGTAATGAAACACGGGCGAAGTAGTCTCTTTTACCTTCCACTTCACTGTTAGGGCATCGAACACAAGATCTCTAATCTCTCGCGGTAGCAGTTGGGTTTTCTTTACGGTCACTGTAGATGCTATTAGCTGACACACTGGCAAACTCTGATATTAATTTCACCCCTTCATTTATAGCAAATTGTGAATACTTACTGTACGTCACAGCAGTTGGCATGCACCTGCCCTTAGAACCAGCACTTTATCTCAATAAAACAATTCACTAGCTCACTGATTCACTCATAAGTACCGACGGTTTATATACGTGCGACAATGTCTGGAGTGTTTATGAAAGCGAAGAAGTAATCTTCCACAGACTTTTTTAAAAAAAAACCTGTTAAATGCATTCAATATTATGTATTGCATTTTCGCTATTCAAAGTGGTTATCCAGTTTATGATTCGTAACATGAACTACTTCAGCCATATTTAGTTTCAAACTGTTCGTTTTCGTGTCATTTCCTCTTGGCAATTCAGTAGCGCGCGTCATATGGACTATTTGTGTTAGAGATTTATAATTTAACTTTGGTTGGTTTCAATATTATATACTTCAGCAAAATCGAAGCGAATTTTCAGAGACTAGTTTTATTTTCCAAGGAACTATTTAGAGAGCGGTAGTGACGCAGGTGATCAAGAGTTACATTGTTTTGTTTACGGCTACTTCGTTCTCCTACTCGACAAAGCTTGCTTCTTTAACTGCCGGCTGGCGACTTACACCCGAACAGCATGACAAAAACAACAGGCTTTTCTTTGGCTTTGAGTTATCTGACTTTAGGCTATTAATAGTCAAATGTTCGGCTATCCCAGTTCTGCGCAGATGTTTGTTAAGGCAGGCATAGCCTGTTAGCAGTAGTTTAGACAGTTATGGAGAATTTTCTTTGTAGTGTACTAATTTTAACCGCGCTGAATGGTGATATTCTCATTGTTTTTGTTTGTACACATTATTATTTAATGTTTGTATTTTATATTGATAGAATTATTCTTTTAATAAAGCGATAAGACAGAAGAATAGGCTCCGATGATTCTGATGCGATTTTAAAACTATTTTTCTTGGCCAGAAAAAATCAGTTGTATCGTTATGGTATTCCACACTTTCTGCAAAAGTTTATCTGCATTAAAATTAAATATATATATATATGTATATATATGTATATATATATATAGAGAGAGAGAGAGAGAGAGAGAAAAATAATGTATACTAAGCACAATGGGTACAACATACAACACATGAAAAGTTTTTTTCACGTTACTAATGGGTCGAAGTAGTAACCCCAGGGTACCACGACGAAAGCCATAACCTGGAATTGAATAAAAAGGCTGAAAATGCTCAGCGCGGGTAATTATAAGCTGTACTTCAATACTGTTGCAGATTGACCTTCCCATGGACCCTCCAAAGTCGATAGTTTTAGCTGCTGTAGCGACCGCCTTCAAGGTTTTTGCAAAAGCCATAGTTGTGATAACTAGGAGTGGAAAATCAGCTCGACTTTTGTCCATATATCGACCACCTTGTCCTGTACTTGCTGTGGTTCGACATCACCAAGTATCGAGGCATCTTCGTCTTCATAGAGGAGTTATTCCTGTGTTCTACAACGGTAAGATTCATTTGTCAGGTACATTTTACACAATAGAATACCGAACGTACTAGAGTAGGTATGGCCTTCTTGATCCCGGGTGTCACCAATGCCAGACGATATCGCTTGAAGTGATCGATAAGTAGGATTTGCTCCTGACGTTTCGCTCAAAACTTTGTTGAGTATCTCCAGAGGACTTCATGAAAAGTAAAAAAATCCTACTTATCGATCACGGCCTATAAGCCCGAAACCAATTTTACTTCAAATAGACACCGACCGTGAAAGCCTTAGTACATACATAAGACGCTATCATACACAAGACGGTTGTCAAACTTAGGTCGGAAAAGTGATAAGATATGTGTTGCTACAGATTTATGCAATTCATTTATTCCCTAGTAAATCTTGATATTTGATTCAGACTTCTCAATCCTTTACGCATACAAACACTAACTTTGGCACATTATACGCTATTTCGCATTTCTCAAGCATTACTTGTGAAAAAGCAGTGGGAGATCTCAACGTGAACCTTCAATGTACCCCTTAATCCAGGTATGAAACAAATCCCGAAACTGCTTAACAACCATCCTACAAAGTCGGCTAACACCACAAGCCAGTACCCATGGCCGCGCTCGCTAAAGCGCCTTTGGTGCTTCGTGGCGCAGGTATCGTCGGTTCGAATTCCGCCTTGGGCAGGGTGTTTATGTGTTTGTAAATGTGTATATGTGTGTGTATTAGAAGCAAACAATAAAACGGTAATCAAATAGAAAAAAAAAGAAAATATTAGGAAAAAGAAAGAAAGGGAATACAGCGCAGGAGTCTCGACAAGACACTGGAACTGTATTTCTTTAGCCTTTTTAATACTTTTTTAGAAAAAAAACGACATAATTACAAACCGGTAGATGGAGAAACCAGCAGACGAGTGCAGAGGCAATTACTAATTAGTAACCTTTTCTTTTGTATACTCTTTTGAGTATGTCAGAATAATACAGAGCACATTGCATTTTAATCACATTATTTTACAAGTGCAATTATTTATTTAAAATATAAGTTACCTCCGATAGTCAGCTGTGACAACAATGTGTGTTTTGACGTGGCATAACTCACTTATAAAACAACTGCTCGCTCAAATATGTAGAAGCAAACAAGCCAACATTTTGGCTATCAAGAATATTTAGTGTTTGTATTTGAGAGAGAGATTACTTAGATATCATTATTCTCCTTTTTCAGATATTCCTCGCGTCAACTGGCTGAAGGACGTAGAGCTACGTGTCATGTTTGGAATAGATTACGCCAAAAATGCAGAAATTGTCAAGGCTGGAGACCCTATAGTCCTAGTTAGTGGCTGGCGTAGGGGTGCTGGCTTCACAAATACTTTACGTGTTGTATATGCTGCTCCTGAAATTTCCAAACGGCCCCGACGCAGGTCTTCTACACAGGACATACCTTGCTAAGTTTTATCAAGACACCGCCTTCTAAGTGCAGTTTCACCTACCAAGGATAATATTCTTTGGAAAGATCTAAATTATAGAAAAAGCATCATTTCGTTTTGACTTTGTCGCTGTTGACAACAGGAAGAATAACTGTGTTCTTGAATTCACGAGATTGCTGATAACTGAATATGTTTGAATGTTATGCTGCTGATATCATGTAGGATAAATGTACAAATACACTTCCTTTTAATTAACCTATTTACGTACGAGATCAACATTTTTAAATAATAATATTAATAACAACAATAATTCAAGATCCACTCCGTTCTTATCAGTGTCTTCATCTCTTCCTTAGTCTTCTTATGTCTCTGGTTGGAACGTAGGGAATCTGCCCTTCTTCATCCTCTGTACATGTCGTGTCATTTGTTTTGCTTGTTTCATATTTTCTATTACGTTAAATTCCTTCTTATTCCTTTGTTGCTGCTTATTCAATTTCTATTTTCAATTTTATATTTAACGCCCATGTTTCGATCGGATACAGTAATATAGGGACTGCCATTGTCTTATAAAATTTAATTTGTGTTTAATAATAATAATACCTATAATAGCAACAATAACAATAGGTTTTTATTGCTTTAATAGTAATTAATGCAATACGCGGATAATGAGGCATGGGAATATTTGTTATATGAACTATTATAGCTCCTACGAGTTGCAATATGTCTTGCAATCTTAGTATTATATATGGTAGGAAAAATTCGTGAAGTGATACGGTATTCATAGCGACTAAGTGAGAGTTACTTCTCTCCCTGCACTTCATTCGTTATTACCTAGAGTGTTGATTCGATAAACAAGACAAGCCACCTGCAGGCATTCCCTTCGTGGGAGAGAAGTGAACAGAGTTGCTGACTGTGATGTAGCCTATGTTGACCATACAAATAATTATAAAAAAAACTGTTCGTTATGAAACATTCTAATTAAGAAGCGAATTTATATCTTCGTTGCTCAGAAAGTAATTATTTTCTAATTCGATTAGCAGCCAATATAATTGCAGGTCACCTTTTAATAACATGATAAAGCCATTTCACGTGATATGAGACAATTATGCTCGATATGCATAACAACAACTTTTTAAAATAAAAGTGATAAAGGGATTTCATAAAGTGGCTTATTGTATTTCAGTTTAAAACAATATAAAACGTATTTGATTAATTAATGTAAAATGAGACTCCTATGTAAAATCCTCCTCTTCTCGCACCCTTTCCATTACATTACAAACACGGTTTTCTCATGTCTAGCTCTATGTTATTCATATACACTGTACACTCACACGTGAATGTGACGCAACTGACTGAAATCGTCCATGTATAGCGAGGCGGAGGCCTTTGTCGACCAATTCTGGGATTAGAGAGATCGATTCCTACATCTCCAACTTTTGTTATGGCTAGCGACGCTACTAATGTTAAGACTTTTACTCCTTTTCGCGAAACAGTATAAGACTTAGCGTCAAAATTTCGTTTATTCCGTATTTACTTTATTGTAAGAGTGGTAAATCGGATGAAAATACTCCACCAAGAATTGGACCTCTGTATCACTGTGTTTATCTTCAGGAAATTAAGCTTATGGGGTCAAATTTTACATCACTACTTCGTCCCTTTTAGCGACTCAGCTTTTGGCTCTGAGGTTTTCATTTCTGTTTATAAACCTAATCCTAGATTTTTTCTGGTATTTGTTACTTTTCAACAAAAAGGACATCCTACATTCTAGTTCATTTTTATCAGGAGCTATTTGCATCTTGAAGTGACTCATTCTAATCGAAAAAGTGAGATTAATCTACTCCTCTTCCATTCCGTGGAATGGTTTTATATCCAGTTTCGTCTTCACACCTATCTCGTTTTCTCTTGAGACTATACTTAATAGTGATACTACTGTCTTTGCAAAGCTATTCTTTTCCATTTTGGCAAATTTATTTCAAGTTTTTAGAATGTTTTCCTGTTTTTTTTATGTGCTCAGTTATTTACTTCTTTTCTGATATCTACGTTTCTTATTTCGTAAATCTTATACAGCCTTTAATACTGCTCAAAGTTTTCAATTAAGCAGCGTATTTAAATTAGGCATTTAAAATAATGCTTTTGCTCCCAAATTTCTATTCATATAGTAGGTAAAGGTAAAGTTAAAAAAAATCTTTCGATTAAATGCACATAAAATTTACATTAACCAAATCTTTCCTCCTGCTGGTATCCTCTCGTCACTGCTAAAGCATCTTTTACAACACAAGTTAGTTTTATTAGGTGAGTAAATGCAAGTTCACCATTTATTTGTACTGCTTTGATTATACTATTTAATCAGTAGATTTCAATTTCCATTACACTGTACTAACAAAATTTGAATTTTGCAGTTATAAGTAGATCTAAATGACAAAGAATGTTTGTTGTTATTTTTTAGATTTAACCTTTGTTTTGGTAAATAGATTGCCATTTAACTGGTTTTTGGAGGTAAATTTTCTAATTCTAGGCATATTAATTCATAATAGCAGAATAAAGCACTAATTAACAAACTTGCAACACAAAGAGCACACTTCTGTGTACGCATGTAAAAGAATTCGATAACAGCAAGAGTTAAATAATCCAGCGATAACATATCGAATAGGGATAACACTCACATGACTTTCTCTAGCTGTTCTACAAACTTCTTACATAAAATTATTCTTCTTTCCGCATCTTGCTATTCGAGGTACTCATTAGCACAATGTTCTTATTACTTAGTGCCTTATAAGTAGGAATAAAAAAGGGGAATGCACTAGGCTAAACCAATAGTCAAATGTTTTAAAAGCTGTCGTTATGCGATTGTCATTACAAATCCCTTCTTTTCTTGGGCCAGGAGTAGAACAAAAGAAAATCGCACACTCCCGTCTGAGAAAAGTATAAGTACTTCATAACTGAAACTAATAACAATGAATACCTCGAAAACTGTAAGCTCCATGAGAAAAAATGTATATGACATAGCTTGTGTATTTTAACAAGATCTACATTTTTTGCATAGTAAGTTTTTGTCTATCTCTTACGATTTACTAGTTATGGCCAAATTAAGCAAAATTCAGCCAGAATAAACAGGTCTTTAGAAGCTATTCCCAGAAAATTCAAGATATACATATTATTTTTCAGCTAAATATATTTTATTTACGATACTTTAATCAAAATCGTTACAGCCATTTTTGAGAAAATCAAAATTTTCGAAAAAAGTTCCATGTTTGGGGTGGGGGCATTTTTCTCAACATCTTCGTGTCGCATCCCTGGAAGATACTAAACTTAAATACCAAGTTTGGTGCTTTAATGACTTTTCGTTTTGAGTAATCGTGTTCACAGACACACGGACACACTGACACACGGACACACGGACACACACATACACACACGGACCTTTTTCTCAAAATACTTTTTTTGGATACAAGGGACCCTAAAATATATATTTCCGGTGAAATCTCGGTATCGAATTTTTGGGTGGAATACAATATTCTCTATCCCTATGTACATTGTACATACGGGGCTGGAGAAAGTAAAAATGAATCAAATTTACTTCTCCTAGAAGAAGCAGCAGTTAAAAAAAGACATACCTCTCATTAAAGACCTTTAAAAATAGGCTATAAATATCAAAGATAATCACCATATGAACTATATATTATTGCACAGAATTAATTTATTTACATAAAGTTGCATTTTTATATCAATTCACGGTTCTCTAATACATCCACTTTCGTGTGTTGGCTACAGAATCTGTAGCTATTGAAATGAGGGACAGTCAAATAGGTGGTCGTGTTTACTCTACTTCAGTGGTAGAGGGCAAACAACGAAAAAATCCAAAGGACAGTTTGCGGGCATAGCGGAAATCGAATCCGGAACTTTCCGAATACGCCCAAGATGCTACTGCCTATTCTGTTTTCTTGATTAAAATAAAATGACATTAGCAATAAACTAAGATAAAAAATAGTTGAACCACCATTTCTGAATGCAGGGTACCTAAATAAATACTCTCTTAATGCAACAAGTTTAAAACAAAAACCGGATATTTTCTGCTACAGTTAAATGAATGTTTTTTAAAAGATGCACGGACACGTTAAACAATATCTTTTGATACTATTTGACAGAAACAAACCGTTTGTTAATATCATGGTTTTCAAGTTGTGACGTCATAGGAATCAGTTTTATATGATACCCTGTATTTTTATACTATCTCAAAGTGGTTTATACAACAACCGTTGTTATAGTAACCAAAGAAATTGACCCATAACAAATCACCATTAAAATATCAATATAATCCTATGAATAAACCATAACAATAACGCTAGAAAATGCAACAATTTGTTTGATTACCTAGCAACGTTTGTTGGTTAATAAAACAATTGATAGCTTGTACAATCATACGAATAAAATCTTGAGTTACTATACGAAATGTATAGCGTTTCATTGAAAAATGTTTCAGATGAAATCTCAATTTGTAGAACTTCATATTAAGAACAGATTATTTCTATGAAAAAATATATTTTAACACATACTGTTTGACCTGCCCAATTATTTGAAAAGCATTTCCATTAAGCTGTAGCTAAAAAAATGCGAGAATTTTGACACGCACTGTACAACCGCATTGTGCAACCTTCTGGGTACATTACTTCATTTTTGGACACACATGATCAGCTCAAACTCTGAATGTATACTCTTTTTATGCTTCTCAAAGTTAAGCTTTATGCGTATGAACGATTTATATGAGCTGTACTTCCGCTTCGTTTAGTGCCGTGAAAATAAGTGTTGCCTCTCCGGATACATCTCAAAAGCTGAACAAAGCAGCGGACCAAGAACTATCCATTCAGAAGTTCCACAAAGCTGCTTTAATTAAAAATCTGAAACCTGCCTCATTAATCAGGGGGCTGAAGTCGAACAAAGAATCTCCTTGCGAATTTTTCAATATTTGAAACATTTCCAGAGCAGCTGTAACTTTTAGCACCTGCCAGAGGGCCATTTCTGTTCCTGAAGAAGGTTTTTAAAACCTCTGCTAATACATTATAAATACTCAAATCACATTTAGTCCCATACATCTAGTTCAGTTTTGACTTTATTACTTAAGAAAGTGATATTGTAATCTTAAACATATGTATGGTTTTGATGGAAAGTATAAGAAAAATATTAGACGTTGGTAACAGAAAAACTCCAGAAATATTTTAGTAAAATAACCTTCCAACATTGAGTATATTTTGCTTGTTAAAGGCTACTTTTATAATTACATTACTATAAAATAAAAATAAATATATCGAAAAAATAAGTGGTAATTCTGAACAGAAAATTATTTTACTTGCTATCGTCTGCATGTATCGTAAAGTATATTAACCTAATTCTGAGGTGTATATGTGCACCAGGTTATTTCAATACTACAGTATGGTTTATGCAGTAGAGGATTCAACGCAGAAGGACACCTTGACACTACAAGCTCTGGGAAAGCTATTGCTGCTACCACCCTCAGACGGGAGGGATGAACTGAAGGAACCACAGGAGGCTACAGGCCGCAAGCAGACAGACCTTAGAGACATACACATAGTTCCTAACTCCAAGTCCCGTCACGATATCGGAGTTGCGTTGAACGACCCGTCAACCAAGCAGCTTTCTAGTATCCGCGGGGATATTCTTTTCTGTAAGCAAATTCACGCTATCTATCCGGCACCGCCACATACTTATCTGGAACATGAAAAGAAAACGAATCAAAGGGAAACAAATAAAAAGAAATAGTGGCAAACAAGAAATCACATTTCATTCGTCTATAGACCAGGAAAAGCTAGAAAAATCAAAGACGTAATTGCGAAATTCTCTTTACTTCTTTTCATGTAACTACTATGTACATAGTGCATAGAAAAAGTATTGTTTTGCACCCAAAAATTCGATACCAAGATTTCACTGAAAATATATTTTGAGATACCCTGAATTAAAAAAAAAAGAATTTTTAGAAAATGTTGGTGTGTGTGTCTGTGTGTGGGGGGGGGCAGCACAGCTCGCTCAAAAACGAAACGCCCGTTAAATACCAAACTTGCTATTTAAGTTCAGTATCTTCCAAGAATGCGACACGAAGATTTTCAAGAATATCCCTCCAATATTCCCAACTGGAAATGCTTTCGAAAATTTTTATTTTCTCAAAAATGACTAACGATTTTGATTTAAATGTCGTGTATTAAAGATACTTACAAATAAAATGTATATCCTGAATTTTCTGGTAATAGCCTGGTGGCATTTTTATTCTGGATGAATTTTGCGGAAAACTGCATAACTGGTAAACCGTAACAGATAGACAAAAACTTACGTAATAGAAAATGTAGAGCTCGTTAAAGCACACAATTTATGTCATATACATTTTTAGTGGAGTTGATCGTTTTTGAGACATTCCTTTTCATTGGTTTCAGCTATAAAATACTACTTTTCTCATACGGGAATTTCTCAACTGCTGTCCATACAAACAAAGGAACTTCAGTCACATAGCAACCAGCTTTTGACTATCGTTTTAGCTTATGGAACTGTCTTATTTACCTTCTATTTACATGGAAGCACGTAATAAAACCATTTCTGCTAATTTTTCTTGTTTAACGTGAAGTAAATAGAAGAATAAGCTTTTTAACAATAGTTTGTGTCGGAGATGTAGAGAAAGTCATATGAATGGAACATATCAGATTTTTTTAATGTCCTTTAACCTGGTAGGCAATATCGGGACGATGAATGTCTTCTCAGATAAACTAAACTCCGGAAAAACCTTAACCGGGTGTATATAGTCATAACCAAGATTCGAACTCAGGACATTTTGAATGTGAGGCAGGCATGCTACCCCCACACTAGAGAGGCGGGCAACCGAGGAGTGCTCTTGCTCAGTACAGTAACTGTAAAAATATTGTTAGTGTGAAAATCGTGCACTAATTAGCTCTTTGTAGTTTTTGACTACAAAAAATGTATAGAAAAATGGATTGTGTAATCACGTTCTCTACCCTTTCATCAACTATTCTTGAAATAGCTTATTCCTTTATCTACGTTCCATTAATAGAAATGATTTTACTACATATACAATGGGGGCTGAAAATTCATTAAGCTTAAGTGATTGTTAACTATGTGATGACTTTGAAGTTCTGCTCTTCTTGCCTAAACGAATAACGTTTTTTTTTTTCATTTCAGAGTAGTGTATTTTAAAATTTAAACCAATAATAAAGAATATCTTGGAAATGTTTAAATCTATAAAAATAATTCATTTGAAATAAATTGTATGTTTTAATGTGATGTAATTTTTTTTTTTTTTTTTTTTTTTTTTTTTTTGCAAGATTATCCACTTTTACATTTTCCAGTTATCCAATGGTCATTCAGAATGCAAAGGATAATATATGAAAATACATTTTATTTGTCATGAAAAATCTTAAACAAATAGTATTTTAATTAAATTCGTAATTTCGTAAATTACTCCAAATAAAGGATGGTTTATGGTGAGGAGATTTTCTTTAAATCGGTCAGGTCGCATCCTCGAAAGTTACTAAACTTAAATCTCAAGTGTGATATTTAACTAAGTTTTAGTTTGAGTCAAAATGTTCACACATGCGCGCGCACACACACACACCCACACACACGCACGCACATACACACACAGACGACCCGTTTTCTAAAAATGTATTGTTTTTTATTTAAAGGGCTGCAAAATTGTATTTTCAGTGAAATCTCTGTATCCAAGTTTTGGGTGGAATGCAATACCTTCGCTGCCTACTATATACGTTGTAGAGAAATTAAAAAAAAATACTTAGTTCTGTTGAAGCAATATATTCAGAAACCCTGAATTCCAGTTAAATTTCTTCTTATCACCAAAATTCTAAAGTCCTTATAACTACGCCATTTTGATTCCTGACTGGCGATGAAAACGATTGTTTCATGTCTGAATAGCCCAAATTTTGACTTCGGATTTCACATTTGATTTCAGTACAATACCAGGTGGTCCGACAGCGCCGTACTTCACGTGTGCCGATAAATCTTCATGCGTTTCAAGAAGACACGACTCAAGGGAAAAAACGCAGATAAATACCGCTCAGTGGCGGTCTTAGTGCGAGTGAGCTGTGTTCTGCTCTTCTTGCACATCAGCGGAAGTGGTGAGGGGATCTCGCTCATTGAGAGCGGTTTCCAGAAAGAGACAAATTCAATAATTTATATAATCAGCTGTAATACAAATGTTCTTGGGGTATTTTGCTGCACAATGTTATTAAACGAATGACTTATTTTAAAAACAACATAAGTCAAAGAAGGAGAGACAAAAACTTCATTGCTCATAGACCTTCAAAAGTATCACCGTTAACAATTTGTTATTGATGAAAATCCATATATTTTAGTCCATAGTTTATTATATTTTTAATCTCTTAATTATCACTTTTAATTTTTTTTTTTTTTTTTTTGCTTTATCTTACATTCGAATTCTTTATTTAATTAATGGCATTTCCAAACGAATTTTAACAGAAAAAAATGTTGGACATAAATTATATTGCACCATATCTGGGATTGATTTGACATTGCATATAAATTATAGAATATGGATAAATTATTTTTTCTTTTAAGACAAATCTTTGGCTTAAGCTATTTTTAAATAAAACACTTTTCAGCCAAAAAATATATTACTTTATATTATCTGCCAGAAATTACAGTTTTTAAATACTTATTTACAAACATTATTGCTACAATTGTATCCGATAATCTACACAAAGTGTTAAATATTGCAAAAGTTGCAGGGGTACTCTTAAAAATGAAACAAGTTATCTCTTTCCAAAGTCCTTGTGATTTATGTCAGTCATAACTTGAATATCTCTTCATTAGACAGTGTAAGAGATTGGATTTAATGTCTATAAAAAGATAATATTACGTGGGTACTTTTAAAAATTAATAAAAATGATCTCTTTCCAAATACTGTGCGAAGTCACATATTGCCACTTCAATATCCCTTCATAGAACTGTCACTTCTTTCTTTCAGGCATATACTCCTTGAGTGTGAAAATATTATTCACTGTATTATTCATTATTGGAAGGTGGCCCTCTGAATACCTGGTAACATAGGCAAAATTGTCATTTAATTACTTCTTATACAAAAACTATGAAATTGTATGCAATTAATGAATTCCTTTTTAATGACAGTGCTTTCATTATTAAGCGAATTTATGGTGAAAACAGGACTAATAACTACAGAATGGACACAATACCACACAAATCCGTAAAACCAAATAGATAACTGTTTACGATATTTTCCAAGGAGATTACAGTTTCGCGTCCTCTTCAGTGCAGAAACAACATAAGTAACGTTTTACTCGAGTACACTCAATATCATAATGTTTTCCTATATCACCGGATCTATTTCGTTCGAAGAGTATCATTAGATAAAACAAATGCATTTATAGAAATCGCTGTGGAAATTTAAAATATTCAGGCATTAAATTACAATTTAAGATTCTAAGCGGAAATAAAGTGCCTTTAATTTCCGACTCTTGCTAATGGATGGTTCTTATGCATACCAATGCCGACCGATGCAATCTATAAAAGAGTGTCTCAGGGCTAGGTAGTAAATTTGAGTTCTTGTAAGGATAAGGATCCTTCTTTCACAATGAGGAGGATTTAAATAATTGATCTTTCTTTCACAGATTTGAAACCTACATCCCAAAGGGCTGCATAAAACGACTTGCTTTCTTTCGTAGTTCAGTTGATGGCTGGTTGCTAAGGCGAGTCGATGGGAAACTGCTTGTTCAGGATTTCGTCCAACACTAGTTTTGTTTTTGTTTTTGGTTTTAGTATTTTCTTTCATAAATAAGGCAAACAAGTCTGTGTATATGTATCTGTCTGAAGTAAAGGTAGAAAAATAATAAGTAAAATAGGAAGTAAACACTAATAGTAAATAAGTAATAATAAAAATGAAAAACAGAAAAAAATCTGACGTTTCATAAATAAGGCAAACAAGTCTGTGTATATGTATCTGTCTGAAGTAAAGGTAGAAAAATAATAAGTAAAATAGGAAGTAAACACTAATAGTAAATAAGTAATAATAAAAATGAAAAACAGAAAAAAATCTGACGTGCCCAGTTATCAACTTGCTCTACCTGTTCTTTAACAAACTATTCTTACAAAATGTTATTTCTATCTACTTCATGCTAATACAGATAAACTTTAACATAAAAGGTCTTACTACTTAATCATAAGGGAATACACTAGTGTAATCGATAGTGAAATCTGGTTGCTATGTGAATGAAATTCGGCGCATAGCCAGTAGTAAAACAAAAGAAAAAGAAATGGCCAATTCTTGTTTTACTGTGAATTTGCGTATTTTAATAACCAATAACAAGGAATATCTCGGAAATGGTTAACTGTACCAATACCTATATGTCATAAATTGTATGTTCTAACAAGATCTACATGTTTTGTGTAATAAATTTTTGTCTTATCTTTTTATCAGTTATGCAAGTCATTCAAAATGGAGATGTTTTCAGAGGCTATTTCCAGAAAAGTCAAGATATAAATTATATTTTAATGTGAATATCTACAATACAGAAATTTTAATAAAATAATAGGGACATTTTTGAAAAAATAAACATGTTTAAAAATATTTCCCCTTTAGAAGTGACTTTCAGTGGGGGATTTTCTTGAATCGTGTCGTGCTTGGAAGATATTGAACTTAAATATATATATACTCTGATACAAAAGATAAATTAATAAAATTATTATTTAATTGTGATAATTTTTAAAAATTCCCTTCACAGTACTTAATATACTATATTAAAATAATTTCATAAATTTGTCCTTGTTTGGTACTTAACCAAATTTTCGTTTCTGGGTTAAGTTGTTCAAAGACACGCGCGGACACACCCTTACTCTGACCTATTCCTAAAAATGTTCTTTTATACAGGGGCCCTAAAACGTGTATTTCCAGTGCAATCCCGGTATCCAATTTTGGGTGTGATGCTCCAGCTCTAACTATGTACTATGCACTAAGGATAGTAAATAAAAACAACAGCAAAAAAAAAACTTCAACAAAAAGATCTAGAAAGAAAACGATAAGATGCTTTAGATAAATATAATTTCCAGAGGACCACAGGACTATTCTCTAAATAATCTCAAATATCTATTATACTTTCACACAATGCCATATCTAATATAGAAATTAATATAAAACATTTATTCTTTTACTAGCTTTACTTAATCAAGTTAATTTTTCTATTAGAAATAATTTCAAGTAAGCGATATGTAGACATTATTGGAAACACAGTACAAAAAATCTGATGAAAAACAGACATTTCCTATCTGAGAAAAAAGTACTCGCAACTGAAACCAAAAATAAGAAATGACTCGGAAACGGTTACTTCCACAACAAAAATGTAAAGGACATAACTTGTGTGCTTTGATCAGATCAACATTTTTTGTGTAGTAAGTTTTTGTCTATCTTTTACCGTTTAGCAGTGAAGCAAAATTTATAATTGAGAACCAATATGGAACACCTTTAGATAAATCAACATGGATTTGATATTGTCTAATTAAAACACAATATTGAGTAATTACAGAATATTGTACTGTTGTATAGAGAAGTACTTATGTTTTACATTTTAAGATAGAGCTAGAATATGTCATCTGACACTAATTTTTACTTTCTCTAGCCCGTATGTAACATGTAAATAGTGGATAGAGAAGGTAACTGTATGCCACACAGAAATTCAATACAGAGATTTCACTGGAAGTATATGCTTTTAGGTGCCCTGAATCAGAAAAAAAAAAAGATTTTTAGAAAAAGGTCCGTGTGTCTATGGAGACCCTATCTTATAAACGAAAAGTCGGTTAAACACCAAAGTTAGTATTTAAGTTCAGTAACTTCCAAGGATGAGACACAAGGATTTTAAGGAAAATTCCCCATCTCCAACTACCCTTTATATTTTCTTAAAAATGACTAACGATTTTATTTATATTAAATACATTCATATCACAAATAAAATTTATATTTTAAATTTTCTGGGAATATCCGCTGAAAAAAGTAATTTATATTGGTGGAGTTTTGCAGAATCTTGAATAACGGTTACACCGTAAGAGATAGAAAAAAAAACTTACTGCACAAAAATGTAGATCTCGTTAAAACACACAATTTATGTCATATACGTTTTTCTTAGAGTTTACGGTTTTCGAGATATTCATTCTTTTTGTTTCTAATAAACTAAATTTTCTCAAACGGACCATATAAAGCAAAACAAACCCAGTCATTTCTCATAGTGGCCAGCTTTTAAAAGATACTTTTTATGCTGGTTGAGTTTTGCAGAATCTTGAATAACGGTTAAACCGTAAGAGATAGAAAAAAAACTTACTGCACGAAAATGTAGATCTTGTTAAAACACACAATTTATCTCATATACGTTTTTCTTATAGAGTTGACGGTTTTAGAGTTATTCATTCTTATTGCTTTCAAACTAAATTTTCTCAGACGGACCATATAAAGCAAATCAAACCTCAGTCGTTTCTCATAGCCCACCAGCTTTTGAAAGATGTGACTATCGCTTTAGTCTCTAATGTCTACTTACAAGGAAGCAAGAAATAACACCGATCCTGCTAATGTTTATCTAGGTTAGCATGACGTAAATAAAAAGAGAAATCTTTTGTAAGAAAACTTTGTTTGTGGAACAGCTAGAGAAATTTGTGTGAATGGAACACATCAGGTTTTTGTTTTAATTTTATTGAAATGCTACCAATTTAGTAACAAACACTACATTTATATCACCAGAGCAATTATCTGTATAATGTGACAACTTATATATTAAATCATATCCAATGGATAATAAAAATTGATTTAATTGCCTGTTTATGTAAAACTGAAGGGGCTTTGACATTTGACAAATCTCCTTATATATACTGGTGGCTGATTCAAACAAATGAATATTTAGTGAAACACTCGAGCAGAGATTCTGCATTCTTTGCAATCGAGTACCTATATAGAAATTGTTATTTTATAAACATGCCAAAAGAAATAGACGCACCATGGGTAAGTGTGATACAATATTCATTTATACTCTTATACACTTACATGTTGATTTATTTTTAATAAAGATCGTTCAACAACACACAATAATGTGTTTCTTAAAACATGTTTGATTCCACCATATCAAGTTATGTTACTGTTACTATAAATTAGAGCGCATAATAAACTATTTTGGCAGAAGTGAATGTAACAGATTTAGAATCTGTAAATGTGATGAATTTGCCGATCCAAATTTCATAGTATATTATTTGGGTGTTAGTATCTCTCATGTAGTTGTTTACGAGTGTTTCGTTGTTTTCGTCTCTATAATTCATTATGGAGTGGCTGCCAACATTGATAAAAATAATACCGCGAGATGACTATTGGTTACGGAGACAATATGGCTACGTGACAGGTTTCGAGATTTTGTCGAGGTTAGGCTACGTTAGGTTAGGTTAGGTTAGGTGTATGCAAATGAACTGGGTCGAAATAAGGGGTAAAAATGGACTTTCTGAAAAAGCGGTTCTTCTTTCCAATGCGAAATGTACAGTCTTCCGTTCGTTTTGTCTGCTTGTGCATGGGCAGCCATGTTGGTCAAATCTAAAACTGAACTAGAATCTGCAATGTCACCATTAGGGCAAATGACTCGCGGATTTCGGGGAAAAAAATTGGTTGGGAGTATGGTTTGTGTGTTCGTAAAAATTACAAAATGGAGTGTGTTGTTTACATGTTGCGACGAGTTTTATACATAAGAAACTGGCTCAATTAGAGCGGGAGGGAGGAGGGAGGGTTGGTGGGTGGGTCACAGCAACTCAAAAGTGATTACATCTATTACAAGACACGCGTTCCATGTACCTTTTTATTGCTCAGGTTAGTATTATCAACATTTTCAATCTGGACGTCCTGTGGAACCTTTACCGTGATGAATAATCATGGTTTAATAACGAGAATTTTATCAATAGGATTTGCTGATTTAGCGTTTTTGCAGATTAAAGACTTTGTTAGGGGCGTACGTGGATTCCACTCAGTAATATAACGCATTTAAGAAGTGAAATTAACCTTACTATCTACTGTGGAGCGCCGTCTGGACTTTGCATAGCCCACCACATAGCTTCCTGCAAAGAAACGTCCTTAAATAGTAAAATTTACGAAAATTCAATGGTGAGGGAGATATAACAGCAGTTTCTGGATGGAAAGCAACTGTTTGTGGGCCAGAGACAATGAAATGTGGATGCTGTTAACGTAGTAAACGTCATCTGAGAAGAAACAGCAGAAATTACTAAAAATTAAACAGTTTATACACTCACAATAACCTAGAATAAGAGCACATATTCGCTTTGCACGTATACTTTGCTTAATCCGGTGGAAATTAAAATCCAAGTACAGAAAATTTATTTATTTATTTATTTATACATACACTAACCTAAGAGAGCGCAAGCTCACATCGCTCTGATTCTACAATCTTTTAATGGCTAGTGCTAAGTTATATTCAAATATTGGTAGTTCTGAATTTTTTACATGAACGCTAACCATGAAAGATTTGAAGGCTACTATCCGATAGCTAGCGAAACAATGGAAATTGGTGTAAGACACCAAAGCAAATGAAGTACATGTGGTATATTTCAATGTAATTCCTATTTTATTAACCCTTAAAGACAAAAATTATACGAAAACTACATTAAGATTTGTAATAGCATGTTAGATGAGTAAAAGTGAAGGAATAATACCTAGTTAAATTAGAAGTAGTTTAATGGGCATTATCCAAGTACACTAAAATATGTATAATACTCATATACGTCCATGAGTGTAGAAGAGAGAATTATATCTTAAGTACTGACCTTAAAACATAAAACATTTAGTAATAATTCCATGCTCTTTCTGGTAAAAAGCATATTACTCTACAACCGTCTCACCATCGCTATCTGAAATGTATGAATGTATTATTCATAGACTGGTACTCACTATGTGGTACTACAAAGATTTAAGGATGTGTTAAGCTTAAACAAAATATTTTATATTGTTTAACGCCCACTTTTACTACATATGACATTGCAGGCGATCACACTGATGATAAATAGAATGAAGATGGAGCACCGATGAAATGCGATGGCGGGGGAAACCCGCCTCTGCGCCTCTTTGCTCACCACAAATCCCACATGTGGTAGCCTGGGATCAAACCCGGGCTTAGTGAGATGTGAATGGTCTATCCACTCGGCCACGGGTGGCCGAAACAACATATGCTATTTATATTCAAATACACCAAAAGTACTTACTTGGTTTACTCTGACAGCTTTGTTGTGCTAAGTGAAGCACAGTAGAAGAGCTGCCAAGGTGTTTCACCAAAGCACTTTACTCACGTGCTGTCTGTTTATTCTAGGTTAGTGTGCATGTGTGTGCGTGTGAACTGATTTTTGTGTAATCTGGGCGCCACTCTAGCGGGTTTCACTCCCTGTATTGCATTGGGTTAGCGCGATGGCGGAAAAATAACATTATTTTCTTCCACTCCGCGCATTTTTTCGCACTTATCTAATATTTAAGAAATAATCTTAACAGAACGGGCGTGATTGGTTATTTCAACTTGAATTCTAGACGCTCCGCAATGAATAATAAGTAAGGCTTAGGATTTCGGACCTTGTCTGTATAAACATCAACAAATGCATATTACCAACACATGTGTACTATTTCTGAGAACACATTGTGCTATACCTTTTTAAGTAATTTATTCGGCATGTTCCATTGTTAATCATATGTAGGTAATTTAACATCCACAATTCAACAAAGATTAAACTCTTAATACAAAAATACTTAAAGAGCATTTCAGAATTTGTATCCTTGTCCTGTCTTAATTTATAGTTTATCAAAATGGACTGAAATAATAATTTTAAATCGCTTTTAAAATATTTGTCTATGAAACTTCCATTGAATACTGGCCATTTTACTCTCAAATCATTTACTCAAATAGTACAATAATTATTATATTATATTCATCATCTGTTCTTTCAATAACCTATAGTAATACGTTTTCTTCCTGATATATTTCCATTATACTTCTATTATTTTAAATATTCTCTTGCCTTTTTCATGTCCAATTAATACGGCTATCTATGCAGTTGTGGGTATTTTTAAAAGTAGTTTTCTCTTTCACTGATGGTAAAAATGATTAGCACACGTTTTCTTTTATTGACTGACCACACTTGTAGCCATTTTTCAATCTTTCTTCTTGTGCTTGCCTGAATAGGAGCTCTTGGTTCATTGTTATACACGATTGCTATATTTTCATCTAATGCTGCCTCCTTAGCTAACTTATTGGCTAATTCATTTCCAAGTATTCCAATGTGTGCTTTCACTCACTTGAAATGCGTTGAATTAAGTTTTCTCAGTTGCTTCTTATTTCTTCTATTATTTGAGTATGCTTTAGTTGGTTTGTGCTAACCTTTATTTCTTATATTTGTGGCCCAAATTAACTATAGGTCACACCAAGTCTGAAGGCACTACCACTACCACCACCACCAATAATAATAATAATAATAATAATAATAATAATAATAATAATAATAATAACAACAACAAGACAAGATTTAAGCCCTTGGGATCCGCTCCGTCCCCATCGGTGCCTTTGTATATGCTTAAATGTTATGCTTTTGATATCATGTAGGGCAAATGTGCAAATACAATTCCTTTTAATGAATCCAATTACGTACGAGATCAACAGTTTTAAATAATAATAATTAATCATAATAATTACAATTAATAATAAATAAATAATAATAAATAATAAATAAATAATAATAAATAATAAATAAATAATAATAAATAAATAATAATAAATAAATAATAATAAATAATAATAATTAAAAATAAATAGTGATGGTAATAATAATTAATAATAAATTATGATAGTAATAATAAATAATAAATGATGATAGTAATAATAAATAATAAATGATGATAATAATAATAATAATAATAATAATAATAATAATAATAATAATAATAATAATAATAATAGACCAGATATTTGTAATACGACAAATAATGGAAAAATTCCATGAGCATGGCATAGATTTATGCTTTCTGTTTATTGACTTTAAGTTTGCATTTGACTCAATTGACAGAGAAGTTCTCTATAACACCTTACAATGTTTTAAAGTGCAACCGAAAATATAAGACTAATAAAAATGACAATGGAAAATACAAAAGCCAAAGTGAAAGTAATGAATAAACTAAGTCCGGATTTTGATTATAACACAGGAGTAAGACAAGATGATGGACTATCTACGACTCTATTCAACCTAGCCCTGCACAGAGCAGTAGAAAAAATAAATACTAAAGGAACAATTTAAGTCTAGTCAGATATGTGCATATGCAGATGACATATTGATCGTGGAAAGAGATAGAAAAATGTTAGTTGAAGTTTATGAAGAATTAGAAAGAAGGTCTAAAAAATAGGATTAGAAGTAAATGAAAAAAAAAACTAAATACCTGAAAATGACAGCAGACAAAAGCAAAAGAATAATTGAAAATCTAGTAGTTCGGGACAAAACATTTGAAGGGGTATCCAAATTTAGATATTTAGGAGCGCTTGTAAATAATGATAACAATTTAAACGAGTGCATAAAAGAAAGAATTCAAGGTGGAAATGCAGCCTATTATGCAAATTTAAATCTATTAAAAAAAAATAGGTTTATTAGTACAGGGACAAAATACAACATCTATAAAACACTAATAAGACCAATAGTAACGTATTCTGCAGAAACCTGGACCCTAAACAACGTAGATGAAGAAGTACTACGAAGATTTGAACGGAAAATACTTAGTCGAATCTTTGGACCTGTAAAGGATAAAGACCCGTGGAGAATAAGATATAATTATGAGATAGAAGAACTAATTAAGCAGCAAAATATTGTGAAATTTATAAAGGCACAAAGAATAAGATGGCTAGGACCCATAGAGAGAATGACAGAAGATAGAATGCCAAAAAGAATATTGAAAGGAAGACTGTACGCTAGAAGAAAAAAAGGAAGACCAAAAACAAGGTGGTTAGATGATGTGATGGAAGACCTAAGAAAAATTGGAATCAGAGGGTGGAAAAGTAAAGCAGAAGATAGAGAGATATGTGGAGGAGGATTGTGCAGGAGGCCAAAGCTCACCAAGGGCTGTAGAGCCAGAAGAGAAGATGATGATGATAATAATAATAATAATAATAATAATAATAATAATAATAATAATAAATAATAAATGATAATAATAAATAATAAATGATGATATTAGTAATAATAAATAATAAATGATGATGATGATAATAATAATAAATAAATAATAATTATAATAATAATAATAATGTTTGTTTCAGTTTTTAAATGACATATATTACTTCTAGTGGCAGTTATGCAGTATAGAAATTGAGGGAAGGAATATGCTTATAAGAGGTACTAAAAGGATAATTGAATACTCAGGAAAGCCTTGAACCTCCATCTGCCCATTATAAGACACTTTCTTAAACAGCAAAACCGTCGCGGTTTATCAACAAATTACTCCATTTTGTTAATTCTGCGCATGCGTGAAAGTAACAACCCACCCAAATATTTTACTATTATCCGCGAGAATAACTATGCTAGAGGTGGCAAATGACCAGCTACTGACACGTTGGACATTTAACCCCTGTACACACTAACTTTAACGGTAAATCTCGAAGCCACGGAGATCTTGCTGCCTATACTTCCTTATACGCGTTCTGTCAGTTCCAATCGACAGTATTGTTTTGTTGTTTTTTTTTTTTTTTTATGTAGCTTAACTTCCCTTAACCTGGTAAGTCATATCGGACGATGAATTAAATCAGTGAAATGATGCTCAAATGACCCATATTTTACAAGTTCTCTACATTCATTTTCTCAGGTTAATCAATCAACTTTCTCAATAAACTTATCCGGGTAATTCACATTAAGCGAGATTCGAACTCGCGACCTTTTGAATGTGAGGCAGATACACTACGTTCACATTACCGAGGCAGGTTTTGCCCAAACTTGACAACCCTTCAAGATACACGATGGCCATGAAGTGCTCATTACTGGCCTTATCATAAAGTAAATAAGAGAGGTAACTATGGTGGTCTGACGACAAGTTTAAGGTGACACAATTTGACTAAATTTGTGAAAAATAAAATAAAAAATCATAATCAAATAATTTGGTGCACTTTAACTACCAATTAACTAAGCTATAAATAGGTTTGTGCTTACTTATTAATCCACTCCCAACTTTAAACCATATTTTCTCTAACAGATATTTCCAACTTTTATCCATACTCAAAATGTTCCACGCCATGCAAGGTTTTGCTAATTTGTTTCAAAATTATTATACTTTCTCTAAAAAACACATTATAGAAAGCGCTCATATACTTTTTCAAAATAATGTTATAATTCCGAGGAATAAATTATTTAATTTTGAAAAATCAAACATGTGTGAGAGTATGAAAAGTATAATTTTTCTACAATAGTTCTAGTGAATTTAAAGCAATAAAAAACAAAAACAAAAAAAAATGATGTGCACCTTTCACATAACCTTCTCTACACCTCGATAACAAATCATTCTTAATAAGTTTATTCTTCTATTTCATGCTAAAAAATTAGTAGAAACGGTCTTATTACTTAGTTCCATATAAGTAGGAGGGAAATAAGGGAATACGCTAGGCTAAACCAACAGTCACATGTTTTAAAAAGTGGTTGTTACGGGATTGAAATCAGTTTCTTTGCGTGGCCAAGGGTTGAAAAGTTCCCGTATGAGAAAAGTTTCAGCATTTCAAAATTGAAATCAATAACAAGGAATACCTTGAAAACGAACAACTCCACGAAAAAAAATTTATATGATATAAATTGTATGTTTTATAAAGTTACGTTTTTGTCTACCTCTTACGGTTTATCACTTATACAAAGTTCAATAAAATCATCCAGAATAAAGAGGTCTTCAGAGGCTATTCCCATAAAATTCAAGATATACATTTTATTTATCATATAAATATCTAAATATAAGAGATTTTAATCAAAATCGTTAGAGCCATTTTTGAGAAAAGCAAAATTATCGAAATGTTTTTCCGCGTAAAGGGTAGTTTGGGGTGGGAAGATTTTCTTGAAAATCTTTGTGTCACATCCTTAGAAGATACCAAACCGAAATACCATGTTTGGTGTTTAACAGTCTTTTCGTTTTTGAGCTATGCTGTCCACACACGCACACACACACACACATGGATTTGTTTCTAAAAATGATTTTTTTTGGATTCTGGGGACCCAAAACATGTATTTCCGGTGAAATCTCGGTATCAAATTTTTGGATGCATTACAATACTTTCTCTATACACTATGTATACTATATAATATGTGCAGAAAAAGTAATTATATGGCATCTGTAAACTCGTTTGCTGTAATACTTGAAATCTGTATGGGAATATTTTTAAAATTGTACAATGTGGCCCATTTTTATTAGAACAACGAATTTGGAAAATAAACATTATTTAGTAAATAGCCACGCAAGCTAGAATTTTGGAATATAACAAAATATAACTATTGATATGTATAATAACTCGAATAAATTTCAACAAATCATACGTATTTCAGACTGTGGATTTTCCAAAGTTTACTGATGCATCATCTTAAACGTCTAAATTTA
The DNA here is from genome assembly GCA_030762935.1 of Hymenopus coronatus. Lineage (NCBI taxonomy): Eukaryota > Metazoa > Arthropoda > Insecta > Mantodea > Hymenopodidae > Hymenopus > Hymenopus coronatus. The sequence goes on from CM060890.1 coordinate 76,351,586, forward strand.
ATCCATAAATTGGTTTGAGGCTATCACATTTATTGAATGCTATATGTACATTAATGAGATCGAAAATTCGAAGCTCTGTTGAATTCAAGGTCAAACTACTGTCTTCATCCAAAATGCATTTTATTTAATTTAAATTATTAAATTCCAACGAAACTGTTTTCGTTGGATGCTACGGTTAAGTTGTTGTTTATATTGTTGTTGTTTATATTATGAAACAATCAAGATATTTAATGCTCTCCCCAGTAATCTCAAAGAAAATGTTGGGAATTTCAGGGCTTTTAAGGCCTCTCTTAAGGAGTACCTTTGCAATAAATCATTTTACTCTGTAGATGAATACTTAAGTGACAAATCTGTCTGACAATACCGTTAATAATCATTGTATTTATAAATATTACAATGTATTGCATTTTGTGTATATTAGTGTGTGTGTGTGTGTTTTATATTAAAATTAAAACTGATTTATACTTTGACTTGCACGCATGTGTCAAATGAATTTTTTTAGTATTTAGCAATGACACAAGGTCTGTAAAGCCTGATGTTTTGATATTTTACACTCTAGTACATAATTGTAAATCTTTGCATTGGAAATTCTATAACATATTTGTAAATATGTATTGTAATTTGTTGACATTTATGAAGAGTACATAATACAATAATCATGTTTTAGTTTAGATAATTACTACTAGTAACTATTATATCGATAATTTGAAATCTGACATAACATTAGTTTTACATATAATGAAATTATATTTATTTATTTATACATTTTAACACTATATTTTGACACTCTTTGTTATTATGTGCTTGCAAAAAAAAGGTATTCTGTTGTTTTTGTAACCTATGCTTTTAGCACTAGAACTTTATACATTTTTTTCATAGTATATAAACATATGTATACATGTATATGCCTTGACAAGTTCTATGTTCAATGGCTTTCTGGCCTAAGCGAACCTACAGAATGCTTTCTAATCTAACCTAATCTTTCTATAGATTAAAATGAACAAACACTAACATTGCTTATTGAATTATGTATAACATTTAATAGTTTAACATTCTGGTAGGTGAAATGATACTCAAACAAGCCCGGGGTCCATAGAGCTTAGAGCTACTTGGCATTCTTCTTCTCAGGTTAAGGGGAAACTCCGGATAATTCACTTATCCAGGTAATTTATCTTAACCGAGATTGGAACTCCGGATTTCTTGAATGTGAAGCAACCGATACCACCACATTACAGTAAATTATTTGTAACCCTTTGCAACACATAATAAAATTTTGTCATATTTACAATGCTGCTTCTTAATATAAGTGTATAATTTTTGTACACAGCTAGAGAAAAAATTGGACAAGGAGAAGATGCAAAGGAAGGCTCATGCTGCTCGCACAAAATTAGAGTATCTATCAAACCTTGATATCAACTCTACACCGAGCGAAGTGAGACACACAAAAATTGTATGTACCATTGGTAAGGAAAGATTATCAAAGTGCATTCGATTTATTTCACTAAAAAAGTTATAAGCTTAATAAATGCAGTACCACTAATTATGTGCTTGCTGAGAAAGCACAGAAGATTGTTCAGAAAACTAAATATAACTTTCAGAACAAAATGAAGAAACAATAAATTATCATTTACAATAATGACTGAAAATTGTATTTCTTTCTTGCAAAAATTTCCCTAAAAAGCATTAACTTTAACGTGTCAGGGCATTTAAAATAATCTGATGTGTTCCATTCACATGACTTTCTCTATATATTCTGTAAACAATTCATGATAAAGATTATTATTTTGTATGCATAATGATAATCAAGATAAACTCTACCAGAAATAGTATTATTACTAGTTTCTTGTAAGTAGAAGGGAAATAAGAGAATACACTAAGCTAAAGTGACAGCTAAGTCTTTTAAATCAGTTTGCTATGCAATTATAATTGAAATTAAGATTCCCTTTTCATGACCAGTAAGTAAGCAAAAGAGGGATGAAAGGCATGAGGAAATTTGTAATGTTATCTAAAGTTGAAACTAAGAAAAGGAAGTATCTCTGTAATGGTTAACTCCACAAAAAAGAAATTGTATACGGCATAAATCGTGTGTTTTAACGAGATTTAATTTTTATTTTCTCTACACGTACTATGCACATAGTGTATAGAGAAAGTATTGTAATGCACCCAAAAATTCGATACCGAGATTTTATCGGAAATACATGTTTTGAGACCACCTGAATTAAAAAAAAAGGCACACACACACACACGGATATTTTTTGAAAATGATTTTTTCCAGTGAAACCGAATTTTTGGGTGCATTACAATACTTTCTCTATACACTATGTCGGGGGTATCTTCACGTCGTAACCTTGGAAGATACTGAACTTAAATACAAGTTTGGTAGTTAACGGATTTTTCGGTTTTGAGCTATGATGTCCTAAGTGAACCAAAATGAAACTGTTTAATGATGATAACAGTAATAATAATAACAATGATGTTAACATCCCTAAAGAAGAAAGTCTATAATTCGCCAATGTGTTTTTCGCTTTTAGCACCGCATTTTCTGGTTTTTCGCGATTGTGTTGTGACGCAGTTATAGACCTCAGTTGTCACTTAATAGGCGCCGATGGACCTACTTACTGGTAAGTTGACAAGTGCTCTCTAGTGTAATCCCAGAAGCGCTCTCGGGGAAAACAGGATTGTTCTATAACCTTCTTCCTCCCAGCCTCTCGAATATTCTGGATCCCTCTGTTAAATACCAGTGGCCATATAACCGAGCGTGCTCGCGAGTGAGTTAACGATATAGTGAGTTACTCTTGATGCGATATAACGTGCCGGTTTTACATTGCGTTCTTCGAGTAAGGTTGAAACGGTAATTGAGATGTATAGTGAATGCTACTGCGAGATATTAGACTCCCCAGCGAGTGAATCATCCGAAGAGGTCGCTCCGCACCTCTCTCATTATGCCGCTACGTCGCGAAGAAGATTGAAGTGTTCGGAAAATTCAACTAAATCGCATAACTGAAGTGACAGTAAATACTGAACAAAGTCACGGTATAATGCAGGGTGTACCTATTATAGCACCCTAATTCGTAAATGTTAGAAAAAGTAAGTTGAACAAAGAACATATCCCAACTATCGCAAAATTCTAAAAACACTCGGCTGTGATTATATATCGCTCCGGATATTTTTTCAAATTGTAGTAATAATACATTTAATAAATGCATAGGTTTGTTGTATAAAGCACATAATGCAAAACACATAATTAAAACAGGAGTGCTATCATAATGAATGACAACTCTGGTTACAGGACCCTCAAGTAGAGATGTGGCCACTTTGGAGCAGCTGCTGGAAGCTGGTATGGATATAGCCAGACTTAATTTAGCACATGGCACTTCCGAATACCATTCTAGGATCCTCAGGAATATTCGTGAAGCTGTCAGCAATGTTAGCCAAAAATGCAATCGAATCTATAATTTGGCAATTGCTTTTGATCTCAAAGGACCTGTAGCTCGCACCGGGCTCTTAAAAGGCGTGAGTAAGCTTTTCATTTTCTTATATGACTTTAATGATTACGATTTTATCAAGAATGACAACCTCAAAAGTAAAATACGTATAAAACATAAAACAATTAAAACATGTAACGGCATAGGTTTGTTCTAAGATTATATTTGTATTGTTAGAAACATGATACTTATATTAATCACATGTATGAGACAGTTTGAAATACCAAACTAAATAAAATTTATACCACAGATGTAATTTAATGCAAATAAGTTAAAGTGTAACTTTCATCAATTTTTACCTTAAATGTTTGAAGCTATCGTCAAATTTAATTATGGTTTTGTCAAGTCACTTAAAAAAATCCCTTGCGACAAAAAAATAAAAAGCTTGGTATAATACTTTAAACCTACGTTCACAATACATCTAATTTTTGAAATTGCTCTAGATTTCTCTGTCTCCCCTTTAGTTTCGGCTCTAATTTTTTTTCAAGTTCTTAATGTGCTTTTTTGTCATAAAAATATAATGTTTATTTAAAAATTAAACATATGTACTTAAATACATCTGGCAGTAAAACCTAGGACAATTCTTATTCTTTGCACCTCTGTGAACATGTACAGGAAGTACATGCTCCGCAAGGAGCATTTTACAGGAAGGAAAATGCTGAAAATATCAATAGCGAAAGAAATGCATGGCTAACATAAAATTCCACCAGGTGGTAGGCTGGACGCTCAGCTTTCCTTTTCTATCTTCTTCTGCTGCTGTCTTTTGTTCTCTTCTTACATTGCTGCTTAGCTTCTGCATAACCTGTGTTTTACTTTGCATGATGCAGAATAGATCTCTTCAAACTGAAGTTTTTCTTTCAGAGTCCAGTTTCACCTCTAAAGCTTTGCTGTAGCTCCAGTGGCTTAAGATATGTCTTAAAAAGTTTAGCGAGATGAAATCCAGACGTGGCTAAACTCCCAAGTACTCTAAAACGATGAACATTGTCTACGAAAGTTACACTGCACTAAGTGATTCTTAAAGTTGAACGCCTACAACAGAAGGCAGTGGAACATTTTTTCAGTTTTTTGTGTTTTCTACTACCCAACTTTTTTGCATTTTAGGTACATTTATATCATTCTTTAAAGATATATAAAATATTTATAAGAATAAATAAATTCGTTAGTGAATTCCGTTATCTTTTCTTGAATTAATATTTATCTTTTGATGAATTCATTGAAAGTAACTTTAGTTTGATGGAATATTTCATTCCAAATTTTGATTTTTTTTTCAAAATGAAATTATACAAATTACTTCATTTTGTCAAATTATGTGTTATCCATAAATTCCGAAATAGTCAGAAAACTTATGAAAGTGTACCAAGGTGATGAGAAACGAAATTGAATCAGTTGTGTGTTTTTATTTGTAAATTGTCATGGTATCAAATGCTTGCTACAAATAACATTAATTAATTTTAGCAAAGAAAATGATTCTTCGAAATGCCCAGCAATTTACATCAATGTTAAGAAGGAATAATTTCAATAAGTTTAGTTTACTATCATTTCCTAGTATTTTTAGCCCAGTCTGTTATGTGGGACGGCACATTGCCACATCCCCAGGTACAGACACGTGATGGTCATATCCCCTTTCCACTGTCTAAAAAGAACTGATTAGAAGGACTAAAAACAAAATAATTATTTATTCCATTAAATACAACACAACAAAAAAGACAAATTGAAATTGAGATTTATTTAACGACGCTCTTTAACTGATACGGTTCTTAGCGTCAAAATATTTAGCAAATCAGCATTATTAGCTATTCAATAAAGGACTGGTTCCAGATTTTGGGGATACAGGCTTCCACTATTAATTGTAAATTAATAAGATAGTGTCGATTTGTTGTTTACAGAAAATAGAAATCTGGAATACACATTCTGTTGTATAGATACCAAAATAGAGTATTAAATAGTTCACTGTATTTTATTCCTTGTCTAAAAAAACTCTAATCTAAGTTTACCCTAAAATAGAAACAAACCTAACACTTTGTATAAAAGAGTCAATAATACTGGATGAATGGTGGATATGAATGAGCTTTTTAAGGTATATTAAACAAGAATGCACTCAAAAGATAAAAAATTGTGAGCAAGAAAAGAATCTGATGTGTTCCATTCACATGACTTTCTCTTCATCTCTGCAAGAAATTATTGTTAAAAAGCTTATGCTTATATTTACTTCATTTTAATCGAGAAAAAATAGCAGAAATTGTCTTATCACTTGCTTCCTTGTAAGCAGAAGGGAAATAAGGGAGTACCATAGGCTAAACTGATAATCAAAAGCTGATTGCTATGTGATTGAAGTTCCTTTGTTTGTATGGACAGGAGTTGATAAATTCCTGTATGAGAAAAGTATAAGTTTTTCACAGTTGAAACCAAAAATAAGGAATATGTCAAAAACGATCAACTCTACGAAAAAATGTATATAACATGAATTGTGTTTTAATGTGCTCTACATTTTGTGTGTGTTAAGTTTTGCCCATCTCTTACGGTTTAGCAGTTATGCAAAATTCCGTGAAATTCACTCAGAATAAAGTAGTCTTCAGAAAATTCAAGATATACATATTATTTGTCATAATATTTGACATTTTAATCAAAATCGTTAGAGCCATTTTTGAGAAAGTAAAAATTTTTGAACAAAGTTCTATGTAAAGGGTAGTTGGGGGTGGGGGATTTTCTTGAAAATCTACGTGTCGCATCCTTGGAACTTAAATACCAAGTTTGATTTTTAGCGGTCTTTTCGTTTTTGAGCTATGCTGTCCACACACACACATACACACACATGGACCTTTTTGTAAAAATTATTTTTTTGGATTCACGGGGGCCCAAAACATGTATTTCCGGTGAAATCTCGGTATCGAAATTTTGGGTGGAATGCAATACCTTCTCTATGCACTATGTACATTGTACGTGTAGAGAAAGTAATATCCAACATGAATTGAGTGTACATTTTACACATTTCATATAATCATATCAGTGCTATAACGAGTTATGTTGCAAAGAAATACAGAAGGCCTAATGTGCCGGCATTATGGTTTCATGAAGTGTACATGTAAAACAACATAAATATTTATTTTAAATTACTGAGAGGTCATTACAAATTATGAGTGTGGGGGTTCAACGATGCTTCTATTAAATTAAGGTCCTAGAGAGTGGCATTGTTATAACGTGACCTGCATCTCAGTGCAGAGACCAGTTACTCGCATCGCGTATGAAATAATATTATTATCAATCCACAGTTGCTGCTTAACGAATAATTTCGTAGTTACATAATCGTAAAAAGATTAGTAACTCGCTGAGTTTAATAGCAATTGCTTGGGTTTCCAAGAAAATATTCGAAAATAGCGAATAATTTCCTTATATTAGTAGCGTAGAAGTTCCAGATAGTTTTGAATAATACTCAAGCCACAATCCAGCTTTTTTTTTCCTACTACTTACCTATAGAAAGAAGAGGAAGCATTTATTCCACCCAAAAACTCCATTATAAACTTTTGCCGGAAATATAAATTTAGAAAACTCTTGAATTACCCAAGAATTATTATAAAAATGTCCGAGTGTTTGAGTGTAAGGACAACATAATTAAATACCTAAATGACAGAAATATATCAAACTTGATATAGTTAAACTCACATCTTCCAAGGATCTACATCAATATTTTCAAGAAAATCCCCCAGAATAAATTAGTCTCTAAATGTAAAATATACTGTTATTACTTTCTCTACCACGTACATAACAGATTTTTGAATCCACCTAAAATTTGATTCCGAGATTTCAGTTAGTTACTTGTTTCGAGGACCCCTGATTCGAAATAAAGCAGTTTTAAAAATACATCTGAACATATGTGTGTGTGCTGTTTGTCTGTCTTCTGTGGACATGTTATTCGAAAACGATAAGTTCGTTGAATTGGTATTCAATTTCAGCATTCTGCAGAGATACAACACAAACATTTTCAGAAAATTCCACTGCATCAAGTTACCCTTGACGTGGAATATTTTTAGAAAAGTTTGATTTTCTCAGAAATATCTGTTACTATTTTGTTTAAAATACAATATGTTTAATGTATTTTGATAAGAAATAAGCTTTTTTATCTTGAATTTTCTAGTTTAGCCTCTACAGCCTTCATTCTGGATGAATTTCATATAAATCTTTAACCGTAAGAGATAGACAAAATGTTACTCCAGAAAAATGTAGATATCGTTAAAGCACACAATTTATGTCAGATACAGTGTTTTTGTACAGTTAATCATTTTTGAATTACTCCTTGGTATTATTTTAAATGCACTATTTATATTTTTCTGAATTGGGAAGTCTTCATTCGTTTTTCTTCTTTTTTTTCCCCTCCTGCCCATTAAAAAAAAAATACGGAATTTCAATGCAATAAGTAGCAACCAGCTTTTAAAAGATTTGACTATTGCTTTAGCCTGTATTACTTCCTTATTTCTCTTTTACTGATAAGAAACTAATAAGACCATCTCGATCATGAAGTACATAGAAAATGGGCTTTTGTAAGAATAGTTTATTGCAAAATAGGTAGAGAAATTCATGCAAGTTGAATACATCCAATTATTTTTCCTTTCTATACTTTTTACCTATGATAAGTCAAAGAAGCATTGAATTCCACCCAAAATTTTGATATCAATATTTCAGTGGAATACAAGTTTTGGAATTTCTTGAAGCCAACGAGAGAATGTTTAGATAAAATGTGCTGGTGCTGATGTTAGTAAATGTGTGTATGTGCGTGTGTGTGAACGAATAGTATATCTCAAAAGGAGCGTTTGTACGATCCTGACAGATATAATAATTTCAAAGAATTACTGGAATTTGCACTGCCAGAGATTTCTTCGTCCCATAGCGCGCTTCTTTTGAACGAGCTTTTTCACTAAATTGACTTAACTATAATTCAAAAAAGATTTGGGTTACGCCAATCCCATAATCCTAGTTTTTGAAAGAACGTGGTGGATCTACCAATTTATAGGTCACCGGTAGATGTTACACTATTTGACAACAAACGTTCAGAGTGAAGGTGAGCTTTCTGATCATCAGATAAAAAATCGGCATTGCTGTCAGCATTATTAATAATATTTACAATTATTTTATTTGTAGATATTGGACCATTTTGGCCGTAAATTACAATTATGAACGGCTAGTACGATGTATTTACAGTATCAATTTGATAATTCTGATCAGTAAACATTATACCGCATGCATCATAGAACATCAGCCCACTCGAGTCTTCATATATGCTGCTGTTCATATATGTAACTCAAGTTCCCTGGAAAATTAACAGCCCAAGGTGGACCTGCTGCAGGGTCTGATTTCTCTTGGCATTGCTTTTGGCGATAATTAATAGTATGACGTGCATCAACTTGCTTATTGAGGTGTTGAAGTTTATATGTTGCTTGCAGCGCTTTTCGAAATAATTAATGTCTTTGAGAGGATTCGCCATGCGACGCTTAGATAATCTGATATTTGGATTTTCCTGTCATTGCGGTGACTTCAGCAACCTCCCTGATTAAGATTGTATTCTACAAACACTCGTACTCTATGCTTAAGTTACTCACCACATAAACAGTAACGCATCGTAATAAAACTCTCAACATATGTTATCTAACTGGGCAATTGAATTAAATTTCAAATTTCTATACCTTTTTGGTAACCTTTTATGAAACCTTTACTAAATTGCAGTGCTATTATGTTAATATGAACACCAAATTCCATCAAGAAGTATGAATCAATAGCTTTTATCATCCTAAAAAAGGAAAGAATTTATTAAATTGGATAAATACTTTGAAAGATATAAGTTATTTCACAATTTTATTACGTAAATATATTGCATAATCAGAATATTCTATGCGCCTCAAAATTTGAGAAAATCAGTTGACAGTATTTGAATTGGAGCATTGATCCACACAAAAAGCTTTATATGCTGATATTTAAATGATTTTTATTATTGCACTGATAGTATTTAATTTTAGAGACTAAATTTCTAACTTGTAATTAGTTTTCATAAAATATGTTTTCAAACATTTCTATGGATGTTAGGATAATTTTGTCTTCTGTAATATTACAATATATACTTCTGCAGATCCTGGGAAGTGTTTTCTGAGACGCATGAAACATTTTGAAAGTGTGAAAATGTAGCTCTGTCTTAACTAAGTATTATAAAAATCGTATGCAAGGAACATGTGTATCATAAACCTTTTTATTGCTGTTTCCATTCGTTTCACATCTCTTTTGTTTAACTCCTAGTCGTGCAAAGAGAACCAAATGAATTACTTCATATAGTGACCAGATTTAAAAGTGTTGACTGTTGCTTTATCCTAGTGTACTCTGTTATTTCCCCTCCTACTTACAAGGAAGTAATAAGGCCATCTAATATTTATGTTGATTAACATGAGGTAGATAGAAAAATAATACATTAACAATAGTTTGTTTGAGAAAAGCATGAGAATGGAACGCATCAGATTTTTGCATATCTGTAAAGCTCCCAGAGGTATTCGATTATTTAAGTCACCGTTTGTCTGTTAAAGTCACGTAAACTTGAACATGTGTGGATCTTATCTGGCGTATAGCACGGTGCGTTTGGAATCTCGATCAATATGAATTCAATTATAAACTAAACTCCGGGTGTGCATTGCTTAGAAAAATAGAACAGGTGAATTAGTTGATTTTACATATAAATCATCAACAGTAATATGATAAATAATCATAGCCAAAAATATATCTTAAACCACTTCAACAAAAAAAAGCAACATTTATTAAAAATAATAATCCTAAAAGAATAATAAATTTGGAATTAAATATCAACATCTATTTATAAAACAAAGAAATTATAAAAAATATATACAATATAATATGATTAATGTTGGATTTTCAATGAGTGCTCATCTATTAAGAACAGCTATACTCTTGGCTTCAAGAAAAACATAGATCTAAAAAATAAGGTAAGAGATTGGGGATCTTCCTGAATATAAACATAGAAGTAAAATGTCTGAGATGTCATACCAAAGGTCTGTCTGAAAATATTGATGGAAATCAAAACTTTCTACTGTTATGTGATTCCTGCACAGTACACAAAGAAATTTTGGTGATAAACGAAGAATGTTTGGAGGTCTGTTTCCATAGGCCGTACAACATATTTTAGAATGAGGATATCGAGAATCCATAAGAACTTAAATTAGGAAATCAAATGTTCATATGAACTCTGTTATAAATAGCTGAGTTTTGTTCTCCACCTATTACCCTATGCTGCAGTGCTCCTGGTAGTCAAATTGTTTGCGTGAATCTTGTGTAAGTCTTCGACTTCCTTTGATTTTTCATCAATCGAAAGTGATTGTTCACATATTGATGTTTTGTATTGCGTGTATTGCTATTCTCCGTAATGTTTCAAGTACTTTATAGAGAACCCTCATCAACACACTTATGTATTGTTCAAATTTGGAATTAATTAAATGGATTACGGCGCCCATCACCACAGATTGTTAGGCAAAACTTCCTTTACGAGCACAACCCCTTCTCTTGTCGTAATGGCAATGGAGAAGGTAAATCAGCTGAGCATTCAATGAAAGAAAAATTATCTGGTGTTAAATAGCGATACTAATGCCTATTGGCAATTAACGATAAAAACAACAGAAAAAGGTAAATAGGAAAACAGGAGAAGAAAATGAGATCACCCAAAGAATGGGTGGAACATTTTAAAATTCTGGTAGGTGGCAGATTAAGTAAGAAAATTATCTAATAGGGACAGTGTAAGGCGTATTCAAAAATGAAAAACTAAATGGAAAGACATTAATGTAAGAAGTGCACAAACAGATAAATAACCTAAAGAAATAAAAGGCAGTGGGTATAGATGATATACCAGGCGAATTTTGGAAAATATTTACCAAAGCTAAAAGTGGTCTAGAAGTTGTGATTAGCCTCTTAAATAAAGTGAAGGAGAGTAAACTTTTACCTGAAAAATTGAAGATAAGCATGGCAGTGTTGATGTAAGGGTAAAGGAGGAACGAGCAAGCCGAAAAATTAGAATCAGTTTACTATCCATTCTGAGAAAGTTTACACAGGAACAATGGCAGATAGATTACAAGAATGGGCTGAGAATATAGGACAGCTATCAGAATTTCAGGCAAGGTTCAGTAAAGGTTGGAGAACAACAAAAATATGTTGATGATTCAGGCAGTAATTGGCAAGTTATTAAAATAATAAAAGTGGTCGAATATATTTTTCGCAGATTTTTAAAAAGCTTTTGATGCAATAAACAGAGAAACACTAAAGTGGAAATTGCATAAAAAGGAGATGAGTAATGAATTTATTAGCGGTTTAGAGACAATATACTAAGGGGTAAGATGTGGAAAGGAGGGAATACTGAGCTGGTAGAAAAGAAAATGGGGTTGTAAATTAATTTTAATACTATTCAACTTACTCATAGATAACATACTGGAAATAGTGAGAGAAAGAAATGGCAATGATGATGAATCAGGAAATACCAGGATTACTTTAGTCAATGCCTAATGGTGAAATTCAGAAATGCTGCGCAGAATGGGGGATAAAAATAAACATTAACAAATTTAAGACAGTGGTGTTAAAAAAAGGAACCAGATTAAAGGAAGGGAAATTATATTTGGGAAGAAAAGAAATTGAAATAGTGAACGAATGTGACCATTTTAAGATAAGATTAATATGTAATAGAGTCTGGGAGGCTCATAGTAGAAAGACAGAACCAAAAGGTAAAGCAACGACAGCAATTAGAATATGTAAATATAAATTAATAGACATGAACAAAAAGTAAATGTTTACATAGTTTACGAAAAAACAGTAGAAACAAAATGGTATACGCAACGGAAAATCAGCGGGTTATCAGATATAAGAAAAGCTTTAGACCACAGATACAGAGATTTTAGGGCTAAACAGAGCAGTACCAAAACGGGTAGTGATGCTAGAATTAGGAAGACTAGGAAGAAGTGAAAAGATCCTAGAGAGAATTTTTAAATATTGGTATAGGTGTATAAAGAGCGAAGATGGAATCTAGATAAGTAAGGGTGAGAAGAGTTAGTAGGGGTAGCTAGAGGTAATCTTGACAAAAAAAAAGGGATGGGAGATATGTGGATAAAGGGAGAGGAAAATGAACAAGTACGTTGAGTTTTATGGGGAGGGGTGGAGTGAATGGCAGCATTATTTACTGTTAAACAGAATATAAAGAGGTAAGAAATTTGAGGAAATAAATTTGACAACACAAAGGGATAGATCGTAGCAATGAAAATTTCGAATGCTGAACTAAAGAAAATATTTGGGTAAGATAAATGTTGAATGTCAAGTAAAAGAGAGGAACTAAATAAATATTTGGGAAAGATAAAAGAAAATGGATAAAATAAAGAAAAGTGGACAAGAAGAAAGCAAAGTGGTTACGAAAAGAGAGAGAGAGGGGAAAGAGAGAGTGAGGGGGAGGGAGAAAGAGAGAGCACAGAAGAGAAAACACAGAGATTGGGGTAGACCAGTAGTGCAAACCAAAGGGCTGCACTCGCCAACATTCAGGGAGCTATGCGAATAAGTACTTAATCGGTACTCAACCAGAGTACATTGGGATAAAAAATAGTTTAAATAAAGGGATATGATGTTTCAAATGATGTTATTGTAAATATAAGGTAAGTAAAGCAAATGCTATATTAACGTAATAGTGGCAGATTTGCACATCCCAGCACTTAGAACTACTTAATGTTGTGCTCTACGACAGTAAACGGATTGCAATGGACAAACTTTTAAGACTTATTAGGATGAGTGGCTACTTACAGTTAATGTGAATAAGCCCTAAGGCAATGGCCTTCAAAATTGTATTTTTATAGCAAGGAGTAGACATATGCAGGTCAGATATTTTGTGTATTAAGGGCTCACATTTACAATGAACGGAAAATGGACAAAACACATTGACATCACGAAGCACAAGGAACTGTGAAAGCAGCGGGAGCTCTCCGGATACGCTGCAGAATTCCGAATATATTCCATAACCTTAACGGAAACTGTATGCGGAGGGACAGTTAGATCCACGATGGCATATTGAGGCGAAATATGGGGCTGGGAAGAAACAGGTAATCTGGACCAAGTGAGAACCCAATTTGAAAGGAATTCTGGGAATAGGGAGGGGTATAACCAATTGCGGAATAATGAGGGAATTTGGGTCGCATAGTGAAACGATAGCGTACAAAATCAGAGATAAATATTGGATGAGAATCGTTCACGGAAACCAATCTCTAATTAGGGCAGTATGCTACCGTGAACAGTTGAGAATGGAAGGTAATTCGACGTGGGCATCAAAATTAAAGAAAGGTTTAGAAACCATTGGAATGGGATACATTTGGATGGCGGGAAAGGCAAACAAACGGAGTATTTGGAGAGAAATTAAAAACCTTCTTTGTGATATTGCCATACATCAAATAAGTGCGCAATGCACGGAGAAGTTTTCATTGGAAGTACAGTCTGGACTAAAATCGGACTGTGGTACGGAGCAATAGATCAAAACAGGTACCAACTCATTAAAATAGGGCGCGCATGGATTAGACTAGGAGCATGGCGAATGATAAAACTTACTGATGCGAATAGTATGAGAATCTGCACTATTTGCGAGGAAGAAGAGTCGTGCACCCATATCTTGGCAAGATGTAGCGGTACGGAGGAAATGGAGGGGGAAATATTTACCGTGATCCTTTACCAACGCGAATGGAGAGTTAGAAGCGTGTTGGATGCTATTGGCAGACATGGAAGAAGCGGATGGGCTAGGTAAGTTTCTACTTAAGATGAGACAGCTGAGATCTGCCTAATCCCACATCGCATAAGGAAGAAAGGGGCGATAAGAGATAAAAAATGATTATAATGTTTTATACATTTTATGTCATACTTTTCGGTCATTGTTTTGTTGCGGTGTTATTATTGTGTGTATATATTTCTCTTAAGTGGATTTGACACCATAATAGGTTACATTAATGTAGCGGAATTAATATTTTATGTTGCATGTTTAAAAATGTTGTGTTATTTATGGACGCTCTTTAACTACTATAGCTCTCAGCGTCCTATTCTAAATTGGGCGTGAAATACCGCTTAATTTTGCACGGGATCAACGGTTTTACTTCCCTTCCGAAGGAAGCCATGCTAAGGATTTCTACACCCGAAAAACTCCATCGTCCTCCGCCGGGTTTGATGCGACCTTGGGTATATGAACTTAGTATGGTTCCCCTACACCACGGAGGGTGACAACTGCATGTTTAAGTTGCTGTATTTAGTACCTTTGTGCTTTTATTTTTGTGTTTACTCTTTTAAGTTTTTGTTTTTTAATATTGCTTACTGTTTTATGTATTGTAAAAGCAGTACGGTCTGCGGACCCGTGCGATTGAGTAAGATCCATGTACGCATACTAGAATTTCAATAAATACACTTGAGTAAAGTATATGTATTTTAAAGTTGAAACTATTAACAAGGAGACGGCCAGTTCTACACAAAAATGTTCCACAATAAATGTGTGCTTAAACGAGATTTACATTTTTGTGGTGTATTTTTTTGTCTATCACTTACGGTTTACCAGTTACGCAAAGTTCAGTAAAATTCATATCGAGTAAAGAGCTCTTCAGAGGCTATTCCCAGAAAATTCAAGATGGACACTATTTTTCGTGTAAATACCTTTAATATACATATTTTAATCAACATCATTATGGCCATTTTTCAGATAATCAACACTTTTTAATGTTTTTCTATGTAAAGGGTAATTTGGGGTGGGGGATTTTCTTGCAAATATTCCTATCGCATCTTCAGGATATGTAAATTTAAATATCAAGTTTGGTATTTAACGGACTTTTCATTTTTTAGCTATGCTGTCCACAGACATGTTTCTAGGAATGCTTTTTTGGGATTCAGGCAGTCTCAAAACACGCATTTCTGGTGAATTTCTTGGTATCAGATTTTTGAATGGAATGCAATACCATGTGTATACATTATGTACATAATACGTGTAGAGAAAGTAAAAACTAAATATACACATATGTAAGTTCTTTAGCGCGGTTTCAAAACAAAAGGAATTTCTGAAGTCGCCGCTTTTTAACATATCGGTATATTTAGGAAAACACTACTGAAGCACACGACTATTGTTTGGTTTATCTTGAAACATGGGAATTAAGCGTGAGCGCACTACTACCCTCGCTGTTGCAAGTAGCCCAGGACTGTCTAATTCTACACACGTCACTTCCAAGCAACGTTCCGATTGGCTCGACGTGGCTATATTGTAGCCATTCCTTTAATTCTTTCAAGCGCACCGCTTTAAAGACTACTGGTGATAATATATGTAGATATACTATCCATTAGTGGTTTTTTTAGGGTCCGGGCAAACTTAATATCCTCGGCTCTATTGCCATCGGATGCTGGTTGGCACCTGCAGTCTTCTATTTCATCATCCGATTCCGAGGTCACTTTCTTCTAAATTTATGATGGAATTGTCTAACATATCATAAATCAATCCAGTATATTTCTTCTACCCCCTTCTCATGCAGCCTTCCAATTTATTGGAGAAACTTTTTTTACTGCATTGTGGTATCCCTCACTCTCATTTGGTTCTTTGAATGCCACATTATGTTTCGCCACATCTGCTTTAATTATGCCCATATTAGCTCGATAGCATTCATAACATAATGCTATGGCAGTAAGCGAATCACGGTATGTCCATGTAATTCAGCTATAGTGTCTTTCATACCGCTTGAATTTATCTTTGTTTCTCATAATTATGTCGTACAACACCGGTTTTGTTGCTCGTTGGTCATAGACGATTCCCCAATTTTGCAGCCATTCTTGCACTACTTTTTTTTAAGTGAATTCGAAACGGGAGCTTTATTTATTTCAACGCAGTGATGGATGGTGTTATCTATTATATTGAATACTATGTGTGCATCAGATTGAAGAGGTTTCCCTTTTCTTCCAACACCAGTTTGGAACAATATGGTAGCCAATATAATAACCAGGTCTAAACACATCACAAGCAGTTTCATATTTCACTGTCAATATAAAGCACAGTAAATGAACAACCTTGCACTGATCGGAAGACCTGTTGTTGATCCACTCCTGACAGTTAACTTACCTCGTGGTCGCCCCGTCACACTGTTGACACTTCGTCCCATCCACGGCTGCAGGACAATAAGCGATTTTCAAACAAACATTAAAACAATAACACTCAGCACAACATTACATTACAACACGTAAAAACATGTAGCAGAGCAAAATTACGCAGTTCAAGCGGATACTCGCTCAGACAAACTGTATTAGGAATGTCTGTGACATCTTGCAATAAGGATGACATTTTTGCTTACGTAACGGAGTCTATTGGCAGAGAGGCAGACACATCTCTTATCAACTGAGACAGAGCGCTTGGCTGTCAGAGATCACTATGGATCTCCCCGACTTCAGGCAGTCACGGATGCCAGTGGCGATATGTTTACGACCTTAGCGCCGCTCCCCACTGCCCTAAGCAGTCATGTTTCGAGTTACACCAGATGGACTGTAAGTGCTTCCCGACCTACGTGCTTTAGTATGGGGCAGGCACGTAGCTTTACAGTATTTTTCAGAACATGATGACGCTGCCCCACTTTTCTTCTGGCATTAAAGTTTGCTGTTGGAAACCTACGCTTGTTGTTGCCAAATCTTCCACTTATTGGTGCCTTAACTGAGGCGGGATTCTCGACTTTCAAGCGATGTCTCCACGAAACAAATTTTACTACGTTGCCTCTCGCCCCTATTACAGGTTCGTATTTTGTTTGCTAATGGTTATTGCCCCATGGTAGGGTTAAGCGGTACCGTTTGAGGGTCATCATGTTTTGGAGAAAACTATATTCCGTGGTAACTACTTAATCCACGATGACCATGTGTTTTATTGAAGTATTTTTACTGGCGTTAGTGTTTTTACCTTCATGTCCATAGGATCTGAGTAACAACGTCCTCTTCTTGGTTCGATGTGTTTTGAAACACTATATATTGAAGCGTTAAATGTATTTGATTTCAGCATGATAAAACACAATTGCACTTAAAGAAAGGAGACACCATCACGGTATCAACTGACATATCCTGGGCGCAAAAGGGTACTGCCGAGTGTATTTACGTTGATGACGACACCATGCTCCAAGTTCTCAAGAGCGGTGATGAGATTCACCTTGATCATGGTCGCGTCCAACTGATCGTAAAGGAAGTTAGTAAGTATACGTCTCTTTTACTTATTTCGACACTACAGAGTAAATATAGGGTGTTCTGAATAGAGAGTATGCATCAAAATCACTAACAAAAATCTGATGCATTCCATTCACACGAGTTTTCCTAGCTGTTTTACAAACAAAGTTCTTACAAAAGATTAATCTTGTTTCTATTCCATGCTAATTAAGACAAGTATTAGAAGAACGGTCTTGTCACTTGGTTTCTTATAAGCAAAATAAGGGAATACACTAGCTTAAAGCGATAATCAAACGTTTTAAAAGCTGCAGCTATCTCATTGTCATTGAAATTCGCTTCTTTGCACGGTTCGGAGTGAAATAATAAAAACACGGAAAACTTCCTGTCTGAGAAAAGTATTTTAAAATTGAAACCAACAACAAGGAATATCTCGAAAAACGGTTTCCTCCACTACAAAAATGTAAAGGACTTAAATTGTGTGCTTTGATGAGATCTACATTTTTGCATATCAAGTTTTTACTATCTCTACACGTACTATGATAAGTATATATATATATATATATGTAGCAGATGGAGAAGGTATTGTATTCCACCCAAAAATTCGGTCTCAAGATTTTACCGGAAGTAGGCTTTATAGGATCTCCTACATCCAAAAAGGCATTTTTAGAAAAAAGTCTTTGTGCGGGTGTATGTGTGTGTGTTCGTGAACACGGTAACTCAAAAACGAAAATTCGATATAATACCAAACTTGGTATTTAAGTTTAGTTTCTTCCAAGGATGCGAGACGAAGATTTTGAGAATATCCCCCCTCCCAAACTACTCGAAAATTCTCATGTAGAAGGTAGTTCGGGTTGGAGGAATTCTTGAAAACCTTTATGTCGCTTTCGTGGGAGATAGCTAAACTTAAATTGTTGACTCTTGTTTTAGCCTAGTGTATTCCCCTATTTCCTTTCTACTTACAAGGAATTAAGTAATAATATAATTTCTGCTAATGTTTATCTCGATTAGCTGATGTAGGTAAAAGAATAATCTTTTACAGAGAAATTTAGTTTGTGGGATAGCTAGAGAAAGTCATGTGAATGACAGATATTTTAAACAAATTATCTATTTCTCAACATAACCGCCTTTTAAAGATACCCTTCTGGCATTATTCCTGCCCTTTTAACCCCTGCAAAAGTAGGAGTTGTCAAGCTCTTTAAAATAACGCCTCTGTCTAGATAATAACCCCACTTGATCTACATTTTGTTCCTTCAAGCCATTTCTTCACGTTTGGGCATCTGAAGGAATTACAGGAAGCTAAGTCGAAAAAATAAGAGGATGCGGGAACAAATCAGAACACAATCCATGCAGTTTAGCATCAACAACGCCGAATGCATTTGCTGGTGTTTTGTGTTGAAACAGCACCTTCGTCTTCGTTAAATGGGATACATTTCCTTCAAGTTCATGTCGAAACGGGCCAGTAACTCATAATACAGGGTTACTACAAAAGAAATAGACAACTTCAACTGCCTGTAAAACAAAAACTATTAGAGATAGCAACCTATCATTTTGGAGGTATGTTGAGAAACTCTCAGAGTTTTGTTTGTTACTATTGGTAACGCTGTAGCGTTTTGTTTGTTGTTGCAGAAGCTGAAATGGCGGGAAATCCTGTGGAAAAGGCATAGGAGTTTGCTAGAACGCAATCAGCAACTGTTGTCCAACGACATTTTAGAACACGTTACCACAAAACGCCACCGACTAGACAGTCAATCTACGACTGGTATAGAAAATTCGAGACAGCGGGATGTTTGTGCAAAGGGAAGAGCTCGGGAAGACAAAGAGTTTCGGAAGAAAACGTTGAACGTGTTCGTTCTGCCTACATAAGAAGCCCACAGAAATCGACATCTAGGGCAAGCATGCAATTACAAATTCCACAGCAAACTGTATGGAAAATCTTGCGGAAGTGACTGCACACGATGCCTTACAGATTACAGATGTTGCAGTTTCTGAGTGAAGAAGATAAGGTCATACGGCGTGACTTTTGCATCGACATGTTGCGACATGATGAAGACGATGCTGGTTTTTGTGAGAGCATCATTTTATTTTATTTTTTTTTATTTTATTTTCGCCATCACTTTTCCGGTTGATGGGACCAAGCAGATGCATCGGAAACAACCCATTGGTTTGATTGTTGCCTGGTTTCCGGACTATAATGATTGAACCAAGTCTCAGCTACATGACAACTAGACGTAAGAAATCCTTTGAATTTCGTTTAAATAGTTCCAAACACAGCTTCGAAGTAGAAAGCCGCACCTAGTTGTTGTACGCTTTGAATAATCGTGGCATTCATCGGTTGCCGACAATTTTATATCCAATGTAATGTAAAATATAAATTTTCGTTCCCGTCGACACATCTATGCCCCCGCTCATCAAAAACGTTTATTCGATGATCAGCGAGAATCCTATCGTGGACTTTTCAAAGACGTCCTCGGTAACCATATATTACGGGCTTCCTCGGCGTTCCTCATCAAATACCAATGTTCTACCACGTTTAACGATATTGGACAGACATCTAACTTATCACAGATGACAAAAGGTCCCCATTAACAGCATACAATTTCGCTTTTACCTTTTCGCAAGCTTTTTTCAATCCAAAAGTAAATAGCGAAACACTGTACCTTTTTCATTTTAGTGAAAACACATCGAACTAATTGAAATGCCTCCGAAATCCCAATTGGCCCATAAATAAATACAATATTTGTTTTGTCGACAGGTAACAAATGACAGTACACGATGGTAATACCAACTTTCTTTAGCAACAGCATCTATTCTGAAACTGGGATAGTTATTGAGCCACTGTTGTATTTGCAGGAAACAATTATCTGGAGGCTTATCTGATCGGTCATTAGACTCGAATTTACTGTAATCAAGTTCAACCTATAGGAAATAAAATTGGTGTCTGCTAAACCAATTGTCTGAACACATGAATTTTAGAATTAATGTGTACAATGATGTGCTAAAATATGGTCCTTAATGGAATGCCTTATTTATGCTGGTACTGATACCATATGACCCCCTGTGCTTTCAAAGTTTAGTTCTAGCCACCGAATTAGTAGAGTATCTACTTTATCTTTCGCAAAATATAGCCGAATACCGAGGTGTATAACATTAAAATATATGTTTTATTTTTATAGGACTCTTCTGTTATTTCTATTATTCGTAATTTTAATAATGGCTTTCTTATTGTCATTTAATAGCGGCAATCGCTTAACCTTCGTTCCCATGTCGCTGATACAAACTATCATATCGTATCTGTGCCGCTAAACTATGTTGTGATTTGTTTAATTTTTCCTTGTGTACCAATAGCAATGAAAACCTTTCATAGAGGCGATATACAAACCATTCTTTCACTTCACAATGCTTATAATATCATTCATTGTGCCATTTGACGTCCCTTAACTATTTTTCTGGCCAGTTATACAAAAAATTGATACCGGATGGGTGGAATCATAAGCTGGTTACCTAAAGTTGGAAACTTGACGAGGGGAAAACCATAATTTCGACCTCAGGAAACGGACCATATTTTATGCACATTAGTGTACATTTCCAATATTCTCAATGGAGGCTTTTATACACACAGTGATGTTTTAAAATTAATTAATTTCAATTGGTTCATAATGATGTTAAAAACGGACAAAATGTTAAAATGGACAAAAATTGGCAATAATCAATAAAGAAAAGCATTTGCTCTATGATTATCAGATACTATTTACCGCGTGCTATTGGCTAAAATGTGATGTTAAAGTACACTAAAGGCACAACGTGCATTTTTATTGAAATCGGATGTATTGATTTATCGATGGCAAACAATTTCCGATTTATTAAGTCGCATTCTTTACATTCCAGAAACAGATGCTGTGACATGTGAAATAAAAAATGATGGTGTACTTGGAAATGAGAAAAAAGTCCATTTTCCAGGCGTCAAAATGAATCTTCCCACCCTCACTCAGAAGGATAAAGAAGACATAGATAACGCAAAAGTTCATAAAGTTGACATAATTCTTGCACCTTACATTCGCGATGGGAAGACAATTGAAGATATAAAAGCACTTTTGGGTAAGAAACACATCTCTCTTGCTTCTGTTGATAATCACATGGCACATTAAAAACTTAAGAGAGTTTTCAATATACGCAAGTGTTGCATAAACCTTTCTCTAACTGCATACGCACAGGCTGTTAAGAATATCTGAGCTGAAAATTCCACATACGTTAGAGTAGTTTCTCAATCGGTATTTCGATGAACTCTAGGATTCCGCATGTCATGATGAGGGTTATGTGAACACAAAGATATTTCACAGTTATTATTTAAGGTCTCATTTGTACCGGAGAAAGTAATTTTGATTCATTATAGATCAACTTTTGCTTACTTTAAAGTTTTATTTGGACATGTTTCGAGGAACCTTAGCCCTCATCGTCAGCTGTATCTCCACTAAAGCCTAGGGAAGTTGATGCTGCTCATGTGATTTTTGCTGCTCTCTAGATTTCTGGTGACGACCTCTAAGAGATCGTCTGATCTCGGTAAAATTGATTGCTATGTAATGTTTTTTTTAAAATGTGGAATTTTTCCCTGTGTAGAGGATTCAGCATTGTGATATCTTGTATAATATTGAGCTTGGTGGTTCCAAAATGGTGTGCTACTGCTGATTTATCTATCTGCTTTAACATTAAGTATTTTAAATGCTGCTTCAGTCTTGCTTGCATATGCCTATTTGTATTTGCTACTACATCTTTGTCAGTCTCCACAGTTTATTCCGTAAATGTCTTATTTGTTTTGGTTCTGTGCCTTTTATAGGATGGTTTAGTAAACTTATAAATAGGGATAGCATCTTGGGGACCAATAGTGGGACAGAATTGAAGTTAGCGCAGCATGGTATATAGTTGTGATGTGTTGACAATGCAGTATGTACGTATTGGTACTAACAGAATGGGGTATTGGCTACGTGGTAGACACTGATGTTTTTAGTAGCAGTGGAAGGCGATTGAAATTGGTTGGGTGGGTGCTAAACATAAATACGGAAACTAATAATTTTAGTATTTACATACATTCAATTGCTTTAGTGCAACAAGACATTCAGTACCATAGCCGTGAATATCATGAGTCGAGCTGATCTTTCCCGGGACGGTAAGTTATCCTATTACATGCTAATTGACAGAGTTTTTGTGACTCTAATGCTATCGACTTTCAGTTGCCAGGATTCCAGCAAGATGGATCTACACCGCACATTGATTGTGGTAAACTACCCAATAGTATCACCACAAGAGGATCTGCCTTCCCCAATCCTTCCAGAAGCGACACGTTTTTGTGGGTCACATTAAAGTCTTTTGACCCGGTACCATGCAGCCTTCTTGACTTTCACACATTGAGTCTGTAATATAAAGCATAGCTCTAGTGCTGGGTGCTGACTTAAAATTAAATTGGGTTTTACTTATGGACGCTCTTTAAATACTGAGGTTCTCAGAGTCTCGTTCTATATTGGACGTGAAAGACCACTTAGTTTTGCTCAGAGACCTCTTTATTAAGCTTGAGGCTACTTTACTTTTTTAATTCCCTTCCGATTGTTTGCTTACTGGATTGTATTTATTGTTGACCCTATGCATTATATAATTGATAATAACGGAGGCCATGTAGAGTATGTCATTGTGTATGAATTATTATCAAAAGAACATCAGAAGACCAGAAAGTGTTTCAGTATATTTCAATATTTTAAGTGTGCAAATATACATAAAACTAAACCGCACCACGAACTATTGCATATCTCATCACACTAATAATGTATTATGAATACTTAATTTTTGTATCAGGAAAATTGATATGTTATATCTCTTTTAGGTGATAAAAAGAGGCTTATAAAGGTGATAGCAAAGATACAAAATCGAGAAGGTCTTGATAAAATTGATGAAATAATGGAAAAGGCAGATGGAATCCTTTTGGGCCGTGGTTCTCTTGGAACAGATATGCCTATGCACAAGATGTTTGTTGCACAGAAAAGTATTCTGGCGAAATGCAATATGGTATTTAATAGCTAATCTAATTTAGAATATTTATACAGTTAACGTGAAGCGAGTATCATCCTATTCATACATTTTATAATACGGAAGTGTACTGCTTATGTGTATAACGGCAATTGCTGCGTATAAAATATAGATCATCCTCTAGATTGCAGTAGGTTTTTCCTTCATACAAATATTGCAAATGTGCATATGCATTACTGTATACGTTACCTTCAGGTAATCGAGCTTTGGCTCCACCCAGTCAGTATGAGTCTAAGACCGGCTTGAAACAATTGAGAACCAATGAACAATGTTATACAGTAAAACTCCACAGTTACGGCCTTCAGCGGCTTAAACGCATAATAATCGGGGCACCTTTATAAATGGGATATTATTTATTGGATATTAAAACACAATTTAATAAGAAATGCTATACAATATGTCATTTATGCGTATTCGAGTGCAGTAGAACGCAAAATAAAGAACAAAACATCATTTATTATGAAAAAATCTTCAATTGTTGATTGCCGTGTACTCGTACCGCTAATTATTACATTTACTTACTGCCATTTTGTACTACTATACGAACACTCGACATGCATTGCAGAATTCAAAGAAAGACAAAAAGGAGAAAAGATTTTAACAAGGAGCATTTTATAATAGGAAATTCCTTTCAAAAAAGAATACAGCTGATAATGCCAACCATATGGATTTTCCATGGAAAGGGGTTAGGTGTTGGACCGCTGAGTATAGTTAACTATTTTTTCATCGTTTTTTCAAATCATTAAATTTTTCACAAATTTCATACAATATTTGTATTTATTTTTAACCCGAAAAAGTGCTAATGGTGGGATACGGAAGGGGTAAAAATCATACCGTATATGGACGAGAGTTTATAAGCAGAGCAGGATAGCGTTTAATCGGGAGTGTAATCACGGGGTTTTAGACGGTACATTTGGGGTACGTAAAGACTGGAGTTCCCTGCACATCTACCTGTAGGCGCAAGCAGCACGTGCTGTATAAACCAATTCTGAGCAATGAATGCAGGAAGGACCAGTACAGTCTTTGCAGAAAGAAATGTATTTTATATCATAGCAAACATTGACACAAATAATGAAATTCTATGGTATTATATCAGTACAATGTAACATAGGTATATAATAATGCATTTGCATAATTACAATATTTGTACGGAAAATTATGGAATGAGTATATACAAGTAGTTTATGTTGTACTTCTTCAGTCACTTTCATCATGATCAGATTTAATGGAATGAAAAACAAATAAATTGAGAGATTTTTAAGGCGAAGTTTGTACGATACTTTAAGCAACACTTACACTGAGAAAACTTCTCTCCACATCACCATGTGCAAGAACTGGTGAGTTCCGATCCAAATTCTTATATAGCTGCATTTGCAAATACTTAACAGAAGTTTGACATATAGATGAAAATAAAATAAAAACAGGAAGAGTAGTTAAGTTACGTTACCTCAATATGACAGTGAGCGGTCAGCGAGTGTACCAACCCCGCCCCCTGGCTTTGACGCCATCAATCGCTGATAACTGGCAGTCCCTAAAACTATGCTCTGGTTATAATGTATATGAAATGAAGAGAATCTTCATATAATCATAGATATAGCAGTGATAACAGAAACAAAAAGAAAGTCAAGATCCAAGTAATTATACAATGTTCTATAGTAGAGTCGAAATAACAGAGTTCAAGCAGGAGTAGCAATATTAGCAAACCCGCGATTAAGAAAAGTAATAATAGCATATGAATGGTTAAACCAGAGAATAATTAAAATAAAAAATAAAACACCAAAAGCAAATCTTTCTGTAATAGAAATCTATGCACCACAGGAAAGCAAAACTTAAGAAACAACAGAATTCTATCAACAATTGCAAAAGACAATAACAGAACAAACAAATAAAAATGATTATTTAAACATAGCAGGAGATCTAAATGCACCCACAGGGAAATACCTATACAAATATAATGGGAAACAATGGAGAAGAAATAATAAATTACAATTAGAAGACACTATTCGCATGCTTAACCAATTGACGATAACGAACAGCTACTTCAAACATAAAAAAATACACAAATGTACGAGAAAGAAAGATAGGATCATGCTCAATAATAAATTACATTATAGTTAACCAAAAAACTACAAAGTAAGTGACTTCCACAGTGATAATTTTCTACTTATCAGTATAATATGCATGCAAAATAAATGGTATAGAAAATGGAATGAATAATTACAGAAAGGAGAAAACAACCAAGAAATCTATAAAATAAAATTGTTTGAAGAAGAATCAATACAAGATCTTACAAAAGAAGGCGGAGAGATTATACAAAAGCAGAAGAGCCAAAAAAGGAAATTGAAAAAGAATTTAAAAGTTTAAGAGGATACTTGCATAAAACAGCAAAAGAAGTACTGGGACAAAGAAGATAAGAAGAAGGAAAAAATGGCTGAAAATGGGATCCTGAAATTCAGAAATTAGTAAGAGTTAAAAAAGAGGCTTACTTAAATAACAAGAATGCTCAGATATACACTAGAAAATTAAATAGAGAACATTGAAATAGGACATAGCATAAATGGAGCATAGTTCATCCGTAAGAAAAAAAAATTACAAGAACTGAATTCTCACGAAAAAGACCAAACAAATTTAATAACAATACATGATATTGAATTAGACAAATAGTTAAAAAAATTGTCAACGGATAAACAAAATAAAGAAAAAATAAAAGAAATAGACGATCAACATATAGAAGTAGACGAAGTGGAAATGCAGAAAATTATAGAAACACTAAGGAAATGTAAAAATAATAAAGCATGTTGAATAAATAAGATAAATAAAGAATTATTAAAGAATGCTCCTAGAAATTTCCAAGAATGATTATTAAAATTCTATAACAAATGTTGCACACAAAACACAATACCAGAAGAATGGAAAATTGGTAAATTAATATCAATATTTTAAAAAAGGAGATAAAACAAAGCCGGAAAGCTACACAGAGATAAGCTTATTATATGCAACATATAACATATATGCCAAAATAAGGGAAAGTTTAACATCATAGCAGATGCAATAGTAACAGAACAGACCGGCTTTAGAAAAGGAAGAAGCTGTACAGATAAAGTAATTGTGAAACGAAGAGAATTTAACTTAGAAACGCATATTCTGTTTATAGATTATATGAAAGCTTTTGATGAATTGTTTAGACTAAAACTGTAAAAAACTCTATAATATATATTTTGACGATATCATAAGAACATGGAAACAAATAACAACGGAAGGAATTAGATTAGGGAATTTAACAATAAAGCATTAGCCTTCACAGATTACCAAATTTTAATAGCAAAATCAGAAGACGAACTGCAAAGAATGCTATATAAACTAAGCGAAATGTAAAAATAATATACTACGGAAATATCATCAGAAAAATAAAAAATAATGGCTTTCAAGGATTCTCACACAGTTCGGTCAAAGATAAAATTAAGAAATAAACAATAGAACAAGTAAGAATATTTACTTTTCTAATCTGCGAAGTATCACATATAATGGAAATAGATCTAAATAATAAACTAAATAGAACTATAAAAAATAAAGCCAAAAATAATCTTTTATAAAATGATATAAGATGATGGCAGTTCCTGCAATAACATGGATCTGAAACATGGATTATGGCAGCACAATATTCGCTATAATACAAAATACAGAAATGAGATTCCTCAGATCAATAGCAGGATTACAAAGAACAGACAAAAACATAATACGAAATCGTGCAACAATTAAACGTAGAAGAATTAAATACAATAGTGCAATATAGAACAAACTGGAAACACACTTAATAAGGATAGCCGAAATCAGAATACGAAAAGCAGCATATAACCACGAGGAAGAAGAAACTTGTGAAGACCAAGAAAAAGATGGAGCCGGAACAGACCAATAAGATCTAAACCACGATGAAGTAGAAGAAAGAGGAGGAAATAAAGGGATGATTCAGGTACCGCCTCTATGAAAAGAGTGTCACTACGAACGGTACACACAGAATCGATAGACCAATAAAATATTTTGGCCTTCAACAGCAAAAAATGATTGCCTGTGTAGTTAACTGAACAACACTACAACATATCTATGCCAGCATTAAAAAAATATTAGAGGAACACATGTTTAAACCAAAGTCAAAAATAAAATAGTCAGGCGATGTAAACTTTGACAGTCAGATGCTCTGTTTTGAAGTATTATTTAAAACTACAATGAAGTTCTCCATTCTCTAAATAAATTAGTGAAGTTGAAAAAACTGTGGAAGTCTAAGTGAGTGCTCCTTGATTTATTGTGTTATAAAAACAGTCCTTAACAGAAATCTGTGTTAGAATATTGTTATTTTGGGTTCTCCGAGGCTAATACAGAGGAATGAGACATTTGAATGAAACATCGGTAGCACGAATTGAAGATAGCCTTTCCATTAGCTTTGTCTCTCGTCAGTTCTTCTGTCATCCATAGGGCTTGGAAACGATATATAGAGACAGGCGGGTTCAAGAGGCAGCCCGGGCGTAAGAAGACAACAGTGGTCCAGGACACATGTCTTATGAGCTTTGCGGCGACGCAAATCTACAGCCAGAGATCTCAAAATGACGTACGAACAACAGCTGGAATGGTAATTTCTATTTAGACAGTAAGAAACAGGCTGAGAAATGCAGGGTTGAGATCTAGAATTCCCGTTAAAGCCCTTGTTCATCATGTCAGCACAAGGAAGCCTGGCTGAGATTTGCTCAGAATCATGGCAACTGGCAGCTCCGCCATTGGAAGGCTGTTCTCTTCACAGAAGACTCAAGGTTTAAATTTGACGGGTTGTGATGGTCGTACACTGTATGGAGACGACGTGGTGAACGTCTTGCTGAACGTGACAGATTTGAATGGTTTGGGCTGCATTACTCGAGTCTCGGACGGAGCATGTGGTTGTGCCACAGCACCTGAATGCTGATGCTTACATTAATAACATTATCCTTAAACATGTCGTACCCTCCGCTTATGGAATGGAGTCTAATTTTCTTCTACAGCGCGATAATGCTAAACCCTACACAACACGGGGTACTAAGGACGTCTTACAAGAACGCCAAATTCGGGTAATGGACTGGCCTGCACACAGTTCTGGCCCCAATCCGATTGAACATCTGAGGGATAAGCTGGAAAAAATTGTTCACGAACGCCTGCAGTGCCATAGAACTCGAGAGAACTCGCAAATGCACTCAATGAAGATTGGGAGAGAATCCCACAAATTCCTATTAGGAGGCTGATGTTATTGCAGCTAATGGAGGATAAACTAGGTACTGGGTATTGAATTAACCACGGAAACATTGATAGTTAACAATGATATCTTATATTTCCACTTTGTTTTGTGCATTAATCATTAATTTGATCGTATTTCCAATCCTGTAAAATAAACATTAATTAAAATGCATATAATAATTTTACAAATTTATTCAATCTATAATTACAAACTTCAAAAAATTGAATTGTATCAATATTTGATATGGGACATTGATTTAAACATGTGTTCCTCTAATTTTTTTAGCAGTGTAGATTGTAACATTACCTTTCGGCAATTTTGGTAAAACATTCTATTAATGCAGTGGGTGCAATCCCTTTCGGGGAGCAGAGTGGTCACGCAGCAGAGGTATGTCAATACCAGCATGAACAGCTGCGTTTCATTATGGGCAACTTTTCATCCATGTCACTATACAATAATTCTTCCATAAAAAAACAGTCAGATTACAGCCAGACCCTATGTTTATTGTTGACTAAAATACTCAGAAAACTTCCGTCCATTCAGATTTAAATTAATAATTAGACTGCCTCTGCGGTCGAGTGGTCAGCTTTCTGGCTTCTCATGAGGAGGTCTTAGGTTCAATTTCCGGCCATTCCCTATTCCCTACACAATATGGAAGAATGAATGTGAGAAAGAATGTACCAGTATTTAATGGTAAAGATTTGAAGAGAATAATTTTCAATAAGAAAACACCAGCAGTTGTTTCTAAAAATAAAACCCCCGACAAGACTATAGAAGTTAAAGGAAACGTATAAATGAAACAATAAAACAATTAATAATTCTGCTTGATGTTGCCATATAAAAAGCCAAAGGCAAAAAAAAATTATAATAATTATAATAATAATTATAATAAGAGGAGGAAGAAAAAGAAGAAAAATAAATCTAAATCTAAAGATGGTCAGCATGACCAGCTAAGTGTTACTCTGAAAAACAATTAATGCCCACTGCCCGTTAGCGACTTACCCAAAAGCTTTATTCACAACGTTGGCATGACTAAGTTTAGTTAGTATGTAAAATTGTTATTACTTTCTCTAGCCCGTATGTACATAAAACGTACACAGTGGCTAGAATACGTATTGTATTCCACCCAAAAATTCAATGTTGAGATTTTACCGTAAATATGTTTTGAGGTCTCCTGAGTCCGGAAAAGTATTTTCAGAACACGGCTCGAGTGTGGGTGTGTGTCTGTGGACAGTATAGCTCAAAAACGAAAAGGCAGTTAAATACCAAACTTGATATTTATGTTCAGTATCTTCTAAGGATGCGATGCAAAGATCTTCAAGAAAATCCATCTACCACAAACTACCCTTTACCTACATCGAAAGTTTGTTTTGAAATGTTTGTTTCTCTCAAAAATAGCTAACGATTTTGATTACAATGCCATATATTAAACATAATTACATCACAACTAAATGCATATTTTTAATTTCCTAGGAATGACTTGGGAAGATCCATTTATTCTGAACGAGTTTTGCAGAACTTTACATAATGGTTAAACGTATAAAGATAGACGAAAACTTCCATACAAAAAATATGGATTTCCTTAAAACATATACTTTATGTCATATACGGTTTTCTTTTAGAGTTGGGTGTTTTCAAGATATTTGTTTTTATTTTAAATTACCTAACTTTTCTCAAACGGCACCATGCAAAGCACACCGAACTTCAAATGCTTTACATAGCGACCAGCTTTTAAAAGATTTGAATATAGCTTTAGCGTAATTTATTCACTTATTTCTCTTCTACTTACAAGGAAGCAAGTAATAAGATTAGTTTGCTAATGTTTTTCTCTATTAGCGCGGCGTAGATACAAGACTAATCTCTTTAAGAATAGTTCATATATGGAACAGCTAGAGGACACATCAGAACTTTTTTAAAAATATTTATACAGTCCCCTCTCTCCCCACCTTCAACATCGAAGGTCATACCTGGGATTTTGCATTAGAAACAACTTGTGTAACAAGTTGGTTTTAATTATATTATTTTCTTCATACACCACATTCACTCTCATATACATACTTCCAGATTCTTTGGGGAGGGGGAAAATAATTCTGAGTAAATAAAAATTTCACGCACCAGCTCGAACTCGGGACTTCAGGGTAAGAAGCCAGCTTGTTGACCACTTAACCACGCAAAATTATTGTAGTGCGGTAGATTATGCAATATTGACATACCTCTTACATAGTATATGGACAAATTTGTGGGTTATAATTTAATTCTTGTTCCACAATTCGGAGTTCAGATTAAAGCTGGAAAGAAAGAATCAGACTCAAAAAAAAAAAAAAATAAATACAATAAAATAAAAAATTCAAGGCTGGATTTGAACCATGGATCTTTGGATGTTTGTGCTTTTGCTCTAAACAACTGAGCTACCACTGTAACATTTAATTCCCCAACTGACCACAAGCCGATAAAGAACAACAAATTCATTTTGAAATATCATACCTCAATGGTGACTTACAGTATCCTAAGTATTTGAACTCCCAGAGTCATAGTTAAGCATTGTTAAGTCAATAATAATTATTTCTTCAATTGGGTTGTGTTATCCCAAAATGAATTTGAGAGCACTTTATTATTTACCAGAGAAAATGTGAGTCAAATGGCAAATTCGTGGTTCAAATCCCAGGTACGCCATTGGATTTTTCAATCTGACTCTAGCTTTCCAAATATGAGCTGTTTCTCCTACAGAAGCGAAAGATTTAAACACTTGAGTTTATATGTTTGCACGGAAAGTAGTATACGTTTGTGAAAAGATTTACTAATCAAAAGTTAATTCCGTGTCTTTTAAAAATACAAATATTTTATTGGAATTTTCTAACTGGTTTGTATGTTACAAAATTATTATTTTTAGATTTACTTTGTTGCCAAGCATTTTCGGGCGTTATATCATTTGCTAAAAATGCTCACTCTTGTATTTTGAACAGAAAGCCAAGCCAGTGATATCCACAACAGATGTGCTGGAAACAATGGATCGCGCTGTTCGACCGACTGCAGCAGAAATTTCAGACGTAACAAATACTATTATTGATGGAACAGATTGTCTCATGCTGTCTGCTGCGACATCTAATAGTGATCATCCAATTGAATGTCTTACTATGACGACCAAGATATGTCTAGAAGCTGAATCGGCGTGTTACAGCATACAAACATCTGAGGATATTGACGTTTTAGTAAGTTATAGCATGACCGTTTGTATTGCACAATTAAGTCCCTCTACTTTTTACTTTCCTTACACGTACTATTGCACCAAAAAAGTCGATACCGATATTTCACTGGAAATATATATTTTAGGGTCCCCTGTGTCCATAAAAAAAATCATTTTTAGAAAAAAGTCCGTATGTGTCCGTGTGTGTGTGTGTGAACACGATAACTTAAAAACGAGAGTCGGTAAAACACCAAACTTTGGATTTAGGTTTAATATCTTCCAAGGATGCGACACGAATATTTTGAGAAAAAAAAAACCAACCACAATCTAACTAACCTTTAATTGGAAAAAAAAAATCGGAAATTTAAATTTTATCAAAAATGGCTCTAGCGATTTTGATCAAAATGCCGTATATTAAAGAGATTTATATAGCAAATAAAATGTATGTCTTAAATTTTCTGGAAATAGACTCTAAAGACCTCATTATTCTGAATGAGTTTTGCTGGATTTTGCATAACTAGTACATCGTAAGAGACAGAGACAAAGACTCTCTACACAGAATATGTAGATCTCGTTGAAACACAGTTTATGTTTATATACATTTTTTTCGTAGAATTGAACACTTTTATATATTTCTTGTTATTGGTTTCAGATTTAAAATACTTCTACTTTTCCCCACACGGAAAGTTGAATGAATGAATGAATGAATAAGTGTATTTATTAACATAGCAATATCATACATAGAATTTGAACAGTCGCACGGGTCCACAGACTGTACGTGCTTTTGTAATACACATTACAAGCAATATTAAAACAACAACCACAACAAAGAATTAAAAGAGTAAACACGAAAATAAAAAGACAAAGGAAATACACAGTCAAAAGCAATATTAAACAACAATAAAAATTAAGAGTGAATCCGAAAATAAAGATACAAAGATATTAAAATATAGCAATTTAAATTTACAGCACAGAGTACACCTTCATAAATGCACCCTCTTATAATAGATAATTACGCTTAAAAGACATATATACACATAATATATACAACCCTAGCATAACAGTGACCTAAGTATGATATAATATTCATGTATGTAGAACATTGTAGTCACTTTTGTTTAGTTGATCTTATTTCCCCCCCCCTTCTCTATTGGCAGCCTCCTCAGATCTCAGCTGTCTTGCCTTAAGTATAAATTTACCTAGCCCGTCCATGTTTTCCGTGCATGCCAGTAGCGTCCAACATGCATCTATCCCTACATTCGCAGTGGTAAAAAATCGCGGCAAATATTTTTCCCGCCATTCCTCCGTACCCTTACATCTTGCCAAGATGTGAGTCCACGACTCTTCCTCCTCGCAAATGGGACAGATTCTTACACCATTCTCGTCAGAAATTTTCGTGCTCCTCCATACTCCTAGTCTAATCCATGCGAGCCCCTCTCTAATGAGTTTGGTACCTGTTTTGATGTATTGCTTCTTAATTTTTCTCCAAATACTTCGCCTGTTTTCCTGCCCCGCCATCCAAATGTCTCCCATCCCAATGGTTTCCAACCCTTTCTTTAATTTTGATGCCCACGTCAAATTACCTTCCATTCGCAACTGTTCACGGTAGCAGACTGCCCTAATTAGAGATTGGTTTCCGTGAACGATTCTCATCCAATATTTAACTGCTCTGATTCTGCACTCTATCGTTTCACTATGTACCCCGAATTCCCTCATTATTCCGCAGTTTGCCGTACCCCTCCCTACACCCAGAATTCCTTTCAAAGATTGGGTACACGGAAAGTTGTAAACTCATGGCCCTGCATAGAAACGAATCTCAACCACATGTCAATCAGCTGTTAAAATAGTTTTACTATTGTTTTAGCCTAGTGTATTCCTTTATTTTCCTAATACTTGCAAGGAAGGAAGTAATTAAGACAATTTCTGCTAATGTCCATCTCGATTATCATAAAGTAGGTAGAAGAATATGCTTTTCAACAATAATTTATATGTCGATGTAGAGAAAGTCATGGAATGGAACACGCCAGATTTTTTTTTAATTTTCTTACACATAAGTGTATTACAGTTGTGATATTACAAATATATCGTATACAAGTGTACAGAACATTTGTGCTGAGGTTACAATTCATTAATTGTCCTCAAATATTACATTTATATACTAATTTCCGCAAGGGCAGTGTGGCGTTTGCGTTTCAGTCTTCTAAGTCCGTGCTGTGGTGGCAAGAGTAGAAGAATAGGATTAAGCAGATTGTGAGGGATTTATAAGGACAATTGTAGCAGGAATGAAGAGTTGAAGCTACAGTAGGTACAGCAAGATGAGAATGGAGGGTAGCATTACGGGCTTACCATGGAGAGTGTCCGCTGTTATACGCAAGACCCGATTTTGTAGTTTTTGAATTCTCTATGTACTAGGGTCGGCTGATAAGTCCCAGGCCTCTCAATGAAAACAGCATTTAAACAGTTTTTGTTTTTTTTTTTTTTGCTTTACTTCTCAATATAATCTTCAGAAAGGCTAATACATTTGCCATATCGATGTTCTTAATTAAATCTCTGTAGTGCAATTTATCCAGGTCCTCAAAATGACTGTCTTCCGTATCATTGACTCCTCGTTGCTGTGAAATCTTCGTCCTCCACTGGGTGCTAGATCTGGCGAATAGGGTGGAAGTTCAAGCAATTCGAATTTTAATTCACACATTTTTCCCATTGCAATGACTGAAAGATGAGTCGGAGCATTGTCGAGACGAAACAAGTTTTTTTTTTTGTTTTGTTTTTGCTTTTGTTTTGCCAAATGAGGTATTTTCTTTTCACCTCATCACTCATACGTTGCAGTAAGCTTGCGTAGTAATCACTAGTGATAATTTTACCCTTTTCCAAACGATCAATAATATGATTCCCTGTGCATCCCAGAAAACACTCGCCATAACCTTCTTAGCTGACAAAATTGACTGTCTTTTTTAATTGGTTCACCATGCGTAATCCACTGTTTTGACTGTGATTTATTATTTGGAGTGTAGTGATGTATCCAAGTTTCATTCATGGCAACAAACTGTCTCAAAAATTCACTGGGATTTTTACGTAGGGCTCCACATTCTTAACAGAAACAGTTTTTTTTTTTTTTTTTTTTTTTTTTTTTTTTTGCAACTTTTGATCGGGTGTCAACAAACGAGGCACCCATCTTGCACAGACTTTGTGAAAGCCCAAAACATTACTTAATCTATTATCTACACGTTATTTTGATATGTTTGCAGCCTCTGCTATCTCAAATAACTTTAATCTGCGGTCTTCCAGTACTAAATGGTGAATTTTTTTTTAATGATCTCTGGAATTGTCACTTCTACAGGGCGTCCAGAGCGAGGCTCATCACTAGTGCTCGTATGTCCCATTTTAAACTCTGCAACCCACCTTTTAATCATTGAATATGAAGGGGCAGAGTCTTTCAATGTACTGCCCATTTCCTCCTTGATTTCTTTAGGCGTTAAGGCTTTCAAATGGAAGTATTTAATCACTGTTCGTTTTTCCAAATACTCCATTTTCGTGAAAACTCTAAAGTTGTCTTGTTTAAAATTCTTTCATTCGAAAACTTAACAGCTATTGGCCGCTAACATCCTTCTAATTACGTTTTAATATTTAGATAATATAGCTGGATGTACAAATAGTGTGTATTAACGTGTTACAATGGCTTAACTTCATAGATGACAACGCCAGCAGATCCAACTTTGGCGTTAGCGCTCGCAGCGGTAGAAGCAGCTCATAGTACCTACGCGGCGGCTATCATCTTGCCCACGGATAGAGATACTACTGCAGAGAGATTGGCTCATATTCGCCCTCGATGTCCCATCGTGGTAGTGACAAGATACGGTTCCGTAGCCAGACATCTTCGCCTATGTCGCGGCGTTATACCTTTATTCTACATCGGTAAGTACACTAGTCTCCTTAGAGCTGATAGATTGTGCTTAACTTTCCTTCTGTTTACATTATGGAAAGCTCATATAGTAGAAACGTGTTTATTCATTTGCGATAACAATTAACCAGCATAAACAGTAGTAGGACTTCAGAAAATGAAACACAGCTCTGCAAATAGGTCACAGTGGCATTTTTGCTTCGAAAGTAACCCCAGGGAGGCAGGCGTATGCGGAGATTAGAAGCGAGACTAGATCTGGACAAGGGCTTTATAATGCATCTCACACAAGAATATTCCTATGTCAACATCCGGGAGAGAGGAAAAGATATAGGAACATCCTTGGGCCGATGACTGGCGAAGCGAAATTCATGTGTGTTTTCTTTCCATTTGCTATCGTACAATAACTGCTTCTTAGAATTACAGCACTGAAATATTTTATATTCCCTGCTCTGCGCGAAATGGTTTTGGAAAAAAAAACGTATGCAGATATTAATTTTATTAATTTCTCTGTATACTGAATATATATTATAGATGTGTTCTAGGCTCGTGATTTTAGGAAACGTTTACAAGTGTTATAATATAGATTAAACGAAGACACCGCGATTATACAGTAACTTATTTTTGTTCTTGTTTAATAATACGCAGCATAGGTTTATATTACTAAAGAAGTTCTATTCCTATACTATAGGCCATTCTTGGAACAAATGCCGATTCAGATACTATTTTTTGTTTTGTTTTTAGCTTTACGTCCTTTATCCTGGTTGGTCATATTGGACGATGAATGAAATTGGTGAAATTATGCTAACGGAGCTTAAAGTCACTCGACATTCGTCTTCTTAGAATAAAGGAAAATCCCGAATAAAACCTTATCCGGGTAACTCACTCTAAGCGAGATTCGACCTCGCGACCTGTTGAATTTGAGGCAGACACGCTACCCAGACTGGCTTAGATACTATTATTTATCATGCAGAGTCGCTTCTGATATTAAGGCTTGCGCACACCTCACAAGTTCAGAATACTTTAAGTATTTAAAAGCAGTTTATCATCTCGAAGCAGTTCTGTTAATCTGTCAAAATGAAACACAACATGCAAATCTTATGAAATGGTTGGAGGCAAATGGTTTCGCGATACCTAACATGGAAATAGCGAAGCAAAACTATTATGCTATTGCACGACAATGTTAATTATGTAACACAGGTTTAATAACTTACTGGTAATATCTTACTCAAACTTATTGTCTTCTGTATCTTCTTTCTTACCCTCCTACGGAGCTTATAACAATTAGATGACCTCTTTATATTTTAAATAGAAAAATTCTATGGAAATCTTAAAAAACAACTACATAAATGGAATAGGAATGACATTTTATTATTGCAGGGAATATTAATGCTAGTATTCCACATGTAATTGGAAAATTTGAAGAAAACACTATAAATAAAAATCTGATGTGTACCATTCACATGACTTTCTCCTTATCCCTGCAACAAATAATTCTTAAAAAGCTTATACACACACACACGGACACACACACACACTCACACACACACGGACCTTTTTGTGAAAATGTTTTTTTTAGATAAAGGGGAATCTAAAACATATATTTCCGGTGAAATCTCGGTATCGAATTTTTTGGTGGAGTGCAATACTTTCTCTATTCACTATGTCCATAGTGCGTATAGAGAAAGTAAAAAGAACTACCAACAGAAACACAAATGTACGAAGATCTACCTTCTGGATCAAGAAAGTATCAGAAATTTATAACAGATACGAATAAATTCAATTGCAACTAACTAACCAATAGATATGCATATAAATAAGGTAAAGAATAACAAAGGGAATCGTAAAAGTAGTAGCAAATGAAGCTTTGGGATTAAAACTTAAAAAGGAGGGGCATAAGAATTTGGAAACCTGAGAGAACTGCAGCCATTGAAGATAAGAAGGAAGCTTATAAAAAGATGCTACAATTAAATACAGAAGAGATGAAAGCCATATATAAACAAAAACGAAACCATTAAAAAATGTTAGTAACAAAAACGCATCAAGAATCTTGGGAACGGTTTGTAAGTAAAATTGAAACTGATATTCATGGAAGGCAAGAAATAGCTAGCCCGCCTGGGTAGTGTGGTTATAGTGTGTCTGCCTCACATTCAGAAGGTTGAGAGTTCGAATCCCGTTTAGGGCGAGTGACCCGGATAAGGTTTTATCGGGGTTTTCCCTTATCCTGAGAGGACGAATGTCGAGTAACTTTAAGCTCCATGGACCCCAAGATCATTTGAGCATCATTTCACCAATTTCATTAATCGTCCGATATGACCTACCAGGCTAAAGTACATTAAGCTAAAAAAAAAAAAAGCTAACAAGATTTTGTGACATCTAAATACAGAAGAAAAAGGTAATGCAGAACTTAATATTATTAAAGAGAAAGGATGTTTGGAATATTATAAAAAATTATGGTATGATCCAGAAACCGATGAGAAGACCCACTCACCATGGATGAATGGAAGAAGCACTAAAGAAATAAAAATATTGAAAGACTCTGGGACTTGATGGAATTAATTTAGAGTTGGTAAAATATTCAGGAACACTATTAAAACAAAGAATATTACATATTTTGAACCTATATTAGAGGAACTGAAATTACCAGATGAATGGACAAAAGCAAAAGTAATATCCGTTTAAAAAATAAATAAATAGAAGTTTACCAGGAAGCTATATAAAATATACACAAAAATTATAAACAAAAGACTTACACATTTATCTGATAAAATACTGCTAACAGAACAAAATGGGTTCAGACATGGAAGATCTTGCACGATTAACATATTTATAATTAATATGATTATACAGAAGGACAAGGATACAACTTAGAAACACATATTGGCTTTATTGATTGTGAAAGAGCCTTTGACAAGGTACATCCCAACACGTTATGGAAGATAATGGAAATAAAAGGCATTCCGCTGCACTTAAAAGAGGTTATAAATCGATCTATTCCAAAACAGAATATCAATAAATTGAAAATTATTGGAACAATTTAGAATTAATAAAGCTGCAGACAAGGATGTAGTATCTCGCAGTCTTTTTATATATTAAAAAGACGGCGAGAGAGAGAGAGAGAGAGAGAGAGAGAGCGACACGACATTCTTAGTGAATAGAGGTAGTGCACTACCGGTGGGATCTTATTAAATTCACAAAATATTTTAAATACTCTTTTTCTTTCGCAATGACTAGATAATTATCCAGGACATAAAAATAACTTAAAGGCCATGCAAAAATGAAATACAATATGTGAAGAATATAATTTAAAGATAAAAGTAATGACTTTCACAGGGAAACATCCAGGTAGAAGCACAATAATAATAAATGATACCGTTATAGAACAAATAAGCCATTTAATACCTTGATTGCGAAATGACCAATGACAAGGAAATATAAATATAGCCGTAAATTTACGATACGAGACCAACGGCTTTACTTCCCTTCCAAAGGAAGCCATGCTAAGGATTTTTACACCCGAAAAAAATCAATCGTCCTCCGCAGCGTTTGAACCCACGTCCTTGGGTGTATGAAGTTAGCATGCTAACCATTACACCACGAAGGGTGATTATTTTGACAAACACAAAGCTTTCTGGTTGTATGCGGCACAATTGCCAATAAGTTAAAGAAGAAAACAAGTAAAGAAACCCAAATAAAATTTATAAGACAATGGATGTACCAACTCTTCTATATCGAAGTGAAGTATGGACCTTGAAGAAAAAGTATATTAATAGAATGCAGTCAGCGGAAATGAAGTTTCTCAGAAAACTAAAAGAATGTACAAGATTGGATACATATAGAAATAATGATATGACAAACGAATTAAACCTGCTCCCAAGTATAGATAAAATAAAGGAATACAGAGTTCGTTGCTCGAACCATCTAAGAAGAACGAAGAAGGAACGACTAACGAAACAGGTATTCGATTATAGGCCACAAGGGAGAAGAGATGTCGGTCGACCAAGAGCAAGGTACAAAGTTGAAGACGGAACAGGAGACACTCATACTACATGAGGAGGAGAAGATGAAGAATAATAATGCTGTTAGAGCCAGTGTTCCAAAACGTATGCGTTCAAGTAGCGTGAAACCGTGGTGAGTCCACTCCTCGTTTATGAGGAGCATTCTAGTCTGAGAAAGAATATAGCAAACACGGAATCCTAGCGATTCCACATGAAACACACTCCTGAGAAACACTTTAATCGCTAGAGGACACGGCACTAATAGCACTATCATAGCTGTCGGTACTTGCGGAGAGTTCGATGCTCTCTAGCGGGCAAAGTGGGCAGCTTCTCTTTGATAGCCGCTCTCTCACTGACAACGCTGTAAGCATTACTCAGAGCACGTGACGAATTTTCTGTGGAGAATTGTATAAAAATTGAGAGCAAAGAAAGAACGGTTGAAGAAATAAGTACTTGAGGCACATAAATCATAACACTACCAAAAAAAGAGTAGAATAATTGCTAAGTTGGTGCGACACAAGAGGTGCAAACAAAATTGCACTGTCTGAAAAACGGGTTATATAATAATTACTCGTTTATTTGAAACATTAAATTGCTACAATATTATGAAACGATAAATATTTGTTTGGTTATAATTTCTGAAATGCTATGATGAAAGTTATGTATGCTAAAATCCGTAAATATCTGGCGTATTTTGTTTACAACAATGTGCCACTATGATGTTTCCAATTTTGCAAATCCATGTGAATAATTCCATGTAATGCAAAGCTGAGTTATGAATTTGCAGAAGTCTGATAATTAATAATAATTTCGCTTTTAAGTGACAAAAATCCCATCAATGTATGTCGCTACATGATATTTTGTAAAATAAGTTACATTATAACAATTTATATAAGTTAGGTAACAAGAAGTTTCACTAACCCGAGTCTAAAAAGTATAATGCCATCATACCTCAGTGCTTTATATGTTGTTTTTTCGCATAAGATAACTCTATTGTATGATTCAATACATTGCAATTGTGCTCACATCTGAAATTCACTTGTGTTCAGCTTCTTATCCAACGATAAGCATATATACGAGGATGTTCTATGGTCAAATGCATAAGTCCGTGTGACGTATTAGTCTTCTCAGTTGCGGGTCAGGCGTCAAATTGCTGAATCCGAGTATTATGATGATTTTTGAAAGTTCTTTGAAGTCTGTTAATTCATGCGCAGGAACGTCTTTACCTCCGGAAGTCCCAAGTCAGAACTATTTTGCGCTCGAACCATGGTAATTCTGTCGTTAGTCGTAAGCACCTGTTCTGTATGTCTTGAATCCTTTTGATTTAGCTGGCTCAAACAGAACTTCAGATTGAGCAACCGTACTTCCAATTGGTATGCACATATGAGGCAATGCTAGTGGTGATATTTCTTGGGAATATATGTTTCAATTGGTGTGTTACTACATTTAGTCAATGTCTGTTATATGTGTATTCTACATGAAGTTTGTTTCAAATGTCAGTCCGAGAAATTTGACGAATTGAATCTCGCACCCTGTTTGCCTTTTAAAGGAACCATTAAAACTATAGCTGCACAATGCTGCTCATTAATTTAGGTAATAACGCCTTTGTCGCACAGTTACATAATAGCGCAGTAGATTCAACTCGGAGAGTAGCTGTTGCATGTCTATTATCAAGACACCTCTCAAAGAATGAAATGCTCTCAAATGGCCTAACACAGAGCGAGAAATGTTCCAGCCACTTGCACTCTCAGCTATCAATGGACACTCGGCTTTAGCTCCTTGCCCTAAACACGCTCATAGGAAGACAGCTCCACCTGATCCTTCAAAAACGCGCAATCCACCATCCTGTCGATACACATCTTCAACCCCATAACAGATGCCAGGTAATTATGGAGACAGGAAATGAGGGGCAGATGTGGTATACGTGCGGTACTCGGCCCCGGTTTCAGAGGCCCCTCTGTGATATTTACCTTTACTTCATATTACTGCTCTCCCTCATTTAATTAAAGAACAACTTCAAAGCATTTTGGTAACTCCCCTGCATTTACAGACCTTTCGAGAGAAAAAAAGTCGATCCTACAACTGATTAACTACCAATCACGAAACTTGGAACCTCTACGATGTATCGAAATGATTGGCACAACAAATTGCAAGCTTTACAACACCGGGATAGTTAATCTCACCGGAAATTTGTACAATTTGCTAAACACTAATCGTTTTGCTCGAGCAAACAACGTTTAGAAATATACTGGTGGAGCTTTGACTTCCTGATAATGCAATCTCTGAAAAGATTAGCTGAAGTTGTCTTCAACGATTATAAAACAGTAACGTAAAATAATAAATCCCTGGTGATA
This sequence comes from Hymenopus coronatus, assembly GCA_030762935.1. Classification (NCBI taxonomy): domain Eukaryota; kingdom Metazoa; phylum Arthropoda; class Insecta; order Mantodea; family Hymenopodidae; genus Hymenopus; species Hymenopus coronatus. The sequence continues at coordinate 76,394,048 of CM060890.1, forward strand.
ATATATAACGTATATTACGATACTAGTTTTTAACGTATATAATTGTCACGTAAATTATAATATAATGTAACGTATCTGTAAAATAAAAATATTATTACAAATGATCCACTGTTTCATTTGTCATATCCCGTGCACTGCTTCATAAATGTGCAGGAATATTGTAATCTTTTACGCGCTCTTATTGTTAAAATACAGTATACTCATATATTAAACTAATTCTGCCTAAATGGAGAAACGTTGAGTATGTAGCGGGAAATGCATCCTTCTGTTGACTGATGCCTCCTCTGATGCTGCAAGGTCTCAAATGCAGTGATTTTGTCTCCGACGTTCTTGGCTCAGCGGCTGATGAATAATCCAATCCTGATATTGCCTAGCTATCTCAGGATACCTTTGTAGGGGAGGCAAAGATATAAAACACTGCATTTCCCTAAATATTTGAGTTTATTCTTTCGTGAAAATTATTTCCACTACTTTAATAAATTAATAAGGAGGCTAGTCTATCTGCGAATCATTCCTCTACCCCTTAAGCTCGCGCAACTGCTTTCGTCGCATCACACACTTTCTGAACACAATGAAGAGTCAACACAGATAGGGCACAGGTCTGGGGGCATGATCTCTTTTTCATTCTAACACTGGGTGACGCCAACTTTCACGCCATAAAATATAGCAATACCGTTGATTGGTTCTTGATATGCGTCACATTACTTACTATGAAAATAAACTGTTCCAAGTTTTGTTAGTGCTGCGTCCTCATGACGCGCCTGGAAAAACTCAATGCTTCCATCTCCATCTCTCCTATCTCTTTCTATTTTCAGTCACTTACCCTAGTCCTATGCTCATTACTAAGTGAGATTATTACCTGGAATTAAGCTAGCTCACTCCTTCCTTAATTACCTAGATTACAATTTTGTTTTGTACATCTTTCTACAGCTAAACAGTCTCAACTCTGCTTTTATATTTATATACATGGGTATGGCTTGATATTGAATTCTATATACATATGGCAGGTCCTCTTACAAGTAGTTATACCGTAACACTGCCATCGAAAATTGATGCTATAACGGACTCAAATGCGAATTCTATGATAATTGGCAGGCACCGAAACTAATTATTCGCACTTTACATTCTTCACAATCATTAAGCGATATCACAGAATCGTTATGTAGCTCGTAATCCTAGAACTTCTATGAAATTTGTAATCGTTTTCCTTATAATACGTTTTATTTGATACTTTTGGTTTCTAGTGTAATAATTTATCTAAAGAAAAACCATCCGATGACTGAAAAGCAAGTAACGGTCTCTTAAACCAGGTGTTTAGAAACCTTCCTTCTACCCCCCTCCCCCCGGCGTATTTATCTTAGTAGATGATTCTGATATTTAGCCTTATTGTTTGGTAGCTTGCCCCTTTCTTAATTTTCGTCCAAGCAAATCGTTCATAAACTAATAATTTATGATCAATAGTTATCTCTATTTCATATGGATAAAGATTTCTTATGGTCCAGTGGGAGTGCTACTCAAAACATTTTCGATCCAATGATAGAAATTTTCGGTCTCTTTGTTACAATTGTTGTATATTTCAACTTAAACACGTTTTCTGTAAAAAGTGTAAAAAGTCTGGACTTCGACTTCTATAAATATTTCTGTTATGATAAAAATCCACGAGTTCTCAGACATTAAATAGTGGTCATTATTCATATCACATCAAAACCGTCCATCCTGGCTGAAGTGTTTACTAGGTTTTCCTCGGTCCTCATTGCGGAGAGCTAAAGTTGGGCCTGGAATGTTTTCTCGCCAACTTTTATATCACTTAATTTCACGTATTCTAATGTACAATTGAAAAGTAAACAGTTTTCAAATATTATCCTTGATAATAATTTGTAAATATTATCCTTTGAAATAATTTCTTAGCAGACCCAAGCACACCGAATGGTAGACCAGATGCCCAAATTTAAGTGAAAGAAGTGAGAGTGGATTTCCTCCAGGCACTATGACTCATTCATGTACTGGTAACAGGTGCAACCTTCTCTTGTTACCTTGTAACTTACGAGACGTAAGAGACCTAAGTTACAAGGAAAGTAATCATCATTTCGTTTTACCATCAACACCATTGTCGTAGTTTCACGCATGTCATTCTCTCTCTGGTTCATTGTCTATCCACTGACGCAATTACGCCGAATTGTATTGTGTTTAAGGCTGCTCAAAATGTTTAAGACAATTTATGTCTTAAACAAGACGGACAGATTCTGTCTTCATGCTGACTGCGAAGTGCGTTCTGTAACGCGTTTTTAAACGCAAGGAACGTTTAGCCAGCTGATAATCATCGTCAACTTGTAGAGATTTTCGATGTAATGTAATGGCAGAGTAAAAAGCGAAAAAATGCATTGGGGAATTCAATGATGGAAGATCCAATGTTCATGACGAAGCACGGAATAGGCGGCCTTCTGTTGTCACGGATGGTTTGATTGAACAAGTGATTGAGGCAATTCGTGAAATCGGACATTTTACAGTAAGAATCTTTGAGATGTATTTCCGCAAAACAGAGTGTTCAGCACTGATAGCAGCTTTTTTGTAAGAAGGCATATAAAAGTAGATTCCCGCTAAGATAAACGCCTGAACTATGGTGGCAAATATGTCGAAAATTGGGTGAAGGTGAATGCTCTTTCATGTACAAATAAATGTTATTGTGACAAATAGGTATGCCTTTTATCCAAAGCTTTCCGGATACGACTCCTACCAATGCGATCAGCCGTCACTGCGTAAACGAGTGAGTAAGGGAGCAACAACTGTGTCTGCACTATCATGGATGATTACAAACACAAATCGGAGAGTGGGGAGGGAAGAATAATGTGATAGTATTAGCCGTAACAGAAGAGGCTGGGATTTGCTGCTATAGATCATTGCACATAACCCAAATAATTTCATGCCCTCTTCAGAAAATTTAATGCCGAACTCTGGGGCTTGGTAAATTTCATATTGATTGTTTATTTTCACAATTATAATCTTCACCGTGCACTTCTTGTTCCACAGTTTCTGCAGAAGAAGACTTTTCAAAGGATATGGATGCACGTACGCAGTACGGTATAACTCACGGAAAGTTGAATGGTTTCATCAAACCAGACGACGCAGTGATCCTAGTGAACGAGTGGCACCAAAGTGCCACCACCATCAACACCATTCGTGTCGTGTATGCCTCCCACACTGAAGGAATCTAACCACGGCGATGCTCTCTTGTCATGTTGTGCTAAGGTTACCTTCTTTAAACCGACATCTTAAGATGCGCCAGCTTGGGAAGCGTGCTGATAATGTATCAACATATGTTTTGTCAAAGTAATTGTGAGGACTTTATTGCTTTGAATATAACATGCGTTGTAAACGTGTACATTGTGAACTTTGTACAATAAAATGCAATTATTTCCCAAAGTAGACTTAGGCTGTTTTACCTCCAGGATCATAAAATATTCCTCACAGTCACTGAAAAAAATTATGCAAGCTTAGAAACAAAAGTCACGCAAGTATTATGGTACTTAAAGCTATACAATTACAATTTTGAGTAAATAAAAATGTACACATTGTACACATAAAGGGTAATTTGGATTGAGCGTGTTTTCCTGGAAACCTTCGTGTAATATCTTTGGAACACGCTGAACTAAGTACAATGTTTGGCGTTTATCCGAAATATTGTTCACGTGCTCGTGGTTCTTTTTCTGGGCGCGTATTTCTTCAGCAGACCTCAAAACAAATATTAATAAATGAAATCTCAATCGAAATGTTCAATGAAGTACTAATTTTTCTGCTTGCTGTAGGTGAGAAGTAAAGAAAAGGAAAACATTATAATGTAATACATTCACATGAATTACCTTACTTTCTCTGCTTGCTGTAGGTGAGAAGTAAAGAAAAGGAAAACATTATAATGTAATACATTCACATGAATTACCTTACTTTCTCTGCTTGCTGTAGGTGAGAAGTAAAGAAAAGGAAAATATTATAATGTAATACATTCACATGAATTCTCAACTGTTAGCTTTTACTCCTTACTTGCAACTTTCTCTACTAAGTATAATAAAGGTAGGAAATATTGCATGCAATGCCGAGATTTTACAAGAAATACACATTCCAATACTCACTGAATCTAAAAAAGAAGCGTTTTAGAAGAAAAAACCTGTGTGAGTACTTGTGTTTCTGTAAACAACATAACTCAAAAATGAAATTACGTTTTGTTTGAATTCAGTATAATCCAAGAATGCAACATGAAAATGTTAAACAAAATACGCTACCCCAAACAAACCTTTATATGAAAGATTTTTGAAATTGTTGATTTTGTCAAAAATAACTAACGATTTTTATTAAAATACCATATATTAAAAATATTTTATGACAAAAATTACATTTTTTGATTGATTTTGATTTTCTGGAAACAATCTCTGAAACCATTTTCCGTCTGGATAATTTTTGCATAACTCGTAAACCATAATCGATAGATGTCTCACTACACAAAATATATAGATCCCGTATTAGCAGAACAATTTATGTCAAATACTTTTCGCAATCAGCCACATTCAAGACGTTCATTGTATTTTTTTTTTTTTTTTTTCAAATTTTCCAGTACTTAATATTTTTCTCAAATGGGAAATGGTTATTTTTTTCACCTGGTCATGTTAGTAGGAATTTCAATATCATAACATAGTGACCCTTTCTTTAAAGATTTGACTTGCGCTCCTCTATTCCCATTGCATTCATACGGAAATATGTGGTAAAACTACTTCCGCTAACATTTATTTTATTAGCATGAAGTGGATACAAGAATAAACGCCTATCAATAGGTAGAGAAGTGGATACCGTTTGCTCGCCTTAAAATACTATAATATTTCCATAACAGGGTGAGAAACAACTGAACAGACAGCACTTGAAAACAATGACAAAGTATTGAAGTATTTAAACAATAATCACGGCTTTCTTGGAATGTAACAAAGTGTTATGAGAAATAAAGTGTATGTTGTAAAGGGATCGACATCTTTTGTAGAAATTTTTGTATCTCTTATACTATTTTACACGTTATATAAAAGTATACAAAATTCCTGCGACGATTTCGCGGGAGATTCCTTGGAACGTTCATGACATACTCTTGTCATGTAAGCACTCTTAAGTCATTGAGCTAATTTTGGGGAAATAAAAATATAGAAAATGTCCGTAGTTTGGAATGAAGAGATTTTCTTGAAAATCCTCATGAAAATCTTTTATGGTGTTCTTTGAATGATACCGAAATTAATACCAATTTTGGTATTTATTTAAATTTTCGTTTTTACTTAGGCTATTCATTAACATATGTGAAACTTTCTAAACGTACTTCTTATCAGGGATCTTAAAACTCGTGTTTCTGCTGTGGAATACAATACATCTAATACTTCCTCTATCTACTATGGATGTGGTAGGGAAATAAGAAAAAAACGATGTATTAATTTCATATAGTTTCTCCTACTCTCACATCATTTAATAGGGTAGCAAATAATTTTGAATGCTTATCTTTTAAAATCATTGCAGCCACAGCTACATTACACATTGTTATAGATACAAGAGAATGACAAGGAATTTACAGAATTTGAAAAGAACGTTGCATTACATTACATTGCAATCTATGGATCCTGTTTTGAGATTAGACACGAAGTCCAAGTCTACAATAGATCAAGTCAGAGACAATATTTACTACTTTTGATAATTATTAACACAGTCATCTACAAAGATTAACTCTGATATTAAATTTTTCAGACTTTCCAATTTTGCATAATTTACAACTATATGGCTGTTTCCAAAAGAGAGTTCTTAGAATACTCATGTATATTTTATTTACAGCACTGCATTAATTATTACTAGTATTCTTTATTGAATGAAGTCCTGTGTAGAAGGTATGATAAGTTATATTTTAACTTTCTCTACACGTACTCTGTACATAGTGTATAGAAAAGGTATTATAATATTTCATCCAAAAATTTGATACCGAGATATCACCGGAAATACACATTTGGGATCCCCTGAATCCAAATAAGCATTTTAAGAAAAATGCCCGCGTGAGTCTGTGGGCAGTATAGCTCAAACATGAAAATTCAACTAAATATCAAACTTGATGGACAGGACACGAAGATTTTAAAAAAAATCGCCCACCCCCAACTACATGAAAAAAAAAAAAAGTTGAACATTTTAGTTTTCTCAAAAATGGTTAACGATTTTGATTAAAATCTCTTATATTTAAGATATTTACATGATAAATAAAATGCATATCTTGAATTTTCTGGGAATAGCCTCTGAAGTTCTCTTTTTTCTGAATGAACTTTTCCGAATTTGCATAACTGATAAACCTACGAGATAGACAAAAACTTACTGCACAAAAAAGTAGATCTCCTTAAAACATATAGGTAGATTGTGTCATATACATTTTTTTCGTGGAGTTGACCATTTTATAAACATCCTTGTTATAGTTTTAGTTTAAAATTATTAAAACCTTTCTCGTACGGACCATGCAGAGAAATGAACTTCAAACATATGGCAACCCACTTTAAAGCGATTTTACTATCGCTTTAGCCTAGTGTATTCCCTAAACTCGTTTTTGTTCACTTACAATTCCTTTATAGGAGATGGAAGTGAATTAAATAAACTTGTAGTGAACCCTTTATTGGCATGTCTGCATATTATTTGTTGGTCTGTGTAAGACTTGTCTGTATCCAGTCTCTTTGTTATGTATATCTGAATTTTGTGAACATTTCTGGGTTATTTATTACAAATAACTATAATATATGCGCAGTCTAATGACACAGTTTCAAACATTTTGAACACTGGTTTGCAGTGAGATGATTGTATACCCCAGTCATTAATTTTATTGTCTTTTTTCATAATAAACACTGTTTTGGCATCTATTGAATGACAAAAGCATTGAGCAAGCCAAACTAATTTCTTGAAGCAGCTTGTCAAGAGCTATTTGAAGTAAATTGTGTGTTTTAAAGAGATATACATTTTTTGTCTATCGCCGGTCTAAAGCAAAGTCTACAAGAGCAGCCCCAGCCGTCGTGCCGCGTTGTGAGAGAGAAAGAACTGGCATGTTTTAGTGGCGATAGCGGATGGGTGAACACTTATTTTTGTAATCTAGCAGCAATTTATTCTATAAAGTATGTATTCATAGATTCGGTGAATAGAAACAGTACCTATCACACAGAATCCTTTGAACTCTAAAAAATAAACTTTTGAAGTATAATCTTTTGGATCAAAGGTCCAGTTATTTTATCTTGTATTAAGGATTAAAGTTCACTGATGCGACTTTTGGTGGTGCTTGTACGCATACTAATTACCCTATGTTTGGGGTGATACTGTTTGATGGATTTTGAAAACAGCTTCGAGCAGCATGTTGATGCGCCACGGATTGGGCGCTGGGAGAATCTTAGCGTCACAGCCACAGCCATCGGGGTACGTGTTGGATCGGCCTGGCTCAACGTAAACCGTACATTTTGAAGGTTCCTTCCGAATGAATAGGACTTCATAGGCTATACCCAGAAAAATTCAAGATGCACATCTTATTTTTAATGTAAACATTTTAAACGTTGGTACTTTTATGAAAATCGTATAAGATATTTTGCAGAAAATAAAAGAAGAAAAATTTGCCATTACAGATACAAATCCGCACAAGCATTTTTTTCTTTCTTCTAAAATTGCATCTTTGAGTTCGGGAAGTCTAAAAATATATATTTTAGGGAAAATTCTCGGTATCGAATTTTTGGGCAAAGTGCAACACATTTTCTACTCGGATGTACACTCACATGCATAAAAGGTGAACCATTCCCTTACACTGTAACAGGTTTTTTCTCACCTTATAACATTCCCATCTTCAGGTAACCAAACTTGATTCCTCCCAGTCGGTAATAGTCCTGCGGTAATTTACCTGCAAAATAAACAATGACATCAAAACTAGCACATGAAGGAAGTTATAATGTTGTGAAATTGAGTCATATACCGCTTCTGTGAAAGAGTTTCGCTGCGACTGATACACAGGGATAGGTTAAAATGTATTTTAAATTTGTTCAGCATTGTAGAATAAGGAATCCATTATATTTTGCGTGTGTCATTAAATGGACAACTACGACACGTACTTAAATATAATATGAGAACTTGTATCTGCGACTTAGAGATGTAGATTAAAGGTTTCGTCGCTATTGAAGGGAAATAACCAAACCGATATTAAGAAAACGATGGGCTAATAATACGAGATTTAGAAGTAATTGCTATATTACTATAATGTGGTTTAAGAGACCATTACTTGCTTTTCAGTCATCTGATGCTTATTCTTCAGATAAATTAGAAATTCAGTTGATGAAACCATTAGCAGAGATAGATTCAATTAAAATAGGTATAAATCTGCGGTGCTAACCTTAATGTTACTCTTTGGCAATTTGGGAACGGATAATCATACTTATGAAAGAGGTGTTCAGCATGAACATAAATAGCTCTGTGCCTTTATGGGCCATATTTTATGGAGCAGAATGTACGTGAGAGAAAATAATACTGTGGAAAACATCTGTTTCTCCATGTTTACTTTCTCTAGCACCTAAGTACAACACACATAATTGAGAAGGTATATTCTATTTCACCAAAAAACATGTTTTAATGTCCTCCGAGTCTAAAAAAATATATTTTTGGAAAAAGACTCGTGTTTGTGTATCTGTGAGTAGCACAACTCAAAAACGAAAAGTTGGTTAAACACCAAACTTGGCAGTTAAGTTCAGTATCTTCCAAGGATTGGTACGAAGATTAACTGATTACCTTTTACATGGAAGATTTTTCGAAAGATATTCCTTATTCCAAGATATTCCTTATTATTGGTTTCTGTTTTGAAATACTTAAAACTTTTCTCATACAGGAATTTATCAACACCTGGTCATGTAAAGAACACAGCAACAGCTTTAAAGCATTTGAGTATCGCTTTAGTGTTCTCCCTTATTTTCCTTCTAGTTATAAGCAAGTAATTAAACCATTTCTGCTATCCTATGTTTTTCTTGATTGGCACGCAGAGAGAATGATCAGCTTTTATAAGAATAATCTGATGCAGGATTGCTAGAGAAAGTCATGTGATTAGAACACATAAAATATTATATATTCATTTTTAATTTTTACTTTCACTATACGTTCTATGTACATAAAGATATCACCGGAAATATATGTTTTAGTCCCTTGTATCCAAAAAAGCACTTTCACAAAAAAGGTCCGTGTGTGTGTGTGTGTTCGTGAACACGATAACTCAAAAACGAAAAGTCGGTAAAATACCAAACTTGGTATTTAGGCTTACTATCTTCCAGGGATGCGACACGAAGCTTTTGAGAAAAATTACCCCACCCCAAACTACCCTTTACATGGAACTTTTTTCGAATTGTTTTTTAAAAATGGATCTAACGATTGTAATTAAAATATCATATATTAAAGATATTTACCTGACAAATAAAATGTATATCTTGAACTTTCTGGAAATAACCTACTTTATTCTGGATGAATTTTAGGGAATTTTGCATAACTGTTAAACCGTAAGAGATAGACAAAAACTTACTCCACAAAAAATGTAGAGCACTTTAAAACACATTTTATGTTATATGCATCTTTTTTGTGGAGTTAATCGTTTTTGAGACATTCCTTGTTTTTGGTTTCAGTTTTAAAAAGCATAGTTTTTTCACATAGGACTTTGTCAACTCCTATGCGTACAAACAAGGGAACTTCAATCACATATAAACCAGTTTTTGACTGTCACTTTAATCCTTATTTTGCTTTTACTTACAAGGAAGCAAGTAATAAGACAAATTCTGCTAATCTCAATTCTCAATTAGCATGAAGTAAATAGAAGCATAAGGTTTTTAACAATAATTTGTTGCAGAGATGTAGAGAAAGTCATGTGAATGGAATACATCAAATTTTTCATGTTCTTTTTAGGCATTCCACATTTCTCACAAACTGCATTTCCTGTTTGAAGTATTCTTTCATCTGCTCATTTGAAGATATACATTAAGCCCCATATGGTCTTGTAGACAGCGCAAGAGTTTTGTACAGTTTTATTTTGGTTCTGTTTTACTTTCTCTATATGTACTATGCACATAGTGTATAGAGAAGATATTGTACTGCACCCAAAAATTCGATACCGAGATTTCACCGGCAATATATGTTTTAGGGTCCCCTGTATCCAAAAAAAGCATTTTCTGATAAAGGTCCGTGTGTGTCCGTGTATCTCTGAACACGATAACTCAAAAACGAAAAGTCGGTAAAATACCAAATTTGGTATTTAAGTTCAGTATCTTCCAGGGATGCAACACGAAAATTTTGAGAAAAATTCCCGCACCCCAAACTACCCTTTATATGGAACTTGTTTTGAAAATTTTGATTTCCTCGAAAATGGCTCCAACGATTTGATTAAAATGTCTTATAAAGATATTTACACGACAAATAAAATGTATATCTTGAATTTTCTGGGAATAGCCTCTGAAGACTACTTTATTCTGGATGAATTTTACGGAATTTTGCACAACTGCTAAACCATAAGAGATGGACAAATACTTACCACACAGAAAATGTAGAGCAATTTAAAACACAATTTATGTTATACAAAAATTGTTTCGTGGCGTTGATCGATTTTAAGATATTCCTTGTTTTTAGTTTCAGCTTTGAAAAACTCACTTTTCTCCCACAGGACTTTGTTAACTCCTAACCATACAAACAAGGGAACCACAATCACATATCAACTTGCTTTTGACTATCACTTTAACCTATGGATTTCCCTTATTTCGCTTCTACTTACAAGGAAGCTTATGCTAATTTTTTCTCGATTAGCATAAAGTAAATAAAAGCATAAGCTTTTTAACAATAATTTGTTGCAGAGATGTAGAGAAAGTCAAGTGAATGGAACACAATTTTTTTTCTATTCTTTTTAGGCATTCTACATTTCTCAAAAACCGCATTTCCTGTTTGAAGTCTTCTTTCATCTGCTCATTTGAAGCTCTACATTAATCCCCATATTGTCTTGCAGACAGCGCAAAAGTTTTGTCAGTTTTATTTTGGTTCCTTTTTTTTTTACCTTGTTTTTTAAGTTGCTGTTACCTTTTCCATTAATACAATTCTACTTTTTGATTTTTAGGACATCATTATCCAAGCTGTAGGATATATCACAGGTAAGAAAACTGAAATATGTATCTTCTTAGTTTATATTATTGTTTATAACAATTTTGCTTCTGTTTAGTTACTCTTCACGTACCATATACATAATGTATAGAGAAGGCATTGCATTCCACCCAAATATTCGATACCAAGATTTCACCAGTAACATACGTTTTAGGGTCACCTGTAACTAAAAAAGCATTTTTAGTAAGGTCCGTGTATGTGTGTGTCCGTGTGTCTGTGAACACAATAATTCAAAAACGAATAGTCGGTAAAATACCAAACTTAGTATTTAAGTTAAGTATCTTCCAGGGAAGCGTCCTGAAGACATTGAGAAAAATTCTCCCAACTCTAACTACCCTTTACATGGAAATAATTACGAAAAATTTAATATTCTCAACAATTTTGATTAAAATGCCTTATATTAAAGATACTTATATGCCAATTAAAATGTATATTTTGAATTTTATGGGAATAGCCTTTTAAGACCTTTTTATTCTGAATGAATACAGTGAATGATTTGATATTTTTTAATTAAATATTTGTCTTTATTTCATATCAATTTTGACTTTATAAAACTATCGTTTGCAAATAAGATTCAATAAACTATTAAAACTCTTTGTTGAAGAATTTTAGCTAGCTGAGAAGCTCACGTGACTGGGAAGCTGGTCATCAACTTCGCGGTTTGACTATGGTATCTATCTTCTTTGCCTAGACTTGCGGTTTCATTGCCTTTTGGGTTTGGGTTCGGAGTTTCCTTCCCCTGGATAGATACAGGTTTTATATGGAAATTGCTCTCGAGATGTAATAATGTCCGAGTGCTTGAAACAAATTATCGAACTAAAATAACTTATAGCAAGCGTTAGTGAACTCTGGTAATGTTTTAGGGCTGCCTATACACACGTTCTCAATTTGTTCTATACTAAGGTAATTAAAATCCTACTTTCGGAAAAGTTGCAGCCGCGCAGCTCTACACTACGTGATGTCGCTGTTAATGAGAAACAGTGATCTGTGTCGAATAAATATGTGGCGGGGTCGCTTCTTAGTCCCGCAGTATTTTTCATAACCACCCTGCAACATACACCCAGTCATTACAGTCTCTGACAGGGTTGGAATGCCAACGGGTCGCTGTAGAAAGGGAGCTACAGAAAAGGGGAAAAGAAACTTAAAAGGATTATGTTGAAAATATTGTTTCACTGTTTTAAAAGACTGTAGCCGTAATACAAACTTTTATCGTTATTTTTCTTCTTAACAATGTGAAACTTTGGCAATTTTATAATGCTTAAAAGTTTTGAATTTTTGTAAAAAAATCTGATGTGTACCATTCACATGACTTTCTCCATATCCCTGCAACAAATAATTCTTAAAAAGCTTATACTTCCATTTACTTTATGCTAATCAGAAAAAATTAGCAGAAATAGTCTTATTACTCGTTTCCTTGTAAGTAGAAGCGAAATAAGGGACAACCGTAGGTTAAAGTGATAGTCAAAAGCTGGTTTCTATGTCAATGAAGTTCCTTTGTTTGTATGGATAGGAGTTGACAAGTTCCTGTATAAGAAAATTATACGTATTTCATAGCAAAAACCAAAAATAAGGAATGTCACAAAAACGACGAACTCCACGAAAAAAATGTATATAACATAAATTGTGTGTTTTAATGTGTTCTACATTTTTTGTGTAGTAAGTTTTTGTCCATCTCTTACGGTTTAGCAGTTATTCAAAATTTAGTAAAATTCATCCAGAATAAACTACTCTTCAGAGGCTATTCCCAGAAAATTCAAGATATACATTTTATTTGTCAGGTAAATATCTTTGATATACAAAATTTTAATCAAAATCGTTATAGCCATTTTTGAGAAAATCAAAATTTTCGAAAAAAATTCCATATAAAGGGTAGTTGGGGGTGGGGAATTTTTCTCAAAATCTTCGTGTCGCATCCCTGGAAGATACTAAACTTAAATACCAAGTTTGGTATTTTACCTACTTTTCGTTTTTGAGTTATCGTGTTCACAGACACACGGACACACACACATACACACACACACACACACACACACACACACACGGACCTTTTTGTGAAAATGCTTTTTTTGGATATTGGGGACCCTAAAACATATATTTCCGGTGAAATCTCGGTATCGAATTTTTTGGTGGAGTGCAATACTTTCTCTATACACTATGTACATAGTGCGTATGGAGAAAGTAAAAATTAGCAGAAATGGTCTTCGTTATGGCTTCACGGATGATCAGCCGTGTCAGGTCTTCATCAGGGACTGCATGGAGTGTACAATGGTCGAAAGCTTGGATTTTATATACCTGACACGGCTGATCACCCGTGAAGCCATAATGAATAACTTTTTTTTTTTTTTTTTTTTTTTTTAATAATAATACGGTACCGGAGTCTAATCAGGACTCTGGCACTGTATATCCTACTTTAATTTACCTTTTTCTGTTTTACCTTGTTTTTCTGTATTATTACTGGATTGCTGTTATTTTGCTGTTACAACACACACATAAACACAGACATAACACCCATACCCAAGGCGGGACTGGAACCCACGATCCCCAGCGCTACGAAGCACCAAAGCGGGACGCCTTGGCGAGCGCGGCCATGGGGACCGGCGACATTCGCCGTGAAAGCTTCCAGTCTTACAGAAATGGTCTTATTACTTGTTTCCATTTAAATAGAAGGGAAATAAGGGAGTACCATGGGCTAAAGCGATAATCAAAGTTGATTGCTATGTGATTAAAGTTCCTTTGTTTGTATGGACAGGAGTTGACAAAGACCGTATGAGAAGAGATTTTAAAACCGAGACCAATTACAAGGAATATCTCAAAAACGATCAACTCCACGAAAAAAAATGTATACTATATACATTGTGTGTTTTAACGAGCTCTACATATTCTAATAAGCAAACATTTGCCTATTTTTTACCGTTTACCAGTTATGCAAAATTCTCCCAAAATTCATCCAGAGTAAAAAATGTCTTCAGAGGAGAAGACATTAAATTTGTCCATGTAAAAGGTAGTTGGGGTGGGGGGATTTTCTTTAAGATCTTCATGTCGCATCCTTGGAAGATACTGAACTTTGAGTTTAGTATTTAACGGACTTTTCGTTTTTGAGCTATGATGCACACACACACACACACACACACACACACACACACACCACCCTCCGTTGTGTAATGGTTACCATGCTAACTTCATATACCCAAGGTCGCGGGTTCAAACCCGGCGTAGGACGATGGATTTTTCCGGGTGTAAAAAATCCTAAACATGGCTCCCTTCGGAAGGGAAATAAAGCCATTGGTCCCGTATCCTAGATTTACGGCACGTAAAAGAGCCTCATAGAGCTTGATAGAGAGGCCTCTGAGCAAAATTAGGCGATATTTCACGCCCAGTATAGAATGAGACGCTGATAACCACAGCAGTTAAACAGCATCCATAAATAACACGCCATTCCATTTCCATTATATATATATATATATATATATATATATATATATATATATATATATATATATATACACACACACACACGCACGTGCACACACACACTTCTCCAGGGAGTAGATTCCATCCTTGAAATGTAATGCATCTACGGCTACGTGAAGGTCTTCGATGGATACAAAATGTTTTCCAGTGACAAATTGTTCATATATGGGAGTATATGGAAGTTGGAGAGTGGCAGATCTAACGAATAGGGTAATGTTTAAAAATGTTGTACTTCAAATCCTCCAGTTTTCCCTTTGCCAAAGCACCATTATAGACAGATACATTGTCCTGATAAAAGATGACTTTTCTTTTGAATCGAGGCCTCTTTTCACGCATTTTTCATTCAGTTGGTCCAGGTGACTGCATAGTATTCGCCAGTTATTGTCCCCATGTTGACGGCAATAAATGAGAAGAATCCCTGTTGTATCCCAGGAAAATTTGCCATGTCTTTTCGGTTGATGAAATCCACCGCTTTCTTTGGTGCCAGTTTACACCCACTGTTTTAAGTTGACCGCTGTTTCGTTTCTGGACCCAGGTCTCATCCAGAGGAACAAATCGCCACAGAAAATCAATTACATTCTTATTAACACACTCCAAACTTTTATATGTGTATATATAAGCACTACGCCTTTAACTTGCTTGATCATACTGGAAAATGAAAGAAATAAATCGTAGAAACAATGCTATTTAAGTTACTCGACATTCGTCTTCCCAGGATAAGGGAAACTCCTCCAAAAACCTTATTCGGGTAGTTCAACTTAAGTGAGATTCGAACCTATGATCTGTTGAATGCGAGACTTTCACGCTACCGAGGATGGCGCAATTTTTTTCAGCATTCGGCAAACATGACACCTACCAAGCATAAGTTTTATCTTAAAACTCTTCATTTAGACTATATCGTACACGCATCTGATATACATGCCTTTGGAGTCAGCTATTTCATTGCCAATCGTCCAGTACATATTGCACACGTTGATCATCTTCAAGAGAAATAAATCACGTTTAAATTCTGCTGCCCATTTCTTAAGTGCGTGTAGACTCCTTAAAACTTTTAACAACTTTGGATGAATTTTCGCTGGTGAAAAAATCTAGAGCAAAAAAATTTAAGACTCCACAATATCTCAGTTGCTCCATTTTAAAAACCGAGTAGTTTAGTAGAGCAGGTTGAAACTCGACTTGCATGATTACGTAACATCCACAATATGACACAATAAAATTTCATTAAAGTGAACGCCATCGCTGCGTCAGACCGAGAACTTTTCATCTTGCTCTCTAATGCATTGACTCGTTATAAGAAACACAGTTTTGTATGCTGCGCGCAATGTATGCACAACTTGCGTAATCAATATATGATAACTGTTCATTTTCAATAAGTTGATTAGTTTCTATTTTCATATAATAGTAATAGTGTAAAGTTGTGCAATCAAATCACCAAAACTTACCAAATAGCGCAATTTAAAGACAATACCACAAAGAAACAAAAGGAAACATTTTCCACTCAGACTGAATGTTATAATTAAGGGTCGACGAGAGCATTCACTGGAACCACGTGCTTGGTAAAATGGCTGAGATTATAGGTGATAGATTGTAAATTTATTAAGGAGAATTTTTCTCTTTTACCAGTTAAATAGGTTTTATATTCATGAAATGATATTAGAATGCAATTCTAGTGGTGTATTAATTGTACTAAGACTTAAATATAAATTTTCTTTATTTATAACTGCTTGGGTTTCCTCTGATTTCTGTTTACTTCAAGTGTTATTCTTATTTCGTGAAGAGTGTAGGAACAAAACAATTCTTTAAAACACCCCGCCACGAGCTAAGCTTGAAGTGGACACTGATTATTCCGTATTATGTATTAACAACTCTCTAATGTATTCCGAAACGATGCAAAACATGTTCTTAATGCTAGAAAGCTTGTGTTTTGTATGCCAAGAAAATTATATGTTAGAATTTACTGTACGTTACATACATCAAGAGAATTAGTACAACGGCAATTCAAGTATCTGTATTTGAATAAGTATTGTTCACAATTTTTCTTTCACTACCAGTTATATATGGTAGTTAAAAGTGTGGTATTCCATTCAGAAGCTTAACAAACATACTTAAAAACAAAATACCTGTTTTGAAATCCGTAAGCTCTTCAAGCATTGCTTAACTTGGTTTCCTTCGGAAGGAAAGTAAAGCCGGTGGTACCTGTAGATTTAGATATATAAAAAGCCTCATGCCTGACACAGACTCATCTGGTGAAAATGTTTCGTCCTTCACGTCCAATATAGAATCGAACGCTAATAACCATAGCATTTATAGAGCGTCCATAAGTAAAACGCAATTTTTGAAAGTACGCTCAGAAGAATTCTGCCTCTGTGTGCGTGTGTGTACATACTTTACTACTAAGAGTCCCAACTATTTAGTGTCACTTAAACCCCTGTAACATGTAACCCACGATACTGTAATGCCATGAACATTTATAAAGTATAACTTCACGACGTGGATTGTGATTCAATGTGTTCTTAGTTATTTTTAATTTATAATATTGTATTAGTTAAACTATACTTATATTTAGCTACTCTCGTATGGTGTTCTTTTGCTACGAGATCGTGAAGGCTATCTTCTCAATGCGTATCTCTGTAAGTTATGGTTTTCCAGTTACACACGTAAATAGAGTTAAAGGGTGAGGTTGGAGCAGATTTCTTAAATTGTTCACAGAAAACTTCAGGATATCATTTCTTTCCAGCATACAACTAAAGCAAACCATTAGTGCCATTTTCATAAATTAAGTATAACGAAGACTACATCTGCCGTCGGGTGGTCAGAGTTCTGGCTTCTCGCCCACAGGTCTCGTGTTCGATGGAGTGGGGAATTTTAACAAGAATCATTCTCTATCCGTATAAATTTGGAAGTATGCACGTGCGTGCGACTGTATAGGTACAAATGGCTCAGCTGCTCCGAATTTGACATACCTTGATGCGTTAAAAGAGTTGCAGAACTCACCGGGCTATTTCAAGTTAAAGCTCGGCAGTGGAGAACTGGCGAGACCACCACTATCCCCACTGATAGGCAAGAGGGGAAAGCGAATATCACTCTCGCCACTGTCGGGTTTAGCATGAAATAGCCCTGTTGAGTTCTGAAACTCTTAATTCCTGAACGAATGTCTGCTCACGTTAAATATGGGGATTTGAGCCTCCTGGTATGTGTTTAAAAGAATAATACTGAAGAAGCTAACATAACTAAACGCTACAGTTCAGTGAGCAAAACACCAACACTATAGTTTAAATTAAACAATAAATAGATAATGAAGTGTTATCTTTTGGCGGCCTAGAGGCTTTTTTGGCCTAGAGGCTTTTTTATGATCGGAAAATATTTCTTTCAAAACCTTTACCTCGTGTCGTAAACGATTTCTAACTTAAACACAAAACTTTGTTTTTATCTGAATTTTTATTTGAGTTATGCTAGCTCATAGAGGGACATCCGACAGATTTTTGCCCACACACACACACACACACACACACACACACACACTCTCTCTCTCTCTCTCTCTCTCTCTCTCTCTCTCTCTCTCTCCCCACTTATTCACACACTACGGTATCGTTTCAAAAGTCCTTGTTTTAAATTCAAAACATATAGCCCCAAATTTATTATGAACCAGTTTTTGAACCTGTTTTAGCATCAACTAATAAAAATGTAGACGACTTGGATATAAAAATTGAGAGTAAAATGTATGGACAAATGCATTCATTTAAGTCGATAGATTCCATTACCAATTCAAATGAAGTCGTCAATTATCTAACTGAATTCCTAAATTCATTGGATTGCCAGGATTACTGCCACACAATTTACAGCTCAAATTTTACTCAATAATAATTATGCTACCCATTCTCAATCAACCGAAATTGTGCAGCGGAACAAGACTAAATGTTAAAAAAATCTAATGTGTTCCACTTACATGACTTTCTCTACATGTCTGCAAAAAATTATTGTTAAAAAGTTTATGCTTATATTTACTTCATGCTAATCGAGAAAATTAACAAAAAAATTAGCAGAAATGTGCCATTGCTTGCTACCTTGTAAGTAGGAGCAAAATAAGGCAGTACACTCGGTTAAAGTGACAGTCAAAAGCTGGTTGCCATCTGACTGAAGTCCTTGATTTGCATGGACACGCGTAGACAAATTTTTGTATGAGAAAAGTATAAGTTTTTCAAAGCTGGAATTAAAAACAAGGATTATCTTAAAAACGATCAATTCCCCGAAAAAAACGCAAATAAGATAAATTGTGTATTTTAATGTGCTCTACATTTTCTGTGTGGTAAGTTTTTGTCCATCTCTTACGGTTTAGCAGTTATGCGAAATTCCGTAAAATGCATCCAGTATAAAAAAGTCTTCAGGTGCTATTCCCAGAAAATTCAAGATATTCATTTTATTTGTCGTGTAAATATTTTTAATATATGACATTTTAACCAAAACCGTTAGAGCCATTTTTGAGAAAATCAACATTTTCGAAAAAAGTTTCATGTAAAGGGTAGTTGGAAGTGGGGGATTTTCTTGAAAATCTTCGTGTCACATCCTTGGAAGATAGCAAACCTAAATACAAAGTTTAGTTCTTAATGGTCTTTTCGTTTTTGAGCTATGCTGCCCACAGACACACCTACAGTCAGACAGACAGACAGACACACACGGACATGTTTCTAAAAATGCTTTATTTGGATTCAGTGGGTCTCAAAACATGTATTTCTGGTGAAATCTCGTTATCGAATTTTTGGGTGGAATGCAATACCTCCTCTATACACTATGTACATAGTAAATATAGAGAAAGTAAAAATTATGAACATTTTGATTTGAGCTACTATAATCATAGGAAAGTTCAAAGGCGAGGATGTGCTTATTCCAAGAATACCACTAATACCAACCGACTTTTCTTTTGAAGTTAAGCGTGTTCAGTTTCTTGTGTCTTGCATGCGCAATAGCAATTAATCCCAACGTGAATCATTAGAAATGTGTGAAATATACCTTGAATTGCCGTGTTTTTGCATTGGCAGTTGTACTTTGCGTGCTCGAGATTTGGCAAACCATGGCGCTATTTGACTTCTCTCCGGAAGAAAAACAAGGCATTACAATAAAGTATTGTCAAATTATTTAATTATAATTTTATTGCATTGCATGGTCGTATTGTAAACGGAAGATTTTGTCTCACCACCCGTGTTAAGCTGGGGCGGGCAGCTAGCTTACTATAAAATACATTTTTAATGAATATAATGAATCCATCATATTTGTTGAAAACACTAATTATTTTTATGATTGTTATCAACATGACAATTTAACCACAGAAATATAGAAGAGCCGCTGAAAATTGGTTGCTCTTTATACTTGACTGCTTTTATGATCGTGGAAAGCTGTTAGCGAGCCTAAATCACTCCAATTTCAAACAGAGTTCGATTTTAGTGATTTTCAGTTGCTTGGGGGCGGCTAACATTTGCTCGAGGCAACAAAAAATTACAACCTCGTTGTCTATACGGACAATTCAGTACTTGAGAGTAGAAAATATGTTTGAGATATCCAATGTACAATTAATGTTGGAAATGAACCAACTGGAATAACATGCAGAGTATCCAATAATTGCAACTCGTTTTAAAAAAAAATTCTGCTTTACATCAGGTAATTAAACCGCTAATAATTTTGTTGCTATCATACTATGTTCCACTTAGAGAGCTCTAGAAGTGAGTACCTATTATTTAAAATAGAGGGAATATTGGAAATTGTCTCACATGAGAACTTCTAAACCAATAACAAACACGGTGCAATCTGTGCTGAATTACAGAATACCTTTGGTAGATTCCTCAGAGTAAATGTGGAAAATGTCAAACTTACATATGCAATTGAACTTCTTGTAGCAATTCTGTGATGTTTCGTTGAGCGTTTAAGGGGAATGGAAATCAAATTGATAGTAAGATATACCTACTTATGTACTGGTCTGAAACGCCATCGCGATATTTTCGGCGAAGTACTAAACGTTCTCGAAAAGAAGTATTTTACCCCGTTCTGCTGAGGAGAGAGCCAATTCTGTTCAACTTTCTTTATAATCGACAAAATTATTGCTCTTGCGGGAACATTGGCTGCATTAAATTTTCTTCGAAGCAAATGTTGGTTTTCGTTCAATGAATTTGTATGCTGATATATTTTCGCATAAAAAACATGCTGCTGAATTGAGTAATGCATGTTCATTCATGACTGCAAAACTAGAGACTGAAAAAACTAATGTGTTCCTTTCAAGTGACTTTCTGTACGTCTCGGTAGCAAATTATTCTTAAAAGTAATCTAAAAGTTCTTCTATTTCATGGTAATCAAGATAAACATCAGCAGACATTGTCTTATTACTTGCTTTCTTGTAAGCAGAAGGGAAATAAAGGAAATACACTAGGCTAAAGCGATAGTCAACTCTTTTAAACGTTGGTTGCCATGTGGTTGAAATCAGTTTCTTTGCATGGCCAGGATTTCAAAACTAAAAACAATAACAAGATATATCTCGGATGTAGACAACTCAACGAAAAAATGGATATAAAATAAATTGTGTATTCTAACAAGTTCTATCAGAGGCTATCCCCAGAAAACTCAAGAAATACATTTTATTTGTCATGTAAATATCTTTACTCTACGGTATATTAATCAAAACCTTTAAGATAAATGTTTGAGAAAATCAAAATTTTCGAAACTTTTTCCATTTAAAGAGTAGTTTAGGGTGGAGAAATTTTTCTCAAAAATTTTTTGTTGTATTCCTTAGAGATACTAAACTTAAATACCAAGTTTGGTATTTTACCCACTTTTCGTTTCTGAGTTGTGTTTACAAACACACGAACGAACACACACAAACACAGGACATTTTTTTTAAAAAATAATTTATTTGGACACCGTAAAACGTGTATTTCCTGTAAAATTTCGCCATCAAATTTTTGGTGAAATACAATACCTTTTCTATACATTGGTAGAGAAAGTAACTAATTACTAATAGATAATAATACCATAAGGCAACAACAAATTTCAATTCCACTCCGCTACGTTAGACACAGGGGACCCTGAAACGTGTATTTTCTGTGAAATTTCGGTATCAAATTTTTGGGTGCAATACTAGCCATTAATAATAGTCATAGGGCAATAGCAAATTTCTATACCACACCACTGCGTTAGGCTACTCGCCTGGGTTCGATCCCAGACGACTGCATGCGAGATTTGTGGTGGACAAAGCGGCGGTTTTTCGGCGAGTTCTCCGATTTCCCCCTCCATTGCGTTCCACCGGTGCTCCATCTTCATTCCATCATCAGTGTCATCGCCTGCGGTGCTATATGTTGTAAAAGCGAGCGTTAAACACTATCAGAAAATACCAATATCGACTTTCCTAGAGCCACTGAGGTAATAAAAGGAAAATTATAATCTTCAAATGTGTTCAAATTTATACAGATCGCCCTTTAGTTTTTAATATGTGCACGTGTTTTACTACTTAACACTGAAGAAATATCCCATGATATTAAGATGGTGTAATTATTGAAATGTGCTAAATATTCTTATATCAACAAATCCACATAATCTTCCATTGTACGATGCAAAAACGGCAAGATATATACAGAGGAGAATGAGTCATTACAGGTATGGAGCTTGTACAGTGAAAGACAATAAAAATACGTTTGGAAATTGGGGGTCTTTTCGCTGATTTCGCCCATGGCTTTTACCTATTTGCTATGCTCTTAAAAGCGTATTGGACAGACCACGTTACTGAAGAGAAGTGGATAGACATAAAACGTAGCTTGCGACAAATGAAGTTCTGAGCTGCGAACTGTGATTCTTAAACTCTTCGGTTGATCATACTCGATCTCTCTCACCGGCTGGTACAAATTTAGGTTAATATTTTCTGTTTACCACTGTGTGAAGTTTTAATTCCAAGATAATTCGCACACGTGGTGAACAAAATTAACTCACAGCATATATAAGTCAACCTATTCAGAGGGAGCGTTGAGCGGGATTGAAGGAAGAAGGGGTGGGTTGCCCAATCGGTTTGCCTTTCCTTACTCGCCTTGTATGTTGTGTCAGAATGGAACCGATGGAAATCGTCATAATTCCCGTCAAGCTTTCACATTTGAAGCAAAATTACAGAGCCAGGCATACTTTTAATGGCTCCGAGTGTACAAATAAATGTAGTTTCAGAACTTCTTGCTGGAATGTTTTGGATTCGTCCACTCATAAGAACGCAGTATAAAACAAGCCAGTTTTATTAAACATAGAATTAAGAGCCTCCCAAAAAGTATAACTTTTGCAGGGATAACATTTAGGGAAGGGATGCAAACCATATTTTATTACAAGAGAAGATATTGTAGTTTAAAGAATGTGCCTAGGAGAGTAGTGTAATATCTAAAGACAAAGGAAGATGTTTTATATTGGTTCATTTATATAGGCCCTTTTATCTTCTATTGTTATAAAAACACTTTAGTGTTTTTCTCGCTGAACTGTAGGGTTTCTTTCAGTAGTATGCTATACAATGTAAGAGTGTTCCATTCATATGAAATAGTCTACAAATTACACTGGCCAACAAAAAACCCAAATTTTGAATCTTTCCTACACTTCACGAGGCAATTCTTACTAATTTTGGGTCAAGAAAAACAAATATGATAATGAAATATTTGCTTAGCTCTAGTTTTTGTGACATACACTAGGTGAAAGTATTTCATATTAACGGATTAAGAGAAAAATATATATTTTAATTACATCACTAACATAATTAAAAATGCATTTGATTTTTTTTAAAATATTAGTTACATTGTAAAACTTCTAAATTTCTGGAAGAATACCTCGCAAATAGTTGAGTCTGAAAAGAATCATGTGGTGGCTTCATGAGATCGTCGTCTTTTAGCTTACCTCTTGTAAGGGAGTCCCAGAGCATCCCTTCAGAAAGGCCAACAGTATTCCGCAAACATTGCTTCATTCCAATGGCCTGATATCTTTGTTCCATAACAGAAATGCCGCGATGGAATCTTTCTCCATGTCCATCACAGACAGCTCCACATCTAGGAGAGAAAAGGTCTAGGTGGGAGTGGAGAAAATAGATTTTAAGGGACATGTTGCATCCAAGCTTATGGATGCCAAGAGCACTGTCACCAACTGAGTGTAGTTATCATCTCTTTTGTTGCCTAAAAACCCATGAACAGCTCCATTGAAGGCTTCAAAAGCTTCCTTTTCTTTCCCCTCCAAAAACTTGGTTAAATACAGGATCGTTTACAAGTTCTCGAACTTGTGGCCCTACAAAAATACCTTCCCTAACTTTGCATCATTTAATTTCAGAAATTTCTCTCTATGTACTTTTGGGTTCATGCCATTGACATTTTTCATAGGCACAGCAAAAGCCACAGATCGTTTCTTATTTTTCAGCCATTCTCGCAGTGTAACTGAACATGCGTTGCAACATATATGTGGAGCCCAAGACTTATTCTGGTCCCCTACTTTGGTACCGCAATAATGAACATTTTATTTCACCACAAATGTAACAAAAATTATTCACCATATTTACACATTTTCGTGGAATTTTTATGAATTTTACACTACAAAAACACTCTCAAACCAGAAATTCTGCATTAATTACAGCACTCAGTCACAGCAACATATCTATGTTTATGACTTACAAACAGTTTATGAGCATTTGTGTTTTGTTATTGGACAGGTGCGCCAACTCCCAAAACAACATTTCGCCCAAATTAAAAATGTCATGAAAATGCAAGTCAGGAAGAGCTAATCTGCCATTTTTATGTCGATTTCTTAATTCAGAAGAATGAACTATTTCTGAGTCCGAAACATTTTCATTATTGGCCACTGAATTATTGTTACAAAAGATTATTCCTTTATCTACGTCGTAGAAATTAAGTTAAACATTAGCAGAAATGTTGTATCAGTTCCTTCTAAGTAGAGGGGAAATAAGGTTATACACCAAGGTAAAGTGATAATCAAATATTCTAGAACCAATTCAGTTTTCACGTTGCACGGCTTGGAGTAAAACAAAAGAGGAGCTCTCGTTTGAAAAAAAGTTGAAGTAGCTTAAACCGCAACAAATAACAAGGAATATCTCGGAAACGCTTAATTCTACAAAAAAAAAAAATGCATTTAATATGACTGTGTGTTTTAATGAGATGCATTTTTGTGGAGCAAGCTTTTGTCTATAGGTAAGACCTATAGTAGTACTAATACAGTTCAGTTTAAACGATAATGAAATGTAGATACAATATATTCTAAGAAAATATAATGTAAACTCTTATTTTAATTCATAGCATCTTTTGGTTTTGAATGTTTTATGGTGAAAAGAAGGACTTTATGAACACATGATTCTTTTCTCAAACAGATGTTACTAATATTTCAGAATAACAGGTTTGTATACTTTACCCTAAAAAGTAAAGAATACAAGTTAATGTAATAATATATTTTCTATCTGTGCACATATATCTGCGTTTTGTTCCCCCATTACACATGAATGATAGCATGTTTACAGTAACGTCACGTATCCCCCCCCCCTTTGTTATGACCGGCACATCAATACGATCGTTTTTTTCTAACTTTATGTATTTTGGTTAGTAGTCTCTGGTTAACATTAATTTCACACTTAAAATAAAATAAATAAATATTTCTGAATTAATAGCTCATTTTATCATTGGAGCATTTGTACATAAACTGTAATTGAAAGATAGAATCAGCCAAAAAGACTGAAAAGCCATAGCCGGGATTTAAACCTCGGATTTTCTGATATACCTAAACTACTGAGCTACTATAAGACTCCGAATTTGCTAATATTTATTGTGCGAGATATCTGTAATGTAACTGCTCTAATCTTAATTGCAAATGAAAAAGTGAGCATGCCAAAGAAAATATTTCGTGACGTCAAAAAAGGTACAGCATTAAGAGAAAACTATACGAAAACACTGAATACAAGAATGATCGTATCGCTATATCTATAACGTTTCATGAAACTTATTTTGCGAAAGTATATTATTGTGAAATAGTTAAAACAAATAAAACGCAACATTTATGTATCAGAAAAATTCTGACAAAGTATACATATACTTTATATATATAACTCCAAGGCACGACAGCTCACGGGGAACCTTGGCCTACCGCCCGGCCGCTGCAGACGTCACGGATGGGGTGCAGTATTGGAGAGTGAGACGTGGTCAGCGCCTCGAGCCCCCCGGCCGGTTAATGCGGTCCTCATGACACCTGGAGCCGCTACTTCTCCATCAAGTAGCTCCTCAATTGGCCCCCCCAGGTACCTTATGAGGCTGAGTGCACCCCGGGTCAGGTCTGGGGAAAAATCCCCCCGCCGATACTGGGGATCGAACCCAGGTCTCCCCTCCGTAAGCAGCCTCGCTACCACCGCACTTAGGAGACGACCATATATATGTTTGTGTGTGAGTGACATAAAACCTAAAGAAATCACTACAATTTGTTTGCAAGAAATGTAAAGAAACTTGAAAATATAAAAGTAAACCGAACGTTGATATGACATGGGTTACAACTTCATGTATATAACTTAGACATTAAGAATTAGTTTTTGAATTAAGATAGTATATTGTATAACTGAAAAAAAGTGTAATACATTACACTGCATCGTAATTGTAAAGCCAATTATATAATAAGAATCACGCAGCTGTTATACAAACACGAGAAGACAATAGATCAAAACATCCATGTGCACATGATAAAATTCATTCACTGAATGGCATCCGAGTAAACGTTGGGTCGCAATAGTGCTTCTGAGAAGGTATACATGTAAAATCGTACTCATTCTTAATACGAACGTGTGGTATAAGTAATCACAGCTTGCAACATCACTAGAAGAAACTCGCACCTCTGTAAATAGGAATTGTATTTAAAAGTTAAGGAAAGTTAGAAATTAAAGTCACCAAAGAGACGCTACGCAACATTTCAAGAAACAAAAAGCTGATGTGCTGCACTCACATTACTTTCTCTAGCTGCTCTAAAAACAAACGTCTTACAAAAGATTATTCTTCTTTCTATCATGCTAATCGAGATAAACATTAGCGGAATGTTATTACTTAGTTCCTTATAAGTAGAAGGGAACTAAAGGAATACACTAGGCTTAAGTGATAGTCAAATGTTTTAAAAGCTCTCATTATGTGATTGTCATTGCAAATTGCTTCTGTGCTTGGCCAGGAGTAGAACAAAAGAAAAACGACTCTTCCTATCTGAGAAAAGCATAAATACTTCACAAATGAAAACAATAACAAGGAATATCGCGGGAACGGTTACCTCCACAACACTAACGTAAAGGACTAAAAAATGTGTTTTAACGAGATCTACATTTTTTGTGCAGCAAGTTTTTCTCTATCTCGGTTAAGCAAAATTCAGCAAAATTCGTCCAAAATGAAGAGGGCTTCAGAGGCTCTTCCGAGAAAATTCAAGATATACATTTTATTTAGGTTATAAATATATTTAAGATACTAATATACGGGATTTTAATCAAAATCGTTAGATCCATTTTGGGGAAATAAATATTTTCGAATTCTTTTTCCATTTAAAGGGTAATTTGTAGTGGGGATATTTTCTTGAAAATCTTCGTGTCGCATCCTTGGAAGATATTAAACCTAAATACAAATTTGATATTTATCGGTCTTTTCGTTTTTGAGCTATGCTGTCTACACAAACAGACACAAATGGACCTTTTTCTAAAAATTTTTTTTTCGGACTCAGGGGACCCCAAAAGATATTTCAGGTGAAATATCGGTATCGAATTTTTGGTTGGAACACAATACCTTACTTCTCTATCTAATATGTACTTGCGGGCTGGAAAAAGTAATAAACAAAATTTCAGTTGGAACATTTCTTATAATTTATAGATTACTTTTGCTGTGAAAAACACATGCTAAGATAAAGATTCTCATACTCAACAAACTGAGATTTGCTAGATCCATTAGGACAAACAAATTTACAATTCATTATACATGACGCTCGCTGCTAAAAGCTGCACTGAATACAATTAGTGACTACATCAACTACAGTTGGCTTTACAACCAACACAGCTTTGGCGCAGAAACCTAATTGACTAACATTCATACTGCCGTCCCAACTTTTTATTTATTTATTTATTTTTTTTTTTTTGAGATATCATCTACGGGCATCAAAGGCGGGATAATCTGGTGGACCAGCAGAATCAAAACAACAAGGCATCACAACGCAGGAGCGGAATCCATTAACATCCCTATATAAACCCCTTCACAAGGCAACATGCCATTAAATACCATCAAATAACTTAGTGTTTCTCCCTTAAAACTCAAGATCTCAAATGATGCCAACTTTCAATGTCATAAGCCATATTAGTGGCAAGGATGGAAAGCTAAGAATCAGACTAAACATTCAATGCCAGTACTTGAATACCGTGCTATCATTTGATATTTATATTGTTTAAAAACTGTATCTATACATAACCGCACAACCTCACCCTTAAATCACATACCCAAGGTCGCGGGTTCAAACACATACCCAAGGTCGCGGGTTCAAACCCGGCGGAGGACGATGGATTTTTTCGGGTGTAAATATCCTTAGCATGGCTTCCTTCGGAAGAAAAGTAAAGCAGTTGGTCCCGTGTCGTAGATTTACGGCACGTAAAAGAACCTCAAGCCTAATAGAGAGAGAGGCCTCTGAGCAATTTAAACGGTCTTTCACGCCCAGTATAGAATGGGACGCTGAGAACCACAGCACTTAGGTGTCTTCATTGAGAAACAATTTTAAACATCAATTTAGAGCAACATCAACTTAAACGCGATTTAAATACTTTAAATGAGCTCACCATAACGATAGAGCTAGCTGGGACAAGCAATAAGACGTTCAGGCATGAATCCTTTATCTCCATTTCAAGAACTACGAGGGTTGAATGAAAGGTAATGCCTCCACATTCGTAACTCTTCAACAGATGACAGAATTGGTATGCGGCAGGTACTGGCTTATTCCGTAGTCTCTTCTCTACAGCTCCAGTGGGCGGGAAGCTTTAACGTTGAACGGTTGCGTTATTACAGTATAAAGTATGGAACTCTGCGCAGACGGTCGGTCAATACGTCGACCGTCCTGAATCAATCTGTCAACATTTTGCCTGTGAAACTTGGTGGTTGCTGTCACAGGACGTCCAACTCTGTCATGCAAGTCAATGTTCCCACCTCAACATCTTTAAACTTACTCGCCCAACGACGCACAGTGCTCACATCAACTTAAAGCACCATAAACTGCTTTCATTCTTTGATGAATCTTCTTTGGGGTGACACCTTCTGCTGTCAAGAATTCAATGACTGCACGTTACTTAAATCGCATTGACCGACCGTCTGCGCAGGGTTCCATACTTAACACTGCAACATCACAATTGTTCAATGGCAAGGCTTCTCGGCAAGTGGAGCTGTAGAGAAGCGGCTACGGAACAAGCCAGTATCTGCCGCATACCAATACTACGACGTTACGAAGGTGGAGACATTACTTTTCATTCAACCCTCGTAGTAAATGAAACACAAATTAAATAGCATTAGGCAATTCACCATTAATCGGCAAGGGGTTAGTAATAAAAACTGTTTTTATCCCGCCCAAAATGTAATTGTTGTACTCACATGACTTTCTCTATTCCTATATTACTACTCTTAGAACACGTATTTTTACCCACTTCATGTTAACAAGACAGACATTTGTAGAAATTGTCTTATTGCATATTTCCTTCCTGGTGACCCAAGAAAACTTCCGAAAAAACAATGAGTCAAAGAGGTTGGCCGCGGAAATTGAACCCATTACCTCCTGAATGCCAGTTCCAGACAAAACGCCTAAGCTACCTGACTCGATTTCTAATGATAGTAATGGTGTATGTAGTGTTGACAATAATTTAGTAGCGATGCTAGTTTCTTTCTAGTGTTTAACGTCCGCATTTACTACAGAGGGCACCTCAGGGGAAGACACTGATGATACATGGAATGGAGATGGAAAACAGGTGGCGGAAGAAACCGGAGAAAACCCGCTCTTGTGCCCACTTTGTCCACCACAAGTCCCACATTCGATGATAGTGTTATAGCAGCAGAAGGGTACTAATAGCGTCTGTAATCTTTGTAGATATTGTCTGATCTGTACAGTCGAAAATGTTCAAAATCAAAACATTAAGCTATAGTCCGAAAATGGTGCACAATTTTATCCTTCCATACACCAATATGTAACCTTACCACAAGTTACTAACCTCTCAGGGAAGTAATATTTATGTAATTTATGTGATAGCTTAGCACGACTTACTGCCAACGTGTCTTCAGTTTTGCAGTGAAAGTCGCAAACAGGCTGTCCTAAGCGGGCCGTACAACCGCTTGCTTTTCCACAAGCAACTTTAACATCACACGGAAAATACATTATCTGTATCTTGTGCGTCATTTGAGTTGAATAGCCAGCAAGTTCGGCTCGCCGAGACTTTGCGTTTCCGTGAAATGAAGTAAGATGCAATAAAATGATCCGGCCTCGAACTTACCTCAGACTTCAGCTTCCATTCCACTAGGCACTCCTCTTATCAATTGATATCCTTAGAAGGGGGGAATTATGGTTGTCTATAGGCTTCTTGTCTTGTTCCTTATACTTACTCTTTCTCCTGCATTCTGCTTAAGATAAACGTTATTCCATATAGGCGTTTTCAACTTTGAAAGTAAAGAGATAATAGCCTTGGTCTCAATACTTAAAATGGTAAGTTTCATTCATTTTCTCTCTCTCTTCTGCAAACTATTTTTACAAAGAATTATTCTTTTATCTGCACAATGCTAAACAAGATAAAATTACCAAAATAGTTTTATTATTTAGTTCCTTATAAATATAAGGGAAACGAGGGAACATACTAGGATAAAACCATAGTCAAGTCTTTTGAAAGCAATTCTTATGTGAAACAATTGAAATCCGGTTCTATTTGCATTCCCGGGAGTTAAAAGAGATGTAAAAAAGTTTACTAGAGAAAAGCTTAAGTAGTTTAAAACCCATAACAAGGGATATCTGGGGAACGGTTAACTCTACAAAAGAATGTGTATGGTAAATAATTGTGTTTTTAATGAGATTAATTTTTTTTTGTCTAGCAAGCTTTTGTCCATCTCTTACAGTTTACAAGTTATACAAAGTTCATCCAAAATGAAGAGGTCTTCAGAGGTTGTTCCCAAAAAAATTAAGGTTCACGTTCCGTTTTTCATCAAAATATCTTAAAAATATGACATTTTAATCAAATTCACCAGTCATTTTTGAGAAAATCAAAATTATCGAAAAATGTTCGGTGTAAAGGATAGTTGGGGGTTTAGGGGATTTTCTTGAAAATCTATGTGCTGCATCCTTGGAAGGTACTGAACTTGAATACAAAACTTGTTTTGAGCTATACTGCACACACATACTCATACAACGAACATTTTAATAAAAATGTTTTGTTTATTTATTAATGTATTTTGGATTTAGGGGGTCTCAAAAATATTTTGCGGTGAAACCTCATTATCGAATTTTTGAATGGAATATGTCTTTTCTATCTACAATACACATTGTACACACGTGCTAGAGAAAGTAAAGAATTACAAATTTAAATACAGATTTGCATTATACTGGCTACTATACTGTCAACAAAAACAAATCAATACTTTTCTTGAGAATATCTTTCGGAGCAGTTTTAATATTTACCTACCTAAAGTTGCTTATGGACCGCTGATGAATAAACCAGAGAAGTCTTATTTTTCATATTACGCAAATACACTTATAACAAACTTGCCGTTGTTCATTTTAATTGTTTCTGTTATCTCTAAAAAGCCATGGTTCTAATATCTCAGATTTACCACTAATCATGAAGTTCATTTATTACAGTTCTGCTAGCCTGCTGTTATATGCAGCGTCTATTATAAGTAAGTAATAATCAGTTAAACTAAATTGACTCATTTTTTAAACAATGTTGTATACCTCGAATTTAATACTTTAAAATACAAAATTGACCATTTTTACACGGTGTGAGGTCGATAAAATGTTTATATGCCAACATTTATTTTTTTAATGTTACACTCTCTACTTAGCTCATAAATACAGAAAGTATTGACATTCCACTCAAAAATGCAGCACCGAGATTTCACTGGAAATACGCGTTTTAGGGTCCCTTGTATAAAAAATTCATAAAAGGTCTGGGTATGTGTTTATTTGTGTCTGAACAACATAAACATTTTCTAAAATGTTTATTTTTCCCAAAAAGGCCACGAATTTGATTAATATACTTTATACTAAAGATATTTATGTCAAAATATATATTTTGATTTTTTTGGGATTAGTCCCTGAAGACCTATTTATTCTGGATAATTTGTGCATAACTGGTAAACCATAAGAAACAGACAAAATTACTCTACTCACATTGCAAGTATTGCATCTCTGAATTACTAAGGTACGACATTGCAATAAAAATAGAGTAAGTATAAATATTATAAAATAAAATCTTCAGATTCTCTCGTATTCACATCACTTCATTATATATTAGTGAAATCAGTTAGGAAATCTCGTGCTGGCATCTAGTTGAAAATTTAGAGTCATTGCCATTTTGTTGCCTAAGCAGTGTAGAATAAATGTCACAAATAATATATACAAACTAAAGAAAACCCTATTTAATCTAATATATATATAATTCATATAAAGGTCAAGTAAGTTCTATAAAAATAAATACATTGCGGCCCATAAAGGAAATACTCAACTATAAATAAAATTGTATATGTATCATTATTGGACGCAGTTATGCAATAAGAAACTAACCCACAAAACCTAACTTTCAAGATAAAAGTGCTTAAAGTTAACCTTGTTTTTAAAATTAATGGTTCATGGTATGAAATTGATATTTTACACAAAGTAGCACTGTAATTGGGGGTTTCTAATTATGACTTCCTTTCTTGCTCAATATTTCAGAAATCCATAAAAAAATACAAAATGTGGTTTAGTTCCTTTTTTTTTAGAATAAATAACACAATTTTTATTTCTTTGAAGAAATTTTAATGAAAATACTACATTGTATTTAGCAAACTTCCTGGTATTACAAATTTTGTATTCAAAAACTGTCACAAAATAGTTCTGGCATATATTGTTATATTAGATATTTGGTTCCCTATCAAAATCTGGCACTCCTCCAAAGACATCAATGTCATCTGAAACCTTGTGATTGGCGAACAGCTTCTGGTAAAAAGGAATTAAATGAAACGGTGATTTCAGATGATTAAGTTTAGGTACAGCAATTCCTTTTCCATTTGGCCTTGTAGTATAAATAAACTAACAGCTGGACTACCAGGTATTCTTTTCCTAATGTCTACCTCCATGTATTCATATCCAAAATCTTTCTTCATAAAGAGTGAGTAGGGTTTTCTTTCTTCAGTGAGATTTGCCTGGTGCTCAGCCATATGATTGTTTCACCATTAACACCTTTTTCCTGTTGGTAATCATTTTTTCAAGATTTCGAGATCCTAGAAAATGTTCTTTTTTTCATAACATTCATTTGCAAAGAGCGCTTCCTTCTACAGTATTTCATTACGGCAATATAATCTTGTAAAGTGTACAACCTTTGCTGCCTTTTCAAAGCTGTCTCAATTTTACCAAAGTCATCATCATCAGACAGAAAGCTGTGACCCGAAACCAAATAACGAAGAGTAATAGATTTCAATGTAGGATGTGCACTAAGCACTGTTTTCAGCATCTAAACTATTGCGATTTTGGCCTCCGCAAGAATCGCTCCAAAGAATTAGATATTCCACACCTTTTGGCAAATACTCTGTTACATGTCTCAACAGGCAAGAAGCAAGCTCTTGTGCGCCTCTTCCAGCTTCACCTTCTACCCGAAGTTAGCAATGTCCGTTCTTCCGTTTTGAATAGCGTGCACCACAGGTATATATTCATAACTGTCGTTTATAAAATATTACATTTGTAGGCATTCTTGGAAGGGGAAGAGTTTTCTCCATATTGTATGTCAAGTATTGCAGTTTATCCGAAGAACCTGCTGTTTTTATGTCTTCTTTCATTTTTTGCCTTACGCTTTCAGATTTCTTGAGATGGTAGTTGTGTTCACACTGTATCTCGCAATTTTCTTCCTCAATGGGCAGCACCTTTCTGCCTTGTCAAGTTCTGCCTTGTCAAGTAAGTACCATATTTATAACATGTGTCTTTGTTAAGTGTTTTAAATTTAAGGTTAAATTTATTGTAAAATATGCGTTTGTAGGAAGAGAAGCTCAGACGCTCACTCTCACTTCTATCATGCGCATATAAGTCATACATTTTCTTTAATATCAACTCTGGAGGAAGAAATTCTGAATCTGTCTGGAATCTTGCGTAATGAGATTTGTATCTCGGAAAATTGTTAATAAGCTGTATCACCTCTTCTTGTTCATCACTCGCTTTGTTCCGTTCGCCTGTGTACCTTTTCTATCAACAATCTCTCCACCTGTTCTGAACTTTGAATGAGATGTATTAACCCTCTTCGTGGAGATCTCCAGTATCTGAATGAACATCTTTTGGCAGACATTTTTACTAAATAAACAGTATTCACGTGAGCAATTTCTCGAAGACGGTTTAGGGCAGTCATTAGACTTCTTTAGAGTTAGGTAGCTTCTCTTCACCTTACTTGCAATGTACAGAGCTTGTGCATTATAACAACCCAATTCATGGACATTGTTAAATTCTTTATTCTTCTCATCTTTTATCAGACGTTGAAAGCAACGTTTAGGACACTTACAATCAAAAGCATTCAATTCTTTCTGCGAAACCTTCTTATAAACAAAGTTGATATGTTCCTTATTTTTATATTTCGCAGATTTTCTTTCTTCTCTTGTCATATTGCCATATTTTCTTTTACGCCCACGTTTAGGTCCCCCAGGTAGAAGCTTCTTCCGTTATATTTTCAGCTGGCTGTTCACACTCAACACTACAATAGTTACCATTAGTGTCATCTTTACCTATTGCAATGTTGATAGTATGAGTTGTCCCGGCTAGTTCTTTATCTGGATAATATTGAAGAGTCCCATCATCTATTGTTGTGGTTTCCTCTACATTGGAACTTCTGCAAAATCGGCTTCAGCGTGTAATATGCTTTCTTCTCTGATTGCCGGAAATAAATAAGAAATACTTAGTGGTTACCATAATGATATAAGAGGCATTCAAAAATACAAATTAAAACTTATCAGTATGGAAACAAAGAAGAAAGTAAGTGATCTCTATACAACTTACATATTTTAATCAGCTACATACAGTATGTCAAATAAACAGGAAAAGTTTGTGAAAATAAAATGCACACCTGATTTTCATCTGTAGAATCATCACTTGGCTTGCAGTCTGGGTCCTTATATGCATCACCATTAACCTCTAAAGCACCAGTAGAGTCCTGCAAGTTGGTATTAACACCACCATGCGTCTCTGAAGGTGGCTGACATTCCCAATCTGGCAGTATAACTAATATAATTTTAAATAGTTATGTAGTCCAATATATAGGTGGACAGCTGCAAATACTTGGGAGTTTACTTGGCGAGTAACGCTGGATGGGACGAGCAGGTAAATTCTGTATCTAAGAAAGCGTGGAAAACACTGCACTTCCTAATGAGGATTTTAAAAAAGGGGAGTG
This sequence comes from Hymenopus coronatus, assembly GCA_030762935.1. Classification (NCBI taxonomy): domain Eukaryota; kingdom Metazoa; phylum Arthropoda; class Insecta; order Mantodea; family Hymenopodidae; genus Hymenopus; species Hymenopus coronatus. Next base: position 76,429,350 of record CM060890.1, read on the forward strand.
CAAAGTCCAGGGAAATCGCGTACAAGTCCTTAGTGCAGCCGGTCATGGAATTTGGAGTAACTTGTTGGGACCCGTATAGAGTAAATCAAATTGATTCGTTAGAAAAGATCCAGAAAAGGGCTATAAAATTCATAAAAAGGGGTAAATATTTTGGGCCTACAAACGCTGAGGAGATAAAATGGGAGCCGTTGAAAGTTAGGCGTGAGAAACAGAGGTTGTGCGCTTTATTTAAAGCTTACGCTGGCTTAAATGCATGGGAGGACGTTACTGACAAACTGGAAAACCCAACTTACTATGCACGAAACGATCATCCGTTCAAAATTAAGGGTAGAAGATACAGAACTGATGTGGGAAAGTTCTCCTTTGTAAATAGAACCATAAAAGACTGGAATGAATTGCCTGGAGCAGCCTTTCGGGGTTGTCCTCTGTCTCTGAAGAAATTTAGGAAAAATCTTGATATTAATGTTGGATAATTTTTGTAAATTTTCCTTAAATGAAATGCTTGTGATTTTATATTGTTGTAAATAAAAATGTTAAATTCGTTGGTGATTCTAATTATGAAATTAATTAATCTGAATTGAGAGAAACATTAATGTTTTCATATTTGTTGTAAATAACTATTATATCTAGCTTACAAAGCCATAAACTGGCAGCTGTAATTTATTGTTTATATATCTTGTATACATATATAACTCTGCCACCGGGTGATTCCCACTTGCAGAGAAATAAATACATACACACCCAAACATAGTTATGTAGAAGCATATCAATTAACGCTATACAATAAAATTAATGCATTATGTTATGTAACTAAAGCTGCGTGTATGTTTAATAACTAATTTTAAATTAGTTTTATATTAATCATTTTATAATAATTCATATAAACACCTCGGCTATTATTATTAAATAAAAAATTCACGATAATATAATATAATACAACTAGTGTTCCCCTGAAATGCTTTAATTTTAGAATATTCACTATGGAGGAAAACGTTTTGATTGAAGTTTCCAAGTAAATTCATTAATCTTTATCATTATATTAAGCAGTTTTTAATAAGACATATTATTACCTTCATTGTATTGAAATCCCTTTTGTAATGCTAAAGGAACAAGTCTTTTGCTTCTTTCTGACATCTTGAATCAATCAACTCTGTTGTGACAATGAGACAGATAATACTGTTACCCATTGTCACTGTGGTCATTGTCAATCATTGTCACACTGAAAATAATGCTGCCAGACATAAGTATTAAGGAACTATGCGTATTAGTTACATTTTGTGCATTAAAACAGATATAAATAAATGTGACTTAGTGCAAAGTTAAAAATAAACCTGTGTATTGAAATTTTGCCTTAGATCTTTTTTGCTTTATGTAAATTGAAGTTTCTCCACATCAGAAAAGGTTATTAACTAAAAAAAGCCAATTTGTGGGTTAGTTCCTTTTTGCATAACTGCGTCCAATTATAAATTTGATTCAGTATGACCTACAATTTTTAAAAATCTTATATATGTCCTAAAACTTACCATGTTTAGTTATGTTCCGTATAGAAATGACCTCAGATTACACGTGAATATAAGATGATAAGTCGTCTTTACGGATACACAAGAGTACAGGATATATTGCACCTCTACATATCAACCTTCACTCTAGCAAGCAAACATATCAAGTTTACCGCCAATTTTACTAAATGGTCAAATCCTGTCATCCTAGCCGTTTAATGAAGGGACAATTATGTACCCTCACACATGAATAGCACTTTATTTGGCATAAATGATGTCATAAATGAATGCATGAATTTAAATGATTGCATCAGCTACAGCTAATTATTAACACCATAAATTAATATCATACATATTAAACAACCGGATGCACACTCTTACTGGTGCGACTTACGTTCCTCTATGAATATAATCTTGTTTGGGATTGAGGAACGATTGATCTTACACAGGCAGTGAGTAAGTGTTATTTGTATTGTTTCAGCTGGTGAAAAGGATTTCCCAGATAGACCACAAGAAAGGGACAAGAAAGTCAGTTTACTGACAGTTATTGTCTCCATTTAATGGTCTTAACATATGCAATAATCTGCAAAAACCGTTACAACCTAGATTTATGCGACTACTTCTTACTGAAAAATATAATTAAACGCGTTTTTGTATGTTGAAATACTAGATCCGTGGCCATTACAGTGCCTCTTAGCACACAAGTGTGTGAGGATATGTTGTTAGTAATGTCGTTCATTGGCATATAAATTACAGTCAAGAATTAAATTAGCACAAATAGATAAGAACAGTAAAATACAGCACATTCTTTAGTACTCCACTTGTGACCCATACAAAGTATTAAAAATGTAGAAAAGTGAATACCGAAAATTGAAATTAGAAATAAACAAGAGAATAGTTTTTTTGCCTACAATCCAGCAAGCTTATATTGCTAGCGCGCAGTTGAAGAGCTGGAAATCACGTCTTTCTGAAGCAGCTAAACTTGTTAGAATGGAACAAAGACACTACCGACCAAACCAAACAAAAGAATAACAGGCAGCGCTCAAATCCTGCGTAATGCTTTTACCTGATATTAGCGCAATACAATAATAACATAAAAATATGTTACACACAATCAATAGCATTCGCATCTCTGTTCGTGTCGCAATACAAGATAGTCGGCATAGAATGCATCTGGTGAAATAAATTCAACCTTCTGTCTTGCAGTTAAAGCGGAAGTCCATATAAAACGGACCACGTATTTAATATCAACTCATATCTTTAGGCTTATCGAAAGAAGTCTAGGAACTTATATCATGTAAAGCGAATATTTCGCTATCTCATAGTGCCATAGTAGCACAGTACCAAAAACCTCCAATCCGGTTGCGCGGTGTTTTGCCTGCCCGCGACCTAGGCGCTCGTTGCCGTCTGGTTGCCCTCCGTGGTGTAATGGTTACCATGCTAACTTCATACATCCACGGTCGCGGGTTCAAACACGCTGGAGGACGATGGATTTTTTCGGAAGATAAGTAAAGCCGTTGGTCCTGTGTCGTAGATTTACGGCACGTAAAAGAACCTCAAGCCTGATAGCAAAATTAAGCGGTCTTTCACTTCCAATTTAGAATGGGACGCTGAGAACCACAGCAGTTAAAGGGCGTCCATAAATAACACGCCATTTACATTTACAGTTGCCGTCTGCCGCTATACAACCTTTTAAAAACTATTTTTAAAGGCTTTACTTACTGATGTTATTAAAGGAGAAACTGAGATACCGAAACTGCCGTTGTCCGTGCATTTTTGGCACCTGTTTATGAAACTACCCATCACTCGCCGTAGTTCACGTTGAGAAATGCCAGCAATTTCCTGGCGGATATTTTGTTTTAATTCTTCCAGGGTGTGCGTTTGTCCAGTACACTTTATGCTTTAACTTATCCCAGATATAGAAATCGCGGGGGTTAGATTGGGGGACCGAAGGGGTCACAAATCTCTACTAATAATTCTGTTCTGAGACTCGCTTTCAATTTTCTCAAGGAAAGATTGGCTGCATGAGCTGTTGCAGTCTGTTAATTCTCCAAGAAAAAAGGGGGCAACATTGTATTCACGTATGTACGGGCGTCAACTGTTGGCTCAAAAAAATGTGGACTAATAACACTTTTCCCGCTAATGGCGCACCATACACCAATTTTTTTCGTCATGATGGGGTGTTTCATGAAAAATACCAGGTTTCTCAGAGATCCAATAACGATTATTTTGTGTACACACATATCCGTGAATATGGAACCAACCCTCGTCCGTGAAAAATATTAAATGTGGGTCAATTGTATACATTATTGAGAGCCCACTTACAAAATGTATTAACACATACGCATCATAAATAAATACAGTTCTGCAGTACAAAACAAATGCTGAGCTATAATACGCATTGTGACTAAGTACAGAACAAAATAATAAAGCACACTGGTGATAACTCAACCACACGAAATCACCAACAGCTCACTTTCAGAGCAGAGAAAAACAAGTCAGCACCGTGACCTAGTGTACATTTTGTTTAAATAATTTTAGTTATTTTATTTTTAGCTTTTGCATGTTACCTTTTAACTTTCGCTACACGTGCTATGTACATAGTGTATAAAGAAGGTATTTTAACTCACGCAAAAATTCGGTACCGAGATTTCACCGGAAGTACATGTTTTGAGACCCCCTGAATACAAAATAGGTATTTTTGTAAACATGTCCATGTGTCTGTGGGCATCATAACTCAAATATGAAAAGACCGTTAAAAACAAACTTGGTATTTAAGTTTGGTATCTTCCAAGGATGCGACACGAAGATTTTCAAGAGAATCCCCACACCTCAAACTACCCTTTACAGTAACTTTTTTCGAAAATTTTGATTTTCTCAAAAATGGCTCTAACAGCATATATTAAAGATATTAAAACGACAAATAAAATGTATATCTTGAATTTTCTGGGAATATCTTTGAAGACTACTTTATTCTGGATGAATTTTACGGAATTCTGCATAACTGCTAAACCGTAAGAGATGGACAAAAACTTACCATACAGAAAATGTAGAGCACATTAAAACACACAATTTATGCTATATACTTTTTTGTGGAGTTGGTCGTTTTTATGATATTCCTTGTTTTTAGTTTCAGCTTTAAAAAACTTACTTTTCTCATACAAGAATTTGTCAACTCGTGTCCATACAAATAAAGGAACTTCAGTCAAATAGCAACCAGCTTTTGACTATCACTTTAACATTTGGTACTCCCTTATTTCGCTGGTACTCCCTTGTTTCGCTTCTACTTACAAGGAAGCAAGGTATTTCTGTTAATTTTTTCTCAGTTAGCAGGAAGTGAATAAAACCTTAAGCTTTTTAACAATAATTTGTTGCAGAGATGTAGAGAAAGTCATGTGAATGGAACACATTAGATTTGTTGTTGTTTGTTTGTTCCAAGATACACACAACGCCTCCAGACCTATTGGGGTACAAGCTTCCCAAACGTCCCATTTAAAACATCAGCTCTGCTGCCTAACACCAGGATTAAGGGACTTTGCGAGCTCAACCATATGAAGCGGCTAAAAGGTTCCTTGCCTTTGGTTTTATTTTCCCAATACTTTATACATGATTTGCAAGGCAACATTCCTTTGCTTCCTGATGTACAAAGGTTAGGAATTGTCTAGCAAACTTACGGTGAAACGGTTTTAAAGACTTTATTATCGCTTGAGCTTCCCATTAAACAACTTCTGCAAACGCTTATCTCGATTTACGTGAAGTATATAAAAACAAAAAAAACTAGAAGAGAGATAAAAATAGATAATAGTAGGTTGCGAAAAGCTTGTGAATGTAGGAGTTAAGATCTTTTACATTATATCTCGCCTATAATATTTCATGCATTTTGCATTGCAGAGGCTTTAACCACAATCAGCATTGTTCACGTCTTGTGTGTCTGATTATTCAAGGATAAGCTGGATTGCAGTGAATGCGCTTTTAAAAAAAAATGTGACATGTGCTTCTCTACATGTTATGCAAAAAAAAAAAAAAAAATCCACTTCATACTATTAAAAATAAACATTACCCTAAATTGTCTCATTACTTGCTTTCTTGTTCCTGGATTCGATCCCTGGAACCGGGGTGGGGAATTTTCCCCCTCTGGTAGACCTGGTCCGGGGTGCACTCAGCCTCGTGAGATCTCTAGGAGAGGGGGGGCCATTTGAGGAGCTACGTGAATGGGAAGTAGGGGCTCCAGATCGAGAAGACCGCATTAACCGGCCGGGAGGGACTGAGGTGCTGATCAGGTCTTACCCTGTAGCACTGCACCCCAGCCTTCGGGCCGAGATGGGGGATGCAGCGTCTGGGCGGTATGTGTCAAGTATTATTGTTTATTATTATAATCTATAAATGCCGAAAAAGTGAAATAGAGTTTTATTTATGAACGCTCTTTATCTATTATTCTCAGCGTCCCATTCTAAATTGGGAGTGAAAGACCGCTTAATTTTGCTCAGAGGCCTCTTTATCAGATTTGAGGTTCTTTTACGTGCCGTAAATCTACGATACAAGACCAAGGGCTTTATTTCCGTTCCGAAGGAAGCCATGCTAAGGATTTTTACGCCCAAAAAATCCATCGTCCTCCGCCTTGACCTTGAATATATAAAGCTAGCATAATAGCCTCTACACCACGGCGGATGACTCTATAAATGTCAGGTGATGTATAATCCTTGACATTTCCTAATTCAAATCTGTGTGTTTGTAATAAACACTACTAAGATTATGTGCGTATAGGGTTACATCAACAGAACGTGAGATTTCGCTCGTTTGGGATGCGTAGTTCTTTGTAGAAGACGTGAAAGTTTGCAAGCAAGCTTTGTGTATGTTGAGGAACAAGGTTAATTACCAAAGATTGGTGCAAGAGAGGCATGTTTAGAAAATAGGGTAAGTTTTCATTGTTTGAAACCATGTGACCGAAAAGTAGCCAACCAAATGTTAGAACGCAACTAGGGAAAATTCTTATATCAAAATACCCGGTAGTAAAGAACCAATAGGAAAATTCAGAAAAAGTTTCAAGCGCGCAAGCCAACCGGTATGTAAGATAATGTAGGAGCCCAAACTAACACTCGGCCCAAACTTGTTACTTCGACTGTCAGCTCCTTGATTTGGCACTTTATTTAGAAACAATATAACTAGCAAGATGTTTAGGCATTATAGTGCAAGCCTAGGTATAACCAGTGAAGACCACGTTCATTAAATACACGTTTCTGAGCGATTATTAGTAACAGAATTCAAGTGAAGTCAATAAATACCTCTGTACAGATCTTGTGTAAAGTACTCTTTTTTTTCAAGTGCATTATAGCGCTGAGACTATGTTAAAGTGTCATATTTATAGAACCCTGAGCAAGCCGAAGGTAACCCACAGTTTATATTCAGTGTTCCAGCTTCTAGTTGCGACCGCTAGATCTTCGCATCAACAACAGGTAAAGTGGCGGGCAATTGCTTTTATCGCTCTTATCATCAACGCCGACATGCACCTGGACGACGTAAAGTAAGCTAAAGTGGTAGTTAAATGTGAAACAATTGAATTTCGGTTCTGTTAGCATGGCCAGGAGTAAAACAAAAGAGATATGAAACGAAAGATGACTTGTTTCAGAAAAGTAGTTTAAAACTGAAACCAAAAAATGTATGACAGTTGAGTGTTTTAACGAGAGCTACATTTTTAGTGTATTAAGTTTCTGTATATCTCTTATAGTTTACCAGTAATACAAAAGTCATCCAGCATGAAAAGATCTTTAAAAGCTATTCCCAGAAAATTCAAGATGTATATCTTGTTTGACATGTAAATACCGTTAATATGTTTAATATATTTTAATAAAATCCTTTTTGAAAAAATAAACATTTCCAAAAAATTGTTCATGTAAAGGGTTGTTTTGCGGTGATATTTTTCTAAAAAAATTTTCGTTTCGCAGTTTTGGACGGTACTAAACTTAAAATCAAATTTGGCATTTAACCGGCTTTTCATTTTTTAAATGTGTTCAAGGACGGCACATGGTCGTTTTTTTTTAAAATACTATTTTTAATACAATGGTCATTTTATTTGCAATGAAAACTTGGTACAGAAGTTGTGGGTGGAATCCAATACTTTCTCTACCTATATACAATATAAGTAGTAAAAATAAATATTCTAACGAAGAGAAAGCAGGTAAAGTATGCGTTTCTGTCTAATACCTACCAATAATAACGATCTTTATTATGTCAAGATCATTCGATTTTACAGCGTTTATCAAGCTATACGAGTATGGGCTTAGTCGGAATTTTAACATCATTTTTCTTATTCTTACTTTTGTTGCTAGACTTGCTCTTTATTGCCCAGAAAGAAGTTAAAGGAACACAACATTGGGACATTTCACTTGACGTGAAACAAAAGCGGCTGTACCAATACCTGCCAGCCTTACGTGAAACAATGTGTGAATAGCTTCGTGTGTTGCAATACTATGGCCTCGCTTGCAACCACACGCGTTCTGCACCTTCACTTGTCCTTTTGGGTCAAACAGGGTGCCTAATATCCGGAATTAGTAACTACCTATATTTCAGTGTATTCGTGATACCACATGACAGATTAATAAATACCTATGGACCTTCTATTTAAAATTTTCTCCCGATTTTTTCTGAGAAAATAAATGTATTGTGTACGTACAGAAATTGCCAAATCGCAGTTCTCTACCAAGCACTGTAGTATATAGAGAAGATATTGTATTCCAGCCAATAGATAGAGATTTCACCGGAATTACATGATTTTTAGTACACCGAAGCCAAAAAAAAACAAAAAAAAAAAAAAAAACAACCTTATTAGAAAAGATCCGTGTATGTTTATGGGGCAGGGGCAGCACAACTCAAAAACTTAAGTCCATTAAACACCTAACTTGGTATTTAAGTTCAGTAGCTTCAGTATTTTACCCAAAATTCCTTTACACGAGAGAATTTTCAAAATTTTGATTTTCTCAAAAATGGATGTAACTATAAAATTTTGATTGAAATACCGTATATTAAAAATAATTATATGGAAAATAAAATGTATATTTTGAATTTGTTGCTTCTGAAGTCTGCTCATTCTGAATGTCTCTACATACATAACTGGTGAGCCGCAAGAGACGGCCGAATCTTACTGCATAAAAATGTAAGTAGATTTTATTAAAGCACAATTTATACAATATATTTGTTTCGTACTGCTAACAATTTTCGAGATATTTCTTGTTATTGGTTTTAAAATTCCTAATAATTACACTTTTCTGAAATAGAAAGTCGTTGCTCACTTTTCCATTCTGGTCATGCAAAGAGAATTTCAATTACATCACACAAGGACAACATTTAAATTATTTGACTATCGCTTTAGCTTGGCACATTCCCTTATTTTTCTTCAACCTACGAGAAACTAAACAATAAGACCGTTTCTGCCAGTGTTTATCCTCCTCAACATGAAGAAGAGAGATAAATAAACTTTAGTACGAATAATTGTTGCAGAATAGGTACAGAAAAGCATGTAAATGGAACACCAGATTTTTCAGATTGACTCTACCTTTTCAACTTTGTTCTATCAATGGAATTTATGAGAGAATAAAATGTCATTATACACAATAAATATATATACCCAATATATATTTGGTATTTAAAGATGCAATATACACATATTTTACTTTCTCCACACGTACTATTAACCTGGTAGGTAGAGAAGATATTGAATTCCATTAAAAAATTCCATGTTGAGATTTCATCGGATATTGAGGTCCCCCGAGTTCAATTTTTGGAAAAACCTCCGAACGCGTATGTGTGTTTGTTAACACAATAATTCAAAAACGAAAATTCGGTTAAATACGAAACCTGATACTTAAGATCAATATCTTCCAAGGATGCGGTACGAATTTTCAAGAAAACCCCTCACCCGCTTCACGTGGAACGTGTTTCGAAATTCTGATTTACGCAAAAATGACTAATGAGTTTTATTAAAATAGTATATTTTTAACATATGTTACGACAAATTTTTAATTTTTCATGACAACTTGAACTTTTTGGAAATACCTCTGAAGGTATTTTCATTCTGTATGACTTTTGAATAATTTGTAAACCCTAAGAAACAGATAAAAACTAATACACAAAAAATATAGATCTGTTAAAACACACTTTATGTCTTATACATATCTGTAGTGTTAAGCGTTTCCGAGATAAGCTTTACTGTTGGTTTCAATAAATTTTAACTACTTACATTTTTCTCAAATGGTAACTCGTCTTTCGTTTTATATCTCGTTTGTTTTACTCCTGGCCATGCTATTTCATATAGCGAATAGTATTTAAAAGATTTAGCAATCGCTTTATGCTGGTGCATTCCCATATTTCCTTTTTGCTTGTAAGGGATTGATAATCGACCATTTGTGCTGGTGTTTATCTCGATTGCATGATGGAAATGAAAGAATAATCCTTTGTAAGAATATTTTGTTTGCAGAATAGGTAGAATGGAACACACATTTTTTAATAAGCGTATAAAGAATATTCTTCTTCCCCACTTTCTTACCCCTTCCCCAGGACTTAACCAGGAATGGGGATCGGCCCAATGGCTGGTATGAACATGAAGTAGATGATGTGAATTGTGGGCAAATTGGATGATGGAGCAATTGGCGGAATAAACCGGAGGACCCGGAGAAGATAAACTCGCGTAGACGCCGCTAGGTCAACCACAATTCACACATGGGGTCGTTGGGAGGTCTGACTTCACTACGTCGCCAGCATCAGAATATAAAAAATATGATGTGTTCCATTCACATGTCTTTCTCTAGCTGTTCCAAAATGTCATTATAAAAGATAATTTTATTTACGTTATGTTAATCGAGCTAAACATTAGCAGAAGTAGTCTTATTACTAGCTTCTATTTAAGTAAAAAGACAATATGGGAATATACTAAAACGAAAGTGACTTTTTTTTTTTTTGGTAGCTCGTCGCTATGCGAAACAATTGAAATTCGGTTCTCCTTTGCATTCCCGAAATAAAACAAGAGATGAAACGAAAGTTGACTTGCCGCTGGAGAAACGTTTAAGTAATTTAAACAATAACAAGGAATATCTCGTCAACTGCTAATCTACATTTTTTGTGTAGTAACTTTTTGTCTACCTCTTACGGTTTATCAGTTAGACAAAACGAATCCAGAACAAAGAGGTCTTCAGAGGCTATTCTCAAAAAAGTCAAGATATGAATTTCGTTTGTCATGATAATATTCTAGACGTATGGTATTTTAATCAAAGTCGTTAAGAGAACTTTTTGTGAGAAAATCAAAATATTCAAAAAATGTTCCAGCAAAGGATAATTAGGGGTGAGAAAAGTTGTCCAAACACCTTTGTGTCACATCCTTGGAAGATATGGAACTTGAAGACCAAGGGAGACTGTTAATTAGCTTTCCTATCAAAATTATTATTAGCTATTAATTATTTATCGATGTAAAGCTAAAAGAGTATAATTGTATGTATTTAACTGAGAAAATACAGCTGGAGAAGAAAGCTGACGCCAAGAGAGTCAAAGGGGATGAGAAGCGCTTTTGTTAGAAAGGTCTCTTTTGTCCAGTCACGTATTATCGAGTTACAACGGGGGCGAACAGTAAAATTCGGAAGACGGCAATTCTTCATTGTACAAGACCTGTCACATGAGGTTTGCAGTGCACCCTGGGATAAGGGAATTGACTCTTGGGAAATATTTACGTCAATCGCGCGGCCTTTCTGTCCAATCAGAAACAGGCCGCCATGAAGGTATTTTTTGTAAATAAAGAGCCCAGGAAGGCACATCGTGATCAGTCCGTTGCGAGCTGTGTCACTAGCTGATCTATCTGTCGCTGTTATGCTGTCGGTCGTCGGGCTGAACTTAACTTCTTCACACAAAGTTAGACACTGTAACGTGCAACGAATTTAAAGTCAGTGACGCGTATAATATATATAGTATAACGCAGAATTAAGGAAGAAGTAGTTTGCTAAGTCAATTACTACCATGTGTTTTGTGTATCTAAGTGTATGCATGTATCTGCGGACAGCATAGCTCAAAAACGAAAATACCATTATATACCAAACTTGGCATTTATGTTTAGCATCTTTCAAGGAAACGACACGAAGATTTAAAAAAAAACAGCCCAAACTACCCATTACATGGAAACATTTTTGAAAAGTTTGTTTTGCTCCGAAATGGCTCTAACGGTTTGTATTAAAATACTCTATATTGAAGATATTTACAACACAAATATTATCTTGCATTTTCTGAAAATAGCCTGTGAAGAGCTCTTTTATTCTAGATGAGTTTTGCTGAATTTTGCACAACTGGTAAACCGTGAGAGATAGACAAAAATTTACTACACAAAAATGTAGTTGTTGTTAAAACAAATAAATTGACATATACATTTCTTTTGTTGACCATTTCTAAGATATTCCTTATCATTAGTTTCAACTTTAAATTACGTAACATTTCTCAAATGGGAAATCACTTTTCGTTTCATCTCTCTTGTTTTACTGCTGACCATGGAAAGTGAACCAAACTTCAATTGTTTCGTTTAGCGACCGGCTTTTAAAAGTTTTGAGTATCGCTTAGCCTAGTTTATTCCATTATTTTCCTTCTACTTATAAGGAAGCAACTAATACGACCAAATCTGCTAATGTTAATCTCGATTAGCATGATGTAGACAAAGGAATTATCTTATGCAAAATAGTTTAAATGTGGAACAGCTAGAGAAAGACGTGCGAATGGAGCACATCAGAGTTTTATCTGCAGTAGCTCTGTTTAACATCTACTTAACTTAAAAGTTATAGATAGTTTTAGATTTGCAACCAAGCAATTCTGAATCAAGGCATTTTTGAACGACGCCCTATTTTTAGGAATGAAGACTACTCCACCACATGGTTGTGCGTTTTTGAGCAAAATAACTTGATCTATACTCCCACCTCCTAAACTTTGCACTTCATAGCTAGTGTGGTCTCGTGTAAAACTGGCTATATTTTAATTGTAGTGTCGTCAGATGTTGTCAGCTGCTGATTATGCACCTTCTGTCGTGTCTCAACGCTCATATAAGGTGTTCAAAAGTAGTGAACTCCGTTGAAGATAATTCGTTATTATTAATATTAGTCCTATTATTCTGTGATTTGAAAACAAGGCACGTAGGATGACATATTGCAACGCATAAATAATGTTCGGCAAAAACAATTAAAGCAAATTCCTTCTTTTTTTTTCTTTTCTTTTTCTTTTTTTTTTTTTTCCTCCCTGGAGTTGCCAGAAACATATTGGTTTAGGAGTTGTCATCCCTCTATTGAAGTTTCAATTTCTTGCTGATAACATTTCTCGTATTTAGTCGAAGAGCTGCTACAGTACGCTGTTCGATTTTATCAACAAAAATAGCGAGACGTTCTTCACATATTCTTTCTGTTCAAAGATTTCTGAGTCATCCTTAAGAGTCATCCTTAAGCTATTGAATGGCACCTTGAAACAAGAGATTTTCATTTCGCGAATCATCACAGGTGATCAGCAACTTTTTACTTTTTACCGCATTTGAAATGTACAAGTAAGTATACTACAAAACTTGGCCGTAAGGTGTATTTTCCATCTCCCGGTCACGTATGTACACTTGTCTGTCACTCGTACGGCCCGTCACCCAGTCACACGTGCTTGTATGTCAAATAAAATCTCAAATCACATTAATAAATATTAGAATAAAACATATTTTCCCATAGGAGATGTTGAAAATGCCGTCCTTCTGCATCAATGCATCTACGGCATCTTCCGAGGAAATTTTCATTTGCGAAATAGCCTCATAATAAAATTCGCATGCGTAAAATCAGCAGAAAGAGTGGGCCATAAATAGTCACTAATGATTCGATCCTAAAAAATGTCCGCAATAAACCACTGTATGCACGGTGGTAAGATCCTGGTGGAAATATCCATCTCCGTCAGCTGTTCGAAACATGGTGCCAGTATATTATTTCTGTATCTTTCTGTATAAAAATGGGCCCTATTATTCTGTATCCATGTATTGCGCACCATACTCTGAATTTCTGATCCTGCAAGGGAGTTTCATGAACGAAATTGGGCTTGTCTGTAGTATAATATCGGTTGATGACAAATGATCATGTAAATGAAACCATGCTTCATCACTGAACAGTATTAATCTTGGATTGAATGTTCCATAATTAACATTCCTTAAATATCTGTTACAGAAATTTACCTGACTCTGGTGACCACGTGGTAGCTATTTCTGGATAACCGTAATAACCTTGTGTGGTTTGAATTTTAAAAGTTTTGTTGCTTTCCATGCTGAATCTTTCGAAATGTGTGTTTCTTTTGCAAGGCGTCTAAGAAATGTTCGAAGTGACCGTTATACCCTTCCTCCTATTTCGTCTGATTTCCTATCACAAATTGATTCCGTCTCCCTGAATTTATTTACAAGTAAACGAACGCCTCTCTACTCGAAACTCGCACACCAGAAAATTTAGTTCAAATTGACTTACAACTTCCCTACAAGATGATGTAAGCACATACGTAATGTACAAAAACACTCCTTCTGGTACAGTATACTGCATTCTGAAATCACTTCAAGCAAACTTAACACTTTTAAACAGTCGTAATGTTATTCTCGTGTGAGAAGTAAGAAGTAAAAAATAAGAAAGAAGTAAGACTAACGACAGAACGGATGGAGGATGCGCGCGCATGGAAATGCAGTGAAGGTCACACGGGTCGTGCTTCTTGCGCCCAAGTTTTGTAACAAACGTATTGTATTAACCATTGGAATGCAATATGTAACTAATTAAATATAGTAAATTATAAATATATTTATATACATAAACTCATCACAAATATCAACAAATAGCATGTAGCTTATAAAGAACAATTCGGTCTACGTGATAGACAAACAGAAGCATATGTTGGAAATAGCCAGATCCGGCAACAGAGCCGCTTCCGCTCCCGCTTTGTGACCGACCGCCCTAAGTGCTGCTTTGTGGTTGGTTCAGGAAGCCCAACGAGTGAACCTTTCAATCTATTTTAACAGCATACCAATTAAGCTGCTAACTGTGATGAGCAAAGTTTCCGAGGTGAAGGTAAAAGAGTTTATAAATTTAATCTCCCTCTAGAGGAGCTCCTTACATGAACAAGAAATAAAGAATAGAACACAATATTAACCTAGAGAGGATAATAGGTACTCTATTATTACCTTTATTTTAGAATGTAACCTAAAGTGATAGGAATATGAATGAATTTCAAAACATTTTACTGAATTTTTATGGAGGAATAGATTTGAAATTTCCTGCAAGCACATAAGAATATGCCTGACAAAGTTCATTCACACAAAGTCTATATATCCTATTTTGGCTAATTCTCTTGGGGTTATTAAAATTATTCTTCTTCTCTACCTCCTTAACCCTTCTCATATAGAGGACTTACACCCTCCCCCTGGACTTACAAACTAACCTGTTGAGCAGCAGATGGGCAATGAATCAGAGAGAGTATTCAGAATCGCAGAATCAGCCCAATACCTGGTAGGAACCTGAGGAAGAAGGTTCTATGAAAAGTAGACAAAATGGATTATTGGAAAGCTGATGATAGAGCAATTGGTAGAATGAGTGGTGAAGAAACCGGAGGAGCCGGATGCCGCTTCGTCTAGCCCAAGTCCCACATGCAGATATTAGAACACAAAGTATAAAAACTGTGTTACGTTCATATACATTTCTCTGCGCATTCCTTAAAAAACTATTCCTAAAGAAAGATTTTTCTTATATCTATTTCATATAACTAGACACAATAATTTTTTGAATTTTTTTTTTTTATATTTTCCCTTTTACATTTCCCTGTTACATATAATGGGAACAGAAAAATGCTGTTTGCTTAAGCGATAGACAAATCGTTTAAGAACTGGTCTCGATATAATATCTTTGAAATTCCGTTTCCTTTGCTTGACTTAGAGGAGAAAAAATAACGAATTTTCATTAAGAAACGTATAAGTACCTTTACAGTTAAACCAATAATAATAAATATCGCATAAATGATTAAATGCACAAAAATGTGACTGGCGGAAGTTGTGTGCTTTAACGAGATCTATAGTTTTGTATGGTAAAATGTTGTCTTATTTTTTCTTATGACTTATCAGATATGCAAGAGTAATCCAGAATGAAGAAGACGTCAGAGGATACTCCAGAAATATTCAAAGATATGATGTCGTGGAAATGTCCTAACTATATGGTATAGTTAATCAAAATCTTGAAGAAAATGAAAATGTTCCATCTATAAGGTTGTTTGTGCTGGGGGAACTTTCTTGAACATTTATATGCGCATCCTTGGAAAATTAACTTAAATACCAGGTTTGATATTTAATCAACCTTTTGTCTTTTAGTTATGATGTCCACTCTCTCTCTCTCTCTCTCTCTCTCTCTCACACACACACACACACACCTATCGACATAGATCTTATAAGTAACAATGCAATTTTTCCCAAATCTCTGTTTCTCGAAAAAGCAAAGATTTCATAAAACAGTATTTGCAACTAATTGATTGGTTTAAAGTGATTTTAACTGGGCGATATGGACTTGTATATTTTACTTTTCGAGAGTTACTCATAAGATGCGGAAATGATAGAGTCGATTCAACTACCAAAATAATGGATTATCAGTTATTTTGAATTGTGGCAGTGAGCTCGTGACAAACAAATAATTATCGCAAATGTTCACATGTTACTTTGATACTGACTGACCTCAGGTCATTGAAATTCATACAGAAAAGATGTTTCGGAAAGAGATAGCTATCAACATATTTGACACACATTATGTACGTTAATGAGCTTTATCCTGTACCAACCCGTAGGCTTTTAAATGGACAGAATTAAAAAGCAATTCAGATGTATGAAAATTTTCAGAAAATTAAAAGTATATACATTATTCCCCATATTGCATCACCAAAGCATGGGACAGGATGGACACTATAGAGTGCAAGAAGCCTACATTTCATTGTCCCTTCTATTTCGGTTATGCAAATCAGATAGCTTCCACGGCCGAGTAGTTAGCCTCTCAGCGGTGTTTCTAAAGAAATAAGATTTTTTTCATGCAAAGTGAGTTTGGAATAGAGAGGACTACTAAAGATACATTCACAGTTTTGGCTAGGGCTTGTAGAAGGTGAAAGGGTAACACTCTGTTTCCCACCTGCTGGCCGAAAAGAATGCTAATAGTCTATAAAGTTCCTTCAAAGATGATATATTGAAATTGCAAGCTTTGCAACTGTCCGGTTTTCAAGTAATTTCTATGCCCCTTTTTCTCCCTCCGCATCACTCCTTCTCTCTCTCTCTCTCTCTCTCTCTCTCCCCCTCTCAAGCACACACATGCATCTAGCGCGCAGTTCCACTTTTTTACTTTAAAACCTGTTTCCTAAGAAATCTCTACATACAGTTTTTTGCTTGAATACAGCAGTTTCTTTTCTTAGTAAGCGAACCGAAATTACTAGCACCTCAGAAACGAGAGCAAATCGGAAATTCCATGAGGTGCTGGGACCGATTCCCGAAAAAAATTCTATTCTGATCAATGGATTTTTCTTCAGGTCGGTAGGTGAATACCGGGATTGTTCCTCTGCTACCACGACTTTCCCGTCATTTTCAATACCTATTATTACATCATGATCAAGTTTCAAGGTTGAAGGACTCTAGCGTAGATGTTTGGCGGGTTATAGTCGGACAGTGGATATGATTTCTTTGTGGAGAGTTCTTCCTTGACGATCGGGATTACCCAGTCGGGAACCCGCCTCCGAAGTGGGCCCACTAGGGGAGAACCTCTCGTGGGTGGAATCAGACAGCATCGGGTTCCCGATCTTGCTCGCACCGCTCTTCATCCAGATTTGGACGCCCTTTAGGTTTCTCCCTCTTTCAGCGGGCAGTTTAGATCTCTAAATATTTTGAAGAAACCATGTTTTTAATAAATAGGTGAGCGAAATATTTGCCTAATTCTAACCAGAGAAGTACAAACCTCTGGAATCCTATATATGGTGCTCTGCTGTAGATTTACTATTTATTAGTAAGAATTCAGTTTTTCTGGAAGCTTTTGTAAATGTATTGTGACTTATTTTTAACATATATCTCCCCTCCTTCTGAAGTACTTTGTGTGCATTTCTTCGGTTTATTAAAATGGTAGAAGTAATTGTTAATTGCTTTGTTGAAGTGCATCTACTTCTCTGTTTCCTTTCATATTATTGGCAACTGCAGCTTGAAGGATCCCAGTGTGACCTTGTAGAACGTTTGACTTTAAGCACGCCTCAGGAAAGGAGGTTTTGAACTTCATTAGTAAGTGACGGTCAGGAAAGTTGGTAACACGATTTACTTGTGAATTTAGCAATGGAGTTGCTGCTGGAAGCACTACATTGCGTTACTTGGCATATTGTAACGAATTTTCAACTTGGTATAGAACCATGACCAATAAATATAGTAGGTGGATTCATTCCCTAAGGGATAAGTCGTTATATTTCCAAAGCAACGTTTACGAAGTTTCTGTTCTGAACTAAGTGAACTTTGAAATAAAGGGTACTTCTACAACAATAGTAAAGTACGTTAGATAAGCACCATCTGCGCATGTGGTTATCCATCTTCCAGTCCAGATGGCATATGAGTGATACCAAACACCTTTGAAGTACATTTAAATACTGTTATATTGGTATTCTAAAGATTAAATATAGAAATGGTGTTCAGCTACTTATAGCTCTAGCCCGCTAAACTTTACAATAACTTGAGAACGCGTAAGAAAGTATTTTTGGACTAATTTAGAGTGACATGAGAAAAGAGTTTAAATAATCTTTTAGTTTTTGGATGGCACTCAAGCACTAAAGTGGAAACGTCTAATGACGAGAGGAAAGGAGTGCAGAACACCGCGTGAGCTACGTCGGAAGTGGATCATAAGTTACACAAATGCTGTTGGAACGTATGTTTTAATTTATTTCTTCCTTCTGTTGAATCTTATACTTTCCTCACTATACAGATCTCAGATCCATAATTTCTCCACTTATTTAAGAAGGATTTTTCATTCTTTTTTTTTTACAAAAAAGAGCATTTTTTTTGCAGTGTCATAACATATTTACCTTCAAGTAACACTGCCAGACTGTAGTATCCACGATATAAGTGCATAAATGCATGTTTTGAATACAAGGAAGAAAATTGAGAATACGATAAGTACTCTTGTAATTTTACGGAGTTTCCCCGGGTTGCCATGCAAACGCTGGAGTCGTTTTTCTCAACCCCGAATTTCTTGTTCATTCATATTGTTCCATCAATAATTTCATTCATCCATCACTCCATTTGTTCGGGTCGGGTTGGAGGCGATGATGTTTCGGTGCAGCACGGCGGAGAAAAAGATTCTCTCTGTAGAACTTTCTCCGTCATTCGGTCTTCGGCCGATTACTAGGGTATACGGCCACCCGATAGGGGAGGGCGTTAAACGGGGGATCTCAACTTGGAAACTATTAGGAACCTTGTAATTTCTGTGAGGGAAATCCTGCTTCGGTGTCTCCATTTCTCATCCTCCCTTCCGGGTACGCCTTCAGGGTTATAGGTACAATATATTCACATTTTCGGTGTTGGGTCATCTCCCTAAACAAATATGAAGTTAATTACTATGAGATGTTCAAAGGCAATAACAAATCCAACGGCATTAGCCTCCGTGAACTCAACTCGTCAACAACTGAAGATGAGTTGGTTGTTTACGCTGAAATAGTATTTAATTCGGTATGAATTAACTCCAAAATGTTAACACATAAAGAGAAGTAAAGACAACAAAGGTTTAAATAGTGAAATTCAATTCAGAAATCTCATTTTATCATATTGGATGACAAACAACAAATATAATGCGACTACACCCTGCGGCCGTAATCGCCAAACGTATGTGAACGGCTTGCTTACTAAACCAGAGATGATTGTTGTATCCATTGTTACACCTGCGTTAATGGACACGTGTACCACGTGGGCAAGTAAGTTCTTTTGCCACGAAAACTGAGATTACACCTGTACAAATATATACATGTGCTGTTGGAAGGTTCTTTGACGTCGAAACCGGGGCACTTCAGCGAGTTTGACACACCGGTGCGGTTTACATGGCCCGCTTCTAGAAATTTCTTACCACGTAATAAACATAGCCCCGAAGTCTTGCCTAGAGTTCGGTTTCGACCGGAAATTCCTAGCGAGCAGTAGTAGGCGTCGCTGCAGTGAATGTCGAAAGGAAATTATACAGCAACGTTTTACGAAAGCTTCGAAAAAAGACAGTTATTTGTAAATAGATTATAATTTTCATCACTTGTGGAAGAAATAATGGATTCCATTTGGAGTAAAAGGAGGGACTTATTGCAATATAAATAGTTGCAGAATTAACAAGGTTTATTAACACTTACGGGGAAAACCCATAACGCACGGAGAGAATGAATATCAACTTTCCACTCATGGTAGCAAACGTGGAAGTGGATAAAAATACTATCCATTATAATATTTAAAAGCTACCTTGACCCACTAAATTCCTCAATGCCCGTAAAACAGCATTGGGTCTACCTTTCCAAACAAAAAACACTATTTTGTGGCTTCAGGTTTCTTATTTCTTATAATGCTCAAATGTACCGAATGATCAATTCAGAATTTATCGCAACAGAAGTTTTAATAATTGCGCAAGTGCTCATCTAGGACTCGATGTAGCCACCAGGACAAGACTAATGCCTACCAGAGTATACCCAAGTGCCAGGAATGTCAGATTTTACATATGACGGGAACATGTGCATGCAAAATGTCAATATCATTGTATCATAAATAGGTGCATATGTTTACGATCTGATATGTTCAATTCACATGAATTTCTCTAGCTGTTCCTCAAACATGGTATAATGCTAATTTCATATACCAAGGTCGAGCGTTCAACCCGCCGGAGGTTGATGGATTTTTTTCGATCGTTTAGCTGCTGAGAACCACAGCAGCTAAAGAGCGTCCATAAATAGAACTCCATTTCATATGTTGTTCCACATACTTCCTTACAAAAGCTGTTATTTAATCTACCTCATGATAATTGAGATAAAAATTAGCAGAAATGGCTTTATTATTCGTTTCTTGCAATTAGAAGGGAAATAAGGGAATTCACTAGACTAAAGCGACTTTTAATTAGTTTAAAATTCATAAAAATCACAAAGAATACCTTGGAAACAGTTAACTCTATAAAAATATTGATTACATAAATTGTGTGTTTTAATGAGATCACAATGTTTTGTGTAGCAAGTTTTTGTCTAACTTTACGATTTACGAGGTATAAAACAGTCATTCACAATGAAGAGCCCTTCAGTGGCTATTCCCAGAAGTTCAAGAAATACATTTTGTGTCCTGAAAATATCTTTAACATATGGAACATTTTTCGAAATATTTGATATTCTAAAAGATGATTATAACGATTTTGATTAAACTCCATATAAAAGGCAGTTGGGAGTGGGGGGAATTACTTAAAAATCTTAGTGTCGCATTTTGGTATTTAACTGACTCTTCGTTTTTGAGCTATACTTCCCACAGACACACATACACACACTGACGTTTTTCTAAAACTAATTTTTCTTTATTCAGGAGGTCTCAAAGCATGTGTTTCCGGTGAAATATTGGTATCGAATTTTTCAGTACAAATCAGTATCTTCTCCATCTACTATGTACATTAAAGAGAGGTATGTAGGAAACAGTTTCCATCTTGTCATAAATTCTTCGTAGTCTCCTAAGATCTCATTAAGGATTGGGTGGTTAGAACAAATATATAAAAACAAACACACAAGAGGAAAGAAATGAAACAACGATCGTATGAGACCAATTGCAGCCCCAAGAGCCGCTGTTATGTGCACAAAAGCATCCGTTTGTACAGTAACTCACGTGCAGCCGCGAGACACACTGCTGCAGCAATGGTAGCTCTTAGAAAAAAATGTTCAGAACATAAAATGTTTATATAAATCTCCAAACCTCAAACTAACCTTCACATTAAACATTTTAGAAACATTTGATTTTCTTATAAATGGCGCTAACGATGTTGATCAAAATATCGCATAACAAATATTTACATGACAAAGTTTATATCTTGAATTTTCTGGGAATACCCTCTGAAGTCCTCTTTACTCTGACATTTGCGTAAGTCATAAGACATGAACAAGAACTTACAGCACAAAAAATAAAACACACATTTATGTCCTATACACTCTTGTTTGGAGCTAAACATTTCTGAGACATTCATTGCTACTCTTTTCAATTTTAAAATACTTATTATACTCATCTAAAAGAGAAAGACCACCGGGTTTCTTTCATTTTACTCTTGGCCATGCAGAGAATCGAATTTCATTGACAACCGCATAGCGACAGCTTTTAAAACATCTTTAGACAATTTGAGTCTGGTGTATTCCTTTGGTTCCCTTCTACTTATAAGGAACTATGTAACAAGATAATTCTGCTAATAGTTATCTAGATCATCGTGGATTAGAAAGAAGAAGAATATTTTGTAAGAAGTTTCTTTGTAGAGAAAGTTATGCGACTCATGTACCTCTTAACCTCTTGTAGACAAATTTTCACTTGAATTTTCTACGTGCCAAAAAATATAGAAAACTTGACAGTTTCAAAACTAATATACTTTTTTTTAAACATTATTGAATACATGACAATTTTAAAACTAATGCACTAATTTTTAAACTCCGACGTAGAAAATACAAAACAAACTTTTAAATCACCTTTGCCCCACTGGATAGTGGAGTGGTAGCATATCTGCCTCACATTCAACAGGTCGCGAGTTCTTATAGTGAGTTACAGGATAAGGTTATTTTCAGGGTTTTCCCTTACCCTGTGAAGACTAATGTCTAGTAAGTTTCAGCTCCAAGATCCCTAAAATTATTTAACCATAATTTCACCAAATTTCATTCATCGTCCGCTACCACTGACCAGGTTAAAGGACATTTAGCTACAAAAAAATCTGATGTGTTCCATTCACCTGACTTTCTGTACATCTCTGCAACACATTGTCAGAAAGCTTATGCTTCTAGTTATTTCATGCTAATTGAAAAAAAATTAGCAGAAATAGTCTTATTACTTGCTTCCGTGTAAGAAGAAGCTGGTTGCTATGTGACTGTTCTTTGTTTGTAGGGATAGGAGTTGACAAACTCCTGTATGAGAAAAGTATATATTTTAAAAGTGAAACCAATAACAAGGAATATCTCAGAAACGATCAACTCCGCAAACAAATGTATATAACATAAATTTTGTGATTTAAAGTGCTCTACATTTTTGTGTGGTAAGTTTTTGTCCATTTTTTTCCGTAAAATTCATCCAGAATAAAGTAGTCTTCAGAGGATATTCCAGAAAATTAAAGATATACATTTCATTTGTCAGGTGAATATCTTTAATATACGATATTTTAATCAAAATCATTACACCCATTTTGAGAAAATCATAATTTTCGAAAAAAATTCCATGTAAAAGGTAGTTGATGTAGGGGAATTTTCTTGAAAAGCTTCGTGTCGCATCCTTGGAAGATACGAAACTTAAATACCATGTTGCTATTTAACGGTATTTTCGTTTTTGAGATTTGCTACCCAGACACACACACGGACATTTTTCTATTTTTTTAATTCAGGGGATCTCAAAACTTGTATTTTCGTTGAAATCTTGGTATCGATTTTGGTGGAATACAATACCTTCTCTATACACTATATACATAGTACGTACAGAGAAAGTAAAAATAACCTTTATCCTCACTTCCGGTCCCTTACTTATAGAATAGTATCGTACAATAATGAGCAAGACTGTTAATTTTTAAATAAATCCTTGGAAGTAGATCAAAGGTTTATAAAGCTCGCTTTGTTCCTTTTGAGAGTTCTCTCAGCAGTTATGGTAGAAGTTTATATCCCTTCCACACTACATAACGTGCTCTAGAGGGAATATTACAGCCCTGTGTTTGCTTTGTCACAAATGATGATTCAATGTGTGAACTAAGTACTCTATGAAATGTAAAACAATTGAAATCCGTTTGTTTTCAATAAGAACCAAGTGCCAAACGGATGGTAGAGCGGAAATTCTGTACCACAGCGCCGTGCAGTGTAGGCAGCAACTCAAACTCCTGCGTCACACGGAAAACAAACTTGACCGGTTAATATAATGTTCGTGTTTGTTTTGCTGGATCTAAAAATATTTCACCGAGAGAACTTGTGAGATACGTGCTTGTGAATAAAAGGTAGCTGACGTCATAGCCTGTAATCACTTGTCATTAAGAATAATAAAATAAGGAGGATTTTCATTACACCCTTTTTAGAAATAAATAGCGGAACACTTTACTTAGTTTTACAAAATAAAGGTAAAGTGTAATTAACAATATAAATAGGACGTAGTTCAATTAGAATTTTACTTATTGTTAGTTAGTATCAGTTTGTAGGTACTATAAAGAATGTCGGTAACAATTAGTATTTCAAAACATAACCTACATTCACGAGTTCCAAAAAGTAATGGCAGAACATGCAGCACAAAAAAATTGCCGTACATTGAAATTTAATTTTCATAGTAATTCAAGTTGTGGATTAAGCTGCATGTACATTTTCGGATTGAATTTTGTAGAAGAGCAATTATACAGATTTCTCCCCGTGAGAAATCTCCGATATATTATAACGTATAGTGATTTTAATGTTTATAAAAGTAATTTAATTTAAATTCCAGATTTGAAGATGTGTGATCTGTGGAACGATATCCACAAAACTGTCAAGCATATCTTGTGCCACACTTCAATTAATACAATTTCTTTTAACATTATTGGTGCTAAGTTTTTCCTTCGGTTTTTTATTCTTTTTTTTTTTCTTCAATTCTGATACTATCTGCACCAACTTCTAAACGAAGATTTAACAAAAGGAAAAACTTTAAAAATTGAGTCCTATAAATGCATACTGTTCGTTCCTAACTGCAATAGTCTCAACACTATTGCCCTGTTAACGTTTTGGTTTCAAGCTCAGCATACTTTTGAGCCAATGCTTACATGAGGCGTGTTATTTGGAATTATGATTTTTTTTTAAAAAGTTTTCATACACATCCTGATATTTTCTATTTTACCTTATCCTAAAATAAGAAAAGTACCTATAATTTGGGGTGTGCAATTTAGCACATTCATTGTTTCAAAATGTTCGGCATATTCTTATTTGGAAACTATTAGTGCGTTCTTTGATTATCAAAATTGCAGGCTAAATCGATCTGACTCAGCTGAATGAGAGTATTCGCTCGTACTCAACTATGAAACTTGAAACCCGACTGAAGTGGGAGCATGATAAGAGCAAAGCATCATTGGGCGAAGGTCACACCACGATGAAACACCCTCTGCACATGGCCAGCCATTTTCCTGATCTTACAGTGTGCGATTCCTTCCTTGTGAGGTTACATCAAGGATAGTGTTTACATCCATCCGCTTCCAGCAACGTTGGCGGAATTGAGAATGAGCATTACCATCGAGAATATGACACAAGAGGTGCTTGAGAGGGTGTGAAATAAATGAAGTCACGGACTAAATCTCTGCCGTATTAAACCTGGTGCTTACATTGAGTGTAACTAAGGTGAAAACCACACTTCGAGCTTCCCCCTATCAAGCGATGGTTTATTTATATTAAGATTATGAAGTTGTCAATTTATAGACACCCTGTATGTTTTGAGTGCCCCTGAGTCCAAAAGAAATAATTTCTAGAAAAAGGACCGTGTATGTGTCTATCTGTGTGTACATGTGTCTGTGGGCAGCATAACTCAAAAACGAAAACACCGTTAAATACCAAACTTGGTATTTACGTTAGGTATCTTTCAAGGTTACGACACGAAGATTTTCAGGGATATCCCCTCACCCCCATCTACACATATGGGACATTTTTTGAAAAATATTATTTTCTCAAAAATGCCTCTAACAATTTTTATTAAAGTATCTTATGTCTAAGATATTTTTATGACAAAGATATGTATATCTTGAATTTTATGGCAATAGCCTCTGAGGTCCTCTTCATCCTGGATGACTTTTGTATAAATGGCAAAGTATAAGGGATATACAACAACTTACTACACAAAACATACAATTTATGTTTTCCAGATATTTTGGATTATTAGTTTCAATTTTAGCCAGTTAAACGTTTCTCAAACGGGAAGACATATTTCTTCTCGTTAATCGTTTGTTTATTCCTGGCCAGCAAAGAGATTGGAATTTCAATTGTTTCACATAGCGACTGGCTTTTAAAGAACTAGAATATCGTTTTAGCCCGTGCATTTTCTTATTTTCTTTCTACTTACAAAGCGCTAGTAATAAGAATAATAATTTCTGTTTATGTTTATCTTGATTAACACGATGTAGATAACGAATTAATCTTTTAAATAAAAGGACAATTTCTACTAATGTTTATCTCGATTATCATAAAGTAGATAGCAGAATAACCTTTTTAGCACTAGCAAGAGTCATGCGAATGGAACAAAAAATATTTTTTTTTTTTTTTACTTTTTTACATATACCATGTACATAGTGTATAGAGAAGGCACTGTATTGCAACCAAAAATTTGATACCGTGATTTCGCCGAAAATATATGTTTGGGACCGCTGAATCTTTTTCTAGAGTTAACCACTTCCGATATATCCCTCATTATTGGTTTCAGTTTTAAAATACAGAGTTACTACAAAAGAAATAGACAACTTCAACTGCCTGTAAAACAAAAACTTTTAGTGATAGCAACCTAATTATTTTGGAGGTATGTTGAGAAACTCTCAAAGTTATGTTTGTTACTATTGGTAACGCTGTAGTGTTTTGTTTGTTGTTGCAGAAGCTGAAATGGCGGGAAATCCTGAGGAAGAGGCATATTGCGTGTCGGAATTTGCTAGAACGCAATCAGCAACTGTTGTCCAACGACATTTTAGAACACGTTACCACAAAACGCCACCGACTAGACAGTCAATCTACGACTGGTATAGAAAATTCGAGCCAACGGGATGTTTGTGCAAAGGGAAGAGCTCGGGAAGACCAAGAGTTTCGGAAGAAAACGTTGAACGTGTTCGTTCTGCCTACATAAAAAGCCCACAGAAATCGACATCTAGGGCAAGCATGAAATTACAAATTCCACAGCAAACTGTATGGAAAATCTTGCGGAAGCGACTGCACATGATGCCTTACAGATTACAGATGTTGCAGTTTCTGAGTGAAGAAGATAAGGTGATACGGCGTGACTTTTGCATCGACATGTTGCGACATGATGAAGACGATGCTGGTTTTTGTGAGCGCATCATTTCATTTTTGTTGTAACGTGTTCTAAAATGTCGTTGGACAACAGTTGCCGATTGCGTTCTAGCAAATTCCAACACGCAATATTCCTTTTCCATAGGATTTTCCGCCATTTCAGCTTCTGCAACAACAAACAAAACACTTCAGCATTACCAATAGTAACAAACGAAACTTTGAGAGTTTCTCAACATACCTCCAAAATAATTAGGTTGCTATCTCTAATAGTTTTTGTTTTACAGGCAGTTGAAGTTGTCTATTTCCTTTGTAGTAACTCTGTACTTATACTTTTCTCAAACAGAAAGTCGTCCTGTTTCTTTTTGTTTTGTTTGTTTATTTATAAAGCCTCCTTTAACGCTTATTGAAATATCGGGAGAGCTTTTCTTTAGAAACAATTGCTGGTGTTTTACTCGCTGAATCTAGGATTTTTTTACTGTGTTTTTTTCAATATCATACTATTAAATACACACATTCACTACCACATTCATACTTTCAGACTGGGGAACAAGGAATGATTCTATTTAGAGAAAAGTTTCCCGACTCAGCCGGTACCTCTGGGCGAGAAGCCAAAACGCTGACCGCTCGACCACAGAGGCAGTCATGTGTTTCTTTTGTATTACTTGTTGCAGTGCAAAGCAAATTTCAATGACAATCGCATAGCGACTCCTTTTAAAACATTTGACTAGTTCTAATGTATTTCCTTATTCTGTTTGAGTTTGCACTTCCATTTATTGTTATGCTGCTGTGATATTTCATTTAGTTTTTCTGTGTACAAAGAAACAAGCAATAACACAATTTTTGCTAATATTAAAGTCCTTGCTCTCCAGGTAAAAGTACTCTTATTCGAAAATAAAATAACATCAAAACATACCTAAATAGTAAGTCCGTTTTAAGCATATAAGATTATAGGCTAGAATACTCTTGAAATTAAAGTAGTATTGCTCTTTATTATCATTTGAATATCTAAAATATATGCTAAGCAACTAAAATACATATGAAAACGAGACAAAAGTTAGTTGTAGCTATTCTACAACATTTCCTAAGCATTTTTAAGCCAGTAAATGTTGATAATATCGTATCTAAAGAACAGGACTGAAGAGCTTTTTTTTTTACTAGAGGACGGGCAAATGTTCAATTCAGCGACAGGACGTTCAATTCCTTTAAGGCTAACTGCTTCACACTTTAAAGCTTTTAACCAATTTGGGCAATGAATGGAATTAAGAGAAATTGAAATAATTTTAACCAAGGACATCTTTTTACAAGCCTAGCCAGTATTGGCAGCCATATCAGTTTTAGTTAGAGAATTGATTTGTGTCATACCGTATTGAATGCATTCAGATGTTATTAACACACCCTGCATATTTATACGAGATTCCCGTTACCTTTGTGCAATTCCCTGTGGAAAGGTGGTAGTGGGTTGATCCCGTCCCAAGGGTTCTACCAGATCATCAATAAGTCCTTTCGGTGCCAACGCGGTTAATCTCCGTCTTTATTACTCAAGTGAGAGACGTGAGATCGAGTCTAAGTTTACTTTAATGTGAGCTAAGTCAATCTCATTCCTTTCAGAAGACTCGTTCTGGCTATCCCACGCTACCCTTTCATTTACTGCCTGTTCTGAAAGGAAAGATCATTAGAGATTTGAGTCCCTTTTTCCTAGTCTTTCCTTATGTTCTCAGAGATATCATATTTTAATGCTTATTCCTCAATATAGTACATAATATTTGAATTATTAATTTTTATTGAAGAATAGTTCTGTCTTTTCTTTATTTAAGGAGTTGCAAGGACTCCTAAAATATTATGTATATTTAAGTAAAGAAATTGTAATCCTATTTCAAGAATTTCTTCTTTTTCTACATAAATATTTAGAGAATAATTATTTTCCTTGATCTTCATAGAGATTACCGAAATTCATAAATAAAATTACTAAAAACCACACAGTACAATGTAAACCACAAATACATGCCAGCCATATATAAGCTACAGAGAACAGATCAAGCTTTAAAGACAAGATTAAGAATTGGACACACCAAGTTAACGCACTCCTATGTAATATCAAAAGAAAAGCAGCCAGAGTGCAGCACCTGTGAAATACCTCTAACATAAACCACATCCTTACAGAAAGCACCTCATACAGCATATTTAGTTCGAAACACAAAATATCAGGAATTACCGCAGCTCTGAATAATCCAAAGTACTTTCATAGTACAGTTTGTTATTTTAAAGATATTTGTATAAATCAATTTAAACTGTAACACATAACTTTGTATTCCTTGGTGATTTGTAGTGATATTATTTAATTACCTATGTTATATATATGTTTTAGAAATAATTGTTGTTCCATTGTTGTTCTTATATGTTTGTGTTTTGTTGTTATAATGTTGGGGTTGCAAAAATAAACACTGAATTTATTATTAAATAAATAATATTTTTTAAAAAAATCTTTTCCAAGATAAAATTATGGGCAGAACGCTTGTTTAAATGCATACCATTTAAATATTCGTTTTTAACCAGCAATACTCCAAACTTATTAGATTGTTATTTAAGAGCCCCGTGGTAACTTTTCTATAAATTTGCAGAGATTTAAAACGACGTTTGAAAATGTTACTACTATTCATCACATTTGTTGTCAAATCTATCTTATAAGGACAGGTAAAATATTTACCACTTATAACATTCAGACGTACTTTTATAATATATATATATCGTTCGTGGGCATAGTTGTATTATTTGCCTTTATTTTATATTTGCGTTTATTTGATTAATTATGCGTATTTTAATATTGCTTAATTTAGATTTCTCCTGGTAATTAAATAATTCATTCGCAGCGAGAGAAAATATTGTTAGCTGTGGTCTATGGGACCAGTCGTTCGTAGAACATTACTCAGTTAGCGGGAGAAGGTTGAAAACATGTGTTTTTTTCTATTATATGTTGTTTACGCGAACTAAATAGCAGAGGAGAATGCAAGAGAAACATATTTAAGACATTCCTCAGAGACTTCTTTGATTCCTTGTCATGTAACTTAAAAGGCAATGAACCATGTGACGTAACGCTAAGGTAAAAGCTTTTTATTTAAATAGTACTGGGTCTAATTTAACCAATGAGAAAATTGGGAATAACATTTTGGTCGCGCAAATATAAAACATAGTTTCACCACCGAGATCAGGGAGTCTTTCCAGAAGCTTCAAACGTCGTCTCTGTAACAGATCTTTCCACATTTTCTACTCGCTAAGAACAAGGCCCTAAATTATTAAGTGAAGTATAATACGAGGCAAGTTCCGTTTCAATTTATGTCTGCTGCAGCGCTGCGAACGCAGTTCCGCACATGCGCGGTAGACGCTCTGTATTAAGCAGAAGAAACGTGCGCCATTTTAAGATCGCTGTCAGCCACACACGTTTTGTTGTGCTTGTTTAAATGTCGGTGTTGATTGAAAATCCCGCCGCTTGTGAAATCAGATCAGTGATTCGTTTTCTGAATGCTAGGAAAGTGAAACCAATGGAAATTTATCGGCAAATTTGCGAAGTTTACGGACAAAATGCAATGAGTGATTCAATGGTGAGAAGATGGGTCCAACAGTTCAATGAAGGACGTAGTGAAGTGCACGATGAAGAACGAAGTGGGCGTCTATCTTTGGTTACAGAAAAACTGGTTCACGCGATTGATGACATGATCCAGGAAAACCGCAAGTTTACAATTAGTGCTCACGTTGGGTACCAAAGACTCTTACTGAGCAACACAAAACAAAACGGATGGGTAGTGCACTTCAGTTTTTAACCCGTTATGATGAAGACGGTGAAGAATTACTGACACAGATAGTCACAGGAGATGAGACTTGAGTTTCTTACGACACCCCTGAAAGTACGCGGCAATCAATGGAATGGAGGCACACTTCATCCCCAGCAAAGCTTAAGCCGAAACAAATCTTGACACCTCGAAAAATGAAGTGCACAGTGTTCTGGGACTGGAAAGGCATATTACTCATTGATTTCTTACCGCGTGGTCAAACAATCAAAGCAGATGTTTATTGCGAGACACTTAGGAAATTGCGCCGCGCAATACAGAATAAGCGCCGAGGATTGCTGTCAAAAGGTGTTGTTTTTCTTCACGACAACGCACGACCACACACTGCAAATGTGACGAAAAACCTCCTACAGGGATTTGGTTGGGACGTGCTTGACCATCCTCCGTACAGCCCTGACCTCGCTCCTAACGACTTTCATCTGTTCTTACATCTCAAGTCTTTCCTTGGCGGTCAACCCTTCAACAATGACGAAGAGCTGAAAGAAAATGTTTCCAACTTTTTGAAGACACAGGCGGCAAACTTCTATGAAGACGGTATACAAAACCTTGTACCAGGCTATGACAAATGCCTGCAAAATTTCGGCAGTTAAGTGAAAAGTATTTTAAGAGTTGTAGAATTTTATGCAATAAATAATTATTCTGTATCAATACACAATTTAATTTTATTACCAAACGGAACTTACTTTCTGGACGTACCTCGTAGTAACTGGTGTAAGAATTTCTACGACTGGTAAGTCACGTAAGTCATTAGAATAGCGTTCTCAGTGTACAAAATGCTCATGTGCGGATGTGGGTTTCATTTATTGTGTTATCACTTTCAAACTGAGGGGTTGTGATAAATTAAGTGTATAAACTCCTTCTGTGGTCCGTCTTTAACTCTTCTAACCACAGTAAATTTCCACAAGGGAAATAAACATGTCTTCGAGATTTCTCGTGCTTCGTCTAATGTATGACGAATCCTAATCTGCGACCTAGATCTCACCTCTCATTTGAACACCCTGAGCTATTCATCACATGAAACCAATATTTCTGAGTCCCAGTTCCTGAGTTCGTGCCACGTAAGGAGCTGAAGAACGTTAGTTACGAGAGCAACCAAAAAGAAAAACCAGGTAAATTGGCAACTATATTATCACAAAAATGGAGGATTTGGTTCATTTAACAAACCCACATGTCAGAGTTAGGTCTGCAACACACCTATATTTCTGGTTAATACAAGATGTTGATGTGTTTATTTAAATTGACCTTTAAAGTAATTTGTATTAAAACTAAACTCTTAATGTTCTTACTGCAGTATTAGATTTTATAGACACGGTTATTTAGTATTTTATGGAATCCTCTAAGTATAATTATTAAAATATAAATTATGATAAAGAAAATTTGGATTATCTTTCAAATATCTACAAAATGCTTCCACCATTCTATCTCCTTCAGATACCATACGTTTTAAAATTGTCATAATCTCATTGGAATGCTGCACTGATTCCAATTACTTCTTAACCTGTACATTTTCAGAGCGTTTACTAACAACACATATTTGATGCCGCATTCAAATTGGTAACGACTTAAACGATATCGTATGTATGCCAGTGATCTATATTTAAAATCCGCAAAAACATACTTATAACAAAAATAGTTTATTTGCATGTAATTAATCTCTAAACGTTATAGGAACATTCTTTTTCTATTCGGATTCATTTTATCTTCTCTACCATGTACCTACTTAGTAGATAGAGGAAATATTTGATTCTACCAAAAATTCGATATCCAGATTTCACCGGACTTACCTGAATAATATTAGAAAATAATTAGATAAATATGGCTTTATGTGTGTGTGTGTACTTGATATATATTCCATAGATGGTAAAGTGGAATAGAGTGGACAGCGAAGGGGGACACCTCTCCCCACCTTTGTATAACTGTTAAACCGTAAGGGATAGACAAAAAACTTACTGCACAAAAATGTACATATCGTTTTTTTTAATATAGCACTTTTATTAATATTTCATATTATACATACTAATACATAAGAATTAGTTACATCAATTAATATGGTAATTGTAGTTGTAATTCAGAATGGCTAAGGTTGATGTTTTGCCTTGTTTTTTTTTTTTTTTTTTTTTTTTTTTTTTTTTTTTTTTTTTTTGAGTTTCAAATAACACTTTATTTCTGTAGAATATTTTTATCACATACAACTAACCTTCTTACATAGAATAATAGTCACCTAAAGTGGTGCTCTGAATTATTAATAAAATGTTTCATTACTACATTTACCCTCCTTCCATAGGTATAGCATATTTTACAGTTAGATATGAAAAGTAGGTATTAAATGTAAAATGAGAGATATTATGAAAAGTTTCACTGACCTTTGCAATTGCAAATATAATCACCATTTACATACATTATTGAAATCTCAAAATTAAAGAAATTATAAAGTCCATCAGATCTTACATCAACACAATAATAGCGACCTGTTTTACGTTGATATAACTGACACAAACCTCAAAGATTCTTTGGAAGTCCGACACGTAATAATCCGACTGTTTCATTAGAATATGGGGTGAGAAAATTCTAAAACTAGTCAGGGGAATTAATCTGCAAGGTTGCTAAGGATGCGAAGACTAAGTAGGTTACCAGCATGCGAAAAGTATACTATAATCACACTGCTATTTAATGTACCGCTTAGATCGTTAGATAGGGATATTATTCGATGCAAAATTCTTAAAAAGTCTTAAAAAGCTATAAAAAGTATTAACGTCTCAGTTTATTACGGACGTTGAAACTACATAACTCATTCGTGTTCTCTTCATTTCTAACGTGCAAAATCTCAGTATGCTTGACTTTAATGACGAAGGTAATAGTATCATTGTAGCATCAAAAAATTCAAGTTAAGGCTATGAGTCCCCGTTGATGAAATTTTGTTTTTAGTTAGTAAATTTTCTATATGTAAAATTTTTAGTTGCTACAACTCATAATAATGGAAATACATTATAATTTATGTAAATGTTCCTAGCAGAAGTTTAGACACCTTCCTGATATTTGTTAATTAGGAGGACTGAAGAAAGCCAGAGATAAACTTCAGACAGGGAACACAGTCGTGTGGGATTTGAACCTTGGAACCCGCTCTCGAGTGCGTGTCTTCATGATTTCGGCCGCGTGGGTCGGTTGTCTTGGTTACAAAGTTTCTTCAAAATTACAAAAATTCATCAGTTACTATCAATACATGTGTCATAAACTTTTAAAAACAAATAATTGCAAGTTAGTTTTAATTGTTTTCTCATAGAAATCGCGTATAGGACAGGAGTTGTTTAGGTAGACAGACAGAACAATTCAATGCCGCAGCCGGGAATTGAACCACGGATCTTCCGGTCTCTAGCCGGTTGCTCTATTATTATTATTATTATTATTATTATTATTATTATTATTATTATTATTATTATTATTATTATAAGCTGTCGAAATTGCTTACACATGACAGCATTGAAAAAAAGAAATGACTTCAGCTATTTGTTTATTGCGCTATGGCCTGTTTTCGAAACAACAGTGTCCAATGCTTTTGCGGTGGATTTGCTGTAGATAATGCAACTCTAAATCGATTTTTCATATTTCATTTTGTACTCCTATTTATCGTTGTAAAGCATGTATTTGCTGTGAAATTTTGGTATCAATTTTTTCCTAGAATACAACTCCTTCCTATGTACTATAAACGAGTGGAGAAAGTAATAAAAACTGAAATCAAAATTAATAATATCTTCTACAGTTCATTTCTCCTGCCATTATAGAGATGCTTCATAAGCGAATATGATTTTGAGATCATAAAAATGTGGTTTCCTACACACCAATGTGGTAAGGGATGCAAGAAAAGCATATTTCTTCGGAAACTTAAAAAAAATTGTTGAAGACGACATAGAATAATATATTTTCTAAATATGTTCATCTTTTATCTCAGACTAAATAAAACGATTTCGGTATTCATTTTGTATTTCCGGAATGACCTACCATTTCAAACCCTGTAGCAAATTATTCGGGTTGGTTTCAATTACTAGCCATTGGTCCCTTTTTACTTTTTTATAGATATTTTCGCTGGCACACAAAAAGTGGAGCAGTTTATGTAACTACGGACGATATCGCGAATGCGATATGCTGGAATGGTCCCATCGTTTAGTACAGAGTTCAAATAACAGAACCGTTCATTACGCAACCAGAGATGGAAGATATGTCGGTGGGGTATGGGCCAGATTTAATAGTGCTTGTGATCCGGTCTATCAGTCGCTAACACAGAGCAACGTTGCCCTACGCTTTTGCCAACAATGGGAAATACATAAGCTGACGGTGAAATTCGATTAACGAATATGATGCACCAAAACGAACAAACGCACTCAGTTTGAACTCGTGCCTTGCTGTTGCTGCAAATATGCCTATTCTGTTTATAAATAGTTGTTAATTCATATGGTTATTTTCAGCAGTGGATTCAAGTATTTGCAAGACACAGTTCGTGATATTGCGGTGGTAATCTGAATAGAATAGGTTTCAATGAACAGTCATACTCATAAAAAAGAAAGATAAACTAAAACAACATTTGTTTTATATAGTTCAGCCTCTGGTTTTGTACGGTGCCCATTATCACAGAGTAACTCCTTTCAGTTAAACGCATCACATTATTAATTAGGCAAGTAAAGTATTATGTTTATAGTTACTCCAAATACATCACATTAATGCAATATTTAAGGATTTTTAGTTTTAAAGCATACAAATTAATCATGCAAAACTATTGTACTATATAAGTTTTTAAAGTGTTTTACGAAGATTTTCTTTCCTAATTTTGAAAATGTTGCTTTATGCCAGCCTCTTCCAATTTGACTCTCAAGCGTATTCATGCGCACTTTAACACAGAGCAGGGCTGTAGGGAGAACGTGATAGGCAATACTTATTGGACTGAAGTCAAGGCAAAATGCTTGCTCTTCCTGCTAGTTCATTTCAATAGTTTATTTAGCCGTGAGGATAGCTTGCCATCAATTCCCAGTTACGTTGCAGGCAGACCCCTGCGAACCCGAGAAACTCGCTGCTCTTTTGCTGCACATTTGGATTAGAGTTATACAACGGGGGGGGGGACACTTTCCCATTTAAAACACTCTCTAGGAGATAGGGTTAGTTTGAGGGAAACACAGAAGGCTATAGGCCACAGGTAGACAGATCATAGACGCGTGGTAGTCCCCAATAACTTTAGGCGAGAAGACCCATCTCATTGCTGCAGCGGCCCAGAGAGGGCGATCAACCCATCCACCTTTTTCTGTACACGGGAAGTAATTTCCATTGACCACGCACCCACTTCATCTGTCCACCATCGGCATACGCCGCGACTCTAAAAGCATAATTGCAAAATGAGAAGGAAACATAATGAAGTGGAAATTATGGAATGGCAACCGTGCTAGATTCAAAACTACCCCAACATTCGCCTACCGATTCCGGAAAAATCACGATGAATCCATGAGTCAGAGTGGCGGTTGCAGCGCTTTGAACCTGTGACTCCGGAATGAGAGTCAGGTACGTTATAGCAGCGCCACCTCTATTAGTGACCAACAACATGATATTCTCAGTTAACGAAATACAGGGTTACTACAAAAGAAATAGACAACTTCAACTGCCTGTAAAACAAAAACTATTAGAGATAGCAACCTAATTATTTTGGAGGTATGTTGAGAAACTCTCAAAGTTTCGTTTGTTACTATTGGTAACGCTGTAGAGTTTTGTTTGTTGTTGCAGAAGCTGAAATGGCAGAAAATCCTGTGGAAAAGGCATATTGCGTGTTGGAATTTGCTAGAACGCAATCAGCAACTGTTGTACAATGACATTTTAGAACACGTTTATTTATTCTAGTTTCACATTTTCAGCTTACTGCTAGAGAGAGCTCTAGCCTTTTTTCATGCCACTAGGATAATATCTACAATAAACAGACTAATATGCACAATATGGATTTAATTTGCCTTACGCGTAAGCAAGAGGGAAAAAAGTTAGAACTTTCCTGTTATCGTGACATAGGAAAGCGTTTCGTTAACTAATCCTTAATTGAATGCTACAACTTTGAATAGCCTTTATATAAATAATGCAGTTAGTTTCTTAGGAATAAGAAGGTACGTTACACGGGTAATCCCAAATAAATAAGTTAGCGAAACATGCGTCCAAATTAACCAGAGAGAATTTGATTTGGCAATATTTTTCACGATTGAGAAGAATGCTAATTCTTTCCAAGAGTTTTTTTGAAGTATGCTAAGACGTTAGATTGATATAAAATCTGTGAAGGTAAAAACCTTAATAGTTTGCTTCTATTTTGTTTTCAAACGGATCTTTATAAGGTAATTTCTGAGAATAAGGAAAGACTAAGACTCTAAAATCTCATTTATAATATACGCTTATCTAACATCATTATTCAAAAGTATTAATTATTTATACAAAATATCTAGTTGACATTTTTAAATTGTGAAGGAACATGTACAGGATCTTTCATATATTACGTAATTTTTGAACTGAGATTTAACATTTTGTTTTGAAGTTTACATCAGTGTATTTATTACTTTCAATATTTCTATTACTTGAACAAATGGTGTTTGTGCATTTTAGGATCTTAGTTGACATAGGAGGAACGAGTTATCATTGTGAAGACCCATTACGGAAGAGGTGAGACTGTTCGTAGGCTTCGTGGGAACTTCGGACGTAATAATGCTCTTAGAATCAACAACTCTGTGGTTGATGAAGCATTTCGAGCCAACGGATCCGTTGCAACCATAAATTCCCCCAGTCTGTGATATCATTTCATGGCGACTTGGAATGGCCTCAAAGATCTTGTGATCTTACTCCATGTGACTTATTTTTATGGTTTAAGTGAAGTCAAGTTCTACGCAAACAATTCTCCAATTTCAGGATGAAATTCAACGTGACATCAACGACATCATCAGAAAGTCTGTGAAAGGGTCATCGAGAAGTTCATAGATTGAATGACTACCTGCGGAGGTGTACAGTGGAGTTGGACATATGCCTGCTATAATTGTCTGCACTTAAATGGGAGTTTATGTAGATGAAAATAAAAAAAAAAATAATATTTCGATGCATTTTTGACTTGGTTGTTGCTTTATTAAAAATTGCGTAATATTTGAAAAAACCTACAGATTCTCGTGCCTAAAGAGAGGAAGGGATTAAATGCAATTAATAAAGGGTCATTAGACATTTTAAAACACCCCCTGCAACACAAGAAAATTCTGAAGTTCGACAAAACAGAAAGTTGTGTGCACTCTGTTCTTGGCATATGGCGATCATCGTATCAGCAGCCCCGAAGCGCGGATATTGCAAGATTCAAACAAGCAGACATAATTATTGTGCTCATATACATAGGACACCTGTTGCGCACTCCCGTTTCGTATCTGTTGGTCTTTCTGTGTGGATATTATAGCGTTGCATCACTCTGTGGTCAAGTATTGACATAATGACATATTGATCACACACTTGACATACTCTCATCACAGGCACGACAGTAAAGCAGAGTCCATTAAATTTTACTTCGTTGGTTCATTATGACCTTCTTAAAGGGTACTCTGTAATATCATGATATTTTTATTGCTGGATTAAATGCTATAACTCAAATGGCAATAATGATGAGTATTAAATCACAAAGTTGGCCGATGGTCGGTACGGAATCATGGGAGAGACCACAAACCGACCTCGGCGTTAAGGTAAGGATGATGTCTTCCAATACAGGCTCTGTATTCGGTTTAAGCATTGCTGTAGCTCCAGGATTACGTGGATTACATGTAATTATGCTCAATAATGAAGTAATTGCACTTCTCATAGCTGCACCTTTAGGACCTCATTAAAGTGTGCCTCTTTGTTAAAGTACAGGTTTCCACCAATCAGAAGATCCACGTGTAACAGTCGATACTTTCACTTCTGTGCACATCTCATAAAGTTTCAGGGCGCTAACTGTTGAATGCGCAACTATCAATTATTCTCCTTTGATCTATCGAATAACAACTAGGGGGATTTTAGAAAAAGTAAAAATGTCAGTCACGAGTGACAGCGAGATGCAACTTGCATCACCGGAAATTTGTGCAAAGGCACACAAAATGACTATTAACTTATTTCCACAAAAATAACAAATGCATGTACAAAAAATGATATACAAAATTCAGGGATTGGAGAAAATCAAAATACATAACCTCATTTTAGAAAATGTATTTCCGATTAATTTTGAAGCAATTGACTCAAGTAAGCGTAGAATATTAAAAACGGTTTAAAATATTTTAAACTTAAGAGACCAGGTCGAGCATAGTCCTATGAAATTTGGCTGTAATGACAATTACGATGCTCATATGAAAAACTGCGAAACTCGCCCCGCTAGTTTCATAAGCATACTCTCATCTTGTTTACTAGTATATTGGGACTATATTTATTGTGTTTATCTCTAATATTATTAACACATCTTACATGAAATAACCATTTGTATTTTGAAGAAGCTGCCGGTGATGGTGTTGCCCTTGCCCTTCCGCAGGATGGTGATGGTGAAAGAACACTTACCCGTTCCTCCTAGAGGAAGAGAATATTCCCATGCTGTTATCGGGAATCGAACCTGGTCTCCCATGCCAAAGGTAGACGCGTTAACGGGACGGGCTAAAAAGGGATATGCGACAGTTAAGGTCAACTTTCATTTTTCCACGCACGATTGAAAGAACTAACTTCTGTGTTTTCTTTCTTTTTGTGTGTTTAACACTCGTTTTTACTGCACAAGACACCACAGGTGTTGGGCCGTCATAATGCTTGAAATAAAATTATTATTGAGAAAGGAAAATATGCCGGAAGGAAGCTTTTTAGGCCGGTAACTACCCGGCGTTTGCAAGTTATGAAGACCTGTCGAGGAGGGAAGTCTTAGCTGGCGATAAACACGAGCCTCTTGCTCACAAGTCCGCGCTTTAATGAGCTCGGCCACCCATGCCTACGCCATCTCCTTCGTGATGCACGGTCAGGTATTCAAGATTTCCCGAGATAAAGTCTCGGATTGAAAGATATCCGGATAAGGTTTTTTCGGGTTTTCTTAATCGGATCAGCATTGTACCAGCTGAATCAACCATCCCTAGGTTTCCATAACTGCGCACCCCGCAATCTTATTTAAAATATTGCGCTTTTGCGTAAAAGTACATATAAAGATAACTGTAAAATTTGTTCCTACACTAGTTAATCCATTTCAAATATATTGTGTATCATCAAATATTACACAGATGGAAATAATCGATGGATATCAATAATTGGCAAGTTTAAGAGCAGGATATAATCCTATATCCTACTGTTGAGTATCTCTAATAAAAAAAATCTGATGTGTTCTATTCACATAGTTTCTCTAGATCTCTGCAACAAATTATTGTTAAAAAGCTTATTGTTCTATTTACTTAATGCTAAAGGGGAAAACATTGCAGAAATAGCCTTATTACTTGCTTCCTTGTAAGTAGAAGCGAAATACGGGAGTACCATAGGTGAAAGTGATAGTCAAAAACTGGTTGCTATGTGACTGAAGTTCCTTTGTTTGTATGGACCGGAGTTGATAAAGGCCTGTGTGAGAAAAGTACAATTTTTAAAGCTGAAACCAAAAACAAGGAATATCTAAAAAAACAATAAACTCCATCAAAAAATCAAAATCAAAATTTTAATTAAAATCGTTTGGCCCATTTTTGGGAAAATGAAAATTTTCGAAAAAATTCCATGTAAAGGGTAATTGGGAATGGGAGAATTTTCTTGAAAATCTTCGTGTCGCATCCTTGGAAGATACCAGACTTAAATACCAAGCTTGGTATTTAACGATCTTTTCGTTTCTGAACCATAATGTCCACAAACACACATACAAACACACACACACACACACACACACATATGCACACCCCAAACTACCCTTTACACGGAATATCTTAACTTTCTCAAAAATGGCTCTAACTATTTTGTTGAAAACACATGCTCCAGATGTTTTCCTCGCAAATGAAATGCAGATCTGGAATTTTCTGGGAATAGACTCTAAACCGCGCACACGGACCTTTTTTCAAAAATGCTTTTTCGGATTCAGAGGGACCCAAAACATGTATTTCCGGTGAAATCTCGGTATGGAATTTTTGGATGGAATGCTATACCTTCTCTATACACTATGTACATAAATGCATTTCAAAAACGTAATATAACACGGCTTCTAGACGCTTTGCAGTGAATAATGTCACTTCTTAAAAGTCTTATATAAAGCATTTATCCTTTCCTTGCACCATTACTTTAAAATAAATGTATTAAATCTATTGCTTTCACATGAAACACTATCCTTTATTTGCACCTTTAAAATTAATGCATTACAAATCATTATAACATCGCAGCTCCTATATACACATGAATTATTGATATTTTAGTACTAAAATATGTAATGCTCCTAATTTTGAAAGGGATCGGTGTATAATAAAAAACTTTCACTTCTGAAATGCGTTATTTATCTGTGTAACAATGTAAACTGTAACTTAATGCTTATACCACAGTTTGAAGTTGTTCCTCATGAATGCAAATGAGTGACCTCCAGGTTATTATATTACCACTGCTCGTGATTGTTGATAGAGTACATTTTAGTTGGAAAGAAATAAACAGTTTGAGTATTGTCAAAACAAAATGTACTATTATTACTAAATACGTATACAAATATACTAATAAAACTCACAGAAGATAAAACAAAAGATAACAATTTTTATATTCATTTTTGTCTATGTGAACTATCGCCATTGTCGTTGAGAAAGATACAGATGGTATTGTCAGGTAAGCTTAAAATGAAATTAAACAATTAATTCTGTGAAATGAGACGAAATTTCAAAGTAAACAATGATTTTCACTTTCTGCGCAAGTTTGGTCGAAATTGTTGCAAGGGTGTGGAAACAAAACTACATACAAGAACTCACATGTATTATGCATACACCGATTTTATGTACGCTAACTTTATTAATTTTATATATATATATAAAATTGTTCTTATAGAAAAACTTCAATTTTATGGTTTTCATAAAGACAGTGTACAATATTTATGCTCTTATCTCCAAAATAGGTAACAGTTAGTATCCTTAAATGGCAAAATGCCCAGTTTCAGGCCGGTGATGTATGGTGTTCCACAGGGGTCTATACTTGGTCCTGTTCTTTTTCTCATATATATTAATGATCTACCTACCAGTATCAATGATGAATGTCTAGAGACTTTTCTGTTTGCAGATGATCTCACTACTAGTCTTTCTCACGATAATCAAGACGTAATTTCGGTTATAAGTCACAATTTATCCTGTAATCTGCAGAAATGGTGTAATGCCAATAGACTTTGTATTAATCATAATAAAACTGTAGACGCGATTTTCTCTATAAATTCTTCCTCCCTGTTATCGGTTAGGTTTCTGGGCATTCATGTTGAAACTGGCTTGGACTGGCAGACTCATTAACTACTTATCAAATAAAATAAATAAAAGATTATTCTTATTAATGTCACTTAGACTTAGTGTCTCCCGTTCTACTCTTGTGTCAGCGTATTATGCCCATGTTCATAGTTATCTAAGTTATGGTACTCTGTTGTGGGGCAATCATACCTCTGCCAGTCAGTTATTTATTCTTCAGAAGAAATCTGTACGTATCATATTTGGAGCTTCACCAAGAACTCACTGTAAACCACTTTTTATGCAACTTGGTATACTGACATTGCCTTCAATGTTTGTTCTGGATTCCCTCCTAAATGTTAAAAAGAATATTAACCTTTTCTCAATATGTTCTTCTGTCCATAATTACCCCACTCGAAAATGCTCTGATATTTATATTAACAAATGCAAATATAGTAAAACCCTTAACAGTTTCTCATGTATATCTGTTAAAATTTTCAACACCTTACCTCAGAACATTAAGACTCTTCCACTGTTAAAGTTTAAGAGGAGGATCAAAACAATCTTGAAGGCAAATCATCTTTATAGCATTTCAGAAATTTACGACCTGAAATGGGATTAATCTTATCCAGTTTTAAACGTATTGTTGTAACATTATTGTATGTAGAATGTTTCATTAATTTGTATTCTCATGACGCAGCCTAAATATGTCTCATACTTAATGACTGAAAATAAACTATCCATCTATCCACCCACCCACCCACCCACCCATCCATCCATCCATCCATCCATCCATATTCTGGTCTGCGTGTGCAACTTGATTACAGTCACTTTTAGGCACAAGCGTGTCTGTAGATTCTAGCTTGTTTAGTTTTGTAGATCCACGTTTATTCTTTCGGCTAATTTGGACGCCGGGATCATGCGATTTCTTTACACTGATTTGAAGACTGCGCGATCTTTTAACTGTGTTTTGATTACTGTTTTAGCTGTTTTCTACCGATAAATACACACACATTGCACAAACATATTAACACTCATGCCCAAGGCGGGACTCCAACCCACGATCCCCTGCCTCTCGAAGCACCAAAGCTAGACACTTTAGCGAGAGCGGCCATGGGACCGGCCGATTCGTTAGCAGAGCATATTTTAATTATATAAGTTAATAAAATCAGCCACAAAAGAGCGTAGTAGAAACTACTAATTTTTTTAAACCAAACTAGCAGGGTCCCTGAAGCCGCTTTTCAATTGTGTATGTGTCCTTTATACAATATCCAATCATTTAAACTTACCGAAAATTGGGCAATAAAGACAACTGCTTGCATAAACAAAAAAACAAATAAAAAAAATCTGATGTGTTCCATTCACATGACTTTCTCTATATCTCTGTAAATTATTATTGTTAATAAACTTATCTTTTATTTATTTCATGCTAATCCAGAAAAATTAGCAGAAATAGTCTTATTTCTTGCTTTATTGTAAGTAGAAGCGAAATAAGTGAGTACCATAGGTTAAAGTGAAAGTCAAAAGCTGGTTGCTATGTGACTGATGTTCCTTTGTATTAACAGCAGTTGACAAATTCCTGTATGAGAAAAGTATGTTTTTCAAATATGAAACCAAGAAAAAGGAATATCTCAAAAACGATCAACTCCACGAAAAAAATGTATATAACATAAATTGTGTGTTTTAACGTGCTCTTCATTTTTGTGGCTTAAGTTTTTGTCCATCTCTTACAGTTTAGTAGTTATGAAAAATTCATCCAGAATAAAGTAGTCTTCAGAGGCTATTCCCAGAAAATTCAAAATATACATTTTATTTGTCAGGTAAATAACTTTAATATACGATATTTTAATCACAATCGTTAGCCATTTTTTTAGAAAATAAGAATTTTCGAAAAAAATTCCATGTAAAGGGTAGTTTGGGATGGGTTTTTTTTCTCAAAATCTTCGTGTTGCATCCCTGGAAGATACTAAACTTAGATACCAAGTTTGGTGTTTTACCGCCTTTTCGTTTTTGAGTTATGTTCACAGACACACGGACACACTGATACACGGACATTTTTCTGAAATTACTTTTCTTGGATACAGGGAACCCTAAAACATATATTTCCGGTGAAATCTCTGTATCGAATTTTTTGGTGGAGTGCAATACATTCTCTATACACTATGTACATAGTGAGTATAGATAAAGTAAAAAAACAAAGTGGGATTCCTCAGTGTATAAGTATGAACGTTCTAGCACCTTCCCCGAAGAAACAGGATGTTTAATACATGCCCTGCACCTTTGTCACTTTAAAATTTTTTGGAGGAAACAAGGGTGATGTGCATTTTAATTTTATAGGTTACATAATATTTCTTATCTATGTTTCTCAAAGCGAAAAACGGGATAAGGTACCTTAATTGCACCTGAAAATTATCAGTATTTTTTTTAAAATATTGGGCTACATATACTTTAATAGTACTATGTCAGTATATTTCTTTCGTTTGTTTCCAAATAAAGAAGGTAGTGTTTTCAATGTGATTGGTACAGATATTACCACATATATTGTAAATAATATTTCTGGAATCCTTCCATATGAAGGTTCTAAAATAACTAACATTGCTCGCTTTAGTTTAGGTTCCCTATTATATGTTCCAGTTGATCGTTTAACTATCCTCTATAGGATTTCGATTGAGTCGTTCATGCAAATTTCTGTTCTGGATGAGTGAAGCGTTAGAATTAATTTTGCTACCACCTTTCAGCATGTTCATTACTCCACCACTTCACTAATACCTTGCTTTCCTAGTCACACATTTATCAAAGAACTGGCATTAAGACAAATCTACAAAGACTGCGAAAAACGACCACTTATACTATGTTATATACTTCTTGCGAGTGGGAGTGTTTTGAAAATGAAAATCTATTTTAAAAGGACAGTAAACTTAAATTCTTATTATGTATACTTATTGTAATAGTAGGTTCACCGTATTCCTATACGAGCAGGAGTAAGTGATGTCAAAATAAGAAGGGA
The DNA here is from genome assembly GCA_030762935.1 of Hymenopus coronatus. NCBI lineage: Eukaryota > Metazoa > Arthropoda > Insecta > Mantodea > Hymenopodidae > Hymenopus > Hymenopus coronatus. The sequence continues at coordinate 76,474,336 of CM060890.1, forward strand.
AGATATTCACGGTACAGTAAACAACAAATCGTTCTCCTTGAAGTGTTTGTCGAGTTTCTTGAGTGCAGAATGCATGCTCTTTAAACGCCAACGCTAGTGAACATTCTTAAGAGTAGTTTGGACGAGATGTACCTACAATGGAATATCCCTGGCCGAATCCATCAAAGAAGAAACTAACGAATATGGTGCTGTTTACTGTAACATTCCGCGTTGTTTTGCGGGATTTATCCAGTGAATAATAATGCTCTTTTATGCACTTTATGAAAGATTATTGTAATATTTACGTATACATATGAAATTCAGCAACTGACAATAATTAACTGAAGTTCAGATATGGGCACATTACCAATTGCAAATTTTTTTTGGACGGGGAGGCGCTAAGGCTGTTGAAAATTAAGGGAAGATAACAGCTAAATTAGGAACTTTGTGTGTTCTTTAAATGAGGAAAGAGCACCCTGTGGTGCTAGTAAACGTTCGGGAAGAGATAGGTCTCCCCATTCCATTTAGAATTTCTATTAAGAATGTTGTTGGCATGTAAGGTACAACAATGGCGGAGCTAGCCATTTTAAAAGTGAGTGGTTGGGTAAAATATGTTTTGCAGTCCCTTAAATCAGGCCTTGCAAGCTCTTTTTAGGGCGTATAGCAGAACGGTGAAACCTTCTCTCAACATACATTTATCAATGTCAGGCTTAATCATGGATACGGAGACACGGAGTTTCTGGTAGGAGGGTATTTTCATTTAAAATGGAATTAAGTATAGTTTTAATTTTCATATAATCTGAAAGTTTAGCTTTTCCATGCTATTGCCATGTGCAGAATGAAAATGTCGCCCGATTTTTACCATTCTGAAGGGAGAAATATCTAACATTCTCGTATTTCATCCTCAACTAGATGTTAGTGTCTGTTATTCGTCAGGTACTCAGCTAAGCAAGCAGTGAGATGGGTAGTGTTAGTGCATAACGTGAGCATGCTCCCCATACCTGGGCTAGAGACATAACGTAAACAAAACTAATACATGCATTACTTGTGTGAAGAGAGAGTGCAGTTTACAGACGCTAATATATCATAACCTTGAACATCTACAAAAGCGTCGTATTGGCTATTCAATTTTGTGGATATTCCCGCTCTGTACTACTGAACAATTGGTATAGTTGCATTCATCATATGGCAAGTCCTCCTTCAGCATTGTTAACGTTTTGTTGTAGAAACATGTGCCGAATAACTATGCTCATAACATGTTCAGTTTTTACTGCAAGTGAAATCGGCGCAAACATTTGAATCTATGTTTTATATTTGTCCCTGTCGTATAAGACGACCCCGATTTTGGGTGCCTTTTTTACTTTCTCTACACGTACTGTGTACACAATGCACCCAAAAATTCTATGTCGAGATTTCACCAGAAATACATGTTTTGGGGTCCCCCGATACCGAATAAAGCACTTTTAGAAAAAGATCCGCGTGTGAGTGTGCGTGTGCGCGCGCCTGTCTGGACAGCATAGCTAAAAAAAAAGACCGTTAAATACCAAACTTAGTATTTACGCTTTGTATCTTCCAAGGTTGCAACAGGAAGATTTTCAAGAAAACCCCCCACCACAAACTACTCCTTATATGGAAAATTTATGAAAATGTTTTTTTTTCAGAAATGGCCAACAATTTTGATTAAAATATCATATATTTAAGAAATTTACATGACGAATAAAAAGGATATCTTGAATTTTTTGGGAATAGCCTGTGAAGATATCTTTATTCTGGTAGAATTTTGCGGAATTTTGCGTAACTGGTAAAGCTGTAAGAGATAGACAAAAACTTACTTCACAAAAGATGTAGAGTTGATTAAAACACACAATTTATGTTATTGTGTGTGTGTTTTTTTTTTCGTGGAGATGACCGTTTGAGATATTCCTTATTATTGGTTTCAGTTTTAAAATACCTATTGTTTTCTCATACGGGAATTTGTCAACTGGCCAAATAACAAAGGAACTTCAATCACATAGCAACCAGCTTTTAAAAGATTTGACTATCGCTTTAGCCTTTGGTACTCCCTTATTTACCGTCTAATTAAGAAAGCAATTAATAAGACAATTTCTGTTAATTGTTTCAAGATTAGCATGAAGTAAATAGAAGAACAGGCTTTATAACAATTTGATGCAGAGATGTAGAGAAAGTCATATGAATGGAACACTCAGATTTTTATTCTTCCTATCGTCTTTCTGCCGAAACGTACAGTTATTTATTTCATATTACTTAGTACATAGGCAACTATTTGTGCTTTCTCTAGTACGTACGTATAATGTACATAGTAGGTAGAAAAAGTATTGTATTCCACCCAAATATTCTATGCTGAAATTCTACAGGAAATATAGGGTTTTTTTTTTTTGGGTCCATTGAATAAATAAAAAATAATAATTCTACGTTTGTGTGTGTGTGTGTGTGTGTGTGTGTGTGTGTGTGTTTCTGTGTGCCTGTGGACAGTATAACTCAAAAACGAAAAGTCACTTAAATACCAAACTTAATGTTTAAGTTCAGACCTTCAAAGGATGCGACAAATACTTTCAGGAAATTCCTCAACCACAAACTACTCCTTATGTGGAACTTTTTTCGAAGATTTTGACATTCTCAAAATGAATAACGATGTTTATTAAAATAACATATATTTAATATATTGTTATTATTATTATTATTATTATTATTATTACTATTACTATTACAAAATAATGTATGTAAAGAATTTTCTGAGATGCACTTTGAATACTTCATTCTAGATGACTTTTTTGTAACTGATAAATCATAAGAGATGGATAAAAACTTAGTACATAAAGAAATTAAAAATTAAGATTTCCTTAAAATAAACAATTTATGTCATATACAATTTATTATAGAGTTATCCGTTCCGAGAAATTTTGGGTTTTTTTTTTTTCAGTGCTAAGCTACTCAAACCTTTTCGTTTCATTTCTCTTTTGTTTTATACTCGTCTTGCAAAGAGAATCGAATGCCAATTGTTTCACTTAACGACCAACTTTTAAACCATTTGAATTGGTATTCCTTAAGCCTAGTATATTCCCTTATTTGCCTTCTACTTACAAGGAAGCAAATAATACGACCAGTTGTGCAAGTATTTATCTTGATCAGCGAGCTGTGGATAAAAAAACAATCTTTTATAAGAATAGTTTACTTGTGAAACGTGTAGAGAAGGTCATTTGAATTGTTTTTATTCCTTTCATCTTATGTTAATAAAATGGAATTTAGGGCCATGACTTAACTTAATATAATTTTGCCTAGTATATTGGTTTATTCATAGTTTACCTACAAGCGAATATGTAATAAATAATTTTTGCTAATGTTTTTCTTGATTAATATATATACAAAACATAGTTCATATTTTCAATATTTATATAATGTTTTCATTTCATTCTGTTACAAAAGACGTTCACAAATGTGCAAAGTGAATTAACGCTTAAGTAAACAACTTAATAACTCTAACAGAAGCAAAATGTAGAGGGAAAAATTCCTAATAAATCAGCGGTCTTTTGAAACACTATCACTCCGCGTTTTATAATATTGCTTTGATCTTTCGGCCGCAGACTGCATATGACGTCACTGACGGGAAAGCCAGAATGGTGACCATGGGAACGGGATGATGAAGTTAGCCCAGGCTGTGCGAAGCATTACAACGTAATTTTTTCCAGTGTATAACTTTCTTCTCCGTTGTGTGAACAAAAACATATGACAGGCAGAGAATAGATCCAAGCGCAGTTACTGTATATCGTAATATTTCAGTAAGCAAGTGTAACGAACATCAGGAGTTTGTTGCTGCAACTCCACCCACGGAGATCAAACAAGAAATGAGTGGCGTGTCTAATAACCCTAAGACCCAGAAATTGAATCTCAAATAGAGTGTTTATTAGGCTTACCAACTTCTGAACTCGAGGGGAAGATTAGATGTAACAGCAAAGCTACAAAAAGCTTTATCTGTCTCTAACTGCTCTACAAACAAACTTAAAAAAGATTCTTCTTCTTTCTACTCTATGCTAATCGAGATAAACATTAGCAGAATGGTCTTATCACTTAGTTTCTTATCAGTAGAAAGGAACAAAATGAATGCGCTATGCTAAAGTGAATGTCAAATGTTGTTATGAATCGAGATAAGTATTAACAGAATGTTTTTTTTTACTTATAAGTAGAAAGGCATTAAAGGAACGCGCTATGGTAAAGTGGTAGTCAAATGTTTTAAAAGCGTCGTTATCCGATTATCATTGCAAATCGTTTCTTTACCCGGCCAGGAGTAGAACAAAACAAAAATGGACACCTCCTGTCTAAGAAAAGTATAAGTACTTCACAATGGATACCAATAACAAGGAATATCTCGGAAACGGTTACCTCCAAGCAAAAACGTACAAACGCGTCTCTATCTCTTACGGTTTAGCAGTTAAACAAAATTCATCTAGAATAAAGAGGTCTTCAGAGGCTATTCCCAAAAAATTAAAAATATGCATTTTATTTAGGATGTAAATATCGTTAATATGTGGGATTTTAATCAAAGTCGTTAGCCATTTTTCATAATATCAATGTTTTCGAAAATGTTTCCTTGTAAAAGGTGGTATGTGGTGGGGGGATTTCCTTAAAAATCTTCGCATTGCATCCTTAGAAGATAATAAATCTACATACGAAGTTTGGTTCTTAACTTCTTATCGTTTTTTAGCTATGCTGACCACTGAAACACACCACACACACGGACTTTTTCTAAAAATGTTTTTTCGGACTCAGGGGACCCCAAAACATATATTTCCGAAGAAATTTCGAAATTTAAGGTGGAATATAATACATTCTGTATCCACAATGTACAATGTACATGCGGGTTAGAGAAAGTAAACATTGAAAAATAGATATGAACTTCTTCAGGCCTCGCTAAACGTGCAATAGTATTTTTGTCGCTTTTCTACTCCTGATGAGCTAGTCATTACATTACAATAACCAACTTACGACTACGACCACTATCAAAGTCCTCGTCTCAAAGACCTCCAACTTAATAATTACTGATTTTGAGATTTCTATTTGTAAATATAGCAAGACCGGAAAAATGATAAAATGATAAAAGGGTAAAGATGAGGAGTTAGTACAATTTAATTATATTTGATATATAAAGATTATATAGATACACTTTTTCCGTAAACGCTGAAATGACACCAGAGAATCCAGTTCAATAATTTTAAACGTCAACATTTATTTCACACATTTTAGGATTAGGGTGCAAAAGTCACCTTAGCCGAGCTCATGAAATCTCTGCATAATTGACCGAATATCCACCCCTCTCTCTCTCTCTCTCTCTCTCTCTCTCGTTACGATGTTAAAATGAATGATTCTGATAACTAAATAAAGTGACTGAAAAGTTGGAATAGATCACATTAACAAAGAGTGGTGAAATGACAGTTAAATTACTGGACAAAATGACATCTGTAACTATTATTTGTCGCCGTTTTGCTACAAGTTTAGGTTTTTTTTTACATCATTTTTCTTCCTCTCTGCGTTCTATATTTGTTCTTTCACAGAAGTCATGTTTCATAGGAGTACTCGTTATGATTAGAGCTCGGTTTTGAGTTTTGAAGCGCACACAGTTACGGACACACAGAGCAGTCAGAGATTATAAAGAGAGGATAGTGGGGAGGGGTTTGTAGCGTTAAGTATAATCAGTTCCAAAAGTAGCTCATTACATACATTGACATTAAATGCCTCGTTCTAATTTATAAAGTAACACAATAAAAAAGTATTTGATACTATAATTAGCAAGTAAAACCGCCTTGTTCTTTTACAAATAAGATATAAGGCTTGATACAAAAAAATCAGGATAGTAATGTGCAGAGCTTTGAAAAGACAATGAACATAAATTGACCAAACTCACTCAGAATTCATTTTAGTGAATTACAAGATGCATCTTTACTGTATCGAAAGAAGAGGCTCTTCTCCTGTCACTCGAAATATGTTTGAATCCTCCACAAGTTTTTTCAGTGTCAAACGCCTTCCTTTCGCATTTTCAACATTTTTCAATCTGCGCTCTTTTGCAGTATTCATTGGTTCATCCACTTTTTATCGGTCCCCATGACTATGCTCGCTTTAGCTATTCGTGGCGCAGAGGATCGCGGGTTCGAGTCTCGCTTCGGCCATGGGTGTTTGTAAATGTGTGTATGTTTGTGTATCTGTATGTTAAAAAGGGAAACAAATAGAAAAATAATAGAAACTTAGGGATAAATATAAAAAAGAAGGAAATAAGTTTAAAAAAAAAAAAAAACCTATCTGAACGAGGGTGCAGTGCGCAATGCTAGTAGTGCAACACGTTTCGAAACGGGCTAAAGAGACCACGCCTACTCCTTTATGTCATATTTGAGCCCTGTGTGCAAACCTCAATCTGGCAATTTCGTGACCCCATACTGAGTTCTAGTTATGATCATAGCTTGTAGGTGTGTTAAAGGGACCAACCAACCAACCAACTCCTTGAAGATTTCAGGTTCAATGCTTTTTATACAATTATGTCCATTTTTACCACACACCTCTATTGTTACGAGTAAATATTTTTGAAATTTTTTTTCAAAATGTTGCAACAAAACTTTAGATTTACATTCCCAGTATATCACTTTAAAATTATTAGATGAGGTTCAATTTAACTAAATGTTACCACAAGAAAAGGTATAATAAATCATTCATTAATACTTTAATTATTTTTGTGGATTAATTAACTTTAATACAAATAGATAATTTTTACTTAGGTACTTAAAATTAATTTATTACGCTTTTTAAGTTTTCTAATAGAAAATCAAACTGATTGGTTGAAATGTGTACCGCAAGGAGCATTTTGAAAATGTACATGCATTGGAAGATGTATTATAGAAAACAGCTTTTAATATTATTTGAAGTACCAGTTGTTACCATTTAAACTGCCATTTAAGAGGTCACCCGTCAAGTATTTAAACTGTAGATAAGTGGCTAAACTTAACTTCGGCATATCAATCTACAAGAAACACGGCATATTAATGTGTTAAAACCCAAAACTCAACATTTTCAAGAATTTTCAACATTTTCATGTTTGTTTCCCTTAAAGTGCGAAAAATGTAAATGTAGATAACCAACAAAATTTCTCTTTGATTATGCTGCATCAATGATATTACTTACGATAGTGACTACACTTGGAAAGCTATCGCTCTTCGTGCTAGCTTCACATATCCAAAGTCGGGGTTCAAATCTGGCGGAGGGCGATGGATGTTTTTGGGCGTAAAAATCCTTAGCTTGGCTTTTTTTTTGGAAGGGAAGTTGATCCCGTGTCGTAGATTTATGGCACATAAAAGAACCTCAAACTGATAAAGAGGTATCTGAGAAAAATTAAGCTGTCTTTCACGCCCAATATAGAATGGAACTCTGAGAACTGCAGTAGATAAAGAGCATCCATAATTAAAACTCCTCTCTCTCTTTTTTTTTTTTTTTTTTGCTTAGAAGGCTATTCAAGTTGTCGGAATAAGATGAATTACTATATTGCGCCCTAATCTTCTCCCGTCATGCATCATTTATAAAACGCCTAATATGCAACATATTAACACTCCTTATGTTGCAAATTATTTTGTAGTATAAAGAAAACATTACACCTACCAGTAAATCACAAATGCTTATTTTTCAAACCACAAAATAGCAACTGCATACACACACGGACCTTTTTGTAAAAATGCTTTTTTTAGATTCAGGGGGACCCAAAACATGTATTTACGATGAAATCTCGGTATCGAATTTTTGGGTGGAATACAACACCTTCTCTATGCACTATGTAGATAGTTCGTATAGAGAAAGTAAACATTTGTCATCTTACTCCGTCTTGTCCGATGAATTATTTGTGAAATATCTGAATTATTCTTATATTTTAATTAATTTTTTATACTCTTTTGTAACTGGCTAACCATAAGAAATGTCCAAAACCTTGCTATACAAAATATGTAGCATGCACTTATTATACGCCTATATTTGATTTAGGAATCAATAATGCAACCCAATTTTCCATACCTCTTTCAATATCTGCGTCCTCATACTTTAAATCCACGACATAAAATTTCTCTTGATGTATTTAATTTATTTTATTGTCCAAGTTATTATTTTGAAACAATCCGCTTTGAGTCGTGGCATCAAATATTAAACAATTGACAGTTCGTGCACTGTGGTAGGATTTTTTTTTACCATTAGCCGTTTTTGTCCTGTTTGATGATACGTCATTAAATTTTTCCAGTCTAAACTGGCATGGAGAATTTTAAAGCATCTTAAGACGCTCATGTTTTCTATTACTCACTGGATATAACGGTTATATTTTATTTTCAGTATATGCAACAAGTCCATATCGCTTTGTTTAAGATTATTTCTAATAGAACGCTCGGAGGTATAATATAATTTGAAAAATAACGTTTAAATACTGAAACATTAATCTATTTTTCTCTATCTCTATTTGTTTTTGATCTGAGAAACTGTCATTTGGTTATTTATTTCTCTTGCTTTTGAAACAACCCCGGTATGTATATAATTTTATCTTGGGGCGGATTTGAAAAGAAGGTCTGCTGTGGTGTTGTAGTTCTCAGGATTGCTGGTTGCTATGCTGTGGTATTTTAAACCTTTTTACGGGTTTGAATTTTCCGCTGTATATGAAATTGGTAACTTGCTGTTTGTGCAACTGTAATTAACTAGTTGCGCCAGACTTAAAGTTAGAGCAGTTGCAAGGTTATTATCGGCGGCGAATTTACTTATTGTGCACAGCTTAGCCACGTTTTCTATTAATTCTGCTAGCTTCAGTCAGTGAGTATGAAAATCTTAGCCTCCATGCTTGGATAGTAGAATGTAATAATAAATAAAATTAATTGAAGATTTCTTGTTATTTATGAACTTTTATTTCTTAACTTGTCGAAACAATGTGGTGAATTAAGCACGCTATTTGAACAGGATCCACTTTTTTTAGAAAACTGTGCCAGTTACATACATTATAATGTGTACTTGCAATAAATCTCTTGTTAGTAAGTAGTACAATACCATATTTTACACTGAATATCTGTATAAGAGGTTTCGATTTGCGAGATTATCTCTTTGCGTCCGTATCCCTGGCGTCTATCTCATTGACTGCGTCCCGGAAGCTTATCAAATTTTCACATATATACAAAATTTGAAGATCAATGTTTTATACCATCTGTCTTGTAATCTGTCCGTCACCATGAAAACGGTAGATTTTCTATTCCACATTTCGTGAAATACAAATTTATAATACATTTTTATACACTCATAATAATTAAAATCAATTAATTTGTATAATTTACATGGAAATGTTCTTATTAATAGCTAACAGTTCTAAAATAAAATATATTTAGCTCTGTTCTTATGCCTTGTTACCGGTATAAACAATTTATAGCATCCGGTATCTCGTTCAATTTTATGATTTTTCTTCTTCTTCTCCCATATTACTGCTTTTAATTATGTTTTATTATAAGTATGCTTTACTAAACACATTTCTTATATATCCATCATACCCTATATGTTGTATTCATTACATAACCTTGGCTATGTTATTTTCGTAAAAGCACGCCGTTTTTAGGTTATATTCGTGCGTATCGTGAGGCGATGATGTCACGCTGCCATTGTTATACATACAACTTTTTGGCTTACATTCCAAAACAATATGATTTATTATTTTATAACATTATTTTAGGGCAGTATTGTTCCATTTACTCTTGACATGATTTACTTAGCATTAAATCCTGCGTCAATCTCTTTTCTATTAATTTGCAAAATTGTGAAGTAAATAATAAATATAAAACCTATGCATACTATAATTTACCTTTCTTTTTAAATTAAGTCCTTTTTATAGACAAAAAGCTGATTTTCAGATATACTTAGTTATTTTTAAATTCAACATTCATTTTGCATATTCCTTAAGTTTCTGCCAAATCGAATCACTACTCTAAGTCCACAAAGCTCTATCAGTTATCATCACTGACTGAAAATGAGCAAAAGAAAGACAACTCAATTTTCAGTTTGAGGAAGTGAAGGTATTTAAACGCCCATGTTAAATTTGATACACATAATTCATTTGCGCTTAACATGCCTTATCTCTAAACAACTCTACATTAACTACACCTCTCCCACCGTTCTCCTGTGATTGATGTTTAGTGTTTCCACTACATTTGGTAAGGGAATATCTGTTTTCAGAAAACATTAATGGAAACAATTCCCTTTGCAACATCTCTACGAAGACAAGAACTGTAGAGGGTTATTTTATGCCCCTATAATAACGCTGTTTCCAGATCTACAGGTTGGGCGAAAGGTCTCTCTCTACCCACTGGGGTATATAATAAACCAACAGGTATTAAAATAACATTATTTTCAACTTATGCACATTTCATAATGCTTACATGATTAGGGTTACAAAACATTTTTTTGCCAAGTTGCTTTATTCATCCTCTTCAACATACCTATCTGGTGTGCTGTTGTAAAGGAGCAAAATCTGCTTCCTTCAGGTCATTATTTGGTGTGCTGATGTTTCCACACTTCTTTAATAATACCCCAGAGTGCATTGTCATCAGGCCAAGACAATAGAACAGAAGCATTAACCGATCCTCGACCAATCCAGCGATTTGGAAAAACTTGGTTAAGACACCTTCGAACTGACAATACAAAATGCGGTGTAGCACCGCTCTGTTGAAACGTAAAGGTTTCCATTAATTCTCTGGCTCTCAGCTGTGGGAACAGCCACTCGTCAGTATCCGCTGATAAGTTTTTACACTGTGTATAGAGAAAGTATTCCACTCCACCAAAAAATTCGAGATTTCACCGGAAATATATGTTTTAGGGTCCTCAATATCCAAAAAAAGCATTTTCACAAAAACGCCCGTGTGTGTGTGTGTGTGTGTGTGTGTGTGTGTGTGTGTGTGTGTGTGTGTCCGTGTGTCTGCGAACACGATAACTCAAAAACGATAAGTCTGTAAAATACCAAACTTGGTATTTAAGTTTAGTATCTTCCAGGGATGCGACACGAAGATTTTGAGAAAAATATCCCCACCCCCAACTACCCTTTACATGGAACTTTTTTCGAAAATTTTGATTTTCTCAAAAAATGGCTCTAAACGATTTTAATTAAAAAAATCGTATATTTAAAATATTTACCTGACAAATAAAATGTATATCTTGAATTTTCTGGGAATAGCCTCTGAAGAGTAGTTTATTCTGGATCAATTTTACTAAATTTTGAATAACTGCTAACCCGTAAGAGATGGACAAAAACTTACTGCACAAAAAATGTAGAGCACATTAAAACACACAATTTACGTTATATACATTTTTTCGTAGAGTTCGTCGTTTTTGTGACATTCCTTATTTTGGGTTTCTGCTATGAAAAACGTATACTTTTCTCATATAGGAACTTGTCAACTCCTATCCATATAGACAAAGGAACTTCATTGACATAGCAACCAGCTTTTGACTATCAGTTTAACCTACAGTTGTCCCTTATTTCGCTCCTACTGACAAGGAAGCGAGAAATTGGACTATTTCTGCTATTTTTTTCTGATTATCATAAAGTAAATAGAAGTATAAGGTTTTTAAGAATTATTTGTTGCAGGGATATGGAGAAAGTCATGGGAATGGTACACATCAGATTTTTTGATTTACAGACCCTTCAAAAAATACGGGCCAAATAGATGTTTACCGGTCATCCTGCCCAAATCATCACGTGTGGTGGATTGTTCTCGATTTCTTCATAAAGATGCTCTGTCACTCTCCAGACTGGCAGTGTGTGCCGCTTGACCTTGGCTGTGATTGTCTACCCCCTTCATCTATAATACTCACAACCATCACTCACACACTCAGGGAACTTGCAATGGACCAGTAAAACTTTGCAGCAGTGGGTAGCGACCAATAACAGTTGATTTATTATTTACCCCAGTGGGTAGGAACCTAACGCCTACCCTGTACTTACGGAATCTAGCCTTTAATTCAATGTAGTAATACAGTTTCTTATCCATTGTAAATCGTAAAAATGGAAAGGGGTTAATTGCTCACAGTGAACTTTAGGAGCAAAAACAATTTAGCATACAAAACAATAAAGCAATTTTGATTTATTACAGTTGCACAGAATTTGCATGGGCACCAAGCAATATGCATAATTTGACGAGGTACTTATTAAAAATCATATTTTTTGCAAACTTTTTTTCTCGCTAACTTTACTTGCATATATTTTTATAAAAATTTTAAGCCTGGAGCGCTTAGACGGTTAATTATGTGTAAAACTATTTGAACTAGGGCAAAATCTATTTTAACAAATTAATTTGAAGAAATGTACTGGCCTTATAGCACGTTTTGATCAGAACTTTAATTTATTTGAAATATAATACTCTTCTTCGTCTTCCTTTATAAGCACTAGGCTCTTAGGGCCTGTAACTGGGCTAATTGGAACCATTCCAGCCATCTGCTTCGTAGTCTTCCTACCTCTACATCTGTCATTTATCACAATGTTTGCCTAGGAAATCTGGAAAGTTACATTTTTGCATATTGTTTGCATTCTATGCACATAATTCTTTTTCCATTGGGCTGGTAATTCGGTAGTGCAAACAAATACTCATAAGGCTAAAAGTCATAGAAAATAGTATTTTACTGTTATAGAGCCTATTTAATAAAATTATAAAATCAGCGAATTGCACCGTTTCAGTCCTAAGATTTAACTCCGGAAAGTACATTTGCTTCTTTTAAATAATGTTCAAATGTGTTACATTCATAAAACGTGCTTAGGTATCTATTTCTCAACAAACTAATTTTACAAGAGGTGATTCTTCTATCTACTTCATGACATTGCAATAAACATTTGTAGATGTGGATTTACTGTTTACTTGTAAATACGATGGGAAAAGGCAAATGCGGTAAGCTTAAGTGATAGTCCAATCTTTCAAGATCTCGCTCGCTATTTGATGCTTTGATATTCCGTTCTCTTTGGATGACCAAGAGATGGATGGATGGATGGATGGATGGATGGATGGATGGATGGATGGATGGATGGATGGATGGATGGATGGATGGATGGATGGATGGATGGATGGATGGATGGTGGATGGATGGATGGATTGCGCCGCTTTTTCCACCACAAATCTCACGTGCGGTCGCTTGGGATCGAACCCGGCCCGTCTAGGTGAAACATAATTTTACTTCCTCTAGCACGTATGTACAACGAATCTATATTTCACCGGAAATACTTTTGAGGTCCCCTGGGTCCAAACAAAATCTGAAAAAGGTCCATGTTTATATATCTGTGTATATGTATGTGTGTGGACAGCATAGCTCAAAAACGAAAAACCGTTAAATAAAAATCTTGGTATTTATGCTCAGTTACCTTCCAAGAATGCGACACGAAGGGTTTTAAAAAATCCTCCACCCTGAACTACGCTTATAAGGTAAACTTTTTTTTCTCAAAAATATCTCTTGATGATTTGATTAAAATACCGTATATTAGAAATATTTACACAAAAATAAAGTGCATATGTTGAATTTTCTGGAATAGCATCTGAAGTCCTCTTTATTCTGGATGAATTTTGCTTAACCTTTGCATAGCAGATAAACCGTAAGAGGTAGAAAAAGCTTTACCACACAAAAAATGTGGATCTCGTTAATACTTATAATTTTTGTCATATACACGTTTCTTGTAGATATGACAGTTTTAGGAATATTCCTTTTTATTGATTTCAATTTTAAACTAAGTTAGCTCAGAGAGGAGGCCAACTTTGTTTTGTCTCTCTTGTTTTATTGCTGGCCATGCTGCGTGGTGTAGCGGTTGCCATACTAGCCTCTAACCCGAGATTGCTGGTTCAAACCTGGCGGAGGGTGATGGATTTTTCGGACTTATAAATCCTTAGCATGGCTCCCTTCGGAAGCGAAGTAAAACGCTGGTCTTGTGTAATGTTTATTTGCACGCAAAAAAACATACCTATTTTGAAAGAAGAAGATTCCTATGTAAAATTCTACCTTTTCACGTTCGCAAGTGTATTTCCTCCTACAGTGCCATCTGGGGTAGGAATATGTTTCTGTGGAACTGCTAGAGTATACAAATAATTGTATTCTCTAGTCCCCTACTTACTCTGCGTGGAAGAGAAAGTAAACCATCCAGGAGTAAAATTAATGGAGAGAAAGTGTTTAGTTTTTTTTAATGCAGTAAGAGCAAACCGTATGCTCTTAAATTTATCCAGGCTGTTCATTTCGTTTGTTTTATAATTTTATTAAACTTTTACAAATTTTAAGCTTTGCAGATATTGTGCTAAAACTATTTAATAAACATTTAATAGAACAAGTTTTACAAGGTGTATTACCTCATCGTACTAGACATTCAGTGTCGGAATGTTTAAATTATACCCTTGCAAGTGACATACCTCTCTCTTTCGCTAGAGCAAGAAAAAATGCTAGTTTTCAAAAGCTTCTTGCGGACTCATAATTTTCAGATAAGTATGATAGTGAGATTTTCTTCAAATTTAATTAAGTGAAAATAAGTTTATTTATTTTAAGTTGATGTTATTAGTTGGGGGGTAAATAAAATATTTTATGAACTTATTTGTATTATAATTAACCTTAAGGTAAAACGGTATACCAAATCTCATCCAACTTAAAGCCTGTAAATTTGTAAATCTTTCTCACTGAAACTGTTTGAATGTGAATTATTATCACCTATGATTTTCAATGCAATTTGTGTATGTTCCCTTGGGAAAATAATCTTCTCCCGAAAATCTTAGTTTCCAAAACATTATAAAAGTTCAAGTAGTACAACCGAGCGAGTTGATGCCGCAGCAAAATACTCGCAAGGTCGTGAGCTCGATTCCCATGGCCTGCCTTTCTGACCGATGGCTTTTTTTTTTCTGACTCTATGAAAATGTTGGGTGGATTCTTTACATTCTACGACTCCTGGCGCAATGGTAGCGCATCTGACTTCAGATTAGAAGGTTGCGTGTTCAAATCACGTCGGGGTAAAGCATCTAATTATATTTTCAAGGGCAAGCATAGTAGCAAACGTAATATATAAATTAGACAATAAGAAAATACCCAGGGTAAATAGCACCAGATATCTAGGGGCAATACTAAATGAAAGATTGGAGTGGGGGGAACATGTAAACTCGGTCACTGGAAAGGCATGAAGGCGTTGCACTTCGTAATGGGATTTTAAAACGCAGCAACAGAAAATCGCGAATTTTAGCACACAATCTATAGTTCGACCAATATTAGAATATAATGCTGCATGCTGGGATCCGTGTTGGGTTGGTAAAACTGGCACTTGAGAGAGTTAAAAAAAAGAGCAGCTAAATCTGTAGACAGAAGAGAACGATTCAAAAATCATACTAGCAGTGCCACTTCCTGAGAAACACTAGAAAAATGTAGGAGACGAGCAAGGCTATGTGCAATTTTGAGAGAAAGATACATCGAAGTGATTATTAAAAACTATTGGAGAAATGATCACTTCAAAAAAAAAAAAAAAAAAAAAAAAAAAAAAAAAAAAAAAAAAAGGAAAAAATATTTGGGAACAGAAAACTTACATAGGCAAATTTTCCTTAGCAAATATAACAACGCATGGAGAAAATACCTGTTGAGTTGCTGGATACTTAGCCTCAAGTGTAAATAGTTATAAAAAGAGTCTAAAGATGAGTGATTTTATGGTCGGGATAATAAATATAAATATTGTGGTATTATAAAAATGATTATATTATTATTATTGTTGTGTTATTACATTGAGAGCACTACCACCGGGCTACGCCCTAAGCAGTGAAATCAAGTATCTATGTAAATGTCATTTCCCGCTCCCTCACTTCCTTGTCATGTGTTGACGGTTGCGACTGAATAGTGGCTTGCTCACAGTAATGGGTTATCCTGGTGTCATCATCGGTACCGCTCGATTTGCACCCACTTTCAGGGAGTTCCTCACTCCCCTTGAGGAACACCGGAGGCTCGGCACTCTGGCGGCGTTCCATCAGTAATTGTTAGGTATTCCGTGCATTCTTGCGCCCGTCATCATGCGTATGAGGTGTGGTCTTTCTCCTCATTCCTCCCTCTCTGAAGTCACATAAAATGCAAAGCGCCTAAGGGTAGTGCTCTGCCCCAGTGTCTGTAATCCTAATACATTACTAGTGGCTCTCAAATGGGATGAGGTTTATCCTTGAGCGCCACCAGGCCGGCAGCCAATCGGAGTGCTGCTGTTGACATATTACATTCGCGCTTAACTGGGAGTAACGCACTAAGTGATTCCGTCTCTCATAAATACTACTTGCGCTAAGACAAAATATTCAAAATTTGCAAGAAATAATTCACGAGGAAGATAGGGAGTAATGTTAATAGCAGAACCGTAAATTCGATAGATTGTTAGCTAAATAGTTTCATAATACACATAAATATACATTATGTCACCAAACAGATTTGCATGCTCAGTGTGCGAGTGAGAGGGAAATATGAAAAGAGTGTAGGTAGCGACCTGGCAACGCAGAGCACGATACGCATCTCATTCGCTGCAGAGTAGAACTCTTCTCATTTGAAAAACATTATAGTACAATAATTATGACTGCTACAACACTCGCAGTATATTTTGCTTTTCTAACGTTTTTTCTCACGCAAATATCTGCAGTTCTTGGATAGAGTCAGACTGTCAAAGCACGCGAGTCATTTGAGAAATTTAATGGCATGCCGGCATGTTGCCATGGTAGTTCAGTGGTTAGAGCAACCAGCTAGAGACTGGGAGATCCGTGGTTCCAATCCCGGCTATCGCATTAAATATTTCAGTCTGACTCTACCTATCCAGCACTTGTCCTACACAGCCTTGTCTAAAAGAAAAAAATAACATCTCCACTTCTCCTTTAAAAACGTGACAAGTGCAGAGGCATTCACTTCTGGCATTTATATTCTTATAGTCAACATGGAATTTATTATTCTGGTATTTATAGAAGAGTAAGAGGAAATTTATTGATTTTGAAGAGAGATTATGTATTAATTTGATTTAATTCATCATTTTGGATTTGAAGCAGCCGCTTGATACTGACATTTCGTCGATGTAGTATGACTTTTCCTTTACGTATCTATTTACTGATGAGGAGGATAGAAAACAAGGTTACACATTAAGAATAACTTCAATATCATTCTTATAAGCTAACTGGAAGCTCTCTGCACCTTAGTCGGATCATCTTCGAACTAAGTCAAATTCTTCTGTATTCCTTCTTCTTCTACTTCATCTTTTCTGTCGGTTATAAACATGCTTTTCTTCACGCTTTATTCTTGAAAATCACTCGATGTCGACTGCAGATCTTCTCTCCTCCTTTTCTGTGGCCTTCCAATACCTCTTCTTCTTAGTGGCTCATATTCCTGGCTATGTTCACCAGTCTTATTATCTTTCATTCATGTAATATGATTATATATTTTTTCTTCTTTTCACAAATGTATTAGTATAGATTATTTCACACATTATTATTTATACGCTATCTCTTCTAGTGTTCCCTATTATAAATCTTAAACATTTCCATCGTTTGATACACCTAACTGTTTATTTTCCTCGTGATAGCTCAGGTATCAGCTCTATTGGTCAGGATCGAACCTACTATTTATTGTTTTATATATTTTAACTTTCTTTTTCATATATTTATTTTTCCAGATTACATTTTTAAGTATCCCAATACAAGATCCTCTCATGGCTTTCTCTCTAACTTCTGTATGCGTTAGACGATTACTTCCATTCCTAAATGTTGAAACCCTATTACTTTTTAAATGACTGTCCCTTTTATTTCTAACTTACAGCTTACCAGCACCTTGGATACAGCCATCGTTATAGCATTTCTCCTTCTCCTACTAGTTATTTTGTATTTTCTGTATTTTGTCTTGATGATTCCTAAGCAGGAGGCCTTCAGAATTTCCTTCAGATAAAGCTAACTTATTAACGTGTTATTTTATGTATTCACGTTTTCCCAGTTTATTTTTCAAGCGTGTCTTAGATTTACAAGAAACCTAATTTCCAAAAGTTCCAGAAACACAGAGAATTCTTTGTAATAACTGGACCTTTTCTAAACAAATCGTTTGATTTACTGATGGTAGTTCTACACAGTGAAATATAAAACAAAAATTCCTAATGTTAAACTAAAATAGAACTATAGAAAATACCAGCTCTATGGGCTTATATTACTGAAAGATAGTTAATAGTTCTAGTAAACTATTCAGCAAATGTTATAATTTGAGTGCACACAAAAACATTCAGAGTACAAGACTTCTTGATGTAGGAGAAAAATCGAGTTTGCTCCCAAATCGAAAAGTTAAAATTCAGTATGAATTACCAAGAAAATCTTTTTGATAAATGCACTAATTTTCACTATCTGATTATCTAATTGCGATATTATTAGGATTAAGAACTAAACGGCAACTAAAACACGTTAAACGTTAAGTGTTAAGTGTGCTTTTACTTTTGAACAAAAACCTTTCAACTGTCTGTGAGCTGCACTCTAAATAACCCTAGTTATGTGAAAAGATTACTTCACTGATCCATTTAAGATTGAAGATGATGTCGTAACTTTTATTACCAACCAAACGATTTTGGTATACAGGTCCAAAGCCGTAAAATGTTTTGTTAGGGTAGTTTTCCAACCAGGTCAACAGATACGGAAATAATAGATGTTATCAAACTCTCGCTGGCAACAGACGTCGCCGGAAAGAACTTCACAAATTCTGAACAGTAACTACGAGTATTGATGAGAGGTTTTTTTATCACCATTTACTTCATAAAAGTCAAATGTGAAAACTTCCCCCACACATCAATCAGAAATAATACCAAACAATTCATTCACAAAGGTGAATGTGTACATTCTGACAGAGTTTAAAGTTTTATCTCAAATTGTAAGACTGCAAATTAGGGATCGTGTTAAATGGGTCCGGTTCCAAATAAGTTCAACATATCTAACTTACCTAACCTAAAGGAATTTCAAACTACAACCACATGCAGGTAAGCATGACGCGTTTTTATTATAAATTACTTTGCATGTTATCTTCGCGCCGATTACCAGGATCGTATCAGCGCTGCCGGTGTACCGGAATCGTCCCGCAATACTTAAATCAGTAAATTTGCTGACATTTCACACTTAAAAACCATTGGCCGCTTTAAGCCTACGGTCTTGTGACCAGCCCCTAACTAATTGAGTCCCTAGAAGTATGAGTCATTCAGGAGATTAAGTTAAGCGAACAGTCAAAAGATTTACTCACAAAGAGGCAGTGTGACGTTAATAGGACCAAATGTTTCCGTCTTAATATAGAGTGTGTATTCCTAAAATGGACTGTACAAGGATTATAAACAAACACTGCCAGATAAAGCATCTACACTGAATTCATAGCAGTGCACTTTATTGCTTGCTGGATGATTACACACATACCTAGCTCTGTACATTCAATCTATATACTTGCAAGTGCAGCCTTTACAAGCACAATTCAATGACCATTTAAATTAAATACAACAAATTAAGTCTTAATAAGAGAGAGTGCATTGTAGCAGGCTGCTAGATATTCACTTTTTTTTTTCTACCAGGCTTGCCAACCCTGTTTCACTCAGAGAAACCAAAGGTATGAACATACCGGTAGGTATGTCAATAAGTTGGTGAAATGGAGTTTTATTTATGGGCGCTCTTTAACTGCTGTAGTTCTCAGCGTCCCATTCTAAATTGGGCGTGAAAGACCGCTTAATTTTGCTCAGAAGCCTCTCTATCAGGCTTGAGGTTCTTTTACGTGCCGTAAATCTACGACACGGGACCAACGGCTTTACTTCCCTTCCGAATGAAGCCATGCTAAGGATTTTTACACCCGAGAAAATCCATCGGCCTCTGCAGAGTTTGACCTTGCGTAATAAGTTGGTGGTGCGTGATTGTCAATAGATTGTATTTTTACTCCCTAACACAGGGATTTTCAAACTTTTCACAACGTGGACCAGAACAACCAACAGAGAAGGAATTGCGGTCGAGGTCACACGAGTTAATCCACATTCACAACGAGATGTAAGCACAGACATAACACGACATAAGTTCAAGAGCGATAGAATACCATTCACAAAGCAGTCGTAAGCGTAAAGAGTTTGCCACGGGTTTCTAGATCTGTAAATTACATCTGTCTTTCAAGAGCACAGCTAGTTTCAAATTGAATAACAACACTCACCAACTTTTGTAAATTAATAAATAGGTTACAAAATCGCATATACAAAACAGGTGTTTGCGCCAGTGACGTCACAATAATTGTTTCACCAAAATATTAAAAATAATGCAAGCATGTTGACTGCGGAAACTGATATAGCTACACATAGTGTAATGTGCATTCTCTCTTTGCGCCTTACTATTTGTGAGGGCCAAGAAGTCTAGACGCAAATCGTAGATACATCTATTATATCAAAGGACGTTTCGACTGCTGTGACCTCATTTCAACGGAAATTAGAGATTGCGCGGCACGGCCACATAGAAGAGCATGTATGTACAGTAGTCACTGTAAAATCTTGCATTGCAATCTTCAGTTCTTGAAGCACGTGCAATGCATAGAGGAAGGAATGCAAAATTCTTTATACACGCAACGAAAGGATAAAGTTTGGAGTTTGCAAACACTTGCATTGGGTCGCATTGCATAGCGTGTTGCGTGTGTCTATGTGAATGCTTACATTGAGTAACAGGGTGCAAAGTACTTGCGCTTACGCCGTGTCTGCGTTTACATACTCCCTTTTATCCTCCCACCCAGGAGGTACTAAGAAATAAACCATTTCTGGAAATTTTCATCTCAGTTAGCATGAATTAGTGAGAAGAATAAGTTTTTAAGAATAAATACGCAGCATTAAAATATATCTAAAGCAAAAAGCTTAAAAACTCGGAACGGTATTTCTAATATGGAGTTGGAAAACAAAGCATGCTATATTTTATTCAGCTATAGTCCTAACTTAATTTATGTCAAATGCATAACAAAGGTGCAAATAAACGCCATCAATCCAATTCACTATAATAATAATCTGTGCCCTGAGCGAATATCAAACTGGCAGGTGCAATACGCCATTGAACTTAAAATATGTTCTACCAAAGTTAATATTAAACAAAATCATTTTCAATAATTTATGCATGCCGCATGTATTAATATTTCTCATACATTTATGTTACATAATGATTTTGAGAATAGCTTTACATCAGTTCAATAAATCAGCCACCATGAATATTATAATAATTACCTATAAATTTAAAATGATTATATTACAGCCTTAAAATGTCCATACTAAATACGCATACAATGAAAAGCGAGACTTTTTACTGATATAATATTTTCATATTTGTAATCCAATCGGGCATAAAAAGTACAAACGAATTGTGAATTTTAAGCCTTCTAAATTCGGAGTGTAGATTTACGGAAAGTATTCTATTTGTTTTCCCGAATAAAGTGAGAGAAGGTGTCAAAAGCAGGCCAATCATACGCAAATGCTACAGAGGAAATACCTTAACGCCTCCGCGCCGTTGTGCCGGTCGCTAAGTGAAACAAGTGAAATTGGGCTACCTTGCTTAGAAGAAGTAAACAAAAGAAAGACGACCCCACCTGGGTAGTGTGGTGGTACCGTGTCTGCCTCACATTCAACAGGTCGCGAGTTTGAATCTCGCTTAGGGTGAGTTACCCAGGTAAGGGTTTTTTCCGGGTTCTTCCTCATCCTAAGAAGACGAATGCCGAGTAACTTTAATCTCCATGGACCCCGAGATCATTTGAGCATCATTTCACCAATTTCATTCATCGTCCGATATGACTAAGCAGGTTAAACTAAACTTAAAAAAAAAAAAAAAAGACGAAAAGAAAGATGTCTCTTTTGAGAAAAGTTTAAGTACCTTATAACTGAAACAAATAGTTCGGAATATCTCTTTAAAAAATGTGTATGCCATAAACTATGCCTTTCAATGAGTTCTACATTTTTTGTGTGGTAAGTTTTTTTGTTGTTTTTTTTCGGTTTACTATGACATGTTAATAAAAATCGTTAGAGCCAAATTTGAGAAAATCAAAATTTTCGAAAACTGTTCCATGTAAAGGGTAGTTGGGGATAGAGAGATTTTCTTGAAAGATACTGGAAGATATTGAACTTAAATACTAAATTTGATATGTAACCAACTTTTTTGTTTTTGGGATATGCTGCTTCCCACATACACAACCGGAAATGTTTCTAAAAATGTTTTTTTTTTTTGATTCAGGGGGTCTCAGAACATGTATTTATGGTGAAATCTAGATGTCGAGTTTTTGGGTGGAATACATTATCTTCTCTAGCCACTACGTACGTTGCACAAAGGGGCTAGAGAAAGTAAAAAAGCAACTTCTGGCGTACTACAATACTTTTGATCATATGTTTGTTTTATAATTATCTTGTATTAAGAATTAAAATGCGACTTTTGAAGATGTTTGGACGCAACTAATTTACCTATGTTTGGGATGATGGTGTTTGCTGAAATCTCAAAACATTTTAATGCGATATGTAGGTGTGTGTTGGAAGAGCCATAGCCTCAACCATGGAGACGCGTGTTGTATCGGCTTGGCCTAAAGCATTGAAAATAAAATGCTAACAGTTTATAAATACCAGAAGTGTTCTTACGGTTACCGTAATTTCTAAGGTAAACACCACTGCTACCTCTATACCAGCAATAGAAATCGGATGTGTCCAATTTACATGACCTTTCTCTACCTATTCTGCAACAAAATGTTCTTACATAACCTTATTCTTCTGTCTCTTAATGCTTTCAAGATAAAAAGTAACATAAAATTATAAATTGAAAGGAAGTAAGGGAATACAGTCGGCTAAAGCTATATTTAAATCCTTTAAAAGCTCAGCGCTATGTAATTCAAACTTAATTCTCTCTGCAAGGTCAGGAGAAACTCCGTTTGAGAAAAATTTAAGTATTTCAAAATTGTGTAATTAACCATTTATGAGATAAAAAATTTTGTGTTTTAACACTTTTTGTGGTAAGTTTTTGTCTATCTATTACGGTTTACAAAATCCATCCAGAATGATGAGGTATTTAGAGGCTATCTCCAAAAATTCAAGATAGACACTTTACTTGTTATGTAAATATCTTTAATATCCGATATTTTAATCAAAATTATTAGAGCCCATTTTTGAAAAAATTAGAATTTTCGAAAATTTTTCCATGTAAAGAATAGTTTGGAGTGGGAGATTTTGTTGAGAACCTTCGTGTTACATCCCGTGTAGACACTGAGCTTTATTATTTTGATATTTAACCGAATTTTCGATTTTTAGCTATGTTGTTCATAGACACAAACACGAATCTTTCTTTAAACATGCCTTTTTTGTATATACAAAAGAGGACCCGAAATCGTGTATTTTCAGTGAAATTGGTATTGATTTTTTGGGTCGAATGCAACACCATCTCGACTTACTTGTATGCACCATGTACGAAGTATAGAAAAGTAAAAATTGTATTGCTTACATATGAATACTTAATCCTCATTTACTTTTACACTCTATGTGACGTAATAAAGTTTATTACTGCCATTAGTTCCGTTTCTTATTTCTGTTGATTATTTTATGTACATATAACAATTCAAGTCTTAACATGTCTATACAAATCAAAGTAACAATAACAATGAGTTACAGTACATAAATATACAAGAGTATACAGAGTTCTTCTATCTCCTCCTACCACCTGAAATCGCTTAGCATGTTTGCAACTAATTTAATTCGTATCTAACCACTTCAACGTTTTATACTTTCCAATGCTGTTTTTGAACAATCGTAATTCAGCATGTCATTGCTTAACAAGGAAAGTTCTTGTGAAGCATTTGCAGTCTGCAGAATTATCGTGCAAACGGACCTCGCGCTATTTTTAACCATTCAGAAGCAGCAATTTGCAAAGCTGCTTTTTCATAGAGTGAAAATATCAAAATAATTTTAAAGTATTTATTAACGTAAATATACAAATTTTGAGCTAAAACGTATATATCCTTTGCAGAGGCATCTGGCATAAAATCATTTGTTTCTGCTCTACATACGGGATTGTTTTTTTAATTCGCCTGGGTAGCGTGTTTGCCTCACATTCAACTGGTCGCTTAGGGCGAGTTACCCGGATAAGGTTTTCTTTTTCGGGGTTTTTCCTTATCCTGAGAAGACGAATGTCGAGTAAGTTTAAGCTCAATGAACCCAAAAAAATAAGAATAATAAGAATGTGTTACAATGATCCTAGAGGTTGGCACCGTAACTCAGTCGGTAGAGCATCTGCCTGCTGTGCGAAGTGTCTGGGTTCCGATTCCTTGCAGGAATTAACACAATCGCTGTTATACGTACAATATGTTCCAAAGGGAAATCCCGCCGCTATGACCGTGCAGTTAAAGACGAGGTGGGTATAAATGCAACAACAACATCTTAAAATGAAATAATATAACACATCGTGCTTAAAAAAACATGCGTCACATTTTCAGATGAAAATATAGTAACTATTCATGAAGGGGTTTAAGGGAGCGCGGTATTAAAACTGCTTCCCAACGGAGCTAGTAGCTATAAATAAAAAAGCCTAGTGTTACATGCATATTACTTTCTCTATTCACTCTAGTTTATACACATTAGTACTACAAAACGTATTTTTGTACCTATTTTATAATAATTGAGATGAACGTTTATGGGCAAGTTTCATTACAAACTTCGCTCAAAGTACTAAAGCGATTTAAAAGACAAAAATAATTGAAAATCTTTAAAGACTGTGTCGCTATATTATACTGGTTTTGAAATTTCAGCTTCGTGGATGGGACTTGAAACAAAAAGCTATCAATTTAATATTCTCCCTCAAAAACTACAAACAAGTGTAAATCCAATTATTCCCCACGACAAAAAAACGTAAGGAGACTTAAAACTTCAAAAAGATGGTATATTATTGAAAAAGAACCAATAACAGTGCATATCTCGGAAAATTTTAATACGAAAAAAATGTGTATTTTACCCCAACAGCAAGTATTTTGTTCATTAAGTTGATTTTTGCCTTTTATGGCTTACCAGTAGTAACACATATTATTGGGCATATAAAATCTAAAATTTATGGAATTCTAAGTAAAATCGTTTGAGTCAAATTTAAGAAAATAAGGTACTTTAATTGTGTGGATTTTCTTGAAAAACTTAGTGTCACATCCTGGGTAAATTCTTAATACTTAAATCAAAGTTTCTTATTTATCCGAAATGTCGTTTTACACACACACACACATGCATGCACGCACGCACACACACACACACACACGGTCTTTACCAAGTTCCCGAAACAAAATAATATAATTTTCTCGTGAATTTCTCTCCAATATGAAATTAAAAGTGTATTAAATTTTACATAGTACACTTAAACGTTTTGGAGTTCTGTAGTGGTTATCTTAGACAGTGAGATTATTATCATATGACTATTGTAATTATTGTCCATCCAGATTAGACCGGATCTGGTCTGAACAAAACTTTCTGTATTCCTCCAAATTAACTTTGGATTCGAATCAGCTGCAAGAAACTAACACAAAGGAAAGCAAGGTGTTTATAATATATTTATGAACTATTTCAATAATAATTAAATAACAGTAATTAAAATTTAGGTGTATTGCTGTATGCATATTTGTTACAAGAACTTCTCTCATTTCGTCTTCAAGTCTTAGGTATCATTGGGTTCAGCGCCTCCTGCTCCCACGTGCAAACCATTATTCCCCTGATAAATGCACCGTGCAAATCTAGGGATACGTGATGCGCTTATTACAAGCTTGATCGCTTTGCTTTCGATACTCTGTTCTTTG
Source organism: Hymenopus coronatus (assembly GCA_030762935.1). Taxonomy (NCBI): domain Eukaryota; kingdom Metazoa; phylum Arthropoda; class Insecta; order Mantodea; family Hymenopodidae; genus Hymenopus; species Hymenopus coronatus. The sequence goes on from CM060890.1 coordinate 76,500,145, forward strand.
TTCATCAACGGCACAGCATGGCAGATACAATTACAGCGAAGTAATCTAAACATGGAATTGGAATTAGAGAGAACTGAATATTAGCGGATCGAAATTAAACGAGTTATTATAGGTCAAAATTACAGTTCAATTTGGTTCTTCTTATCGAAACACTAAAGGTGCAGTGTGAGACTAAGTGAATTATAAAAATATTGTTGAATGATGTAAAAATCTTATAGTAATTTGAAGCACATCAATAGGTGTGGGAAGCTTTAGGTTATGTATATTCATAGGCTCACAAATGTAGTGCACAGATTATAGGCAGGAGAATTGAGACAGAACAACGACCATTTGATTAGATTTCCAAATCATTGCTGAAGGTCCCTCAAGACTGAACGCCAATGTTCAATTTCAGTTCGATCGGCAATAGTGCAGGATAATAAACACCAGTGAGAGTTGTGAGATGTGTGACGTGAACTATATTATTACCTAGAGGTTCTCAAAATTGTTTGTTACAGAGTAGCTAGATCGAACTTAATAACCAAAACATATACCTATCTAAAAGGACATCAGATAATTACAGCGGTGGGCTTAAAGACAACCAGAAAGAAATTGTTAAGTAGGGTCCTAGGAATATTTTTGGTATTTAACGTAATAAAAATAAATAATGTGTTCTATTCACATGACTTCTCTACCTCAACATACAAACCAGCCAGAAGAGTATTCTTTGTCTACTTCATGCTAATTGAGATAAACATTAGCAAGAATGATCTTATTACATAGTTTCTTAAAAGAAGAAGTGAAATAAGGGAACACTTTAAAATTTGGTCGCCATATGATTGAAATTTTATTCATTTTGCATGACGGGAGTAAAACCAAAGAAACAGCAATGACTTATTCCCGTTTGAGAAAAGCTTAAGTTTTTAAAATTGAAACCAATAAGAAATAGCATCTTGGAAATCGTCACAAAAAATCTACATGACATAAAATGTGTGTTTTAAAGATCTACATTTTTGTGTATTAACTTTTTGTCTATCTCTTGCCATAGTTGGCATAAAATGATGATTATTACACACGTCGATACCAGTATTGATTACCGAACGAGGTCCGCCTCCATAAGCTACTGACTTGCATTCGAGAGGTTCCGAGTTCGATTTGCGGCGCTCACCCACTCTGACACATGAGTGTTTTCGAGGGTTCCCGAGTGATCAAGAGAATGCTACATTGGCTTCTTCATCCTCTAATTACCTGGCATATTGTTTTATCCTTCATTCTTCACTCCGTTTGGTATCTTTCGGGAAAGTGTTGGGAGGGAATTTCGGTGTAGACAGATAGGGGGAAAAAGTCTATGAAACTTTCTCCGCCTTCGGCTGGTTGCCGGAGTATAGGGACCCCTCTCTTGGGGACAATTATATCCTCTAAGTGGGCCGGAAAATTCTGATCTACCTGTGCGAATGTCGGGGGGAACCAGCATGGAAAGTCGTAAGGACCCCTCTCATTGCTGTAGGTCACTTCTGGTTCCGGCATCCGGTGTCTCCTTTCACCCCTCCCTCCTGAGATGCTTCTTAGGGGGCATAGGTAATTTGTCTTCACTAAATCAGTGCCGAGCTACCGTAGAAGGTGCCCGATCCTACTATTACTATTTTCTGAATGATTTGTTTTGTTTACTGTAAAATTATCGTTTTTACTTTCTCTACACGTACTATGTGTATAGAGAAGGTATTGCATTCCACCCAAAAATTCGATACTGAGATTTCACCGGAAATACATGTTTTGGGTCCCCCTGAATCCAAAAAAGCATTTTTACTAAAAGGTCCGTGTGTGTGTGTGTGTGTGTGTGTGTGTGTGTGTGTGTGTGTGTGTGTGTGTGCGGATAGCATAGCTCAAAAACGAAAGGACTTGGTATTTAAGTTTGGTATCTTCAAGGATGCGACACGAAGATTTCCAATAAAATTCCCCTACCCCGAACTACCCTATACATAGAACTTTTTTAAAAAAATTTGATTTTCTCCAAAATTGATCAAACGAATTTGATTAAAATGTCAAATATTAAATATATTTACCTGACAAATAAAATGTACATCTTGAATTTTCTGGGAATAGCCTCTGAAGACTACTTTATCTGAATGAATTTCACGAAATGTTGCATAACTTAACACACACAAAATGTAGAGCACATTAAAACACGCAAGTTATGTTAGAGTATATCGTAGAGTTGAATCGTTTTTGACATATTCCTTGTTTTTGGTTTCAGCTATGAAAAACTGATACTTTTCTCATACAGGAATGTGTCAATTCCTGAGCATACAAGCAAAGGAACTTCAGTCACATAACAACCAGCTTTTGATTATCAGTTTAGTCTATAGTACTCACTTATTTCCCATATGCTTACAAGGAAGCAAGTAATAAGACTATTTCTGCTATTTTTTTCTCGCTTAAAATGAAGTAAATATAATTATAAGATTTTTAACAATAATTTGTTGCAGAGATGTAGAGAAAGTCATGTGAATGGAGCACATCAGATTTTTGTATATATTTTTTCGCTTTTCGATCTGTCTAAAAAAAACTTGCTGATCTTCATTGTCACTGTAAAACTTTTCCTCTATTACCTTTATTCGGACTATACACCATAATGTTTAATATCTATACATTAAGCCAATAATCTCAACTGTTTAATTTGTTGAACCATGGCTACACATGGGGAGCAGATTGTTTACTCCAGTCAGCGACAAGGAAGCTCCAAATGACCAGACACGTGTAAATTTTCTCGCGAATTTGAAGTCAATATTTAGATTGCCTCTGTGGTCGAGTGGTCAGCGAGCTGACTTCTCACCCGGCGGTCCCGCGTTTTATTCACGCTTGCGGAGGGGATTTTTTAAATGTGGAATGAATAAAAGCATGAATTTGAGAATGAATGCCAGAGAGTTTGAAAGCATAGCTGATTAAAGTGAAACAACCCAATATGACCATAGCTGTTAAAGGACCCCTCCCCCTCCTATAGTAATTGAAGAATTAAAAACATAATGTTTAAAGCTCGTTCTTACTACAAATAGTGCAACAGGCGATGAACACTAGTTATGCCTGAAATGAAAAATTAACTTGGAAAAGAAGTTTGAGAAGGAAGCATTCTAGGCCTATGTTTAGGGCGTTCTTCTGGAATTCAGTGGATATGAGGCTGCGGAAACCTGGAAAAAAGTCTCAGTCATGGAGGTAATTCTTGTTGAAACTTGAACTGCAAATCTCCCATTCATGGTTCAGTGCCTTGACGACCTCGGCTACAAGTTTGAAATTTCATACAGTAGAATTTACACTACTCGATCATTACGTTGTTAATTCGAGTGTAATATTTTTAGAAGAGATAAAACAATAGGAACCTTTCAAACACAACCTTCTTGTATTCACCATCACTTAGATTTAGCTCGTCTTGGGAATTCCCTACCCGAAGATGAAAGGAACATTATAATGTTCAAGAAGAAAATTAGGGCATACATTTGTAATAAATCCTAATCTGCTGTTGTATTAATATGATAAATACATCAGTACTTTCATTTATTGTTATTAGTATTTTATGTGCTGGCAAATAAATTGCATTTCACTTATAAATATGACTAATGTGTTTCAACCTGCTTGAATATTTCACTTAAAATAATCTAGTTTTTTTTTCTTTTCATTTCAGTATACTTGTTGCACCTTTTTATTTAGGTTTTTGTTAAGTTTTATAGAATTGTATTTTTGTTCTTTGTTCCTTTATTCATTGTATCATTGCTTATTGAATTTAATGTATTTCCTGGTAGAGTGGAAGAGAAGACCTTATGTCCTTAACTTAAACCAGGATAAATAAGTAAATAAATAAATATGTTTACCTTCTGTAGCACGAATGTAGGGTGTACATAGTAAGCGCAGATGGCAATATATGGCACGAAAAAATCCAACCACACTTTACCAGAAATACATATTTGAGATCGCTAAAACAAGAAAAAGAATGTGCGCGTACGTGCATGTGTATGTACAGTATAACTGAAGAATAAAAGTATGTGAAATAACAACCTTTGTATTTAAGTTAAGTATCTTCCAAGGATGCGACAAGAAGATGTTCAGGAAAATCCTTGTATTTCAAACCACACTTCAATGGAAAATTTGGCAAAGTTCTCGATTTACTCAAAATGGTTGTGACGATTTTTATTAAAAGGCCATAAATTACACATACGTACATGGAAAATGAAATGCATATCCTGAATTTCTTGGAAATAGTATCTGAAAATCTCTTTATCCTGAATGTCTTTTACATTACTGGCAAGCCGTAAGAGATAGACAAAAACTTACTACGCAAGAAGCGTAGATCTGGTTAAAACTTACAATTTATATCATACACACTTTTTGAGTTAATTATTTCCGAAATATTCCCTGTTATTGGTTTTAATTTTAAATTAAGCTTTTCTTGTCTGCAAAGTCCTCATCTTGTTTTACTCCTGGTGGTGCAAAAGAACCGGATTTTTAAATCAACATTATAGACTTGCTTATAGAAATCTTGACTTTCGCTTTAGCCTAGTGTATTCCGTTGTTTACCTTGTGCTTACAAGGAAGCAAATAATAAGACTAAGTCTGTCAGTGTTTATCTCAATTAGCGCGATGTAGATTCAAAAAATTCTTTTGTAAAAATAGCGTGTTGGCAGAAAAGATAAAGCGTGCGAATGGAACAAACCTTGTGCCAAAAGCTTACTTGTTAACACGAGTTCATTCCTGTATACCGGGTGGAAGAAAACGTATTACATTCCTTCTATTATGTGATTCATAGAAACATTACAATCAAAAACGAGTAATAACATTTTGTTCTTTGATCGGCCGACTTCGAAAAAATAAATGGTGTTTGTTCCAAATTGAAAGCCTAATGGCACAAGAAGGTACGAAGATACCTTGGTTATTGATACTTGTGTGATATCTATTGCCTATACCGGACAGCAGCAAGCCTGTCATTTGTGCCGTGAGACGACGCATTTAAAAGCGGATTGTCCCTTTAGAGCTACTCGGTTGTCTCTGCAACCAAGAAATCGTCCGGCAACCTTCAGCGAGGCAGTGGGTGCTCCGGCTAACTTACTGGCGGATGACCAGCAGGGTGTTATGCACACGCCCGGGTCATCAATGGAGACCCAAGTGGAGGTAATGCCTGTACAACGACAGTTGGATGAGGGAGAGGAGTTACTTATAGAGGGGGACAGCATGATGATGCCGGAGACGCCGGAGTTTGTTGATGTCCAGAATGTACAGGACACAGTACAACAGGATACTGATCGCAGGGCGAATGATAGCGATGAACCTGAAGCGTCTGAAGACGCGACCCGCAACTTGGGTGCGCCGTCCAGAGTTTCTGCATCTGCTCGCGACCCTCACCTCCAGTTCCAACCGCTAGACCGCCATATTGATGCCTGTTTGTTATCGTCTTCGCCAGCTGGTGGCGCGGGTGTGCAACGATTTCTTCACGATCTTCCTGACGGTCGTGTAGTCAAGGCCAGTGATTCCGGCAAGAGGCCGGCTGAAGATGCCAATGACGCCGATGAGAACCTACGGCGTTGCTACAAGCACACTAAGGACGATCCTCATGAAGGTGCGGACAATTAATGGTTGTACTCCCCGGATTGAACTGACACGTGTCCTAATTCCTGTTTGGTATCACGCCATTGGTCCTGAGATTGTAAGTACTTTTCTTTGCCCTGCATGCCAGTTGGACTTCAAATTTGGGCGTCACTTAATGTGAATGGGTTGCGTCAACCAGTTAAGCAACAGCTGCTTCGGGATTTTTTGAGTAGTAATGATGTTGATGTTTGCTTTCTTCAAGAGGTGAATGTTTATAATATGGACTTTTGATATGTATATGACTATGAGACTAATTTAGGCCCGGGTGGTACTGGGGCGGCTATTGTATACCGCCAGGAATTGCCCTTACACGGCTTTGCCTATCATCCTTCAGGTAGAATCCTCTCCGCGGAGTATGATGGTGTTACCTTCGTGAATATCTATGCCCCGGCGGGAAGCAACAAGAGGAAACAACGCGAGGATTTTTTTTGCCAGGAGCTTTTAACTCATATTCCGCGGAGTTCCCCATTCTTATTGTTTGGGGATTTTAACTGTACGCTAGCAGCCAAGGACCAAAGAGGGGCCTTTAATGGTTGTATAGCATTGCAGCAGTTAGTGGACCAGTTTCAATTGGTGGATAGCTGGGAATTCAAGCATGGCAATGATGTGATGTACACCTTCGTACGGGGCCAGTCGGCCTCTCGACTGGACCGGATGTATGTTCTACCGGAGATGAAATCCCGGATACATCGGACAGAGATAGTGCCAGCAGCTTTTAGTGATCACAATGCACTGCTACATGCCGTTGTAGGTCGTGCGGAGATACGTCGTAGTGGTCCTGGGTTCTGGAAGCTTAATTGCTCCTTACTTACAGATGCCGAGGTCCTGATAGAATTCCAAGAATGTTGCTCCAAATTGCAGAAGTCTTTTCAGCGCTCTCCCAATAAGGCAGCATGGTGGGTCTATAAGGCGAAGCCAGCGATACGCTCCTTTTCTAAAGCCGCAGCGTGCCGTAGAGCGTTAGCTCGGAGAGAAACTTTGGATTTTTATCTTGCAGTGCTACAAGATTTACACCTGCGCCAACAACATGGGGAGGACGTACACTGTCAGCTCCGGGAAGTCAAGGCTCATATCCAGCACCGTAAAACGCAAGAGCTCCAGGGAACCTTAGCCAGAATACATACAGCAGAAATTGTTTATGGTGAAAAAATGAGTTTCTTCTTCCTGGCGAAGGAGCGTAGGCAAGGTCGCAGAGCGTTTGTTACCAAATTGATAGATGATGGTCAAGAGGTTACGACCACGACAGGGATTCTTCGTGTGTTGCATTCTTATTACACCCAGCGCTTTGCCAGGCCGGTGGATATGGTGGATTCAATCCAGTCGTATATGTCCAAATATGTGCCAGTTGTGCAGGGAGGCTTAAAACGGTCGCCTACTCCCATGCTGAAGGAGACGGAGTTGCTCACTGCGATTCAGACAGCCAAACCTCATACAGCGCCCGGACCAGATGTGCTGCCGTACGAGTTCTATAAACATTGTTGGCGGTTTATTAAGAAAGAACTTCTTCTAGTGTTTCAAGAAATCTGGAGGGATGAAAACCCGCCGTCTACATTTGGAGATGGGGTGGTTCTACAACTCCCAAAGACCGCCACGCCCAGCCGGCCCGCAGATTATCGGCCCATCATCTTAATCAATTGTGACTATAAGCTGTTTGCAAAAATAATCGCCCGTAGGCTGCAAGTATGGCTAGTACCCTTGCTTAGTGAGCAGCAGGCTGTGGTGCGCGGAGGTGCGGCTATGCACCATACCGTGGCAGCTTTGCGAGACTGTATTCTTCATTGTCGCCAAGAAACCCGCTCTGCTGCGCTGGTAAACCTGGACCTTGAGAAAGCATTTGATAATGTGGTTCACGAGGGTCTTTGGGCACGTTTGGAGTCATTGCAAGTGCCGAACAAGTTGTATCACCTCCTTCGGGCACTATATGGCACTGCGTTATCAAGGATTCAATGCAATGGGTTTCTGACTGCCGCCATACCGGTCAACAAATCCGTCCGCCAAGGTTGTCCCCTACCAATGTTGTTATTTGCTGTGTACATCGATCCTTTGCTCCGACAGCTGTAATCTACGATAAGGGGTCTGGAGGTCTATGGGAAGAAACTAGCCGTTAGGGCATATGCCGATGATCTTACGGTGATGGTTACCCACGAGCAGGATGTCACGTATCTGCGAAGATGTTTACAGAAATATGCCCAATGTGCGGGGATGACGTTTAATTTGAGGAAATCTGAAAGTCTTCCCATTGGACCGCATTCTCCGGATACCACGGTGTTAGGAATACCCACTGTGCAACGCACAAAAATTCTTGGGATATACTTCAGTGGAGACGACGAAGACCTGCGAGACTATAATTGGACGTCATGCATTAATACTTTACGTGGTGTACTATACGGTCAAAAGTCGAGGATGCTGAACTTAATACAACGTGTGTGGTTTTGTAATGCCTTTGCGTTGAGTCGTATATGGTACTTAGCACACGTGCTGCCTCCAACAAAACGGCACAGCCAAAGAATTGAGCAAATAATAGGATACTTCATATGGACAGGAAAATTATATCGCATTTCCCGTACTCAGTTACGTCTTCCAAAAGGCCAGGGTGGCTGGGGGTTGTTGGATGTAGCGATGCAATGTAAAGCACTTTCCTTAAAAATGATTCTGCAAGCACTGGATGGACAGGGTGATAGTGTAGATGTGCTAGTACAAGGCATTATCAGTTGTTTTGGGAACGGAGAGAACTCCATAAGATTCCTAAAATGTTACGTGATCTCCCACGTGACTTGAGCACACTAACTTCAGCAGAAGTGGCTAATGGCCGTTTTCGGGCGGCTAAGGAAGTCTATACCTTTTTTCAACGGAGGGAACCTACTACTCCACATATACAAGTTAAGTATCCACAATTGCCCTGGAGGCAAATTTGGCGTGGCTTTGCTATACCGGAAATCAACACGGAATGGGTCTCGGTGGCATATGAGATTGTCAATGAAATCCTACCAACTGCAGATAAATTACACAGACATCATCTGGCAATTCTTCCCGCTTGTCCAATGTGCCAAGCTCCAGATTCGCTCGCACATCGACTCTTGGAATGCTCAGGTAAAGGACTGATATGGACATGGCTCTTGAGCCGATGTCGGGGTTGGACTGGTGACACCTGGCAGCCTTCAGCAACGGATATTTTGCACCTGAATTTTCCCTGGACGCGTCCTGCATTGTGGAGAGCTCTTATTTGGACAGTAATGGGTACCTATGCTTGGCTTAGTACCTTGGACACGCCAGCTGACTGTGTGGTTCCAGCTTTACGAAGTTTTTTGTATGCAGAGAGGTGGCGGATGATTGGAGACAACAGAATCAACCCCTTTAAACCCTGGATATACAGGATATGAGCACCTGATTGATTCTATATCGATCCGGGATGATCTTGGATGCAATAACATGCATTATTCCTCTTTATGCTGGCCTGTTGTGATGTAGAGCTCCTGCTTCTCCTGAAATAAATAAAGTTCCTAATTCCCAAAGGGGGTACCATGCCATTACAAACTAAATAAAAAAGAATAAATTAAAAAAAAAAAAAAAAAAAAAAAAGCAGCACTCTCGCTCAAAGAGTTGCCTTTATTAGACACTAAATATTTAGCTAAAAGCACACATAAAACATTACTAGCAAAGTTAATATTGTTTCATTAATACAATAAAAAAAAACTAGCTCAGACCGATAGTTTTTAAGTGTGCTTAAAAAGGGGAAAAAAATAATAATAAAAAAAAAAAAAAGATAGTAGTTTGTAAGATGCTAGGAGTAACGTATTTGACAGTTTTAGTAGTAATTGTTGGACATCACACAGGGTTTCAAAATAACACTTAAAAGAAAGGAATATTCCGAGCAGCTTTGTCATACATGAAGTAACTCGGCAGCGTTGCGTTGAAGTTGGTCAGGAATCTGAACCGGCTTTGGATGTAAACACGTCGGTCGCTGACAAACACAACGTAGGGTGACGTAATATTTTGGGAGATAACGAGTGCAACTGGCGTTAGCAGCAGTGAGACTCTTTATATACTGACCTAGTGTAACTGACACGCACAAACCTGCAGCGTTGCCAGATTGTCTACCTCTTGTTTTCGACAAAACTAAAATATCTCCGTAGGAAATGGTCAGAGGTGAAAACGTAAGATATAAAATGTGTTCCAAGTACCGAGATTTATGACTGATTTAAATTAATGTAATGACTTCCCTTCCATCCTGTATATGGCATTCTGTCTTCTTCAAGAAATTTGATTTCGGTATAATTTGCTTTTATAAGTTTTTATATTATTTCCCATGTGCTTACATCGGTCAATTTAACTACTCTCTCTTTCGCCACTAATTCTTTCGTTTTCACGATATATTCACACCCGAATACACCAACAACCATTATCCGAGTGTAACCTTCGGATTGAACGTCTTTTCTTCCTCCATACTGTTCATGTGGTGGCTTATTTCCAACCCATTGGCTGCCCTAATTCTTTCGAATGTACTTTAAACATTTTAAACATTCAATTGGTATCACCTTCTCGAACTTTCTCGAGAGACCTTGAAGCTGTAACAATGGGTCTACATTGCCTATATTGCATAAAGTTTTTTCCCCTCTCCTGAACAGATACATTATTATAGCTCCGCTTTTGTGGGGAGTGGGCACATCGTGATTAGAAGATACTGAACTTAAATACTAAGATTGATATTTATCCGGCTTTTTGCTTTTGAGTTCGTCCACACACACCTTTTTTTTTTAAATATCTTTTTTTTTTTTTTTTTTTTTTTTTGGATTCCCTACCTACTATGTGATGTGTACATATGTGGTCGAGAAAGGAAAAAGTGTATCAAATTTATATCAACTACCTTGTATATCCTTGGGTTTCAATAGATAACATACTGACTCCCAGGATTCAGTAAGTGACTGGCCGAGCGACAAAAAAAATATGCTTTAAATTTCTAGCAATAAAAGTAGCATTATTATAGAAACATTGCTTCAGTCAGCAGTAGATATTTCTCATACTAACAATTATTTCTAGAGGTTACAGTTGCTTGAAAGTATTAGTACTGCAATGTTAAGCATCGCGTTGTGCAAGCATTTAAAAACGTAGCACTACAGCACTTATGGGTCTACGACCAATATTTCTTTCCTTCTTTATTTTTCAGTTCATTTGGCTGCTTTTCAATTTATACTCTCTTTCAATATAAGAAATAGAGCATGAATATGTGTCGTCATTATCGGCAACAGGCAAAGAAAAAGTGTAATATGTTTTTAAATGTTAAATTTTGTGTGTGTGTGTGTGTGTGTGTGTGTAAATAAAGCAGAAATGACGCCAAGAATGCGTCGAATTTGCATAAAGAAATTTATGTACGAAAATATTCTGAGATAAAGACAAATTCTACATTATTTCAAGACTGTTCAAGTCTAAACAATTGTATTGAGTATGTAGTATTAATTAATGGGGTGTATAAAGGAGATTCAGTCTAAGAAGCAGAGTATCATAGATAATCTCTAGAAGTGGTAAGAGGTTCATAGCGGTAGTTCCGTTTGAGATAGACTCGTCAGACGCGGGTAGTATGTAATTTGCGTCGGGTTGCTTACAAAAGTATTGTTTAACGAGAAGTCATGCGCTTCATTTGGCTAAGTTTAAGAGAGTAAATCAGTGGCGCTTCAGCTTAAATATCATGTTATTTGGTAAACTATAGCACAAATATCCATTTCTAAGACCACGATCCGAGATGAAGAGGAGAATCTACATAATTCTACAAGATAGTCTAAATTGTTCTACACTCCAGCTAAGCCGAAACATTAATATCAAATAATCACACTAAACTGGCAAATCGCTTTTTGTTTAAAACAAATCTGATGTGTTCCATTCACATGACTTTCTCTACATCTCTGCAACAAATTATTGTTAAAAAGACTTATGCTTCTATTTACTAAATGCTGATCGAGAAAAAATTAGCAAAAATAGACTTATTACTTGCTTCCCTGTAAGTAGAAACGAAATAAAAGATACCATAGGTTAAAGTGATAGACAAAAGCTGGTTGCTAGTGACTGAAGTTCCTTTGTTTGTATGGACAGGAGTTGACAAATTCCTGTATGAGAAAAGTGCAAGTATTTTAAAGGTGAAACCAAAAATAAGGAATATCTTAAAAAAAAACAAAAAAAAAACTATCAAATCCAAGAAAAACTGTATATAATATAAATTGTGTGTTTTAACGTGCTCTACATTTTTTATGTGTTAAGTTTTTGTCCATCTCTTACGGTTTAGCAGTTATGCAAAATTCCGCCAAATTTATCCAGCATAAAGTAGTCTTCAGAGGCTATTCCCAGAAAATACAAGATATACATGTTATTTGTCAGGTAAATATCTTTAATATATGATATTTTAATCAAAATCGTTAGAACCATTTTTGAACAAATCAAAATTTTCTAGAAAAGTTCCATGTAAAGGGTAGTTGATGGTGGGGAGATTTTTCTCAAAATCTTCGTGTCGCATCTCTGGAAGATACTAAACTTAAATTCCAAGTTTGGTATTTAACGCTCTTTTCGTTTTCGAACTATGCTGCCTACACACACACACACACACGGACCTTTTTGTAAAAATGCTTTTTCTTTGGATTCAGGGGGTCTCAAAACATATATTTCCGATGAAATTTCGGTATCGAATTTTTGGTGAAATACAATACCTTCTCTATAAAGTAAAAATAGTGAAACTCCAATGCAGTGCAATTTGTAAGAAATAAGTCAATATAAGTTTACATCGAACGGCCTCCTAAACATAACAGAAGCGTGTAACTACATAAGCATCAATTATCATCTATATCGTTCAGAAGTTTTATGAACGTGCAGGAACCACATAACTGTGCTTATCACAAGAAAGGTAGAGGTTTACTGATTAGCTCCTAAAGCTTGTACAGACAGAATTGACTCGAATTTGGGTATTTTTACTTTCTCTATACGTACTACGTACATAAGTGTATAGATAAGGTATGGTATTCAATACAAAAATTCAATATCGAGATTTCACCGAAAATATACCGAGGTCCTCTGTGTCAAAAACAACATATTTAGAAAAAGCCCCCTGTGTGTGTCTGTGGATAACTACTTCCAAAGTACATGGACAAATATGTGAAGAAGTTCTTTTGCATAAAATTGGCTAATGATTTTGATTAAATTGTCGTATATGAAATATATATGTACATGAAAAATATCTTGAATTTCCTGGAGAATAGCCTATGGGACTGAATTTTGCATAACTGGTAAAACGTAAAAGATAGACAAAAATTTAGTCCACAAATATGTAAATCTCGTTAAAGCACTCGTATACTTTATATATATATATATATATATATATATATATATATATATTATACGTATATATATTCACCGTTTGCGAGATATTGCTTGATATTGATTTCAATTTAAACTGCGTAACTTTTCTCAAAAGGAAAATCATCTTTGGTTTCATTTCTCTTTGTTTTACTGCTGGTCATTCAAAGCGAACTGAACTGCAATTGTTCACATAGCGGTAGATTTTAGAATATTTGACTATCGTTTTAGTTTAGCGTTTTCCTAATTTACCTTCTACTTATAAGAAAGCAAGTAATAAGAGAGTTTCTGCTAATGTTTATCTCGATTAGCATGATAATCGATTGTTTTGTAAGAATAGTTTGAATATCATGTGTATGGAACACTTCGGATTATGGGCATCAGAATTACTCCCCTCGAGGCAGCCCGGGCTCCAAAGTCGCGAAGACTGTTCCCGATTGAGCGCTACACGGATAAACAGTTTACAATCCGGAAGCCACCTTCCAGCCGCAACACGCCGAGTACCGTCGCTGGTTCTTCAACCACAAGCCGATAAGGAAATTCGGGTGATGTAATGAATCTGTTCATAATTCAACTTGCGATCACCGTTACAAAAATAAATAAATATGAAAAATGCACACATGGGTCAGGTAGACCGGCTAAGGAAACAAATTACGAAGCTCTACGAATGCGAGTCAAGGTGCTACTGTGGAGTCATCTCCTAGGTCGAGTAAGGCGTTAGGTGTCTACTTTTCCTCCATGTGGGAAAACGGGATTTCGTACCTATACATATTTCAAGAGCGTATTTCTCACTTGTCATTCCTCAAGCCATATACGCAAAACAGATGTGGTATATGATTCAGCCAATATGTTTATCACAATACTTTCCCCAGCCGGCTTGTTGGCTATAGTGATCTACAAGCATTATATACCTGGTGGAAAGTACATTAGCAGTGCTGTTGAGTGGATCATCCGTGTTTAAAACATTTGGTGTGCTCAATTCACATGACTTTCTCTATCTGCTCTGCAAACTACTCTTATAAAATATTTATTCTTTCTACATCTTGCTAATCGTGATAAACATTAGCAGTAGTTATCTTATTAAGTGCTTCCTCGTAAGTAGAAAGGAAATAATTGCGATTTTTGCATTGTATTCACTATAAAATAAAATATATATGTATCAATATGTGTATATTTTTACATAGCTGGGCCAAAGTAATCCATTATAAACCATAGATGATCCTTGAATGAGAGTTGAATGCAATATTCAAATTTGAAAGTAGTTTAACAAAAATGTGTCCAGAACTAATGCCACTACTTAATATTAGGAGACGGTATAATAATCTTAAGCGTAGTTGCTATATTATTATTATTATTATTATTATTATTATTATTATATGTTTCTTGCGAGGTATATGAAACATGCATTTCCAAACTTATGCGCACTTTTCCACCACTGCTTGTTATAATTGAGCATACATTTATACCATTTCTACTCTGAAATTCTACGGTTAAAATTAGCTCCTATCTGTTGATCTATTCCTAGAGGTTCTATGACAGATGTGACTACACCCACTTTACAAGTGCGAAATAAGCACATCATATCTTCCTGCCCGGTCTGCTCTTGACACGGATTGCTGGAATATAAATATGCGGAGGTCGCTATAAAATCTCCAGTTCTGCTATGCTACAGTCCTTAAGGATCACTAATATAAAAGGCAATTTTAAGAGCAGGTAACTACAATTTGGCTTATGATGGTATGTATGTCTTGCAGCGACCGAGTCTTCCAGATTTCCCCAGCGTACACGGCCGGTGTGCAGATAGATTAGTGATTTGTTTGTGTTTTACACATACGAGGGTGGGCTCATAAGTCCCAAGCCTCACAGAGATATGGCGCCACTAGACGGTCGCATCGTATAGTTTAACTAGACTAGCTTGTATCCATAGTTACAGGTCAATAGCTTGTTAGTTTTCGAATGAAACAGCATTTTAAACAAGACAACTTTAGAGTTTTCACGAAAATGGAGGATTTGGAAAAACGATCAGTGATTAAATACTTCTATTTGAAAGCCTTAACGCCTAAAGAAATCAAGGAGGAAATGGAGAGTACTTTGAAAGACTCTGCCCTTCATATTCAATGGTTAAAAGATGAGTTACAGAGTTTAAAATGGGAGTACGAGCAGTAGTGACGAGGGTCGCTCTGGACGTCCTGAAGGAATGACACCTCCAGAGATCATTGAAAAAATGCATCGTTTAGTACGTGAAGACCGCAGAGGCTGTAAACATATCAAAAGAAAGCCAGGTAATATTTTAAGTAATGTTTTGGGCTTTCACAAGGTCTGTGCAAGATGGGTGCCGCGTTTGTTGACATCTGATCAAAAGTTATTTCTGTTAAGAATGTGGAGCTCTACCGTAAAAAGGCCTGTGAATTTTTGAGACGGCTTATTACTAGGATGAAACTTGGATACATTACTACACTCCATAAAGTAAATCACAGTCCGAACAGTGGATTGCGCCAGGTGAACCAACTCCAAAAAAAGGCAAAGTTAATTTTGTCAGCTAACAAGGTTATGGTGAATGCTTTCTGGGATGAACAGGGAATTATTATTTTCTCCATACGCACTATGTACATAGTGTATAGAAAAAGTATTGCACTCCACCAAAAAATTCGATACCGGGATTTCACCGGAAATATATGTTTTAGGGTCTCCAATATCCAAAAAAAGTATTTTCACAAAAAGGTCGGTGTGTGAGTGTGAGTGTGAGTGTGAGTGTGAGTGTGAGTGTGTGTGTGTGTGTGTGTGTGTGACCGTGTGTCCGTGTGTCCGTGTGTCTGTGAACATAATAACTCAAAAACGAAAAGTCGGTAAAATACCAAACTTGGTATTTAAGTTTAGTATCTTCCAGGGATGCGACACGAAGATTTTGAGAAAAATCCCCCCACCCCCAACTACCCTTTACATGGAACTTTTTTCGAAAATTTTGATTTTCTCAAAAATGGCTCTAACGATTTTGATTAAAATTTCGGATATTAAACATATTTACCTGACAAATGAAATGTATATCTTGAATTTTCTGAAGAGTAGTTTATTCTGGATGAATTTTACTAAATTTTGAATAACTGCTAAACCGTAAGAGATGGACAAAAATTTACTGCACAAAAAATGTAGAGCACATTAAAACACACAATTTATGTTATATACATTTTTTGGTGGAGTTCGTCGTTTTTGTGACATTCCTTATTTTTGGTTTCTGCTATGAAAAACATATACTTTTCTCATACAGGAACTTGTCAACTCCTATCCATATAGACATAGGAACTTCATTGACATAGCAACCAGCTTTTGACTATCACTTTAACCTACGGTTGTCCCTTATTTCGCTTCTACTTACAAGGAAGCGAGTAATTAGACTATTTCTGCTATTTTTTCTGATTAGCATAAAGTAAATAGAAGTATAAGCTTTTTAAGAATTATTTGTTGCAGGGATATGGAGAAAGTCATGTGAATGGTACACATCAGATTTTTTTTATTTATTACTTGGAAAAGGGTAAACGTATCACTGATGACTACTACGCGAGCTTACTGCAACGTTTGAGTGATGAGGTGAAAAGAAAAAGACCTCATTTGCAAAAAAAAAAAAGAAAAAAGCTTGCTTCATCACGACGATGCACCGCCTATCATTCAGTTATAGCAATGGGAAAAGTGTGCGAATTACAGCTAGAATTGTTTGAACATTCACCCTGTTCTCCAGTGACTAGCACCCAGTGACTACCACCGGTTCCTAAACCTCAAAAAAATTCTTGGAGGATGAAGATTTTACAGCTATGAGGAGGTTAGTGATGCGGTAAACAGGTATTTTGAGACCTTGATAAATCGCACTATCGAGATGGTTTAATTAAATTAAAACACCGATATGACAAAGACCTTTCTGAAGATTATGTTAAAAAATAAACAAAAAAAATTAAATGCTGAGAGACATGAGACTTTTAGCCGACCCTCGTATTGGCCTTCAGACGTGACCTAATTGGCCATCAGACGAGAGATAATGACTTACATAGAATAGAAACACAGAAACACGACAAAAACACCCATGCCCAAAGCGGGACTCGAACTCACGATCCCCTGCTCCACGAATAGTGATGGGGCTGCCATCTTAAGGTTTCTAATCTAATCTCCCTTTATATTAACCCTCTAAGGGAGAGTTGTCCATCAGAAACAAAGGCTGGAGCACGTAGAGCGGATGAGTCTTGATTGCCTACCATGACTAATCCTGGAATACTATCCCAGAGACAGAATAGGCCGAGGACGATTATATAAACGATAGAGAGAACATTTTGATAGTTGATTTTAACTATCTTGGATTTTAAAAGTTGTAATAATGTTATCTTTTAAATATTTTACACACTTTGTATAAGCAGTAATAAATGCCTGAAGCCGGAAAAGGTCAAAGGATCACACCTTCGAATTCATTTAAATCAACGCGTAAGCAAAAGATGGATTAAAGCATCCATTTAAGGAACTTTTAAGGAAAAAATCCAGTTAATTTATAATATACCTAAATGCGATCTAAATAATATTTCGCTGTAAATCATTACATTATATTCTTATACATTGTCATTATTACAGCAGTATAAAACAAGATTTTTTAAAAAATTCTGTTCTTCTAATAGTATAAGCAATGCTCATCAATGTATATTTATACCATCGTAATATTATGTAGGTGACAGCATACCTAAAAAACCGAAAAGTCCGTTAAATACCAGACCTGGCATTTAAATTCAGTATATTTTAAGGATGCGACACCAAGATTTTGAGGAAAATTCCTCCTCCTCCAAAATCCCTTTTAATGGAAAACTTTTCGAAAATGTTGATTCTCTAAAAAAATGGGTTCTAATGAGTTGGATTAAAATAGCGTATATTAAAAACGTCATGACAAATAAAATTATATCTCGAATTTTCTGAGAATAGCCTTTGGAGACCTTTTCATTCTTTTGCAGAACTGGTAAACCGTAAGAGATAGACAAAAGCTTACTACATAAAACTGTAGATCTCATTAAAAACTAAAATTTGTCATACATTTTATCGTGCTGTTGAGCGTTTTCGAGATATTCTTTGTTGATAGTTTCAGTTAAAATACTTATACATTTCTCATACGGGTACATGTCCACTTCTGGCCGTGCAAATAAACGATTTCAATCCCATAACAATCAGCGTTTAAAGGATTTGACTATCGCTTTTGCCTAGCTCATCCCCTTATTTCCTATCTAAAAGAAAGCAAGTGTTAGCACTATTTGTGTTAATGCTTAGTCTATTTTTGTTTCTGTCACATCGTCTTCTTATGTCATTAAATGCTTTCCATTTTTAGTGTGGGACAGAATTGTAAGCTCTTTCTAGATCTACAAATATTTTAAGTTTATCTGGTTCAAAATTTTTACTTTCTCTGCCGAGTACTATGTACAATGTAGTCAAACATTTAATGTATCTTACCCAATAATTCGATACCAAGATTTCACCGGAAAGACATTTTTTGAGGGCCCCTGGATCAGAAAAAAACAATGTTTTAAAAATATCGATTTGATGTTCGTGTGTGTGTTTGTGGACAGTATTGCTCAAAAACTATAAGTCCGTTAAATACCAAACTTGGTATTTAAGTTTGGTATCTTCCAAGGCTGCGACTCGAAGATTTTGAGACGAATTCCCCTACAACAACCTACCCTTTACATGAAATATTTTCAAAATTTTTATTTTCTCAATAATGCTTCTAACGAATTTGAATAAAATATCGTATATTAAATATATTTACGTGACAAAATATATATCCTAAATTTTTTGGGAATAGCCTCTGAAGACCTCTTCATTCTGAATGACATTTACATAACTAGCAAACCGTAATGTAAAAAAAAAAAAAAGGTAGAGCTCATTAAAACACATAATTTATGTCATTTTCTTTTTAAGAGATGACCATTTCCAAAATATTGGTTTTAAAATGCCAACACTTCTGTTTTTCTCAAATGGGAAGTCCTTTATTCATTTTATACATTCTCTATCGCGCGTGTAGTACCGAGATTTTAGCGAAATATATTTTTAAAGGCCCCCGAATAGAAATTTTAGTCCGTGCATTTGTCTGCATAGTGCTCGTGTGTGTGTGTGTGTGTGTGTGTGTGTGTGTGTGTGTGTGTGTGTGTGTGTGCAAATAGCAGAACTCAATAACGAAATTTTGGAAAAATGCTAAACTTACTATTAAGTTCAGTACCTTCCAAATATGTGACAGGAATATTTTGAAGAAATTCCCCCCTAAACTACCTTTTAAATGAAAAGTTTTTAGACATTTTTCCCTTCTACTGACAAGGAACCCAGTAATAAGGAGTTATTTTGTTCTCATGTTTATCTCGATTAGCATGGTTTAGATAGAAGAATTACTTTTTTAATAGAGATGTAGAGGAAGTCATGTGAATGTAACATCAGATTTTTACTTTCTCTAGACGTACTATATACCTACAAGATGCATAGTGTATAGAGAGGGTATTGTATTACACCCAAAAATTCTATACCGAGATTTCACCGGAAATACATATTTTGGGATCCACTGAATTAAAAAAAAACAGTTTTACAAAAAGGCCCATGTGTGTGTCTCTCTTTCTGTGTGTGTGTATGTGTGTGTCTGTAGGCAGCATAGCCCAAAACGAAAAGTCTGTTAATTACCAAACTTGATAATCAAGTTCAATATCTCCCAAGGATACGACACGAAGATGTTCAAGAGAATCTCATGAACAATTTTCGAAAATTTTTATTTTCTCAAAAATGGCTAACTATTTTGATTAAAATCTCTCATATTTAAGACATTTACACGACAAATAAAATATATCTTAAATTTTCTGGAAATAGATTCTAAACACCTCTTTATTCTGCACGATTTTTTTTTTTTTAATTTTGCACAACTAGTTAACTGTAAGAGATAGACAAAAACCTATTACAAAACTGTACAGCTGCTTAAAACATGCAGTATATCAAGGAGACATGAAGTATGTTGCATTCTAACATCTAATGATTCATGCTGTCTGTAGATCCCATAGTTCACGCACATGCGCTGTGCTTCGTTTAATAAAACTTGACTAGTTCGCTGTAAATGAGATAGCCTATTCACCCTAATGGCTGAGGGGAAAAAGAAACACTCTTAAGTTGAAAACGTTATGAAAGAAAAGGAGCGGACTCGTTTTTTACATTCTCTACACGTTCTATGTACATAGTGTATAGAGAAGGCATTGCATTCCACACAAAAATTCGATAGCAAGTTTTCACCAAAAATAGGAGTTTTAGGGTTCCCTGTATAAAAAAAGGTCCTTGTGTGTTTCTGTGTCCGTAAACATAACTGAAAAAGGAAAATTTGGTAAAATACCAAACTTGGTATACCAGGTTAGATCTTCTAAGAATGCGAAACGAAGGTTTTGAGGGAAATCCCCCCACCCCAAACTACCCTTTACATGGAAACATTTTTGAAAATGTTTATTTTCTCAAAAATGACTAACGACTTAGATTAAAGTACCATATATTAAAGACATTTACACGGCAAATAAAACGTATATCTTGAATTTTCTGGAAATAGACTCTGAAGACCTCTTTATTCTGAAACTTTGCTGGATTTTGTATAACTAGTAAACCATAAGAGATAACAAAAAATAAACTTACTACACAAAACATATAGATCTCGTTAAAACACGTAATTTATGCCTTATACATTTTTTTCGTAAAGCATTTTTTCGTAGACATTTATGTTATTTGTTTCAGTTTTAAAATACTTAAAACTTTTTACGTACGGGAATTTGTGAACTCCAGGAAATGCACATCCACATGGCAATCAACTTTTAATGTCGTGTCAGCCTAGTGTATTTTCTTATTTCCTTTCTGCTTAAAAGAAAGCACTTTAATATTTATCTCGATTAGAATGAAGTAAATAGAAGCTTAATTTGTTAAAGAGATAAAGAGAGAGTCATGTGGTTGGAGCACAGATATTTTCCTCCGATTCTCGCTACCTGTAAAACCAGTGCCCCCCCCCCCAAAAGTGGTGTATAGTTTTGTAATTGAATCCCTGCTCACCCCAGTTTATAATTGGCACTTCGTTAGCTGTATACTACCCAATACTTCAATGACTATATTATGTAACTTTACATGGCTGAAATGTATCTCACCATGCTACCTTGAGCTTGCACCTGGGTGCTTACTTCAATTACTTGAGTGTCACAAGAAAATACCTTTCAATCAGTTTAAATGGATCATGATATTGATCTACCTTGCTGTTGCAGCTGCTTACATGAATGCATAGCCCTACACCAAAAACATGTAATTATTTGTGAAAAATGAAGTGACTAAGAAAAATACTTAATGGGTTTCAAAACGGCAAATGCCACCCATCTACGTAGATAGGTTATTTGTCATAACGTGTTGAATACTCCAACTAATGCGTTGTACATGGCTATTTGGAATAATTGTGACAGAACGTTTCCTACTGCATTATTTAGTTATGTGTAGTTACACTATACACTCGCTGCCCAAACTCGCACTATTCTGAACCTACACGGCTGTAACTATAAGTGATTGTTTTCTGGTGCATTATTTAGCCACACCGTTCATTCACTGATTTAATCCAACAATATTTAGTCTTGGTAGCTCAGTTAGTTAAGCGCTGACCTTCTGATTTCAAAGTCACAGTTTCAAACCCGGCCCAGATCGACGGTTTTCAAGTATGCTTAAAGCAACAGCTCCATGTCAGGAAATTTACTGGCATGCAAAAATACTCCTGCGGGACGAAATTCCACCACAGCGACGGCGCTGATATGATAAAGGCAATTGACATCGTCATTAACAAAAAAATAATATCAAAATAAAAAATCTGATGTGTACCATTCACATGACTTTCTCTATATCCCTGCAACAAATTATTCTTAAAAAGTTTATACTTCTATTAACTTCACGCTAATCAGTTAAACATTAGCAGCAATAGCCATATTACTTGCTTCCTTGTAAGTAGAAACGAAATAAGGGAGTACCATAGGTTAAAGTGATAATCAAAAGCTGGTTGCTATGTTACTGAAGTTCTTTGTTTGTATGGACAGTTGAAAAATTCCTGTATGAGAAATGTATAAGTTTTTCATACCAGAAACCAAAAATAAGGAATGTCACAAAAACGACGAACTCTACGAAAAAAAAATGTATATGACAAATTGTGTGTTTTAACGTGCTCTACATTGTTTGTGTAGTAAGTTGTTGTCCATCTCTTACGGTTTAGCACTTATTCAAAATTTAGTAAAATTCATCCAGAATAAACTACTCTTCAGAGACTATTCCCAGAAAATTCAAGATATACATTTTATTTGTTAGGTAAATATCTTTAATATACGAAATTTTAATCAAAATCGTTAGAACCATTTTTGAGAAAATCAAAATTTTTTCGAAAAAGTTCTATGTGAATGGTAGTTGGGGGTGGGGGGATTTTTCTCAAAATCTTCGTGTCGCATCCCTAAAAGATACTAAACTTAAATACCAAGTTTGGTACTTTACCTACTCTTCGTTTTTGAGTTATCGTGTTCACAAACACACGGACACACACACGGACCTTTTTCCGAAAATGCTTTTTTTATGTAAAGGGGACCCTAAAACATATATTTCCGGTGAAATCTCGATATCGTATTTTTTGGTGGAGTGCAATACAGTCTCTATACACTATGTGCATAGTGCCTATAGAGAAAGTAAAAATATAACAACACAGTATTTAGTTGCTACACAGATGTAATTGTAACCAATTGTTTTCTGGTGCATTGTTTGATCACTTCTTAATCACATTACTCCGTCGCAGTTTAATGTCGCACTAGACGCTACACAGATGTAAACGTGACTGATTTATTTGGTGCATTGTTTAGTGTGTTCAATCACACTATTCCTTCGTGTTTAATCTGGCACTAATTATTGATTACACAAATGCAACTGCGACTTTTTAGTTATACTATTTCACTCGAAAAGGGTCATTCTTGCTTGTCATTCGAAAAGTTGATTTTACTGGTGTGTATGGCACCTGGCGTCATCTTGTTCAGATGTCCTCGACATCCATACCCTTCAAGCCAGGTCATAATCTTTCATCATAGACCTTCAACATTTCCAATCGAACCTTATTTTAGTTCGTTTTGAAAAAATAGGAGTCGATGGTTCCGTTAAATCAATTCCAAATCAGATTGTAACCTTTTCGGAATGGAATGCTCGTTCTTGAATCTCTATTGGACTTTCATTCTCCAAACGCGGAATTTTGCTTGTTGACGAAACCACTCAGCCAAAACTGGACGTCGTCGCTAAAGATAGTTTTCGGCTTAAAACATGATTAAGTTCCGATTGCTCCATAACCCAGTCGGAGAGTGCACGGTGCAATCTATAGACACTTGACTTCAGTTCCTGAATTAAAAATGTTAGGGTTGAAAACAATAAGTCCCAACACAAAATTCGTCAAGTTGTTGTCTATTAAATTTCAGTTTTTCTGCTCGCTTGAAAATTGATTTGCGTGTATTCTCGCGTACACTTACATAAATAGCAGCTATGTTTTCATTGGAACTTTTATATTCTTGAGGTAAAGCCAGTTACCTCCACTTTTTCCATCACACGCCAAATTATTTCGGGTGAAAGATTATTGACCCAAACACTAGAGAAAATGCAGAGAATGTTTGGCGAATAGATAGCCATTTTGATAACCTTTCACAATTTCTAGATGCTGTGAAATTGTTTGCCAATAACAACTGAAACCAAGCAAATTAAAATAAAATAAAAAATAAACTTATAAGTTCATATATAGGCAGTTTTATATGTCCAAAGTGTGACACTCTTATTGACCCTGTATATTTATGGAAAACTCTTGTCATGACAGTCCGAAACTGAATCAAATTGGCAACCATTTTGTGCTTAAACACACACACACACACATTTTATATATATATATATATATATATATATATATATATATATATTTGCTATCCCAAGAGTACATTATTAGATAATAAATAACTATATAATATGTATACATTATGACATTCTTAAAATGTGTCTTACCTACGAGAATCGTGAGAAGTTTAAATGATGATTCTCTTGATATGTTCGCCAAAATAAATGTTCTATTAGCTCGGAGCATCAACTTTAACTGAATACAGCATTTTATCCAAGGAATAGCTTAAAGCTTGCTTTTGTTAATTCCTTATAATTTTTAGAGCTTTGTTAAGCACTTAAACGATATTGTATATGAAACAAATATTGGAGCAAGTTTGTAAATTATAAAACACGTGCCTGTAATTTCGTAATTTTAAGGAGCGATTATTGCTGTAAATCCTGGAAGAATTGGTGGCCTGGATTTTAATATTTCTCCATAAGTTGTTTTGGTTATATTTTATCTATATTGAACGAAGTGACTTTGGCGATTGCGCATGGATTCGCTTTAGGGAATTTTGCAGGTCGCTTGAAAAGTGGGTGAGCTGATCAAGGTACTCTGCGCCTTTCCTCAATCTATTTTAATTAGTTTTATACGTGGAAAAGAATTATGTTTCTAAGGATTTTCCCTGAATTTCTACTCTCATCCATACATCATGTTAATGCGTTTGTTTCCTCAGGAGGCTGTCCTGGTTTTGTAAAGACCTACATCCAAGAATTCCCTATTCGTGTTCGTGCGCGCTCGCAAACACACACACACACACATCCACACGCAACACACACTCACCCCCTCTTTCTCCCTCTCTCTCTCTCTCTCTCTCTCTCTCTCTCTCTTTCTCTCCCTTTTTGTATCTGGAATGTGTGTGGAGGGAGTACTTGCGTAGTTTTCGTTTTTCTTGTCTAGAAGCCTTTAATTTGTAAATTAAAGCTTGAGCGTTGCAATGACTTACAAGTTATACTTAACGCGGAAAACATGTCAGGAAATGAAATATTTACCTCATAATTTTTTTCAAATAACCGACCACAGTCTTTGAATTATTGACTAACGATTTCACGCCAATTGCACTGATTAACCGTTTATTTTCGGCTTCTAACCTTAGCCACTCAGAAGTCTGATATAAATGGTCGCATCTTAGTAAGATAATGTACATCGCCTTTGAGGTTTGCCACAACAATGAATCTGATAGAAAAAATCTGATATGTTAGATTCACATGGTGTTCCAAAGTATTCTCACAAAAGCTTATTCTTGTATCTACTTCTCCTTAATACAGATAACTATACTCACGGAATCCATAGATGCAACATAATATAACACATTTCGTTGTAGAACAGCAGTAAACGTTGACGGGTCACCGTCACCCGCCGGTTTTCTGAGTTTGGTGCGACAACCCCCGGTCTCGCGGCGGTACATTTCCCAGTTTAGACTACAACTCAGAGATTAGACCATGGAGGTCTGGGAGTGAATGTATCTACTTACACATTATAGTACTACAGTATTTTTACTTTCTCTATACGTTTTATGTACATAGTGTATAGAGAAGGTATGTAATTCACCAAAAAAATTCGATATCTAGACTTCATAAGATATACGTGTTTTGAGACCCCCTGAATCCAAAAAAAAAGTACTTTTAGAAAAATGTCTGTGTCTATGTGTGTTTATGTGTCTGTGGGCAACATACCTCAAAAACAAAATTCCATTAAAAACTAAACTTGGTATTTAGCTTTGGCATTTTCCAAGGATGTGATACGAAGATTTTCAAGAATATCTCCCCACCCCAACTACCCTTTACATGAAACTTTTCGAAAATTTTTATTTTCTCAAAAATGGCTAACGATTTTTATTAAAAGCTCTTATATTCAAGATATTTATATGACAAATAAAACGTATATCTTCAATTTTCTGGAATAGCTTCCGAGGACATGATTCTGGATGATTTTTATTGAATTTTGTATAACTGGTAAACCGTAAGAGACAGACAAAAACTTACACACTAAAAATGTAGAGCACGTTAAAACACACAATTTATGTAATATACAGTTTTTTTTCGTGGAGTTTACCGTTTTTTTGAGATATTCCTTGTTATTGGTTTCAGCTTTGCAAAACTTATACTTTTCCCATACAGGAATTTGTCAACTCCTGTCCATACAGACAAAGAAACGTCAGTCACATAGCAACCAGCTATTGATTATCAGTTTAGCCTATAGTACTCCCTTATTTCGCTCCTACTTACAAGGAAGCAAGTATCAAGACTATATCTACTAATTTTTTTCCCGACTACCATGAGTAAATAGAATCATAAGCTTTTTAAAAATAATTTGTTGTAGAGATGTAGAGAAAGTCATGTGAATGAAACCGATTTTTTTTATTGTTTCATTTATATAGCCTTTCATTTATAGCATATCGGTGGTTTTGCATTAGAAACAACTCGCTGTCTGTAGGCTTTTTACGTTGATTTTAAATAATGTTATTTTAACTCTCCACATTTACTCTCACATACATGCTTCCAGACTCTGTGGGGGGATAGGGAGTAATTCTGGTTAAAGAAAAATTCCCCGCCCCAGCCGGGAATCGAACCTGGTACCTCCGGGTGAGAAGTCAGCTCGCTAACCACTTGACCACGGAGGCGGTCGTACTGCAGTGTTGTTTTATATTCACAAACGAATTAATAACATTTTTAAGAAATAAGAATTCAGGTGAAAAAACTAGACGAAAATTTAAACTTAAATTTCCTGACCGACCACTTCGTATAGAAATACACTATCAAGCTTCTGTGAATAATAAGAAAATCCAACGGAATCGTCGCGACCTTACTGAGGAAAGACTTGACGATTTAAGTGCTGTCTTGGAACGTAGTTCTTTAAAATCTTCGAGACGTTTAAGACAGACAGTACGTAATTTTGAGAGTATTAGGCTGTAACTATGAAGCTACTCAAAGTAAAGTCCTGCGTAATTTCAGTATCCCACCAATTAAAGTCTACAAATTACAACAAAAACTTCGTTTCTGAAACTAGATGTTAGCAAAAGTCAATAGTAGGGAAGACAATCCCTGGAACTTTATCTAAACATGTAGCCTCAAATACTGGTTATCAGAGAGATATTATTTATGGGGCCCCACTGCACGACGAAAAAATAGATTGTGGTGTGCCATAGAGGTAAAATAACTTAAGTTATTTTTAAAGAAACAATAAACGCTGGTAGGTACATGTGTCTAATTTTGGAACCATTATGTGATGAACTAACAACGAAGAACGTAGAGTAGGATAACGCCACAGCCCATTCTGCTAATCAATCAATAAGGGAATTATGTTGTATATTTAACCAGAAAGATATAAGTAAGGGTTTGTGGTCTTCTCGATCCTCAGATCTCACGTGCTGCGATTTTTATTTCCAAGAAACCACTCAAAAATAAACTGTATGCCATAATCCGCTCACGTTTAGGAACTTAAAATATTCTAACAGAAGTTAGGTCCATGGTAATTTCAAGAGAAGAATAAGAATACATGCCAGTACTTCCAGTATCTTTTATGATTAAGCTGTGTAATGCATATTGCTTTTCTATCTCACGTGTCCAATTTTTACCACCCGTGACGGGGAGTTGTCGATCCAAACCTACAGAAGGCGGGTGATAGATATCCCATCAACGTTCATTGAGAAACACTGAATAAGAAAGATACAGTAGGCTAAGATGACACATTATACATTTTAAAAATCCGCTCACTCTGTGGTGGCTTTAAAATTCTATGTTCTTTGCTTAAACACGAAAAAAAAAATACTAACTTGAAAAAAAGAATAAGTACTTCAAAATTCAAACAGCAAAAGGATGGTGACGGCACAGTAAGACATTAAACTAACAATATTAAGAGAATAGAAGCTGTACGGGTAGAAAATGACACTAATAATCAGGATGTATGCAGACAGAGGGGGCAAAAATAACTCGGAAATCATTAATGCTATAACAATTTTATTTGAGCGTATATTGTGCGGTTTTACACTATCTACACTTTTGTGCGGTGAAGGTTTCATTTATTTCTAATAATTTATCAGTTATACAAAAATAATTTGGAATGAGCAGGACTTCAAGGCTTTTCCCAGAATATAAAAAATATAATTTTCTTATGCAGCTATCCTAAACATATGGTACTTGAATCAAAATCGTTAATAATCATAGAAAAAACAAAAAAAAATGTGGAATTTAAACCCACGTTTGATATAATACCAAATTTTGTTTCTGAGATAAACAGTGCAGAAATAAAATGTTGACTTTGCAGTTGGGGATTACGTGGATTTGTGTTAAAATATATTTCTTTATTCTTCTGTCTTGAGAACCCACACAGATATGATAGCTGTGTTGTGATCTGTTTTAGTAAGAAAAGAGAAACTGAGAACAAGATGAAGAGGATATCCGTTCACAGAATGCAAATCCCATTCTTCTGCCACTTTCCGATAAGCAAACTGGCTGGTGTGAAGAGGCATTTGAATCCCTTGCTGGTATAGCAGGGCCTGAACTGTAAACACAGTTATGAAAATGCCCTCCTTTACCGCTGGATATACTTTCTTCACTATGGTAACCATGGTAACGGAGAAATCGCTCTCTCTCTCTCTCTTCGTCCCAGATCAACGCACGTCAAGGCTAGTTCAAACACAGGAGCGAGGCATTTGTTAGAAAAATGAAACTAAAATCTATATTTTTAGCACGAGAACAATAATCCATAAGAGTTTAAACTGTCTTAAATTGGTGTTATGCCATTATTTTTGGGTCTTATACAATTCGCAGCCATCGTTATGAGACTATTACTTTTTTTACATTGCACTCCACCTAAAAAATCGATACCAAGAGATGTCATCCGTAATACAGGATTCAGTGTCCCGTGTATAACAAAAAGAAAAAAATACAAAAAGGTCCGTGTGTGTATGTCTGTGAAATCATTCAAAAACGAAAAATTCGTATTTCGTGAGAATATATCAAACATAGGTACTTAAGTCAAAATCGTAATAGCCATTTGAGAAAATTTAAGTTTTCGTTTGTTTTCTCTCGAGCGACCTGTAGTCTCGGAGCTGGCTGGGCTGATGTACATCTCTGCGTTTCTTGTCCTGGGCCCTCGGTGTGGTAGCTGTGTTGAACTGTGTTTTTGTGTTTGAATTTGCCGCTGGATTTGTTACGTTGGTCACCCTTACACTTGGCGGAATTGAAAATTCTGTTTAGCGCTGAACCAATAATTGTTGAGGCGGTTTTAAGCTTTCTTCTCTGGTAAATGATTGATGAAAATGATTGTAGTGTATGATTTTATATACAATTACTATCATATTAACTTCGATTTCTAAGATGAGCTCATAGCGTCTGTGGCTACGTCTTCACTAATCAGAGGCTGTGCACCGGAACTTTTTAAAATGTTCACTCCTATCATAAACTTGAACATCATTGTTTATAAGCATTATAATCTGCACGTCACCATGGGGACGACAGATTTCCCTGTTCCCACTTTTCGTGTAATACATATACAATATACATTTTTACTTTCTCTATACGAAATATGTACATAGTGTTTAGAGAAGATATTGCACTCCACCAAAAAATTCGATACCGAGATTTCACCGGAAATATATGTTTTAGGGTCCCCTTTATCTAAAAAGTATTTTCAGAAAAAGATCCGCGTGTGTGTGTGTGTCCGTGAACACGATAACTCAAAAACGAAAAGTCGGTAAAATACCAAGATTTTGAGAAAAATCCCCCCACCCCAAACTACCCTTTACATGAAACTTCTTTCGAAAATTTTGATTTTCTAAAAAATGGCCATAACGATTTTGATTAAAATATCGTATATTAAAGATATTTACCCGACAAATAAAATGTATATTTTGAATTTTCTGGGAATAGCCTCTGAAGACTACTTTATTCTGAGTGAATTTTCCGGAATTTTGTATAACTGCTAAACCGTAAGAGATAGACAAAAACTTCCCACACAAAAATGTAGAGCACATTAAAACACACAATTTATGTTTTATACATTTTTTTCTTGGAGTTGCTCATATTTGATATATTCCTTGTTTTTGCTTTCATGGTCGAAAATCTTAACTTTTCTCATACAGGAATTTGTCAACTCATGTCCATACAAAGGAACTTCAGTCATATAGTAACCAGCTTTTGACTATCGCTTTAACCTATGCTACTCCCTTATTTCCTTTCTACTTACAAGGAAGAAAGTAATAAAACTATTTCTGCTAATTTTTCTAGATTAGCATGAAGTAAATAAAAGCATAAGCTTTTTAAGAATAATTTGTTGCAGGGATATAGAGAAAGGCATGTGAATGGTACACATCAGATTTTTATATGTCCTAGTTATTAAAATTAATGAATTTAAATAACTTATATAATAATGTTCATACAATTATAAACTTTTTCTAAATTAATCATTTGTTAAGTGTTGTGCTTCTCCTTTGTTACATTCGTAAACAAATTACAGCATCCGCTGCTTAATAAACACCTTCATAAACACAATTCTTAGTTATTTTATACATAATAACGAGTTACCTATATTTATTACATATCCTTGGCTATGTCACTTACGTTAAACACGCAATTTTAAGAAGTTTTCGTGGGTACCGTGGAACGATGAAGTCACGTAATTTCTTCGCATACATTTTCTTGGCTTTCATCTGCCAAACAATGTGGGCAGTATAGTTTTATACTTAGTTGCCTAGATTGCTTCAAGCTTAAATTCTGCGTCAATGTAAAGGGTAGTTGGGGTGGGTAGATTTTCCTGGACATCTTTGTATCGCATCCTTGAAGATGAAATTAAATAGCAAGTTTCGTATCAACGGGCTTTTCGATTTTAAATTATCTGACCCCGAACACACACTACAAGTACGCACACATACAGGGACATTTTTCTAAAAATATTTTATTAAGGGAATCTCAAAACCTTTATTGCGGTGAAATCTCGGTATCGAATAGTTGGTTGGAACAATAGCTTCTCTATCTACTATGCATGTAC
The DNA here is from genome assembly GCA_030762935.1 of Hymenopus coronatus. Classification (NCBI taxonomy): domain Eukaryota; kingdom Metazoa; phylum Arthropoda; class Insecta; order Mantodea; family Hymenopodidae; genus Hymenopus; species Hymenopus coronatus. The sequence continues at coordinate 76,531,022 of CM060890.1, forward strand.
ATTGTACATGTGGGCTAGAAAAAGCAAAAATGTGATTTATGGGACATTTAGTATTTGTTGGAATTAAAAGCCATAGTTTATACACAGTTTATACGTTCCTTTGGCCTAAATTACTGCTGGAAGACAATTGTTGAAATGCTCAAAATCTTATTCTGAAAACTTTACACGTTTCGTTGCATGTATTTTTTCCGACCAAGATTTTGTCAATGTTATATGCAAACCGTTTCTTTATTATGAAATCAGTATCATAATGAATTTCGATTAAAACTGCTACTGGACTAATTTTAAATTTTGAAACTATATTAGTATAGTCATATTGCATGATAAATACAATTTGATCACTTGTAATAAACCAACAAAATTTTAATCTAATATAGCAAAATAAATAACCATTTCACACTGTAAATTCGCACAACCAAAAGCAGCTAGCATTTGATGTGAATAGATACATGGAGGATTTGCAGCGTCAAGATGGTTCATGTTTAAGGGCGCTTAACTGCAGGTCATTAGCGGCCTTATAAAGCACATCGTGACAAAAACCAGAAATAAAAATCATATAAATATAAATAGTAAATAAAATAATAGACTAAGTTAATCATAAATTAGAATATAAATAAAGCTATCCAAGGCAAATGACATAGATGAATCTAAAAAACGATTTCAAACAATGGAGTGAAAAAGGTTTAAATATAACTAAAACAAAATCTCATTGCTAGAGGTCACTTGTGGTAAAACTTTAAAAGCTTTATTTACAGTTTCAATATTATTCGCCAGGTTAAATAAAACTAAAAACGGTTTCTTATTGTAAAAGCCACTATTTATATAAATTTAAAAATCGTATCTACCTTATCCTCCACATGTCCCCGCAAGACAAGGCAGCAGAGATGGCATCACCAAGGTTTTTAAATATTTAAACTAGGTTAAAGTTGGAAAGCAAGATGAAGGAAAATATTATGACCGGTGATCCAAAAACCTCCAAATCGGCTGCACGGTATTTTGCCTGTCCACGCCTTCGGAGCTTATAACCGCCTGCGGCTATCACAGAAAGGCGTGGATGTTTCATGCAACGTTTTTTAAAACTACTCTTAAAAACTTTGCCTACCAATCTTATTAAAGGAGAAATGGCCACCACCGTTGTCCATACATTTTTGGCACCTCTTTAGGAAGCTATTCATCACTCCCGTAGTTCTCGTTGAGAAATGCTGGCAATTTCCTGTCGGAATTTTGTTTTAACTCTTCCAGGGTGCGTGGGTTTGTCTTATTCACTTTATGCTTTAAGTTACCCCAGAGATAGAAATCTCAGGGGGTTAGGTCGGGTGACCGTGGAGGCCACAAACCTTTACTAATAATTCTGCCCTGAAACTCACTTTCAATTGTTCTCATCGAAAGAATGATTGTATGAGCTGTTGCAGAGTCTTGTTGAAAAAAGGCAAAATCACGTTCCTTGTTTGTTAATTCACTAAAAAAAAGGGGGGGCAACATTTTATTCACGTATATATAAGCGTTAAATGTTGACTCGAAAAAAAATTGGGCCTATAACTCTTTCTCCGCTATTGGCGCACCATACACCGTGAGGGGGTGTTACATGAACAATATTAGGTTTCTCAGAGCTCGAATAAGGATTATTTTGTGTACACACATATCCATGAAGATGGAACCTAGCCTCGTCCGTGAAAAGTATTAAAGGTGGGTCAACGTTGGCATTGTATACACTATTGAGAGTTGCCTCACAAAGTGTGTTAACACATTCGAGTATAAATACACGCTATGCAGTAGAAAACGAATACCGAGTTTTATGACTAAGTACAGGATAAAACACATAATAAAGGACACTGGTACACTCAGCCACACGATATCACCGTCAGCTCAATACTGCACTTTCAGAGCAGAGAAAACCAAGCCAGTCAGCACCGTGACTTTGTATACAGCAGCTATGTGTTATGTTTTCGTGATCGCATTGGAAAAACACCGCGCAGCGGTGGATATATTTGGGTCCTACGGTAGGAATTGTTAAGATGAATTAAAGTGCAAAAAATGGACCAGAAAATTATTTTTAAGAGGGTGGTGACTTTAAACGGGCATATCACGTTTTAATATTAAACTTTAATTGTACTTCCCACAAAATATAAAATGAGCACTTTACGTTATACTTTTTCGAATTAACTTTTAATGTATGAGAGTGAAACTTTACAATTTGTGTAACATGACATGCTAAAACAAACAGTACGTCAGTTTTTATACTCTATGTATGTAATTATTGTACTTTATAGTTGTAGCAGCTAAAATAATAAAGTCAATAAGTAACTAAATAATATGGATGATTTGTATGTACTGACGATGATTATGGTGATTGTATTTAAGGGTGCTCAACTGCTGAGGTCATCAGCGCTCTTAGAAAGTAAAATAAAATAAAAAACAGCATGAAAATACAATTGATAATATCCTGGCAGAAACCAGAAATAAAATAGAGCACCATTAAAAGAAAGTTAAAAATAAAATGGCTGCTAAAGTCACAGATAAAGCTCAAGGAAAGAAAAATATTAAAAACGGAAGCCAAAGTTGAAGCTTAGCTGCAACAAAAATGAACGGAAAGCGTTAAAAGCGTACTTAAAACTTCACCCATTGGCAATCATCACACAACATAAAGAGCAATTAAAATTAGATTGGGAAAGCAAACGTCACTTTGGATAAACATTTAAAAACCTTTTCCACCGCTCCGGGATCATCAGGCAGGACCTCCGAAACCCTGGCCGGCATTCGCAGAGTGGTTCGTAATGGGTATGTACTGGCGTTATTAGTTAACTCTCAAATATAAAGTTTTTAAGACTGCGAAGGAGTCAAGAAAGTACCGGGAATTGATCATTTGAAAATCCTGTTTAAAAGGGGATTCGAAATTATTGTTGTCGTAAGTTGGATTTGATTGTCATCTGTCATCTGTCATCTAGTTTGATTACAGTACGCCATTTTGTTAGTTCATCTCAAAGTTGATTTGCGATTTTACGATGGATACAAATATTGAAAAAAAATTTCTGTCTCAAATTTTGCATGCAAATTGGTATTTCGTGTGCCGAATCGCTGAAAATGTTACAGAGGGTTTACGGTGAATCGACTTTATCAAAACCACGTGCATGTGTGGTACACTGCATTCAAAAGTGGTCGAGATGTGGTGGAAGATTTGCCTCGCTCTGGTCAGCCATCAACGGTTTCAACTGAACTGAACATCGCTAAAGTGAAGAAAATGGTGTCTGAAAATCGCCATTTAGGTCCGAGAGAGATTGCCGCTGAACTTTCTGTGTCTCACATGTCGAATCGTACCATTTTAAACGATTGTTTGGGCATAACACGCGTTGCAGCTCGGTTAGCTCCGAAAGACTTGAATTTTCTACAAAAACTCAATCGCGTAAGGATTGCTGAAGACATGCTAAAATGAGCCAGTTCCGACCCCACATTCATGAAACGCAGACTCATCACCAGTTATAACGTCAAACTCGATCAAAACTGAAGGTCATGTTGACAGTTTTTTCGATTATCGTGGGGTCGTGCACTCAGAGTTCTTGCCAGAAGGTCAGATGATAAATAAAGACTATTATCTGAGCGTTATGCGGCGTTTGAGAGAACAAATATGGCGAAAAAGGCCAGATTTGTGGAACGACAACTCATGGATTCTGCACCACGATAACGTACCAGCTCACAAGGCTATTATTGTGAACAAATTTCTGGCCAAAAACTCAACAAATTTCATCGAATAACCACCGTATTCACCTGATCTGGTTCCTGCTGATTTCTTTTTCTTTCCAAAACTCAGGTTATTACGACTTCGAAGCACCCGTGTTCAGTCGATAGAAGACAAAGGAAAATTCGCTGCGATAATTAAAATTGATTCCTAAAAGTGCCTACTGATGATTGGATTATTCTTGTCATAAAGGGACCTACTTTGAAGGCGATAAAATAAAATTGGATGAATAATTCATTTTTTGTGTTTAATGGCAAATTCCCGGAACTTTCTTGACACAGTAGCATGTTTGGATAACAGCTGCTGCAGATTCTACAAGCATTTATGGAGGTCCTACAGTCGATTTAACTGTTTTTATACCTTACAAGTATATAAAGAATTGCGGGAGCTGATAACTTTGTTGGAGTAATTCTATTTAAGTTGTTTCAGAAGGTTTTTTTTATTTGTATCGTTATGTTACATATTTTAAACTCATTTACGTAAAATAATCTTTTTATACTTTTCATACTACACAAATTACAATTTTTTTTATTAGAATGGAATCTCTATAGCATGAAATAATACCAAAAGTATTGTTAAGCAACCAACATTTTGAAATACTCTTAAAACAGAATTTTGGGCATTTGTTTATTTTAGAGAAGAGGGCTTTATTATTTTTATTTAACACACCCTCACATACCGATCCAATATTTAAAAGCTGTGGGAAAAGTGCTTGCAGTATCATTTTAATTTGTTTCATAACATTTTATTTGTTTGATTTCAATACTTTAAGAATGAATATAGATTTTACCACTTGGCGGACTCACGTTACCAATCAACTGAAACTGTAAGATGTAGGTGCATGCTTATTAATAGATACTCCCAACTTTAAACCTAATTTTCCGCAAACCTTTTTCCTGCACTATTCCACAACTCAAAATGTTCCACAAGATACAATGTTTCCCTCATTGTTTCAAAAAATGTATACTGCAAATACATTAAAGAATATTAGTTTTTCAATATAAATAAAATATAACATTGTAAAATATGAAGAGTTCTGGAGAGTTTGGAAAATAATTTACCTCGCTAATTAGGACTAGTATAAAAAAATCTGATATGTTCCTTGCACACGACTTTCTCTGCACCTCTAACAAATTATAGTTAAAAAGTTAATTGTCCTATTTACTTTATGCTAATCGAGATAAACATTAACAGAAAGTGTCTTATTAATTGCTTCCTTCTAAGTGGAAAATAAATAAGGGAATACATTAGGTTATTATGGTAAAATCTTTTAAAATCTGGTTGCTATGAGATTAAAATCAGTTTCTTTGCGTGACCAGTAGTTGACAAGTTTCTGCATGAGAAAAGCTTATTTTAAAACTGAAACCAATAACACGGAATATCTCGAAAACTGCAAACCCCATGGAAAAGTATGTATGCGACATAAAATATTAAGATCCATATTTAATGTGTAGTGAGGTATTGTTTATTTCTTAAGGTTTACCAGATATGCAAAATTCAGCAAAGCTCATTCAGAGGCTATTTCCAGAAAATTGAAGATATACAGTTTATTTGTAGTGTAAATATCTTTAATATACGATGTTTTAATTAAAATCGTTAGAATCATTTTTGAGAGTATCAAAAAAAAATTTTTTTTTTTTGCTGTAAAGGATAGTTAGGGTGGGAGATTTTCTTCAAAGTCTTCATGTCGCATCATTGGCAGACACAGAACCTAAATACCAAGTGTGGTATTAAACGGACTTTTCGTTTTTGAGATATGTTGCCCTCAGACACACACGAACATTTTTCTAAAAATGTTTTTTTTTATTCAAGGAGTTTTTTGAAATCTCGATATAAACTTTTTGGTGCAATATACTATTTTCTTCATACATTATGTACATAGTCTGTGTTGAGAAAGTAAAAAGCTTAATGTAAACTCATTTGCGGTAAAGCTGGACTTTTGTATTTGAATATTTTTAAAAATGCAGCACGTGACTCACTTTTATAGAAAAATAAATTTAGACAAACAATTATTTAAATAACCATAAAAAGAATTTTGAAAAATGCCAAAAAAAATACCACTATTATTGTGTATAACAACTGGTATACATTTCAATAAGGTATCTTACATACTGCGGATTTTCCAATGTTGATAGATGCATAACATTAAAAAAGCTAATAAATCAATTTTTCCAAAAATATAAAAGGTTTTCCAAAACCCTTGCGTATATTTGCTACTAGTTATCTCTAATATGAACATGATCTAACCCAAATTTCAGTTTTAAAAAGTATATCCGAAATTTTAAAAATTAAAATTTTTATTAAGAAAAATGGATCAAAGGCTCTGAAAAGTTGTCAGTTGTGTATAGTGTAATGTATGCAATTTTATGAACATGATATCACGTTATTTTTAATAGAATCTTGATTTAGTACCAAGTGTGCACTTATATGAATAGATTACTCAAAATAATTTACAGCTTTTGAGCGGTGAATAAGATTAATTAATCTACTGGACATATGTTACGCTCATCATGTGGAATCTGCAAATAACGTTAATGGATGTTACATTATTTAAGGAACATAGATAAAGTCGTGTGGGTACAACATATCAGGTTTTATTTTTTTAAGAGTTTTTAACCAACTCCCTATGACTTGTAAAATAAAAGAATAAAGCATTCTGGGATAATAAACGAGCATGTAAAGGTGTGGATGTTGAATAATCGGGAAAAACTGTTTACCTTTCTCCAGCCATATTCCGCTTACGCAAGAGCACTCGATAGGGTAGAAATTCAACCCAAATGAGGGATATAAATCAATGATCCCGATAAGTGCAGCCTCGTGTTTTAATGAACGCTTTAATACTGTTTTATCTTGAAAAAACACAGTTTAGTAAACCGCTGTTGCCTGCCTACCGGGAATAAATGAACAGCATTACTGTTGAATGTATGGAAAACCATGGATATTGAGATACATTGAAAAATGTCTCATTAAGCTGGTTTATGCATGCGAAGTAATGCATTTTGTTTTCAGTTTAGCTATTCCAGAAACTACCGTCGTACAACCGTAAGCACATATTAGTATGGTAATTGTATCTCGATTAATAGTTGTCATTAAATAAAGGGAATAATGAGTGGAATTTCTTTTCGAAAAGATAAAAATATGCACGTGTTCCCTAGATATTCAGCACCTGCGTGCGTATTCAGAGAATATAGTATGTGTGTGTGTGTGTGTGTGTGTGTGTGTGTGTGTGTGAAATGGATTGTTATTTATGGACGCTCGTTAACTACAGTGGTTCTCAGCGGCCCTTTCTATATTGAACGTCGAAGACGGCTTAATTTTGCTCAGAGGCCTCTTATCAGGCTTGAGGTTCAACGACATAGGACCAACGGCTTTACTTCCCTTCCGGAGGAAGCCATGCTAAGGAGTTTTACAACCGAAAAAATACATCGTCTTCTGCCGGGTTTGAACCCGCGACCTTGGATATATGAAGTTAGCATGGTAACCACTACACCACGGGGGCGACTGTGTGTGTGTGTGTGTGTGTGTGTGTGTGTGTGTGTGTGTGCGTGTAATGTCGGGGAAGATTCCTCACTGAGTGGCTTATTGTATGTCAGAGGATATGACAGTAATTTAAAACTGTGGCTGAAATCGGACAGCGGGGAAGAGCCACCATGGAGGGCCCCTAACGTATTCCAAGCAGTTCATCTCGACGCGGGGAGCTCAGGAGTCCACACCCCAGGTGTGACCAAAAACCCCGAGTCTACAGATGACTTCCAACACCATCCCGCCACCGAAAGCTGTATATCCAGAGCTCAGTCACCATCACAGGAGGGCGCCATCACCGCAGTCCTCGCCGACAATTACAAGTCTGAAGATAACGGTTGGATAAAATGTAAATAAAACGAAAGGAAATTCAGGGGAATCTACCCAGCATTTGCTTAGTGACTTGGGAAAAGCCCGGATAAAACCTCATTAGTCAGAGAGGTCGGCCGCGAGAATCGATCCCGATATCTCGAATGCCAGTCCCAGACACAACAGCTGAGTCACCTGGCTCGGTGAGAATACGAGTAGTACTGTAGTACTTGTGTTTCCCGTAAGCTTTAATATCTTGCTCTTGACTGATGAAGTCCAAATTGATAATCTTATGTCATTAAAATCGATAGTGTAAAAGTTTGTAATATATAATAATTCATTCTAGATATCACACACACATATATATATGAGCCACTGGTCAAGTTGCAGTCGAGTCTAACAGAATGCGGATACCGTAACAAAAACCACGCATGAGAGTATGCTGCGTTTCACGTGCATTTATCATTATTATTATTATTATTATTATTATTATTATTATTATTATTATTATTATTATTATTATTATGTTTAGTAGAATAAATAAAAACCTGAAAACACATGTAAACACGACGCGTACTGTTTCACTTTATTATCGTTAATGTTGTTACGCAGTATACACTATGCAGAATATACCAAAACTTAGTAACGAAAAATCTGATGTGTTCCATTCACATGACTTTCTCTACATTCCTGCAATAAATTATTGCTAAAAAGCTTATGCTTCTATTAATTTCATGATAATTGACAAAAATTAGCAGAAATAGTCTTATTACTTGCTTCCTTAAAAGTAGAAGTTAAATAAGGTAGTTCCATAGGTTAAAGTGATAGTCAAAAGCTGGTTGGTATGTAACTGAAGTTCCTTTGTTTGTATGGACAGGAGTTAACTATTCTCATACAGGAATTTGTCAAGTTTTTTAAAGCTGAAACCAAAAACAAGGAATATCTCAAAAACGATCAAAACCACGAAAAAAATGTATACAACATAAATTGTGTGTTTTAACGTGTTCTACATTTTGTGTGTGATAAGTTTCTGTCCATCTCTTACGGTTTAGCGGTTTTGCAAATTTCGGTAAAATTCATCCAGAATAAAGTAGTCATCAGAGGCTATTTCCAGAAAATTCAAGATATACATTTTATTAGTCAGGTAAATGTCTTTAATATACGATATTTTAATCAAGATCATTATAGCCATTTTTAAGAAAATAAAAAATTTCGAAAAAAGTTCCATGTAGTTTGGGGTGGGGGGATTGTTCTCAAAATTTTCGTGTCGCATCCATGGAAGATACTGAACTTAAATACCGACTTTTCGTTTTTGAGTTATCGTGTTCACACACACACGCACACACACACACGGTCGCGCCGTAGCAGAGTGGTTGGACCTCTCGCCGCTCACCTAGACGGCCTGGGTTCGATCCTAAGTGACCGCATGTGAGATTTGCGGTGGACAAAGCGGCGCAGGGGCGGGTTTGCTCCGGGTTCTCCGGTTTCCCCCGCCATCGCATTCCACCAGTGCTCCATCTTCATTTCATGTATCACCACTGTCATCTCCCGCGGTGCCGAAAGTTGTAAAAGCGGGGGTTAAACACTAGTAAAAAAACAAAAGAAAAAAAAACACAAACACACCGACCTTTTTCTGTGTGTGTTTTTTTATTTTGCTTATAGGGAACCCTAAAATATATATTTCCGGTGAAATCTCGGTATCGAATTTTTGGGTACACTATGTACATAGTAGGTATTAGAGAAAGTAAAAATACGTAAATGCGGGAGCTTGTGGTGTTTTACTTTATTACAAACATCATTAATATTAGTGCGCTTAGCAGAATGAATTAAACATGAAAACATATAACAAAAATGTGTAAACAAGACAACACGTAGTGTTTCACTGTATTACCATCATTATCATCATAATATACCTACGCTTAGCAGAACAAGTCAAAAGAAGACTACACCGTAACGAAAATCAAACACGGGAGCACGTGCTGTTTCACTGTATTATCGTCATTGTATGCAGTATACGCTTAGTAAAATAAATAAAAACAGGAAAACATTGTAGCAAAAACATGCAAATGCCACATCATGATATAACGTAATTAGTATTATTTAACATTATTACGTAGTATGAGCTTGCAAAATAAAACAAAAGATAAAAACTTCGTAAAAAAGAAATAACACCTTAGCAATTAGTACATTAGGTTATCATCATTAATAGTTTTACACAGAATATGCCTAATAGAATAAGGCATCGTAACAAAAAATAGGTAAACACGAGAGCACGTGGCGTTTTGCTGTATTGTTGTCATTAATACCATGACGCCTAACAGTATGAATCAAAACATGAAATCATGAGGAAAAATATGCAAACATAAGAGCACGTAGTGCAATGAAATTTTAACTTGCTTTCATGTTTGCATATTTTTCGTTATGATGCTTTAATGTGTTGATTTACTCAGCCAGTGCATGATAACAATAATAATAATAATAGTAATAAAAATAACAATTGTGATGAAACATGAAACGCTGTGCTCTCACACGCGTGGTTTTTGTTACGGTACATTGATGTTTTGAGTTACCCTTCAGTGGATCAAGTATGTAATGTTAAATAAGAACGCGTATTCACAATTACAAAACCAGTTATTGGTGAACACTGATAGTGAGTCTGTAACTGAAGTGGAAAACTGTTTTCAATGTATATCATCATGGACTCCAGTACAAGTTGAAATAGAGTGATTCTCTCTCCGTCTTCGGTGATATGCAAGAGATATGAGACGAAGGTGCTCACCCACCACTGTATTTGCTTCCAATTGCCCCGTTGAACTCGGCAACTTCTTTTTCGCACGAAGGGTTATCTGCACGTGTGAAATACGGCGCTGTTGAGCCACCTGGTACATTATCTGTTAACATAACAATCAGTACTAAGCTACAGCAAAGATTTACAAAGCTAATTAAGTAATAACCCATTATTTACCGAAAAGTATATCTGAGATTATACTGTACTTTCCCGTTGAACAAGAGTAGGTATTTTGTCCCCTTTGCCTGTATTCCAGTCCTTATGGTGGATATGCTTTTTCCGCCAAGAATCAGATCCAGTAGATATTTTTATAACAAGGTTTGGTAACAATCGGCGAACTTCTTCATGGCAAATTAGGAATCTGCAACCACATTATGAATCGGGAATATAGCCAGTTTCAGGGAATACGTTATTTCGAGTCGCAGATTCTCTGCAGCCCTCCAAGTTTTTGAGACTGCACGAATTTAACTGCCACGCAGATCTGTTCCTGTAAGCCAACCACTCTTGGGATATTATTTACGAAAAACAAATAGTGTAGAATGGTGTAGGTATAATTTAATTTTTTTCAATCATGTAATGAGCTTTTATTTAATTTTCTGAGGATTTATTTGATATTTTACGTCTAAGTATATTCTATTTCTCCAGTTATAATATCACTTCTCTGCACTGAATCAATTGAATTAAAAAGATGTTAGATTTAACAGAGCTACAAGTATAACAGACTCCCTCACACTAACAGAGAAATAAACGTTCTTTATCCATCATAGTAGTTCCGACTGTTCCAACTCGACACGTCTGAGTTCAAGGGTACTTGCGTACTCAATCGTAAACCTCGGAGCAGGGCCAGAGGGAGAACGTGATAGCTAATACGCCACTGGACAAAGGTCATAGCACAATGCGTGGTCTTCCTGTGAGAGCTTTCCAACATTAGATTCAGCCGTGATGATAGCTAGACCTGAGTGCCACCCAAGCTGAAACAGCATCTTTTGTTGAATCATACGACTCTCGTTTAAGGCAACGCTAGCAAATATCAGTATCCTTTTTCGTGCATTCACTTAAAATAGAAAAATCTTATGTGTTCCATTCACATAACCATCTCTGCGACAAGTTATTATTAAAAAGCTTATGCTTCTATTTGCTTCATTTTAATCGAGAAAAAATAGCAGAAATAGTCTTATTACTTGCTTCCTTGTAAGTAGAAGGGAAATAAGGAAGTACTTTAGACTAAACTGATAAACAAAAGCTGGTTGCTATGTGACTGAAGTTCCTATGTTTGTATGGACAGAAGTTGACAAATTCCTGTATGAGAAAAGTATAAGTTTTTTATAGCTGAAACCAAAAACAAGGAATACGTAAAAAACGATCAACTCCACGAAAAAAATGTATGTAACATAAATTGTGTTTTAATGTGCTCTACATTTTTGTGTGTTAAGTTTTTGCCCATCGCTTGCAGTTTAGCAGTTATGCAAAATTCCGTAAAATTCATCCAGAATACAGTACCCAGAAAGTTCAAGATATACATTTTATTTGTCAGATAAATATCTTTACTATATGACATTTTAATCAAAATTGTTAGCCATTTTTAGGAAAATCAAAATTTTCGAAAAAAGTTCCATATAAAGGGTAGCTGGGGTAGGGGGATTTTCTTGAAAGTTTGGTATTTAACGGTCTTTTCATTTTGAGCTATGCTGTCCACAGACACACACGCGCGCACACACACACACACACACACACACACACACACACACACACACACACGGACCTTTTTGTAAAAATGCTTTTTTTTTTGGGGGGATTCAGGGGGACCCAAAACATGTATTGCCGGTGAAATCTCGGTATCGAATTTTTGGGTGGAATGCAATACCTTCTCTATATATGTGTACATAGTACGTGTAGAGAAGTAAAAATTTAAGCAGCATGAATTTAAAGTGCATATAAATTAGAACATTAATATGAAATGATATAAACATTTTATCCGGTGTTTATTGCAGGGGGTTTACTGATCAGTTGTGAACATTTCCGACAAAATAAGAATTTACCTGTTCCTCAGTGTGAAACTGCATTTTCACGATATATACTTCTATTTTTTGCGCAGCCAACACTAAAAGAGATTAGCTTTAATCTCCTTCGAGCTACTGCACAATTTAATCTAAAATACTTCTTTATTAAAGTCGAACGATTCTGTAGGGGGGGGGTTATAAAACAGAATGCTCAAGATCCATGAGAAAGAAATGCAAAGACGAGCGAGAAGTGGTTGACTGGACTGTACATAGTAACCGATCCTTGTCCTTCAGTATGGAACGAGAGGCTAGCTCTCTTGTTAATGTACGCAATATTTACATTCGCCCACTTCTTTCCTGAAAGTAACCAGAGCACATATGCCCTGCTGCTTTATCATGATGTAAACCTGTGCTATGTCTAATATTGAGCTCTGTTGAGGTAATTGCTGGAATTATTTCGCTTTCAATTCTAGTCTTTCGCTGAAGTTCACGTCTAACCTCGTTTCACACACTAGTTGAAATTGCGTATACATGGCCGAATTCTAAGAATGTTGGCATTTCGTTCATTTAGCGCCGCATTTATTTAACTGTCTGGAGAGCAAGATTAGCTAACATCGTGTGAGCTGTATGATTAACAACATAAAAGAACATGCTTGTCACGGAAATACTACACTGAATTCATTTACGCAACATTTCCTTCAAAGTATTCTTCTACTATATGTTAATTTTGATAATGCAAGTGAAGCACCTGAAAGGCTGTGCGGTCAACTCTTTCAAGAAATCACTCATTTGACATCGCGTTTCCAGAGTTATCTAGTGCTTGAAGCTTGTCTTGATGACACTAGAAATGGCAATCGGAAGATCACGCATGAAAATTTAATTTCCTTGTTTTCCACTGAGAATTGGCTTTACGTTTCAAGCACTGATAGCGTTTCTGGACACAGATGTATTTTACATTGCATAACAAGCTCTTAACGTTTTAAAGTATGACAAAGGAATACAGAGTGTCTGTAGTGAGACTTGAACATTTTGGAAGTCTATAACTTTTCAATTAATACTATGCAGCCGTGATTCTGAAAGAATTGGAAGCAGAAACTCAAGGTTTATGTCGTAATATTTTAGTGCGCACAACACCCATAGTGACACTGCAACAATACATTGTTTCTAAAATGGAGATTTCATAAAACTGTGCTAGTTGTGTGGTGACATGCAGACACAAACTCAATTGTTCAAATACAACAAAACTTTTCAACAGCCAAATCTGGCTGAAAACGCCTCTAATCGTCCGATCATCGAAATTAAGTAGCATCGGGCGTGGTCAATATTTGAATGGGCGACTACTGACCGCTTGGGAACACAATATGTAGTTGGCCTCAACCTCTGTTATTGTCCCTCCGTGGTGTAATGGTTACAATGCTATCCTCTAATACCCAAGGTTGGAGGTTCAAACCCAACGGAGGGTAATGGATTTTTTTAATGTAAAAATCCTAAGCATAGCTATTTTATTTGCATGTAAAAACCTCTATACCTTGAAAGAAAAGATGCCTAAGCTAAATTCTTCAAGTTTCACGTCCAAAAGTAGGGATTTCATCCTATTAGGACATATTGGCGAAGAGTTTCTCCCTCGTCACCATGTGCAGTAATGGCGAATTCGTAAACTATAAATTCCCTGATCAAGAAACCACCGTAAAAGTGACACAATATACACCAACATGGCATGATGGAGTGAGCGAGTGAGTGAGTGAGTGAGTGAGTGAGTGAGTGAGTGAGTGAGTGAGTGATTAAAATTTTCGTCACATATAATCATGATCATCCGACAAGCAAGACTATAAATAAGTGGTGTGAACGTTTCTGAACCGATAATTTTTTGAAGAAACATGTTGGTGCTAAACCCAGAAACCAGTCAGAGAAGTCAGAAGTCAGAGAACTTTGTATGAATCGCTCGACAGTTCACAAAGCTCTACACTGCCTACTGCGCTTGTTCGGAGAACAAATTGTGCAAAAAATAAGCCTGGTGAGAGACCAAAGCGAGAAACTAGATCGCAACGCTGAGGACCGATCTTTATGTTGCACATGCTAGGATAATTTTTCACATTTCAGGGAAAGTGAATCGCACAATGTCCGTATTTGTGATACAAAAATGCCCATGCATTCATAGAATACGCGCATGACAGATCAAAAATAAATGTTTGGTCTGCTAGAAAATTTTTAAGAAAATCAAAATTTTCTTTCAAGAGAATGCTGTCACTATTAATAGCTACATAAATATGATAGAAACTTTGTCGTTCCGCATATGGCAACAATACTCAACTAATAATACTCTTCCAATAATACCAAGCAAGCAGTGACCAGGCTACTCAGGTATGCGTGCGATCCGGAGAGCATGTCCGTGGGGCTTTCCCTAAGGCCTATTTGATATACCAGTCCCCTTTGCCTGCAAGGACGAAGAGCTTGCAGTTCAACACGTTCCCATGGATTAGCCAATTCCTTATCTCCGGTGTTCTTCCGGTATTAACCACTAGAGCAGGCCTGGTAGGCAAAGCTCAAGAGGTGTGAACTTATCCTCTCGTCCTCACCACTCTTTTTCAACCGCCATGTAGAGCCAAAGAAACTGCTTCATTCCCCTATTAGCCCCGTGGCAGCTTATCAGTGCAGTGGTGGCTTACACGAGTGAATAGCAAATGTTTAACCGGGACTGGGAGAAAGAGTATTTTTTGTTCTTCATCATGCTCTTTCATCCATATTCTCTAGTTGCCACTATCTTTGTGCTTTCCTAACAAACTCTTGAGTGTATTTGATTACGTCGCAAAAGACGAATCATCCAAATCCTCAACAACCACCCCTGTTGCACACATAACCTCTCCACTTCTCTGCCAAGTGAAAGGAAAAATAAAGGGGCGATTAAGGGCAGAGTAATTTCACACTGCGGGCGCTTATCTTAAAGCCCTGCACTAGGTTCTTCTTGAGGGGGTACGCCAAAGACAGAGTGAATGACTTACCAGACATGAAACATCTCATAAGATATATCATAAACTCTGTCACAGGAGACATGCGCTGCAACAAATGGCGTGAAACCTACTATAGGTTGGACATTCCTCGTATCACCCGAAGCACTGAAGTACTAGTGCACCAACTCCAATGAATTACACTGAAATATGAGGATTTACATTACCATTTTCGTATATAGTAATTATAGTGCGCTAATCTTCCTTTTCGGTGTGTTTAAAATGTTGGATATACATAGTGGACAGTCCGTATCACATCCAAAAGCAAGATGTCATCTCAACGACAGGCTGACATGTAGACCTGACTAAGGAGATAAATAGGTTACAACGCGATTCTAAGTTATATAGAAATGGTGTTAAGTATAAAATAATTTGATAATATAACTAGTTCTTACATGCACGTATTTCACCAGAAATATAATTTTTTGAGACTCGAGGAATGAAAAATCACTTTAAGCGTGTCCGCACGCGTGAGAGAGAGAGAGAGAGAGAGAGAGAGAGAGAGAGAGAGAGACAGAACAGTATAATTCAAGAATGAAAAGTTTGCATGGAAAATCTTTCTAAAGTAGAGATTGGTTGCAAGAAACGTTTAACATAATGGAAACTATAAACATACATTTGTATTTAAGACTTGAAAGTTCTATCTACCTTTTTCATAAGACAATTCCAATCTTCTCTAAAACGCACAGCTTAGAAACTGATTAAAACAGTTTGAAACCAAAGTTTGCAACGACTCTTCTATAAAACCTGAAAAAGTGAGCAATTTTGGGAAAGTTGTAAAATTGCTATCACGCCCATCGGTAAGTACATTGCCATGTGGATTATTCAGTTCCTTCAGAAAACATTTTACATAGAAATATTACAATTATGACAATAGTTAAAAAGCAAAATACTGAATTTTACCAGTTTTGTCTAAATACTACGGTTATAGGTCGATAATATGGTTTGCTGATCTATATGGTCTTCGCTTACATTTGTTTTGTTTCGAAGTTCCAAAAATTATAAAATATGTTGGCATTATTGGAGGGGACTATATAATTTAGTAACCGTAGCAGAAGATGACGCGCGGCTATTGTTGCAGCTGCAACAATATAAATTGTAGTGACATCCCTTACTCTGATGTTCTAAGATGTGATTGGCCTGAGAGGATTTCCGTCCCTTCCTTCATTTCTTTCTTTCTTTCTTCTTCTATCAGATGATGTTTTCCTACCTAAGTATGAACGTCTTCAGCCGTATTTAATAATTTTCCATTTAATCTAATGTGTATTTTATATCATTTCCTTCTTTCATGCAAGTTAATTTGTAACGATTTATTAATATGTATCACCTTATAGGGCATTTATTACTTACTACAGTACAAACTGCAGTTTATGAAAATTTCAGTAACATAATTTTTATGTCATACTTTGAACTCGTTGTGCAGACTCAGTAGTGTAAATTAATGAAAGCTACTGTCCATTTAAATTACATAAATATAGCAACATAGCACGCCGTAGTTTGTACAACGATTTTAATATTTAACGTATAAAGTTATGTGAAGAGCAACTAAAATGAAATACATTAAAAGCACATTTGTACAGTCTTACACCAATGAATTATTACTGCGATTTTGAGACTTCTATATGGCCATATTTTCCAATATACAGATACTTTGTGAATCAACCGCTACAATCGTTCCACTCCCAGAACCAACTTCTTGTTACATAAAACGTCCACGATACACCAGAAATTTAAGAACAACATGACATTGAGTAAAGCATGTATGTACCAGCTTCTGTGGTTTTAAAAATATCTGTTAATAAAACGTAGTGTGAAACCTGCGATTAATTAATAGTAAAAATATGAGGTTCCTATTTAACACTCTATGGCAGGCTGTTTCAGCTCTAGTGCGCATCAAAAGAGCATCAACTAATTCATAACATACATGAGGTTTACATGTAGTATGCAATACAGCGTAACACTAAGGCCAAGATACCTTCACGGCTGAATCAAGTGTAAATGAAGTGGGAGTATGAAAGTATTGCTTTATGGTCTTTGCCCAGTTGCTAAGAGTTTTATACTCTGACTCGATTTAGAACAACCTGATCTAATAAGTTCCCATCCCTCTTCTGCATTCATACGATAACTGTGATTGATCAGTAAGGGAACAAGCAGCTGTTCTTTCAGGTACTGTAGACGAGGATAACGCGACGGGATACATGAGGTTTTATTTATTTGTCCAGTTCTATGACTGGACAAATCATAGAGGCGAATCGAACATGTATCGGACATAGAAGAATGGAGAGAAGGTGGCGATCTTTCATTTCAAAGCATTGATTAAAGGCCAATAGGTATGCCAGGTGTTATGTGAAAACAAAAGAGGTACTTTCGCTAGTTGGAAGATGCGAGGTCTGAAAGAGTTTAAATAAAAACTGCACGGAGAACAAAATATTTGTGTGTGCTGTTTCACACCACTTCTAAAATTTTACTTTCTTTATTCTGAAAGTTGTAACTCTGTGCAATCTTGGTTTAGCAGCAGTAGCAGTATGTTCATCATTTATTGCTTTTATTATATGACGTACAAACTGCGTTACTTAATTTTTACTTTATCTACACGTACTATGTACATAGTGTATGGAAGGTATTGTATTCCACCTAAAATTCATAGCCGAGATTTCACCGAAAATACATGTTTTGGGTCCCCTTGAATCCAAAAAAAAAGAATTTTTGGAAAAAGGTCCGTGTGTGTGCATGTGTCTTGTCTGTGTGTATGTGTGTGCGCGTGTGTCTGGACAGCATAGCTCAAAAACGAAAAGACCGTTAAGTACCAAACTTGGTATTAAGTTTGGCATCTTCCAAGAATGCGACACGAAAATTTTCAAGAAAATGCCCCCACCCCAAATTACCCTTTACATGGAAAAAATTTCGAAATGTTTGATTATATCAAAAATGGCTGTAACAATTTTGATTAAAATCTCTTATAGTTAAGATATTTACATGCCAAATAAAATATATATCTTGAATATTCTGGTAATACCCTTTAAAGACCTCTTTATTCTGGACGATTTTATTGAATTTTGCACAACTGTTAAACCATAACAGATAGATAGAAGCTTGCTTCGCAAAAAATTTAGATCACGATAAAACCAACAATTTATGTCATACACATTTTTTTAGTGGAGTTGATCGTATTTGAGATATTCCTTGCTATTGACTTCAGCTTTGAAAAACTTTTACTTTTCTCAAACAGAAATTGTCAACTCCTGTCCATACACACAAAGGAACTTCAGTTACATAGCAACCAGCTTTTGACTATCACTTTAACCCCAGGTACTCCCTTATATTGCTTCTACTTACAAGGAAGCAAGTAATGAGCCTATTTCTGCTAATTTGTTCTTAGCACGAAACAAATAGAAGCACAAGCTTTTTAACAACAATCTGTTGCAGAGATGTAGAGAAATTCATGTGAATGGGACATTTCAGATTTTTATTCTATTGCGTTCTTGGGAATTTCGAAGAGCCAGCCATTACCACCACCACCACTTGTATATATCGTAACCTATCACCAAACTAAAATATGCTATCATTTATTCCTTTAAATGTCTTTCTTTGGGGCTCTCGGTCATTATGGTGAATAGATTATCTAATTTACCGCGAGCTAGCTGATTTATTATATGAAACACAGCTCATGTGTGCGAGCTCTGGGATCTACAAGCAGAATGAAACTTTAACATTGAAGTCATTGGATATCAGGGTGTAGAGGGTACTTCATGTCCCAATGTTATCACTCTGTTCTGCTTCCGAAGTACTCAAAATCTACTAAATGAATACTAGAGAGCTGATTGACCAAGAAAACGTGTGCGCATAGTACTTACATAGGTTGTGCAGCAAATTAAAATAGTCAAGAATAGTCGGCAATTAAAGCTTCCAATCATATTTTCCTACTAGAATTTTAACCTTTCATGAGACTATTTTTCCAAAATATTTTTTTTCTACTTTCTCTACAAGTACTCTGCATTTAGTAGATAGAGAAGATATTGTATTCCATCCAAAAATTCGATACCGAGATTTTACCGGAAAATATGTTTTGATGTTCCTGAATACAAAAAAGGTTTATTTTCCAAGGATGCGACACTAAGATTTTCAAGAGAATTCTCCCACCCTAAACTGCCCTTTAGATGGAAAATTATTTGAAAGGTTTTTCTCAAAAGAGGTTCTAACGATTATGATACCGTAATTTCAAGTACCCTAGTTTTAAAATGTTTACATGACAAATAAAATGTGTGTCTTGAATTTTCTAGAAATACGCTCTGAAGACCTCGTCGTTCTGGATGAATTTGCACAATTGATAAACCATTAACACATATGTTATATGTATTCTTTTGTAGAATTAATCGTTTCCGAGACATTCTATGTAATTGGTTTCATTTTTAAGCTATTTAAACTTTTCTCAAACGAGATGTTATCTTTCGTTTCATCTTTTTGTTTTATTCCTAACCGTGAAAGCGAAACGAATTTCAATTGCTCACATCCACAGGCGTTTTAAAATTGTTGACTATCACTTTAATCTAACGTGGAAGAAACTAATGCAACCACTTATGCTAAGCTTTATTCGAATACCACGATGTAAATAAAATAATGTTTGTTAACATTGGTTTACAGAGAAATTCATGTGTATGGAACACGCACTTTTTCTGACTTATGTCCAATCAACTCTCTTATTAAAGTTATCCGTTAATTTCCGTCCTATGTAATTAAAACTAAGGATGTGTGTAATTACTACATATTCTGAGCATCTGAGGCGCCACACGTTTAACTTTTACCCTGCTTTCGTGGATTCTATTTCTATTGTAAGGATCTTCCTTTTTGATGTTCGCAGTGTGAGTTTGCATCTGTTAGCCCATTCTCTGAATGCTGCACCGTCTTTAGAAAGATGAAAGATGGAAATCGTTATTTTCTGCCACTACATAGTGCGTAAGTGACTTGGTAAGGACCTTCTTAATGGCTAAACCCCAGGTGCAGCACTTTGACAGACATCTACCAACTGCTTGTTAGAACGGACCTGTAACTAGGTGTCGCCGTGAATGTCGGCCTTCTCTCCCCCTCTAAGCGCCTCTCTCAGATTAATTCCTCCTCCTCCTCTGTTCATACCGTTAATGTAACAGTGAAGAGTGAAAGTTGAGAAACTGCGTCTTCGTTACTAGGTGAAATGTTCTCTCTTAAGGATATCCCTAGATGAAATTTCTAAATTCTCAATTTTATGAACATATGTTTTTGAAATGTTACACCAAATCATAACATGTATACACATCATTAAAAAAATATATGCAGCGGTTTTCAAGTTAATAAATATTTAATTAATTATTTTAATTGTAAATTACAACTGCTCCACATGCTAAAAAAATTAAAATCTTACTGAGATAAGTATCCGTCGACACTCGAAGAAGTGATTGGTAGCATATTTTTACTTTCTCTACACGTACTAGAGAGGATACTTTATTCCACCAAAAAATTTGATATCCAGATATCACCGGAAATACACGTTTTGAACTACCTGAATTTAAAAAATAAAAAAAAGTTGTGTGCGCTTGTATGTAGACAGCATAGCTCAAAAACGAAAAGTCTGTTTAGTACCTCCCAACATGCAACACAAAGACTTTCAAGAAAATCCCACACCCCAAACTACCCTTTACATGGAACAATTTTCGGAATTTTTTATTTTATCACAAATATTTCTATTTCCATGAAAATATCGTATACTAAAAGTGTTAACATGACAAATAAAATGCTATATCTTAAATTGTCTTGAAAAAATCTCTGAAGACGTTTTTATTCTGGATGAATTTTGCATTACTAGCAAACCGTAAGAGATAAAAATAAGCTTACGGCACAAAAAGTGATTTCAAAAATCGAACGGCGGAAAGAGAGCCACTGTGGAGGGTTCCAAAAAGTTTTCCAATTAGTTAATTTTGACGTGGGGAGCGATAAGATCTTGTACGGCAGATCTAACCAAATTCCGCGATTCTACAGACGACTTCCAATGCCATCCGGCCTATATTTCCAAAACGCAGTCACCACTACGGAAGTAAGGCACCCCCACCACAATCCTCGCCAAACTTACAACCTTGAAAGAGGCCGTTTGGATGAAATGGAGGTGAAATCAAAAGACAGGAGGTTCGCTGGAGTGAAGAAACCTCCATAGCATTTGTCTACAGATGCGAGAAAACAACAAAAGAATCCATTGGTCATAGAGGTTGGCCGCGGGAATCGTTCCCACGTTTTTCTGAATGCCAGTCTCAGACGAAATGCCTCAGCCATCTGGCTCAGTACAGCGACAGTGTAGTGGACTGTTCGCCATTAAAAATAGAAACCTCGGAAATTACTTATGACAAAAAGGCTATTTGCTGTAAATTATGTATTTTGTAGAGATCAGCAGTCTGCATCAGTTAAATAAGATTATACAATATTCCTTCCAAATGAAGAGGACTTTACAGGCTATTCAGAGAAAAGTCAAGATATTTACATGACAAATAAAAAATATATATTACATACGAGGGCGGATCGAAAAGTAACGCACAATAACGTTTTTTACACAAAAGTTTAATAGTTAAAAAAAAAAAATCACAAACGAACTTATACATTTTACATCCTTTTTTGCCATACTTTTTCTCAACACATTTGTCCCATCGTGATATCAGTTTTAATATGCCCTGTTCGTAGAAGTCCGTTTCCCTGGAGTTTAACCATTTGCGTAATGCTGATTTCACTTCCGCATCTGTTGCAAAGCATTGGCCGGCCAGAAGTTTCTTCTTGGGATCAAACAGATGAAAGTCCGACGGTGCAAGGTCCGGACTGTATGGTGGATGCTGGGGCACCCCCTACAAAATTTGATTTTCTGACGAACAACAGCATCATGGGGGCCAGCAGTCAAGAAGCTTGACATCGTCAGCATTAATGTTATGGTGTTTGTCACCAAAGTTTTACTGTAGTCTGCAGCATTCACAGTGGTTCCGTATTCAGCAAAGTTCACCAATAAAACATCATGTATGTCCTAGAGCACTGTCTGAAGCACTTTCCTAGCAGATTGAGTCACTTTGAATGTTTTTCTTTACTGGGGGAACCAGCATGTTTCCACTCCATATTTGCCAGCTTTGTTTCAGGCGTGCAGTGGTATACCTACGACTCATCAACCAGTGACAATTCCTTTCAGAATACCGCGTTAAGTGATCCAAGCTTATCATCATTCGCTGACCATTGTGGTTGTATATCAGGTTCTTGGGCACACAGCGAGCACTAACTTTACGAAATTTTAGCTTGTCATGAACAATATCGTAAACTGCAATATAAGAACTGTTGCGATAAGGTTCGCAGTTGCACACACCGGTCGTTCCAAATTGCCGACTTAATGCCTGTGACATTCTGCGGGGTTGCAGCTGGATGCACACCACATGGAGACATTGCTACGGTCTATACAATCATCCCCACACCCGCTACGCATGACCCTGTGAATTTCTACCGGTTTATGCCCTTTGATCCACAAATATCGCACCTCACCTTACTACCCTTCACATATGAACGACAGTAGCATGCACGCCATCTTTGTTGCGTAGTTCACGCTTCTCTCGCTAGAACTGCCCATGAAAAAAGAAATACCATCTGTAGTGTAAACTTCAAACTATATCCGAGTGAAATTGTAACATTCTGGCTGCAATATTATGGCAGAAAAAGATTATGATGCGTTACTTTTCGATCCACCCACGTATATATGTATTGTTAATATATCTATTCCAACCTACAACGTTAAGAACCATTGTTAAAAACCTAAAAAACAATTCCGAAAAATGTTTCATATATTGGATGCGGGAAATTTCTGAAAATCTTCGTATTACATTTTGAGAGTACTGAACTTAACTTGGTATGTTTTTTCAGTCAAGTATCTTTAAAAATATATTTCCGGTGAAATCTCACTATCAAACTTTTAGGTGGAATGCAATACCTCCTTTATCCGCTATGTACTAGTACACTCATGTGCATAAAGAGCATACCACAATATTCCTACTGATAAACGCTTTCCCTGCCCTTTACAAATTTGACCCTCTCTTTTTCAAGTATACTTCTAGTATAATTCCAAAAACATTGCCTAGCCTGGTAGGGTAATTTATCTTCCTTAAAGTATAGCCGAACGATAATTACAGCTCAAATCTTGTATTTTCATACTACACTACTTTTCCATAAATATTTAAGTGTCGTAGCTGTTGTCCAATTCAACACAATATACAAATAATGTTTCATCCCTTTCTTCAAATTACCAAATAATGCTTTAAATTGTTTTAGCAATCGTAGCTAACTCACACATTGGAGTATGCAATCCAACCCGACATTTCACAACGATTATAACATCATTCATTGGTTGGTTGGTTCTTACGTCCCTATTTGTTTTGCAAGCCAGTCACATATAGAACTTATACTGGCTGGGAGTTGTCAAAGCTTAGTTACTTGTTACTTAGTTACTTAATGTGAAAACCTTACGGAGAGAAAACCAATTACAATCTAGGTGGTAGAAAAAATGAGTAATAATAATAATAATAATAATAATAATAATGCATTCGATATCCTCTAACCGATATACGATATCAAAGAAATCCGCAATTGAAGTTCACTTGTAAATTAATGTTCCTATTTGTTTATCGTGAGCTCGTTCGAATACGAAGGGAATGACTAGTTAAGAATTTAGCTGTCTTGCAGACAATGTGTAGGCATTATTCTAGTTATAGAAAAGTTAGCTTCCCAACGTGGAACCAAATCCGGATTTCCAGGGTGAGCCGCCAGAATTACTCGATCTCAGAAATCATCTCTCAAATCTTTGCTAATTTCCTCTTGATCATAAGGCAACAATTTTCATGTTGCTGTTTTCAGTTTAAAGAAAAGTTGAATGCAATAGTGAAAGCACATTATTTACAAAACGACGGAGTAGATTCTGTAGTATCTTAATGTTGCTCTTTCTGGCTCTTATATTTCACTAAACAAAACTGTTAGTACTTTAGGAAATACAGATATAAAAGCACACCTTTAGTGTATTATAAAGGTAGGATTGCATGAGTCATCCATCTTGGAGTGATGAGATTTGTTCATGAATAGAACAAAACTGCAAATAAAATTCCCCCAATGTTGTCTCACAAAATGTAAATAGTTGCATCTTGGTGAATAGTTTAAAGTCATCTTGAGGCTATATACTGTGACAATACCATTTGTGTATGTGACTAATCTCAGGTTCGCTTTAATATGCAGCGATGTAGCTGGTATATAATAAATAGTAGTTGGGATGTATAAACACGGAAAATTGGCGCGATGTAACAGAGTCCTTTAGAACGCCAGACTCTTCTCGCGACACCATAATTCTTCTAGATATTCGAGATGTTTCTTTAAGCTTCGGCTTCCAATATCTACGGCAAGTTTCCAGAAAGTTTGTGACGTCATTTTCCAGCTGTAAAAGGAAGAAAGGATTGCAGTATAGAATAACGTTGTGTTATCTCTGTTGTGAATTGTACTGAATTGTGAGTGATTGGAGTGTTAGTGCCCAGAGGTGCGCGATCCACGGGTGGCATACAGCCGTAAACTGTCTACGCGTCAATACATCAAGAGAGTTATTTACAGCAATACAATACATGAAGTTCGGTTTTATTTATGGACACTCTAAAACTCCGTGCCATTCTGTTTTGGATGAAAGACGTCTTAATTTTGCTCAGAGGCTCTATCAGATCTGAGGTTCTTTAACGAGCTTAAATCTATGACTTTGGAGCACTGGTTTTACTTCCCTTCCGGAGGAAGCCATGCTACGCTTGAAAATATCCATCGTACTCCACCGGGTTTGAACCTGGGATCTTGGAGGTTGGCATGTCACCCTAAACCACTTAAAGCGACATGAATGTTGATTACTGAATGAAAGAAACGGAATATTGCTTTAATAGTCTTAAATTTTCACATTCCCGCTTTTTTCCTGCCATTTAGTTATTACAGAAGTAACCTTAAATTAAGTTTTACTTTCAAAGTTTGTCCCTTGTTGAAAAACGTCTTAATTAAATGCGACTCTGAGAAAACAAAAGCTGCCAGGATCATCCTTCCAAAATGGGATTTGTTGATGTTAGACTTGATCGGACAAAAGCAGAACTATGTCAGTGAATAAATAGGTACATTCTTAACTGCCTAGCAAGTCTCACATAGTTTATCTGATGTCCATTATTCAAATGCTGTAGACAACGAGTCAGTAAACAGGGATTTTAATTTGCTGCTCTGTTTCTCGCGATAAATCATTTCCATGGGAAATTCAATCGAATGCTCTCATTCATCATGAGGTCTGGGATTTGTCATCTCTGTCATAACAGGCAATTACCGGCAAGCTGCCATGCCTTGTTCAACGACTGACAAGTGAGCAATTAGTATTGGCTGCAACGGACATAAAGTGCCTCATGACCACGCAGTTTGCGTCTTTTCCGCTGCTAAATATAATCGGATTTCAAATGACGGTGGAAATGAGCAATCGTTTGACTAACCGATCCGCATATGGGAACAGCTACAGGTGCTCTTTACCTGTTGCTAGCACCCAAAACAGAGCAAAGGCGTAGTTAAGCAGTCTTGGCCCCACCTTCTCTTCATTTTACCTGCTCCAGTTCACGTATATCAGCTTTACAGCTTTTATTATCTCGCGTTTAATCTTCTACAAGGTGGAAGTATACCCAACAAAAATTCTGACGAGTTACATTCGCATGCCTTTCTCCGACTGTTTTAAAAATTTCTTAGCAAAAATTGTTCTCATTTCTATACCATGCTAATCAGGATAGATTATCAGAAGGTTCATATTATTTAATTCCTTAAATAGAAGGGAACTGAAGAAAAGCACTGTGCTAAATGACAAAAGTCTTAAAATCTGTCGCTATATAATTGTCCTGAAATTCGCTTCTTTGCATGGCCAAGAATAAAAAGAAGCAGAAGACTTGCTGCTTCATGCGTTCGTAAGCCAATAACAAGGAGTATCTTCGAAATAGTAACCTTCACAATAAAAATGTAAACTACATAAGTTGTGTGATTTGGCGAGATCTACATTTGTTGTATAAAACTTCTGATTATCTCTTGTGGTTTACCAATTATGGGAAAGTAGTTCGGAATGAGGAGGACTTCAGAGGTTATTCCCATAAAATTCAAGATATATTTTATTTGCCAAAGAAATACTTTAATACACAGTATTCTAATCAAAATCGCTAGAGCCATTTTGAGAAATTAAAAAAAAAAGTCATACAAAACGTAATGCGAGTTGGGGGGATTCTCCTGAAAGTCTTCGTGTCCCACCTTTGGGAGATACTAAACTTAAAAATAGGTTTGGTATTTGACTACGTTTATTTTTACTTTCTCTACACGTACTATGACACGTGTATAGAGAAGGTATTGCACTCCACCCAAAAATTCGATACCAAGATTTCACCCGAAATAAACGTTTTAGGGTCCCCTGGATCCAAAAAAAAAAACACATTTTCAGAAAAAGGTCAGCGTGTGTGTGTCCGTGAACACTTTTATTTAGTGTTTCACGCCTACTTTTACTACTGTTAAACCGCAGGCGATGACACTGGTGATACATTGAATGAAGAGGGTGCATCGGTAGTATGCGATGGCGGGGGAAACCGGAGAACCCGGATAAAACCTGCCCCTGCGCCTCTTTGTCCACCACAAATCTCACATGCTGTCGCTTGGGATCGCACGCGGGCCGACTAGGTGAGAGGCGAGTGATCTAACCACTCTGCCATGGCGCGGCCGTCCGTGAACATGATAACTCAATAACGAAAAGTAGGTAAAATACCGAACTTGGTATTTAAGTTTTATCTTCCAGGAATGTGACACGAAGATTTTGAGAAAAGTCCCCCTACCCCAAACTACCCTTTGCATGGAATTTTTTCGGAAATTTTGATTTACTCAAAAATGGCTCTAACGATTGTGATTAAAATATCGTATATTAAACATATTTACCTGACAAATAAAATGTATATATTGATTATTCTGGGAATAGCCTCTGAACAGAACTTTATTGGGGATGAATTTTACGGAATTTTGCATAACTGCTAAACCGTAAAAGATAGGCAAAAACTTACCATACAGAAAATGTAGACCACGATAAAACACACAATTTATATCATATACATTATTTTCATGGTGTTGATCGTTTTTGAGATATTCCTTGTTATTGGCTTCAGCTTTAATAACTTATACTTTTGTCATACGGGAATTTGTCAACTCCGGTTCATTCAAACGAAGAAACTTCAGTCACATAGCAACCAACTTTTGGCTATCAATTTAACTTATGGTACTCTTATTTCGTTTCTACTTACGAGAAAGCAAGTAATGGACTATTTCTGCTAAATGATCTCAATTAGCATGAAGTAAATAGAAGCATAAGATTTTTAACAATAATTTGTTGCAGAGATGTAGAAAGAGTCATGTGAATGGAACACATCAGATTTTTTTAATTATGCTGTCCACAGACAGACACGAAAAATTTATCTTCAGAGAATCTCAAAAATATAATTCCGGTGGTCTCATTTAAAGGACTTTGCGTTTTTAAGTATGTTGGATTCGGAGAATCACACACTCATACGCACACACTCACCTTTTTCTAAGCACGATTATTTTTTATTCACGAGACGCTAAATCGTGTATTTACAGTACAATCTCGATATCGAAATTTTGGATGGAATGCCAAGACAAGGTCCTACGTTTGAAGTATATAATCTTCTTATATAATGCATTAATATATCTAAAATTAAAAATAGAAACAAAGATAACTAGCTAAAATTATACGTGTTAATCCCTTACTATGAAAAATATCTAAAGTGTACCATTCACATGACTCTCTACATCTCTGTAACAAATTATTGTGATTAAAATATGGTATATTAAACATGTACCATTCACATGACTTTCTCTACATCGCTGTAACAAATTATTGTTAAAAAGCTTATTCTACTATCTACTTCTGGCAAATCGAGATAAGCATTCGCAGAAATGCTTTCTTGTAAGAAGAAGAGAAATAATGGAATACACTAGGCTAAAACGATATTCAAAACTTTTAAAAGATCGTCACCATGTGGTTGAAATTAGTTTCTTTCATTTCCAGGAGTTGTCAAATTCCTATATGTGGAAAGTATTTTATAACTGAAAGCAATAACAAGAAATATCTCAAAAATGATCAACTCTACGAAAAAACGTGTATGATGTAAATTGTGTGTTTTAATGTGATCTACATTTTTTGTGCAACAAGTTTCTGTCTAACTCTTACGGTTTAACAGTTACACAAAATTCAACAAAATTCATTCAGAATAAACAGGTCTTTAGAGCCCATTCCCAGGAAGTTCAAGATATACATTTTATTTGCCATGTAAATATCTTTAATACACGGTACCTATTGTAATCAAAATCATTAGCCATTTTTGAGAAAATCAAATTTATGAAATTTTTTCGACGTAAAGGGTAATTTGGAGAGGGGGGGTTTCATAAAATCTTCGTGTCGCATCCCTGGAAGATATTAAACTTAAATACTAAGTTTGGTAATTTTTCCGACTTTTCGTTTTTGAGTTATCGTGTTCACAGTCATACGGACACACTGACACAAACATTGACACACGAACACACACACACGTATATTTCCGGCGAAATCTCGGTATCGAATTTTTGGGTGGAATGCAATACCTTCTCTATACACATGTACATAGTACGTCTCTTTGTTTTATTCCTGGCCATGGTAAGAGAAGCTAACTTCAATGACAAACGCAAGGAGATAGCTATTAAAAGGTTTGACTGTCACTGCAGTCTTATTTCCTTAAACTGAATGCAGAATTAAGCAATAAGACCATTTCTGGTAATGTTTGTCTCGATTAGCATTATGCAGATAGAAGATAAATCTTTTGTAACAATACTTTTTCAGAACAGAGAAAGGCTTGTGAATGGGGCGCACCAGTTCGATTCCCGCAATCTGTCTACCTGTCTCTTGGGGTTTTTGCCAGGCAAATGACACGAATTGAATGGATGCAATGGAGAGATGGAAACTTGGGGAAAGCTCGCCTAGTGACCCGGAAAAATCCCCCAAAAATAATGGGTCAGTGAGGTCGGTCGCGGGAATTGAACCCACGACCTTCCTAATACCAGCCCCGGACGAAACCCTAAGCCATGTGGCTCGGTAGCTTTTACTTTCTCTACACGTACTATGCACATAGTGTATAGAGAAGGTATTGTACCCCACCAAAAAATTCGATACCAAGATTTTACCGGAAATACATGTTTTAGGGTCCCCTGTATCCAATAAAAGTATTTTCAAAAAAGGTCCGTGTGTGTCCGTGTGTCCCTGTGTCTGTGACCACGATAACTCAAAAACGAAAAGTCGGTAAAATACCAAACTTGGTATCTAAGCATAGTATCTTCAAGGCTGCAATACGAAGATTTTGAGAAAAATCCCACCACCCCAAACTACCCTTTACATAGAACTTTTTCGAAAATTTTGATTTTCTAAAAAAATGGCTAACGATTTTGAAGATTGTATGTTAAAGTTATTTACCTGACAAATAAAATGTATATTTTGAATTTTCTGGGAATAGCCTCTAAAGACTACTTTATTCCGAGTGAATTTTACGGAATTTTGCATAACTGCTAAACCGTAAGAGATAGATAAAAATTACCACACTAAAAATATAGAGCAAGTTAAAACACACAATTTATGTTATATACATTTTTTTCGTGGAGTTGATTTTTTTTTTTATTAGATATTTCTGGTTTTTTATTTCAGCTTTACAAACGTATACCTTTCTCATACAAGAGTTTCTTAACTACTGTCCTACAAATAAAGGAACTTCAGTGACATAGCAACCAACGTTTGACTATGACTTTAACCTATGGTACTCCCTTATTTCGCTTCTACTTACAAGGAAGCAAGTATGAAGACTATTTCTGCTAAATTTTACTCGATTGGCATGAAGTATATAGACGCACAAGCTTTTTAACAACAAGTTATTGCAAAGAAGTAGAGAAAGTCATGTGAATGGAACACATCAGATTTTTATATAAGAAACTTTATTTGAGAGGATTCAAATTGGGAAATCTGGCTGTGCATTTGAGTAAAACGTCCAGGAGAACTCACAATATCGATGATATTCCTGAGTATACATATGCAATTAATGAATACAAACGATTTCGTTTCGGAGTTTAATATGGACATTATTTTTAGTGGCGCAGTAAAGAAAATATTTTATAAAACGAACATTTGGATGAATATCGATGGAACACAGCATTTATTAACTCATGCACAGACCTTTGTGGTAATTACTACGGCATTAAGAGAGTAATAAAAGCTATTTACTGCATATTAGACACCTAAATGAGTAATGGGAAATGTTTTTGGAAGCAATCATCACTCCGCTGCCAACATAATTAATTGTTAAGTCTATTAGCAAATAGTGGAACACACGAATAACGCCAAAATGCTAATTGGAAATCAACCACTGCAGCCATTTTTCATCTGTAGAACACTAAAACAAAATTATTCATTGCCCTCAATATGTTCAGCAGTTTTACCAGTATAACACAGATTTTTTTTTTTTCGTGGTGTTCAACGCCCGCTTTAACTACTTATGGCACCGCAGGCGCATGATACATGAATGAAGATGGAGCACCGGTGGAATGTGATGGTGGGGGAAACCGGAGGACCCGGAGAAAACCCGCCCCAACACCGCTTTGCTACCACAAATCTCACATACGGTCGCTTGGGATGGAACCCGGGCCGTCTAGGTGAGAGGCGAGTGATCTAACCTCTCGGCCACGGCGCGGCCCGTGATACAGACTGATTGTTACTCGTAAAAGATATACAAAGGATTGTAACTTACAAACCTGCAGTGTTGCCAACTCTAGCATAATTAGTTGCGTGTATAATCATTTTGTTCATTTGTTCATTGCAAAAGTAGCATAATTTTGTTATTAAAACTTATGTCCAAATTTTCATTTTCTAATTATAAAACAAATCTGATGCACATTCACATGTTTACTCTGCCAATTCTTCTGCCCCTATTACGTCCTTTTAGATACAACAGGATTAGGGGAATGCTGTAAGCTTGAGTGATAGTCAAATCCTTAAACAACTGATCGCTAAATAATGACTTTGAAATTCCATTTCTTTGCTTGAACAGCAGAAAGGAAACGATCGAGAATTTTCCATTTTAGAAAACTAAGTATGAGAAAATTTAAACCAATAACATGGAATATCACGGAAATAGCTAACTTCACAAAAAATGTACATATAAATTGTGTGTTTTGACATCTGCACTTATCCAATAATTTTTGTTTATATCTCTTACAATTGTCCAGTTATGCAAAAGTCATCCAGAGTGAAGTGGACTTCAGAGGCTATTCCCAAATATCCAATATATACATTTTACGTGGTATTTTGATCAAAATCATTTTCCGAGAAAAAAATTATATAAGGGTAGCTTAGAGTGGGGAGATTTTCTTGAAATCTTCACGTCGTATCCTAGGAAGGGGCAGAACTTATAAGTAACATTTCGTTTTTGAATTATGCCGTTCACAGACACACACAGACACACTCTCTCCCTCTCACACACACACACACACACACACACACACACACACAAGGAACCTTTTTCTGATTTTTTTTCGATTCAGGGGTCTCAGAACATATATTCCTTGTTAAATCTCGATATCGAATTTTAGGGGTGGAATACAATACCTTCCTATCTACTTTATACGTTTTACATGGTAAGGAAAGTCAGCAATCGAGTTGGCCGAGGCTGATAGTTGGTATCCTCCTCCTCGGCAAGCGAGAACCATTGTTTACTCTTACTTTTCTCCCTTTTAAGAAAGAAAAATGGAAAGAACAGAAGCACTGACCTTAATTTTCTCTAAAGCACTTTTTAATTTTCATGACTGATACATTTCATATCTGGGAAACCTTGAGAGAGAGACAAAAACTCTCCGAGGTTGTGCTTCAATGTTTAATCCATATGGATTTTTCCTTGCGGTACAGCTTCCGGAATATTTTATATTGTGTGCTTACATGTTTTTAGTTATCTGAAGAACGTTTGTAATTTTGAAAAATTTACATTTTTTTCAATTCTTTGAAAGATCTTGATACTCAGACTTCTTAATTGATTATCCTATGTGCCCGATTTAAGGAAATAAATAGCTCTTGCAGATTGCATGTAACTAGGCACCTTGATTTATTTAAAATATTTCTGGGCAAAATTATATTGTGAATTACACAACAGGTGTGACAACATTATGGCCACAAGCCACAATATATAAGGTTTTTATTTTGTAATTTTATTATTAACTTGAAATTTATTTGACTAAGTATCTTAAAGC
This sequence comes from Hymenopus coronatus, assembly GCA_030762935.1. Taxonomy (NCBI): domain Eukaryota; kingdom Metazoa; phylum Arthropoda; class Insecta; order Mantodea; family Hymenopodidae; genus Hymenopus; species Hymenopus coronatus. Next base: position 76,563,764 of record CM060890.1, read on the forward strand.
ATAATATTTAACTGTTAATTTTTGTGTGAATTGTTATTGCTGAATTGTTTTACTTGTGTTAGCAATATATTTGTAAGACGTGTGTTCATTCTAATGCAAAAAGGTTTAAGTAAAGAAGTATATAATGTGTTGGCTGGAGACGTGACCAACGATCGCAACAATGATAGAAAGAGACAGAAAGACATTGCTAAAACAGAAATACATTACACGGCCTTGGAATGAACGCACGGCAACACAGATATTTCTGTTTATAATAGCTGTAAAGAAAATGCAAGATGTTTTGCTTAGCAACGAAACAAGGAGTAAAAATGTATTCTGGTGAAAAATAGTGTTATCACTTGATTCTATGTGTACTTATGTATCTATATGATTCACAATAAAAGAAAGAATAACAACAGTATCCCTTCGTGGTGTAATGGTTACCATGCTAACTTCATATACGCAAGGTCGCGTGTTCAAGGATTTTTTCGGGTGTAAAAATGCTTAGCATGGCTTCCTTCGGAAGGGAAGTAAAGCCGTTGGTTCCGTTTCGTAGATTTACGGCACGTGAAGAACCTCAAGCCTGATAGAGAGGTCTCTGAGCAAAATTAAGCGGTCTTTCGTACCCAATTTAGAATGGGTCGCTGAGAACCATAGCAGTTAAAGATCGTCCATAAATAACACGCCATTACATTTATTTAAGAGAGAAGAGTTTACATGGTAAAAGTATAAAACAAATTAATAAAACTAAATACACACGAACCAACTTTTCGTTGCACAGGATATAACAATAGAGGTTTATATAAATATTGTAATAAATAAGCTATTTATGTAGACGTTTAGTCGGTCTTAGGACAGTAACACAACTGGTTTTCGTCGCTAAAACAGAATATTTTCATGACTGTACATCATTTCCTTTCCAATGTATAGCACCCGCTCCACGGTTTACTTATATCCACTCTCAAAGCAAAATCCGGGGAGATGGGCGCTCTTCCGTTGGCAAACATCCGGATATGTTTTCCGCATATATTCGTATTTTATTCACAACTAGCTTAAATGCCCGTCGTTGCACAATGGCTTCATAGCTTAGAAAAGAGAATACTATTTCAAAATTTGTTTATATACATAAAAAATCTGATGTGTTCCATTTTTCTACATTTTTGTAACAAATTGTGTTAAAAGCTTATTCTTCTATCTACTTCATGCTAATCCAAATAAACATTAGCATAAATGATCTTACTATTTTTTTTTATAAGTAGAAGGTAAATGAGGGAATACACTAGTCTAAGCCGACAATCAAATGTTTTAAAATGTGGTTGCTATGGGATTGAAATCCGATTCTTTGCATGGCCAGCAGTTGACAAGTTTCTGCATAGGAAAAAAGTTAAGCATTTTAAATCTGAAACCAATAACAAGGAATATCTAAAAATGCACTATCAGCGGCACGAAAAATATGTATGTGTGTTTTAAGGATATTTTCATTTTTTGTGTAGTAAGTTTTTATCTGTCTCTTACGGCTTAAACGTTACGCAAAATCCTGCAAAACTCACCCAAAATTAAGAGCTCTTCAGAGACTATTTCCAGAAATTTAAAAATACACAGTTTATTTGTGATGTGAATATCTTTAATATACGGTATGTTATTCAAAATCTTTATGCATTTTTGAGAAAATCAAAATTTTCGAAAAATGTTCCAAGTTAACGGTAGTTTTGGTGGGGGGTTTTCTAGAAAATCTTCATGTCACATCCTTTGTGGATACTGAACTTGGTATTTATCCAACTTTTGTTTTTGTTTTTGAGCTATGCTGTCCATACACACACACATATATATATATATATATATATATATATATATTTCTAAAAATGCTTTTTCGGACTCAGAGGACTTATAAAAATATTTTTCCGGTGAAATGTCACTTAAAACTTTGGATCGAATACATTACCTTCTCTATCCACTATGCACATTGTACATGTGGGCTAGAGAAAGATTGAAGAAGATTTACAGTTTGCATGGAAAAAATTTAGACAATTTTGATTTTCTGAAAAATGGCTCTTCTGATTTTGATTACAATGCCGTATATCAACGACATTTACATGACAAATGTCAACAAAAAAATGTATATCTCACTAAAACAATAATTATGTCATTCATTTTCTCTTAGGTTTCACCATTTCCGACGTATTTCTTGTTATTGGTTTCAGTTTTAAAATACTTACTTTACCACTTCCTGGCCATGCAAAGAAACGAATTTCAATCTCATAACAACCAGCTTTCAGAAGGTATCGCCTAGTGGACTCCCTTAGTTCCCTTAGACTTACAAGGACGCAATAATAACACCATTTCTGTTAATACTTACCTCGAGTATTATGGAGTAGATAGAAGAATAAGCTTTTTAACAATCGGTTACAGAGATATAGAGAAAGTCATGTGAATGGAGCACATCAGCTTTTTCCTAAATAATAATCAAAGGTTGTTTTATTTATTCCTTTTAGAGGTTGTGATGGTAGTTCTGCCCTTACAGAACAAGAGATTGCAAAATGCTCGGAGGGATGCAATCTGAATACTTTTCTGCACGAACATTTTAGCTAAATAAAGATTTGCTCCGCTTTTTATTTAAGGAATAGAAACCTCAAAAGGGTAGGAAAGTGTTTGATTGGAGCGAATCTGACGCTTTTCAGTCAATGGGGCTATTTTCTCAAAATTGTTGATAAGTGCTACTATTTCAGATATATACCGTCAAACTGCGTATAAAGCACTATTTCAACTATTTTTAATTTTCCATCCATCTTAACGTTTTCCATTTTACATCTTAACATTACTTTGCGAGTGCATTTTCTTGAAAATCCTTAACTTTTCGTTTTCGAGTTTTGCAGTGAAAATTGTTGTGTAATATAATAATTCCCCTACTTACTATACGTAGTACAGAATTTTTTTTCCTTGAACATAACAATTTGATAATTTTGGCCTTAGATATCGCACTTGCCCAATGATATTGTGTTTCTTTGGAGGCATTTAAGAATTATTAAATAAGACACTTAAGGAATTAAATCACTCAGGACAATGCAAAATAAAAATACTGAGAAACCACTATGCACAAGCACTGTTAACAAACACGGCAGATTTTAACGGTTTCTAGTTAATGTAGCCTCCATGCACGTTACATTCGAGCTGCCTTGGTGTCATTTTAAGGAAAATAGTCAATGTAACCTTATTTATGATGAGTAACCAATACATGTTTATTACTAACAAAACAAAATAAAAAAACAAACAAACAAAGGAAAGGAAAGACAAAAATAATATGCTGGTAATGGTCGAGATTTTCAGGTATTGAGAAAGATATGGGTGGTTTTGTAAGATTTTAGTAGGCATCACATAAAAATAAATAATTAATCGTGTAAAGTAGGGCGGGATTTCAAACTATTTGTGCCTTGTGTTAAACGATATCTGTGCCAAGTTTGGTCGAAATCGGTGCAAAGATAAGTCTATAACAAGCAAAGAACCTACATAATATACATACACACACTTATATGATGACGATAGTACTAAACCAGAAGAATCAGATTATTATAAGCATGATGATGATGATGATAATAATAATAATAATAATAATAATAATAATAATAATAATAATAATAATAATAATAGAATATGATGATTTGTTTTATCTCGAAACATGCCAAAGAAATCTCCTTATCTTTCTCTATATATCCACCAGGAAATTATAAATAAAATGAACCTTTACCTTCAAAATCAATTTTCACTCATCATTCCAAGTGTGTGTGTGTGTGTGTGTGTGTGTGTGTGTGTGTGTGTGTGTGTGTGTGTGTGTGGGTGTGTGGGTGTGTTTTCTTTTCCTTTGAGAAAATACCTCACCCCAAACTACCCCTTATATGGAGAAACTTTTTCGCAAGCATTTTTAAAAATGATTCTAACGATTTTTCTTTATTAAAATGCCATGTATTAAATATATTTACATGACAAAATGTATATCTTAAATGCTCTGGGAAAATCTCTGAAGCCCTCTTTATTCTGGAGGACTTTCCACCAACTAATAAACCGTAAGAGATAAGTCCAACATATGATGTTCCTAGTTATTGGTTTCAATTATAAAATAATTATACATTTCTCAAATGGAAAATTGCTATACATCTTTACTTCTCCTGGTCAAGCAAGTGTATGAACATCACATAACTACAGCTCTTTGAAGATTTGATTACCGTCTTAGCCTAGTGCATAACCTCATTCTTTCACATCTACAAGGAAGTATGTAATTCAAGTATTTTTGGAAATGCTTATATCGATATACGCGAAGTTGATGTGTTCCGTTCACATGACTTTCTCTACATCTCTGCAACAATTTATTGCTAAAAAGTTTATGCTTCTTTTTACTTCGTTCTATTCGAGAAGAACTAGCAGAAATAGTCTTATTACTTGCTTCCTTGTAAGTAGAAGCAAATAAGGGAGTACCATAGGTTAAAGTGATAATCAAAAGCTGGTTGCTATGTGACTGAAGTTCATTTGTTTGTATGGATAGGAGTTGATAAATTCCTGTATGAGAAAAGTTTCAAGTTTTTTTTTAATTATAAAGCTGAAACCAATAACAAGGAAATCGCCCGCCTGGGTAGTGTGGTGCTAGCGTGTCAGCTTCACATTCAGCAGATCGTTTGTTCGAATCTCGCTTAGGGTGAATTACTCAGATAACGTTTTTTCCGGGCTTTTTCCTTATCCTGAGAAGACGAATGTCGAGTAACTTTAAGCTCCATGGACCCCGATATCATTTGAGCACCATTTCACAGATTTCATTCACCATCCGATATAACCAACCAGGTTAAAGGACGTTAAGGTAAAAAAAAAAAAAAATAACAAGGAACATCAAGAACGATCAACTTCGCGAAAAAAAATATATTAACAAATTGTTTGTTTTAATATGCTCTACATTTTGTTTGGCAAGTTTTTGTCCATCTTTTATAGTTTAGCAGTTATGCAAAATTCCGTAAAATTCATCCAGAGTAAAGTAGTCTTCAGAGGCTATTCCAAGAAAATTCAAGACATACATATTATTTGGCATGGAAATATCTTAGGTATAAGAGACTTTGATCAAAATCGTTAGAGCCATTTTTGAGAAACTAAAAATTTTCGAGAAAAGTTCTATGTAAAGGGTGGTTGGGGATGTGGGGATTTTCTTCAAAATCTTCATGTCGCATCTTTGGAAGATTTCAAACTTAAATACCAAGTTTTGTATTTAACGGTATTCTCGTTTTTGAACTATGGTAACTACACACACACACATATACACGGACCTTTTTCCAATTTTTTTTAACTCAGGGAGACTCAAAATATTTCCGGTGAAATCTCGATATCGAATTTTTGGGTGCATTACAATACCTTCTCTATACACTATGTACACAGTATGTGTAGAGAAAAAGATAAGCTTTTGTAAGAACAGTTTGTTGCAGAATAGGTAGAGAAATTCATGTGAATGCAACACATGATAATTTTTTTTTTAAATTGCCCGTTTGCTATAGCAGAAAATATGCACAACTATTGAAATGCGCTGCATATTCAATTAAATTGTTGGTTTCAAGAAATTCTGCACCATACTAGACATTTCGTGCGATGAAAAGACGTTAAAACTCCATCAGTATTCTTTAAACTTACTCTTTCCTGTTGAATGTAATGTATTGTGTTTTAGCTATAATATAAATCCATGTGAATATTGAAGACAGCCACCGGAATGAGAGGCTGATTTATGCTGTTATTCCAACAGTGATTTCCCGCTCTACACATAGCACATGTACTGTGATCATTATCAACTTCCTGTGGCTACAGAATAAAAACACAGCTATTAAAAACAGGTTTTCGAGCTACACAGAGTAACAATGTAGATGCAATATGTAGCCAATATTAATTCCATTATCCCACAACAGTGTTGCATGTTGTCAGTGTACCATCACTAAACAGGATGATGTTCTTTTGTTTGTTATCCATATTGAACACTTCCCGCATATATCGTTGTAACAAATGCTTCTATGTTTATATATAAAAACTCAGGTGCAATAATACAACATGCTTATCGATAAACTAACAGGAAAATCGTGTCTGCTGATGTTTGCATGTCGATAAAATCAATCAGTGTATATCACTGTAACCTTAGTTATCTATCGACTGTTATTATTATTACAGACATCTCTATCTGCAACTCCATTGTTACAAAACTCGCCTAGAAAAGGTCGCAATTTACAAAACAGAGCTATAGCCAGCAGCACTTATCGTTATGAAAAAGTCTTATATGTTACACTCGCATGACTTTCTCTTACTGTTCTACAAACAGACTTCTTACAAAGGATTATTCTTCTTTTTACACTATGCTAATTGATATAGGCATTAGCAGAATGCACTTATTACTTAGTTCCTTAATAAGTAGAAGGGAACTAAAGAAACGCGGTATGCTAAACTGATAGTCAAATGTTTTAAAAGCTATCGTTATGTGATTGTCATCGAAATTGGCTTCTTTGCTTGGCCAGGAGAAGAAAAAAAAAAGAAAATGTGATACTTTCTGTCTGAGAAAAGTGTATTTTAAAACTGAAACCAATAGCAAACAATATCTTGAACCTACAACAAAAATGGATATAACATAAAAGTGTGTGTTTTAACAAGATTTACATTTTTTGTGTAGCAAATTTCTGTCTATCTCTTCTAGTTTATACGTTATGCAAGATTCTGCAAAAAAAACAACCAGAATAAAATCCTCTTCAGAAGCCATTCTCAGAAAAGTTAAAATATACATTTTATTCTTTTATGGATAACCTTAACATGCTGTATTTTAATCAAAATCCTTAGACTCGTTTTAGAGAAAAACAAAATTTTCAGAAATATATCTAAGTGAAAAGTAGTTTGGGGTGTAGGAAGTTTGGTATTTAACGTCTTTTAGTTTTCGAGCTATGCTGTCTCCAGATACACACACGGGCCTTTTTCTAAAATTGCTATTTTTTTGGATTCAGGGACTCTCAAAACATATATTTCCGGTGAAATCTCGGTATCGAATTTTTGGGTGCAATACATTTTCCTATTCTTCTGTACATATTATGTACATAGTGTATAGAGAGATCACATAGTCCGAGTAGAGAAAGTAAAAATATACCTATTCTTTGTCCAGGGTTATAATTCAATTGGCTGCTAGGCAAGCTGCGAAGTCCGGTAGATTTGTAAAGAAAGAATTTCTATTGAATTTACAAATAACGAAGAATTAATTCCTAATCTATTGGCTGTTTGCATTCTAGCCTATGACTGTTACAACATAAAATGTGCTTCTTTCGATACTCGATATTGTTCTCAATGTATTGTAGCCCGTCTTCTCATGCGCGAGTAGCATAACTGACCGAGGAGTGGGGGAAGTGTGGGCGGGGAAGTTATTACAACAAACCCCTCCAATCTGTTCTCCTACCATGCGAAGCATTACCCACAAGTCAGACAGCTTAGGCAGTTCTGAGTACAAACAAAAAGTCTAGCGAGTTTTATTACTGAATGTAAGGGTAATTTGTATAATTGACAAAAAATAATTTCAAAAATAGATGGAGGTGACTATTTTTCTTATTTTAATTTAAAAACCTAATTGAGTAGTTACAAATGTTATATACAATTTGCAAGTAATAAAAAAATCTGATGTGTCCCTTTTACTTAATTTTCTCTAATGCTGCAACAGATTATTCTTACAAAACATGACCCTTCTGTCTACTTCATGATATTGAAGATGAACAAGATAGCAAAATTTGTCAATTTGTTACTTCCTTATAAATGAAGGGGTAAAAAGAATACACTAGGCTATAGCAATAGTCATATCTTTTAAAGGGGTTGCTAACGAAGTTCAAGTATTTTAAAACCGAACTACCCCCAAAAATGTATATTACAGAAATTGTGTGTTTTAATGAGATCTACATTTTTGTGTAGTAAGTGTTTGTCTATCTTTTACGGTTTACTAGTTATGCAAAAGTCATCCAAAATATTCAAAAAGTTTGTTTGTCATTTAATATCTTGAACATACAGTATTTTAATCAAAATCATTATAGCCATTTTTGAGAAAATTGACAATTTCGAGAAAATTGACAATTTCGAGAAAATATTCCATGAAAAGGTTAATGTGGGGCGGTGGAATTTTTCTCAAACCTACTGTCACATTCTTGAAAGATACTAAACTTAAAAAATAACTTTGGTATTTTACCGACTATCGTTTTTGAGTTATCGTATTCACTGATACAACACAGGACCTTTTTCTAACACGGTTATATACAGGGGACCCTAAAACGTGTATTCCGGTAAAATGCCGGTATCGATTTTTGTGGTGAAATGCAATTCCATCTCTATCTACTATGTAGTTTGTACACGAGTGCTAGAGAAAGTAGAACATGTTATTTCAGATCGTGATAGCACATTCGCCTCTGGATATCAGCATTATCAGAAATGTACAATGTACACGAGTTAGAATTAATCGAATTGGAATATAATAATTATACATAAATGTTGTGATTAATTGACTAAGGACAGGCTCTTGCGGAGAAATTTATTTAATAATGTTGTTACAACATAAATTATGGAAATGATTGTTTACAATACACAGTGAGTCTTTTGAGGATATTTTGGGATATAGATTGTAATTTTAGTGCACCAGAATTGAATCTCTTAAGTAAATGTATTGTAAATCTTATAGTTGTTCCTCGAGCTCCGAAAATAATCAATTGCTTCTCAGTATGTCATAGTTTTGGCGTTCCAGTTTTCGGAAATACCTATAACCGTTGGCATATTTAGATCGTTTTAGCCATTACTTCGCAGCACCAAGTTCTTAAGATAACTTCTCATCTCTACACTTGTACGATATATTTTATTTATTTGTTAGTTTGTTTAACCCTCACTGTACGGGCCTGTTGTAAGTGGAGGAAATTGTGTATTCCACGTAAAACTTCATACAGAGATTTCATCAAAAGTTTGAGGTTCCCCGAGTCCAATAAACACATTTTTAGAAAATGCTGCGTATATATGTGTATGTAAATAAGAGAAAAATCTGTTAAATATCACGTTTGCTATTTAATTTCAGCATTTTTCAAGGATATGACGCTAAATTTAAAAAAAAAAAAAAACTCACACCTCACGCTTCTCGCTTAGAAAATTTCGTTTTCTCAAAATTGGCTATAACGATTTTATTGAAATATTGAATGTTTAAATTATTTTCGCAATAAATGAAATGCATATCTTGAATACTCTAAGAATCGAGAACAGCAGTGTCTGTTAAATTGACTTTATTCGTGACTAGGGCACTTCATGTAGTACAACACTTTACACATTTCGTACACAAATAATAATCACTTTCTTAGCATTCGTCACTCATTAGATTGACCTTTTAACTAACTCCCGCCATTGGCGGTCACTCTGATATAGTCCCGTAACCGGATTCTGAAAGTTCCAGTCGTAGAAATTACGGGAAATCTTCGTTTTATCCATTTAAAAGGAGATTACTTTGGAAGTGGAATTCCCTGGATGTGGAGATAAAAGTACATACACGTGGTTTAACTGTCCGCCTCCAAGACGTACAACTGACAGCTGTTATCCAGCACCGCCCCAACACCCTATGGAATGGAGGTCATCCGGCAACGACGCCCAGAATTCACTTGAGACGAACTCCATCTCGCATATGACATTCCATTATGGAAAATAAGTCACCTCAAGTTTTGTAGGTCTCCGTCAGGGCTTTGCGTTATGACGTCTACCTGCTTCCCTCGAAATTGTTTTTTTAATCACCCGCAATCACCCGCAAGAACACAAGATAGTCCAAATAGCGTCAACAGAGTATTAAATACCTTCTCACCTCATCCTTCATCCTTTCCCACACACCCCAACACCTGTTGTCCGTAATACCTTTATTCCTGCTTTCCCAAAACACTTGCAGGGAAGCACATAAAGGCCATTGTTTGCCAGGCTTGTGCGTCCGTTCGCTCTATTATTAGAGCAAGTCACGTAGCTGGAGGGCAGAAGGGGGACTCACCCGCGGTTACAACATTCAAGGAATAACTTCTGGAGTCCTCTTTATTTTAGACGACCGTTTATTTATACAAACCATAAGAGATAGTCAAAATATTACTGCACAAATACGTGTATCTAGTACACGTCCAATTGAATATCTTTTTTGTGGAGTTAAACTTTTGGAGATATTCCTTTTTATAGATTTTAATTTTACAATACTCAGATATTCGATTGTGAATAGGTTAAGAAAAGAAAATAAGATTTTAATATTGCATAGCGACCAGCTCTTAAAAGATTTGATTCGCTTAAGCCTAATGTATTTCCCTACTCACATTGTAATGGTGTATCCTACTGACAAGTAAATCTGTAATAAAAGCATTTTTGCAAATGTTTATCTCAATTAACGTGAAGCAAATAGAGAAATAAGCGTTTTAAGAATAACTAAATGGATAGAGAAAGTCATAAGTTTACAATACATCAGTTATTTAGAAAAAGTTCCGTGTACGTGCGCTGGAGAGTGTGCGTGTGTACTATGCACGCACGTTTTCTTGGGCACTCGGCTCCCTAATCTTCATTCGATAGGTTTCGCTCAATTTCAAAACAAAGCATAGCGGCAACATTATGAAGTACGCTGCACACCTCGACACCCAGGTTCAATTACAAGGTTTCATCCTGTCTGTAGATCCCGGACTTCATGCACATGCATGTGCGTTGTGTTTCGTTTAATAATAATTCAGCTAGTTCGAGGTAAATTACATATTCACCAGAAACACTGCGGAAAGGCAGGCGGGCAAGCGTCTCGCGTTCACCGTAAAACTAGTGCTCAAGAAGAACTGTGTGATAGAATGTGAACAACCCTTTGAAGAGAGAACAACGTATCATTCATTTAATTATTTTTTCACACAAACCGTGTGTAGGACAGCAGTTGGATAGTAGTCAAGACAAAAATTCAATGCATAGCCACGGATCTCCCGTTCTCTAGCCGCTTGCTCTAACCACTGAGCATCATGGAACGGAATTAAATTTCTCATCTGACTCACATGTTTCCCGGTAAACCACAAAGTGATCTCAAATTATTTTGTTATGACATACCCCAATGGTGACTTAAATGTCGTAAGTACCTTTAAGTCCCGAGCTTCAAATCCCGGCAATGCCATTGAATTTTTCAATCTGACTCTACCTATCCAATTCCTGTCCTGCACACACCTGTGTAAAAAATAATTAAATTAACAATAATTGACCATAATAGTTGGCTAAAATATGAAATACTTAACGACATTGCAAGTCGCCGTTAGGGTATGACATCTCAAAATAATGGTTTACCGAGAAACATATGAGTCAGTTGAGGAATTTAATTTCGTGCCAACATGTTGCCAAGATAGCTCAGTGGTCTGAGTGACCGGGAGATCCATGGTTCAAATCCCAGCTATGACATGAATTTTTCAGTATTACTATCTATTCATGAACAACCTAATTTATTAACTTAATGTGGACTAGGTTATTTACCTTCAATGATACAGAAAGACTGAGCAAAATGACTCAGGTGGTAGATAAAAGTCTTTCTTGCATTTGGGAGGTCGCGGATGTAAATCCCTTGTAACGACAAATCTGACTAGGTATTTAGTGGTTTTCCTTGGCTTCCATTCTATTGAAATATTCAATATCTCACCCAAAGTTTCTCCTACACAGAAAAATAAACATAAATAAAGAATAGTCATTGGTGCGTGAAAGTGATTACACAACTAAGCTCATCTGTCTGTCATAAATTAACTCCCATAATCCAACAAATTTACGATCGCTTTAATATATGAACGACAACGCGTCATGGAATACGAAAATGAATTTTAATCTCTCTCTCTCTCTCTCTCTCTCTCTCTCTCTCTCTCTCTCTCCTGTATAGTTTGTCGTTTACAGATAGAAAAAATATTATGTGTGACTGAAAATGCTTGATACATCCATAAACAAAATAATTGTTCTAATAAACCTTAATGTTCATAAGCATCACCCAGAAATGTTTTGAATTGAGGCAACAGACTTTGTTATACAGAAATGCAATGGTGCCAGAATACACTGGAAAAGAGACGGAAGCTTATAGAAATGATTTTAAGTAAAAGAAATTATCTTAGAGCGTTGTGTGTCTTAACGAAATCTACATTTTTGTATGGTCAGCTTTGGCTATCTCTTACGTTTACTAGTTATATAAGTCATCCAGAATGAAGAGGTCTTCAGAGGCTCTTCGGTCGCGCCGTGGCCGAGTGGTTAGACTACTCGCCTCTCACCTAGACGGCCGGGGTTTGATCCCAAGCGACCGCATGTGGGATTTCTGGTGGACAAAGCGGCGCTGGGCGGGTTTTCTCCAGGTACTCCGGTTTCCCCCACCATCGCATTCCACCGGTGCTCCATCATTCATGTACCATCAGTGTCACCGCCTGCGGTGCCTCAAGTAGTTAAAGCAGGCGTTAAACACTACCCCCCCCCAAAAAGAGGCTCTTTCCAGAAAATTTAAGGTACATTTTTCATTAGGAATAGAAGTATCTTAAAAATTTTTTACTGCATTTTAATCAAAATCGTTATCTATTTTTTAATAAATCAATTTTTTAGAAAAGGGTAATTGGAGGAGGAGAGATTTTCCTGAAAACCTCTGTGTGACCACCTTAGAAGATACTGAATTTAAATACCAAGTTTGGTGTGTAAAAAACTTTTCGTTTTTGAATTATGCTATCCACAGGTATACACATATGAACATTTATCTAAAAATCCTTTTTTTTTTTTTATTTTTTTTTTTTATTTTTTGTATTCAGCATGTATTTCAGTTGAATTCTTGGTATGTGTACATTGTATATACGTGATGGAGAAAGTAAAAAGAGGTAACTTCAACCGCGTGTAAACGCATAAAAACCTACCTAGAATACATGTCGTTAGTCCACAGAAAGGCGAGGTAATGCAATATAATAATTACCTATTTAATATAGTATATGAACGCGGCTTGAATCGCTGTGGGATATGCTAAAATAACTGGAGTTCCGTTTCGTGCGTTTAAAGTTTCCAATTGCAGTTTAACGGAATTTACTGGAACGTCAGCAATATGCAGTGCAAAGTAAACAGCAATAAAGCACTCACAGCACAGAGTAAAGGGGACATAGCAATAACAACTTTACAGGTTGATACAGCTGCCTCCTTTCGGAAGAATATGGTACCAGGATCTGCCCTGTTGAACTACTCCATCAATTGATTTAATGTCACAAAATAACCCGTGTTTTGTTCACATACCCAGGATCCTTTATCGTTATGTCATTTCCATGAAATATTCTTAGAAATCTTATATTACCATGTATTTCATTTAATCTAGCTAAACTTTGTAGAAAAGTTTCACTGGATATTTTAAAGCACACGGAGAATAGAGGAGAATGCGTCGATAGTCAGATGTTTAACCCCACATGGACAAAAAATACAATACCCTTTTCAGAATATTGCGGGGGGAAAGCTGCACAGCGACAACACATTAAAAAGTTCAATGAAAAATGCACACAGGTAATTTAGGGTATCTCGGAAAAGCCGCAAAAGGTATTATGTAACAAATTGTGTATTTTAAATATGTCTGCACCTTTTCTTTTCATTGATACATATAGTAGGTAGCTATTTCATTCCATCCAAAAATTCTATGTCAGATTTCACTAGAGGTAGGTGTTTTGAAGTCTCTGAATTATTTTTATAAGAAGTTCTTGTTTGTGCGCGGGCGTGCGGGCAGCATAACTCAAAAACGAAATATCAGTTATATACAAAAACTCCATATTTAAGGTGAGCATCTTCTAAGAATGCAACACTTATATTTTCTAGAAATGTTCACCCTAAACCCTCACATGGACATTTTTCGGAAATTTTAATTTCCTAAAAAGCGGCTTTAACAATTTAGTTAAAAACCATATGATTATGTTACAATTACAAATGAAATGTGTTTCTTAAATTATCTGTGAATATACTCAGAAGTCCTCTTTATTCTGGATGACCTTTGCACAATTGGTAAACCGTGAAGGGATAAACAAAATCTTGCAGCATAAATGTATAGAACTCCTTAAACCACAATTTATATCAAATACATTTTTTGTGAGATTAGCCACTTCCGAGATATTATTTGCTACTTTATGCATTTTAAAATACTGAATACTTTTCTCAAATGGGACGTTGCCTTTCTCCCTCTCTTGGCCATGCAAAGAGAAGAGAATTTTAAAGCCGTCAAATAACGAGGATTGTACCTAATTTGTGTATGTGTGTGTATTGTAATAGCCAAACACAGATATAAGGAGTACCCTGCAAGCTTCGTAGGAATAACAAGACTAAATTCAGTTGAAACTCTTAAGTAGGCTGAAAATTTGCCTATTTCACATTGTTTCATTTCCAAAACTTTAGTATTCATTACACGATAAATATCTGAGAATTCTACCATGTTCCTGGATTTTTAAAAACTAGTAGGTTTTTATAAAATAATATTTATTAAGCTCTCTAGCTTTCTTCTTACAGAATTCACAAGTAGATAATAGAAAGAAACTATGTCTTAGTTCTGAAGTTTTAAATTTTTATTATAATTTAAAGATCTGTGTTATTCCACTCATTAGTTTTATCTACTAGTTCTGCAAACAAACTATTCTTACAGCCTCCTCTATCTACTTCATACTAATTGAGATAAACCTCAGCAAGAATTGTATTATTTGCTCCTTATAAGTAGAAGGGAACTAAGGGAATAAACTGGCTAAAGCTGGTGTTATGCATTTGACTTTGAAATTTGGTTCTCTTTGCATGGCCAAGAGTAGATAAAACAAATGAAATATGAATGACACTGTTTCAGAAAGGTAAAAATATTATAAAATTGAAACCAATAATAAGATATATCTAAGAAATCGCTAGCTCTATAACAAAAAATGTAAGTGACAAACTGTGTTTTAGCGAGATCTACATCTTTTGTGGTAGTAAGTTTTGGTCTATCTCTTACGGATTACAAGTTATGCAAAAGTCATTCAGAATGAAGAGGATTTCTGAGTATTTCCCACCAAAAAATCAAAATATTATTTTATTTGTCGTGTAAGTATTAATATAGCGTATTTTAATCAAAATGTGTTACAGGCATTTTTAAGAAAATAAACATTTTAAAAATGTATTCATATTAAAGTTAATATGGAGTAGACGGATTTTCTTGAAAATATTAGTGTTCTTATACACGAACTTAAATGCCCAGTTTAGTATCTAACCGGCTTTTCGTTTTTGAATTATATTCAGACCCACGAACAAATACACACATAGACCTTTTTCTAATATTTTAATACAGGGAACCTTAAAAAGTATATTTCCAATTAATTCTCTGTATCGAATTTTGGTTGGAATGCAATATCTTCTCTACGTTTGCACTACTGACTAAGTAGAGAAAGTAAAATCTGTTTAAACATTTAATTCCGAATTAAAACAATACTGATATTTTAGACAATGTATAAACCAATTTGAATCTAGTTTTAAAATTAATATCGGTGGTATAATTTCACATTTTGGACATTTAAACCAATATCTACAAGATGAGACTTCCTGTCTGTTTTCTGTTATTCCAAGTACTTTTACTTTCTCTATATGTACCATATACACGTATAGAGAAGATATTCATACCGAGATTTCACCGAAAATTTATATTTTGAGGTCCCTGGGTCCAAACAAAAATATTTATAGAAAAAGGTCCCTGGGTGTCTGTGGAAATCTTAGCTGAAAAACTAAAATACCGTTAAGTAGCAAACCTACCATTGTTCAGGCATTTCTCAAAGCGGGGACTATGTATGCCCTCGTTAAAGAAAGCTGATGTTAATGAAGTCGGCAACTGTGAACAACATTGTGTTGGTATTTTTATATCTCTCTTCAAGGATATGACATGAAGTTCTTTAAGAAAATTCCCCCATTCTAAACTAACCTTTACATGGAAATTTTTTTGAAAATGTTTTTCTGAATGAATGGCTGTATCAATTTTTAATAAAATACTGTAATTTATAGATATTTACATTACAAATAAAATGTTTATCTTGAATTTTCTAGGAGTAGATTCTAAAGATCTCTTCATTCTGAATGAATTTTGCTGAATGTTGCATAAGTAGTAAACCGTAAGAAATAGACAAACTTAACACACAAAAATATAGATCTCGTTATAACAAACCATTTATGTCATATGAAATGTTGTTGTACAGTTGACCGTTTCCAAAATATTCCTTGTTTATTGGTTTCAGTTTTAAACTACGTAACCTTTGTCATCTCTTTCTGTTACTGTTGGCTTTATAAAGCGAAACCAATATGCACATAACGACTAGCTCTTGGCAGATTTGTCTATCACTTTAGCATGGTATATTCCCATGTTTTCTTTCTGCTTACAAGGAAGTACAAGACCATTTCTTCTAATGTTTATCTCGATTACCGTAACATGAATAAAAGAATACTCTTTTGTAAGACTAGACTGTTTGCAGAACGGATATAGATAATTATGTGAATGGAACACAGACGTTTGGTTCTAATGTTACACGTTAATGTCGGCTCGTCAGCCAATTACAGCCCTGTCGGAATCCGGGAGTTTTCAGCCTAGCAATAGTACGTAGCATCAAAATTGTTTGATCCCCTGCATTAATAATGCCTCTATTTCAACATTATTAACATTATATTTAATAATAATCATTAGCAGTTAAATGAAGACTGATTTAGTTTATGTCCATATTCTGAGTTGAATTATATTACAAAAGAAAGAATACACCTACCATAGGCCCAACAGCGCCGTACAACGCGTGTGTAGATAACCATTCATACGTTTAAAGAAGTATAGAGCTCCATGGGTCAAATCGAAGTGAACACTGGTCAGTAGCGGTGTTAGTGCAGGTGACCTGCATTCTAACCCTCTTGCACATCAGCAGAAACTGTGAGGGAATCCCGTTCATTGAGAGGAGTACCCAGGTTTTTATTAGGCTCCGTGATCTCGTATACAGGAACAATCGAAAAGATTCACAGAGATTTTACTTTGAGAGAATAAAGTCACCTTTTAGATTGGGAATTAGTTTATTTCACACATCCATCAAGAGCTAGTTTTGTAATTGTGCATACGCTGCTGTAATGTTAATTTTGGAGACTAGACTCACTATAGGTTGAAAAGTACATGTGCCACGGGCTTAAAAGGTCACCTAAAGGAAGATATAAGTTATATCCAATACAATATATAAATTATATTAAGAAGAGACAGATGTACATTGGAAATGGCCAGGGAAGAAATGTTATGAAAAGTGTCTAAAAGTACAAAGACAAAGTTACTAGCAGCTGGCAAGCAACCCAGGTAGAAATGTGCCATTAATGGCAAAACAATAAACCAAAGGGGTTGTTTCCACTTCCCGGGATATAACACACCAAATATAAGTGGATTTTTGTTGTCGAACGATGTGACTTCACTTGTTATGGAAGACTCGTTAGGCGCAGACGTGATATTTGAACCCGCGGTGGAAACGGGCTACATAAGGCCGCGATAAAAACAATGTTTATATAATACACCAGAATACATCACGAGCAATAAGAGATAAGTGCGATCGCATAAAGAGTAGCTGGAAAGGGGAAAACTTAGGAGGAACGTGTGTTCGACAGCAGAAAATGTAGAAAAAAAAAAATAAAGGACTCAAAGGAAACCACTTGAGTCTTACCACACCTGAAAAAAATTCCATGACGAAACATTCTGAGCTAGAGCATCCACATCTCCATACCATTCCATATCATCCTAAACCTTCACGTGGGATTCGAACCCGGAACACACCACACATTTGGAAACGGCCGTAAATGTCACCCATCACGTTGGGGCTCGAATAATGACAAGTTCTACTATGATACGAGAAGGATTTCGAGGAACGACCGCAGATGTAGAATCCTTAGGACCAGACCACAGCAGATCAAGCAGCACTATGCTAGGAATGACTAGGATCCGGAGACGCCCTGGATGACGCCAAAACCACGAGGAAATAGCTGCAGAACACGACGACAACAGAAAAAATAAGTCCAACAATTGATATATTAAGTAGCAGGGAAAACGTAAAAATAGCTATGAGAAACCAGAAAGTACGTGTATAATAAATGCTGTTGAGAAATAATAAAATTGTACACCAAGATAGTGTAGTG
Source organism: Hymenopus coronatus (assembly GCA_030762935.1). Lineage (NCBI taxonomy): Eukaryota > Metazoa > Arthropoda > Insecta > Mantodea > Hymenopodidae > Hymenopus > Hymenopus coronatus. The sequence goes on from CM060890.1 coordinate 76,581,920, forward strand.
AGCAAGATGGATAAATCTGTAGAGGACACTAACTTAAAGGTAGGGAATATAGAGAATAGGGAACAATGCATAGTATATGTAGCAAATGGAGAGGCGTAAATTAATATAGAAAACTGACAATCTGTAGATGAAGAACAAAATGTTCCGCAAAGTGTAATCGACATGTTTCTGCAAATAACTGTAACGTTCCAAGCCCTGGAGTTATTTCAGCAAATAAATCAGAAATTCGGCAGTCGAATTGGGGCAATCTTTCAAAAATTAGAAACCAACAATGAGGTACTCAGTCAAAAGTTAGAATATAAATTGGAAATGCAAAATCAGCAAAAGTTAGAACACAAATTAGAAATGCAGAATCAGTGGATAGAACAGAAATCAGAGAAATTTGCTGAGCAACAAAATGAAGCAGAGAGGGAAATAATGGGAGAAGTTAGAGCACAAATAGGTAGACAATGCCGGTTACCTGAAATTGAATCTATATCCCTTATGGCATACCACTTTCCCAGCGAAATAAAAAATCACTTGATTGTTGCAAAGCCAAAACTGGGGGGGGGGGGAGTTTTGGGACTACTGACTGCATTTCAGAGTAGGCCCTACGAGAAAATTCACAATAGGCACCGAAACCCGAAAAGTCATTTCTCCGAAAGGGACGGTACACATCTAAACTACGATGCGCGAAGACGTGAGTACCCACCCACACGTAACAGACAAAACGATAATCGGTCACGGCGAAGCAATATGAGGAACGATGGGAACACTAGGCCTTCCTCACACCAGTGGCAGAGCGGGGTTCTACAACCCCGGAGCGCGCAAGACCGGGGCAGCTTGACACTTAAATTTTGGGGAAAAGAAAAAAAAATAACTAAATGTTTAACTAATATGCAGGCAATGTCTATGTGTAAGGCTGTACAAAGGACGTAATTAAGGAGCACTGCTAGTAATAATTGTATAGAAATAAAATACATAAAATTGTAAATATGTATCTTTATACTCTTTAAGTGCACCAAGAAACCAAGAGCGTGTGAAGTGCAGTAGTGAGACGTTAATTTTATATAAATCTATATATATATATATATATATATATATATATATATATATATATAATGTTTAATTATCCTGACAGTGAAGTGAAACATTGAAGAAAAATATTACACATACTTTACTGGAACATTTTGCAAAAACGTGCATTATAAAAAAGAAATCAAGAGAAATATAACAAATAATGATGTTAATTTAATCAGGTATGTGTGATGTAATCCTGGCAGAAATTCTATGTTTAGTGTGATGTATAGGCAACTATTGTTGGAGAGAAAGACAAAGTCATAATGAAATTTAGGTATCCACAGAAATGTAAAGAAATGTGTGTTGAGGAAGAGAATTATGGAGCCATGCAGAGTAAATAGTTATAAACACGAATAACTAATTTTATGTGAGAATTTTAGTATGTAGCGCCTAAAACAAAATCGTACATGCATTATAAGTAACCTGATGCATAGTGCTCACAATGCATCGCAGGGTATGAATTATTTTGAAAAATAAGAAGGCACTTAAAATTCTAAAAGGGAACAAAGAAAATAAAAGCATTAATTGCATTCAATTGGAGTTACTGTTTTTATTTGTGGGCCATACGAGACATTACATGTCCTGTCAAAGAATTAAAAGGTCTCTAAAACGGAGATATAAATTATATCCAGTATAATATAAATTATTGTTAAGAAGAGAAAAATATACTTTAGAAATAGCCAGCAAAAAAATGTTGTGAAACACGTCTAAAAGTACAAAGACAAAAGTTACCACGAGCTGGGAAGCGACCTGTACCATTAGGCGCAGGACAGTGAACCGAAGGGATTGGAAGTTCCACTGCCCAGGGTGAACATAACAGAGCAAATACAAACGGACTTTTGTTGGTCGAGCGACACGACTTCATTTGCTATGGAAGAATCGTTGGGTTAAGACGTGATATTTGATTCGGCGATGGAAACGAACGGGTTACATGTTACCGCGACAGAAACAGTGTTTATTTAATGCATCAGAATACGGTAACGAGTAACAAGAGAGATGATAGAGTAGCTGGAAAGAAAAAAATCTAGGAGGAATGTGTGTGTGTTCGACGGTAGAAAATGTAGAAGAAAATAAATGAACAGGTTCAATAACAATCGTGAACTCAAGGAAACCACTTGTGTCTTACCACACTGAAAAAGATTCCATGCCAACACAACCTGAGCCAGGTACCTACATCTCCACACCAAATATCCTAAATCTTCACGCGGGATACAAATTCGGAACCCCCACCGCATGTTTGGGAACCGCCGCAGCGTTTAAATCATGACATTAAGGCGCAGTAACAAAATGCACGCATTTGAGCACGTAATGTTTCGCTTTATTATTATTATTATTATTATTATTATTATTACAATCGTTACAATTTAAACTAATTAACAAATAGACACCCTATGCGAGAGAAAGCCAATACAATCTATTTTTGTTTTCGATATGTTTTCACTATAAAAATTTCAGCTCAAACTGCGACATCAAGGCGACAATACTTCCTTGAAGAGAAGGTTTTATTCGTTGTCAGGAAAGCGCTGGGCAGTTATCGAATATACACTCTTTCTAATGTCCATAAACGACGTCCATCCCGCTTCCTAATGAGATTAAAATGTCGCATTGTAGTGATAATTGCTCTAAATTTACGTCAACTCGAACGTCGTAGCTGTTAATTAACGCCGCTAGGAAACGGGCAGCTGTAGACATTCACGGACATCATGTTCCCGATGTCAGCTGACCCGGTATGTTCAGTGTTAAAGAAGCATACAAACCCATTTGTTCTCTTCGAAACATACACAAAGACTTGAAAGTCTATTAAATTAGTTTACTAATAAGTGTATGCTACATTTACTTCCACAGTAATCCAAAGCACCAAATAAAGACTCGCATGGTTGACTGAATAACTAAAATAATTCTTAGCTAGCACTAGATAACGGAGTTTTAAAGCTAGAACATCCAGTGAATAAGCAGCACTTACACCAAAAGAACTACAGTGAAACAGCCTTACACACACACACATTACATCTTAAACCTACCATATTTTAAGCCAGTTATTCAGATATACAAAAAAAATCCTTTGTTTTGATTGTTACAAAATATTCGCCTAGATTCCCGATAGTAAGGTACCAAAACGCTCGAGTTTCTTATGACGGTAGTTTTGAGGATGAATTACCTTTTCTTCATTTGAAAACTCTAATATCGTCCAAAATATCCGCTAATATTTTAATTTCCTGAAATATGCAATTTTATATGCTTTCCTGACTGGAATATTTAGTTATCGACTTTTAATATTGCATGGCTAATGATAAGGATAGTAGTAGTAATAATAATAGCAATAATAATAGGAATAGTAGTAGTAATAATAATAATAATAATAATAATAATAATAATAATAATATAATGGAAGCCAATATGCCGTAAGATGATCATTAAAATCTCTTTGCACCAACGTATTTTTGGAAATGATAGTATGTGTTGTTTGAACCGAACGGAATGCTTCAGCTAATAACATCTGAGGCCCATATTCGACTGGTCGCGGGTTCACTACTAATCTGATCCTTGGGTCTTTTTTTAGTTTCCTCGCGTCGGCAGCGAATGATTCATCATCTACCGCGACTTTCCTGTGCCCATCATTTCCTTATTTTAGAGTTCAAGAAGCAAGCGATGGTGTGGCGGCTTGCGCTCTGTACAGATTTACTCCTGGCATTGTTGCTGCGGCCCCCCGATCAAGATCTGCTGGGGCCATTCTTTATAAGTTTCGGGGACTTATGAGTGCGCCAGGAGACGTTGAAAGCGTTCGATCCGGAAACGATAGGGTTTGCGCCCATCATCGTATTTGGTTGATCTCTCCCCTCATTCTTCCCTCTCAAGGGAATATCCAAGTCTGGTCTACGTGCGGTGCTGTGCTCCAGTGACTGGGGCTCCATCAGCGGTAACCCTAATCCTCATTTACTGTTTAATAAGCGTGGTAGAAATGTTGACTGTGCTATTATATCAGGTTCCGTCACGCCACGTCAGCGTATTCGAGGATCTTTACGGTACTCTGTTTCCTAGGGAACTTCTAGTGTACGAGTTTGCTACGAGGGATTAACTCATCGCCCATAAATTACACGCAGGACTGAATCACGACTTGCGAAGTGAAAACATCATGTGTGTGAATATATGCATATACATATATTCACGGATATTTTTACATAAATTATGTGGATTCCGGTATTCAAAACCTATATTCCCAGTGAAATCCCAAAAAAAGAATTGAATTGAACACAATAGTAGTAGTACGTAGTACATAAAGTAAACATGGGTCATCAAAACAATTATTAGCATGACACCGCTTAAGGACATCATCATTCTTTACGCTTCACTTTGTTAATTTAACAGAACACTGAAGTTCAATACTTCCAGCGTAAAACAAACTTGGATTACTTTCACGGTCAAGTGACCAGCGTTCGGGCTGCTTCTATAGAGGTCCTGGGTTTCATTCCCGGAAGGAGCGGGACATTTTTCTTTTAACTAGAATAATTCCCTATCCCCCACAGAGTCTAAAAGTATGCATGTGAGAGTGAGTGTATCTGTTTAATAGTGTAATACTGAAAAACTAAAAGTTAAACCTTACAGTTCAGCGAGAAAACCGTTTCTAAAGCAAAGTTTCTATAGAAGCTAAGAGCGGGCTATATAACTAAAACAAACAAAAAAACAAAAAAATTTGCGGGTGATAACTTAAGATTTGTTGCTTTTTAATTTTATTTGATTGGTTTTTAGTTACGAGAAGGATTCTGTTATTTGTTTACACATACCAGATGATCATAAAATAATAATAATAATAATAATAATAATAATAATAACAATAATAATAATAATAATAACAATAATAATAACAATAACAACAATAATAATACTGAACAGTTTCAGCACCAAGTTTGAATTAATTAACTCCATTGAGTATCAATAGCAGTGTTTATACAGCATAAAATAATATAATAATATTTTCTTTCTCTAGCACGTATGCATATATAATGTACATAGTAGCTAAAGAAGGTATTGCATTCCAACCTAAAATTGAGATTTCACCGGAAACATGTTTTGAAGTCCCCTGAGTTCGAAAAAAACATGTCTTTAGAAAAAAAAGTTAAAAACCAAAGTATTTTATATTTAGTTTCTCCCAGGGATGCAACAGAAAGATTTTAAACCCCCCCCCACGCAAACTACCCTTTATATGGGCATTTTTTTCTCAAAAATGGCTCTAGCAATTTTGATTAAAATTTCATATATCAAACATATTTACATCGCAGGTATATATCTTAAATTTCCTGGACCTCTTTGTTCTGGACGAGTTTTGCAGAATTTTGCAAAGAGATACGCAAAAACTCGCTAAACAAAATATGTAGATTTCGTTACAACACATCATTTATGTAATATACGGTTTTCTTAGAGTGGATCTTTTTCGAGATATTCCTCGTTATTGGCTTCAATTTTAAACCATGCAAAGTGAACCGAACCTCAATTGTTTCATATACCGACCAGCTTATAAAAGATTTGATTAGCGCATTAGCCTAACATATTTCCTTATTTCCCTTCTGCTTACAACGAAGCACGTAGTAAGACTAGTTCTGCTAATGTTTATTTCGATTAGCATGAAGTAAATAAAAGAATAATCTTTTGTAACAATAGTTTGTATGTGACACAGCTAGTGAAAGTTGTGTTTTTCTCTTCTTGAATATTAAGTTACAACGAGCTGTAAAATCTATTTGGCAGGATTGCTTCATTACTTATTATATTACGCAGTGTGTGTTTCCTTTGCTCCCGATCGCACTAACTCTTTGAGGATTCAAATCAAGTGAGGTTCATAAAAACTTCTCCTATATAAATTCATACGAACGACCGTGAGCATCTGCAACTTTGATGAAATTATAATCTATGCGTGGCGGTGGTGCTGTTATTACGTGCAGTGGATACATTTCAGAGACCGGAAACACATGTATTATACAGCGTGTAATTGAAATGAACTTCATCCTTTAAAGCTATAGGCACTAGATGCCATTGTAAATGCGTTTTGTTATAAACAGTTTTACCTCTCTTTAATCGTAATGTGAATAAAACTAAATGTTTTCATATTTTTAATAGACCCACGTAAGTAGTTCTGTGGGAAACAATTGCATACACCTGTTAACCCTACCATGTAAATAAATACGCAAGAGTTTGGTTTCACCGACATTAAAGAGTGCATAACCAAGTCAGAAGACTGCCCATGCTTTTAATATAATTTTTGTAAATTTAACAAGTAAGATATAAGAGCAGTTCAGTAAGTACACGAGTTTCAAAATAGATGGTGTTACTATGGCAAATCGGTGCTACCACCGTGTACCGTCATTTGTTACGCGTCGCCAAAATAGTTTGTTTCCACGTGTTTTCGCTAAGATAGAAGAAGTGCAGTGTCATTCAATGATTCGCCTTTTACATTTGGATGAGAAAGCTTGCAATGAAATAAAAGCGAAATTGTACGCTGTTTATGTTGCCATCTGGACAACACATATGTTTTCATTGACATTAAACGTAGTCTAACATCTGTTTTTGATTAAGAGTGCCCAGGACAACCAGCAGACGTGTTTATAGAGGAAATAATTGAAAAAGTCCAATTTAACTCAGTATCTACTCCGTGAAATAATCGTTAACAATATTAGAATGCAGAGACGAAGAAAAACGGGAAAGCTGGAAGAATGGAGGTGGCTGGGTTTAAGTACCTATCATTAGGCACAGGACTACACTCAATTCTTTACTTCATCTACCTTTTCATTGCGCTGCATTCTAAACCCACAAAACCAAATTCACATTGACATTTCAAATTAAGTGAGAGGTGTACCCTTGACACAGCAGAACTTGTAACATAATAATCCTGTAACACTCCCCTGTCGCTGTGTAACCAGTAACATGATATTGCAAAAGGCTTTCCATTTCCGTATTACGTACGCAGTTCATTGTATAGCTTTATTAACTCTTTTCACCCAACACAATGTGTGATCCCTTTCTGAGCGTTAGTGCTTTTGTTAGCAGTAATGAACGTTAAATTGATCTTCGTCTATATGTCTATTAATGTTATAGAGAGAGAAAATTTGTATTTGGTGTATATAGGTAGATCAATCTCGACACCACTCATCCAATTTGTATAATTCTTTCACCATTTAAAAGTCATATTATAAATTACCAAAGTATTAAAAGGATCTACCAATTCCTAACGCATAATACGAATATTACGAAGAAGACTTTTAGTTGAGAATGTCATTGAGCTGGGAAAGAGTACGCTCTTAACGCCCTTCCACGATCTCAAAAGACTGACAGTTTATGTAGGTATAGATCACGGAATGCATACATCGGTGCATTGCCCGACTCAGGGTGCAAAACACGACTTGGCTAGGTTGATGGCAGTGCAAACTCCAACTCATCGATTGCTAACAACCGCGCTTGTCTACTTCCGGCTGTTTCCCCCATTTCATACCTACCCTCATCATCCTCACATGAACTGTCAAGCCAAGTCGAGTTGGACGGTTCAAGGAAGCTCTGCACCTCGGTTTGCACTGGTGCGATTTTAGGCGTTTTAGAAACCCAATTATAGATGGGTGTGATGCAACACTTCAGTAAACAGAAGTCAGAGTGTAAAAGCGACAATTGCTCTCACTCTCACTCACTCTCTCTCTCACTGAAGACCCTTTATTCTAATTCTATAGATGCGTGCAATGCAGGTTCTGGGTGCCAAACCTTCAATAACACTTATGTAAGAAACGTTTTGGTGTATTTCTATTTCATATAAAAGTTGTTGGTGGGGCATGGTAATTCTATATACAGAGAAAACTGCTAACATTTGAAAGTAATGAACTGTTATTTTATATTAATAAATATATTTTTCAAGATGTTAGTTGACTATGAAAGAATTTAAACTTGTAGGCTAAGTTTGCGAAATGTTACAGTCTTGTACATGTTAAAGGTTTCTGCATTCTGTAAAAATAATGTAGCTTTTATGTATTTAAGTAAATATAGGACCAAAAACAAACCCGACATTGTAAACTTTAACTTATTATTACATAAGCATTACTTGTCTAATTCTTCTACCACAGAAGAATATTTATAGGCTACGTACCAGTAATTAACTTGGAAGGCTGTCGAGGAGAAATCCGGGAATCAGATGTTCCGCCGATGTTTCACTCCTTTTAAGTAAATATTGTAGGATTTTTCATTTGTTATTTTGGAAAGTCGGTACTAGATGTAATTACAAAGATACGGGGCGAAGAGAGATTTAAATATAAAAAATCTAGATAACTGCAGTAACTTTATAAAAAAGTGAAGAGGTAATAGAAAGTAATTCTTCACTGGAGTTTAAAAGGTTTATCTGTAACATCGTCAGCTAGCTAGTCTAGCTTAAATGAAATTAGAGAAAAAGAGTAGTGTTTGGTAACTTTGAAAGTCACTCAATGGATTTAAATAACCAATTTATTATTTACAAGTGCTACTTTACCAGTTGTATAGTATACAGGTTTCCAAAAAAATTAATATGTTAGGATTAGAGTTCCTTTTCCCAAATTTTCGTCGCCTAACTTCAATCCAGTTTTCTTGAATTTGAATAAGGCATTCTCTGTCTATCTATCCAACCTGTGTCCTACATACAGCTTGTGTGAAAAAAAAATTCACATTGACCTAATAGTAGGTTAACTTATTTGGATATATCATCTCAAAATTATTAGACAACAACGGGAAGCATGCAAGTCATTTCCGGAATTTAATGTAATGCTGGCATGCTGCCATTGTAACTTAGTGGTTAGAGCAACCGGCTAGAGACCAGAAGGTCCATGGTTCAAATTCAGGCTACGGCAGTGAATTTTCAGTCTGACTCTACCTATCCAATTTGTGTATGTGAGGGAAAAAATTAACGTGTATAGATTATGGATAAAGTCAGACTGAAAAACTCAATGCCATTGCCGGAGTTTGAACCGCAAATCTCCCAGTCTCCAACTGGTTACTCTACCACTGAGCTACCATGGCAACATACCGGCATGAATTAAATTTCTCAATTGACTTACCTTGTGGTTTACTGGGAAATATGCGAGTCAGTTAAGAAATTTAATGCGGTGCCGGCATGTTGCTATGGTAACTCAGTGAGCAACCGGTTAGAGACCGGTAGATCCGTGGTCCAAATCTCGACTATGGCATTGAATTTTTCAGTCTGATTCTATTTATTCAACTCCTGTCCTACACACAGCTTGTGTGAGAAAACAAATCAACGTGTATAGATTATATTCTAACTTCCAAAAACAATACGCTTTTGGATAACGACATTCATTCGCATCTTCCGTGAGCTAATGGAACAGCGTTTGCTCAACTGCATTACAAGATGTTCCCATATACAGAATTCTTACTATGGGCTTCTGCAATCTTGACATAATGGTGGTTTTCAAAAAGCTCTTATTCAAAACATGAGATGAGAATTTCACTTTCTCTTTTTAAATATTCCTTACAAGGCCTTGCAGCAATCTCATGGTTAAAACACCGCTTTTCATCTATTTTCTTATACAAGAATATCTATCCTCTGTTGCAAAAAATATATTTCTGATGACTTATAAATTAATCACTTTCCATAAAATAATTCCCACAGGTAATTAATCTTATCATCTCAATACGTCAGAACCAAATGCTTTAGCCTAAGCAAGTGTCATATATTGTTCTGGGGATTATTTCTCTATTTGATTATCGTATTGCATTTTGCTTCTAATACACAACTACATACATACATGTACAAGCACAAACACCCATGCCCAAGGCGGAACTCAAACCCACGATCCCCTGTGCCACGAAGCACCAAAGTGAGGCACTTTAGCGAGCGCGGTCATGGGGACCGACAGGATTGGTCAGGTTCTTCATCATTTAAATGTGTGCCTCTTCCAATATATTTAACATAGGTCAGTCACAACAAATTACATAAAATGCTCATTTTAATACATTGCAATCTCTAAAATGCACACAAGTATTTTATATATCATTTACATATTTTATAATTCATTAAATGTATTAAATTAGCTGAAAACCCAAAGTTTTCAAAGTTTTTGAGCTTGTACGTATACCAGATTGTTCCAAAAGGGGTGAGCGCCTGCATCATGCAGGACGCCAGATCATTGAGGGTAAGCTTTCCTCACGGCTGAATCAAGTTTTGAAAATGACGAGGCAGCAGGCAAGTTTCGTATTGTGGTATAACTTTGTCCAGTGACTATTGGCTACGATGCTCCTCCTCAAACTCTTCTCAGGGTTTTATATTTGAGTAAGCACGTGTACTTTTGCTCGGACGAGTCGAGTTGTAACAACCCGCTGTAATAAGTTCACACCTTACGTTTCCGTAATGCCATGCTGCAGCATATTTCGGCGCACTAAGATAACTTTCCTGCTATTCAGGCATCACTTGCAGTCTCTCCTCTCTCCCCCTCCCTCTCAATCTCTCTGTTTTGTTAAAATCCCCCCTACATATTATTAACTTATTATGGTAGCCTTATTATTGCAAAGGCTCATCTGCCATTTGCTTATTTGCAATATCTCCTATTATCGAGTTACTTGAGCTACAGATTTTAAGTACGAGCATCATTGTTATTTACAGTTACCTCAGACTTCTCTTTATCTCTTTATACAAAAACATGCTTATGTTCTTTTGAAAACAAACAATGCATTATACAAAATATGCGAAAACAATCTATATTTGGATCGCTAATAAAAACTTCTCACAATGTCAGCTCATTTTGTAAAGGGAATAAATTTAAATTGACCGATTGCGTGCTCTACGTGGAAATTGTTTCTGATATCGCTCAAAATACCTTCTCATGATCGTATGATCGTGAAGTTATGAAACCAGATCTCTTATAAAATAATTATAATCTATGAGATGTTCTTTTCAACAAACTGGAGAGTTTCGTACAAGCCATGTTTACCTTCTCTACGTAGTACAGAGTCCACAGGTAGAGAAAGTATTGTATTGCACCCCAAATTTCAATACCAAGATTTCACCAAAAATACAAGTTTTAGGTTCCCTGTATCAAAAAGAAACATTTTTAGAAAAATGATCGCGCACGCGTGTGTGGTTTTTGTGGGGTATCCGTGAACTCAATAATTCAAAAACGAAAAGTGGTTAAAATTCGAAACTTGGTATTAAAGTTTAGTATCTTCCAACTGTGTGACAGGAAAATTTTGATATCCCCCACCCCAAACTATCCTTTACATGGAAAAGAATTTGAAATGTTTATTTTCTTAAAAATAACTGACGATTTTGATTAACATACTGTATATTTAAGATATTTACAAAGCAAATAAAATGTGTTATTTGAATTTTATGGATATAGCCTTTTAAGGCCTCTTTATTCTTGATTTTTGCGTGACTGATAAGCCGTGATAACTGCTAAACTTGCTACACAAAAATGTGGGTCAAAAATGCAAAGTAGTGAATTTCAATTGCATGGCCACAGATTTTAAAAGCGTTGGCTGTTGCTTAGCCTAGTGTGTTTACTTTATTTCCAGTTTACTTTTTTTCGTAGAAATGACTATTTCCGGGATATTCCTTGTTATTGATTTCAATTTTAAGCTACGTAATTTTTTCTCAAATGGGAAGCGACCATTCCTTTCGTATCCCTTTTGTTTTACTGCTGGTCATGCAAAGCGAACCGAACTTCAATTGTTCACGCTTTGAAAATATTTGTCTATCACTTTAGCCTAGAGCATTTACTTAACTGCCTTCTGCTTAGAATGAAGGGAGCAGTAAAAACAATTTCTGATAATTTTTATCTGAATTAGTATTATGTAAATAAAATAATATGTTGTAAGACTAGTTCATTTGCAAAGAACCGAACTTCAATTGTTCACGCTTTGAAAATAGTTTTCTATCGCTTTAGTCCAGAGTATTCACTTAACACCTCGCCTGCGGTGCCAGAGCAGTAAAAGTAGGCGTTAAACACTACAAAAAAAAACTTAACACCCTTCTGCTTATAATGAACCGAGCAGTAAAAACAATTTCTGATAATTTTTATCTCGATTGGTATTATGTAAACAAAATAATATTTTGTAAGACTAGTTCTTTTACGAAAAAGATAGAAAAAAACATGTGAATGGAACTCAGCACTTTCTTTTCTATTTCGCAATGTACAGAAATTTACGAATCCCTATTTATTAATATTAAGATGAAGCTAATTAGCCCTGAATCATAAAAGAAAGGAAAAGTTCCAGTCCTGGGAAAACCTAGAAAAAAGCATCAGAAATTATAGTCCTGGCGGTATTTGTTTCGTAGTCTTACGAACCACTAATCTGGTCTTCGCAATTTAGATATCCACGCTGTCTGTGAAGAACATTCGGTTCATTGAGGTTCAGTCCAATTGTGTGACATATAGCTACTCTATAGAGTATAGAGGGCATGATGTGCACCACTGTTCCCCTTTTTGTCGTTTTGTAGCTCAGCTTCAGTCAAGGAAGTTGAAGAACACGAAATTGCTTTCTCCAACTTCACAATTTTATAACATTTCATTTTCACATACATATGTAGGGCTGTACATCGTCGATTCACTGTCACTCTTTTTAATAAAGTAATTTAGCCAAGAATTTCATTTCAACAAGTCATTTTGCTTTTCTTTGCACACCTCACTACAAGACAGTGGAATGTATCTTTATTAACCTGTAAAGGCGAAGTTTATATAATGTATATTATTATTTCTATATATGTGAAACTAAATTTTATTTAATTCTATTTATCAGCAGGTTGGTTCAGACGGTTTCGCCCGTGGCCCGCATTCCTGTGTCGCGGATTCGTTTCCCGTGGCTGACGTACGTCACCTATGGTTTTTTTCCCCCGGGTCGCCGAGCTAATACTAGGTATATTTCTTTCTTATCCTAAATTTTCTGCTCCTCCATGTCGTTTCTATTGCCATTTTATTCATTCTTCATCTAGTTGATTGCTTTCTGGGTTGGAAATGTTGGCGATAGTGCTCGATACGGCGTGGCAAGCAAAACGAATCTCAAAGTGACTCTCTGTTCCCCGGCTTCAGTTGGTTGTCAGGAGGAGGACCGCTCCTGGGGCGGGGATCCATCCTGCCTGTCCAATAGCATGATTCAATCTGGAAATTGCAGTGACCCTGTCATTGCAATTCCGTCGGTCCTGGTTTCGGCCTCCCGGTGTATCCTTTCGCCCCATCTCTCCTTCCCAGGGGCGCCCCTCTCGTAGGATGTTATTTCCGGTGAAATTTAGCTACCAACTTTTTGCATGAAATACAATATCTTCTCTACCTACTATATATGTGCATACATAGTACATGGTAGAAAGTAAAAATTCATTCATCTTCACACAGATTAAATATCGACCAGATCAAAGTAATAGACACAAACAAGAAACCACCCTACATTATAACACGTAAATAAATGCAATTATTCAATCAGTGGCATTGCTGAAATCGGACTTAATCGATTATGAAGGGTTCCATCAGGTTCTCCTTCCAATTCCTTTTTAAAGTAGTCCTTTTTTCCTGTAGTTCTTCTGCAGCTCGTACATAATTCCCCTTGGCGAAAACCTCGATGCTGTTGATCGCCTCATGTGTGAGTTTTTCCATCAATTTTAAAATCAAAAAAGTCTGTGCTTTCTTCCTACCTGCTCGTCAATGGGGTAGTGAATTTTGTATGCATGTAAACCGCATTGCACGATGTCCATTTTGCTTAGTATTGTGCAGGTTTGCGCGCCTGAACCAAAAGTAACAGCTCCGGTCTGGTTTGCGTGCTTGTATGTGGTATGCCTCTAAAAATGACCATGAAATTATATCTGGTTTTCTGGTGCACTGAATTTTATTTAGTTGCAGCAAATGTATATTGCCATTATCCATCACTATAACCGAATTCGAAGCAATATATGGCAAGAACTAGTTCTGAAACCACTTCCCGCAAACTATTTGATATGTGGTTTCTAAGGATAGTGTTAGCAGAGGAATAACATTCATATCTGTTGAAGCAGCTAGCTGCCATTGCGAATGGGAACAATGACATCTTTCAATAGCTTGACTTGGAATAGTTCTGATGGACCCGAGTCTCGTCTTAGATAATAAATATAAGACAATTCCTCTTTCTTTATTTGTGCATCGAGCGTAGAAATACCATTCTTACTGCAACATTGTCGCACCGTTTCATTAGGAATTTCCTGCCATCATTAGTACATTTCCATTTAAATCCTATGCCCTTTAAATTACTCAGTACTGATTTTCTACCCTGAAAACTTTCAGCTTCTTTAATTTTTACCACCAAATTCTTTCCTGGCGCTTATCCTCTTCTCTCATAATATGACGAGATTTGCTGAAGTCTTCTAAAACAAGAACTTCCTTATTACGATTGCGTCGCTTTCCTGGAGATTTAAATATCGGAGCTCCATTGCTTTTGATTATGTTATTGACTTCTTAGAAATACGCTGCACTGTTCGTAGCCCAACTCTAACTACATCTGTTGTATTCCCCTAAGCTGGAGTCGCCACGTGGTACTGCACAACTCTCTAATTCACAATTTCTCTTGCTTCTGAAATGAAATGAACTTTTTATTTATGGACGCCCTTTAACTACTTAGATTCTCGGGAATCCCATTCTCTATTGGGCGTGAAATACCGATTAATTTTGCTCAGAGACCTCTCTATCAGGCTTGAGGTTCTCTTACGTTCCCTAAATCTAGGACACGGGACTAAGCGCTTTATTTCGCTTCCGAAGGAAGCCATGCTAAGGATTTTTACTCTCGAAAAATCCATCGTCCTCCGCCGTTGTATACAATACTTTAAATAGTGTTGTATCTTCCATAATGTTTCATATCAGCACTATAATTCACCATTAGCTCCCCATAAAACAAAGACAAATTGAAACTGTCAATAATGAACCGTTTGCTCGCAAGCCGACACTCAACTGAAGCGATTTGTTCGGGAAGTCACGGGACACTTTCGGTTTACTGCGCATCCAGCAGACGATCACCGTTTTAGCTGAACCCGTGTCTAGAGGACATTGGCAGTTACGAGAGGGCTAGAGTGGCGGAAAGCCACGTTGCCACAACTTAAGATCGATAATATGATATCATAGTTGGCCTATTGGCTCGCAGCCATCAACTGGCAAAATTCTTTATCCGAAGTGGATGGAAGGAAGTGTTTTTTACCCGCTGCCTCTATAAACCGCAACACTGATATGGCATAATGACCAATTAAAGAACATGCTATAGCTCGCCTTGGATTGCGCGTATGGGTATCGGAGTTATCTAAAAGAGAAATATAAATTATAGCCAATATAATATAAATTATATCAAGAGGGGGAAAATGTACATTGAAAATGACCAAGGAAGAAATATTGTAAAACAGGTCTAAGAAGGCAAGGTCAGACAGTTATCATGAGCTGACAAGCGACCCAGATAGGATAGTACCGTTAAGGGAAGGACTTTAGACTGGAGGGAGTGAGGTTACACTGCCCAAGGATGGACATAGCAAGGAAGAGAAACAATTCCCTTGCTGGTCGAGCGACACTTTTGCAGTAAGCATAGAACATTCGCGGAGGTAAGATATCATATTTGGGTCCGCGATGGAGTTGATCGGGCTACATATGGTCGCAACGGAAATACTGTTAATTTAATAAATTAGAAGATGCGCAGAGGTAAAACGTGACAGCTGAGTCTGCGGTAGAAATGAACGGCCACAATAGAAAGTGTTTATTTGATGCACCAACAGACGATCAAAAGTAATAAAGAAAGATAGGCGCGGTCACGTAAAGCTTAGTTAAAATGGGGAAAATTTACGAGGAATGCGTGTGTGTACGACGACAGAAAAGGCCGAACAAGATGAATAAATGTGTTCAATAATAATCTGGAACTCACTTGTGTCTTACCACACATGAGAAAGATTCCATGGCAACAAAATCGTGAGCTAGAGCACCCACATCTCCACACCATTCCTAAACATCCTAAACCTGAACGCAGGATACGAACCCGGAGCCCCCCCCCTTATTAACATACCGCCGCATTCTGTGACGGACACTCCTCTCCTTACCTCTGCAACAGCCGGTTTTGTTGCGATTGTTCGATTTTAGTCGCTGTACAAGAACCTTTGGGGAGCTATGACAATAACTTCAGCACAAATAGCGAAACCATTAAGGCTACAGGCTACAATATAATAAGCTCAATAGTATGACAAAATTGTTATTATTAATTATATGTCTAGAAAAAAAGCCACAACGTACATTAAAGGAAATAATTTCCCCAATATAGTCCTTTCATATATTAAGAGTCACTTTCATAATATTCCAACTACAAGCATCTACACAAAAAATACCAACAATTGAGGGAACAGAACATCTTTCAGAAACACTAAGTAAATCCTAGGCTGGATCTGTTATAGAAAGGGTGTCAAAGTAACTTAAAAAGTAATCTAAAGAATAATGTGTTAAAAAGGGACCCGCTACTAGGCAGAGAATCTGAGGAAATCGGATACTTCGTTTATTATTTGTTCCCACTACGTAGTTTTTCAAAATATGAAAACTGTCAATCGTCAATCGCATGCGATTGGTCTAAACTGATTACAAGCAATTTGCTACTTACTTAATTTAAGGAAGATTTATAATACGATATGTTCTGTGTATTTTATAAATACTGTAAATTGTTAAACTCAAGATGTAAAAAACGCCAAATTAAGTAAGAGTTTTGTATGTTAATATCTTAATTAAACAATGAAATAACGTGTTGCACAGTACCACCGAAACTCCTTAATGCCGATGCTTTCGAAACAGTGCCTTCAACCGTTCATCATATTTGTTTACAGAGAGCACTGCAAGGTGGCAGTTACCTTCTCTTGTAGACAATCCTCAGCGCATTTTTATCTTGCTGATGTATTCTCTAAAACCCTTCGACATGTTCATGAGCAATAGTAACACGCACTATAAGCATTAAACTTATTATAAGTGGTATTGAAACTGTTAGCATTCCTGGCATTTCTCGTCATTACGAAGCTTTAATTCGCGATAAATTTCACTCTGTAAGGTTTCAATTCTAAGAGTTTGAAAGTTGTATGAAATTTCAGAGGTTTCTGAAACACGCGTTTGCTGTGTAGCATCCTTGAAGGCTTTTTGGAGAGCATTTGAATAGTACACCAACTTCGTCATATTTTTACTTTCTCAATAGAAAGGTATTGTATTTCTGTATAGAAAAGGTATTGTATTGCACCCAAAATTCAATACCCAGATTTCACCGGAAATACATGTTTTGCGTCCCCCTGAATCCGAAAAAAAATTTGAAAAAAGGTCCGTTGTGCGAGTGTGTGTGTGAGTGTGAGAGTGTGTGTGTGTGTGTGTGTGTGTGTGTGTGTGTGTGTGTGCGTGTGTGCGTGTGTGTCTAGAAAGCCTAACCCAAAAACGAACAGACCGTTATATACCAAACTTGGTATTTAAGTTTGGTATCTTAAGGATGCGACACGAAGATTTTTAAGAAAATCCCTCCACCCCAAACTTAAATTTTCTTGGAATAGCCTCTAAAGGCTTCTTTAATCTGGATGATTTTCTATTTAAGTTTGTATAGCTGTTAAATGTAAGAGATAAGACAAAAACTTACTTCACAAAAAACGTAGATCACAGTAAAACACACAATGTACGTCATACGGAATAAAGCAGAGGCTATTCCTAGAAAATTCAAGATAAACATTTTATTTTGAATTATCGTAAATATCTTAAATCTAAGAGATTTTAATCAAAATAGTTAGTCCATTTTTGAGAAAATCAAAATGTTTTACATTTTTTCCCTTAAAGCGTAGTTTGGAGTGGGGGATTTTCTTGAAAATCTTCGTGTCGCATCTTTGGAAGACACCAAACTTAAATACGGTCTTTTAGTTTTTGAGCAATGTTTTCGACATATTCCTTGTTATTAGTTCCAATTGTTAAGTAGTTAAACTTTTCTCAGACAAGAAGTGTCCGTTTTTTTTTTCCACTCCTGGCCAAGCAAAGAAGCGATTTGCAATGACAATCGCATAACAAGAGCTTTTAAAATATTTGACTATCACTTTAGTATAGTGTACTTCTTTAATTCCATTCTACTTATAAGAAATTGAGTAATAAAATTCTACTATCTTTTGCAAGAAGCTTGTTTGTAGAGCAGCTAGAGAAAGACATGAGTGTGTAACAGATTAGATGTTTTGGATTCAGACGGACTCAAAATATTCATTTCCGGTGAAATCTCAGTATCGAATTTCTGGATGCATTACAATACCTTCTCTATTTGATATGTAAATAGTATGTGTAAAGAAAGTAAAACTCACTACAGATTTATTGCAAAAATTTATATTTTTACAATATAAAACAGTACTAATAATTATATTTTATGCTTGAAGGTTAGTTTAATATGAACCCTGGTTATATAGTTGCATTTAAAGCAACCTTTTTACGTTCTCTAGATAGTAAGGCGAGTTTAAACTGTCTGTCCCTAGTGTAAAGTTCTCATTGAGACCACAATTATATTATTGCACTTCCGAGAATGGCATTAAACTTCGCGTTTCCTCTATCAACAAAAGCCGTTTGTCGTGCAAGTTTTATTCTGTTCCCGACAACGGAAAATTGCTAATTGAGCAATATCGTTATTCCATTTGATGAAGCTTTCTTGAATAAAACTTTGAATATATCATTATTGTTGAATATAGGATTCATGTTTATTTAAAAGCTACCTCCAAGACTAAAATGGCATGTTGTATACCGGAGTGTACAGTTTATCAGGGTTTAGCTTGGAAACTGTGAGTTGGAGAAGGAATGGTAGAAAGAATCAACTAACAGTACCCTGTCGAATAGCCGATAAATAAATGTGACCAATATAATGCAAGATCGATTTATTTTAAGGGAAGGAATATCTGAATTTTAGCTTGTTGGTCTCACTGGAATCTTTAAATGACTGTTTCATTTTAATTAGAAAAATTAGAATAAATGTTTAAATCTAAAGTACTGATCAGCTTCCGCTATGGTTTTGCTCAGCATTCGCGGCACATGATGCTGAGTAACATGTCAGCATGTTCGGGTCATCACACAGAACTTTTTGGCACGTAGCAACCGTGGGTGATCCCTATTGCTAAATCGTCTATCGGAGTCGTTGGTACACACCAACATTGAATCGTTCTCGATCTTGCATCCAGTTCGGATTTTTTTTTTTTTTGCAGCCGACCAGCTTGTCTCCTTCAAACCCCCTTTCCCCTGAGAAGAGCGTTAATGTCACTTAAAACGAGATTGAAACACTTCACTTAGAGATTTTTCCGAATTTTGATAACTTGAAGTTTGGTAGGACGCATTCGTTTGCATTGTCTTCGCACAGAGATTGTAGTTACTTAAAGTTGTCAGCCTCCTGCTGAGATGAAATAATATTTGGCAAGGCATCATACCACGACCCTATTTATCCGTTTAGTGCAATCTATGCCTCCACCCATGCAATTAATCACTAGTACTTATTAGGGATCATCTTTGCCCAAAATAAAGTCGAACTAAGTCTCTTTACAACTATACAGTGGGAACTTAACTTGGTGAATTTATGTACAGTGTTCAAACTCTTAATACCTTTTTTTGGGCCTTTATAAATTCCAACATGTCATTCGAGGACGTCCCAGGGAAAAGGGAAAACTCAGCTTATCTATTCATTATAGTCCAGTACCAATATAGCTCAACATTTAGCTGGTTTGGAGTTTGGAAATTTGGTAGCGAAACTATTAACAATACTAATTATGTATATCTGCAACAAAATAATTAATATAGGAATATCTACCTCAAACAATAATCGTAATAATATAAACATTAATTTATTATTACTATTACTGCTAGCAGCAGTAGCAGTAGCATATTGTCAGCTTTAAAATAGCATTTCCGCTTATTTTGCGGTACACGAGGATTACATTTTTTTTTCTCTCTCTCTGCTTGTGTGCGTGGCAAAATACTCTTAAGAGATCAATGTAATCCGTGATTAATTTCGGTGCAAATGATCCGAGTTCACGGATTGATTGCCTGATATTGTTCCTTTAGAAAAGATGAAAATCACCGAAACGAACAGTGAACAATATTTGTAACCCAGCCAAGCTTCCTAAATTGCTACCCGTGTAAACGAAGAAAAAGAGAAGCGAATCTTTTATTTTTATGCTTAATGCCCGCTCTTGGCACGTAAGGACCGAAGAAAATCTGGAAGATACCTTTGTTAGGGAAGAGGAGCCTTGTGAGATTTGAACCGCGGACTTTCCGCTCACGATCCCGTGCTATAATGAGCTCGATTTCCCGTATAACCGTGAAGATAAGTAAAATGCTAGAATTTGAAATGGCTCTATCTTGAAGAAATAACTAGCGAGTCAAAAAGGTACAAACCGGCTGCGTGGTGTTTTGCCTGTCCGCGTCCTCCGCGCTCGTTGCCGTCTGCCGCACCATCACTCACCGTAGTTCACCTTGAGACATTTCCTGGCAGACATTTTGTTGTAATTCTCCGAGGGTGTGTGGGTTTGTCTTTTACACAATGTTTTAAGTTACCCCAGAGATAGAAATCGCATGGAGTTAGGTTGCGATATTTTACACCTGGACATGTTTCTGCAAATCGTACTTTTACTTGGCGAGCTGACTGAAATAACACAAATCAATAATAAATACGCGCTGTCAAACATATGCTGAGCCACATTGCGCGTTGTGACTAAGTACAGGACAAAATAATAAATCACTCGCAATAAAGGAATACATTGTAAATCTATTAAGCGGATTTATTTTCCTCTTTTATCAAAGGTATTTTGGGTTTTATATTGATGAGATAGAAAATAACACATAATATATTTTAAATAAAATACTATAATATTCTCTTAAAAAAATAATGCAAATCTTCCTCTTCCATATTCAACATTCGCCATATCACTGTCAAATCAATTCTGCACTTCCACAGCACGGAAAAACTGCGACAGAAGCGCGACCTTGTTTACAGCAGCAGAGCGGAATCATGTGTCCTCACGCACGTGGAAAAACACCGCGCAACCGGTTCGGAGGTTTTTGACTCACTCGGTATTTTCAAAGGTAAGACAAAAATACAACTGGAATTAAAATGCCAGGTGTTCTCATCAGCGAGAACTTTAGTAACTATGATACATCACTATTTTATCTGAGAGTAATATCAACACCATGGGATTTGAAAATGGTTTCTGTTTATCACTTTGGAAACCACTAACTACAGAAATTCACTAAAAATCATTGGTTAGGCTCAAGAACAGGTAGTTGAATTCGATATTCAGAAAATTAAAAATGTTAACTTCAAACATCCAGTTTTATCTTTATCAGAAACTGCGTTAATAGCTTCTAAATTTTACTTGAAAAATATTATCGTTTATATCTTTTGAATCCTTCAAAAGTTCAGATATTTTCACTTTTAATTGTCAATCAAATAGAGCTTTAATTATTGGGATGGTATCTTTATATTAATAATCAGAAACCTTATAATACTTTATTTTAATAACAAATATCGTATAAATTCCGCAAAATTATCTTGAGAAGTGTAATGGAGACATTGCTAAACTATCTGGAGTATTTTAAAAGACCTCGAGCGTCTCTTGCAGCACTGAAACAAATTATGTATTCTTAGGACTGTTAGAGTATTAATCGACTGTAATATTTTCCTATGTATTGGAAAATACATTGTAAAATTTTTAGAATATCGTACATTTTATACTTTATATTCATAAAATGCGTATATTTATCCAACTTTTTTTTTTACATTTTATATGAAATTTTCCTTTTTCATAATTATTACGAATTTGTGTTTATGATTGAATGAAAAGTCAGTGTTGTTATGTCGTATTTAAAATACGGAAGAGCCCATGTACCTACCAGTATATATTCTAGGCTGAGATTTATTCATTGAATAAGTGTTCTACATGGCTTTCTTAGGAACCCTTGGCTTATTTCCTTTTAATTTTATTTCCTTTGGCTATTAAAGAGTAACTGCCCATGAACTTCAGTTACAGTATTTTAAGAAATATATATTCATTCCCCATTCTTCATTCGTGAATGCTCGTATTTCCTGCAGCACAAATGTTTCGTATGTGTCAACGGTGCCTTACGCGCAAGTTTATCATAGAATATGGTAACTTCTATTGTACACTATACATTTTTACGTATTTCTTTCTCCCACTTATAAGACAATAAGCAATAAATCTGATTTGGGTTATAAACACTTTTGATTTTAATAGTCTGCGTTTCAGATGTACAGCTTTTTCACGCTAAAGGAGATATAAATAAAAACAATGCGTTTGATATTAAACGTATAGAGATATGTGCCAAGAAGTTTTATGGAAACACTATCAATGTGTAGCCAATATCTCAAACAAACCCTGGCTCCATAAGTTGCAAAGCATAGTATTACAGGAGAACCAGCTGCTTTGGTTTTCTTTCTTTCTTCTAGAGAATGTTATTTTGTTTTAAATACCAGAACAAATTGGTCATTCTGGAGTACACATCGATGACTTTAGGGTAGTTTCGAATCGTTTAGAGATTATTTCTGTTACTTTAAGGCCACTCCTGTGCAGTAGTTTATATCAGACTTGACTACTTTTAGTTCCTTCCTGGACTTGGTTACGGTTTACAGACCGTTTCTATAACGAAAATCACAAATTTGCAATAGTTACAGCATTCATTTTAGAACCCTAACAAGAGGGAGAGAGGATGTTTGGTTATATACAAAATATGAATGGCATAATTTGAGCTTGCGTATTATGGGGTACAGTAACACAGTGTTGACGTTGGACGGCATTACTAAGGACACATCCATGAGAATGTCATAAACAGTGATGATTATTCCACGGGCACATGACAAGGGAATAAATGCTTTAGTATTAGCAAAGAATATTTAGATAGCCTGCATTAAAAGTAGAATTTTTAGCACAAGCAACAGAGTTAAAAGTTGTACCTTATGGCCGCTGAATCCTTGCACTTGACAGTTCGGGTATTTTCGCGTAAGTTCGGCTATGCTGCCTTTGCGGCATTGCCAGAGTAACTAATAAACAACAACAGCTGATTACAAATGTCTCTATCGTGTGTAAAGACGAATATGAACAGTGTACATATCAAATGAATGCCAATGAATAATGAAACTAACTCGTTATTATTTAATGTCAATTGAAAATAACAGTGATACTATAACGTATGTAGCATACATTACGTATTTACGACAATATAGAATACATTAATCCTAAATAGCTTGTTACAATGAGAGAAAGGTATAACAAAGTGATTTTCACCGGTTTAGAATTGATGGCTCAATCCCATCCAAGTCTCCGTCGTCATCATTCTCGGAAGGATTATCGTCATTGTCATCAACATTGTCATCGTCACCAACACATATCATTTGTGGTTCACACTCACTGATGATTCCGGCTAATTCCTGTCCTTTTCGTATTATTTTGTGCACATGATTCACTCTCTTCTTACATGAAGCCGCGACCACCGTCGCCACATCTTCCCATAAAAGTCCATCCACCTCTATAATTGTGAAAGTCTTTTCATGTTCCCTCACGTATAAACAAACACCCACAATAATAACAAATATGAATAAGAACGAATAATACGTAGCTTGCACAGAACCGCTCTGCGCATGTGTTAGATTTCACAAACTGAATATGTGCGGCATCTAGATCCGTTTCCGTTGTCTGACCGACCAACCGAAATGCTGCTTTGTGATTGGTTCAGAAAGTCAAACGGGTAAAAGTGTTCATATTTTTAGCTGATGTACCAACTTAACTCCCAACTGTCAAGTGCAAGGATTCAGCGGCGGGGGTATAATGTGATTTAAGTGTTTATGCCATTCCTTTGGCACCAACTTTGGTTTCATGTCTAGTAATATCGCATTTTTTTTATCTGCAGACGCTTATTAAATAGATTGGCTATGATTTGTATTTACAATAATTACACATATCTAATAATTAACATTGTTTATAAACATTGAAGACTGTCTAAAAATAGTGTATGACACTCTGTTAAAATGGTTTTACAGTGTTTGGCCTACGGTCTCAGTTTTGCAAGCTTCCTTTTCACAATAGAAAATACCATTTTTAATACTTATAACATAAATAAACTATTATTTCGTATGTTTATTTTGTTCTAATCTTTTGCTCTGACATACACATATGATTTTATGGACCACTTTTAACAATATCTAAACACGATATCAGTTCTCGTGGAAGAATCACTACAATAATTCGCGAAAAAATTCAAGAAAAGTAATTTTAAATAATACACGTTTTGACACCTCCTGAATAATGGCATTTTAGAAAGAGCGCAATTATTTTGAGGTATAAAGGCAATTATATTGTTTCGTTAAATTTCTCATTCTAGCAAGTTTTAAATAAAAATGAAAAGAATTGTCTTTAGTTCAATCAAAGAAAATGACCAAGAGATATTAACTGTACGAAGCCTTTCATATATATATTTTGAAATTTTGAAGTAATATACAGCATCATCCATTTATATAACTTATCAGGAATTCTAACACACACACGCACACATTAATCACACATGCACACACTGCAATCCTAAACATGACGTTTTATCCAAAATTATGTTTTATAATAAATGTTATAACATTTAAACATCCGCCATTTATTATGCTACAGTTCTGGATATTCAACGCATAAAATATTGTATAAATAAAAATGATATAACATAGAGCAAAACATATTTAAAGCAACGTAGGGTGAAAACAAAAAAATTCAGCTTCCTTCTGATTCCTTTGAATGTTTTCTAAAATATTCAAAACATTAAATATGCATCATAAGTGTTAATGTGCTATGTCAAAATTTTTGTTAGGACATTCATTTTTATTCATAATTAATCAGTTTTGATATGGTAATAACAAATCTCTATGGACCTTATGGTTTATCCTATAACTCTCATATATTTTTATTTGAGCTTAGTATGAGTATAAAGAAATTGTGAGCAGAAATGTTCATTTTTTTTCCTTCGTAAAAATGGAATCTACGTGTATAAAAATATACTAAAAGTATTGTTAATAGTACCAATGTTTTGGTTTGTTCTTAAAAGTTTCATTTTTTGGGCAAAAATTCTTTTTGGGAGAAAGGGTCTTTGCTTTATTTTACTTAATTTACCCCTCACTAACCAATCCAATTCACTCAAAAAATAATAATTTTAATACATCATTTTTATCCTTTTGACATATTCACGATGGATATATGAAATAGATGAAATAAATTCAAATGAGCCCGTGTCTAAGAGTTAGCAGATAACTTACCGGGATAGCTCACTCTAATCGAGATTCGAACTCACGACCTCTTGAATCTATCATCACACTACAGAGGAGGGTTGAACACATTATGAATGTTAAGTTTTGTTTTTGTTTGTTTTTGTTTTTATTTTATTTTAATTTCGACGAATGGAAAATAATTTCAGCTTAACTGTTACATGTTTGAATTACTGCAGTACAAATTTAAATCTATAATTTCTAAAATTTCCTGAAATTTTAAGTTAAATTATAAAATGTAGTTCTATGCTGAAAAAAATCTGATGTGTTACACTCGCATGACTTTCTCTAGCTGTTCTGCAAGCTTCTTACATAACATTATTCTTCTTTGTGCACCTTGCTAATCGAGGTACTCATTAGTACAATGTTCTTATTACTTAGTTCCTTACAAGTAGGAAGAAAATAAGGGAATACACTAGGCTAAACCGATATTCAAATGTGTTAAAAGCTGTCGTTATGGGAATGTCATTACAAATCGCTTCTTTTCTTGGCCAGGAGTAGAACAAAACAAAAACAGACACTGCCGTCTGAGAAAAGTAAAGTACTTCACAACTGAAACAAATAACTATGAATCCTCGAAACCGGTAAGCTCCACGAAAAAAATATATATGACGTAAGTTGTGTATTTTAACAAAACATACATTTTTTGTATAGTAAGTTTTTGTCTATCTCTTACGGTTTACTAGTTATGCCAAATTGAGCAAAACTCGTCCAGAATAAACAGGTCTTTAGAAGCTATTCCCAGAAAATTCAAGATTTACATTTTATATGTCAGAATCGTTAGAGCCATTTTTAAGAAAATCAAAATTTTCGAAAAAAGTTCCATGTAAAGGGTAGTTTGGGGTGGGAGGATTTTTCTCAAAATCTTCGTGTCGCATCCCTGAAAGATACTAATCTTAAATACCAAGTGTGGTATTTTAGCTACTTTTCGTTTTTGAGTTATCGTGTTCACAGATACACGGACACATGGACACACGGACACACACACGGACCTTTTTCTCAAAATGTTTATTTTGGATACAGGGGATCCTAAAACATGTATTTCCGGTGAAATCTCGGTATCGAATTTTTTGGTGGAATACAATACTTCTCTATCCCTATGTACATTGTACATATGGGGCTAGAGAAAGTAAAAAGGTACTGAGAAAAAATTAAAGTTAATCGCGATTCTATACATAACGGCAGAGAACTATTTAAAGGAACATATTATGTTATGTTTGATATTAAACTAATTGTCCACCATGAAGTTTCTAACAATATGCAAAAAAAACAAAGAATCGTATAATTTCGCACCTCTTGTATCAAATTGCACCAATGTAGTACCTTCAAGTTGTCGATATTTTCTCGCCGCACTTACAGCATTATGGGGTATACAGGATTGCTGATAGGAATTATGTTCGGAACCATACCAGACTTCTCAAATGGTGATTTGAAATGCAAACATTGCAGAAAATATGGAACGAGGGATCCTCCGCATGTTTCTGAAAAGAATCAGACTTCATGCACATCTTGCTACAGAACGTTTTATACACAATATTCTCCGTGCGTCTCCAAAGGAAAAAACCTTTAGGATTCAGGTTAGGTGCCTTGACAGATCCATTTTCTAAGAAGTCTGCTATTCTTAAAGTGTCGTATAAAAAGATTGGTGTAAGCTGTGATTCCATCGTGCAGATTCCGTGATATATTTTCTAACAAATAAACGGATGACATGAAAAATAAGTTCCTATTGTATTATTTGCTTAGTGTTAGCGATTGTTTGGTAGCAACATTAAATGTTGGCCTGCGCTTGTATTGAGTGGGAATAAACCTATAAAGTTATTATATAAAATGGAGAAAATAGGAATGAAAATAAATGTGAGGCAAATAAGAATGAAAACAACAATTACTGCTAAGCAGAGCTTATTTATCGCTAAACATTTAACGTCAATAAAACCATCTTAAATTCAAAATCTCCTTTAGAAACTTTAAAATACAATATTTAATATATGTAGACCAATGTTTAAATGAACAATCCAAAACAAGAATAAAACTCAGATTTCGGTTTGTGTATAAACTCTACACTTTAGACACTGTTGACTAACACGCCGAATTGAATCACAACTGCAGTGCTGAGTCGCAACTCGCAACTGAACTGCACTCGAAATTGTACATTTCCGTTATTTCTTCTCTAACTGTGCTAACTGAATTGAGCTCCTTAGGCGCTATCAGCCCCTTATATAGGGTCTAATATGAAGCGGAGCGTTCTAGAAGGGTAATTTACTCGAAACTGCCGAAAGGAGTCTTCTGGGGTAATAAGTGACCAAACTGTTGAAAAGGGGCATATAATAGGTTTGTTGCGCTCTATTTTACACAGAAAGGTCGTGCACAGTCGGTCAGTAGATGAGCCAGGATGCACCTCACTGTCCCATGGGTGAATTCGCTCCACAGTACATTGAGGGGCAAACCACTCTCACCTATACCTCACTGATCTCGTGTTGCGAGCTAACCTTAAAATTAAGAATTTTCATCATAGTTCACATTCTCCTAAAAGAAATAAAAAATAAACAATGTCAATCTCATCTGTCGGCAGATGTAAATATGATCAGCTAATAGTAATTTGATTGGATTATCTCTGCATTTTTCTTACAGCTAATCTATAATTAGTTTAAATGTAAATATTGACTTACATTATAACCGTACTTTAACCTCTATTCTCCATCTTTTACTTATTTGAGAAATATTATCTCTGAAGATGAGCTAATTTTGGTTTTCTCTTGCGCTTACAGATCATATCTCAAAACTATAATCAATGCTGGAATTATTTTATGAAATTTTGCCGTTGTATATTTTTCAACTGTTTATAGAGAATTAATTTTATTGTACCAGTTTTGGAGATTTCATTTAACTTTACAGCGATATTCATTACTACATATCAAGAGATCGATACCGCTAGTATCCAAGGTTGAGGTACGAAATTTATAACGGGACCTCTCAGGTTCAAATCGACCTCTCTGACTTAGGCTGCTTCTTTCCTTCTTTCTTTTTCTTTCTTTCTTCGGGATTTCATCAGTGCTTACACCCGGCAGCTTGGCTTCCTTCCCAAATTATCTTTCCCAATTATGACTTAGTTTAAAGTATAATCAGTATTAACCGTTTGTGGCGCCATATATGGTAAGAATGAGCGATTAACACAACTAACAAAACAACTTGAGTTCTCCAATTGGTTCAAAATTATTTTCCATTATTATTGCATTATTATAGCTTTTAAATAAAGTAAGAAATAATACTTTATGGCTTTTCAATTTTTATCGGAAAATTTTATTCTCATAATTTATTAACTGCATATAACAGTATTCATTCTTTTAGCTACACCATGCTAATTGAGACAAACAGCAGAAATGGTTATCACTTAGTTCCTTGTAAGCAGAAGGGAAATAAGAGAATACACAAGGCTAAAGGGATAGTCAAATCTTTTAAAAGCTATCGCTATGTGTAACAATTAAAATTCGGTTCTGTATTGCATTCCCGGGAGTAAAACAAAAAAGATGGAATGAAATTTGACTTTCCGCTTGAGGAAACCAAGTAGTTTAAAATTGATTCCAATAACAAGAATATCTCGGAAACTCCTCAACAAAAATATATATGACAAATTGTGTGTTCTAATGAAATTTAATTTTTTTTTTTTTTTTTTTTTGTAGTAAGGTTTTGTCTATCTCTTACGGTTTACGAGTTATAAAAAATTCACCAGAAGTTATTTCCAGAAATTTTTAGATAAATATTTTATTTTTATGTAAATATGTTTAATATACGGCATTTTAATAAAAGTCGTTAGCCATTTTTGTTAAAAAAAATTCAAAAATATTTCCATATAAAGGGTAGTTTGGGAGTCTTTTCTTGAAAATCTTCCTGTCGCATCCAAGAGTAGTATTTATCAATGCTGTGCACAGACAGACACAGGCGCACACGCGCGCGAGTGCGGACCTTTTTCTATAAATTATTATTTCTTTTACTTACGGAATCTCAGAACATATGCTTCCAGTGAAATCTCGATATCAAATTTTTAGGTGGAATGCAATACCGTGTATTCACTTGTACAATGTACGTATAGAGAAAGTAAATATTACTTATTGAAAACTGTAGACATACTTTATTCCGACTTGCACTTAAGAATATTAGACATTCATAAAGTCTTGAAGTGGCAGGTTCGCTCCTTTCCTGAAAAACATGTCTGTACATATTCACAATAGATAACGTAATTTTAATAATTTATTGTTGTTTAATGAATTAAAGGTTTGTGAAATATAGGATAGGTTAATTATATTTGCAATGAAAAAAATAGTTTAACTGAAAGGATATTTTTCTATGTCCTGAATGCTTCTACAAGTAAATCAAAGTCGAAATTTTCACCTTGCAAAACTTCGACTTTACACTTTGGTACAAACATTCTTTTTCGGGCACATTTTCAATTTTCTTACTTAATCTGTGTGATCCAAATACTTTCGATATTTTTATATTCTCTCGAGAACTGGGAGCATCTCTCGTTTGTTTTTTCTACCCACGTAATCGCTGTTGCTAGAATAGAAAAGTTACTACTAATTCACCCCAAACTTTTCAAGTAGGAATCAACCAGAACATTCTGATAAACTCCTATTGTTCCAACACTTTGTCAAGAATGTCAATTAGTGACTTTAATACAATTAAATTGTTAGAATAATGTAATAGGCCCGAGGTTGGAATTATGCGCCAAGAGGCAAGTTAAGAGCTAAATTGCGCCCTCTCATAATTACGAAATTGCAATGTTAACGTATTCTGGCAGCGTAAGATGCAAACATGCAACAAAAGAGTGAAAATATCCTCATACGTGAGCAGTAAGTACTAATATGGCGAAGAGTGCTACAACAAAAATTCCTTCACCTCGAGATAGATGAAATGCATTTATAATATATCATCCGGAATTTTTAGCAACGCGATTTCTCAGAAAACATCTGATGTGTTCCATTTACCTGACTCTCTATTTGTCTACAAACAATTCCTACAAAAGTCATTATTTTATCCAGATAATGCTAATCAAGATAGATATTACCAGAAATTGTATTATTATTTAGTTCCTTCTAAGTAGAAGAGGAATAAGGGAACACACTATGCTAAAGCCAAGGTCAAATCTTTTAAAAGTTGTCGCTATGCGATTGACATTGAAATTCTGCGCTCTTTCCATGACTGGGAGTAAAACAAAAGAGACGAAACAAAGCAGCGCTTCCCGTTGAAATATAATGGAGATTTATTTATGGGGGATCTTTTAAGTACTCTGGTTATCAGCGTCCCATTCTATATTGGGGGGTGAAAGACCGATTAATTTTGATCAGAGGCCTCTATCAGGTTTGAAGTCCTTTTATGTGCCCTAAATTTACGACACGGGACCAACGGCTTTACTTCCCTTCCAAAGGAAGCCATGTTAAGGATTTTTGCTCCCAAAAAATCCAACGTCCTCCGCTGGGTTTGATCCCGCGACGTTGGGTATATGAAGTATATGCTATTACATCACGGAGGGCGATGCTTCCCGTCTGAGAAAGTTGACTAAGTATTTTAAATAAGCGTTATTATCATTATCACTATCACCATTGTCATAACATTATCATTATTATCACTATCATTATTATAGCATTATCATCATTGTGATTATTACTTTTATTACCAGTAGAGAATATATCGATTACGAAACCATTGATATTGCATTGCACATTGCTAATAACCATGTGGTGGGAGTTTGTGAAGTGGGTGTAGAGGGTGGAGAATGGTGACGCACGCGTGTCAAAGCAACAGCTACCTTTCCTCTCACCCTCTCAGCGTCGCGATGCTGGGCTTATAAAGCGAAGAGAGTTTCGCGTGGATGCTCACAACTTGCCCGTATCGTCTTCTACACTCATCGCTGCGACATCCCACAAGGTAAGTGGCACGCACGTCCTGCAGTAGATGGACTCCCACTAGCATTCCTAGAAATATCGCTTCTTACTCAGATTTGCTGAAGCTATCAGCACTTAAAATTAGTATAGTTATGGGAAAGCTCATGTATCCACATGCTTTTAGGGAAATATTTTCGAATTGGGATCTATAAAATTATGTTTTGAATCTCCCAAAGTTATCTCGCGAAAGAAAAGTATTGTATATTCTTCCTAAAACCTTTTTAATTCCTTATAACAACGTATTTGTGTTAGGTATAGTATTTTCTACTTTTGGTACACAATTATGCCAGGAAAATAAATAAATTTATTTTTCCTTTTTAACAGCTTTTGAAAACTCAGTATTTTTAAGATAATTCTTGAAGCTTATACTTCGTATTTTAATTTGTATTTGTTTATAATTACGACATTTTATAAAATGGAGTTATTTTGGGGGGACAAACAAGCAGCGCTATCAACTTTCTGCTTTCTGAAACCAGATTTCATAATCTACAATGCATCAATGTTAAAACGCATATTTTAATAATACTATCTTAAAGTTTGTTACTGTTAACTTGCCAACAATACCGCAGGGTTTTTAACATCCATTACAAATATTACAATTACACTTAATTACATAAATAAAGAATAATCTCTCCTACTGCATTCTGGATTTTAAAACGTCTTTAATTCAAAAAGTTAGTTATATTTTAGTTAATGCATTTTATCTTGGAAAAAATACTATGTTATAATTCTTTGTTTAGACTGAGATATATAAATGTTAGATTTTTTTCAAAATAAAGATGCGTACTTCTAAATACGTCTTCAATTCAAAAAGTTAGTTATTTTTGGGTTAATACATTTTAAATGCAGTCTTCATTTTGGAAAAAAATACTAATGATTCTTTGTATAGACTAAGATATATAAATTTTAGATTTCTTCTCACAATGAAAATGCGTACTCCTAAACGTCATAAAATATTAATAATCAACTTAAGGATCGACAGGATGGAAGTATAACGAAGTTGTGTGTTATACAAAGGTGATAAGGTTAGTATTTCTGACTATAACAATCCAAAGTCCATGGTGCCTTATGATGTATGATTCGTGATTTTATAAAGACAGCGCAATGTTAAGTATCAAAATGCAATTTTATGTTGCACATATTTTAGTACTAATCCTCCCCTCGAATATTTTAGTACACCCTGACAAGTTTCTGTTCTAATCCGTACCTATAATTTTAATTGTATTAAATTAAGTCTGTTTTTCTTGGCCAGATAGAATTCAGGAAATTAAACCAAGTGCTCAGTTTTCCCCTATCATTGGGTCCAATTTTTTCAATGTTTTAACTTTCCATCAGTTGACAATATCTATATGGAGAATTGAATGAAGCGAAAGTACAAACAAGCTCGGAGTTCCCTGACTCTAGAGTTTTCTCATTTCCGAAATTGATACGAAAATCTCCGGAAGAAGGGAATGTCAAACAACCAGTTCCCGCTACAAAGCAATCCAAAGCGTTCCAATTATTAGGAGTAGATGCATAATTACTTTCTTCACAAAGTTACCATTGATTTTTAAAACTATTTTAAATATATATGTATATATAAATTTTATTTCAACTCCTCATACCTGGCGTACTTATTTTAGTTACAAGATACCGCACATTAAGAAATTTAGCTCTCCTTAAATGCACTACTGCCAAATATTATTCAAATTGAATAGTATAAACCCTTCCAAAATGTTTACTATACACATCTACAATATATGCAACATTTACCAAAATTATTGCACCGTTATCTGTCCATACTTATACTGACATTTCTCCTAAAAATGGTATCCACAACTTTGAAATAACTCTTGATTTCGTTTTTCGATTCCGAGAAATATGCAGTTATAACGTTCTCTGATACAGATGAAATTCTTCTCAAACACTGATCTTTTTACATCTGACTCACATTTTCAAAAGGTTTTACTAGCTTAAACTGATATTTCAATATTTAATGAGAAAACATAGAAATTATGTATCAGATATGGTGTATCCAAAATAATTTATAAATTATTGTAGAAACTAAATTTCATGTTACCTAGATTTATTCTAAGTCTTCAATTTTAAGCATGTTATATTCTAACTATAGCTCTACGAATAAAGTAAATCAATTTTTATAGAAGGCCTAATATATAATCGTCTCAATGTGTATTTATTCACTTTTCATTAATAGTTTATCTAAATAGAGCTTCCTGTATATTTAGGTTGCCACTATGGACAAAGCAAACTTGATAACTAAAAATTAAAATGATACATACAAAGTAACATATTCAATGATAAATAAGACTGAATTATGAAGCACAGGTTAAAGATGTCAAATTTAAAAATAAAAAGTTAATAATAATAATAATAATAAATATCATTATGGGGATAAAAACTGTAATAATAAAAATTGAAGTGTAATGTTCCGCTGAGTATGATTTGTTCAGTTAATCATATTTGTAATCCAACATGATAGAAATTAAACTAATATAATTAAAAATAATATTTATCATAAATAAAACTTCATTCCATTGTTTCGTAATTTCACACCCGATTGGTTATATACTTGAGCTGTTTCCCCGTTTGATTCTTTAGCAATATCGTATTTAATACGGTGCGATACGACCATCATTGTGGCCACTTATGTATACCTAAGCCAGCAGACAGTAAAACAGATATATAAAAGTTATATTTCATGCCCAGATAATATCCATGGTGCTCTCATTTTAAAAAATAAAATGGAATTCTGTGAGATAATGTATACGTATTCACAGTTTTAAGAGTGGTATCTAAATGTAAATAGAATCAGAAATTTTAATTGAAGCTTTCGCTAAATTGAAGTTTTTACTTAAATTCATTTCCTTGCATCTATTCACAGTTTAAAGACATTAACACACGAAAATTTAAAATAAGCTACTTCACTTCATGAATCCACTATCTTAAATATTTCAGTAATATCAGTGCGAAAGATGGAAATACAGCATCCATTTCATATCTTCTATAGATTATATTATCGAATCTTAAGCTAACAATACCAGAGTAAATTCTTTTATACATTCAATTGTTGCGTTTTCGCATTAGCAGTGGATTTAATTTAAAAACAGAACAGTCTGTCGTCATTTTACCACCTTCATGCTCTACCGCTGAGCTACCGTGACGTAACACCCAAATGCAGGTTGAAACTCTCATCTGGTTAATGTATGCTGCTGAATTTGCAATACTACTTCAAACACTTCGAGGTATACCTAAATGTGGTTTGTGTTGCACAGATATCGTCTAATGAACTATGCTATTAGGACGAATTAATGTCTAATAGTTGTTCTTTTACACTCTGTTTAGGCTAGCATTGCGGAATTTTAATAGATTTGAAAAATGCATTGCCATAACCAGTCCTCGAATCATGATACTGACTCTCCACCTCTAAGTATTGAGCTTTTCATAATCTAGGTGTCGCGTATAGTGTTACTTAGTGTTACTTTCCTCTGGTATATATTCTGTATGCAGATTTCTTTGGAAAACCCAGCTTGCTAAACTTGGTATTTACTTGTAGTAAATAGCTCGGTGACCTAATAGTTTCTTTTCCACGCTGAAAACATTCATCATATGGCATTAAAGGCTTCTCTGATTTCAACTCTTCCATCTTTAATTTTAGAATAATGGCAGTGTTGATATGTTATAATTCAAATCTATTTAGATATAATTGAATCGCAAAGAAATTAATATGTAAATACATATTTACACCACTGCATTAACGGTCTCCTTTCACATTCTTTATAGACTCAAAAATTAGATTATGAATTTGTTCTGTTGTATACACATCAAATATATTGTATAATTCTTTTCATGTCCGTCACATATTTATGAGGGAATACACATTTCCAATTATTAAGGTTTTTAAAACCCCCACTTTTTTAAAATATACCTAACTATTATTATTATTATTATTATTATTATTACTGTAAATTATAAAATCACACTTCTGAAAATGTTGCACAAAACAGAGACCAGTGAAAAAATTGAAGGTATCATCATCATCATCATCATCAAATATCCCTGTTAAGGGCAGGTAAGTATAAAACTACTATCCCTTCAAATTTTATGACACATTCATCAAATAAATATCGTGCATTGTATATATTTAATAATTTCTTTAAAATTATATTTCTCTGTGGTAACTAATTTGCACATTTGCATATTTTATTGAATTTCCATGAGACTTTCGCAATTAAAGCAACTTTAAATATATCAAGTCCTTGAGCGATAGCCTTTATTAATTTATTTCTACCGTTCCCGGCTTCATTCCTCATAAATCCAGAAGTGAAAAGTGCAATTCGTTTTAATTCGTTAAGGATATTTTGTAAATTACGCACATTTGTACCATAGAAAAATTCATAAGTTTTCACTAGCATTCATTTAACTGTCCATATGAAAAACTTTAACACCTTCTGGTAAAATTTGCAGCCTAAGGAATTTTTAAACTTAAACAAATGAAGCTATCTCTCATCTACCTTATGAGATACAGGAAGTTTTTAAATGTATTCCACCCAAAATTTGATATTGTTGAGCTTTCAATCGAAATACATTTAGGCAGTTAGGACCGCCTGAATAAATAAACAACAGTTTTAGAA
Organism: Hymenopus coronatus; assembly: GCA_030762935.1. NCBI lineage: Eukaryota > Metazoa > Arthropoda > Insecta > Mantodea > Hymenopodidae > Hymenopus > Hymenopus coronatus. Next base: position 76,617,831 of record CM060890.1, read on the forward strand.
AAAAAATGTCCATGTGTGTGTGTGTGTGTGTGTGTGTGTGTGTGTGTGTGTGTGTGTGTGTGTGAACAGTACAACAGAAACGAAAACCTTGATGTTTAAGGAACGCATCTCTCATTACTGTGCTATCCATTTCTAACTGTCCTATACATATAAAATAAATCTGATTGTTCCATTCACATGACCATCTCTACAACAAATTGTTAAAAAGCGTACTATTATATTTCTTTCATGCTAATTCAGCAAAATTAGCATAAATCGTTTTTGTTTTTTTGTTTGTTTTTTTTTGCTTGCTTCCATGCAAATAGAAGGGAAATAGGGAAGTAGCATAGGCTAAATTATTAGTCACAAGCTGGTTGCTATGTGATTGAAGTTCCTTTGTTTCTATGGACAGGAGTTGACAAATTCCCATACGAGAAAAGCATAAGTATTTATAGCTGAAACGAATAACAAGGAATGTCTCAAAAAACCATCAACTCCACGAAAAAATATATATAGCATAAATTATGTGTTTTGACGAGCTCTACATTTTCTATAAAGTAAATTTTTGTCTATCTCTTACGGTTTACCAGTCATGCAAGATTCCAAAAAATTCATCCTGACTAAAGATGTCTTCAGAGGGTATTCCCATAAAATCTTTAGCCATTTTTGAGAAAATCAGAATTTTCGCAAATTTTACCATGTAAAGTGTAATTGGGGTGGAGGACATTCTTGAAAATCTTCGTGCTGCATCCTTGGAAGATGCTGAACTTAAATACCAAGCTTGGTATTAAACGGACTTTTCATGTTTGAGCTATACTGCCCAAAGTTACACACACACACATACACACACACATATACACAGACAGACAGACTGACACACGGACGTTTTTCTAAAAATGTTTTTTTTTTTGGGATTCAGGAAGTCGACTAAAATCTCGGTATCGCATTTTGGGTGCAATACAATACCGTCTATTTTTTATGTACATAGTACGTATAGAGAAAATAGAATTTTTTTTTGGATTCGGGAGATCTCAAAATATATATTTCCAGTGAAATCTCGGCATCGAATGTTGCGTGCAATACAGTACCTTCTTTATACAGTATGTACATAGTGCGAATAAGGAAAGCAAAATTTGTTACTTTTAGTTTTCTCAAAAATCACTTCAATGATTTTTATTAAAATAAAACACACCAAACTGTAGATCACTTAATTTACGAATGAAAGGCATATAATGCATAATCAAATAACAATGGGGATCTTGGCCTCCAATTACAATTGATTTAGCAAAGACTAAGTTTTTCATGAATCTTAGAAAAGTATTGACTGAAAAATTAGTTTTATTTACAGAATAATAACAATAATTATTATAATAATACAAAAATAAATACATAATAACCATAAAAGGTATGTACTGTTATATTTATATCCAACAGCTAAAGCACAATTACTGCCAAAACGTTATAAAATTAGTTATAATTCTTGTAGTATTAATGTAAATGGAATGGGGGCACATTGTTAAAAAAAATTATTTAAAATACTTCTAATAAATTTATAGATTAATAAAATCAGTATCTAGAATTTTCTGTGGGCATAATGTGGAGTCCTCTTTAATTTAAATTCAATATAACTTTTTGTAGCTGGAAAGCGATAAGACAGAAGCTACGCAAGATGCCTCCGTGGTCGGTGGTCAGCAACCAGAATTATTCCCTATCCCCCACAGAGTTTGTAGATATGTATGTATGTTTGAGGAAAATAAAAAAAAAACCTAACAAAGAACCTACAGACAACGAGCTGTTTCTAATGTAGAGCTCTCGAAATGAACTTATTCAAGGAAGTCTATATAAGAGAAATAAAAAAAATAAAAAAAAAAAAAAAAAACTACACCGCAAAGAGCTCGGATATTAAAATACACAATTCACTTCAAATAACTTTTGAGAGACATTGTTTTTCAGTTTCAAATAATTGTGTGATTTTTTGCTGTCACCATTAATTTGTTTCTTGTCAAGCCATTGAATTTCAAAGCCAGCATAAATCGCGGATTACAATAAAGTGATCCGAGGTTTAAAAATTTTACTATCGCTTCAATACCCTGTTTTCTTAGTATGTACAGTGGTAGAAAATGCACCAAAATATAATAAAATTATTGCGATTCCGGTTTCAAGCGGGGTTCGTACGTATCCATGTTCTAGAGTTTCAGTATCGTAAACACAATATCCATGGCATCTCTTACTGTCTGAAGAGCGCATAAATGTCTTAAAACACCTTGTCCTATTTGTTCCCGTAATTAAAGACTGGTGGTAAACAGGTTAATTCATTAGCTTTATTCCCTCCTAAGATATATTAATAAAACATAAACTTATGCCTGTTTATCTGGAATAAAGCATATTAGCTATACAATAACAGGAGCAACGAAAATTCGGGTGACGAACACGCCCAATGAACTGAACCTGTGTAACTAATCGATTACCTGAAAAACAAGAAAATCTTATGTTTTCCATTCACATGTCTTTCTGTAACAAATTATAGTTAATAAGCTTATTATTCTACCTACTTTATGCTAATTCTGATAAACATTAATAGAAACTGTGTTATTACTTAGTTCCTTATAAGTAGAAGGAAATGTTTTAAAATGTGGTTGCTATGGGATTGAAATCAATTTCTTTGCGTGGCCAGGAGTTGCCAAGTTCCCGTATGAGAAAAGCATAAGTATTTTAAAGCTGAAACCAATAACAAGCTATATCACGAAAAGAACGCATATAAATATTGTGTGTTTTAACGACATCTACATTTTTTGTTAAGTAAGTTTTTATGCATCCTTTATGGTTTACTAGTTATGAAAATTTCCGCAAAATTCATCCAGAATAAAGATATCTTCAGAGGCTACTCCCAGAAAATTCAAGATATACATTTTATTTTTCATGTAAATATGTTTAATATAGGTACGATATTTTAATTAAAATCGTTAGAGCCATTTTTGAGAAAATCTATATTTTCGAAAAGTTTTCCATGTAAAGGGTAGTTGGGGATTGGGGATTTTGTCGAAAATCCCCGTGTCGCATCCTTGGGAGATCCTACTAAACTTAATCAATATCCAATATCAATGGCAGGAGCAGTCTTCTGTGATAAAATGTTCAGTACAATTAATACGTCATTAGAACTGCATTCTAATATCATTTCATGAATATAAAACCTATTTATTTGGTAAAAGAGAAAAATCTCCTTACCAAGTTCGGTATTTAATGGACTTTTAGTTTTTGAGCTATGCTGCCCACAGATACACACACACATACACACAAACACACACACTGACATTTTACTAAATGTGTTTTTACTTTCTCTACAGATACTATGTACATAGTGTATAAAGAGGGTATTGAATTCCACCCTAAAATTCGATACAGAGATTACAGCGGAAATACATTTTTGATGTCCCCTTGAATCCAAAAAAAAGCAATTTTGGAAATAGAAATTTCCAGAAAATTTCCCCACCCAACTATCCTTTACATGGAAAACTTTTCGAAGACTGATTTTCTCAAAGATGGCTAACAATTTTGTTTAAAATATGGTATATTAAAGATGTTTACCTCACAAATAAAATGTATATCTTGAATTTTCTGGGAATAACCTCTAGAAACCTCTTTATTCTGGGTGATTTTTATTGAATTTTCCATAACTGGTAAACCGCAAGAGATAGACAAAAACTTACTACAAAAAAGTAGAACACGATAAAACACACAATTTATATAATATACCTTTTTTCGTTGCGTTGATCCTTTTTTTTTTTCTTTTTAGATATTCCAGGTTTAAAAAAAAAAAACTTTTGCCGTATAGGAATTTTCAGCTCCTGTCCATACAAACAGAGAAACTTCAGTCACATAGCAACCAGCTTTTGACTATCACTTTAACCTATGGTATACCCTTATTTCACTTCTATTTACAAGGAAGCAAGTAATAGGACTATTTCTGCCAATTTTTTCTCATTTAGCATCAAGTAAATAGAAGCATAAGCTTGTTAATAATAATTGCTGCAGAGATGTAGAGAAAGTCATGTGAATGGATCGTATAAGATTTTTTTTGGAATTAGGGGGTCCCAAAATATCTATTTCTGGTGAAATCTAGATATCGAGTTTTTGGGTGCAATTCAATATATTCTCTCTACACTGTGCATAGTACGTGTAGAGAGAGTAAAAAATTACCTTATCAAAAAACAGGAGGCTACCTTAATTGCCTTGTTTGTCAATTTGGTTCTGGTAGCAAAACCTTTACAAGCTAAGAGCAAATAGCTCAGAGGTAAAGCATATTGTCTTGCACTGACAACATCGGGCAAATCTTTGTGTTTAAGTCATAAGAGCTTAACGGTTGTTACTCCCTTTCAAGATTTTCCTTCTTTTCACCTGGACACCATGTATAATATTCTTTACATTAAACCTACAATTTTGTAGGTAGAATAAACTTTGCAATAGTTATGGTTGATGATTTGTACATTCCTTAGAAGTTTTCACACTGCAACCATCACGGGTTTATATGCATCAAACCTCAGACGACTAGAATGAAATGAGAGTACCCAACGGGCGGCCGAAACCAACTCGGGGAAGCGCCACCGTGGTGGGTCCCTACTACAGTCTCCAAGAAGTTCGTATCAATGCGGGGAGCGCTAGTAGCTTGCGCCCTGGGTCCAAGTACCACAGACAAGTCCAGCCATCGAAAACTGTATTTACAAAGCGCATTCACCACTTCGAAAGGGTGCCACCATCGCAGATGGTACGCCGAAACTTAGAAACCTGAAAAAGACGATTTGAAGTGAAATGGAGCTGAAATGAAAGGAGAGGAAGTTCGGGGAATGAAGAAACCTTCCCAGCATTCACCTCTCAACCCTGAAAAAACCATAGGTCAGAGTATTCGGCTGCGGGAATCGAAACCACGACCATATAGTACATTCTGAATAATATTTCTCTTTGACTTGGATCTTAAGTTTTATGGAGGTTTTATATTTAGCTGTTTACACAAATAGGCGCCTGCTATGTTCGTTTTTTGTATAGTATTATGTGACTCATTCAAACTGCTGAGGAAAAAAAAAAAAAAAAAAAATTAGTTGTGCCAGTTAATAGAGCAGAAGACCGAGTCACTATCACATGAGAGTAGCGCTTGCTTTGTTGGTATTTGAGTAATACGTCACTCGGTGAAGGTCATAGCGAAATATTTGATTCAGCCGTGACAACAGCTTGGCCTCAATGCTGCGCGGCATTGCATTTTACAGGTGATTCTGTGATTCTAGAGTTACTCTCTGCTCTTTTGTTCTCTGGAACAGCTTGCGTTAAGCGATAGAAAAAACGCACTATACGAAACATATAGATATATTTTAAATAAACAATTCACGTTGTAAGTTTATTTTGTGGCATAAGATATATCCATTATTAATAGCTCAAATTGTTCAATATTTCATCTTCTTTTAAAATCTTATCGATTTCATTTTTTTTTTCTAAAGTAGATAGAAAAAAGGAATGCATCTTAAGAATAGTTAAATACACACTAATAAACTGAAAGAGCAGAAAGTTTTATACATACACGCACGCACATGCACACACGCACGCACGCACACGCACGACTAGGGAGCTAATCCAGCGAAGAAGACAAGAATAATCGAGGCTATATAATCACATTATCTACTCGACCATCAATGATGATCTAACGTCGTGATCATTCATCTATTCCTGCTGCAAATGTGTGAATAAAAGTATTAACACTAATTCTAATGCAGTTTATGCTTTATAAAGAGAGGCTGATATATGATTTTTTAATTTGTCATTAACATTTTTCAAAAATGAATTTTGGTCATATACCAATATGAGCTGTAGGTTTTATTTACCCCCTTTACAGTATGAGGATTAACAAAATTTGTGAGAGTTTACATAAAAATGTTGTTTTAATAATTGCTCAAGGCTTATGTAACTCGCGTTTATATTTTTATAATCGACAGCTCACGTTGAACCTTACTTATTTTATTCCTTGTATACCGCTGTTATGAGAAAATAATTCACACGGAATAGTTTTTCGCGACCATATATGCACATTAGTCAGCGCCATGATATTTATGAAAATGGTTTTAAAACCCCACGATGGCATATGAATAAACCAAAACAAAGGAAAAGAACTAACAATGAACTGGAAAATTAATCACCAAGAGCACGTCATTATAAGTCCAAATAATAGAAAAATTATCACTTTTTCTGTGAAATTTATGCACCGTGCCAAGACAAAGGAGCACATGCATTAAGTTAAAGCGAGCTCTAAAGAGGAGGAGGGGGGGGGGGGAAACGTGAGAAAGCCAATCTAAAATTCCACTTTGTCTAAGCGGTTCCTGACTGGGTCAGAACTGGGCGTTCAGAGAAAAGGAATAAAAATAAATGCGGAGTATCCGAGATTCGTGAAAGCTTGAAGCAGGGGTGACATGATTGCCAAGTTGTGTGAAACGATGCGGCCAAAACAGAGATGTTTGGAAGAAAATACTGATAATTTACATAAAATATAAATATTATTATTCCAAATTTACGCAAGCATTACATTATATATTTCATTTTCTCAATTCCTTTTTACTTTCTATAGATGTACTATGTTCATATTAAGTAGAGGATTTATTATATTCCAACCAAAAATTCCATGTCGAGATTTCACCAGAGATGTATTTTGATGTCATCTGAATCCCCCCCCCCAAAGAAAGTATTTTTAGAAAAATATCCTTTTTGCGTGCGTGTTCAGTTTTAAACTACTCAACCCACATTCGCTATCCCATTCACACTTCCAGACTCTGGGGATAGGAATTTATTCTAGTTAAAGAAACATGCCCTGCTGCAACCGGAAACTGAACCCGGAACACCTAAATGAGAAGCCTGAACGCCAACTATTCGACCGCAGAGGAAGTCAATATTAATTTGTTTATATCTGCTAGTTACTTTCTAATGTTTGCCAATTTATTGTGAGTATATTATTATTATTATTATTATTATTATTATTATTTATGGTATAGTTTATTCGATATGCTCTTAATAGTAAATCATTAAAAGACTTCGCACCTACGCAAAAATAAATTTGGTCAGTAAAATATCAGAATATAATGTTTTACTCTTTTAAATCATCATTAAGATTTAATAATTTATCATCTTAAAATTCATTTGGTAAATAAGCCTCAACTAAAATATTATTAGGTACAGCGAATTCAAAGTGATGAATTTCGTGAAACAAGTCCAAGAACTGCTGTTACTAATGAAAATGCTGTCGCTATTCGAGCAATATCGTAGTTTATTCGGGCGACTTGGCCATTGATATGAACAAGATCCAAAACATTTTACATCAACTTGTCGATGCGTGAAAACTTATGGATGGATTCCACAGAAATTAATTCGCAATTAAAAACAGAATCGCGTTAATTGTAGCAGAAAAACTCTGAAAAAAATCCAAACTTGTATGAAATGTCGTTATTTGCGATACACCTTGGATTTATTGTTATAATCCTGAAAAGAGAACCACATAGCTTTCCTAACAGAATCCAAACTACAAAAAACCGACGAATTCGCAGTGCTAATAAGAAGATTGTTGTTGGTATTTATTCTGAAACTTTCTACATCTTTTATAGCACAAGACGACACAAGTAGAGTTATTGTAATGTAAAATGTCACAAATGTTTTGTTTGCCGCAAATATTCGATAAAAATTGGCGAAAACGCTAAAAGGAACAATATGTTTTTACATCATGACAGCGCATCATCATATGATACAAAACTAACATCTGACTATCGGATACCCTATTGTAAGCAACATGAACCTTACAGCGATCACCCGGCAGAGGACGATGGATTTTTTCGGGCGTTAAAATCCTTAGAATGGCTTCCTTCGGAAGGGAAGGAAAGCCGTAGGTCCCATGTCGTATATTTACGGCACATAAAAGAGCCTCAAGCTTGATAGAGAGGCCTCTGAGCAAAATTAAGAGATCTTTCACGCCCAGAATACGATGGGACGCTGAAAACCACAGCAGTTAAAGAGCGTCCATAAATAACACGACATTTTCGTTTTTAAACACATACAATTAAATAAGCAGGTTCATATTAATTTGCCTTTTCGTTTTTTGACATTTGCTTTCTCTTTCTCAGCGACGTTCTTCTAAAAATGCCTTCCCTTTGAAGTTTAAAAGTTTTTTTCAAAACGTATTTTCGATGCAATCTCAATACTGAGATATTTTAATGAAGGATGGTTGGAAAACTTAAGTTAAACAAAGTAAAACTATGTTTCCGTATTATCCATTTTTCTAAATATCCTCTTGCACTGAATAAAATAGTTCGATATTCGTTTTGTCCCTGTTGTTTATCAGTAGAGGCAGTGATCTCATTGAGTGGCATTAAACGGAGATCACGCTCGCCAGTTCCCCATTGTTCAGCTTTAACTTGAAATAGCCCTGTTGAGTTATGCAACTCTTAACGCATGAAAGGATATCTGCAGACGTCAAATACAGAGCAGTTGGCCACCAAGTATATATTCACAGCGAGATAAATATTTGTTTAAATACTATGGCTCACATCGTAGTTTTTCCACTGAACACTATTACTGCTAAAAGCTGGATTGTGATCTTGAGATAACTTTGGATACAGACATCAAGGTAGAGCTTATTTTTTAAATATTATTTTACAGTTTTGACATGAGACTTTGTTAGGTGGTTAAGTTTATGGCAAAACTAAGTATCAGAACGCATTTCATTCAAGTTAAAATAATGATATTTCTAAGTACCATAACAAATATATGCTTTACATGCATTCAAATCTCCGAAAAGTTTCTAAAGTTTGCCGAATGGAAAACTAATAGGGAAAGCAATAATTAGAAACAGAGATTGTGATCTGTTAGATCCCGAAAGCGTCCGTGCAATTTATTTCTCTGGCAAACCCTTTTTCTCATCGCACATGTTCTTATTGCTGGAGGCTAACTCCACCACCAACAGCATCGATTGTCTCACTAAGAGAAAAACGAGCATTATCCGCTGCTTACAACTCTCTCTTCAGGTACCTTAACAGGCTGCTTATATTAGTTTACAGAGCAACTTTTCTAAACGTATCTTCAAGTCTGTTGGCACCTCAGTTGTTCAGGCAAATAAGGGTTATTTCATTTTTATGGTCTCTACCGCTTATCTAAAATAAAGGAAATACTGCATTGCAGCTAAATATTCACTTACCAGAAGCATGTACCTGTTCTACAGCTCAGACAATATAAACATTAACTTTTTTTCTAGCAGCAAATACCATTTCTTATCAAAGTAGGACAGGATATCTTATTTTATGGACAAGGAAACCGAATATCTTGAAGTGGAATAACACTTTCCATTCTTTTCTTTAGATTCCTATACATTGGTATTTTAAGAGTAGGATTCTGAAGTTTCAACTCTGAACTACGACCGGTGGTGACACATAAAAGCAATTCTCTTAACTCCTGCAACCCTTTTCTAACCTTGTTATTGTTACTTTACTGTTTTACATTTTAGAACTTCAGGTATGCTCAGTTTATGGTTAAATATAGAAAACTATTTTTAACAGCAATCAATATTAAATTGCTCTTTATACCAAATACAAAACACTAATGCCGAAGTGAAAACTAGCCATTAAAATATTAATTTTTAAATATTAGAACTTTTTACATTTGGAAAAGTCAATAAAAATAACTAGTGAAAAATTGTAATTTAATTATATTTAATAGGTAGTAAAGATGAAGGAATGTCATAGCCAAAATTCATCTCCTTAGGTTATATAATTTAGGAGCCGCGCGTACCAAAACTCGTCATATCTAACACTCTGTATATACGAGGTACTCCGTACCCTTAAGTTAGGACTTTGCCTGGAAGAATTTTCACTATTTGTTTCTCACCTACAGTGGTTTTGAAAAGTGAATTTAAATGAGGCAATTGCTTGAGACACAACTGTATATTTTATTTACAGCGTCTAACATTCTCTTTTTACTTTCTCAAGCACGCATGTACTATTTTCATAGTAGACCGACAAGGTATTTTATTCCACTCAGATTTCCATACCAATATTTCACCAATGTTTTGAGGTCCACTGAATTTAAAAATTAGCATTTTTACAAAAAGGTCGTATGTCTGCGTGTAACAGCATAGCTCAAATACGAAAAGTGGGTTAAATTCCAAACTAGACATTCAAGTTCAGTATATATATATCAAGTATTAGACACGAAGATTTTCAGGGATATATCTCATATGGAACATTTTTTCGAAATTTTCGATTTTCTACAAAAATGACTTAGATTTTGATTAAAATTACATGTATTAAAAATAGTTCATGCCAAATAAAATATATTTACTGAATTTACTAGGAATAGTTCCTGAAGTCCTCTTCATCCTGAATGGTTTCTCCACAACTGCTAAACCATAAGAGATAAAGAAAATGCACTGCACAAAACATGTTCTCGTTAAAACATACAATTTATGTAATATTGGTCTGTTATTGGTTTAAATTTTTAAAGTTCTTTTCCTCAAACGGGAGGTCATTATCCGTGTCACACCTTTTGTTTTACTTCTGACCATGAAAAAGAGCCAAGATCAATGACAATCGCATAGCAACAGCTTTCAAAAGAGCTTACTTTTCCCTTATATTTATAAGGACATGTCACAAGACTATCTTCTGTTAATCTTGATTAGTACGAAGTAGAGAGACCAACACGTTTTTGTAAGAATGACCTCTAGCTATTGTAGCAGAATAGACAGAGAAAGTCATGTAAATAGAACAAGTTTTGCAGTCCGGATGTTGTTAATAGTCCCGCCAGTATGCGATAAGTTGATTATATTCCATAGTCTCTTTAAATTGTTGCTTTCCCGTTAATATGCTGCTTCTTTACTTTCTCGCCCGTGTTGATTAATGTATTCATGCCAAAATTCGATATCGAAATGTCATTAAAAGATCGGTTTGTGGAGATTCGACGCGCAAATCCGTGGTCTAAAGGTAACATGCTAGCCTTTGGTTTTCAAGTTCGTGTGTTCAATGTCTAAGCAAAATTAAGTGATCTTTCACACCCAATATAGAATGGGACGCTGAGAACACCAGTAGTAGGAATCCTTTTGATTTAATCGTCCTGGAGTAGCATCAGCTTTTACTCCAAGACTAGGAATTGTTCATGAGTGGATTACATCTTCAGATGTAATTAGAATTCGTGTTAATACCTTTATTGGTAAAGTTATTCGATTATCAACTTCAAGTAGTCGAATATTGTAAGGATCTAGAAACTATTCTCATTTAAATATGTAAGTGCATGCATGCGTGCGGACGTGCGTGGGTGAACAAAACCAAAAGCTAGCTAGATAAGCACCAAATGTCCCGTTTGAGTTGGATTCGCCAAGTACGCCAGTTGAAGATTTTCGCCACCGCCACAAACAAACCGTATACTATTTGGTACAGTTTTTGTATTTATTAAGAGAAGTCAAATTTGTCGTCCCGACAGAGTAGCATGATGCTAGTAAGAAAAATGTTCAGAGCGCACAACTACCACCCAGCCACAATCTAGCCAACACAGTCGTCTAGTCCTTTAACACTGAAACAGATAACAAGGAAGTGATAGATCCAGGAAATGGACGATAAAGTCTTGGTAGAAGATGAACCACCCCAACATTTGCCTGCCGATCCGAAGAAACTAGGCAAATCCCATAGGTCATTGCCGGAGTTGGAAGTCCATAGACGCCACCGCCTGAGTCATTCCGCTTGGTGTGATAGGCACGTAAAGTAGAGGCTGTTTTTAAAGCGTGCGTTCACCCACTCTGGCATTGAAATATGGTTCTATCAGTGAAGATGACGCAGCGCTTGGAGCGACGACAGAGCAATCTGAACGTGAACATTCGATGAAATCTGAGTTTAAAGCTCCTCGGACAGAAGTGTTAATATGGAAAGAGAATTTGAGACCATTCGATATTTGGGTGGAAATTATATGATAATACATTGGTACCTATATTCTTTATTAATATTTCTATACTGTTTATTAAGCGTGATCTTCGAATATAGAGTTAGATATACAAATAAGATATAGGCAAAACCTTTGAAGAAAAAAATTACAGCTTATCTCACTTTAATAATAGGCACTTCCAAAATTACCTCTTTTAGGCGATTTTTTTCTATAAATGTCTGCCTTGAATGTTTAATTATTAGTCATTTTCTCTTTTCATTTTGTTACCTACAGTAAATAGGGAAAATATTCATTTCATCCAAAAATTCGATGTCGATATTTCACCCGAAATTAACTTGAGTCCCTTGAATATGCAAAAGATTTTTCAGAAAAGTAGGTATGTGGATCTGGGTGGTGTGTGTGAGCAACATAATTCAAAAACAAAACGTCCGGGAATACCAACCTTGATATCTAGGGTTGCCAACTTCCCGAAATTTTCCTGGAATTGAATGGGATCTCCTGGCTCCCGGAATTGAAATTAAATTTCAGGGAATTATCTGATATCTTCTTATTCTTTTATTATTATTATTATTATTATATTATCATTATTATTACAATGATTAATTATACACTATACTTTTATAAAATACGAGTATTACATCTGGTATAGGCAAGGGTTGGCAGTGCGTAGAAGGAAAGAGTAGTGTTTTGATTTGTGTTCCGGCAGAGTTGAAGTCGGGAGGGAGAAGGGAAACCAATTGCTGCTTCAAAATCAAGTCAGTGTCTTGCAATATTCACAAATAGAAATCTCAAACTTAGTATTTATGAGCAGTTTGAGGCCTTCGAGTCCAGGTCTTTGGCAGTGTTGTAGTCGTAAATTGATTATTCTAAGGTTAGTCCACGAAAGCAGAAATGAAAAAGAAATAATAATGCATGTTTAACGATGCCTGGAAAAGTTCATGATTGGTTTTTATCAATTTTTCTATCTTTACTGTTATATCTAATTTATCCCGGAATTCAAAGTTCAGAAGCTGGTAGGGCTATTGATATCAGGTTCAACAAATGATGCAAACCAAGATCTTCAAGAAAATTCCGCCACCCCAAATTACACTTGCATTGAACATTATGCATTTTTAATTTATTTTCTCAAAAATGGCTCTAACAATTTTGATCAAAATACTATGTGATTAACATATTATAACTAATTAAGCGTATTTCTTGAATTTCCTGGGAGTGGCCTCTGCAGTCCTCTTCATTCTTCTGCACAACTATTAAACTAGTAGTTAGACACAATCTTACTACACAAAACTGTACATCTCGTTAAACCATGCTATTTACGTTCCCTATATGGTGGCCAGCTCTTAAAAGATTTAGCCTAGTGTATACCATTTTATTCATACAAGCAAGAAATAAAACTATTTTTGGAAATGCTTATTTGATTATCATTGGATAAAGGACAAAACTTTTGTAAAAATAGGTTGTTGCAGAACATGAGAAAGTAATGCGAATGGAATACATTTTATTTTCTAATCAGTTAATGTGAAAAAAGAAATAAAACGCAAACACGAACTCACAAATACAAACAGCTGAAAGTTTTTACGCGTCCGAACATGTTTAAACATATTTATTTTCGTTAATGTAATAATGGAGAAACCTAAATTTTATAGGTATAGTAAATATATAAGGAACAGTTGTAAATGAAACATAAAAACCTAAACATTTTTTTAATGAACTGTACAGAGAATACGCACAGAGAATTTGGAAAGGAAAAGTAGTACAGATAAAGGAAGGAATGCTAAATATTGTAACGTTTCATACAGAAATTATAGTGTAATTGCTGACCTAATTAAGACATTCTGCTAAAGAACTGAATGTGATTGCAACAATATATCCAATTACTCAACATATTATCCACGAGAGGAAGCACTCTCAGGAGGCAAACTGCTTGATGTGCTTCGGTTATTGATGTATCCGCCATCTCATCATAGACACTCATTCATGACTTTGTGGGTAATAGATGGTATCATTTAGAAGCCATTTAGTGTCCTTCAATTATGCACATGCAGCCTTTGAGCGATAAAGGGGCAGAATGTCAGTTATATCAGACTATATGAACTATGTTACATTTGAGATCTACCTAAACTTGAAAGTCATCAAGTTAACGCATTTGTGAAATTTGGAAAATCCAGTACGCAAGATATCTTTTTGAAATATATACCACTTATCATACACAATAATGAGTGGTTAGACCGCTCGCCTCCCATCTAGGCGGCCTGGGTTCGATCCCAAGCGCCCGCATGTGGGATTCGTGATGGACGAAGCGGCGTCTCGGCGTGGTTTCTCCTGGCACTCCAGTTTCCCCCGCCACTCATCCCACCAATTGCTCCATTATCACCTTTCCAATCATCAATTTTGCTTACATTTCATGTCCATGCCTGACTAAGGGCCGACCCCTGTGATTTCGTGTCGTTGGCTCCCCGACAGGCTTCCGACTCCTAGGCATTGGCTTTTAAGTCATAGGGGGCTGTCAGATCTACAAATACGGGGAGGGTACCAAACGAAAAAATATGCAAAATAATATAAATATATTTCTCATGTATAAAAATATTAGCTTGCATGCTTATTTGATTAACAAATTTTGTTATCTAAATTGATTGTTTCAATAAAAATGAGCCATATGTTGCATTTCAAAATATTAACATTAAAAATCAAAGATCTGCAGTAAGTGAGTCTACAACAGATCTATTACATCAGAGTTTATATTATCATTAAATAAATAGTACATTTGGTACTCTGTAAAACTCTTAACAGTTTTGAAAATTTAGTTATTTATTTCTCAAAATTGGAGCATTATTTCAAAAAGTATATAACCATTTTATTAAATGTGATTTTGGGAGATAGAATAACTTTAAAAACAAATTAGTAAAACATTGCATCGTATGGAGAGTTTTGAGTATGAAGAAGTGTGGGGGGGAAAAGATTGCGAGAAGATTTAAAATTGGGTGTGCTTATTAATAAGCATTTATAGCTTTGCTATTTTAGTGTGTTATTTATAGCTTGGAGTGACTGCTGGTTAAAGTGATATAATTGCAAAACATTGTATATTTTCTTAACGTTTGACATTCATATTTTATTATGAAAAGAAATAATTTTATAACTTTTCACAAATTTTCGTCAAATTTCTCAGACGCATCACCTTAAATATATTTGGCTTATCAACTGTATACATAACAAACATATATTGTATAAAAATTAATGTTAACTAAAAAGCTCCTAATTGCATTTAAACTTGGATTTCTGATGTCTGAAGGAATAACATTTCCAATTATATAATTAATGAAACATGATATCAATAAATATAAAGGAGAATTAAAATAACCCTGCTTACTTTCACCCAAAATAGTGAAAATACTGAATTACGCAACTTAGGCATCACATTGTGGATTGCATGGAGTGTATAATAACCAACTGCACACATTTTAAACGCATTATATCAGTACGGTGTCAAACGGACTGAGCAGTCTCTAAAGTAACAAAATAGAGCTCCCTGACTCTCAACAAAGAGATGAGCTGGTTGAGTTGTCGGTCAAGGTTAATGACAAGTTAGTGATATACGTCACACAAATAATCTGGCGCGTTTCATTCACATGAATGTCTCTACCTATTCTACATATAAGGAACTATTTCTACAAAAGCTTTTTCTTCTCTTTACTTCAGTCTAATCATAATATTATATGTATTAGCAGAGATTGTCTTATTACTTAGTTCCTTATAAGTAGAAGAAAAATAAGAATACACTAAAACGATAGTTAAACTTTTTAAAAACTGATCTCTATATGACAAATTTTGTTCTATTTCTATGACCAAGAGTAAAGCAAAAGAAAAAGAAACGACAAAATTTCCGTTTGAGAAAAGTTTTAAGTTTAATTAACAACCAGGAATATCTTGGAAATGGTTAACCTCACAAAAAATATAGGAAATAAATTGTGTGTTCTAATGTATTCATGCAATGGGTATGCATTCTTTAAATTAGGACAATTTCTACTTTCGGTGGGATAAGAGGATTCCACTACGACCATTGCTAATACTAATTTAAGGCATGGCAAACAATATCATATATCTAAGTGTTGTTTTGAAGAGTGTATTTAGACCTATCTTTAAGAGATCGAAAAGAAAAGTGGTACAAATTTATCATTGAATAAAAGCGAGAAAAAAAATAACTTCAAAATACAAGGCCTTCAAAAGATGAACTTGAGACGAAAATTATGTAATTTTGAAACATTAGTTTGGCGGTATAAAGGTCGTTCCCATTATTTCTAGTGTAGTTGTGTATACACTTAGCGAGGTAAGTGAGCTAATTGCGCCTAATTGCTTTCCTGCCCCTAAGCAACATCACTTCAAAGTCACATTATGTTGAGTTGCCTATGGTGTGTTCCAGCAACATTAACCAAAGCAAAATAACGCATTTACAACTTAGCAGCCACATATCGGAACGATGGATTGCAAAAATAAGCCTATTCTATGGCATCCGACCAACCTATTCTTGCAGCCAATAATTGCGCTAGCAGGGTACCATGAATGCGCATCAGAGTATCATCACAGGAGAAACGTGTTTATAGTGGCTAAATCATTTGACCGGCAATGCTTCTCACACATGTTCACAGAAGTTTTTGAAGTATATTTAGTGTGTGTGCTTTAACAAATGTGATACATTACCACCCTAAGATAATTCCTGTGTAGGTGTCGAACCGAAAATGATTCTTTTTATGCCCTACACCACTGAAGGATGAGTGAAGATGTATTCCCAAGTTGCTTAAAAAATTTGCTGTAAAATATGATCACCACAATCCCTCCAACATTACAGTGGAGAACCGAAACAGGTATAATATTTATTGGTTACGTTGTAACGATGGTGAGACTATACTAATGTTAATAAGAACATTTAGTATTTTACGAAAAGCTAAAATGTTCAATTTATACACATTATAGGTGTCCTTTCTTGCATAAATGACTTACCTTAAACGTCCTAAAACAATTTAATGCTCCTTAAATTTTTAATATTATGAAAATTCGCTTTTAAATATGGTCAGCGTTATAGCTGCCAGTTGTCTAAACATGTAATTGGATGTTGTTAAAAATTATAAAATATGCTTAAAATATTCTTAAACATCCTGATCACAATAAATTAAAAGATTTTAATGTGTAAATTATTTTATGAAAGCTATTGAACATAAATGAGCTTTCGATCCTACATCCTGGAAAGGGTCGGTACAAATTTGTTCGGTTATGGTGGTGAAAATGTCTTGGATGCACTTCCTTCGTTCGAGTTCTTGCAGTAGTCCTGGGCAGTATGGCGGCATGATTGAATGAGAAGTACAGATAACATTGCAAAACATAGCTAAATAGGATGCTATGAAAAAGTAAGCGATACAGATACGTCACGAATAAACTGCAACGTTGGAGGAAGCAAACAATGATAGTAACCATCAAAAGCTAATGATGAGTGGCTAATGTGACTTGTTGCACACATTTCAATTGGAAAGTCTGTTGGAATAGTAGGTTTAAACTGTAACAAGACTTAGATAGCTATCATCAGGCCATGGATTATTGCATTCGGACCTGTTTTATTCCTGACGTATTGCCCGCCAAAGTTTAGTTTATTTTAATCTTCTAGATGCCAATGAGTATTATATTTCAATTTTATAGAGACTAAATTGACCTAATTTTATGTTAGGACCTTATAAGACCTATTTTCGTCATACTTAAAAGTACCTAACTCCGTTATTTAAGCAAATAAATACGTTTGAATAAAATATTTTCAATGCGAAAGGAGACGGTTCATCTAATTAAATGTTAAATAATTATGATATTGTGAAACCTTGCGTAATTTTCCGGATATTAAATAAATTAAAAGTATTTTATTGCGACACTATATTTAAGGTCCTAGCAACAATTGGTCGCGTTCTCAATGGAGAATAAGTGCAAGAATCCTCGTTTTATATCCTTCGAAAAATAGCCTAAATGGAGTCCGCGCATCTTACCCCATGAGAAGTGGAGGGCAGTTTCTCAGGTTTCAAACGCATTTTAATTGAAGACAGAAAGATGCTCAGGTATAAACCCTCTTCTAATTACTTCATCATTCAGTGTCATACTAAGAGTGCAAAATGAGTGCCGAAAACTTTTGAGATGCGTTTAAAATAAATTGTATATTTCGGTGCATTAATAAAACAAAATTAGTAAATTGAAAACTTATGCACATGCAGTATATTAAATAAAATTACATTTTCAGTATCATAAAATACAAATTTTGAAAACTGAGAACTTTTGCAATTTAGTGCTGGAAATTATAGTGTTTTCAGAGCCATGATTATCATGGGTGTGTATTGAAGGTGGTACTTTAAAATACATACATGTTATAATTTAAAGTTCCAGTGTTTCAAACACAATGATATACCCAATGATTTATACAAAGCCATATTCAAGATCCTATAAAATCCTAATATACTGATAGATAGAATCTAATTTTAACTTTTGGAACCTAAAAATTCGTGGCTTGCTAGTTATGTTATCTTTATCGAGACAAAGCCTTTTAAGGAAGAGAAAAATCTGCGAGTACCATCTCGTAGCCTTCGGTTACCATCCTGTATCTATTGTGTGTATAGGCAAATAAAATAATGATAAAGAAGATGGTTCCATTTGTTGCAAATACTTTCTGCGAAACCTTCCATACCCGCTAAACACACCGGTAGCACTTAGAAGTTAACTAACATACGAGTAGTTTTTTTGCATTTCAATAGATAAATGACAAAGGATATATTTAAAAAGGTATGTTTATTAGAAATTCACTCACAGAAAATAATATTTCCCTATTAAATACTTTAATTACATTTCAATGTGTCCCTTCTGAAGTTAAGTGGACTAAAGTTTGACTTTAACGTTGCTGAACGGAAGGTTTAATGACAAAGAGTTTAAAATTCTCTGGCTATCTACAATGTAATATTATAGCTGCAATAAACTGCGAATCATTTTTTTTTTTTTTACAATTAATGTGAGCACACACTCCGACACATTTTATTCTACAGCAGAGGTTTTCCATTATGACCTTTGCTGGAAGATGCAGCGTCACATCAATTTTTACCATTGCCAGAAACCGCGGTCTGCAATAACGAAACTTTTACTATTAGACATAGTCTAGATGAGCGAGTAATCTCGAAACCGCCAGCTTCTGTAATTGACCAATTCAACTCCTTTTCACAAATATTCATTTTCACTGGAAAACAAATATGTAAATAAAGAGGGTCGCCAGTTGCATCAATATTTTAGAAGTGCTGCCTCCTCCTGAAAATGTTTATCGTGGAGTTGTTATACATAATTATTTCAGTTGGTTAGGATAATATAACTTGAATGTGCACTGCAGAAGCTGCAGGTAATAATAATGCAGTGGTGATATTGTTCCTGCTATGTGGGACCTTTAAGTATTAACATGAGTCGTTATTCGATGCACACCAGGAATCTTTATTAGTACAATAGTTTCCTCGCCCTTTTCAATTTTGCCTAGAAAATGCAGGTCCTATAAAACTGACGTGCATTTCTAAGGAAATGCATATTTACTAACACAAATAGTATATAGCATATAGTACACACTAAGGTGTGAAGTATAACACACTTAAAACCTTAATCTACGTTCTTTTAAAATCAATGAAAGTAAATTGCAGTGAAATGCATATTTCCAAAGAAATAATTTATATTATTTTAAACATCACTTCAAGCTATAGTTTAAGTTCAGAATTAGTACACACAGCAATATTATCTATTAAAATCCAGCTCATGTTGCACATGCCCCTTCAGGGACTTCTTGAAAATATTGAATCCACATTATTATTATTTACAAACCACCAACCATAAAAAATGAAGGCCTCCTAAACTATATTATATTACTAAGACAACCTATTCGTTATTATAGCTATTGAGCTGCACCTTCAGTATTTGTTATTTATTAATAATTCATTAAAAATAAAACAAATATGAGGCAAAAAAATAGTGAAAATGCAATTTTTCCATCTATTTACCAAAATCCACATATATCACTCTCTCTCTTCTCTCTGTCTGTCTGTCTCTCTCTCTCTCTCTCTCTCTCTCTCTCTCTCTCTCTCTCTCTCTCTCTGACATACACAGTTTATTCTCTCAACAATAAGTCCAAATCAAAGAGGGTGAGGAGTAACTCTGGCCTTAAATGCTACCCACCAACCGGGAATCGAAATCGTTATCTATATATTTTAACCACTAGACCTCAGAGGTAGCGATGCATAACAAAATCTCTGAAATAGAATTCGTCTTTTCAATTTCTCAATTCTATCATAATGCTCTTCACACACTCACCATAATGGGTCTTGTGGATAAAAATCAAGCACACATGCTATGATTATACCTAAATAGTCAACTGAAATACCAGGTGGTCCAATTACCCATATTTGGCGTGTGCAAATATTCCTTTCTGGTTGAAAAGAGTTGTGAATTCAAAGGGGCTATTTCAAATTGGCCAGTTGGAACAGACGAGGGCGACCTTCGGTTTACAGCTGTCAATTGATTGGCAAACATGAAAGCCTTTAATAAATGGAAAATGAGTTGAAGGAATTCGCACAAAATCATAGCTCGAAATTAAATTAGCAAAACAATAAACAAAACAAGACAAAAATGTATTTTCCATAAATAAGGTAAAAAAATATTCATGAATTATAAAAGCCTATTTCACAAATTTCTGGATGAAATCTAAATTGACGCTGTTCGTGGAATTCTGGAATTTTATATACTTTCTACAAAATAGTTTTCGTATAATCATTATTTTAAGAAACAGTTTTGAGGTTAGGATTTTGTTTAGCAAGAAATAAATGTGACTTTTAATGAACATTTTTAATCTGCTTGAATATTCATTGAAATGTTAGAAAACTAATAAAATGGTTATAGAACAGGAATATCTATGGACGGAAAACACATAACTCGTGCAAAAGAATGATAAAAGTGATGCTGGATGAACGGTCATGTCCGAGCTTTAGAACTTCAGGATATGTTAGAGTACTACTTACTTTCAGTGTTATTTTTAGGTTATATATAGGTTTTTTAAATTTTTAACGTCCATGATTTTTATATCTTTCTAGGAGTATAGATAATGAAATCTACCATTATATTTATATCTACGTTTAAATAAGAGGAAGCCATATACTCTGAGAATACATACACCATATACTCTCGCGTAGCACGAGAAGAGAAAGGACTCGTAAAAGCGAAGATATTACTTTTTTATAATAAACAGGAGTACATAACCTTGTAAGATGGACGTTTGAGTATGTTTTACTCTGCAACATTACTTGAGTATGTTCTCAGAAGATTTTCCGGTCCCCATTACCATGCTCGCTAAAGTGCCTAGTTTGGTACTTCGTGGCGCAGGGGATCGTGGGTTCGAGTCCCGTCTTGAGATGGGTGTTGTGTGTGTCTCTTTGTAATTAAAAAGAAAACTGCAAAGCAATATGAAAACAAAATGAAATGTAGAGAACATGAAAAAATGCGTAAAAGAAAAAGGAATACAGCGCCGGAATTCCATCAAGTTCTTAATTAAAAAATGAAGTATATACTTGAAAGGTTTTATTCTTACTAAACAGTGTTTATTTAAAAATTAAAGAATTTTATTCATATAACTTTATATATCAATAACGCTTAGAAATTACTAGAAAAACAAAATATAGGAAACATTTGAGGTAAATGTTATGCCTCATCACGTAATAGTAGGAAATACCAGAGCTCGGAGACCTGTAAATAATTGACATTTAAGAACTGAGAACATGTGCAGGAAGTGAAAGAATGACATGTCGGACAGCTTCCTACCGTTCCAATAAACCTGTCAGATGCAGCAAGTTGGGAGTTCCTCCTGACAATACACCGCCAAAATTAGTTCCAGGTATGTGTATATGTTGTTCTTTCTTTCCTTTCGCAAGTGATGAGAGCCAATATAGCTGAAGTGAAAGACAGGTGATTGGGCGACTATCAGCTGTGTTTTGTTCTCGTTTTAGTCCCGATTCCTTTTTAATTAGAATGCTTGTACATAAAAAGCTTATTCACCATGGCGAGCTATTTCGTGACCTGAATTACTTTAGAGCTTCGTTTTCAAGAATGCGTCCCACTGTTTGTGACAGTCTTCTGAAATATTCAATGTGGAAGTCTCTAACACATATACTGATTGACTTTATAATTATCTTAAAGCTTATGACAAATATAAATTCCATTGTGCATGATCAAAATTACTTTCTCTATCAGGTATTACAATGTGCATAGTAATTACACCAAAAATATCACCAAGATTTCACCTAAAATGCATGTTTTGAGAACCGCCTTTTGGTGTGTCTGTGGGAGCATAGCCCAAAACAAAAATTCCGTTAAATATCTACTTGGTATTTAAGTTTAGTGCCTTACAAGGACAGGAACATTTTTAAGAAAATCCCACATTCCCAACTATTCCTTACATGGAACAGTTTTCGAAATGTTTTAGTTTGTCAAAATGGCTCTAACGATTTTGATTAAAATACCGTATGTTTAAAATATTTTCATTAGAAAGAAAATATGTATCTTGAATTTCCCCAAAACTGGCTCTAACGATTTGGATTAAAATGTCATATGTTTAACATATTTCAAGACAAACGAAATGTATATCTTGAATAGCCTCGGAAAACCTCTTCATTCTGAATAATTTTTGTGTAACTGATAAACGATACTTTCTCTAAAAAGACTTTCAGTGGATTCAGGGAACTCCAAACACATATTCTCTGTATAATAATTGCATGGACATTTTTCAGCATTTTCTCTTTTTTGACTATATAGGCATTAGAGAAATAAAACAGCAAGATTGCTACCCATGACTTTCTGTAACAATTCCTTAACTATAAAAGAATATTCTGCTTGCTCTATATTAATTGAAGTAAACATTCTTAGTAAATGTTTATTGCATTTTTGTTGTGGATACAAAGAGATTATTGACGGTTTAGACTATAGTCACATCTTTTAAGAGAGAGTCCTATATGTGGCTTTGATGACGCAAAAAACAAAATTGAATAGCAATTTTCCGAGTGCAAATATTTTAAAATCCCAACTATAACAGTAATGTGTCTGAAATAACATCACAAACACTTATTTTACAAATTAACGAGATCTAAATTTTTTGTGCAACAAGAGTTGGCCTAGTTTTATGGTTTACTCCCTTCAGATTGGGGTCATTCCTATAAAATTAAATATGTACATTTCATTTGACATGAAAATACCTTGCAATAAAAAATATAATTGTTAATAACAATCGTTAGAGCCATTTCTGAAAAAATAAAACTTTTTATAAAAACTTTTCAAGTAGTGCAGTTTGGTGTGAACGCAGTTTCTTGAAATGTTTGTGTCGCTACCTTGAATGATGCTGAACCTAAATATCACGATTGGAATTTAACCGCCTTTCAGTTTTATTTACGCTGTTCACAGACACGCGGTTATTGATCTAAAATATTTTTTGTATTCGAGGAGTTTCTGGTGAAAACTCGGCATCAAATTTTGAGTGTAATGCAATACCTTATCTACCTACTATATACGTGCTACAGAAAGTAAAATTGTACAATATTAAGAGTGCCAACACGTCATGCCATTGACAAGTAGAAGGAGACTGAAAAATTGGAATGCCACAGTCGGAATTTGAACCACGGATCTCTTGGTCTCCATCCCATTCTTCTAACCATAACAACTAGCCGACCCAACATTAAATTCCCCATTGGCTCGCATTTTCTGGTAAACACGGAGATATCAAGTTATTTTAAAAAAGAACATCCGAATGACGACTTACAATTTCCTACTTTGTTCCGGACTTTATAGTTAACCAACTAGTAGGCCAATAGTGTTATCGTGCAAATCCCGGCTATGAAATTGAAATTTTTAGTCTCACTTTATCCAACGTCATACGGATCGTGTGGAGAAAACAATTAGCATTAATGCCATGCTATGTCAATATTCTCATTTCCTCGTGTGCTATTATGTTGGCTTGTCCAGATAAATATAACTGACATTCTGAAAATGATAGGTATAATCAGTCATGAATAAGTAACTCGTATGGAATAGCTGCTTAGGTTTTAAATACGTTACATGGCTCTCAAAGAAGTAATGTGTATTTAATGTAGTCGAAAGCCTAGTGAAAATAATATATTCAAGAACTCGAAAGATATAAAATAACATTAAAATTAGGGTTTACGCACAGTAAAGTAAGCAGACCACAATCGTCCCTACACGAGACATTAGCATTTTTAAATGAAAAAGCAACTATTTTGTTTCATGCAGCATTATTCAACAATATGTTATAGCTCAACGATGCAAAGAAGCAGGAAATTAATTGTTTGAAGTCTGCCAAACACGAAATAAACGCTGTCTTAGCGAAATTACAAGACATATATTTTATTGATATTAATTTTTGTGGAGACAATTGAAGAGAATGGTCATAAAGAACAAAAAGTTGCTCCATTAATTTTAATATCCTATATAGGGTAGAATTTACTTCAGCCAATGACTTTATTAATTGAATTATTAATTTATCTGAAGTATCATCGATATAAGAAATCTATCTTAGGCTATGATATATGGCAATATGTTTGATTAAGGGCTTTGTTAATATTTATATCCTTATTAAAGATTTATATTTGAAATCGCATCTTGACGAAACTCACTATAAACATCATTTTGTACTGTTTACATGGCTGTAAAATAATTATGTAGTTGAATGGTTTCATGAAGCACACAATTCTAGCCAAACTTTTAAATGGCAACCAGCTTTTCTGGGATTCTTAAGAATGCATGCCATGAATTAATATTTTTCTTTGCAACTTCAGGAATATAAGGGGTAATATTATATTTTAAAATGTTCATATATTCCGTTCGGGGGGAAAATTCTTAGACTTCTCCCCATCTTTTATAATTTATTTTGGAAGATATTTCTAATTCTTCTGCATTTGATCATAAGCCATACCGTTAAGTTAGTAAGCATGAAAGTTAATAAGCATGGATAAATATATTTAACAACTTTTTCTAGGAACTGCCAATTTGAATTTGTAAAACAGATCTACTAACTGCTAATGCGGTCGTACACGCGTTTCTTGGCTGTACACTTGGGGTATGCCCTAATCTTTTCTCTTGCTGGTAAAATTTTGGTTTAGTTCACAGTGAATGTGGCTGATTAGGATAGCATCAGCTCAAAAAATCGTATTATTTAAATGTTGATTCAAATTAAATATTATGCTATACGAAGAATATCATAAAACGGCTTTAGTATTATATCCTAGAATATTCACAATTTACCAATACTATCCCCTTAGACAAAGAGTTTCTTTCAAGCAAAAGGGGGTTGGAGTTTACAGTTCCAGTTAGCTATTTAAGGAAATATCCACTTAGTACATTGCTCAACTGACCAAGTCCACTACTTTTTTCACATTTCTCTCTTTCTCTTTGGATTTCGTGTTCCACCGGCTCCAAGGTTCCTCCTCAGTTCGTAGCCAGTCAGGTTCTCTCCTCCCGATATTCCTCTGATGAATTCATAAAGTATTAGTCAGTTTATAGCATGATTCCGGATCACCTGAATTTAACGTTTTTCTGACATTTTAATAAGACACAATTTTGCTAGAATATTAATGGTACATTGCATCTCTTTGTCGTCTGTTTTCAATTAGGCATTACAGATTTTGAGATAACAGTTTTATTTATCTCCTTACATACAGAAAACTAAACTGAATTATGATACAAATTAAAGATAAGAAATGAGTTTGAAAACATATATTGTGTGTTGGCCAAAACATTTAATTCTCAAATAATGTAGACAGTGTAGGCATTGAAACAAATTTAATTTTCTGCGCAAGGTTCTTAAATTAAATTTTGACTCTGTCAGGGAGGGAATTTTCAAAAACAGTTATGAATGGAATTGCGTTTGCAATTTTTGTTATCACAACGACTTTATTTGCTTTTAAAACGGGTTATAAGGAACCTATTGCTTAGAAAGAATAATTTATGGGAAGCGTATTCAAGTAAATTACTCCATATTATATACATATTCAGTGGAATAAAATAAAACTTAATTTCTTCAATTTTAATGGAAAATATAAAAATATTTTCTATATCCGCTACATATATGATGGTTACAGAGTATAGGCGGTCTCGATTTAGGACGATTTCAGCATTACAAACAAAGTTACATTTATTGTATCCTCTTATTTTGTGGGACGAATGGGTGATGATAGAGAGCAATATCGGTCAAGTGTAATGGTGGTAAGCACAGCACAGGGGATCCCTAATGTTTCGTGATTGTGTATCTAAAGTCTCTTTCAATGCCTTCCTATATTCGGGTAGAAGTTTATGATGCCAGGGTAGAAGCAGTTCTCTCCTCAAAGCACATCCACCATCCACCAGACCAGGTTAAGCAGCTCTGTAAGATGCGTCGCCCTCCGTCATGTAATGGTTACCTTGCTAACTTCATTTAACTAAGGTCGCGGGTTCATACCCAGTGGGGGATGATGGATTTTTCGGCCTTAAACATGCTTAGCATGGCTTTCTTCGGAAGGAAAGTAAAGCCGTTGGTCCAGTGTCTTAGATTTAAAACACGTAAAAGAACCTCAAGCCTGATAGAGAGGTCTCGGAGCAAAATTAAGCGGTCTTTTATGCCCAGTATAGAATTGGAATCTGAGACCACAGCAATTAAAGAGCGTCTATAAAAAACACCATTTCAACTCTCAAAGATAGTGAGGGAAACTGTAAACAGAAAATTCACGGTTCCTAAGAATCTATTTCAGCATTAGCGCAAAATTCCAATAAAAAAAAAAGAAAATTCCATGAAAAAGACCCTTAGACAGCATATCGGGATTTATATCCCAGACCTCCCAGCCTTTCGCTACCTCGATCGGTCGTACTATAACTAGGTTTGTGGGAGGGAGCTGTAAATAATATGCTGACTGGTTCGGAAAGATAGTGAACAGTAAGTTGTGTGGTGGCCTTGAGCAAAGACTTTATATCCCCGTGAGTGAGTATTTCTGCGCAGTAGCTTCCTGTCGGGTACATATTGAAGTCTGGCAATCTAACTCGCACTTCTTTGTGATTTCTTCACTCGTTTTCCATGGAACGGCCATCATGCGGGAAAAAACTAATTAGGACATGCAGGCAAGAAAAATGTATATATTTATATATACTATATTTTTTATATATTTGGAGACTTTTATAGGATTATTTGCCATTAGACATATGATAAGCTATGCTCTTTCGAGGTAGGCACCTCTCACACATGGCAGTATGGACATTGAATCGCATATCCCGTTGCAAGAATTTCCTTGTGGATCACCGAATTATATTTCTGTGGGATATTTTCTCTGGGGACGTGAAATCACCCCATATAGCAAATGCAACCATAACACCTGTAATGTTGTGTAGTGTGTAAGAGACGCTAAAATGGAGGTCGCATTGCATACAAAGCAGGGTGTAACTTACAGTCCATTCGTATTCTTTTCGGAGAGGCTTGTAGGAGGGGGAAGGATGCCGTTTGATGCATGAAACCTGTTTTCCCCCCTCTCTTCCACTTTTTGGCCCAAAAGAATACTGAGTGTCCAGTAAATTAAAATAGAAGTCCCTGTTGTCCCAGAATGTAGACCAACAACACCGGTCAGTCTCTCTTCCAGCCACTCAGTAAATAACGTCTTCCCTGTATACTAAACTTTCATTTATTTTTACGCTATAATCCTTAAGTGCAGATAATGCTGTATTTTTCTGGTTATACTATATACATTACTACCAAATAAACAAAAATAATTATTTTTATTATTATTTTAATTTATTATTATTGGTAGTAGTAGTAATAGTAGTATGAAGGATGACGAGACCGACAGCCCCCTCACGCACACATGCGAATGGCAGAAGTGGACGATCATCTATCGATATGGACGGGAAAATGATGTGGTCAGCACCATGCTCCCCTAGCAGGAATGTTGGTTGAGTGAGCTCTATGTAGCTCCTCAAATGCATCTAATGGCGGAAAACATCGTCTGAAAAATCTTCACGCCTATCCCTATGAGCAGGCTCAAACCTACCGCATTTCGCCGCTAAGGAGAAGAACGCCATACTCCAATCTATTTCACACAGCGCAAGATCTATAAATTGGTGAGAGAAGCAAAAGTAAAATGAATTTTACCCGACTCCGCCGTTCCGTATAGGCAACTTCTCCACCTCGATTGTGTAGCGCAAAGTCGGTCCTAAAGGGAAGGCCAGAGGTCCGCCTCGTTCGAGGAGGTAGACTATGTAACACGCTTTGTAGTAACTAACGATAGTGGAGTTCAGTACAGTTTCAGAAATGGGAAGAAACGCTGTCAGAATTGTGGTAAGCGTGGAGAAATGAAATATCTTGAAGAAGCAGAAAAAAGGTAGTATTTTTAATGTAAAATGTTGATTTTTTAAGTTACTATAATAAAATTGATGTCAAATTTAGAATTCTGCGTTAGCGTATCTACATATTTATACAGTTTACATCGCTAGATCTTCATTCTCGTTCGTAACAGTAGGTGCTTTGAGTACAACAGTAACTATTTTGTCATGTAAGTTTCTACATATACTCGTTACGTTTTTTGTTTTGCTGTTATGTACTTTGTACTCAAAGCTATTTTAAGGAACAGGCATCATTTAATTGTTATGCTCTAAAAAAACTAAAATTTACAACACTGCTGCAAATTGAAATGGCGCATTGGTGACTTTCTTAACCCCCTAAATATTCCTTTAAAAACTCACTATTAATTGTGTCTTACACCTATACGTGCAGTCAATATGTCGTAGGTTTGCATTGTACAATGAGTGTAACAGTTCACAAACAGCCGTTTAAACCGTAAGAAAATAACAGTCAAATCATGAGTTTATAGGTCTCCAGATGAAGTTAAATGCACTAAATCATGGTTCCCTTCAGATCATTCCGTAAAAATGTTATTTTATCTACGAAAAATGGCATAATGGTCAGTCAAATTAATACGCTGATTGAGAATGTTTCTTTTATGTGACCCATTACCAACGTTCTTGTAAACAATCCATACTGCTGAAACATTTATTTGAGCGACAGGTGTAACGTGTAGGCATTTTCAATAAAGATTATTTGGTTTAAAACGTTTAAAAGTTCAATTTTTATATACAATTGGATACTAGAAAGTTGGCCTGTGTATATGCTAATTATATGTTTCTAGGTGCTTCAATTTGCGGGATGCATCGAAGTGAACACTTACGTCACTTTGTATACTTTCGGCTAATAAGATATAGCTACCTGTTTAACCTGTGTGTGTGTATTAGTGTGTGAGAGAGAGACCTATGCTGGTTTACTAAAATGCAATACGAACCAAACACATCGGACAGTTTGAAAAGGGCTGTGAAGTCATATCATATAACAACGTAGCCAGTATGAATATTTTCCCTTAGGTGTGGAGTTCCCCCACCTTCCCCTACTTCCACACATATTTCCGTCCCGGGACATTCTCCAATGAATCAAGCTTAGTGCTCTCCCTTCCCCTAAGCTCTAGTGTATTCTCGTGACATTCACACCAAAATGATTTTCAAAGTAGAGTATGTATTGATATTCTACCTTTCGCCAATGAGCATTCACTTGTTTCGAGAATACAAAGAGCACTCGCACAGATGAAACCGCTGAACAAGGCTGAACAGGGGAGCAGTAATAATTCTCTAGAAACAGAGCATATAAAACAAAGGTGGCATCATACAGGTTAAATCCTGTGTGTAGAATAATGGTGTGATTTATTCATACTGCACTGTAATTCAGAGAAATCCATCCTTCTGTCGTTTACCATGCCGCGAGTATAATTCTTTACTCAACGCTAAATTAGAGCATTGTTGAAAACCACGTACGATTAAATTGCAACAGGAATATTAAGAGAGTCTAACAAATATTGAATTTAAAGAGCTTGATGTAATGCTATGCATTTCACCCTTAGTTACTGCGTTCTATGAAACAAACCATTAGCTCATCTTTTTATTATGTTTCGTTTGTGTAACGCCTTTAACTTCGATGTCATATCTAGGGCTTTAACTTGAGAAACAACTGCTGATGCTTTATTCGTTGGTTTCTTAAACTTGGTGGTTTTCACTATTATACTATTACACACATACATTCATTCCCACGTTCGTATTTAGACTGTGGGGGATAGCAAATGGCTCTAGTTTAAGAAACATTTACCATCCCAGCCGGGAATCAAAACCAGAACCTCTGAGTTGAGAAGCCCTTTTACTTATCTTAATAGTTTTATATTCAATATTATAAAACAAAGCACAAACATATGCAAATTGACATTTAAGCTCATAAAATATAATTTAAAGCTCATAATTTATCCATAATTTAATGTTTTTCAAACGTTTGGAATGTTTGTTAGCTAAAAGCAAAAACACAGTATAATAAAATCTGTACGTAATGGACTGCAACCAATTCGGGAATAAATTCCATGTTTTAGTTAATGTTATTGTCATTACAAGTGAAATACAGCCACAATGCAATCCTGTATAGTAGTCGTAATGGTAATAGTGGCTTTATAGATCATGAGCATATGTAGTGGTCAAGTGTTAAACAGGGATCGATACACACTGCAAGTTCTAGTTGCTTTTCTTTAACTATAACATAGCCCACTTAAACTACTGTGGTCATATGGGGGGGATATACTTCGGGAAGAATTGCTAGTGTTTTCTCGCTGAACTACAGGGTTTATTAACGTTAGTTGCTCAGTATTAAACTATTAAATACACACATATTCACTCTCATATTCATACTTCCAGAGGGATAAGGAATTCTTCTAGTTAAAGAAAAATCCCCCCCTCAGCCGGAAATCAATTCGCGACCTCTGGGCGAGAAGCCATAGCGCTGAACACTCGACCGCAGAGGAAGCCAAAATTTTAGTCAATTTCTTCCTGATTAGTCTTTAATGGATAATAAAGTTCTTGTCCATCTTCTATTTCCATAATTAAGCTTTCCATATTTATTGTGATGAAAAGAGAATCTACAGAGAGGGTTAGTAAGTAAACAGAGCACTCGTGTTACCGCACGGAGTATAGGCAATGTCAGACACCTACTAGAAGGACATTCTCCTCCCCTTTCTTCCTTAACAGCCGGTTTCGTTGCGACTGTCCCATTATCAGCTGGATAAAAACAAGTGGTCATGTATCTAAGTAAAGAAGAATGACACATTAAAATCATTATAGTTAGCATTGTGTGTGACTGAATTTCGCAGGAAAATTTTCAGCACAAGAGTCGAAGCCATCATGACTGCAGCCAAAGACTACGTATACCTAGCTCACTATTGCAAGAAATTTGTTAACATAATTAATTTCTTGACGCAATCAGAATATTGCAATTACAACATCTAATTTAGGAGCATCTACATACATTAAAATGATCAGAAACTCGAGGAAATAGTAGAGGTTTAATAAACATCGAGTAAAGTATAAGCTGGAACTCTTAAAGAAACTGTAAAAAAAGCTAAAATGCATTCTAGAGAAGAATTCAAGGTACTCAGATGTGTAAAATCAGGTACGCTGTTGCCGCGGCAGGGAATCTTAATTCGGGCTACTATTATGTTTTTATTTGCTCTTAACAAGTCGGGTTTTGCTGCTGCTACTACTACGTCGAGTGATGGAACGTAGTTTTTGAAAATATAAAACTGTCCACGAGATTTATATTCCACGTGTTTCTAAAATGCATGTTAAACATTGTAAAACACGCGGCTGAAAATAAAAGCTAATGTAACTCAAATGTTCGTACATGAATATTTTAACTAAATAATGAAGTAACTGAAGTATTATAAAAAGAGCCACTACGAACCAGTCAACCACCACCAAAATTAATGAAGTTGTCTCAATTATGTACTTTCAAGCATATACAAAATGAAGCAACTCTTTGCACACTACCTAAATATGTTGTTTGCTTCCTATACCTGTAATCAATCCGTCTGTTTTCGAAGCAGGATGTAGTTCATAATATTTGCTTACACAAAACATTCAAAGTCGCTGGTGGTTCCAACTTCCCTCGCCAACAACCTTCGGTTCGCTCCTAAATTGATGATTTACTTACTAACACCTCTCTGTCTGCTCTTGAGTGCCCAGATACTACCTACAGTATAACTACATTTGTGTTTCGTTCTTTATTTCTTTCTTTTGGCTGCCTGCTAGCTATTCCACTGGTATGTTGTGATATCTTTATCTTTCAGGTGTGGCGAAAAGGAACACCGCCAGTTTACATGTAGACTAATAAGTTATCTGTTTTAACCAGTTATCTGTTTTAATTGTTGTAAAATACTAATCATCCTACTGTTCGTGAATGTAAGCGCGTATTAATTTTGAGATTGCAGAATATTATGAATCTTACATTGGAGATGAAATTTATCTCCATTGTAATGAAGCAAAGAGTTGCAGTTACCAGTACTCGCTAACCTATTATTCCTGAGCGAATCTACTGTTAAACGGTTGTATACGTTCTTTTATTAACCTAAGTCCTGCCTACATGAGACTACGCACTAGAGCTCCTATGGCCTATGCCTCATTCTAGCATCTAATACAGATTCGTCATACTCTTTGACTGATCAAACCTTAATATCCTTTCCCTTTAATCAGTTCTCTGAAATTGCTTAAAGGCCTCAACAATCTTCTAAGCCTCCGTTAGGTTGTGAATAAAGTAATTTATTAATGGTGTATATATACTGGATCTAACCTTGTTGCAACACTGGAAGATAAAATTTATTTGAATTTTGCTATTCACCAAACATTCGTTTTTGAGTTGTGTCTTTCACAGAAACAACCTAGGAGCTTTCAAATTTTATGATTCAGGGTGCACTAAAACTGTATTTCTAGTCCAATTCAATGTATCGAACGTTTTCAACCGTTTTATTGTGTATGAAGTAGAGAAAGTAAAACATTTTTATTCTGCGCACCTCAAAACATGCATTTTCGTTGAAATATCGTATCAAAAACGTTGGTAGAATACAACACATGCACATACTATATGGTAGAATGAGTAAACTCGAATGACCATTCCATTTGAGAATAGTATATATACTGGAAAACTCCGTGACAAGGAAAACTATGAAATGGTTAACTCCAACACAAAAGTGTTTAAAACAAGATCTAGATATTGTATGTAGTAACATTTTGAATATCTGTTACGGCATACCATTTATGTAGAAGAATTCCAGAATTAAGAGGGCTTCAGAGGCTATTCCTACAAAATTCAAGATACATTTTTTTATGTAAATGGAGTTCATAAGAGTAGTAGTTTAATAAAAATCGTTAGCCATTTTTGAGATTTGTTGAAAATCTTCGTATTGTAATTTTGGGAGATATGAAGCTTGAATACAAAGTTTCGTGTTTTAATTATGATATCCACAGACACACAGCCCTTTCATTAAAATGTTATTTTATTCAGAGGTTCTCAGTACATGCTTTTCAGGTGAAATTTTCGTACTGAATTCTGGTCGGATTGCAATATCTTCTCTACTTACTATGTACATTGTACATTTACTATACGTTTGTTTATAATACTTAAATGTATACTTTTATAAAAATGTAGTTTCATGTTAAGAAAAAGAAATTAAACAATGACATTTTTGCTACAAATGTTTCATATATCTTATACTCTTTAGTAGTGGCAGCCTTATTGTAATACAGCTATGAATTTATTAATTTGAATAAACCGTGACTTGCATAGAGAGTAATATTTTGCACAGAATATGATGTATTTGTTTGAGACTTTCTGTTTCGTATCCCGTTCACGCATGAAACCGTAAGCTCTTCAGAGTCCCAACAGATTAACAAACAAGGGATTTCAATGGAGGGGATTCCATCCATACAAATGACCATTCCAAAGAGCACACAATCTACGTGTGGCCGAGAAGGCGATAGTGTTTATAGCGGCTATTTGAATTGGGGAATTATTGTAGCTTCACCATTGGTTTATTCACTTCCCAGCAATTAATACTCCGTAAAAACAATTGTACACTTCACTTTGTCTTGTCCCCGTCTCCACAGATCACTAGCTCAGTTTGCCTATTAACAATTAGAAAAATCGCTAGGTACTGCTATGTTATATTTAGACACATTTGTTTCAGAGATCAATGGTAGTGTGAAGCACGGTCTCAACAATGTACGAGCATTGATATGGCTTCATACTCTTGAAATTAATTCTGCATTAAAGTACGCTGCGCCAAACAAAAAAAAAAAGAATCTTCAATTAAATACAGAACATTGAAAGTCATATAATACAATTCTTTATTTAGCTTAAAAATCCTTTAACCTGATTGGCTATATCGTACGATGAATGAAATTGGTGAAATGATTAAATGATGGTCGACGGAGCTTAAGTTTATTCGACATTCGTCTTGTCATAAAAACGGAAAACCCCAAAAAAACATTATTCGGATAACTCAACCTAAGTAAGATTCGAAATCTCGATCTTTTAAATGTGAAGCAGACACAATCTAATTTATTTCGTGAAACTATGCTAATAGAAATCCAATACATAAAGTCTTGGGACAGAATTTAGTTGAAGTAAAGAAATGAGTATGTACCAACAGATATTAAGAGCTATAATCTACACTCTTCAGTAAACAGAAAAAATAAGGGGTTCCTCAACAATTAAGTCATAACATAAAAAATTGTAATCACTAGTAAAACTATCCAACAAGTAAAACATTTAATTATTTAGGGCGTAATATTACATTAAGAGATAATTCAGATTTAAGAAATGAATTAAATATTTATAAAAGATTTTCCACTATTATATGGAAAACAGACACACAAGAAGTATAATAAAATAACAGCAATACAAACGTTTCTATATGAACCCGAGGTATGAACAGTATCAAAATATGAAAATGAAATATCGCACCGGAAATTAGATTCCGGAAAGCTGTCAGAGGATATAGTAGAAGGGATAAAAAGATAAGCACAAAAATAAGGAAATGTTAAAAATATATATATTAAACGATAAAATGTAGAAAATATAAAAATGAAATAACATTTACACAAATGGATCACTCCAGAATACAGAAAGGTGTTAAGAGCAGAATCCAAAGAATGGAGATGGAGATGGAGATACAGAATTTCTTCACCAGGACGGAACAGTTCAGTGATAATCTTAAAACGTCTAGAATAAATTATGATTAGTTTAACGTGTGCTAATGTCAAAATAATACTTCACCTATATATTTGTAATATTTGAAATGCAAAAATCTAGATTTCATTAGGTTTCAAAATATGTAAATATTCATAATAAAAGTTTGGAATTCCTTCAACTATAAATGTTCCAACTTTTGAAACAAGTGGTCGCGTAACTCTTTGCAACACTTTTAACACTTTTTCACTCTGAGATTATTCTAATTGTTTCCGCTTTGATTTGAGTCGAGTCTTTTCCATAGATTCATTTCAAGGATTAAAAATGTATTCCGTCAATTTTCATACCCTTTCAAAAATAACATCTAACTTATCCTATTATATATCTCTTAATAAACAGTTAATGTGTTCCCAAAATTAGCCTACTCCCATTAGATTAAACTTCATTAAATGCAATATTTTAATGGGGTATAAAGATCTTCAATACTGTATATTGTAAATAGAATACTCGAGTGAGTAAACAATATAAAGTGTAGTCTAAAGTGAGTAATCTAATGATATGCAGCAGAAAATAATATTTACACAAAGCACTGCAAAGGTCTACCATTATCGAAATAAACCGGTCATACGCTCAAGCTGAAAATCCAGTTAATGTTGACACATATAGGACTAAATATGGAGAAAAAAAAAACTCGAATGAAACTAAGTGTGATTGATTGACTTTGTATTTTTGATGACAATTTCAAAGGCTTTATTTGTCGGAAAAGCTTGTTTTTATTACTATTATTTTTATAGACGACTACGTGTGCATGCTGGAGGGTTTGTACTTTGTATATTACGGATATTTACCAACTAATTATACAAAAAACGATAATTATATGAATAATAAATTATTTATAATGGATAGGTATATGGTAATACTGGATTTATAATGAAACAGCTTGGTTTCGTTGCTGGTGGAAGACACTATCTATTGGTATGCAATAACGTCATGTCGCTCGTGGCAGAATTACCGCATCGTGAGAACCCAGAGGAATAATTCACCGGTTAGTATGACTAAAGTAGTTAGTGGAGGAAATACGTTTCTGCGAGTTTCTTTTTATCTTTTTATCTGTTTCTGTAGGTGAAACCACAGGGTCCGTTGGTTTTCAAATTTAGTGCGAGTTTAGGTTCGAATCCATTAAGGCTAGTGTGTGTATATAAAGTTACGTTTCTAATGTTCTATTTTGGTAGTACTTGGCGGAGAAATATGTTTCAGAACATTATAAAAACATTACATTGGCTTGGGATCTCGAGCAGTGCGGACGTACCAGTGGGAGGCAGGTAGCACCAGAACAATGGGTGTGGATCTGGTTGTTTACCGGGCGAGGGTAGGAATGTGGTCGGGCAGGCGACCGCGGAAAGCAGGTAGAGAGGCGACTGGAGCTACGGAAGCTACGAAGAATTATTATTTTATGGCTTTCGTATTACTAGCCCTGCTTGTGATAGCAGGAGTTGAAATAAATCCAGGACCTGTAGGAGATGAAAGATGTGGAAGCTGCAACAAAGCACTGAGGACCGGACTTCTTTGTATTTCATGCGCGAGATGGTACCATTTTGGCTGTCAAAAAATTAAGAGAGAACAGAACATAGAAGAAAACTGGTCATGTAAGGACTGCAGGAGAGATGTCACCGCAAATGATAAAAAATTAGAGCAGCTGCAGGAGGAACTACAAGACTTACGCGACAAGCTGAAAACAGCGGAAGATATTATTCGGAAGCTTAAGGAAGAAAACCGCTTACTGAGGGAGACAAGGGAAGATGACCGAAAGAAAGAGGAGAAACCATGTTTGATCATCGGCGACTCTATCGTTACACACGCGGGAACTACAAATGCAAAGGTAGCTTGCTATCCTGGCATAAAGACTGACGCCCTACTGAGGGAAATTGAGAAGAAGCGAGAGGAGGAAGATAGCAGCTACCGGACCATTACACGTACACGTTGGAAGTAATGACCTACGAAGGAGTACTGACTATGTGATGGGAGACATGTATGATTTAGTTAAGAAGACAAAGGCACTGTTTCCCTCAGTAAACATTGTCATCAGTGGAGTTTTGAGGCGACGCGATATCAACTGGAGGAAGGTAATGCAGGTAAACGACGCGTTTTCGTGGGTGGCTGAAAGACTGGATGTGCAGTTTGTGGACTCAAATTCGTGGATTGACGACTGGGACTATGGACGGGATGGTGTTCACCTAAACAGAAGAGGAACTTCAAAGTTGGCAGCATTATTCGCGAGGGTATCCGAGTGGAGCGGTGACACCGGGCAGCACTGACAACGGCTTCGGGGAAGCGATGATTCTCAGGTAGGGGCACATTCCTTAAGGCTGTTACAGGTAAATTGCCGTAGCATCATAAACAAAACATTAGAATTTTGGAATTTAATGGAAATAAGTAACCCAAATGTGATTATAGGTACGGAGTCATGGCTCAGTGTTGATATTAATGACGCGGAGATATTTAGATCAGATTACAGGGTGTTTAGGAGGGACAGGGAAGGAAGGGGAGGGGGAATTTTTATTTGTACCAAGTTAGAGTTAAGCAGTAAGATATTGTGGGTGGAAGAAGACGTAGAAATGATGGCCATTGAAATTATCGATCACGAAAACGAAGCAAATAACATTACATTAATAGCGTGTTACAGACCACCTGGCGAAACTAACTCTTCATAAACTAGTGGAAAAAATTTCTTCGGAAACGGGAAAAAATGTTATTTTAGCAGGAGATCTAAATTTGCCGAATGAGCAGTTATTAGGAGGCGAAGCTCAATATGTTGTTAACCTTCTGGTTTGGAATCATGGGTTATCGCAGGTAGTCAAAACAGATACCCGGAAATCGGCTGTACTGGACGTGTTTCTATGCAGACCTGAGTCATTGTTTAGCGCATGTGAGGTCTTGCAGGTATAAGTGACCACAGCTGTGTACAATCAGACATAAACTGGAAGGTGCGAAACCGGTTTGAAGGAGAGGAAATTATTAGTTTTAACTTCTGCAGAGCAGACGTAGATGGATTTCAGACTTTTCTCAAAAAGCAATTTTGCCTGTTTGTAAAATTTGCTACAAATGTACATGCAGCATG
This sequence comes from Hymenopus coronatus, assembly GCA_030762935.1. Classification (NCBI taxonomy): domain Eukaryota; kingdom Metazoa; phylum Arthropoda; class Insecta; order Mantodea; family Hymenopodidae; genus Hymenopus; species Hymenopus coronatus. The sequence continues at coordinate 76,656,029 of CM060890.1, forward strand.
GGATAGTTTCAAAATACTTATTTCGGAATCAATAAAGAAATACGTTCCATACAATGTTATCAAACAAAATAATGATCCAGAATATTATACGAGATCCATCAGAATACTTAAACGAAAGTCTAGGCGCGCGTTTCATAAACGGAAGAAGTCAGATTGGCATTTTAACAGATATAAAGAATTAGCTAAACAATTGAAAGACGAAACGTTGCAAGCCCAGGAGCGGTTCTTAGAACAAATTCTTAGCGGGACCAATAATAGTTGGAAATCTTTTTAGAATTATGTAAGTAGACGCAGGGAAAATAAACTTGGCATCCCAGAACTCAAGGAAAATGGAATTGCCATATTGAACGATAAGGAAAAAGCGAACGCATTAAATTCACATTTTGTGTCTGTTTTTAACAAAGCGGATTATAATTATAAACTGAAAATTGAGGATAGTGGAAAATCCGTTTTTCAAATAATGGCATCCAAATTGCGCAGAAGGATCAGAATGTTGCAAAATCGAAATTCGAGGGGGCCTGATAAAATACCGACCGAAATACTAAAAATTGGAGGGGAATCCATGATTCCGTACCTAATGCTTTTATTTAATATGTCAATAAATAACTGTGCCTTACCGGAAGACCGGAAAACCGTGATTGTAGTTCCAATGCATAAAGGGGGAAATAAAACAGAATTGAATAATTATCGACCAGTCAGCCTAACTTCAGTAGTGTGTAAATTGATGGAACATTTAATTGTGGAATATATACGGGAGGAATTAGAAAACAAAAAGTGGTTCAATAAAGCGCAACATGGATACTCGTGCGAAAGCCAGATAACGTCATTATTTCAAGATTTAGCAGAGGAGGTGGATGCAGGGTGAAGAAAAGATGCAGTGTTGATAGATTTTTCCAAAGTGTTTGATGTATCATATAATTTACTTATCCAGAAGCTAACTGCTACAGGAATTGATAAACGCGTAGTGCTATGGGTTAAAAAAATTTTGGAAGGAAGATCGCAAAGGGTAAAAGTAGGCAAGGAGCTATCTACGCTCGGGCGTACCCCAAGGCTCAGTACTGGGGCCGTTACTTTTTCTTATTTTTGTAAATGACATAACTGTTAATATAAAATGCCAGATAAGATTGTTTGCAGACGATTGTATTATTTACAATAAAATTAGACATGTTGAAGATGAGACTGCTCTGTGATCGGGCTGCTGCAAATAAAATGAAAATTAACGCTGGCAAAAGTAAGTCAATTGCATTTAATAGATCCAGGGAAAAAAATCTGCAAAACTATCACATGGGTGGGGGGAAAATTCCACAGGTGGACAGCTGCAAATACTTGGGAGTTTACTTGGCGAGTAACGCTGGATGGGACGAGCAGGTAAATTCTGTATCTAAGAAAGCGTGGAAAACACTGCACTTCTTAATGAAAATTTTAAAAAAGGGGATTGCAACGTCCAGGGAAATTGCGTACAAGTCCTTAGTGCGGCCGGTCATGGAATTTGGAGTAACTTGTTGGGACCCGTATAGAGTAAATCAAATTGATTCGTTAGAAAAGATCCAGAAAAGGGCTATAAAATTCATAAAAAGGGGTAAATATTTTGGGCCTACAAACGCTGAGGAGATAAAATGGGAGCCGTTGAAAGTTAGGCGTGAGAAACAGGTTGTGCGCTTTATTTAAAGCTTACGCTGGCTTAAACGCATGGGAGGACGTTACTGACAAACTGGAAAACCCAACTTACTATGCACGAAACGATCATCCGTTCAAAATTAAGGGTAGAAGATACAGAACTGACGTGGGAAAGTTCTCCTTTGTAAATAGAACCATAAAAGACTGGAATGAATTGCCTGGAGCAGCCTTTCGGGGTTGTCCCGTCTCCGAAGAAATTTAGGAAAAATCTTGATATTAATGTTGGATAATTTTTGTAAATATTCCTTAAATGAAATGCTTATGATTTTATATTGTTGTAAATACAAATATTAAATTGGTGGTGATTCTAATTATGAAATTAATTAATCTGAATTGAGAGAAAAATTAATGTTTTCATATTTGTGTAAATAACTATTATATCTAGCTTACAAAGCCATAAACTGGCAGCTGTGATTTACTGTTTATATATCTTGTATACATATATAACTCTGCCACCGGGTGATGTCCACTTGCAGAGAAATAAATACATACTTAATACTCATTTATATATAATTATTTGGTAAATATTCGTCACATACGCAAAATACCAACCGTTTCAGCATGCACACGAATTTGTACAAAATAAAAAAACAAGCTTTTCCAACAAATAAAACCTTTGAAATCGTTATCAAAATACAAAGTCAATCAATCACACTTAGGTTTATTCGATTGCTAGAGCTGCCTAATTTCTGCATAATAACCAACGATTCTAGTAGAGGAAGCAATAGAGCGGAAAACTGCATAAAATTTGTGACATTCAGTATAGAACATGGTTATCGAAAACTCGCTTGAAAGTAATATATAGCTTTGTATACGAACTTTGCAGCTTATGGGTTTACAATTCGAGGTACAGTCACAAAGACACCAACTTAAGGGAGGGATAAGTCTCTTTCTATCCCACAACTTTCAAAACAAGGGGCATCACTACCCTAGGGATCTTGCCGCTATTGCCCCTGTTTAAATTAAAAATGTATATCTCATTAAACGAAACCAAAAGATAAGTTGTTTAAATAAACGGAGCGGAACTGCAAAAGATTGCCTTAATTTCAAATACGGAGCTCAGCTGTTAAACAAAATCAGTTATAAGGAAACCTAGATGTTAGTCAACATCAGAACACACAAATAGTGAATTACTCTTTGTTGACAAATCCGTAGTTTCTTGCCCTTTTATATAACATATACGAGTATTTGTTATCACTATACGAAGTTAAAGTAATTTGTAAAATGCAGTTGATTTTGTGCCTGTTCCATCGATTTTTCGTTTTTTGTGACCATTCTCACACTTAAATAGCAGCAAGCTTTTAAAATTACGTCTTACTCTCTCTGCACGTACTATTCTGATAGTGTACAGAGAAGATATTGTATTCCATCCAAAAATGTTATACCGAGATTTCATCAGAAGTACACGTTTTAGGGTTCTCTGTATAAAAAAATATTTTTAGAAAAAGGTCCGTGTGTGTGTCCGAGTGCCTGTGAACACGTTAACTCAAAAACGAAAATTCGGTGAAATACTACAATGTGACACAGATTTTGAGGGTGATCCCCCACCCCAACCTACCCTTTACGTGAAAAAAAGTCGAAAATTTTACTTTTTTTAAAAACGATATACTAAATATGTTTACATTACAAGTAAAGTTTATATGCTAAATTTTCTGGGAATAGGCTCTGAAAACTTCTTCATTCTAGATGATTTTGCATAACTAGTAAACCGTAATGAATAGGCAAACTTACTACACAAAAAATGTAGAACTCGTTAAAACACACAATTTATATTATATCCTCTTCTTCGTGGGGTTAATCATTTCCGAAATATTCCTGGTTACTGATTTTAGTTTTAAAATACTTCAACTTTTCTCATACAGGAATTTTTCAACTCCTGAACATGCAAATAAACAAATTTCCAATCACATAGCAACCACCTTTTAAAATATTTGACTATCGCTCTAGTCTAGTATATTCCCTTATTTCTCTCCTACTTACAAGCAAGAAAGAGTTATACTCATCTTTATCTAGATTAGCATAACTAGATAGAAAAATAATCCGTTTAATAATAATTAATCATAATTTGTTAGAGAAATGGAGAAAGTCATGTTAATGGAAAATGTCTGATTTTTTCATTTGTGTGGACAGAGATTGAAATTCCTTAAACGCTGTTTCACACTGTTGGCATCCTAAAGGAGCCATGTACACTCAGTGGCAGGCAAGGTTATAGGCAAGATTGAACTTACGCACGTTCTTACTGCACGTGGACCACAGACTGGACAGTGGTGACAAATGAAATGAAGTAATAAATTAGGAAGGAAACGTTCCAGGCCTAAGTTTAGTATACCTACTCTGCGTTTAACGGATATGCAGACTGAAAGCAAGAAAAACTTGTTGGGGAGAACGGATTTAATCTGCTGACCTCCAGTTTACAAGTCCATGACTTAACTACCTCGGCCACCCGTGTAGGTAGGAATATACTGAGATGTAGCATTGTGTTAATTGGCCATTAGCATACAATAAAAGAATCTTAATAATCGTGTCAAGTTGTGCAACTACATAAAATAGAGCGTAGAGAGACAGAAGTAACAGATCGTTTAGCTTAATATGGTACAGGAATTATCACTAAGAAAAGTACCAGATACGAATTTCTAGGTTCCAAATAGATTAAGAGCTCAGCTAAAGATAAAAATATTACCAAAACTTGGCATGGCATGTTTTGCATTAAGAAATTTAAAGAATCTGCTTAATGAAAACACCTTAAGATCAGCATATTTTGCCTACTTCCACTCGCTGATGAAATATGGAATTATTTGCTGGTGAATACATATATTCTTTGCTGAACTATCTTGCAGATAATTATGATAGCTCTACAGCAAACTTTGCTGTGCATGATCACAGTACAGGGCATGCAGGTCATTTACATAGATAAGTAAATATCTTAAAATTGTTTCAAAAAGGGTGTTACTACTCTGCAATAAAAATATATGACGACCTTCCAAGTTATCTCAAGCTATTAGCCATTCATAGTCAGCATAAAATCTTTAAGGTAATTTTAAAAATATTCTTATATTCTTACGCACCATATACTATTGAGGAATTCCTTAACATCTCTACAAATAAATATTAAATGTATGAAGTTAATACATGATGGTAATTTATAGCATGTTGTGTAATTTTACTCTTGCAGAAATGGTGGCTAAAAATTAATTTTATCTTCTTCCTTTATTAGAAAGAGAGAAATAATAGTATTATTGGTGATGGTTGTTCTATTGGTCATGATGCGTGTTCCGTTTATATGACGTGTTCAATGTTCCTGAGCTCTTGCCCGCAGTGGAGCAAATGAACAGATAAACAAACACACAACAGCGATAACGTGAATTCAAAAGCAAGAACTATTCACGAATATTTCTGTAACATTTAACCAGCAGGCAGCAACTTTCCCATCAACTGCAGCAAAAACCAAGTGTCTCCGTCATTGGGAGCAGCTCGAGATAAACATAAGTCAGCCCACATTATCAACGCTTTCAAATACTCACATTTTTGCCTTACATATAAAATATGAAAACAGACTCTAAAAGTCATTAATAAATGGCTACATATGACAAAGAAACATGTTTGAAACTAAATAACGTTTTCTGTGTGTAAAATGTATTATATAATTAGCAGAGGAAAAGAAATTTGCAACAACAGCCAACTGGAATTCAGAAAGTTAAACCAAAAAGCACATACCTGTACCTAAGATGCATCAGTTACACATACCAAAAAAAAAAACTTAACTGCCCCGTTATCTGAATTGAACTGACCCACCTCTCTCTACTCCAGCGTAGCGCAGTTGGCAAACAAAACAGCCTTCACAGGAACGAGAACTTAACAACCTGAAATCCCTCCCCCCTTCCAGCATTCGATATGTCAAACTCCAGGAAGGGTAAAACTGGCACATTTGACATTGTATTTTGTCACAAATGTACCTCAACATCCTTAATCACTAATAAGGAAAGTTGTTTTCTTTCTTCCTTTAGAATATCCATTATACTGTATTAATCAGCTCTCGCCCGTATGAACATCGTACATAGTGGATAGAGAAGGTATTGTATTCCACCGAAAAATACGATACCAAGACTTCACCTAAAGTACAAGTTTTGAGACCCACTACATAAAAAAAAATTAAGAAACATGTATGTGTGTATGTGGGTGTGTGTCTGTGGGTGTGTGTGTGGGCAGCATAAACAAATTTTGTTGCATACCAAACTTGGTATTTAAGTTCAGTATCTTCCAAAGATGCGTCACAAAGAATTTCAAGAAAATCTCACCACCCCCAACTATCCTTTACATGGGGCATTTTACGAAAATTTTGATTTTCTCAAAAATGGCTTAACGATTATTTTAAAGTAATATATGTTTGAGATATTTTATGACAAATGAAATATATATCTTGATTTTTTATGGAAATAGCTGTGAAGACTGCTTCATTCTGGATGACTTTTTGTATAACTTTTGTATAACTAGTAAACCATACGAGATAGACAAAAACTTAATACACAAAAAATGTAGATCTCAATGAAACACACAATTTGTGTCCTATACACATTTCCAGAGTTAACCGTTTTCGAGATATTCCAAGTTTTGGTTTCCGCTTGAAGTCACTTAAATTTTCTCAAACGGGAGGACATCTTTCTTAGGATCTCTCTTGTTCATTCCTAGAAAGCAAAGAGAATCGAGTTTCAATTGTTTCCTTTAGCGAGCGGCTTTTAAAAGATTTGACCATGGCTTATGTCTCTTCTTACAAAGAAGCAAGTAATAAAACCAGTTGTGGCAATGTTTATCTTGATCAGCAAGATGTAGATAAACGAATAGCCTTTTGTAAGAAACGTTTGTGGAACAGCCAGTGAGTCATGTGAATGGAACTCGTCAGATTTTATAATGTTTAACGCCCGCTTTTACTACATAGGCACCGCAGGTGATGACACTGACGATACATGGAATGAAGATGGAGTACCGGTAGAATGCAATGATAGGGGAAACCGGAGAAAACCCGCTCTTGCGCCGCTTTTTCCACTATAATTCCCACATACTATCGTCTGGGATCGAACCCGGGCAGCCACGGTGCGGCCCGCTCAACTTTTAAGATGAGCCATTAATTCCAAATCAGTCGCGTAAATAATGATTCAGAAGAAAACAGAAACAAGGTATACTTTGTATAAGTCCGTACTCGTCAGAAAAAATAAGTACATTGATTCTATTGAGTTTGTGTGTGGTAACTGATTCTTTCTTCTTTTTCCTTTTTTTTCTTGATTTCTTCTAGCTATTTTTTATCAAAAATTCAATATCGAGATTTTTTTAAGGTTTAAACTTTTTAGGGATTTTTTGTAACACTTTCAACTGTTGGGGATTGAGTTCCGTCGCCAACTTCTAGAGATTTATATTGGCTATTGGCGAAAATGTAGTAAATTCATAATTTTCGATCACCAGTGTAAGAATTTTATGAATCTGTATTAAAAAACTAAATCAGTGATGGATAAGACGAGTAGGGCTGGGAATTTGAAGCATTAATCTTAGGAGAGTAAGAAATAAACTAGTTGGAAACTAAGTTGTAAAGAATTGACCCAAGAGTCGTTACCTCTTAAACATCTTCCCATTCAAAGGTAATTTTATCTGTCTGATAGGCATAAGTTGACTGCTACACGCTTTACACCAACCTTTTACTTCAGTTCGGTTAATCTGATAGCTATTTAAGAAAGTCGATAATGATAGTTATCAAAGGACATAATAACAAAACGGTAACGGATATGCATCAGGTGCACTATCACTGAAGAAAAATAATTTGACAAGAAAAACTGTGATAACATGTTGCAAAAAGATGTGACACTGTCTAACCCAAAAACAAAAGTAATATCAATGAGAGTTAAAAATATCATTAGAGGTAAAATGGTTATAAATAACAATATAATAAAACAAGTGAATACTTGCAGATACTTGGGATGTGAAATATCAATATATAAAACAAATAAAGACTTGGAAAATAATCTACAAAAAATTCAACAGTATAAACGGATTTATTAAAAGATATTTGGGGAAGAAAATAATAAAGAAATTCAAGTAAGATTACATAATATAACCTTAAAACTCCCAGATGTAAGGAAGTGAGACATGGGTGCTAAGAACAAGTGATAAACGTCTAACTGAAGCAGCCGAAATGAGATTTTTAAAATTTATATTAAGAGTGGGTCTTGGAGACTAAAGAAGCCAAGAAATAAGAAGGGAATTGTACATAGAAAACAATATGGTGGTGGAAGAAGTGGTAAAGTATCAGAAGTACCAGCATAATCAATGTCATCTAACGCATATTCTTAACATCCAGTAGGAAGATGGGATATAGGACGGCCCAAAAAAAAAGATGGAAGCAGCAGTACATCTAAAACTTTGGCTTCGGAACGGGAATAAAGCCACTCCTTGCTCTGGAAGAAGAATAAGAAGAAGACTGACATAAATGTTTGGACACGTTCCTTATATTTGCTTAAGGCTGGCATCGATGATATTAAAATGTAATGATCTTAATTCAAAGGTAGCTTAATTCCAGAAATAAAGGTGCAGCATTTTATACGTGCTAATAAATATTTTGAAGGGTTTATGCCGATTACCTGGAGAAGCAAAGGTTTACATCAGCAATTCTTCGCCCAGCTGCAACATCAATTATTGAATGTAAGTTTTCGAGTAGCATTTCCCTACGTTGCGAATGTGCTCCAAGTGCGATAGCTGCTAACTAAATCATGATATTTTCTCCTCCGAAAATCCAAGTACCGGGCAGGATATGAAGATATATCTTGGAACATGGAAACCTCTGGTATCCACTAAAATTAAACATAATGAAAAATCGATGCTCAAAATTCGTCTGGAGTTGTAAATATGATATGATAACCAAACTGAATGAGTTATTTTTTCTTTGAAAGCACTTGAGAATCGTTGAGGCAAGAGAGCATGTGGTTAAGTTATGATGAAGCTTTTGGTTATTCCATTCCCTACTTCTTTGTAGCAAACAAATGATAGCCTCAAAGGTTAATGAGTGTATAGATTATTTCACAATAATTATTCTCATAACTGAGGAATAAAGTAATATGTAAACTCAGCTCGAGTTCAATGATTTTTATTTTCTTAAATGTTGCTTCAAATAAGGATTTATTAGAACTAATCAGAGTATGCTGTGCTGTCTCTAAGCCTTTTGAGAAAAACACCATTACAACTGGCTTGACTAATTTATAATGTCTGTTTTAATTCTGTAAAATTAAATCAATAGTAAAAAACGATATGTAGAAAAAAACATGTGAACTTTAAAATGTTGTTGAGGAACAACTGTTGAAAATTCTTTAGCTCATTTGTTTTTTGTAGTGTTTAACGCCCGCTTTTACTGCTCTGGCACCGCAGGTGACGACACTGATGATACATGAAGATGAAGGAAGCCCCGGTAGAATGAGATGGCGGGGGAAACCGGAGAACCCGGAGAAAACCCGCCCCTGCTTTGTCCACCACAAATCTCACATGCGGTCGCTTGAGATCGAACCCGGGCCGTCTAGGTGAGAGGCGAGTGGTCTGACCACTCGGCCACGGCGCGGCCTTAGCTCATTCTATTAGGGCTTTCTTTTTAATGGGACCTATTGTTGAAATATGGGCAAAAATGGTCAAATACTATAATTTAGCCTTTTTAACTTTTATTATGTCCGATTCTCTAGAAACGTTTCCATGTAAATATTTTTATACCGGAGTTACAATTAGAGGCTTGGTGATGTTTTAATGAGTTTCCAAACACTTTTATGTTTACGTTAAACAGTTTTCCATTAATCGTAACAAAATGGCTAGTCACTCTATTTTGAACATACACTTTTTGCTATTAGGGTGAAACATATAAAGCAATTTCCCAAATACATACTAACCAAAACGTGCTATGTAAGTGTTAGTATTAAGCAAGTGTTGCTGTATATAAAGTCTCACTCAAGTTTGATAAAGTACATATATTTTGCAAACGCCGAAACTCACAATTGAGAGCCAGCTACTTTAAGAGTATATTTCTTAGTAAACTTGTTTTCAGCTCCATAAAGTATATTATATGTGAAATAATATTTAAAAATAGAGTTGGTTACATACATATGATTTTCTCTTCCTATTCTGTAACAAACTATCCTTAGAAAGACTATCCTTATAATTACATCAGGCTAATCCACATAAACATTAGCACACAAGTTATTAGATATTTTATTGTAGGAACAAGGTAAATATCGGAATACCTAGACTTAAGTGATAGCCATATGCTTTAAGAGCTGATCGCTATGTGGTGGAATTGAAATTCTCTTTGCTTCACCAGGATTGAAAACTTCTCCTATGAGAAATGGAGAAGTACTCTTAAATTTCCTCCAAAAATAAATATACCTAGTCATACAAATATCTTACACACTTGGTATTTTAATCAAATATGTTAGAGCAATTTTTAAGAAAGTCAAAAGTTTGAAAAATGTTCTGTTTAAAGTGTGGAATGGTTTTTTTGAAATTCTTCGTGAGACATCTTTGAACGATGTTGAAATTATATACCAAGCTTTGTACATACGAACTTTTCGGTTTTGAGTTGCGATATGCTGTTCACGAACATACACGCATGCATGCACACGTACACACCTAACACTGGATACACACATTAAAATGTTCTTTTTTATTCAGAAGACCTCAAAACATATATTTCCGAAAAAATTCCAACATCTAATTGTTATAGAACACAATACTTTCGCTATTTCCTTTGTGTAGTGGAGAAAGCAAACCTTATAAAAACTCCATGATAACTTGAGTTGGTTTTATAAAATAATTTAATTTTAATGCATACTCTGGGAGCCACACTTGTATATATCGATCCAAGAAAAGTTAAAAGAAGTGTAATTTAGGTTTTGGAAAATTCATAGATCGGTCCCCTTAATTGGGTTAACACGAGCAACATGAGCAATCAGATTATACAAACAAAATAGCCTGCGCCCCATCAAAGCCATTGAGGGCAATTCAATTTGAGGGATGAAATGGCGTTTGCACTAGAAAGAACAATTTTACACGTAATTGCAATGAAATAGGTACTTGTAAATATAGTTATAATTTAATATTCGTCTGCATTTTTATCGCCAGCAAACTCTGTCTGAAGCTAGTCTCATAACTTGATTAGATGAGATTCTTACCTCATCTTTTCGCTGCTTTGTCTCAGCTAGACGCGCTAGCAACCCGGACTGATTTTGCATAATTACTGTATTTTATTCAGTGACCCAGATATATGTAACACCTAGACCTCTTAAACACTCAACGTTAAAGTCATTCATTCTTAGTTTTACTGTTTGGTCGTACCACTCTCTCTATTAATAACTGCATGATATGTATTATAAAGAAGGGAATTTTATTCTCAATGAAGAAGATGCTCGTATATATTGCTTCTTGAATCTTCGTTTTAATTTAGAAAATACATAAGACTTGCTGTCCCGGCAATGGTTTCCTGCCTAAAGCAGGGATAAGCTGTATGTAAATTCATAATGTGAGCTCGTCCTAAAGAGTAGATTACTGATCACGTGACCAAACCGATATTAATTTTGCCTTTGTGAGACATTTTACATTTTAAAATAAACTTCAGGAAGATTCGGCATCATGCCATATAGATCGAAATGCAGTGTTATGCTTTACTTAATGATAATATTTTGCATTTGAAAAATAAAACTTTCTTGCTTTTACTTTTAAAGATTCTCCACTTTTCAGCAATTACTCTGTATTCCTATTCTCAATCAATCATCATCCTCCACCACCAATTACTCATCAATCTGCGGATTTATCCTCTCCAAGTTTCTCTTGATCTGACCCGTTTCTTCTATTGCCAGGTGACCATTATAAAAAGGTTTTTGACCTCTCTCGTCCATTCTTCTATTAATGCCATGCAACTGAAGAGCACGTCTTTCGATTCTTTCCACCACTAGTTTCTCCATATCCACCATTTCTCTCTCCTCTTCATTTCTCCTCTCTAACACTTTATGTTATTCCATGCATCTTCATTGCAAAGATCTAATTTGTAATACCAAACTCCTTCTCTCAGTTCCATAAGTGATTATGCTTCCTACGACTAATTAAAAGATCTTCTTCTTCGTAATATTTGTTACAATCCTGCTTCAGGTACTCCATTTTAGCTTTTCTGCTTGGATTAACCTGACATTTACATAGATTTGCTCTTCTTATTCGTCAAAAACTGCTCCCAAATATTTTATGTTTTAGGATAGGCAGATATCTCGTCCACTTCCTCCTGATACAAAATGTTATTTGTTTTGTTTTGTTTTGATTTTTTCATATTTACAAGCATTCCTCCTGTTTCGAAAGTTTTATCATGTATTCCACATCCTCAGGACCCTTAACTACGTAATCATCTACGAAAAGTAATGAATATACTGCTCCATCTAGAATTGGCATTCTCATGTCTTTACAAGATCGATATGAAACTTAAACTTTGTAAATTATGGACTGTAAAACGCTAAGCGAAGGATATTTCTCTTTAAATCTGAACTGAATCTCAAAGTTTGCACTCACTAAAATATTAAGTTTGTAAATTAACCGGTAAAATTACTATACGAATGTCGAATGAATTTTAAAGAGAGACCCAGGCCTTGCAGCAAAAAACCTGGACACATTTTATTGCTGATAACCCGGCTTGCAAACCAATGGGAGAGTTGATTACCTTTAGCATTTGTTAGTTTAAGTGCTCTTCTTTCGCCACAGACTTTTGAGACACCGGAAGGGGCAAATAACGGCGCCCCGTGGCTGCAATGGTGGTTACCACAATGAGTGGACACACATTACCAGCCAGTTCCTACCTCTGGACTTTGCACTTTCTCAAAAACTGAACGAACTAATGTTATTGCATGTTTGTCTGGTATTGGTCCAAGTCATTCACCAGACAATACACAAACCCATGACAATTACAAAATCAACTTAATAGCTACAGATATCTTACCCTGTCTTATTTACTGCTCACTTCATTTTGTTTCTATAAAAGTGTTTGAACGCTTCTCAGTTCCGACTATCTTTACTAATGTTTCCCACTAGCAACTATTATACAGAATGGAAGTGAAATAAGTGTGCAGCTTCAAGGGAATGATAAGTTTGCAATAACAGGCAGAAAATGTTTGTATTACATTTTGTAGTTAAGTGCATAGTTAATAAATCGGGTGTAAAGTTTTCAAGTTATGGAAACGCTGCACAAGCCTAGACATGTCAACAAACACAGGCGAGGGGTTGTGTTATTCCGCTATCATGTAAACATGAGAAGAATTAGGGGTGAAAGCTTTAGATTAATTCGTAAACAAACTATGAGGAGCGCTTCCTCAGCGCCGTGAATTGGTGATGAGTTAAGTAATGATTATGAAGATTCAAAGGTTTGTTCACATATCTTTGCTCCGCAATTTTAACGGCCACATGAACTATTCACCTCTCATTAGCTATCGTCGTGGAATAGGGTATTCCTTATTTGATATGATTATTTATCTTAATGTATGTTCAAAACTGTATGAATCAAATACCTTACATAAGAGTTAATGCACCTGGAAAACATGTAAATGCTCATCATAAAATAGGAGAATTTTTTGGTACCTGGAAGTCGATAACATGTGCGTCTATCATGAAGTTTATATCGTTTTATTGTCTACCCTTTTCTGACTTGTTTGTCATCATTCAAAGAAGTATATTAGCCAATCAAGGAAAGCGGAAGCAGACGCAGCGCGGATGAGTTCTCTGCGAGGCAAGCTTATAGGAAGCAAGGATTACGCAAAGGGATATGTCAACATACCGGTCTAAAGTTCCCAGGATCTGAATTCGTAATACTGAGAACTGAATAAAAGGACAATGTGCTGTATTTCATTTTACCATTTCTCTTACAGCATTATTTCACTAAGATTCACAAATTTTTAACAGCTTATTGCCACAATGAATCAAAATAAAGCAATGCTATTTTCGTATAACTAGGAAAGTACCTTTATTAGTACATTCGAATATTTTGGAATGTTTTGTACGGCAGCGACCGCTTTAACCTAGGACGTGCCTACTTTTGCACATATATTGACACGCACTAACCAAGGTCAATATATGATGGGTTGACGACACTCAGATAATAGTGAAACATCATTACAACCCGTCGGAATTGTTTACGAATTCCTGGAATTAATGTCTGAGAAAACGGTTCAGAGTATCCGAAAGTTGCAAGAGAATCACTCTCCCAATATACTCTAGTTGAGATAATCATCATGTAACTAAGGAAACATATTACTGATATATACGTATTTATTTTACTTCCACCCGGCATAGGTATATTTAGTCATTTCTCACAAATGAATGGTTTCTGCCAATGATATGTACCTGAGCATTCCAAAAATAAATTCGTCTTCCTTGCCATTACATATATGGGTATCTTTCCTTCAATACATTCTTTATTTCATTCCTCAAGTTCTGTATTCTCAGGTGAAACCAAGCAATCCATTCTCTTTCTTTCTTTTCTCAAACTTTAAGGTATAACTCGAATTCAGATTTCCATTCATTTTGAAATCCAAATAGATTTTTGTCCTTGATTTGGATTAATAACGTTTGCCCAGCCATATATTTTTGTTTATCTCTTATTTTCCAAACTCACCTCGTTAATCTGTACCCTAGGGCCCATATATCTCCTAACCCATCCTTCATTAACATTCTTTATTTTTGCAAAACCATGTTATAGTAAATGTCTGATTTTTAATTCAAAAACCGTTTCACATATCACTGTCTGTAATTCTGGATTATATAGAAATATTTTAATATTTTTGCAATTACTAGTCCCCTTATGCTTACATCCTCATCTCCAAAATATTTCCTGTGGTTCTGGGGAACCACAGTAGGATCACAAAGAGCCTGACGTCACCTTGTAGCAAGCAATTGTTTCTGTTCTGCCTTCCGGCTATAGAAATTTGCACTTCCGTAAGGAAATAGTTGAAAGTACCGATTCCATGCATATCGGTGTCGAATATTGCAGCCTAGTGTTAACCAATATTTAAAACTTTTAGCCACCTGTGCCGTAACATCCAATCAGGTGGCTAAAAGTCAATATACAGTTCCATAACTGCGCGAAAAGTAGAAGGATCCAGAAAACTGATGACTGCCATTGTCATACTTCAACTTGTCCAAAATAACCGTCCTTAAAAGCCAAAGAAATACAAAATATAATTTTTATCTCTTTAACAAGCGGTAAATTTTAATCTTATCCTAAATATTGTTTTTATGTACACTAGGTGAAATTTTATAAATAATACAATTATATATTCTCATGTATGCATGGTACTACGACTACAATTCTAACTTCTGCTTGTAGTGTTTTAAGAAAAAATTAAAACGGAATCTAGGCATATGCATAAAATTGTATCGCATTTTAAACATACTCTATAGGAGTACGAATTTATTATTTTACAACCTCGATATTCGAAATAATTTCAGACGTGTCAAGACAGTCTTTCGTTATTTTAATTTTACCTTTTAATTGCACTTAGTAACCCTCTCTTCATTGTGAGAGTTCACGGTACAGTGTGTTTTTCTTTGCCTCGCACCTCCACTTACAGATCCGCCGTGCTAGCAAACTTAATTTACAGTGGAAACATTTGCTGGCACCTTCATCACTAGTAGAGATACAAATGATTGGGTCAAAAAAGCAAATCTATTAGGTGAAAGATTATTATTACTTCCTCCTCCTCTTCTTCTGCACTTCAAGGTTGAGACAATCTGATCTTTCTGACATACTAATTAGATCTATGCTTTTCTCGGACTTCATACAGCTCTTCTTCCTGCAGCCTTGTTCTTGTTTACAACAGCTGGAATTATGTTTTCGTCCATCCGGCTGAGAATTGTCTCCATTTTTTCTATAGTTTTTAATCTTCTTATGCAAGTTATGAATTCAAAATTCTTCCTATGTTTTGATTTGTATGTGGTCTCTCCTTGAAAACAGACTTTTACCATGCTTAAAATTCTCATTTCTGCTGACGGTATATTATTACTTACTCTACATAGTATATGTACAAGTCGACACCTAGAATTCACTGGGAATACACGTTTTAGGGTTCCATGTATCCAAAAAAGGCATTTGTTTACAAAATGTCCGTGTGTCTGTGATCACGATAACTCAAAGGAAATGAAAATTTGCTAAAATATAAAAATTGGCATTTAAGTTGTCATCCAAGGATGCGACACGAAGATTTTGATTAAAAATCCTCTACCCCAAACTACCCTTTACATGGAAAACTGTTCGAAATGTTTTATTTTCTCAAACATTGCTCTAACAATTTTGATTACAATAACGTATACTAAAGATATTTGCATGCCAAACAAAATGTATATTCTGAATTTTCTGGAAACAGCCTCTGAAGAGACTCTGGATCTAATTTGCTGAATTTTGTATAATTGGAAAACCGTAATAGACAGACAAAAACTTACTACACAAAAGATGCAGATCTCGTTAATACACCAATTTATGGCATACGCATTTTGTTTTTGTGAAATTGATCATTTCAGAGATATTTCTTGTAATTGGTTTTAGTTAGAAACTGTTATGTGAATGAAACCACAGGCCCTGATTGATTCATATTCTACATAGATTTCTCTTAACAAAACAAGACAAACTATCACGGAATTCTTTATGCCCCAAACTACTCAGTGTAGTAAAATGGGAAACTTATTTCATAACCTTTTTAAAGCATTAACTGTTTCCAAAATATTTACTCTTGCTGAGTTAAGTTTTCCTAGGTTGATGTTTACCATGTTAAAATTGGTAAACCATCTACTCCTGTTTATACCCAGTAAATTATTATTGAAACGAATTCAATTGCGATACAAAAATTCTAGTATCGTTTCAGTATCTCTTTTGTAATCAGGAGTAAATAGCATAATTTGAGACTATTTCTTTGTAAACTTGAATAACGATTACAAGAAAACTCCCTTTGATATGAACAATACATTTATTTATTATAAATAGTGCAGAGAAAACGCTAGGGGGTATTTATTGTCTATTAGATTTATGTTTACTTTCTCATTTAATTTATTTGCACACCTATGATGTCCAGTGAGGAAGTCATCACAAAGTGGTATCTGTAATGAAGATAAATCTGATAATGTTGATGACAATGATGTCATAGATAACGACTTAAATGGGAAAAAGGGACTTTCTTCCCCTAAATTAAAAAGATTAATGGAATCAGGTGTAATTGAGGCAAAAGTAATAATACAGTAAACCAATGTTTTAAAAGATCCTTTAAAACTAATTTAGTTCGCTTTTTTTTTTTTTTTTTTTTTTTAATTTTGAAGCAGGAAGATCTCTTTGTTTTATTTACAGTTACATCATCACCCACTTCAAACCCAAACTAAGCCCCTTTCAAAAGCAGATCCATGATCCAAAGTTATAATAAATAAGTCAAATTAGACACGATATCTTTAATTGTAATATCAATTTACTTTATTATTATAGGTTAATTTATCGGAGAGCGATGCCCCCATTAGTTTTACTGAATAAGCCTTGTCCTTCCCCAAATTTCAATCAAAACATTGCTAAAATAGCCCTACTGCGTTGCATAGGACTACTTTTATTTCAAATGTTAATAAATTATTCCGCGTTACAGGAAAATATTTAGTTTTAGAAGTAACATGTGAGAAATTGCAGAAATCGCGTTGCATCCAGTTTTTTTTTCGAAATCGTGACTGTCTTTACTCCTAGGTAGTAGAAAGTTTTGAAAATTAATGCTGTCACTTGTATGGTCATCGATGGGTATTCCTCGTAATATTCTTAACACTTTTGCCAATGACATTAAGAAGAAACCATAAACTTAGATCTTCAATCCCTAGGAGGCGAGTTTATAAGCAGGAATGAACTTTATAAAGCAGTATTTGGCACCCTTTCCTACTGCATAACACATTACAGGCGTGGCTAATGATGATACCTGAAAAGAATTAATACTTGGGGAAGAAATTTGGAACATAACGTTCCAGTCCAAAATTTAGTGAACTTCCAACGCATATGCCATTTATTATGATTGAGTGAAGCTGAAGAAAATCTCAGTCAGGGAGGATGTTTTGGCAAGGATTTGAACATCAGACCTTAAATCCAAGTTGATTATTTGTAGGTATCAACTTTTATTTGTTTGTTTATTTCTTTTGTAGCGTAACATCCTTTAAATTGGTTGGTCATATCGGACAGCAAAGTATATCGCTGAAATGTTCAAATGATTCCGGAGTCCATGGAACTTAAAGTTACTCGACATTCGTCTTCTCTGGATAAGGGAAAACCCTGAAAAAACCTTATCCGGGTAACTCATCTAAGAGACATTCCAACCTCAACACTTTGATATCAGCGGATAAATCTAACTATAATACCAAAGAGGGCTCATTCTACTTAGTAGAAATGAAACACGATACAATGTATTTTGGTAATGTTAATTTATTTTTCCCAAGTTTTTACATCGATTGGATGAGATCTACTTTAAGGAGAACTTTTTTTTCCATCTTCAATATTTTTAGAAAACGTTAATTAAACTTATTACAATAAAGGGAATTGTTAATATAATCATAGATATACGACCTAAGATTTGAATTAATTTACAGCCTTATGTCTTAAGGTTGTAAAATAATTATGTCTTAATACCATCGGACACATGTTATGCAAATGAACAGAATTGCAACAATTTTTTCCGGAAAACGCTAACGTAAGAGCAAAATAGTATTGTAAATCTTCAAATCTTAAATTAATGAAACATTTATTTAATTTTAAGGCAATGTAGTGCACTATCCCGCTCCCCTTGAAAAGATATAACAAATCGTGCTAGAAAGTAGCACAATGTTCGAACTTGAGACGGCCTTGATATGCAACCATCAAGTATGTATATTACATACACCAGTGGAGTATGTAATTTCACCGCCCGGGCTATATTCTTCGGAAGAGGTGTGTTCAAAGCCACACTTGGCTGACTAAAACGGATGTCTTTGTTTAAATTCCAAGAGATGTAGTTTATTCTGAGCTGAGTAAAGCCTTGTTTACAAAATATAGCAAATGTTGGGAATGAGTTGGTGTATAAGGCATATGTATTGGTTCCTTCCAGACTAAGTCAGCCAAGTTTTATTAATTCATGACAGGATAATAATCATTACTTAATTTGTAATCCATTCACATCTGTACTCTAGTTATTTTCTTTTGGGTATCTTTTTATCAATTTTAAAATGTTTATTATACTTCTGTTGCAGTGAACTATTGCACTGTCATTATTTCAGTGCGGTTATTTTCCATAAATATAGTTCCATTGCTTTATATAAAATACATATTTGGCATCGCCATTAATGAAATCAATAGCTTAAGCATATGTGAGGACAACCTAATAAATCTACATTTATGTCCCAAAAACAAAGTTCATTAGGCACCAAAAATATTCTTGAAAGGCCGTGAGTTTGACTTCCCATTTCTCAATGAACCCAACTGAATTATCATGTAAAGGATCATCCAGTAAACAGTAATCATCCCTTCTATTTAGTTACCTATAGACCTTGACCTATTGTAGGAGCAACAAAAATTATAATTGCAATGCTCGTTCCGTTGAAGACCCTTATATCTTAACAGGACAGATTTTATCAATTTTATATTTTCTTCATTATATCTTAAATCCCTTAATTATTAAAATTTGAGGGGAGGGAGCAAAGTCCAATGAACGCAGCTTGCCTCTCTGTAAGAAGCAAACTTCGGTAGCAGCGATACTCGACAAACATGAACCGAACACAGAGCGTTTTGTATGCAATTAGTAGACAACAAAAAGTAGTTTACGATCAACACAAACTGTGGAAGCTGTTAAACTGAGAGATGCAACTTAAGGAGAAGACAAAGCATCGGTACTTTTGAGCTCTGTCAAGACACTAGAATACCACGACTGTTCATACATCTAAGTGTGTTATGAACAAGCCATGCGGGTATTCACGCCACATGAGCAGTGAGACATTTTCAGTCGTTGTAAGCAAGGTGAGGACGGTATGATACAATCCTAGTTCCTCACTCAACGTAATTGCAACAGGGCGTCGCAATTAACCAAAGTAGACTTTCTATTTCTTTTGTAGCATCTCTGCACTTCATTCATTGTTTGCTGTCCTTTTCAATCTAGACTAAGGAATTACAAAGGAGTAACTAAAAGCTATAGCTTTATTTTCTTTTCACCTTTGCCATTTCATGTTCATATTTCGTCCCTTCCTTTTCTCCGACTTAGAATGGGTACCGTTTGGTTTCAACGCTTTATAAAGTGTTTCTTTTCGCAGCAAACTTAATCAACTTGTAAGCACATCTTCTTGAAATAAGAAACGTTTAAGAATAGAATAAAAATAGTTCCATGAAAGTTTATGGGTGTCAAAAAGTGTCATAAAGACTAGCAATTTTGCTGCATTTTAGGAAAATTCATTACCTAAAACTTTAAAGACATGTAAATATTTAAATATGATTAGGATTCAGTCTCTGAATAAAAATCTGATGCCTTCCGTTCCTCATTACTTTCTCTAACTGTTCCGCAAGCTCTCTCTTCTTTCCCCCGGCTCGCTATTCCGTGAAATAAGCGCCGAAGAAAAGAAAAGGTGCGCGGATAGCACATCTACCAAGAAAGAATTCCTCCCCATCACACTTATGGGTAGCTCAGGGATTGCACAAAAGATCCTTAGGTCGAAGTGCGAAGGCTTTCAAGCCCTCTTAAAATCCTCAGTTATACCACGGGTAGCTCGGATATATGCTGGTTCGGTGGCCTGGATAGGTGCAAGGGCAGAAGTGGATATTACAGCGCAGCTGCAAACGTAGCTTCCAGTCGGACACATGCTCAAGCACGGCCCTTACTCTGTTATGCGATTAGTTCATCACTTGTTTTATCGTCCATGGAACGGCTAGGATACGGAAATAGCACTCTCCAACTTCCATGGTCATATCGGGGGCTTTGACGTGTGAAACAACCCGTACTACTGTAGGTTAGGCCATTAAGTTAATCAAGTTTTTATTACTAAACACACGCATATTTACTCCCACATTCATACTTCTAGACTATGTGGTAATGGTAATAATTCTGGTTAAAGAAAAATTCCCCGCTCCAATAGCGAATCGAACCCGCGACCTCGGGGTGGGAAGTCAGCTCGCTGACCACTCCATCACGGAGGCATTCATTTGATATACCGTTATGTTTGGAGAGCATAGAGTAATTGCAAACACTTTATAGCCAAAGGTTTAAGATATGACAGCTATTATCTCACCATTATTGGAACGAGTAAGGAACCATGGTAAGCTAAATATGTTATGTTTGGTTCAAAGTCTTCCTCGTTATCTTTTTTCTATGTCAACTTTTTCTCTTGCTTAGTTTGTATATATTTCATTTATTGACAGAAAAATCTTGAACGTTATGTTTTTTTTTTGTAATTATTTACGTAGATATTTCTTCGCTCCACGTTGATTCGCTTTACAAACTAAGAATAGATCCAAACATTTATTCAGGATCGACTCTTATAAATTGCGTGTACCATACTTGGATCAGCAAAATTATTCTGAAACCATTTTATCGCAGCATACATTAGACATTATGCATTAGGTATCCACCTTAGGCTCCTGTCATCTCACCTTAAATCTATCGCCTGCGGTGCCATAGAATATGACACTTTACATCTATATAAAGTGCAAAAAATAAATGTTCCGAAAGTATATTGTTAATTGCAACACATACTTTTTATTTTCAACAAGTCAATTAAAGTAAACCGTTAAGCCAATAGAAGAGAAGAAAAATTATATTTCAGTTTATGTCTTCGCAGTTTCTCATTGGTTTCCAAACTATAGGCCATCAAAAACAACTGCAAAACAGCGCACGAGTACACGCAAGGTGAGGTTGCGTGTACTCAAAAGATTGCTTTAAGAATTACTTTTGGTTCAACCTCCTCTTTACTGTTGGGAACATCTTCGTGGATTAATGAAACTAGGTGGATGAGACACCAGTGTAAATTGTGCTGAAGAATAACACCAACTAGATTAATCATCACAGTAAGAAATAGAATCCAAGTTTGTAGGTTGCACTTGTGTCCATTTTACCAGTATATACCTTAAAGATTGAATGCTGTATCACCTAACTGCTAATAGGCGATTTATCAAATCAAAATTCGGTTATAAATGAAGATATTTTGAGAGGACTTGGTTGCTTCCTACACTTTCCTATGTTTTATCAGTTATGATGGTCATTAATTCTGAACACTGGGTAAAAATCAGCAGAATATCTTCAAACGTTTGCTAGAAATTATTTCAGTGTTTTATATATAGATTGATAATTAGACAATCTACTGTTAAAAATAAAGTCGAATATGCTAAGTCTTTATATTAGATCTCTTTGCATGGGATGATGAGTAAAACAAGATTGGATATACATTCCAGAAGCACATTGTTTCAAATACTGGAAAATACAAACGAGGAGGCACCTCATAAATAGCTAATGCCACAAAGGAGTTATTTTATGAAAATCGAGTTTTGTATGTTTTTCTCTTATAAATCTTTTCTTTTTCTCAGTCACATGAAGCTCAATAAAATGATGAATTCTTCATACGTTATTTATAGTTTTATATAAATAACTATTATAGTTTTCTTTGGGCAAGTATCCCAAATAATACTAATTTAATCAAAATCATTGAAGCCGGTTCTTAAGAAAAAGTTATATTTTCTATATAGTGAGTTTTGGGTAGAAAATATTCGTCATATGTATTAGAAATACGCCGGACTTACTTAAAAATGTTGGCATTATATTTTCCCTTTGAATTGCATTGCTTACAGGCACAGATTTTCTTTTTATAAAAATGCGCTTTTGAATTCAGCGAACTTCAATACTTTCAGCGAAATCTCAATACAGTGAAGTCTTTGGGGGAAGGTTTTAAGCGGCTGAGAAAATAAAAAGTGAACGAAACCATTAAGAGCACACATCTATGTACGGACATGATCATCATATGCACTATAAATAAACGATGAGTTTTAATTCCATCTTCGAGAATGATTGAAGGAATAGATTTTCCTTTCGCTGCTATCATAAGAGAAAATGAACAGCGTCTCTTCCTTTGAAGACACAAAACATTCTCATAAGCAGAGGAAATTCATTTCTTATCGCTTCTGAGGCAAGAATATGTCATTTGAAATTCTGTTACGTCTTGAAAAAAGTACTAGTTACAGAAATGATAGTACGAGTACTAAGTAGTGCTCTCTCTCTCTCTCTCTCTCTCCCTCTCTCTCTCTGTGTATGTGTGAGAGTGTTATAAATAGCGAAAGTGTAGGCAGTAAAAGGAAATGTTTTATATACTTAAAACAGGCTCCTTAATTGGTGTATTTTGATCCTATAAAATTAGAAATAGGCAGATATTTATAAAAAAAAACACTAAAACAGCGAAGTAAGTGATTTAATAATATGAACCTGGTTTAATGTACAATACTGAGTTTAAAACGAACCAAACTCGTTTCCAAAATATATGCGTTTATGAATTTTTATCAATGTTTACTATATTTAATAATATTTTAAAATTACTTGTTTCACATATGAATTTAGAGTTTTACACAAATTAAAATTTCCAACCCTTTAAAATTATTTGAGGTTCGTAACAACAAGGATGATGAAGGATGAATAAAATGGTTTTTCAATCATTTTGTGTCGATTTATGCTTAGGAGTTCCACCCAAAAATTTGATGTCGATAATTTACCAGAAATATATGTTTTGGTGTCTCAGGGGGCAAAACAGTATTTTTAGAAAAAGATCCGCGTGTGAATGTGCGTTTCTGTGAACTGCATAGCTCAAAAACAAACATATCGTATATAAAATTTGGTATTTAAGTTTAGCATTATCCAAGGATGCTATTTTCAAGAAAATATCCCACCCCAAACTATTCTTTACATGTAGAATTTTTTTGAATTTTTTATCAAAATGACTAACGATTTAGATTAAAATTCTGTATATTAAAGATATTTATATGACAAATAAATGTAGGTATTAAATTTTCTGGGAATAGCCTCTAAAGACTCTTCATTCTGGATGATTTTTGAATAACTTGCAAACCGTTACAGATAATCAAAAGTTAATACACAAAGATGTAGCTCTCATTAACATAAGAATATATGCCATATACATTTTCTTTGTAGAGATAGCTGTTTCCGAAATATTCTTTGTTAGCTTTAGTTCTAAGAAACTAAGCTCTTCCCAAACGGCATACAGTAATCAAAGTAAACAAATTAGGTAAATAAAAAGTAGGGTATACAGCGGCGGAGTCCCGATCAGACTCCGGAACTGTATTTTAACAAAAAAAATAAATAAATAAATAAAAATTTTAAAAAAAACGGGAAATCATCTTTCGTTTCATTTTTCTTTTGCTTTATTCCTAGTCGTGCAAAGCGAAAACCGAATTTCAATCGTTTCACATAGAGACTTACTTTTTGCAAAATTCGTTTATCGCTTTAACCTAGCGTATTGCTATATTTCCCTTCTACGCAGAAGAAACTAATACGATAATTTCTGCTAATGTTTACCTCAATTACCACAATGTAGACAAACAAATAATTTTTGTAAGAATATTTTAAAGAGAACGTCATTGAATAGAACAAATCAGATTTGTTATTTAAGTTAAGTTTAATTTTCTCCTCGAACCTTTTTTTTCCATATAGGTGTCCCCTTTAACTTCTATGGTTATAGCGGGGGTTTTTACTTTAAAACAACTACTGTGTTTTCTTGCTGAACTGTAGGTTCTCTTCCAAGCATGAGAAACGAAGATTTTCAAGAAAATTCCCCACACTAACTATCCTTTACATGGAAAAAATGTTTAAACTTTTTTTTATCAAAATTGTTCTATAGGTTTTTATTAAAATTCCGTATATTTAAGATGTTTGTATGTTAAATAAACTGTGTATGTTGAATTTTTTGGGAATAGTTTCTGAAGACTATTCATTCTGGATGATTTTTGAATAATTTGTAAGCCATAAGAGATAGTCAAAAGTCACTACACAAAAATGTAGCTCTCATTAAAACACAGAATTTATGTCACATATATTTTCTTTGTAGACTAAGCGTTTCCGAGATATTCAGCTCTTAATACAGAGAGATTTTGCTCAACAAGATCTATCACAAAATTCTGTTTTGTCTTCAAGTAGAATCACAATATTACATTCCCGGATAAAACTTGAGAACTTACGTCACCACAGTGTTGGTGGTATTTCTTTTCAACTTGCCATTGTTGTACGGACTACTGATGAGTTTTTAACGTCAGCTGTTTACGACGCAGCAACAGGTTGATTACGCTCAGATGTTCGTCTACAAGCTGCTCGTTTTATTTCAGAGTCTGAAAATGAAAAAAATTAGTATCGCGTATTGGCAGATTTAAAATGGATGATAAGCACAATATGGATTTTCTTTAGGTAAATTTAGCGTAATAAACTGTAAAATTAGACTTGATCTAGTAAATTACGCCAATATACATAAAAATAATGGATGATGGACTAATAACTCCTATAAAATTTAATGAAAGAGTAGAAAATAGCTCTTTAGCCCAAGAAGCGGTATCACCAAAGTAGAGAAAAGGGGGAAGGACATTGCAGTAAACCTGGTGTAAGCGCTGGTATTAAGTAAACGCAGTAACGAAACACGAGAGGAATTGGTTTTTAGCTCCGCGCAAAGGAGTAACCGACATTAAATGCATATGAAGCTTAAGGGTACCCTTAAGTGAAGTTACTAGTTTCCATAATTATATATTTTCTTCAGACTTATACCACGCATTTCACGTGCAAATAATAGATCATACTAATATGTAATACCTTCAATGTTATTCAGTTATTTAACCATTAACAATAAATGCTCCACACGATGAATGAATATTTTGCTTTAATTGTACTGTTTAAGCAAAACACTGTAGAAAATGTTATGTGTTCCTTTCATATTATTTTCTCTACCTATTCTGTAACAGACAAAAGCTTATTTCTCTATCTAATTCATACAAATCAAGGTGAACACTAGCAGAAACTGATTTATGACTTAGTTCTTTATAAGTAGAATGAAAATAAGGGAAATGCGATATTAAATTCTTTTAAAAGCTGATTATAATGTTAACTAGAATTCGGTTCTTTTTAATGGCCAGGAGAAAAACAAACGAAACATTACAATTCCGTTTAAAAATGTTTAAGAATTTTAAAACTGAAATCTATAACAAAGAATATTTCGGTTATAGTTAATTCCAAAAAATTGTATATGACAGAAATGTAGTGTTTCAACGAGATCTACATATTTTGTCTAGTAAATTTTTGTCTATCTCTTACTGTTTACTAGTTATTTAAGAGTTGTCCAGAATGAAGTCTTTAGAGGTTATTCTCAGAAAATGCAAGATATACATTTTATTTAAATTATATTATAATACGGTATTTTAATAAAAATTGTTAATCGAAAAAATCAACATTTTCAAAATCTTTCCATGCAAAGGCTGGTTTGGGATGGGGGGATATCCCTGAAAAATGTCGTGTCGCATCTATAGAGATACAGAATTCAATTATTAAGTTTGGCATGCAACCTGTTTTGATTTTTTAATTAAGCTGCTCAGTCATACACATGGGCAAACGGACACAGTCACGTGGACATTTTCCTTAAAATGTTCTTTAGGATGCAGGGGACCCTAAAACGTATACTACCAGTGAAATCCCGGTATAAAATTTTTGGGTGAAAGACAATACCTTCTCTACCTATGCACTACGTAGAGAAAGTAAAAGAATGTTGTTGTTATTTTAGCTTAACGAAAAAAGTTAAACTAAAAACATTTTTCGATAATTTTAGGAACCTTATTAACTGTGATAATTAATATACTCATAAATAGAAAAATCTGATGTGTTCCATTCACATGACTTTCTCTACATCTCTGCAAAAAATTATTGTTAAAAAGCTGATGCTTCTATTTACTTAATACTAATAAAAAAATTACCAGTATAGTCTTATTACTTGCTTTCTTTTAACTAAAAGCGAAATAAGGGAGTAGCATAGGTTAAAGTGATAGTCAAAAGCTGGTTGGTATGTCACTGAAGTGCCTTTGTTTGTTTGTACACGAGTTGACAAATTCCTGTATGAGAAAAGTATAAGTTTTTTAAAGCTGAAACCAAAAACAAGGAATACTTCAAAAAAGGATCAACTCAACGAAAAATATGTATATAACATAAATTGTGTGTTTTAATGTGCTCTACTTTTTGTGTGGTGTTTTTGCCTTTTCTTACGGTTCAGCAGCTACGCAAAATTCCGTAAAATTCATCCAGGATAAAGCAGACTTCTGAGGCTATTCGCAGAAAATTCAAGATATAGATATTATGTCAGGTAGATATCTTTAATATACAATATTTTAATCAAAATCAGTAGTCATTTTTTGAGAAAATTAAAATTTTCGAAAAAATTTCCATGTAAAGGGTTGTTTGTGGTGTGAGGTTTTTCTTGAAATTCTTCGTTGTTTGGTATTTAACGGTCTTTTGGATTTTGATCTATGCTGTCCAGACACACATATGCACACGGACCTTTTTTCAGATTTTTTTTTTTTTTTTTTTTTATTCAGGAGGTCTCAAAACATATATTTCCGGTGAAATCTCGGTATCGAATTTTTGGGCACATTACAATACCTTCTCTATACACTATGTATATAGTACCAGTATAGAAAGTAAATTTTGCAGAAAAATCACTACCAACATTTTTTCATTTGTGCTTCTTAGAATATGCCCTAAAATTGTGAAGTCAAGTGAAACATGTTTACTTTCTCTATGGAAGCACTAGGATCTCCTAGTTTTATAATCTGTATTTGTTACCGCTCAATGATGCGTGGGAATGGTGCCACGTAACGTTTCTACAGGTCACTATGCACGCAGATATGCAGCCGTTCTAACACTCCAAAGATAATTTTCTCGTTTTCTATTCTCTCTACATTTTATTAGATTAAAAACCTTAGGAGATCCTAAGATAATTATAATCATGTCTCCACCTGTTTTCCCTTCTCATAAGGAGGACTTACAAGGTTTTATAAAGCAATACCTGCTGTTAGATGCCTGTTGAGGAGCATACGGGCTATGGATCGAAGGTTTGGCACAATAATGATAGAAACGTTATAAACGGGAGGAAGTAGGTGATATGAAATGTAAACAAAATGGATGTTAGGAAAGGTAATGAGGCAGCAAATGTAAAATGAATGGCGAGGGAGACCGGAAGACCCGGAGAGAAACTCCAGACCCAGCTTCATCCATCACAATTCCCAATGTTGTCTCCTGTGATTGAACCTGGGCCACCTAGGTGGGAGGCCAGCGATATAACCACCCTACCACGACGGCGCCTCCCCTAATAATAAGCACAAAATAAAAAATCCGACGAGTTCCATTCACATGACCTTCTCTACAGCCGTATAACAAATTATTTTGAAAAGCGATTCCTTTTATGTACTTCATGCTAATCGCGATAAACGTTAGCAGAAATAGTCTTATTAATTGCTTCCTTGTGAGTGGAAGGGAAATAAGAGCATAAGATAGACCTAGGCGATTGTCAAATTTTTAAAATGTGGCTGCTATGTGATTGAAATTCGCTTCTTTACATGGCCAGGAATTGACAAATTCCCGTATGGGAAAAGTTTAAGTGTTTTAAAACTTAAGCCAACAAGAATGAACATTGCGAAAATGATAACTCCATAAAATAATGTAGGTATATGACATAAGTTGTGTGTGTGTGTGTGTGTGTGTGTGTGTGTGTGTTTTAACGAGATCTTACAGCTTTGTGCAGTAATTTTTTGTCTATCTCTTATGGTTCACCAGTTATGAAAAAGTCCAGAATGAAGAGGTCTTCAGAGGCAAATCCCAGAAAATTCAAGATATACATTTTACCTTCATATATATAAAATATTAGTTTAATATCCCTAGTAAGACAATAAGAGAGCATTATTCTCAGCTCGGGGATCAATCATCCAACAGCTCCTGAATTCTTATTTGTGTTTACCCTGTTATTATTACATATGGCACCACAGGTAGTGGACTATGATGATACATGGAAATGAGAAGAAATTTTGGGAAGGAAACGTTTCAGACCTAAGATACCCGGAATTTACCAATTATGAAGGGTGAGTAGAACAAAGAAACCAACTCATGAATAGTTCTGGTAAGATTCGAATCTCGAGCCTCGCTGTCTTAATAACCTTACCCAACGTGTAGGTAGAGTCGGGGAGAGAGAGAGCATGTGTATGAGTGTGTCTGTATGTGTGTGTTTCCGCAAATTTATCTTTCAGGATAATGGAAAAAAGAACATTAGATCTTCCTAACAATTCCGACCCTAATTCTCAAGTGGATAATTATTCAATTTATTTCTAGTGTGTAAGCATGGCTTATAGTTGAAACATATTGCAAAATGCTAAATATTACAAATAATAAATGTCCACCTAAACATACTCAGCAGAATGATGGTTATAACTCAATGTTGAACTTTTAAATACATCGGTTAACATACAAAAATTAAAACTATTCACAGTATGAATAACTCTGTGGAAATTTGGGAGAGGAATACTAGAATTAGAGAGAATTACATAGAAAAAAAAGAGCACAAAGGTGGTTGTGACTCAGAGCTCGAAGAAATGGGAAGCTGAAGTAACTTATTTATTACGAAACAAAGATGGCGTCGTACATTTATTACAGTTGATATAGTGAAAATATACTTTTAGATCGAGCGTCTCCCTAAAGAGAACTCAAGACAATGCTTTCAGGCCAACGAAGAGAATCGCCCTTGAGCTGTATATATTCTATAAGTATCTTCTTATAGTGGTGAAAGCAACACATTACGTGACACTTCACCGATATTCGTCGGCAGAGGCCTCATTCACTGCAGGAGTTTTATTTGTTCTTGGTAAAACAATTCCTTGTTTACTAACGAAAATTTTATCCAGCGTCAAAGTTGCAGTCAGAATTGCCTCTGCGGTCTAGTGGTGTGCGTGGTGGCTTCAGTAACTAAGGGTCTAGAAAAGGGAGGAACTTTCCTTCGATTAGGAGCTCAAAACCATCAATGCGAGAGTAAATGTGTGCTTTAAAGATTTAACGAGCGTTAAAAGTCTAAAGTACGACCAATCAAAAAGAGAAGTCCATTCTGCAAACTTTTTCTGGAGTCAAATCCCCCGATATACCAACAGTAGTTGCCAATGGCTAAATGGCAACAAAATATGTGCATTAACATGCGTACACCACCACTTTCGTGCGAACATTGGAACTTTTAACATTGTCAAACTTCCATTAACGACAAAAATAGTTTTCGTTCGTTTTTGAAAGTGTAACTAAAGCAATTGCAAGTTAAGATAGTATTAATAAGGAACATCCCACGCCTTCCAACTATGATGTTTTTATTGCAAGTTAGCTGAATGATATGATATGCCACATCTCAGAAATTAAGACAGTTTTAGCCCAAAATGCTATTCAAGACCATTTTCGGCTTTGTGTTCGTCACGATTAGTCACAATCATGTAGGCTCTTCAATGTTCCCAGCCTCTCAAATTCTTAAGTTTCTTCAACTTGCTAGCGTTAAGCTCGAAATGAACCCTAAATATGACTTTCAATTTCTGAGAAGTACATCACCACAGTTTATTTTTTGGTCAGAGTTATTTGAGACAGTCCAAGGGACAAAGTTGGCAAACAGTCTTTCGTGATCAAGTCAATTACATATATCAGTTTTTAGTGTATCCGTCGGAGCAATCACATGACAT
Organism: Hymenopus coronatus; assembly: GCA_030762935.1. Classification (NCBI taxonomy): domain Eukaryota; kingdom Metazoa; phylum Arthropoda; class Insecta; order Mantodea; family Hymenopodidae; genus Hymenopus; species Hymenopus coronatus. The sequence goes on from CM060890.1 coordinate 76,686,495, forward strand.
ACTACGTACCCATCTCCCCTTTCGGTGTCTAAAAATTGTCTGACCAATGAATAAATTAAACCAATGACAATGTCGAATGAGCAGAGATTCCTTGTAAATTGGTACAGGAATAGTTCACTGAGCTTCAAGTATCCGAAGAGAGAGTGGAGCGTGAGCTATCACACAAAAATGCAACAACAACAAATTAATTAAGATTACAATAGAACGTTGGCGCTATTTCTTTTTTATTTGTACACTACATCCACGTGCGATAACTCATTACCATGTGATTTCTCTTTGTACCTGGATCTTCTCCAAACATTACACGAAGTTGCGGCGAGTTACATGCTATCCCACAACTTAGCTGTCCTCTTCAGGTGTTTAACCAGTATTGTCTCTAATTGAAATCAATTCTGCATATAAATAATTGTTGTTTTGCAATATATGGTGTATATAAATAAAGCTGTCTTATACATTCACTTACTGCATGTATAATAAAATATTTTGTAAATAAAATCACTTTTAATTTCAATTGTATTTTTAAAAAATAAACAAAACACCTATTCTCAGAACTAAAGTAAACTCGCTCTTGTATTTTATAAAGTAATGCTCAATAATGAAACGGTAACTTCGATATATTATAATAAACCTATTTTCAGAATTTTCCCTCCCATACAGCAATCAAATGTTATGTTCTGTAAGTGAACTGGAGTTTTGCTAGGTACCAGAGTATACTATGAATACAATAAAGCAAAAATGTCAATTTATTTTCGATAATTTCTCAAAATTTATTTAATTTTCATGTAGGGTGATTTAACCAACTCTCTCACTGAGCCACTCAATTTACCTACTGAGACAATGTATGTGAAATGAATAACTGTAATTACCTGTCTCTTGTAGGCTAAGTTTATAAGACTCTCAATGGATTATGTAATAAGTATTCTTATAATACCTCTGTGTTCAACTGCGTTTGCTGTTCTGTAAGGTACATCTTTATAATGATTTACAAAATTAATTTTGATGTTTATCTTCAACATCGTTTGTGTTTTAATGATAATTCAATCATTATTTTATGCAAATATTTATTATGCGCTTGGTTCGTTTATAAATAGTTTACAGATTGCTACTCTAGTAAAGACACGTCCGTCAATATCTACTCTTGCCTACTTGAAACCAACAAGATGATTGGTACTTTATTGAATTTAATAGATCACATATAATATGAAATAATAGTAATAATAATACTGCATTAACAAAACCAAATGAAAATGAGTGGTTATCTTTGGTAAAACACTTACCAGACACACGATATGCTGGAAAATTCCACCCTTCTTCCCAAATACACATTCTTGCTGTTTCGCCATGCTGGCATATACACGCCTTAACATGTCAACCTAATATTGATTATTTCGGCTACGATGTTCACCCAGAGATCCTGGATGGTACGTAGACATTTTCTATAGATTGTCCTTTAGATACCCCTACAAAAAAATCAATGTGTTCCAAACACATGACTTTCTTTTCTTGTTCTGCAAACAAACTATTCTTAAAAATATTCTTCTTTTATCTACAACTTGCTAATCAAGATAAACATTAACAAAAATTGTTTTATTACTTATTTCCTTTTAGTGTAAAGCTACACTGTCCACACACACGGAGCTTTCTCTAAAAATGTTTTTCTTTTAGACTCAATGAGCCTCAAAACATATATTTCCGGCAAAATCTCGACATGGAATATTTAGGTGAAATACAATATGTTCTCCACACACTATATGAATAGTACGTGTAGAGAAAGTAATAATCCGTTGATATCAAATCTGACGACCTCGGAATCCAAAAATCTTTGAAGATAAGATGGACTTGATTAGGCTGTGGAATCTTTGAGATAGTGTGCACGCTTGTTGTAAAGATTACTGTTGAATATCGTCTACTTGAAAATTGTCTTGTTTTTTTCAGCTCGTGAACAGTAAATTGCCATTTGATCAAGATCACATCAAATTCAATTTGGTATGCTCTTTGTGTAACGGTAACAGAATTTTTGAGTCAGCAAATGTTCGCAATAAATACATGCTGTTTAATTATGCACTGGTTAAGTTAAACTCACGACAAGTATCAGTATGCAAAGAGACGAAATCGATATAATATATTCAATAAACACTCTTGGCTTTATAGTATTTGCATGTACATACATTCTACTTGCCACCAATGGTTGCGAAGTTGCAATTATTTAAAATGTAGAAATCTTGTAAATCATCATTAATTTAATAATTCGAATATAACAAACTTAAACATGTAAACACACTTGTTACTTTAAATTATAAAAATATATTGAATTTTCACCATCTTCTTAGGTCACATTAAATCTCGTCACTATACAAGACAGTTATGCAGAATCTCATATTACTCATTAAGTATTTCTTGAAGTTATTCTTAATGGCAATCAACTATGCCACTCGATATATTATTTCGTGACTGTGTGAGACAATGGAGAATAGTTGACATTTTATGAACTTCTACTTCATATTAATAATATCTACAACATTCAATAAAATTCCTGGGAAGACAGCCAGTTATCGTGAGTAAATAAGAAACTATACTTAAAAATAAATGTTTCACAGTTTAAAGAACATAATTTACTACGGTAAAAAGAATTGAAGATATTCCAAACCGAATGTGAAAATTAAATAGTAGGTAAACGAGAGAAAAGAAGCAACGATAAAATTTGCAGATTCCTTATTGCTTTAATGAAATTATCAATTGGTTACATAAAACACAAAACACAAAAGCTGAAATTACACATTGCTAATACTAAAGGACGAAATAGCTGATAAACTGGACGAGAAAGGGAGAAATCGAATACCAAAAGAAATTGTTCCATATCTCCTAAGGAATGGGAAAAGAAACAAAGGCAAATAAAGAGTTTTGTGCAATCCTGAAGGGATATGAAATTTTGTACGTCGTCGTAAAAGATGTACCACTCTTCTTACTTTGCCGAAATGGGCTACAAAGCTGAACCCTCACAAGGTTGAGATAAACGTTACACAAAGATGATGGTATCATGTGTTGACATAAAGTTTTGATGGATGTACAGCAGGTGGCCAGCCCGAACGTTCCCTTAATTTTAGGCAGACTTCCCTGTAATGTAGCGTTTAGCGCAGGTTTTAAATAAGTACATTAATAATATACTGCGGTAAACTGTAAACATCTCTGAGTATACTTATGCCTCTCAAGCGTTTAATGTTATTTCTCTGTGTACACTGATAAAAAACGACTTACGGAGGAAGCTACAACACATTTTACTGGGAGAATAATATAGCACACGGCTTAATGTAACCCAATAAATATAAGAAGTGTAAATAAAATATTTACACTTAGCAACAGTTTAAATGTGATCCATAGTACGAGGACCGTTCAAAAAGTACTAAGAAAAAGATAGAAAACCAAATTAGTTTTGGTACTTTTTTCAACATAATCTCCTTTTAGCTCAACAGTTTTCTTAGCGTTTCTCCAAATGTTTTAAGACTTCCAAAAAGTTCGATTTTGGATGGTTAGACTTTGTTAGACTTGTCGTTTTCCGCCGAGCCACTTTTTCAACTTTGTAAATAAAAAAAAACTTTCATTCACATGACTTTCTCTACATTACTGTAACAAATTATTTTTAAAATTTTTATTTTTTATCTATTTTATGATAATCGAGACAAACACTAGCAGAATTGTCTTAATTACTTGCTTCCTTGTAAGTAGAAGAAAATAAGGGAATACATTGGATTAAAATGATAGTCAAATCTTTTAAAAGCTGGTTGCCATGAGGATGAAATCCGTTTCTCTGCAGGAGCAGAATTTTGCAACTTTCCGTGTGAGAAAGTTGTAATATTTTTAAATATGAAGCAAATAACCAGGAATACCTCAGAAATAGGCAATTCCACGAAAAAAAAAACTGTATGACAAATTGTGTTTTAACGTGATCTACATTTTTATGAATTAAGTTTTTGTCTATCTCTTACGGTTAACCAATTATGCAAAATTCAGCAAAATTCATTCAGAATAAAGAAGTCTTTAGACGCTATTCCCAGAAAATTTAAGATAAACATTTTATTTGCCACATAAGTAGCTTCTGTATGAAGCATTTTAATGAAAATTGTTAGAGCCATTTTTAAGAAAATCAAAATTTCGAAATTTTTCCATGTAAAGGGCAGTTTGGGGTGGGGCGGTTTTTCCCAAAATCTTCATGTCGCATACCTAGAAGATATAAACTTAAATACCAAGTTTGATATTTAACGGACTTTTCGTTTTTGAGCTATGCTGCCCACAGATACACACACACACACAAAGAAATTGTTCTAAAAATGTTTATTTTGGATTCAGGGGGTCTCAAAACACGTAGTTCCGTTGATGTGCATATAGTCTGTATAGAGAAAGTAAAAAAGTCACTGGGAGTCAAATCTGGTGAACAACAGTGGATGCTGTATAGTCCGAACCTTAATTTTACCATTTATGGCATCAGAACTCTGCCTGTGTGCACCCTTGCTTTTTCTTGATGGAAGAGATTTTTTTTTTTTTTTTTTTTTTTTTTTGCAAGACGGGGGCGTTCTTTCTTGTTTTCTGCATTCAACAGGTGGAATAACGACGCATAATACTCTCCATTTATCGTTCTTCCTTTCTGCAAGTAATCAATGTAGGAGATGATTCCGTGTGTATCCCAAAAAACCGAGGTCATCACCATGCAGATTCACCACCTTTTCCTTCTTCGGAAGAGAAGAAGGCCGATTCACCTTTAGAAAACCACTATTTCGACTGTACTTTTGTCTCTGTTGTACAGTAGTGCATCCACGTTCCATCCATAGTTATGTATCGACGCAGAACGTCGTCAGGATTGCAAAGAAATAGTACCGAACCAAACCAGCTTCCGAATCGATTGCACGATTGCGTTTATTCTCCATTGAGAAAAAACTCACACCCATCTTGGCGATACCATTATCAGACCTAATGTTTGATAGATACAAAATCGAGAACGCTATACCTTGTGATATGCATAAGGCCTCTACTATTTCATAGCTTTGATTTATCGATCACTCAAAACCATATCCTAGATTTTGTCAACCATTTCGAAGGAAGTCTCTTCTACTGGAAGTGCGGAACGATGTTCATCATTTGTGGATGTATGGCTACATTTAAATTCATTTATTCAATTATCATAAATTGTTGCAAACGCAGGAGCAGATGTGCCATGAATCATCCAATTTGGCTTTTCTCTTTCGGTATAAAGTTTTTCAAATAGAGCTCTAGTTTCCCCCCCCCCTTCTTTCTAAATAAGTATAAGATTGTTGATTCAATGGCCTATGGCAACGAAACCATGTGATGGATATAGCTTAAACAATCATTACCACGAAGTAAGAGACGACGGTTGCTAAATACAAACTTTTTGTTGTTACGAGTGTAATTTTTGGATTTTCTAAGCACTTGTTGAACGCCGCTAGCAATTTTGAGTATATGCCACGCTGCCCACCTGACATATTTTGTCACTATTTGTAAGTAAGGTACAGTGTTTTGGTAGAACTATTGCTGGATACGTTCAACATCCATCTGAACACCCTTTTGCTGCTCTATGGGAATTCTGCAGGCGAGTTGTAAACTACCGGTGGGTAGTGAAACATTTTAGGTCATCCCAGTACAGATCTTCTCACAGTAGCAAGAATGTCGAGGAATAGCACCATTATGCCAAGATCGCTTAGATTGGTAATAACATAGACATTGGGAATTTTCACAGACAAGCATACTTCCATATTCTTCGCTAACAGATTGAACGATGTCATTTAACAGTTTATAGATATGCTGTCTTCCAAACTGTGGTAATATTTGGCCAATAAAATGGCCTATATCTTATTTTGAAAATCAACAATTTCGCTTAAGGTAATCTAAGTAAAAAAATTAACTATGTGTTACAGCATATGACTCTCTAGACAGTCTTAATGGGAATAGGGGAATGCAGTAGGCTTAAGTGATAGCCAAATCCTTATAATCGGGTCGCTATATGATGGCTTTTAAATTCAACTCACTTTGTATAACCAAGATAAAAACTTAGTAACGACTTCCCATTTGAAAACAGTATAATTAATGGCAATAAAAACCCAAAAAAGGGATATTTCGGTAACTTACAAAAAAGCATTTGACAAACTCTGTGCTTTAACGTGTTATTCTCTATATAGTAAAATTTTGCCTATTTTTTATGGTGTACAAGTTAGGCAAAAATCATTCAGAATTGAAGTATAACTCAAAGGCCATGATAATACTCGTAACTTAAACGCATGGTATTTTAATCAAAATCATTCGACCCATTTTTGTGAAAAGTCTTCCTGATTACGTCACAACAAACATCACAATACAACCCCTTTCTTTTATAATAGAAGTTATACATAATCAATAATCAATATTATTATTATTATTATTATTATTATTATTATTATATTTGGATCGGATGCAACTGTATCCTCTTTTCATAATCATAAGTATTAGGTAATAAATGTTATTTTGTATTCGATTGTAAAATGTAATGAGCACCCAATATATATATTCACGATCCACTACTGCATTTAATTAATAAAATACTTGCAGGACTGCTTAGTTTAACAATTTTGTTTGTCCCTGAGCTTGTAAGCTGCGCATTCAGAGAATAATAAGAGTGTAACAAATATTAAGGATATATCTTAGAGGCCTCGAAAGTGCTCAGTTTCTATTTCTAATCTTCACCTAAAAATGAAGCAAATATATTTGTTAACAATCACTGCTTGAATATAAGATTCTTAAATGAATAAATGTTCCTTTTTATTGCCATACGAGATTTTCAAATGCATTTTTCTATTAAATGTTGTCTCTTAAAAGCTGTGTTGTCAGTATCTTTACAAATGCTATCGTAGGGAACTTGCATACCTAACCCTAATCCGCAACATTAACATTTTAGGCTATAAAGCATAAAAAAATTTGATGTGTTCCATTCACATGGCTTTATCTCGATTAGCAGGATGTAGATAAACGAATAATCTTTTGTAAGGAAAATTTTCTTGTGGAACGGCTAGAGAAAGCGATGTGAATAGAACACATCAGATTATCCTCTTTCATTTCTTTCTTCTTTTTTTTTTCGTTTTTTCGTCAATGCATACTTCTGAAGTTACAAAGTGAAGAACTGTTAGTGAATAACATTTTAAGCGAATATTAGAACTTGCCGTTTTCTACCATTCAACGATTGCGTAAAATTATAGACAAACGTACACCTGTCATGAATTTAATGAACTGAAGATCACCTATCTTTCTTTCAGGTAACTAACTAGCATTACGAGAAATAAAGTCAGGTTCTTAAAGATATATAACAGGCCAATTAGATGCAATTTGATATTCACGACTTGCATTAAGGGTTTGAGAAACGTGAAGCCTTTCCTTTGCATTATACTGTCTTCCTTCGTATTACTGAATTTTACGTTCGCTTAACAAGGAAGGGCGAGAATCGACGGTGGCGTTATCGCACTTTAACAGCTCGTTTCGGTTAAGAAGTTAAATATCAACGTCTGGTCGCTACAACCAGACTCAAGTTTCTCATAGCAAGAAATACTATGTGTTTATATTTTTGAAACACCTTAAAAAATCTCAAGTAATCATGATGGTGGTGCACCATGTTTTACTACTCTGTTGCTTACTTATGGCAAAGTATTGCATTCCCCAAAAAGGTCGACAATAATACATTATCGAAATACATGTTCTCAGATCCCCTGAAATTAAACAGGGAGGCATTTTTACAAACATGTAGATAAGTACCTTCTCTCCTGTCCTGTCTCTGACCGACTTAATTCAAAAATGAAAATCCTTCATGTACTAAAATATCTAAGGATTTTTATTATAACATCGCACGTTTGGTATGTTGGCATGAGTGGGTATATATTATATCTAATTTAATGTTATTAATTGGCCTATAAGTGGGAAAACCACATATTTATCTTAGGAAAAATCTGATGTGTCCCATCCACATGACTTTCTTTACATCTCTGCAACAAATTATTGTTGAAAAGCTTATGCTTCTATTTACTTCATGCTAATTGAAAAAAATTAGCAGAAATAGTCTTATCACTTGCTTCCTTGTAAATAGAAGCGAAATAAGGGAGTACCATAGGTTAAAGTGATAGTTAAAAGCTGGTTGCTATGTGACTGAAGCTCCTTTGTTTGTATGTATGGACAGGAGTTGACAAATTTCTGTATGAGAAAAGTATGGTTTTCAAAGCTGAAACCAATAACAAGGAATGTCTCAAAACCGATCAAATCCATGAAAAAATTGTATACGACATAAAAAAAGTGCTTTATTGAGATCTACATTTTTGTGTTGTAAGTTTTTGTCTATCTCTTACGGTTTACCTGTTATGCAAAATTCAATAAAAATCATGTAGAATAAAGAGATCGTTTGAGGCTATTCCCAGAAAATTCAAGATATACATTTTATTTGGCAAGTAAATATCTTAAATATAAGATATTTTAATCTAAATCATGAGAGCCAAGAAAATCAAAATTTTCGAACATTTTTCCGTATAAAGGGTAGTTTGGGGTGGGGGATTTTCTGGAAAAATTCGTGTCGCATCCTTGGAGGATACCAAACTAAAATCCTAAGTTTGGGTTTTAACAGTTTTCTCGTTTTTGCGCTATGCTGCCCACAGACACACACATACACACAGACACACACAGACACATACACACTTGGACATTTTTCTAAAAAATGTTTTTTGTTTTTTTTTGTATTCAGGGGGTCTGAAAGCATATATTTTCGGTGAAATCCCGCTATCGAGAGTTCTATCTGTATTCTATATATATTCTCTACACCTATGTACATAGTACGTATAGAGAAAGTAAAAATTTAGAGCTTATTAAAACAAACAATTTTGGTCTTATCTGTAGCTTTAGTCATTATCGGAATTTCGAAGTCTTATGTGCAGTTTTTCCGGGTATACCGTTGACGTCGTAATTTAATTGTCATTTGTATGGCTTTCCTCACGAACCCATTACTACATATAGTACAATGTAAAGTGAATATAAGGAAACATCTTTTAAATTGTTAGTATGATACTTGCATAAGGGGTACCTACGTATTAAGTGGTGTTGAGTACAGAAAATACTCTTTTCTTTCTCGTTAATTATTATAGTTTGCTTATGTAGACTTTCAACAAAGTTTTTAAGTTTTAGAATTGCAAGCTTTACAGCTCAAACTGAAGGCAGTAACACAATATAAATCAACTGATAAATATAGCCTACAGTGGGCCATACACCTCTAGTTGACTGCGGAAAAATACCGGAGTCACTACAGTGAATGAAATGCACGATATTTTTTTTTTTTTTTTATTAAGCTTAATGTCCTTTCACCTGGTTAGTCATATCGGACGATGAATGAAATAAATTAAATGATGCTCAAATTATCCGAGATCCATGCAGCTTAGAGTTACTTGACATTCTCTTCTCAGGATAAGGGAAACCCCCGAAAAAATCTTATCCGGTTAACTCACCCTAAGCGAGATTAGAACTCAAGACCTGTTGAATGTGAAGCAGACATGCTACCACCATGCGGACCAAAACGCATGATTCTGAAGCTATAGAACATAATCTCCAATGCTTGTCGTTTTTACTCTCTCTACACGTACTATGTGTATAGTGCATAGAGCCATTTTTCAAATCTTTCGAAAAAAAGTTCCATGTAAAAGGTAGTTTGGGGAGGAGGGATATTTCTCAAAATCTTCGTGTCACATCTCTGGAAGATACTTAAATACCACGTTTGGTATTTTACCGAGTTATCGCGTTTACAGACACACGAACACACACACATGGACTTTTTTCCAATTTTTTTTTTTTTAATACAGGTAAAACGTATATTTCCGGTGAAATCTCGATATCGAATTTTTGGGTGCAATACAATATTTTCCCTAGTAGGTATTAGTACGTGTAGAGAAAGTAACGAGGAAATAAATATGTGATATCACGCTGGAGCTGTCAATTACCGAGAAGTTCTCCGCTTCAGTGAACGCTTCCCCGAGGACTATTGTAGTCGGGCATGCCGCTCCTCAGTCCTCTTACACTCCTAACTCGTTATTCGCGACCGTCTAGTCGTAGCAGGCTCACTGATATGATTAACTCAAGCAAAGGTATGAGAACGTGTGAGAGTTGCCCGAGAGGAAAGAGAAGGGTGCAAGAGTTTCGAGTACTTTGAGTGAATGACTTGAAATGCCAAAGCTCGAGACTCCCATTTTAACTTCGTTTGGTTGTTCCTGGAAGATGTAAATAATGTGTTCAATTAGCTACTCCAAGAAATCAGTAGTTATGATACTGTTAGTTTCCTCATTAATAGTCAAGTAAGCTAAGCGTTACCAACTTTTCACAGAGACTTCTAGTTTGTTGTCTCTTCCATGTACCAACAGTTTCAGAACATATTGCGACATAACTTACGCTCTTCAATACGTCTCTGTAACATGTTTTCTTTCTTTCTACATATCTACCCTATATAAAGCACGTGCGACTTTGCAACGCTCTATTAACAATAAATATACCAGGTTACATCTAAATGCTTACTATTATAACTTCCCTTCACTTAACTCACGTTAAAGGGATTTTCCTGCATCGTCATTACCAGGATAGAAATGTCCAAGCGTTAAAAACACAATTAAAAGAAATTAGAATTCGACGACGTCGTAGATAACACTCCATCCTGTCCCTCGTACCTGTTGGGTGTGCAGACCCATCACGAGACCGTGTTCTACATGTTGTCAGAGACTAATGGTCGCTTTTGTGTATGTTCTATATTTGATAGTAATTAGCTTAAGAATTGGTATGCCTGATAATAATAATTATCGTCATTATACTATTACCAACCTCTAAAGGTTAATGATTATAATCAGAGAGCGCATTTGGGATATGTAAAGGCTGAAGTTCACTGTCTATAGACGCAAGCAGCACGAGCTCTACGAACCGGTTTTGAGCAACGAAGACAAAACAAGGCAGGCGGGACCTATTCAGTGTTTGCAATACACAAAATAGTAAAATATTAAAAACAAATAAAATTAGAAGAGTAAACACGAAAATAAAAATACAAAGATATTCAAATACAGCAACTCAAATTTACAACACAGAATAAACCTATTCGGAGGCATTTAATGTACCCTATTATAATAGATAAATACACTTAAGAGAAATATATACGCACAATACTAGCACCACAATAAAGCAATGACCGAAAAGTATGACATAAAATATATGTAAGTAAAACATTGTAATAATTCTTGTTTAACTCTTTTTATCACTCCCTCTCTTCCTTATTGTCAGCTTTCTCGGATCTCAACTGTCTTGCCTTAATCAGAAATTGACTTAACCCGTCCGCGTCTTCTGTGCCTGCCAGTGGTGTCCAACATGCTTCTAACTCTATATTTGCGGTGGTAGAAAAAGGATCGCGGTAAATACATTTCCCTCCATTCCTTCGTACCCCTACATCTTGCCAAGATATGAATCCACTATAATAAACATTTATATATATATATATATATATGGAAATTCTCTTTATAAGTTTATTTATAATTCATATAACCTATGGTGTTATAGCAATACAATATAGCTTATATTAAATACATCTGCACATTTAGAATATCTGTACGCAAACTTCTGTAGTAATAGAAAAACTATATTGCATTCCTCCAGTCTCTTTCATCATGGTCACACTCAATATATTCTTTCAAATATTTTGCGGTGAAGTTCATAAGATATTTTGATAATCAGCTTTTATACTGAAGAAAACGTCTCTCCACATCCCCTTAAGAGACAATGGATGTAAAATTTTGGGTGCAATCGGTCGAAAAATCGAAAATTGGTTTCTGTTTCATAACAAATAATTGTTAGAATCTTTGAGTCTCCATAGATATTCAACATTTAGCTGTCTTTCCCTTGATTTGGGCTCTATAACCATTTAAATATCGTACAATACAGCTGTTTCTTAGCATACTATTTCATAAAGCAGCACTTATCTAAAAAAATAATTCTTTCTAAATGTGATACGCGTCTCAGTTTTGTTTCAATACAACTAAAATGTCCCAGAATGTGCAAAAGTATATTGTAATATTACAAACGACAAAAGTATCCTAACACCAATTATAATTTTTCAACAACAACAAAAAAGTTTGTGAAAAAATTATTAATTTTGCAAGTAATTCAGTAATACAAGATATTGAAATATCACCATTTAAAGCTTTTTCTGTGGTTCAAAGCTTCAAGTCAGATAATTGCTGCTAATTTTCTCAAATTTTGAATCGCGTGGTAAATAATGACATTTATGAAATAGTTTATATCTTACAAAGTATCCAATTTGAATGGATTTGGTATGCATATTAATATAGCAACAATGGAATCACAGTAAAATTTTCATAAAATTCTATGCAGATATAGAAATTTTAAATTTCACTCACAGTGTGCTCAAGTAGTTAAGAGGTCCATCCAAATTCTTCTAGTTACACCATTTGCGTACCTTCCTTACTTTCGGTAACATATCTAACCAGTAGTTTGACGTACAGTTAAAAAGCATAGAAAAACAGGAAGAGGGGATAAGTTACGTCACCTCACTGGTCTTCATGAGCGGACAGTTAGTGTACTAACCCCATCTCGTCTCTCACGTCATCAATCCCCAACCAATTGCCCAATGGGACAGATTTCATTTAAGGTTACCGTGTTCTTTGTGTAGAATATGCCTCGTGAGCAGTCCCGTTGAACTAGTGTGTCCAAGTTGTTCAGTAAGGAATAAAGAAATGGTGATCAGAAAAAGTTAAAATTAATCAAGAAATAGCAGACATGACAGCTACCGGCTCGTTGCTTTAAACCAAAACAGCGAATCGCAGAACTTATTAAAATAGAGTTCAACTTAAGTAAGCCAGATAACCAAACAGTTACTTTAAATCACGACTGCGATTTACAAAATAAACGACCTCTTGGGAACGAATACATACATTTCTGAAAGTACTATTTTCTTGTCAGTTACCGCCTAGTTTTTAATGAGATCACGTACTTGGAGACCTGTCCGGTATGTTACTACTCCAATTGTGTCCAGAGCAGTTAGAAAAAATGTGTTAAAGTATAGTGTTAGCAGCGAGAGAAACCCAGATGTATTAAATAATATGCTAAGATTCTGGATCATATTTAATAGTAAACATTTTAACGAATTGCAGGTCACGTAATGCAGACGCTATGCATTCTGCTAAATTTGAGGGTTCAGTGCTACGACACCGCAACACAAGTTCGTCGTGAAAAATTAGCAAATGAGGTTACTTTTAATAAACGCCCGCGTTTGTGTGCTTTGAAATGTTCAACCAAATAATTTCTCCCAAATTAATGAGAAATGGGACAAAATGAAGTTATGCAGTCAAAACCACTACTCCCACGTGTATTTTTGTTTTCATTAAATGGCCTTCCCTGGCATAGTACACCCAATTACAAATGCAAAATTGCTTTGAACATGTCATGTGTTATCTCCTCACTTTCTCGCGTAGATTGATAAAATATAAATTTCAATTGAAAAGTTCTTCCTTTAATGATAATGCACAATTGAATTAAGCACAAAAGAATTACTCATAGGGCGCAAAAGTTTTTATTACACGCCCAGTAAGCTTACAGGAGAAAGGTCAATGGCAACGCGCAGTCCACTTTTCTGTGAAATGGATCCAAAAGCACCAAATAATTTGGAAAGTATGTAAATAATTTTAAAGCACCCGCAATAGAGCAGAGCGAGTACGAAAATGTCCTAAAAATTCCTCAGTGATCTTTTCTTGGGCAAAATAAGATATTTTACAATTTTTTACCTGATGGTTAGGAGGCAATTTCTAAATTCATACTTAGTTCATAATGTGTGGTGTCACTTTAAAATCGTATTTAAACAGCACAATTTGAAGAGACAATTTACTTTATAACATTCATTTCACTATACTTAGCAAAAATCTGGAGAACAAATATAGTTTTAAATTTGAGATTACTTTTAGTATAAGTGATGCAACAATATTGGAGCACAGAATATTATTTAAATGTTGATAAAACAGCTCCAATGTCATTTTATTAACTATATAGCTTCTATTGCAGCATCACTAAAATTTTTGGGCAGTTATGAGTATACAAAAATAAATTATTTGCAAAACGAATCGTTTGTCTGGTGAACTTCATCGTCAAAAATAATCGTCACACAGTGTTGTCAAAGTATAGCAGAAACAAGATTTTACAGAAACGATAAAAGCTAAAGAAATTTAAATAGAAGCTTTTTCAATATCAGCACTTCCGCTGACCCATGATGTGCTTCTATTTGTTAAACTGAAGTAGGGAAGTAATGGGATCGATTTCCGCAGCCAACATCTTTGATCCATGAGTCACTAGGCAAATTTTGCGAAGGTTTCTTCATTCTCCCGAACTTCTTGTCCCTTCATTTCATTTCATCCTACGGGTCTCTTTCAAGGTTGTAAATGTCGGCGAGGACTGCGGTGGTGCCACTCTTCCGCGGTGATGACTGCGTCTGGAATTACACCTCTCGACGGCAGGATGGCGTTGGGAATCGTCTATATACCCAGCGAGTTAGGTCAGATCTGGGGCGCGGACTTCTAGTGTTCCGCGCGTCGGGTTGAAGAACTCTTGAAATATGTTGGGGGATCAACCATTGTAGCTCTTCCACCGCCGTTTGGTTTTAGCGCCCTTTCAAATTACTTTCATCTCATCCTATCCCCCTGATGTCTGACGTACAATAAGCCAATTGCTGCAGTGCGAAATCTCCTCCGACATCAAACACACACATACACACATGCAGACACACACAGGTAGATAGAAAAGGTATTGCATTCCACCCAAAAATTTGGTACCCGGGTTTCACTGAAAATGTGCGTTTTAGGGTCACCTTTAGAAAAATTTAGGATCACTTTTAAAAAAATGGCCGTATATCTGTCCATGTGTGTGTCCTTGTGTATGTGTGCGAGAGCAATATAACCAAATAACAAAAAGTCTGTCAAATACCAAATTTGATATTTAATTTCAGCATCTTCCAAGGATGCAACACGAACATTTTCTAGAAAAACCCCCGTCCCAAGCTATCCGTTGCATGGAAAACATTTTCGAAAATTTTGATTTTCCAAAAAACAAAATTTATTAAACTTTGATTAAAATGCCTACATCACAAAGAAAATGAGAATCGCCTCTGAAGACCTTTTGATGCTGAATGACTTTTGCATAACAGTAAACCGTTAAGAGATAGACAAAAACTTGCGATACAAAAAAATGCACTTCACATCAAAACACACATTTTTTCCACCTAGCAATACATTTTTGCTGTCTTTAACCATTTCTGACACATTCCTTGTTATTGGTTTAAATTTTAATTTTCTTTTCTCAAACGAAAATATGTCATACATTTTTCTTTTCTTTTACCCCTGTTCATGCAAAGAGAAAGGAATTTCAGACATTTAACTACCAGCTTTTAAGAATATTTTACTATCGCTTTAGCCTATGGTATTCATTTGTTTCCATTCTATTTATAAGGAACTAAGTAATCTTCTGATAATTTTTATTTTTATTATCTCGAATAGGTAGAGAAAGTGATGTGAATGGAACACATGTTTTTTCGAGTAATTCCTTATGGCTCCTTGCTTCTATCAGACTATATAAAGCTTCACAGGATATGATATTCTTGTTACATTAATCCTACTAGAGAGATTATATTGATTTTGTAGTGATGTTTGCAACTGAGAATATAATTGTCTTTAAGGACGCTCAACGACAAAGGTTATTAGCGCTCTCAGAAAAGAAAATCTCCGTTAAAACCAGAAATAAATATGACTTTTTAAAGAGAGATACAAAAACTCCGCAAGGAGCCAGGAATAAAAAACACTTAAAATAGCGCGGAGAATAAAAACACAACTAAAGTGACATATATAACCGGTATAAATAAAACTATGGAGAGAAAACTGTGTCAATGATTAAAACGAAAACCGGAAAGTGTCAAGCAGGATAAAAGATTTAAAAACCTCACATATCCCTCCATTTTCTATCGTAAAATCTATAAAATCAACAAACAAACAAAAACTAAATTCTTAAGACATGTCACTTCGGATAAAAACTTAAAAACCTTCTGCACCGCTCGGGAATCTTCGGCCAAGACCGAAATCCTGGACGGCAGTTGCAGAGTGGATCGTAGTGCTGCTAGGTTGAGTGCCTTGGGAAAACTGAGATACGAAAAGTGAATCAAAATGGTGTTTTGAAAGTAAATTTTAAGATGGCGGAAAAATGTCCAACTGCAATTGATTTGCTTTCACCTGCATATTATAATCTTAACCTTTAGAGAAGTGTGAGGGTAGCATTCAAGAGGTTGCGAGTTCGAATCTCGCTTAGGGTGAGTTACCTAGATAAGGCTTCTTTTTCGGTTTTTTTTTCCTTATCCAGAAAAGACGAATGTCGAGTAAGTTTAAGCTCCTTAGCCCCGAGATAGTTTGAGCATCATTTATTTCACCGATTTCATTTATGATCCAATATGACGATTATACTACTAATAATAAATATTGAATGATCATGAAAATATATAAATTGTTCTATTAAAGGTAAAGTACTATCTTGTAAACCTAAGCTTGCAAGTGTAGACATGTTCTAGAAAAAGAGTGAACTTTATTTGTGGAACCTAAATCCACTACACTTATCTGCTATAGTAGAATTATTTCCAGGTTAAAGGAAGACAAGGTACACAAAAAAGGTACACAATGAGTGCGATAAATTTTGCAATAACGGTATGAAGTATAATGTTGAGGTTTTTACCACTAGATTTTATGTTTATTCAATTATTCTTTTATTTATATAATAAATAATTTCCGGTACCATTTTACCAACTATTTACTTAGCCGAAATTTCGTAAAACTCTGAGCCATTCCAAACGGGAGAATGTTTCGCATTCTAAACACTTTAGATAGTATTCATTTGTTCATATGAATTGACGTAATCAATTTATTTACTATTGATATCGTCTTCTTCAAATAATATTATGACTGCTTAATTTAAACCGCAGTTCAGTACATTTTGGGGCAAGTCCGTTTAAACCCAGCTTATCTCTTGCGCTACGCAGTGTAAAACTCCGATTCGAAGCTTAAGCTTATACTACGTAACCGGACCTAAGAGCATATAAAAGATTATAAGTTTACCGCTAAATTTAAATTATACAGAATAGGTGGCCAGTTCTTGAAACCCTAATGGCATTCAAAGTATCTAATATTTGGGATCATATGTCTGCAAATTTTATATACTGCTTTAAAGTCCTAAAACTCTACAATCTTCGTTTTTCTTTTCACTTACACGTGTATTCTTTGTTTATATTTGCTCACTATTCACTAATATTTCCTCGCGGGATATCATCATTATCTAACGGAAATACTTCAGGAAAAGAATAAGGTAATTATCATCAAGTTTATTCTTTCTTTTGCCGTGACACTGCCTGCTTCCAATTAAAGGTTCGTTAAAATGTTCCTTCTCCAATATATTCATTATTCTAGAGAGTAATAAACAAGTTACTAATCGCAGTACTAGCCTGTATTTACGATGCTTTTATTGATTAATCCTTCAGAGGGAAACCAGTAAAAAAAATTATATTGCTGAAATTTAAGATAAATATTTGGGTACTTTTAAATAGCTTTGTTCATTACTATATATAGCTTTTTAAATAAAACATGTATATGTCAGTGCGGAATATTTTAATTGAGGCCATTATATCGTATTCAACTGTGGAAAGTGATTGATTATGTATTTCTATTTTCATGCATAGGATTAGGGTAGGATATATAACGGAAGGGAACACCTCGCGCACTGTGACCACCACAGATTTATTGCGTACCACCCTTCAGTAAGGAGGGATGAGATGTAGGAACCACAGGATGCTATAGGTCTCAGAAAGACGTAGAAGTCCCAAACAATTCCTCGTTCGAAGACCAGGCTCAGTACTGGAGTTGTCCAGAGCGGGTGCTGAGACTCAGATCACCATAGCTGCGCACGCTATGGTGCAGTGGATCGCGGGGTGGTCAAGTCCCGACTCGCGCATGGGTGTGTGTGTGTGTATCAATAAGTAAAAATGGTAGACAACTAGGAAAAACAACAGAAATACAAGGGGGAAAACATGACAATTAAAAAGAATTACAAATAAACAGTAAAACATCTAGAGCAACATATCCAAATATAACTCTTGCCTGGTACTGACATCAGAACGCGTTTCCGTCGACTCCGATCAAGGTGGGAAAATATTGATGAGTCATACATACTGGCATGTATACGTACATTACTCGATAGCGAATGTGCTGTTTTTAAACAAACGAACGAAATGTCAGCTTCGAAACTCAAAAAGCATCATTTTTATATAGTTTTCAGAGGCTCCACATGAATTGCAAATGAATTAATTGCTCTACAAAATTGTACGAATATAAAACATTGAAAGAGAGAGGTACAGAGTTATTTAATCATTGCTTAACGATTCACTTTCCAAATTGGGATTATTTGCATCACAGTTATAGAAAATTTTTGGCTCCACACACATTTGTGAGCATAGCTTCTCTAAAATGAATTATATTAAAAACCAATATTTCAATAGACTTTGCAACTGTGAACCTTACACCAAAATGTATAAAAGAAAGCTAAATTTAAGCTAATGCATCATTTGGTTGACCTATTAATGCCTGATCTAGAGTGTACAATGAATACTCTTTCTTTGAAACAAGCAACCGTGCCATCTGTCCGCGACCGCCTCATGACACGAAACGTATAACCACAGCTGAAGCAAGAGAAGCATCCAAGCATTCCACTTACCGAGCACAGGAAATCACAAAAAAATTAAGCTCAAGCTCATGATCAACGGGAATGGAATCCAGCACCTCTCAAATCCGAGCAAACTCGCTCGATCCGATACATAATTAAGTATGAAACATAACTATCAGGTCAAATGGAGGTTTATCAATTTAAATGTTTGGAAAAGATTTTCGCGGAAATCGGAGCTCTCGTCTGGTTTTAATATTCCAAAAAACAATCCGAATGAATATAAGTTGGTGATCATGAATAGCAGGTATGTCTAGAAACAGAAAAGAACCACCAAAATAGAAACAATTGATGGGATTTCAAAAGGTAAATTTTAAATAGCCATATGACCTGTTAACGGAGATGATGCCTAGTATCTCGACCCCATTGTGGAGTTTGTGCATACATTCCCGGGAAGAACGAATGAGCTGAAGGAACCACAGGAGGTCTATGGGCACCAGAACAGGTCGGCTCAGTCGATAGAGACACGCTGAATTTCCTAGCAGTTACAAGTTAGATCCTCTTCCACGGGAGGATTTCTCAGAGAGTCCCTCCAATTCACTGTATTCCCTCTAGCAGAGCCGGGGAAACTCAACTCAGCAGTGGAGGCTCGAAAGGCTGTCATCTGCCGACACCAATCGTCAGTTAACCCTGGAACCAAACTGAATCATGAAAAAGGGAAATCAAATGAGTGGAAATGGGGAAGAGAGGTAATCCGTGGTAGAATATACCACACCAGCTTTTGCCTTATCAACGAGGGAAAACCTCCAAAAGTCCATGGTCAGAGTAGATTGCCACCGGAATCGAACGGGGATCTCCGGAATTCGAGTCTTATGTCTTACTCGGTTACAATTTGCTCGGTTAAATATCATAGCAGCTCAAATGAGGTTTTATTTACACTCGTCCTCGTGTGAAGAAGAACTAGAGCAATATTTACAAATTTAAGTATTTTCAGTACGCGCTAAAAGCGTAGCATACCACGCTTAATTGTTGTAGGAGGCACTTGTTTTCCATAATTCTCTTGCATTGTTGTAGATGAGTAAATTGAGCACGTCTGAGGGATGCTTTACATCAAACCCATGCATTGTCACACTTTCGTGAAACAACATGTGTAATATTTTACCCCAATTCCCTAAATTTCTTACCGCGTAATGGTGGACTATATAAGAGAGTTGGCAGGTCCGGAGTTCAGTTTTGAGTTCAACTTCTAAGAGTGCAGTTGGATTAAAGAGAGTCGAAGCAGTCGACGACAGAGTATAAGGATGACCGTTGCTTTAATCCAACTTAAAGGCTTTATAACCTTCCCAGCTCTTGTGAAGCCCTCGCCTCTCTGTGTGCTTTCATCCATTAGCTTTGATAGTTCTACGCATGCTTAATCCGGCATACGATGAAGCGTATGTTTAGCTTTCAAGACTGTCAAGTGAATTTTGTCTTGCCATTAAATATTTAGAATCTAGAAAATGAATAGAAAGGATGAACCGGATTTCTCAGAGAAATTAAAATTATAAGCATATTCAATATATTTTGATATTCAGAATTTTGGGAAAGGTTGAGCCTTAGAGTCTTAAGTGAACTTTATTCTCCAGAGTACCGTCAGGTCTACAGGATGTAATGCTACACATTCCAAGAATGTGGTTTAACAAGGTATATCTTTTTTCATATGATGTGCTCAATGAGTCGTCTTGGCAGTGAAGAACTGAAGAAACATGACCAAACATCTGGAATAGAGGTAATCTGTATTTAACAAGTTGAAGCCCTGTCAATAGATCAGGTCCGTTCAAGAACCGGTACATCTGCATAAAAAAAGCCTAACAGATTATTACGTCATACTGAGATCCGTGTAGGAACCGATATAATGGGAAAGAGCCGTTGCATTGGCGAAGAGCCCACCTACTGGCAACAAAGCATTACCCCATAATGCGTAATTTGTAATACTGTTTTACGCGCGCCTGTACTTCTATGGCACCACAAGCGATGACACTTTTGATACATGGAATGAGGATGGAACAGCGGTGGAATGTGATGGCAGGGGAAACCGGAGAACCAGGAGAAAACCTGCCCCTGAGCTGCTTTGTCTACCACAAATCCCTCATGCGGTTGCTTGGGATCAAACCCGGGCCGCCTAAGTGAGAGGCTAGTGGTCTAACCATTCGGCCACGAGGGGCCACTGCATAAATGCAAGAGATGGCAGCCCTAAGCCCCTGTTTTTGCTCTCCACCGTGTATTGTGACTTCTTTGCGGCTCTAGTTTGGTCAAGGGCAAGTGCGGGATCGTACCGACGAAGCATGCACAGTCCTGCACTAGATGAAAGATCGGTACTGTATGCTTCCACACGCGTTTAATGAGATATCATATTTTGTTTTCCACTTTGTACGATCATCCTTCTATAATGAACGTGATATTGAAAGTCAAAATAAATTAAGAATGGCAACAGAAGTAGTTCTAAATGAAATAGTTACTAAAATGTAGCAATAGATATCATGGCGTGACAGCCTGCGAGGACCTGGGCCTGCCAAACCGATTGGAGGTCTCTCGCCCACGTACAAATGGCAGAGGTAGACGATCATTCAACCAATACGGGAGGTGGTGTGGCCAGCATCACGCATTACCCAGTCGAAAAGTTGGCGTTTTTGGCCCAGACTGAACTTATCGTAAATCCTCACTTTTCTGGCGAAGCTGAGTGGACATCGGTTCGTCCACACTCCATGAGTGGGATAAAACCCGGGCGGATTCCGTGTGCGGAAACCAGAGTGTCATGCGTGGCCCACTGCGCATGGCGAGGGACGCTTATGCAACATAAGGGACATGATGGATCGAATTGTGAGGGGGTTGATTGATGAGTTTGAGATGGAGATTATTTTTTTTTTTTTTTTTTAGAAAGAAAGGTCTGCCCTACCTAAAATAAATATATTTGCACAAATACAATCTAAATGCTCTTTTAAACCTTAGGTTTACCTATTGTATATTATTCTGCAACCTCAGGATTTCATTTTTATTTCCTAGTAAATAAAGATATATTTGACAACAAGCTTTAGAATTTTACTCTTCAAAAGGCTTACTGTTGTAATAAATCCAAATAAACCAGAGCTGTTGCGACTTCGGAAGACGCAAATCAAAATGACCAAGCTATGAGACAGGAGAAAAGCACCAAGTAGTAATATAACCTTGATAGTCTATAACCTCAATCACTGAAGAGAGTAAAATTACATGTTTTTGGCCGTTTCCGTTATTGTGTAACCCGTATATTTTATCTTGCTTGAAAACAACGCCCCTTTTGCCAAATTGTGTATGTTTCTACTGTTACATTTCTTGTAACTTCATTCCTCTGCCTAATCAGATTAATTATTAAATATAAATAAGTTGCGGCACATTTATGAAGCAATAAGACAGCTTCAGATATGAAATCAAAATGGCATAGAAAAGCTGCAATGTGGATTTTCAACAACGGTTTGTTATGGACGAAGTGAAATTATTCTCAAACAAAAATTAGGTAGATTGAAGAGAGTAAGTTCTAAGCCGAGATGACCATTCTAATTTATTCTCTGTGATCATTTATCAGGCTGATTCGATTTATACCAATGTTAATTATGGTCACATCATTAAATACTAATCCATTATAGTGTATTTGATGCTATAGAAAACTGATTAGTAATAATATAATGTTAGTATTTTTCAAATGGGAAAGGACAACAAAATATAGCTTCCGAGTATTTTCAGTGCATCTAAAACCTCTTAATATATTAGCAGTCTTACAGCATTTTTAACCTCCATAAAGTATGTTGAGCAAGAAAATCCAACTCCAACCCAAAACAAGAACGAAAGGGAAGGAAAGTCTTAAAACTCCTCCGATTGAACCCATGCTCTCACTTCACAACACGGAATGAAAGGTCAGAATATCACTGAGCTACCTTGTATCGAGTTTTTTTTTATTATTGTACTTTAACTATATACTAGACGGACTGTGGTGTTAATAAAATTGTACAATTTACTATGCATTCTGTATTAAATATGTGTTGATTTCACGCCAGTAATGGAATTCAATCATCTTGAAATATGACGCCATTTTAGGTACCTATAAGCATGCCTCTCATTGGTCACAACCTATGGGTTCTTTAGTTCAATATATCTATCATATTTTTAATAGATATTGACAATTAGACAAGCTGGTAGGGGTTTCCTTTTGAACTTTCGGAATCGGAAGGTGTAAAGGTGTGTAAAGTTCTAAAAAAATCGGCAGGAATACTTGTGTAGCTCTAGCTGAACAGGGTAAGGTTCTTTTAGATGGACTCCAATCCAACGTAACTACTTTAATTTAAAGATTTTTCATCTAACTAAATTTGTAAATTACATAAAATTGAATGGGGACAGTGCATCTTCTGTCTAATAGGTTAGGTAATAGGTGGAGGTGATTCATCTGGCACAACAAAACAAGGATTATTTGCAGAATACTAATTTTCTTTTATCAGTGCACAATATAAAATCATAAGTTTCACAGAATAATATGTATTTATAAAAAGAATTTTCTTTTACCTTCCCTCTCTCTCTCTCTCTCTCTCTCTCTCTCTCTCTCTCTCGGTGAAAAGAACAGCGGGGAAAACCGGAGAAAACCACAGAGACGCCTTTTCTACACCCAATTCCCACATGTGGTCTCCTGAGCTCCAACCCTAAGTGAGAGGTGACTGGTTCCAACACCTAATCACGGAGCCACCGACAAGCATTTTCGCCATTAAAAAATCAACTGAAGTCAGAGCCTTCGCTCCAAACACGCTCATAATAATAACTGAGGTAGAACTTGGAGACCGGTGTGCCCTGCGGTTCAACAGGTATAACGTAAACAAAGCTAACACAATTTGTGCTCAATGACAATACCTCTGTGTCGGTAGGAAGTGTCTTGATATTGAATACCGTTCGTTTAGGCGCACAAGGACTCAACTTCAGAACCTTATTGATAACTTTGCCTCTAGTGAAAAGTTGACGAATCCTTTGCATGCGTACAAGTTCGTGTGAGGGGCTCAGTTAGGAAAAAGCTAAGTCAAACGATTATTATATATCATTAGAACGAAATTAGTTTACTCTCGATTTCGAAAAAAAAAAAAATATATATGTTCCTCTGCAAATGGCGTCCGGGTAAGCTTATTGAAGTTGGGAATATTACAAGCTCTAATATTAAATTATTATCCTGCATGGAACTCATGACGAAACTCAAACATAATATGATGCCAATATACACTGCAATATCACCAAACCATTTCATTACGTTTCCGAGTTGGTAGTAAATGCGCTCCCTTTGATGTGCGCATCACATTTCACTACGAAACGCGCAAGTTCTTGCTCTGGTGTATTTATTTATTCACTGTTGATGTTCCATCCAGATGATTATATCTTCAACCCGACGAGTTTCAAATGCCAAAATCACCCATCGCAGTTACTATTAAAGCAATGTTGCATCAGTGTGCGCAGTTGAACATGCGCTTTCGAAATTTCGGACTCTTAGTAGAAATCAAATTTCTAAAGAGTCAGTAACAGCATATTAGCTCATCGACAACAAAGTCGTAACAGACACACTGCTTGACAATTTTCAAAGCTGAATGATACCAAAATCTGATGATTCTACTCTTTGGATCTGAAACAAAGGAGTGTCCATATAACATTTCTAGACTGTGCATAACAGGTATGTCCAATTGTTAACACCTGCGAGTTACTGCCTTTACGTCGTTTCCCTCACCCCAAGCAATGAGGAAAGTGTAGTAAGCTGCACATATTGTCAAAAACACGTACAGTGTTGTGTGTGGACAGATAAACTCAAGAACTAGAATCCATTAAATACAAAACCTAGCATTTAAGTTCAGCATCTTTCAAGGACGCGACACGAAGATTATCAACAAATCCTCCCTCCCTAAAGTACAGTTTACATAGAAACTTTTGGGAAAATTTTATTTTTCCAAAAATGGTTATAAATATTTTGATTAAACACCATACGTTTAAGACATTTTCATACCAAATAAAATGTACATCTTGAATTTTCCAAAAATAACCACTGAAATCCTATTCATTGTGAACGACTGGTAAACCGTAAGAGACAGACTAAATCATTTCTGCTACTTCTAATCTTCTTGTCGCCTATAATGAGAATCATGAAAAAATGTGACAATATGGTTTCGCCGGAAATACACATTTATAAAAAAGCATTTTTAGAAAAAGGTTCGCTTGTGTGTCCGTGTGCCTTTGGACACGATAACTCATGAACGAAAAGTCGATAATATGCCAAATTTGGTATTTATATTTAGTAGATTCTAAGTATGTGACACAAAGATTTACCCTTTACGTGAAGAAATTATGATGTTCTCAAAAATGGCTTTAGCGATTCTGATTAAAATACCGTGTATTAAAGATATTTACATGGCAAATAAAATGGTTATCCTGAATTTTCTGGCAGTAGCCTCTTTATTCTGGATGAATTTTGCTGAATTTTGCAAACCTGGTAAACCGTAAAAGATAGACACAAACTTGCCACACAAAACATGTAGATGTATTTAAAACGACCATTTCTCAATCATTTTTTCGTGAAATTTACCGTTTCCGAGACATTCCTTGTTATTGGTTTCAGTTTCAAAATACCTTTAACTTTTCTCATGCGGGAATTTGTCAACACCTCGTCATGCAAAGGAATACATTTCAAGGTCATAGCAACCGACTTTAAAAGATTTGATTATTTCTTAAGCGTAGTGTACTCCCTTATTTCCCCTGTACTTACAAAGAAACAAATAAAAAGACCATTTCGGCTAATGTTTATCTCAATTAGCATGAAGTACATAGACGAATAAACTTTTCAACAATAATTTGTTAGACTGCCTCCGTGGTGGAGTGGTCAGCGAGCTGACTTCTTACCCAGAGGTCCCGGGTTCGATTCCCGACTGGGGCGGGGGATTTTTCTTTAGTCAGAATTATTCCCTGTCCCCCACAGATTCTGGAAGTACGAATGCGAAAGCGAATGTATGTGTGTTTGAGGAAAATATGATTTAAACCCAATATGACCCTAGACGTTATATAAATTAATAATAATAATAATAATAATAATAATAATAATAATAATAATAATTTGAGAAAGTTATGGAACTTTTCTAATAGATATTATTGAGCAAAGACAATATTTCAAAATGTCTCAAATTTACTTAATAAACTGTTTTAATGGTGTTATGTTTGCACGAAAGTAATAATGGATAATATAGGGTTTTTTTCTAAATCAAATCTTATGCCTGTGTTGCGCAACATTTGAAATCTTCTTAAAATATATTCCGAATCTTTCTTATGTATGATATACTCAGTATAATATCATGTTCATTTGTTACATTATTAATAGCATGGCCTTACTAATACAGCAAAATATTATGTAGTCGAGAAAGTGAAAATGGAAATTAAACTTCTCACAATCTGCTCCTCTCATTTTATTTGTCTTTTGTAGCGGTTATCTCCGAAAACTTTGTTCCAACTGGCATTCTAGCTTATGTGCTGCTGAATGCGCGAACGACCATTAAAGCTGATAACGTTTTGGAGAAAATATTAGGTATTAAAATTTAAACATCATGAAAGGATAAAATTGAGGATAAAACACAGCCAGGCATGTCGGAGCCAAGTACTGAAACTTTCTTTAGTAGAAAAATTACTCTTAAATTATATACTTTGCAGTGACACCAATGATTGTATTTGCCCGTGGCGAATTTTCAAACCAATGCAGAGTTGGAGTTCTATCAAAAATTGTATAGTTTATATACATTAAGTTTTTTTTTTTTATTTACATGTGATGCACTTTTACTTTTGGCATAGCAAAATGGGCTAAAGTATGAAAATGTTAGTTTAGTAAAATATATAATAGATATAACATAAAGCATCTGAATAAAAGAAAAATAATGGTATAAAATATATATTCAACAGAAAGAAATTTTTCTTGTAAGTCAACACATTACAGTAGTTATAGTTTCACTGTTTTGATTACTATATAATTTATAACCAAGACTAGGATAATGTAAATATATAATTTAAAAATGCCAAACAGTTGTTGGAATATGTAAATCAACCTATAAAATAAAGTAATATAGTACAATAAAGATAGAGGCAATTAAGAATCTGCTTAACATGCAATAACAATACAGTAATACAAAATATATGTGAAGTCTGCGATATGAGAAAGAGAAAGGTATAATCTGCTGAAGTAAGGTCATTATGTTTATTCAGTCGCCCTCCGTGGTGCAATGGTTACCATGCTAACTTCATATACCCAAGGTCGCAGGTTCAAATCCGGTGGAGGACGATGGATGGCTTCCTTCGGAAGGGAAGTAAAGCCGTTAGTCCCGTTTCGTAGATTTACGGCACGAAAAAGAACCTCAAGCCTGATAAGAGAGGCCTCTGAGCAAAATTAAGCGGTCTTTCACACCCAATTTAGAATGGGACGCTAAGAACCACAGTAGTTAAAGGGCGTCCATAAATAACACGCCATTTACATTTTATTATGTTTATTCAAGACTGTACGAGAGAAAAATTATATAAAAAAACAGACAACATATGCAATATATAAATATAAAGCCATTTTGACACAAAATTTAAACATTTATACTGTGATATGCCTGTACAGCTTTTAATTTTAGTGGAGATATGCATATTTCTTGCCTGGCAGATATCGTTTCTCTAGAGTGCATATCGCTATAATTATTTATTTTGGCCGATTTTATATTGCATTCGTTTTGTTTGTGTTTGTTTTTTGTTGTTTTTTGTTCAATACATTTATTCATTCACATATTCCATTACATTAGTAATACTACATGTTAGATTTCAAATTGGGTAACTAGGAATATATAATTGGCTAGCAAAATAATTCATCTTCAGTAGAATGTGCCAACATTTTTTAGATGAACTTCACACTAAAGTAACTTTTTAAGTTATTGTGTCTAAATAAGGAACTAGCTGTAAAACAAGTAATAAAGATACGTCTAAAGTACGTTTGGCAGATTGCATTAAGCTAAAAAAGGACAGGTAAACCTAGTATGAGTATATATTCGCAGCCTTATGACATTGGCAAAAGCTTACTGGGAGATAAATTTTAATCAGGATAGGATATACAACTTAATAAAATTTTAAGGCATAGCCATTTCCGAACTATTGCTATTTTTCGTGTGTATTTTTTTCCATGTTAATCAGATGATCTTCAAATGCTAATTGGTAGCTCATGTGTATCACAAAGAGGTAATTTTAGGGCTTCCAAATAATTAACTCCCTTTATGCTAATGTCCTTTCAGCATACTTTTTCAAAATATATGTTACTATAGTGTTTATTCTTAAACCCATTCCCATCCAATATATATTATGATTAATAGGAATAAAATCGAATATTAAGATATTGTATGAATTATTTGTGGAGCAGGTATAAAAATGTATGCCACAAACAGAGAAAGCCATCTGAATGTTTTACGTAAGATTCTTCTCCTTCCTAATATATTGAAATGTGTACATTTAAGTACACATTCTCTGGCCTTTCTTAGGTACTTTGTCCTGTTAATATTGCATAGGAACAAGATTTTAAGTTTACATAAAACTTACAGCTGTGCTTACATAAAAACAAAGTATGCATGTGAATGAAAGGGCACAACTTCAGATTTGAACGTCATCAGATTTTTCACTAATTAGCTGTGACCACCTTTAAAAATAACCCTGCACTTCTTGGTGTGAGCCCTTGTGTTCTTCAAAGGCGACAGCTGAAACAGTTTAGTCATGCACGACCGATCTTCTTCTGCTTGAGGGCAGTTTGTGATCTCAAGCTTTGTCAAATTGGCTAAGGCTGTCACGTTATACGATAAGTTTGTTGGCAGAAATAATCGAATTAGCTACTGAGAGGATCGGCAAACTGCAACTGCAGTAGTTTGCTTCCCAAACAGTAAACGCCATCCATGTCATTCTTAACAATCTCTGGCTACCGCTAATTACTTAAGGACGTACGAGTACTGTGTTTCTCACCGAAATCATTTTACTATATGCCGTGGGCTTACGCATAAACCGCACCTCTAAACTTCGAGGGAGAAAAGGAAAGAAGAAGTTTAGCAGAAAATAACCACATATCGGTTCCCTAAACGATTTTCTCTATGAAACTCGTTTCTTTCATTTTTTACTTTCTCTATGTGTACTATGTATCTAAGGTATTGTAATGTACCCAAAAATTCGATACCGAGATTTCACGGCAAATACATGTTTTGGGTCCCCCTTATTCCAAGAAAAAGCATTTTCAGAAAAATGTCCGTGTTTGTGTGTGTGTTTGTGTGTGTGTCTGTGGGCAGTATAGCTCAAAAACGAAAAGACAGTTAAATACCAAACTGGGTAATACCCTTTACATGGAGCTTTTTTCGAAAGTTTTGATTTTCTTAAAATGGCTCTAACGACTTTGATTAAAATGTCGTATATTAAATATATTTACCTGACAAATAATATGTATATCCTGAATTTTCTGGGAATAGCCTCTGAAGACTACTTTATTCTGGATGAATTTTACGGAATATTGCATAACTGCTTAACCATAAGAAATGGACAAAAACTGACCACAAAATGTAGGGCACGTTAAAACACACCATTTATGTTATATATTTTTTTCGTGGTGTTTATCATTTTTTTAGATGTTTCTTGTTTCTGGTTTCAGCTTTAAAAAACTTATACTTTTCTCATACAGAAATTTGTATACTCGTGTCTATACAAACAAAGGAAATTCAGTCACATAGCAACCAGCTTTTGACTTCATTTCGCTTCTACTTACAAGGAAGCAAGTAATAAGACTATCTCTGCTATTTTTTCTTGATTAGCATGAAGTAAATAGAAGCATAAGCTTTTTAACAATAATTTGTTACAGACATGTAGAGAAAATCATGTGAATGGAACACATTAGATTTTTTTCGGAAGCAACCATACACATATTAGATTCGTCTAGTCCATACTTTCTTCGGGCATTTATCTTAGTGTTGCGGTTTGGATATAAAGTATAATTGCAAGTTTGAAGCTCGCCTAGTAACTAGGCAAATACCTTAGCTTGATGATGCTTTAAATCACGTTTCATCATAATTTTAATAGATGTAAGTAAAGCAAACACAAAAATAAATTTGCTTTTGAGCTAAAACCATCGTTTTGCTTAATACGATAGAAGGACTCGCTGCCCTCCGATTCGACCTTACCAGATTTATTGCGCATTCCCGGTCTTTTATCGATGATCCAGAAGTCTAGTCCTTAATGAAGTACAGCACGGTTAAAAAGCTGCTCCAATTTGGTAAATTGACTGTCAAAAAATACAGTTTCTTTGTTGGACAAGAGCTAGGCACTTGCAGACTCATCCGACTGTCAACAGTGTTTACTCTACAGTTATGATTCAGTTGCCACCTATCCTGTATCCTTGAATTTATTATATACAATTGAATATCATGCTGTGTGGAATATCTTCCAAATACAATATTTTATTTTTTTCTCGGCCTGAAAGTATCACCTTGATAATAAACGTCACATTTTTTTTTAACTGCAAGTTCTCGTCTTGTTAGCGATTAATAAACTAACTATATTTACACTCATTTTGCCTTTTGTTTTCTGCAAGTTTTGTCCTTGGAGGTCTTAAGTTTAGGATTTGTATTTAAAATGAACCCTACAGGAGTAGTATAAGACTAAAAATGTACATTTTATCGCTGTTCGGGACAAAATGAGAAAAAATGCATAATATAACCTCGTTTAGCTAACTGCGTTACTTAAAATGTTACCGAAGGAGTGAATGTTTCCTTAGCGTAATAAAGTCATTAAATGTAAGTAAATAATATTGCTATTAAATGTGTGTGTGGATATTTAACGACATAGAAGAAATAAAGGAAAATAAACAAATCAATTAACAGTTCTTTTTTCTTTTTCATATAAGTAGCTAAAAAGATAAAGTTATGTACTTTATATTACCAACGAACCACGATATATGGAATATTATAATGTCGATCATTAATACAACCAATATTTGCACAAATATATACACGTTTGAAGTTCTATGTCATTACCACGGGTGACGATTGGAAAGAAAAAAAACAGTACATCCTGATAAAATGAGACAGAATAGTCTGGTAAAAAAACAAATTAGTTAAGTATTGCAGCAAGCATAGACATATAATAAAACATTTTTTTTTAAATAAGAAGTACAGTAGGATACAGAAGTCAAGGAATTCCACACTACGCATGCCCTGATTCTAACGAACTACAAGTAAGCTTCTAGGTATTAATCCCTGGTAACCATGGAGAGGCCTGAACCTAATTCATAAAATGCGCAAGTTGATAGCTCTACATCACCTCGTCTGGCTTAAGCACGAGAACACCAAGAGTAATGTATTCTTTATTGACATAAGTTACGAGTTTCTTATTTATGAACGAAGTTCTGCTTCAAAGTAATATTACAGATCGTAAATGAATTTTAAAAATAAATATGTGATTTCAGTTCTTAAAGCATTTTCGGAAAAATATGTTGTGAAGCCAATGCAAGCTACACAAGAGGCCGTGGTGATGTATAACTAGTAGAGATATGCTGTGAGTAAATATTACAAATTTTAGAAATAGTTTATGCGCAAAAACGTGTTTTTAACTTATGCTCCAGGGATACTCTACCGTTTTTAGATACTGTCAATGGAAGTAATTCCCCTCACTGAACGAATAATATGACAAAAGGATCAAGAATCTTGGATAGCAGTGATATTGTATAGAAAAGATTGAGGTTACCACTTAGTGCAATTTTCTCTAGTTGCAATGAAAGCCGATTCTAGATGTACATATTTTATGGAGACACACTCGTTCTTTGTCCTGCTTTGAGTTTCTCTTGTTTGATTTATTTGTTCATTTATTTAAATAGGACCAATTGCAATTAATATAATACAACCAACATCTTTAGAATGCAAACTAAAAATCATAACATAGCTCTGGAGCACTTCTGCAGTTGATAATCATTCTACCACCAAAATTAAGAATTCTGCTATAACTTTTCATCTTATGCTAATTTTCTCCACTGAGAGTTTAAATATATTACATTATGAATGATCAGGTTTAAAACTTTAAAATTAATTTTTACAAGAATCCAGGGTTCTTTTTCTTTCATCTTGCACATTTTCCCTTTTGGGGCTGCTAAACTGTGATCTTATTTCTAGCAGAAATGCATTTCTGGTGATTCAATTCGTTTGATTTTTGTACTGGTGTAAACAAATTTACCTTGTTGCTCGGTGATTATATCGGATTAAATAACATCATCTGTGTGGTTTAACACTCTCAGCAGATTGTTAAAATCCTAAATCTCCATTACCAATATTTGCCTTACAACACAAAAAGTAATCCAACTTGTAATGCGTAGATATGAACCCGCAGTTTGGGGATTTTAATTGCTGGGTCTCTACTAAGCACAAGAGATGTCACTGTCACTAGAAAGTAAGGTATTTCCTAACTCTTAACCATAAAACTCTTGGTGTTTGGCATTTCCCGAGTGAAATCAGTTTTTAAATCACCGCTCCGAAAACGTTTCTATTTCGAAAACCTTTCTGCGGAATCATATACCAAATAGCCATCTGCAGATGCATTATTATCACATGGTCATACACGTAATCTAAACCAGCCCGACCCAATGCAAATGGTAAAGTGGCAGCCATTGCCGCCCTGATGTGTTGAGCAGAGAGGCCTGGCGTGTTGTAGTGGCGATAGTGAATGGGTAGAACACTGCTTGTTATTGAATGTTGTAGTGTTTTATTCAATAAGATGTGCACTCATAATTTCGGTGAAAAGAACAGTACCTATCTCACAGACGGCTTTGCAACTCTAAAAAGGCAAGTTTTGAGCTACAATCACTTCAACCAAAACTTAATTTATATGATTGTTTATTATGAATTAATAACCACTGATGCTACTTTTCCTAGTGTTTGGACGCAACTAATTGCCCTATTTTTGTGTTGATAATGTTTGGTGATTTCTCAAAACAACTTCAAACGATATGTCGGTGTGCCACACTGGGAGAGTAGTACCGCCGCAGTCATCGGGGGCGCGCTGAACCAGTCTAATTTAATCAAATGAAATAAAATAATGCCTTTACCTAAAACATGAAAGATACTACCCATATTTATGGTCTATTGTTTCTTTTTTAATAAAACTGTACGGATGCAGTACGAAATGAAAAATTTGGAAAAGGAAATGTGTAAAGCAAAGTTCTAGGCCTGAGTTTAGATGTCTCATTCTGGCATTTGCAAGTTTGAACCCATACCTCCCGTTTATGATAATGCGTATCTTAACGGCATCATCGGTGAAAGAATGTTTACTAAAAAAGGCTCTATCTAAATTAAATTATACACAGTATTTTGGGGGTAAATAGCAAAAATTAGGAACATAAAAGCCATCAAAATAATGATAGTATTGATCATGTACGCAAGGCTCTAAGATACAGAAACATATTGGTCTAGAAACGATATTTGCAGCCCGTCGACGGATAGATATCTCCGTGCATTTGTTTATGCTGTCGTGTGCAGTATCAACGCTGAAACGTCAACCGCCATTACATTGTCTCTTCTCCTGAGAATGTCGACTTCTTTTCTCTAGCTTAGCTTAGACGTAATATTAAAGCAATAAAGAGTACACCTATTACGAAAAGCGTATTATGCTCTGCATTGCAATTTGAAGCTTTTAAAACCTACTCCCCAACTTTGGTAACTTAGAAGATTTGTGTCGAGTATATACAAAACGTGTTCACCCTATGAACATAATACCCAGCGCTTTATTGCACATTCTCCAATATTTTCTTATATAATATTATTACGTTCCACTCCGCGCTCTGCATCGTTGAAAACTTTCCCTGGTAGTGCAATTACGTAGGTGCCAAACGTGTTGTGAGAGATTATACTCCGAGTTGGACTTGTGCTTTTCACAACATAATGTAGCCTCTCAAGCATATGATGAGCATGCCACATCGTGCGCCAGTCACAGAATGCGCTCTGATTGCACTGTTTTCGGTCTTCGCTTTGTAAACCCACTACATGACATATTGTTGTGGAATCCGGTTATTGTGTTGACTGCTTTTGATACAATGGGTAGAGGATACTGCGGCCAGTGTTTGAAAGCGAATACTTCGGCGATACCAAATAAATTTGCTCTTATTATATCATTCAAATTACCATCATGTGCTATGACTGCAGATCACAATTCCAGGTTCTGAACAACGAGATTATCTTCATCTAAGCTATTGATCTTGTATTTTTACTTTCTCTACATGTACTATGTACATAAGTGTATAGAGAAAGTATTGCACTCCACCCAAAAGTCGATACCGAGATTTCACCGGAAATAACGTTTTAGGATCCCGTGTATCCAAAAAAAATCATTTTTATAAAAATAGCCGTGTGTGTGTGTGAGAGAGAGAGAGAGAGAGAGAGAGAGAGAGAGAGAGAGATCCGTATGTCCGTGTGTCTGTGAACACGATAACCCAAAAATGTTGATTTTCTCAAAAATGGATGTAACGATTTTGATTAAAATACCGAATATTAAATACATTTATATGGCAAATAAAAGGTTTGTCTTGCATTTTCTGTGAATAGCCTCTTTATTCTGAATGAATTTTTATGAATTTTGTGTAATTGGAAAACCGTAAAACTTATTACACAAACATTGTAGATAACGTTAAAACACACAATTTATACCATATATGCTTTTTTCGTTGAATTTCGTTGACTATTTCTGAGATATCCCTTGTTATTTGTTTCGATGTAAAATAATTTTTTCACACGAAAAAGCTGTAAAAGATATGACTATCATTTTAACCTAGTGCATTCTCTTATTTCGCTTCTACTTATAAGAAGCAAGTAAATAAGACAATTTCTAATAATGTTTATCTCGACTATCTTAAATTAAGTATAAGAATATGCTTTATAACAATTATCTGTTACAGTGATGTAGAGAAAGTCATGTTTTTTTTATTTTCTCTACACGTACTATGTACATAGTGTATATACAAGGTACTGTATTGCACCCAAAAATTCTATAACAATATTTCACCGGAAATACATATTTTGGGTCCCTCTGAATCCAAAAAAAAAGTACTTTTGGAAAAAGACCAAATGTATGCGTACAGTGTGTGTGTGCGCGCGCCTGTGGAGAACATAGCTCCAAAATGAAAAGTCTGTTAAATACCAAACTTGGTATTTAAGTTTGGTATCTTCCAAGTATTCGACACGAAGGTTTTCAAGAAAATCCCCCCACCGCAAACTACCCTTTACAAATTTTAAAAATTTTGTTTTTCTCAAAAATGGCTCTAAAGATTTTGATTAAAATTTGATTAAATTAAGACATTTGCATGCCAAATAAAATGCATAGCTTGAATTTTCTGGGAATAGCCTCTAAAGACCTGTTTATTCTGGACGATTTTTATTGAATTTTGCATAACTGGTAAACCGTAAGAGATAGACAAAAACTTACTACACAAAAACGTAGATCACGATAAAACACACAATTTATGTTGTGGAGTTGGCCGTTTTCGAGATATTCCTTGTTATTGATTTCAGTTTTAAAATGCTTTAACTTTCTCATATGGGAACTTGTGAACGCTTGGTCACGCAAAGAATCGGATTTCAATCTCATAGCAACCACATTTTTACTGTTCCTATACTTCTACTTATAAAGGAACTAAGTAATAAGACCGTTTCTGCTAATGTTTTAGTATTTAATAGATAGAAGCATAAGCTTATTATCAATAATTTGTTACAGAGACGTAGAGAAAGTCAGGTGAATGGAGTACATCAGATTTTTCACTGAAGTTAACAAACTTCGCTCTAAAAATCCATATAGAGAGATTAAACTGAAAGCCAAATTGTACTTTAAGAAATTGTTTTTAGTTTTCCATACCAAGCATCTGTGTTATTCATTATTCAAAAATACTTTAAATAAAAGCCAGTACTTGTAAAATATGAAATCGGACTGCAGATGTGTTCGTTAAATGTTTTTGTATAGTTAACATTTTAACATTAAAACATTGCTTAATAATATGTTTTAGACTTCTCTTAATTATTTTGGTACAGAGTTCGAGAGTTTGTTTGAGAAAAGCTATTTCAATTACGAATAGGTTTGTAACTATTTCTTCTTGTTAGATGTTTATAATTATTTTGTCCACGTGCTAATTTGAAAGTGTGTATCTCGAAATCAATTCAGATTTAATTAAAAACGTAACAAATATTCTACTGCAAATACAATTACACAGGGATTATCTGAATGATTTCATTTGCATTCTCGACTTTAAATTATTTGCTATAAATATGTTAGGTGACCTGCAGTTATGTTGTAAACAGTAGTTTTGGATCCTCTTGTGCTAGAGGATGAGACGTCATTTTGCTGATAGTACTAAAATATTAAATGTTAACAGTTGGTCTTTATCATGAATGAAATCAAGGATCTTTAAAATGAGCTCCTTAATAATTTTTAGGGTCGTAGTTAAATATAACATTTCATTTGCACTCAAAAAGTATTTAATTATCAATCTTCCTTATCTGATTGAAATTAAGTAAGAAGCAAATTAATTGTCATCAGGTTTCATTTTTAGATAAGCCTCAGTATACTACAGAAAAGAAATGTATAAGTATTTAACTTTTAATTTCTAAACTTTATCTCAACAACTAAAGAAATAACATAATGAAAGTGCACCAATGCATACCTAAAACACCCATTGAATATATTTAATTTTGACGTAAAGACATATTAGTTCTAGAGAAAATTAGTCATGAATATTAATTTAACAATGACGAGATAGACCAATATAAACCCATCAGTTTCGTTTAACCCCTTTATGGTTCCGCAGTTATGAATCTAAAAGCACTAATGATTTAAGAATAATGTGAATATGTCTATTATAAATATAGATGCCGGGGCCTCTTAGGTTCTAAAACGGCAGAGTAATTTACTTTTTGTTATCCCCTGTATGATTATTGGTTTTACTGTTCCTTTACACAAAGATAAACACATTGCACAAACATATAACACCCATGCCCAATGCGGGACTCGAACCCACGATCCCCTGCCCACGAAGCACCAAAGCCTTAGCGAGCGTGGCCATGGGGACCGGCACTTTTGGGCATGTTGTTTCTGCTTACTCATAGAATCTGATTACCGTATTCCAGCAGAGTCCTACACCCTGACATCGGGAAGTTACTTTTTGCTATCTTTCTATTCTAACAACCATCTCGTCTATCATCTATCGCCTGCAATCAAGATCCTGCAAACTAACAATAAACCAAGTTCTGCCTCCCCTAGTGTACTAACTTTAAATTACTTTCCCGATCTCGGATACTTCCACTTTAAAAGAGCAGCAAATTTATTTGTACCCTACCCCTCTTCTCAGTAAGTTTCTGTGTGATAGCTTCAAAGATGTCTCTGTAGAGATGTTAAAGGACGATTATGAGTTCCATTCGTCAATAAATCCACATTATTCTTTACTCAAGTAATGAAGATGCCCTGTACTAACTCGAATAATAAACTCCCTAAATAATACAACGCAAAAATACATATAAAATCTTCAGTAAATTTCAAAAATGCAATTAAAATCTAACTGATGTGGAAGATAACTACGAGGGGCATTCTAGAAAAACGAATTATTTTCAACATAAACTTCTTTTAGCTAGATATACTTTTTCCAGCGTTTCTCCAACTGTTTTAAGCCTTCCAAAAAGTTGGCTTTTGGAAGCTTCTCAAAACAGGCATGTTTGGGTGATGGCCCCTTCGTTAGACGTGAATCGTTTTCTGCCGAGCTAATTTTTCAAGTTTCAAAATCACAAGGTCATTGGGGGCCAAATCTGGTGAACTCGGGGGTGTTGTAGTAATTCGAACTTTAATTCTACAATTTTCACCATCAGAACTGCACGGGAGTGCACCCCTGAACTGTCTTGATGGAAGGGAATCGTTTTCTTTGCCACACGAGGGCGTTTTTTCTTGTTTTCTCCGTTCTACCGGTGCAATAAAGATGTATAATATTCTCCATTTATCGTTCTTCCTTTCTGAAAGTATGAATATGATTCCGCGTGTATCCCCTCCCCCAAAAAACGAGGTCATCACCCTGTCTTCAGATTCACCACCTTTGTCTTCTTCGGAGTCGGTTCGCCTTTAAAAATCGACTGTTTCGAGTGTACGTTTGTCTCTGAAGTGCAGTGATTTATCCATGTTTCATCCACAATTATGCATCGACGCAGAAACTCGTCAGAATTGCGACGGAAAAACTACAAACCATTTTCCTAATCGATAACACGATTGCGTTTGTTCTCCATTGAGAGCAAACGCGGCACCCCTCTTGCCGAGGACATTGTCAGACTAACTTTCGATGCAAAATTGAGAACATTATACCTGTGATATGCCTGTGGCCTCTACTTGTGAAATTCGATTCGTCGATCATTTCGTAGAATATCATTTCTACTGGACGTCCGGGAACGTTGAAATGTATTTATCCAACTGTAAATTATTGCAAACGCAGGATCAGTTATCCCATGAACTTTATCCAACTCAGCTTTTATCTCTTTTGGTGTTAAGCCTTTTAAATAGAAGTGTTTAATCACCGCTCGAAACTCGTTTCCCCCCCCCCATATTTCTAAAGAAGCATAAGATTGTTGATTCATACGCCTATGGCAAAGAAACCACGTGATGCAAATAGGTGAAACTTTAACTGTCATCTAGCAAGAGACGATTGTTACTAAGGATAAACTTTTTCCTTTGATACGAGTGTAATTTCTTGGATTTTTAATTACTTATGGACGCTCCTCATATTAAGGTAGTAAAAGCTAGTTGTGGCCATTTCAATTTTTACATATCTGAACATAACAGTCATCCCAGACATCCCTTTATACAGAATGATTACTGTAAAAGTGGAAACAATTTTCATTTAAATATTTATGTTTTAAGATATATGTATGAAGAATAAAATGCATCTCTTGAATTATGAATTCCTTCATTCATGATAATTTTGATAACTCAAATATTACAGGAGATACAAAAAACTTACTGGAGAAAACTGCACAATTAATTAAAGTATATGTTTTTCCTAATAACTAATTCGTAGTATTACCATTTTTGTTCCGTACTTAACTTTCCTATGATGAAGTTTACTTTATTAGGATACAAAATTCCTCGTTTGAAAATATTTTTAAATTATTTATCGCCTTAGCCTTTTACAGAAAAATGTTGGTTTAGTGTAAATAAATGTGTAATTTCCACACCTAAGTGTAACCAAATGCAAATTGCCTGATTCCAAGCCATTTCTATTGCAAGCAAATATTTTTCGCGATTTACGTAAAGTGAATAGAAGAATAGTTGTTTATGTAAACTGCATAGTACTGTGAAAAATACTGTGATTGACAATGCGACTTTTTTTTTTAGCTTTCTGATAGCTGTATGCTAATACTGCATAACCCACGGTTTAAAGCCATTACATATTTTTACTTTCTCTATACGTACTATGTACATAGTGTATAGAGAAGGTATTGCACTCCACCAAAAAATTCGATACCACGATTTCACCGGAAATATATGATTTAGGGTCCCCTGTATCCAAAAAAAGATTTTCAGAAAAAGGTCCGTGTGTGTGTGTCTGTGAACACGATAACTCAAAAATGGAGAGACAGTAAAATACCAAAAATGGTATTTAAGTTTAGTATCTTCCAGGGATGCGACACGAAGATTTTCAGAAAAATCCCTCCACCCCAAACTACCCTTTACATAGAACTTTTTTCGAAAATTTTTATTTTCTAAAAAATGGCTCTAACGATTTTGATTAATATATCGTATATTAAAGATATTTACCTGACAAATAAAATGATTGTTTTGAACGTTCTGGGAATAGCCTCTGAAAACTACTTACTTTATTCTGGGTCAATTTTACGGAATTTTGCATTAACTGTTAAACAGTAAGATAAAATCTTATCACACAGCAAATGTAGAACACGTTAAAACACACAATTTATGTTATATACATTTTTTTCGTGGAGTTGATTGTTTTTGAGATATTTCTTGTTTTTGGTTTCAGCTATAAAAACTTATATTTTTCTCATACAGGACTTTGCGAACTCGTGTCCATAAAAACAAAGGAACTTCAGTCACATAGCAACCAGCTTTTGACTATCACTTTAACCTATGGTACTTCATTATTTTGCTTACACTTATTAGGAAGCAATAAGACTATTTCTGCTATTTTTTTTCTCGATTAGCAGGAAGTTAATAGAAACATAAGCTTCTTAAAACTAATTTATTGCAGAGATGTAGAGAAAGTCATGTGAACGGAACACATCAGATATTTTTAATATTTCATTCTAGATGACAGATTTCTGTTTTCCTTATTTTGATCGTTATTACGCTGAACGCTAGGTGTGGATATAACTGCATGGTTCATTAGATCAAGATGTGGCAAGTCCACCTTTCTGGAAAATCGTAATGCTCGACAATGTCTCTACATTAAAATGTTTTCTTAGCCAATCACTTGCCTCCATGTGAAGTCAATTGTGCATTCGTATCATTCTACACTTTTAAAAATCCAGGTTTATCATGAAAGCATAACGAAAACTGCCACTGTTCTCAGTTACACGACAGAACGGTTTATATTTGAAAAGATCATTCACGTTTAATGTGTTTACATATATTCTAAAACAATAAATCTGATAATAATCCTGTAGCTTACCAATATTATGTTAGCACACTCATGGCATTTTCGTTGTAGCCTTTTGGAAGATCTTGTTTTATAAAGTGTACAAGTATCCTTCAATTTTAAAGATCGGAAGATGAAAAAAAAAAATTAATAATTTTATCAGTGAACACATGTTTCTTGATTAGCATATTCCCATTTACAAAATCTTAACACCACACTATTTAATTACTTTTAAAACGAATCTAGCTACAAAAATCCTGTCTATTAAATAAAAATCTCAAGTCACATTAGATAAAACTGTTCAAGGAATTAGGTTGATTACTTTGAGCTTCAGTGATATAAATCAGTCACTGTCCAGGAACATTTGGGGTAACTGAAAGGGAATTCCACAGATGGTAGGATTTCTGTTTACTGAGTGATTGCTGGAGCATTAATAATTGATTAATCAGTCCCATTTAACTTCAAACGCCGATATTACCCATTCACAGCGCGTCAACTCTAAAATCCCGAATATGCCGTGGACTGAGAAGCATTGTGTTATAAGCCAATCATACTGATCAATGACGTGTGTTCTATGTCGCTGAATTAACACTCGATTCGCCACAAAACTGACCTGTCAGATTGAAAACAAGCGTTGAAGTTTAGACCCCTCAGATTTACTGTCCCGGAGTACGGTTCTTGGGATAGCTTGGATATTTGCATCTCCAGAATGGTCATTGTAGAGATTGTCGAGCATTACGATTTTCCAGAAAGGTGGACTTGTCACATCTTGATATAACGAACCATGCAGTTATATCCACACCGAGCGTTCAGCGTAATAACGCTCTTATTATTTAATTCCTTATAAGTAGGAGGGAAATAAGGGAATACATTAGGAAAAACGATAGTCAAATGTTTTAAAGTGCGGTTGCTATGGGATTGAAATCAGTTTCTTTGCGTAGCCAGGAGTTGACAAGTCCCCGTATGAGAAAAGTCAGTATCAAGGAACGTCTCGAAAACCAACTCCACGAAAAATATTATGTGACAAAGTGTGTGTTTTATCGAGATCTACGTCTTTTGAATAACAAGTTTTTGTCTATCTCTTAGGGTTTACCAGTTATGCAAAATTCAATAAAAAGCATCCAAAACAAAGAGGTCTTCAGAGACTATTCCCTCATATACCCAAGGTCGCGGGTTCAAACCCGGCGGAGGACGATGGATTTTTTCGGGTGTAAAAATCCTTAGCATGGCTTCCTTCGGAAGGGAAGTAAAGCCGTTGGTCCCGTGTCGTAGATTTATGGCACGTAAAAGAACCTCAAGCCTGATAGAGAGGCCTCTGAGCAAAAGTATAGAGAAAGTAATAGACTACTTTATTCTAGATGAATTTTACGGAATATTGTACAACTGGCAAACGGTAAGAGATGGTGAAAAACTTACTTAACAGAAAATTTAGAGCTCGTTAAAACACATAATTTATGTTATACACATTTTTTCGTAGAGTGCAGTGGATCGTTTTCGAGATATTCCTTGTTATTGACTTCAGCTTTAAAAAACTTATACTTTTCTCATACGGGAATTTGTCAACTCCTGTCCAAAGAAACACAGGAATTTCAGTTACATGGCAACCAGCTTTTGACTAATACTTCATTCTATGCTATTCCCGTATTTCCCTTCTACTTGCATGGAAGCAAGTAATAAGACTATTTCTGTTTGTTTGTCTTTTCACGATTAGCATGAAGTAAAAAGAATCATAAGCTTTTTAACAATTTGCTGCAGAGATGCAGAGTAAGTCATGTAAATGGAAGACGTAAGATATGTATCTATATTATGCTATAAAAGGCGTTTGTCATCAAATTCCTTAAATAGGTATGAAATTGTTTAAACCCCTAACAAAAAAGAAAAAGGAGGCTAGGAACATTGTTAGAAAGCTAGCAAATTTGTTTTAAAACCTAAAGAGGTTAATAAAAGGCTAAATCTGCATTTATAAAAAACAAAAAATCCGGGCCCTATTAATATCACAAGATGACTCATCGTTTAACAGTATATATATCCCAAATGCGTTCACAATAAATGGTTTGTATCAGCGATATTAATCGTTAATGACATACCCATATTTGATGTTACTATGTAAAAGCATGTTCAGATTACAACCGAAAATAGAATTACTTCTTGCAACATAAACGTCTTTGTAGTAATATAATTTTACACACTTATTTTTAATAAAAGTGGAGACCACGTACATATATCTGCAGATTATGTTATACCATATTTCGTTTTTAACCCTTTCCATAGTAAGGTTATTTAAATATTATCTTTATCCTGGTAGGCTATTTAAATCTTAAATCATTTAAACAGATGAAATAATACAACTTGCAAAACTGATTATGCGAGGTTCCGCGCAATACACCGCAGTCTTGCTGTTAACGAGATTTCAGAGTCTTGCGAGAATCGAGACTCTCAAGACTCCCGTACGCTCGTTGGTCAACCTCTCTCGGGCCAGCTACGCATTCAGCTTCTTCTACGGGCTGCGAGAGGCGCGCTGACCGGCAGCGAGAAACGAGCGAAGCTGATAGCTGATTTGACCGGCTCTATTTAAAAGATACATGCATCATTAGGTGTCAAATATTGGAGAAAATTTCTCGCTTCAAGATTAAAGTTAAACTGCAGCAATACTTTTCAAACTTTACTTCGACATTTCAGATAAAATTCTCATCGATACCATTCAGGCAAATTGTAATAAAATACTCATTGAAGTCAAGTTCCATAACACCTTGTTGGCATTATTTAGGACACCTAGCGGTGTTTTTTTGGTCGAATATATATTCTAATTCGCGATTCTACCACTATGCGCACATGATATCAAGATATCGTTCATAGATGGCACCATAGAATGAAATCAAGTCTTTGAGGACTGAAAATAGAGAAATTTTCCCCGGGACCTTTTGTTTCGAGGATCTTTAATGTGCAAATAAACATTAAATGAGACAAACGAGACAAATCACTACACCACGGAGGCAGACAAGGTAAGGTAAAATATGAGGTTTTTATTGTGAATGGTCCTCAGTTAATCGTTACTCGTCAAACTACACACTAAAAGGTTGCTCCTTATTGCGGAACTTTGCATGTAGTACAAAAGTAGTATCTATAAGCGAAATGGTGTTATTGTGCCATTAATTATACTCCGCCTTTAACTGCATGGTCCTACGGCGGCATTTGAGTTTGGAAAATATTACCCATGAATGTGTCCGTTGATCTCTAATTTTAATCTTATATCACGCATTCACACTCACAGAAGAATAACAAATGGCACCCAGAATGGTGGACGGCAGGGGTACAGCGGGGATTATCAAAGATTGGTTTAAACGATATTTGGTAAAGGGGTAACAAAAATAGATATACCTAACGTCGTGAATAAAAAAAAATATGACTTTGCAATATAAACAGGCAGGAAATAGAATCTGAATGTAGAAAAAAGTCCTCATTGGAGTTAGAAAATTAAATACAAATTTGGTGGGGTAAAGAAACATTTTAGAATTGGGTATGAAACAAAGGTTAGGAATAGCGTGGTTCAGGTTGGGAGGGTGGAAGACTCGTAAGGTAGTTGATGAAGCTGTTAGGAGGATTTACCCATTATGCGGATATCAGGAAGACTGGATGCATATTTTGTCAGATTGCGTGCAGATGGAGGATGTTAGGAAAAAAGTATTGCCGGAAGTATTTTTAGCTTCAAACATACGAAGGACAGCATTCTGAGATTTGATTCTAAACAGCCAAAACTGGCCAAGACTGGGCGCATACTTAATGGAAGTACGTGCGCTAGGAGATAAAATATTTGTGTAAATATTGTATAGACTTATTTGGTGTTAGAGTAATCTATATGTGTGTGAATACGTGGTATAGTTGTAAGTGCAAGTGTGTGTGGGGGGGGGATTACAGAGTGTTCTTTCTTTTATTGTTCTGTGGCTCTTCTGTTGTAGCGCGCGAGCGTGTTTCTGTGAGTGTGAGAGTGTGAGAGAGAGAGTGAGTGTGTGTGTGTGAGTGTGTGTGTGTGTGTGTGTGTGTGTGTGTGTGTGTGTGTGTGTGTGTGTGTGTGTTTCCAATGTTGTA
Source organism: Hymenopus coronatus (assembly GCA_030762935.1). Taxonomy (NCBI): domain Eukaryota; kingdom Metazoa; phylum Arthropoda; class Insecta; order Mantodea; family Hymenopodidae; genus Hymenopus; species Hymenopus coronatus. The sequence goes on from CM060890.1 coordinate 76,731,082, forward strand.
AAGATATATAAAATAGATATGTAGGTAATATTTAGACAGCATGTACGATCACTCGACCCATCCGACTATGCGACGCAAATATTGTATTGTTGTAAACTTAATAAACATTACTTCTACTACTACTACTACTACTACTACTACTACTACTACTACTAATAATAATAATAATAATAATAATAACAATAATAACAATAATAATTATAATAACAATAATAATTCTACTACTATTACTACTACTTTCAGACTTTGGGAATTTATGAAATGAATTTATGAAATAATGCTCTGGACTAGAGAAAAATTCCTACCCTCGCCCAGCCGGGAATTGAACAGTAGGCAGGTGCTCTACCGATTGAGTTGCGGCACCAACCTATAAGCGATACTCTTGATTTGAAAGCGTCTCTAAAACATATGCAGTGATTATTAACACTAAACATCGCTACTGGAGGAGTATAGGGTAAACAACGGAGAGGGACACCTCCCATATTGCGAGATCTATTGTGGCTATTACAGATATACGGTAGTCCATACCAGTTCCTGTCTGGAAACTCGCAATGCTGAAGCTAACCAAAGAGGACAATGAACAACATTGCAATAATTCCATACTTCACGAAACCTAGAAGCATGCCTCAGACATGAGAAGGGAACGTAATAAAACGGAAATGGTAGAAAGGAAATCATGGAATATACTAAACCATCCCAGCTTTCGCTTACCGACCACAGAAAATCAGAGTTGGTGGTGACGGGAATCTAGCTCAGAACCTTACGAATGCGAGTGTCATTAATTACAACGAAGCCATTTGGTCCGATGCGAACATGAGTGCAGATGAATACACCTCTATTCAAAAAGTAACAACTGATATACTTTCGTTGATGTCAAGCGTACCTTCAGGAATTTATTCATACTAAAATGTTAGCATAACCTGCCTTAGGTGATTCATTTGAGAACTATTTTATATTAAGATTTGCCAATTTCAACAACAAAATCTGATGTGTTACATTCACATAACTTTCTCTACATCTCTGTAACAAATTATTGTTAAAGAGCTTAAGCTTCTATTTACTTCATGATAATTGAGAAAAAATTAGCAGAAATACCTTGCTTCCTTATAAGTAGAAGCAAAATAAGGGAGTTCCATAGGTTAAAGTAACAGTCAAAAGCTGGCTGCTATGTGACAAAAGTTCCTTTATTGGTATGGACACGAGTTGATAAATTCCTGTATGACAAAAGTATAAGTTTATCAAAGCTGAAGCTAAAAACAAGGAATATCTTAAAAACGATCAACTCCACAAAGAAGATGTATATCACATAAACTGTGTGTTTTAATGTACTCTACATCTTCTGTGTGGTAAGCTTTTGTTCATCTCGTAAAATTTATCCAGAATAAAGTGGTCTTCAGAGGCTATTCCCAAAAAAAGTCAAAGATATACATTTTATTTGTCGTGTAAATATCTTTAACGTATGACATTTTAATCAAAATCGTTAGAGCCATTTTTCAGAGAGTCAAAATTTTCGAAAAATGTTCCATGTAAAGGGTAGTTTGGGGTATGGGGATTTTCTTGAAAGTCTTCGTGTCGCATCCTTGGAAGATACCAAACCTAAATACCAAGTTTGGTTTTTAAGGTCTTTTCGTTTTTGAGCTATGCTGACCTCAGACAGACAGACAGACGGACACACACGGACATGTTTCTAAAAATGATTTTTTTATTCAGGGGTCTCAAAACATGTATTTCCGGTGAAATCTCGGTATCGAATTTTAGGTGCATTACAATGCCTTTTCCAAACACTATGTACTTAATACGTGTAGAGAAAGTAAAAATGTGTGTTCCATTTACACGATTCCTCTAGCTGTTCGGTAAACAAATCTTTTATTCAAAACATGAATTTATATCATGCTAATCGAGATAAAAATAAGCAGAATTAGTCTTATTACTAGCTTCTAGAAGGGAAGTAGAGGGAAATAAGAAAATGTATGGGCTAAAGGATAGTCTCGTTCTATAAATGCCGGTCGCTATGTGAAACAATTTAAATTCATACCTCTTTGCTTGCCAGGTATAAACAAACGAGAAACAAGAAGAAAGATGTATTTCCGTTCGAGAACAGTTTTAGTGGCTAAAATTGAAACCAATAATTCGAAATATCTTGAAAACTGTTAATTCTACTAGGCAAAATGTATATGACATATACTGTATGTTTTAATGAGATCTACGTGTTTTGTGTAGTAAGTTTTTGTGTATCTTTTATGGTTTGTCAGTTATTAAAGTCATCCAGAATGAATGGGTCTTCAGAGATAGTTCCCAGAAAATTCAAGATACCATTTCGTTTGTCATAAAAATATCTTAAACATAAGGCGTGTTAATCAAATTCTTTAGAAAAATGTTCAATGTAAAGGGCAGTTTGGGGTGAGGGGATTTTCTTGAAAATGTTCAAGTCGTATCCTTGGAAGATACCAAACTTAAATACCAAGCTAGGTATTTAACGGTCTTTTCATTTTATCTATGCTGTCACACACACACACACGCGCGCGGACTTTTTTTTTTTTTTTTTTTGCAGAGGGAGACAAAATATGTAACCCGGTGAAATCTCGGTATCGAAATGTTTGGGTGCATTACAATACCTTCTCTATACACTATGCACATAATACGTGAAGAGAAAATAAAAAGGGTAAACGAAGTGTTAAAATAATGGCATTAAATCTTTAAGACAAACTTTATTTTGTTGTATACGCCAGAGTAGAACATTTTATAGAAATTTATGTTTCAGTGTATTATAGTTGTATATGCGTAGTTGCAATTGTAACATCTTGCAAACTATTGTAGAGAACAATTACAATCGAAATACTTACTTCCACCAATAAATAACATTGCGTTTCAAAAATAACGGGATAAAAACACGAAGCACCTTAAACCGTGATAGAATACAATAATGCTATTGAAAATGCAACGTCTGGTCTGTCAGTACAGCAGACTCCATTACCCTGAACCAAGATAAGGCATTAGCTTCTCCATTTCCGCTTTCTCCATTTGCCCATTTGAAGAAGTTTGTGGTACTTGTTCCAACTACTTGTACACAAGGTCATGAAAAAGTTCGCTTTCAAGGCTTTAGGGACTCTTCAGAACATAAGTAAGAAGTTCACAAGTTGAAAATAAAGTAAGTTAAATATTGTCATGTATGCATTTTTGTTTGAAGGCCAGCTATTAGGGATTACATAAGGCCAGTGGCACTAAGAGTAGCAAATAAATTAAGAATCTTCTGAACGCAGATGGACTTCTACGGTGTTCCTAATGGTTAGTCGCAATTTTGTAGAATACAGGACTTTATCAATCTGCCAAAATTGATGTGTTGTGCGAAATAAGACGTTGCTTGCAAGAATTTTCCCCCTTAGGTATTAATAACAAGAAAGCTTCATAACCTCTTATGTGCTTCCTTATGAAATACCCTTCTGAAGATTTACTTGATTTCGAGGTGATACAAATGCATTCAGAAATGCGACTATTATTTTGGAGCATAGATACTACGACATATCTACTTGACTTCTTTATATCAAAATTCAAATTTTCGATTTACGTTCGTGTTGTTGCAATACAAACTAAACAAGCTATTGTTGGAATACATTCAGGCGTTTCCATTAATGGACAAAATATAAAATGTTAAAGGTTCTCTGAAGCGCCCAAACGAATGATCCCTTAGGTGCAATGGGGGTCTCCAATTTTTGCTTGTCGATGAAAAACCAGGGGTAAAACAGCAGGACGTTATCCACTGCGCAATTTGATCATCCTATTTGAAAGCATCAACCAAAACCCACATCGTATTAAATTGCACTTTCGCTTTCATCGGGCGATGGCTTTTGCGACGAAATTCATATCCTGAGTGATTGCAATTAACAGTAAGTTCGTCATGTTTCTCTATGCTTAGTAACTGGCTATTTTGCTAACATATTTTAGAGTTTGCAAAAGTTTAATTATGCATACTCGTTTCGACTTTTGCAATAATTTTTGTGCCTCTGGAATGTTTCTAATTGAGTGCTGCAATACTTAATCATATCATTGAATTATAAAATGTCTACAATAAGTTTGAAAACATGCGTTTATGGAAAGGCTGAATTTTTCATTTGCATATGTTAAAATTGTGTTCACTTTTGTAGCGTAAATTTCTGTCTTGTACCTTTACACCTATACCGCATGTTATGAAATCTGTTTCATTATGATGTAATCTCGAGAACCATTCAAAATATTCCGATAATTCTGTAGTCATTAAACACTGTTCTTCCTAACGGATATAGGATATAAGAAAACTTAAAATTTAAATTTCTAAATAACTAAAGGCAACTTATAAGGTCTGGTTATTAAAATCCGAGAATTTTTGGATAATAGAAGGACAAAAGATAATTGTCAAGGCTATTTTGTATTTTGGTTGAGTAAGCTATGGATCAGGAAATAGATTTTACTACTCAGAAAGTAAGTATAAAGTAATTAAAAGTCGTTGATGTTTTATACAAGCGTTCACGATTAAGCAACTGAAAAGACAAAAGACACAGCAACACAAAGGACGAGCACATCTGATTATAACCATTCTACATATGTGCAACACTTAAACCAAAACTCGCTCTAATAGCCTTCTGTATGAAAGTCTCCTCTGCTGCAATAGAGAACATAATTACATAAGCAGAGACAATTGTAACCAACTAATGTAAAAACGTAATCATCCCATTCTGCATAATTAACTATGCTTGTAGACCGACATTTTTAAAATGTTAACTTGGTGGTCCGAGATTAAGAAAGCTTCATATTCGTCAGTTTTGCCCCTATTTCGCTTCATACTAGGCGTGTCTGCATTGCTTGAAAACACCGTTGCTTTTATGTTATTATATAATTACAAGACCAACTAAAATATTCAAAATGTCACCTAACGTAATTATCTAAATTACTCTACCCTTTCGACAGTTCTTTATGCTCAAATGCTACATAGTGTCAATACATTGTTTTCAGAACTTCGAAGTTTATAAGAGGAGGTTTTAGGAAATCAGAAATGCAGTACCCCCAATTCCACAACTATTTCCGCTAATGTCGGAAACCCTTTTAAACCCTTATTAAAGTACAGGGCATATATAAATGAATATCGGTGTTTTAACTCTTTATAATATTTATTACAATCAACTTACAGTTATGAATGATATGTCAAATGAAGAAGCAACTCAAACAGTTTTACCAAGAAGCTTATAAATGTTCAATGTGACTACCCTTTGTCACACGGCACACATCAAATCTATAGCCGAGTTCTTCCCAAACGTTGATAAGTGTGTATTCAGTAATTGTAGCAACAGCTGCTTCAATCCGGTTTCTTAATTCAGGGATGTCAGCTGGTAGCGGAGGCACGTACACACGATACTTGATGAAGCCTCAAAGGTAAACATCGCATGGCGTTAGGTCAGGAGAACGTGGAGGCCATGTATAGCAAGCCCTGTCATTGGGGCCCTTGCGGCCTATCCAGCGCTCGGGTACAGTGTCGTCGAACCAATCGCGCACTTCGTTATGCCAGTGAGGTGGCGCACCATCCTGCTGGAAAATGAAGTTCTCTGGCTCATTTTCTTCCAACTGAGGGAAGAGCCATTGCTCTAGTATATCAAGGTAAGAAGTGCCAGTTACAGTAGGTTCACCAAAAACGAAAGGCCCATTTGCGGCACAAAAAAAATCACTTTAGGGGAATCTCGTTGCATTTGTACCATCTCGTGAGGATTTTCTGAGCACATTATGAGTGTTAACATGTCCACTAAGGTGAAAGGTCGATTCATCACTGAGGACAACACGATCCACAAAATCGTCATGAAACATGTCGTTTGTGAATTTGGCACGTAATCCGTGATCTGTTGGCTTTAGAGCCTGTAATAACTGTAAACGGTAAGGACGTAGCTGTAAGCGTTTTCTTACAACTTTCCAAACAGTCGACACAGGAACTTGTAATTCAGACTAGCCTTCCGGACTGATTTCTTTGGGCTACGAGTGAGCGACTCTCTCACTCGCTCAACAGTCTCTTCACTTACTCCTGGTCGTCCCGTGCTCTTCCCTTTACAAAGGCAGCCGGTATCTTCAACTGATTATACCATCTACGAATGTTTTATCACTAGGAGGATCACAACCGAACTTACTACGGAACGCACGTTGCATAGTAACTACAGATTCGGTCTTTGCAAACTGCAAAACACAAAACGCTTTCTGTTTACTAGTCGCCATCTTTGCTACTACCGCTGTCTAGCGGATTGTGGCAGAAACATTGCACGCACATGTGCACTTGTGCCAACAAACAAAGCTGTTTTGCTTTTTCATTTGACATATCATTTATAACTGTAAGTTGCATGTAATAAATATTATAAAGAGTTAAAACCCCGATATTCATTTACGTACACCCTGTATATGAGTAATATACGAAAATATAGTTAAAGAGCGAAACGGGTAAAAGCCACCGAAAAAAGACTAGATCATTACATGGTAGCTTTAAAATAATTTAAGAAATTCGTTACTTGAAATCGGGTAAACCAGTTAGTTTGCATTAGAGTGGGTGTAGTGCTTAGTAATTACTTTCCACAAAGGAGGATTTACCATGTGGTACCAAAGCATTATTGATTAATGTGAAAAATGTTACATAATAAATTTCAAGAACCCTATATTCTTAAAAATGTATATTATTTGTAGAATTTCAATTTAGAGTTATCAGATGTTTGTCACTTAAGTTCGCGGAAGTAAGTTACTTGTATTGAGTGCATTACGATTCTGAATTTGTCTTAAATCATTTTCTGCCTTGCCATTCTGAACAATGAATTTCGAAAAAGCAAAAGGAAGAGGTGCGTGTTTATACAGTATTAAAATGTGTTACCTGCATTTTAATGCTTAATAGTTTTTTTTTAAAAATCACACATGCATATGTGTTAAACAAGAAAGGAGGTGGAAAGGAGAGAGGAGGAGAGAGGAGGAGAGCTCTAGCAGTTATAATGTGAACGCTATCGAATCAGCTAATAAAACAACGGACAATCTCAGTATTATATATAAATTATTTTTTGTATGCAAGGAAACACATAATGGATAGTAAGACGCAGAGGCTCGACATCATGCGAGTGCCATTAATGGCCCATTTTTTTTCTTATATGACCCCTGAGAGGCAGGGATGAAGGAGCGACTGGAAGAGCGACCAGATCCGGAATCCCTAACAACACCAGAATGATACCAATACTGACGTGGCCCCGGAGATCGTATCTACGCTATTGTCTTCCCCTAGAAGGGTATCATCCGGTCAGCCATGCTCAGGAATAAATCTTAATACAGCGAGAAATTCACCGTCCCGCCGCAGCAATTTTATAGATCTAATTGCATATATATTTTACTAGAACAAATCATATAGTAATAACTTTATCTCGTGATTTTCCTATATGATTAAAATTATACTTAAACACTAAACATAGTGCAAAAATTAAAACTAAAAAATATAAATTGATTCCAACAATCGCCGTCACATGGCCCAAGAAGAATGAAACGTATAAAGACTGAAACAGATAATAGGAAATGAAGATGACAATACATGATAGACAGGAAGAATCACCCCAGTAATCGTCTACCAACCGGATAGACCACGAAAAATACCAAATCCTGTTTCCGCCCCGACAAACATCGATCCTGGAAGGTTTTATTTTTTTTTTTGTAGTGTTTAAAGCCCGCTTTAACTACTTATGGCACCGCAGGCGGTGACATTGATGATACATGAACGAGGATGGAGCACCGGTGGAATGCGATGGCGGGGGAAACCGGAAAACCCGGAGAAAACCCGCCCGTGCACTTTGTCCACCACAAATCTCACATGCGGTCGCTTAGGATCGAACCCGGGTCGTCTAGGTGAGAGGTGAGTGGCCTAACCACTCGGCCACGGTGCGGCCGACGATCCTGGAAGCCATCCTACTTGTCCAAGAACACCCGGAGCTTTAGACCAGACAATTACTCTGCTATTCTTCACTCGTTTCGATTGTCTCTTTTCAGATTTTCCATTTGAGGATAACGAACGTTTTGATTCAATAACTTAGTGCATTGCATAAAAGTATCTTGTTACATAAAGACGTATTGCGTAAGACCACCAAACAACAGGTAACGAAAATTGAATTCATTTGTAGTTTGTGTCAGTTACTGACGGTTGGATTATATAAACTGCTGTTGTCTTGGTCACGAAACGGTACAAAAATAATACACCCACTATCCCTGTTCTGGTTATGACTGATTTTGACATGTCGCTTAAGTAAACAAAAAGAGGGTCTATAATGTATAGAATTCAGGTGCATTCACATTTCTTGCCATCTGCTTCAGTAATTTATAGGAATAGTGTGTGTGCACATTGAAGCTAGAGAAGGTACTGTATTCTAACTAAAAATTCGATGCCGAGGTTTCACCGGAAATATGTTTTGAGCTCTCCTGAATCTGAAAAAATCACTTTTAGAAAAAGGTCCGTGTGTGTGTGCGCGCGCGCCTGTGGACAGCATAGCTCAAAAACGAAAAGACCATTAAATATCAAACTTGGTATTTATATTCAGCATGTTCCAAGGATGCGACATGAAGATTTTAAAGAAAATCCTCCACCACAAACTACACGTTACATGAAAACATTTTTAAAATGTTTGTCTTTGTTAAAAATGATTAACGATTTTGATTAAAATACAGTGCATTAAAGATATTTACATAAAAAATAAAACATATATTTTGAATTTTTGGGGAATAGCCTCTGAAGATCCCTTTATGGTGGATGCGTTTTGCAGAATTTTGCATAACGGTTAAACCGTAAGTGACAGACAAAGGCTTACTACATACAAATGTAGGGCTCGTTATGTTATACAAGTTTTTCTTGTAGAGTTTTCTAAATATTATTGTTATTGGTTTCAATTTTAAACTACTTAACTGCTGGACCATACAAAGCGAACCAAACCGCAATTGTTTCACATAGCTACCAGCTTTTAAAAGATTTGACTACCGGTTTAGCATAATGTATTCCCCTATTTCCATCCTATTTAAAGGAAGCAAGTAATAGGGTCATTTCTGTGTTTATCGCGATTAGCAGGACGCAGATAAAAGAATAATCTTGTTTTAGAATAGAGCTAGAGAAGTTATGTGAATGGAACACATCAATTTTTTTCGAATATCCCGCGGATTGGTGAGAGACACTAAGTAGTTAAAACACTTCACTTCTTGCTCATTCCTAATAAATACCTCCTTTGGTTAATTAATAATTAATAGCTATATCTAACAAACATTTTCTAGCATTGTCCTAGGTTTTCATTATTTATTAAAATCTTTCTATTGTTCTAAAAACTGACTCAGTTTTTTTTTTGTTTTTTTTTGTTTTTTTTTTCTTTCTTTTCTTTTTTAGTATTTTTTTATTCTGATGAATAGTTTAATATTTATAGCGGTTTAAAGCAGTCATCGCAGTGAAAGTGTTTAACTTTAATGCCTCATTTTGTCAAACTTGAACATTAGGAACTATGTGTGTAATAAATGCATATCTTTTGGGTAAAAAAGACATAGCTTTGGTAAACAAACCACAATAATCAATTCTGTTGCAAAACTTTCCGCATAAATCATGAATAATATGGTGCAAGAGCAAATCCAATTTAATCTATGCATTATTGCAAGATCATTTATGCACCAAAAAGGATTTACGATTTTCAAAGCTCAAATATAAATTTAAGTGATAGCAAGTAGAATTAAATAAAAGGTTTTACTGACTTCACACAAATGATGTTCGTTTTTCTTTTCGTTCTCTTTTTCTATTCGTTCTCGGTTTCAAAACTTTAGTTAAACGCTCTTGATGCATACGAGTAATCGGTTCATTCCAGTGTTTTTTGCCGTTTTTACTTTCTATCGCACGCATGTACAACGTACATAGTAGGTAGAGAAGTTATTGTACTCCACCCAAAAATTCGATACCGAGGTTTCACCGGAAATATGTTTTGAGACAACTTGAATAAAAAACACATTTATATAAACATGTTCGTGTGCGTATGTCGGTGATAATAGCTCTAAAATAAAATTCTGTTAAAAACCACACTTAGTATTTAAGTTCAATGCGACACAAAGATTTAAAAAAAAAAAATCCCCCACCCCAACTACCGTTTACACCTGATCGTACCGCGCCGTGACCTAATGGTTAGACCACTCGCCTCTCACCTAGACGGCCTGGAATTGACCCCAAGCGACCGCATGTGAGATTTGTGGCGGACAAATCGGCCTAGGGCGGGTTTTCTTCGGGTTCTCCTGTTTCCCCCGCCATCGCATTCCACCGGTACTCCATCTTCATTTCATGTATCATCAGCATCAACCACTGCGGTGCCAAAGTAGTAAAAGCAGGTGTTAAACACCATAAAAACACCTGATCCATACCTCTTGACGAACCAGAAGAATATGCTGAACTGCAGGATTAAAGCGATGGCATATCTTAAATTCGCCAATGTAGTAACTCCATTATTTTAACATATAATCCTTTTATAAAGAGATTAATTCTAACACAAATTTTAACGTCCAGCTACTTTTCGGAACTACGAATGAATACATTCCTACAATATGTATTATTAAAGGTAAATAAAATACGAGTTCCAGTAACATTTAAATAAATAAATAAATCTTTGTATACGTCGTAATGCATCAGTGCAGTGAAAAGAGAGGAGGATAAACTGCACCACAGTTGCAGTTTTCACGTGGCTCTAACAGAAATAGCCATACATATGCGCCGTAAGGATTTCCATTACTTTTCTTTCCCCCCCGGCAGATTTCTGTCACCGTCGCCACGTTCCATTACCCCTTAGCCGGTAGCAAACTAAAAAGTAGTCGGTAGATGACAGCTATTGTGAATAAAGCTTCTTTCAGAAGCCCAAGGCGGACCAAGAACAATGATATGCCAACAAAGCTGGTTCGGCAATATGTATTGCTAAAAATTATGTTTGTAAAGGATGTTTATTCAAAAAACTTGGATAAAGAACCAACACATCTTGTTTTCTGCTTTCATTTTCCTCCTTTAAGCGACCTCGCCCAATATTATTCTTACGGAAGCATGTTTGAAATCACATGCGAATAGTGGAGATGAATTGAATTGGTCCTTTCCGATATATTAAGACGCTTAGACATGTATCAGTTTCTTCCAAGTTTCCATTTTCATATTCACATTCATTTGCAATGGGCTAGCAGCACCTTACATGAGATCTAAGCTTAAGACAGAACCGACATTGGATAACCTCGATATGCCTTACACCTATGTGCTTCTAAGATGCCGCAACCTCATTCCAAATGAACGTAAATAAGCAAACGGAAGCAGACTCTATAGTGTACGTACTAACATGACGATTTAGGAGATTCATGTTGGTTATTAAGTGTTCCTTTACAGAAGCCCTGTATGTAGGACAAAGTTGGCAAGATAGAATCGGCTGAAAATAGCCGGGAAATTGAACCATAGCTCTTCTGGCTTGCGTCAGGCTGTTCTAACCAGCTGAGCTACCATTTTAGCACATCCACACAACATTAAATTCCTTAACTGACTTGGATGTTTTTTTGTAAACCACAAGATCTCAATTGAGCTATACAAACTATAAAATAAATGTAATATTTTATTAGAAATTGAAACTATATGTTAAAAATAGAATGATATGAATTACATATTTAAATGAGATTTATTAGGGGTGCAAACATGCGCTAGGGGATGAAATCATTCCAAAAAAACATCAGTGCTTATTATGTGCCTTATGACAATTAAAGAGAGTAGATATCAAAGTTCAGAACCAAGTATAAACATTTGTGATAACATGATATAATGACGTTTATGGTGGGAGGGAATACTATGTCTATAATCAAGTTCTTTTGATTTATATTACCATGTTGCTTATGTGCACACTAGAGTGTAATACATATAGGAATTGAAATTATACAGTACATCACAAACGATACAACTATTATCATTGTTATTATTCCACTTAAATGCTTTCTTATATCTGCGTTTCTGAAAATTCCTAAGAGATACTAAGTCCATAAATACAACATTTGTTAAGAATCACTATAAATCTAATTCGTAAAATATATTAATTTGTGTATTAAAGTAAGAACAATGATATTTTAGAAAATCAAACTTTCAAATGATTAACCTTAAATATAATTGATTTCATAAACATAAAACTCCCATATTTTAAAAGCAAGGTGCTACTTTGTAATCGAGTGGTTAGCCTTCTGGCTTCTGAACCCAGAGGTCCCGCGTTTGACTCTCGGCTGGATCAGGGAATTTTGCTTAAACAGTTTCTATGCTTCGCAGAGTCTGGAAGCATGAACGCGGAAGTAAATGTGAAAGGTAGTCAAAACCAAAATTAAAAAACGCGCAGAGTTCAGCGAGTGAAAACACCAAAACCATCAGTTGTTTCTCAAGTCAAAATCCCTCAAAATTACAATGAAATGAGTTGCATAGTTAGCTACTCCTATTGAACAGCAAAGTAGACTGCCTCTTGGTCTAGTTGGCTAGCATCCCAGCTTTCAAATCTAAGATCCTGGGTCGATTTCAGACTGGAGGATGAATTTTGCTTTAACCAAAATTATTCCCCGTTCTTTTTAGAGTCTGGAATTATGGGTGATAAAGTAAATATGTATGTATTAGTATGTACATTTAATAGAAATATTAAACCTTAATTACTATATGTCCTTTGACAAAAGCCAAACGACGACAAAAATATATTTAGTTCAGGACATTGATTTATTGTCATCTTCCTTTACCTTCGTTAAAAGACATTTTCCATTATTACGGATAGTTTCCTTCAGCCTCTCGCTGTTTATCATTTTTTTTTTCTCTTTCGAAATCAATCAATTTTATTAGGCTAGCCTAGACTTCGGCAAAAGTTGTTGAATATGACTATGCTCTCCCCCTCGCCACATGAGCAATGCCACACAAAACGGCGTCGCTAGAGAAGGAGATGCAGAAATATGTCCAGGAATGGTGATCTAGAAAACTATTTTACTGCGCCATTCTGAAGTTAATAGGTAGATAGAACTGACAGTGTTACGAAAATATTGAGAGTTCATGTTTATTAAATTCAACTATTATGTGAATAAAAAGTGACAAAATTGTTAATGTTAATCAATTCCGAATTTTACTTCCTCTACACGTACTATGTACATAGTGTATAGAAGAAGTATTGTATTCCACTCAAAAATTCGATACCGAGATTTCACCGTAAATACATGTTTTAGGACCCCCTGAATCCAAAATGAGCATTTTCTGCGTGTGTGTGTGTGTGTGTGTGTGTGGACAGCATAGCTCAGAAACGAAAAGACCGTTAAATACCAAACTTGGTATTTAGGATTGGTATCTTTCAAGGAAGCGATACGAAAATGTTCAAGAAAATCTTCCACCACCAACTACCCTTTGCATAGAAACATTTTTGAAAATTTCAATTTTCTAAAAAATGGCTCTAACGATTTTGATTAAAATCCCGTATATTAAAGACATTTTCATACAAATAAAATGTATATCTTGAATTTTCTGGGAATGGCCTCTGAATACCTCTTTATTCTGGATGAATGTTTCCCAATTTTGCTTAACTACTGCTAAACCGTAAGAGATAAACAAAAATTACTCACAAAGCATTAGATATCGTCAAAATACATAATGTATATCTTTTACGTTTTTTGTTTTGGAGGAACTGTTTCCATTATATTTCTTGTTGTTGGTTTCAGCTGTTATATTTTTCTCAGACGTATTGCATAACGCAGGCTTTTTTTTTTTTTTTTAAACAGTACCGGAGTCTGATCAGGACTCCGGCACTGTATACCCTACTTTTATTTGCCTTTTTCTTTTTACCTTGTTTTGCCGTATTATTACTGTTTTCTTACTTTTACAACACACACATATACACAATCATATAACACCCATGCCCAAGGCGGGACTCGGCCCCCCATCCCCAGCGCTACGAAGCACCAAAGCGGGATGCCTTGGCGATCGCGGCCATGGGGACCGGCGGCTTTTAAAACATTTGATTATCGGTTTAGTGTATTCCCTTATTTTCTTCCTGCTTATAAGAAATAAGTAATAAGAGCATTCTACTAATGATTATCTCCATTAGCAAGGTGCAGTAAGGAGAATAATCTTTGTAGAACAGCTAGAGAAAGCCATTTGGGTATAATACATCCTTAACAAACGAAAAATATCAACATAGTTTTAACAGTTTACCAGAGTCCACTTCTATGAACCTTACACTAATTAATTTTCGAATAAAGGATCTTTGAGGGATGAATGAAAGAGACTATATATCACACAAGCTAAAGAAAAAAAATCTGATGTGTTAAACTCACATGACTTACTCTAGCTGCTCTACAAACTTCCTACAAAAGATTATTCTTCTTTCTACACAATGCTAATCGAAATAAACACTGGCAGAATGTTCTTATTACATAGTTCTTATAAGTAAAAGGAAACTAGGCTAAAGTGATAGTCAAATAATTTAAAAGCTAGCGTTATGCGATTGTCATCACACATCGCTTCTTTGCTTTGCCAGGAGTAGAAGAAAAGAAAAATGGACACTTCCTGTCTGAGAAAAGTTTAAGTAGTTCACAATTGAAACCAATAACAAGGAATGTCTCGGAAACGGTTGCCCCCACAACAAAAACGTAAAGGACATAAATTGAGTGTTTTAACGTGATGTACATTTTTTGTGTAGTGAGCTTTTGTCTATCTCTTACAGTTTAGCAGTTAAGTAAAATTCGGCAAAATTCATCCAGAATAAAGAGATTTTCAGAGGCTATTCCCAGAAAATTCGAGATATACATTTTATTTCGGATATAAATAGCTTTAATGTATGGAATTTTAATCAAAATCGTTAGTCATTTTTAATAAAATCAAAATTTTCGAAAGCTTTTCCATGTATAGGCTAGTTTGTGATGGGGGATATTTTTTTGAAAATCTTCGTGTCGCGCATCCTTGGAAGATACTAAACCTAAATACCAAGTTTGGTCTTTTAAAGGTCTTTTCGTTTTGGTGCTACGCTGTCCACAGACTAACACGCACATACACGGATCTTTTTTTAAAAATGCTTTTTACGTACTCAGGGGACCCCAAAACATATATTTCCGGTGAAAGCTTGACATCGAATTTTAAATGCATTACAATAGCTTCTCTATCCCTATGTACATTGTACATAGGATGCTAGAGAAAATAATAAACAGTCGTTCATCCATTGATAGTTCTAAATTTAATTCGGTTATCCAGGATTTTAAACGCTTTCCTTATGGACGGTTTTTATTGTCTTGCTTAGAACATCTATAGCGAGCTTCCATTTCATGATTCTCTAATAGCTGCAAATCCTCTCCGAGATTATCCATTATGTGGGCGAATAGAACTTGTTTTTATTTACTCAACTTAGAGCGAGCTTCGGGAAATAGTGCTTCATATTTACTGTTCCAAAAACAACATGCGAACCTATAAGCTGTAAAATAAAAACCCTAACGAAGTGATGCAGAAACTGAACTGAAAGGAAATGGAATTAATATGCATATAGGCAATACTAAAGAACCAGCCCGCGCTTAATCAGCCATGTTCCAAATGCGTCAAACCAACACATTCCCTATTCTCCCTCCGCCATATGGTAATCTATTAACTTATAGCTGCGGTATTCTCTGTTATTTTTCTCTTTGTTGTGCACCACACGCTTTATTTGCTTTTCTTGCTGCCTCGTTAATTTGTCGTTATTTCTGTGGAATCTCCATTTTGCTTCCGTTCATTGGTTACAGACCTACAAATAAATTTAAAGCATAAAGAACTATTTGCTAAATAATTAAAATAAATTATCCCCAACTATCAGGAATTTCTTACATATTTTCCTTTCATATTGTATTCTGATTCGCTTACCAACTATACTACCTTGTATGATTTACATGAACTGTTATTATAATTGTTATTTTTGTCAATATTTGGTAGCTTTTCTTTCGCCTAAATTGGTTTACTTATAACTAACGTCCATTTAAAACAGATTATATTGTGCCACCACAGTAAAAGTTAACTATTTTACTATTAGATCACCAGATCATCGTACTTAACACTGTTTTTCTCACAAAATGTTTTGCCAATTCGCCAAGATTGGCCAGAAGTATAGATAGAGCATTTATGATTTTCGGAGTAGTTTCTTTAAAATTCTTAGTGCCATTCAAAACAGGTATTTTCTAATAGCATTAGAAGAAATGGACTTGATCCTAATTTATATTTTTGAAGCGCATTTTTCTTGCAATTATACTCTTCTGAAAATAATTTGAGCACAAATAAGGAATGAATTTTATAGGTAAAGGTACGTGCCGTGAAAGATATTATGCAATAAAATGTCTTCTGTTATCGCATGTGATATAACTTAGAATTCTAAAAATTAATATTCCCCAGGACATGTTTCATCTCGGTCAGAATGAAATGATACATCATGTTTTAAAATTATTTCTAACAGATATAACGCCTTAAATACTTTAATTGTTGGTGAAGCAAACGTACCTCATGGTCGTCCCATCTTCCTTATGTTCACATAAAACATTGTGGCCAGCATGTGGTCAGCATGCCGCCACCCCCAAACGCTCTTTATACGATTCTCTACCAAAGATTTGCCGATGCCCATGGCCACGCTCGCTAAAGCGTCTCGCAGGCAGGGGATCGTGGGGTCGACTCCCGCCTTGAGCATAGGTGTTATATGTTTGTGTAAAGGAACAGTAAACCCAATAATCATGCAGTAAATTTAGGGGGGGATGTAAACAGGGGATACAGCGCCGGAGTCCTAACCAGACTTCCGGTACTGTTTAAAAAAAACGCTGTTTCATCAACTGCTCCTCTGAGGACCTCGTGAGAATTGCAGGCATACAAGATTTCCCAACATGGTAATCGAATACGACCCCCATCATGCAGAGTTAGAAACACCCCAATAAAGCTAAACGTCGGAAGCAAGTGATATGATGTCTATTTTATGCTCCACAAAGAGTCTACAGTATTAGCTCTTCTGCTGTCAGTAAAACAACATGCTCTGACAATTTATGTAACGTCTGACGTCAAGCCTGTTTTATGGCCAATGAGTTCCTTTCGACACAAAATAAAATTTAATATCATCTCATCTCTTGTTTTGCGCATATATTTAAGGGACAAAAGAAGACATTGCTCACAAAAGCAGATTTTTTCTTTCTTGTTTTACAAAAGAGCCGTGACTCTTGCAGCCAGTTATGAAAGTCAATGACTACTTGCTAAGAGACATTTTCTTACTTGAGATTTCACAGTAACTTAAAAAACCACCTAGGATTTAAATCGTGTTATATAGCAGCTAGTGACTTCCAGATAACGACTTGGAAATATGGTTTGTATATCTTCGACAAATGTTGAAAAAAAATTTCATGATATGTTTCACCAGAACAATAATATCGTTGAACAATAAATTGAATCAATAACACAAGAAACTTCAACTACTTATTTGTCTCACCATAGCAACGATTATTCATAAAATTGGAAGCATGTATCATATACATAAAATATTATATATTTAAAAAAATTAGTTTCGATAAATGTATCAGAAATAGTTCGACACTTCTGAAATCCACTTTAGGTTTTATTAATCTGAGGAATATTAGACTAACGCAAATAAATATATTTATATGTATAATTGTTTGTTGTTTTTTTTTCTCACAAGCGGTGTAGGACAGGAGTTGGATAGGTAGAGTCAGGCTGAAAAATTCATTGCCATAGCTGGGATTTGAACCACGGCTCTCTCGGTCTCTAAGATCAACTAAACAGAAGTGATTACAATGTTCTACATACATATATATTATGTCATACTTAGGTCACTGTTGTGCTAGGGTTGTATATATTATGTGTATATATGTATTTTAAGTGTAATTATCTATTATAAGAGGGTGCATTTATGAAGGTGTACTCTGTGCTGTAAATTTAAATTGATATATTTGAATATCTTTGTATCTTTATTTTCGGATTCACTCTTAATTTTATTGCTGTTTAATATTGCTTTTGACTGTGTATTTCCTTTGTCTTTTTATTTTCGTGTTTACTCTTAATTCTTTGTTGTGGTTGTTGTTTTAATATTGCTTGTAATGTGTATTACAAAAGCACGTACGGTCTGTGGACCCGTGCGACTGTTGAAATTCTATGTATGATATTGCTATGTTAATAAATACACTTATTCATTCATTCATACAAAGAATACTTAACTCCCAAGATTCATAGTACAGCCAACTATTATGGTCAATGAATCCTGGGACTTAAAGTACTTATAACATTTTAAGTCACCATTGGGGTTGTCATCTCAAAATAATTTGAAATCACTTTGTGGTTTACTGGGAAACATGCGAGTCAATTGAGAAATTCAATGCTATGCCGGCATGTTGCCATGAGAGCTCAGTGGAAGAGCAACCGGCTAGAGACCGGGAGATCCGTGGTTCAAATCCCGGCTATGGCATGCAAATTTTCATTGCATACCATATTGAAATCCTTCCCTGCGATATTCACTGCTTTAGGCATCTGAGCTACAAAATAAAATCTGATGTGTTACATTCACATGTCCATCTCTGCAACAAATTATTGTTAAAAAGCTTATGCTTCTATTTACTTCATGCTAATCGAGAAAAATTAGCAGAAATAGTCTTATTACTTGCTTCCTCGTAACTAGAAGCGAAATAAGGGAATACCATAGGTTAAAGTGATAGTCAAAAGCTGGTTGCAATGTGACTGAAGTTCTTTTGTATGGACAGGAGTTGACAAATTCCTGTATGAGTGAAGTATACGTTTTTAAAGGTGAAATCAAAAACAGGGAATAATTAAAAAACGATCAACTCCACGAAAAAAATGTATATAGCATAAATTGTGCGTTTTAACGTGGTCTGCATTTGTCCATCTGTTACCGTTTAGCAGTTATTGCAAAATTCCGTAAAATTCAACCAGAATAAAATAGTCTTCAGAGGATATTCCCAGAAAATTCAAGATATACATTTTATTTGTCAGGTAAGTATCTTTAATTTACGATATTTTAATCAAAATCGTTAAAGCCATTTTTGAAAAAATCTAAATTTTCGAAAAAAATTCCTTGTAAAGGGTAGTTGGTGGTGAGGGCATTTTTCTCAAAATCTTCATGTCATATCCCTGGAAGATAGTAAACTTAAATACAAAGTTTGGTATTTTACCAATATTTTTATCGTGTTCACAGACACACGGACACAGGAATACACACACATGGACCTTTTTCTGAAAATACAATAACTTCTCTATACACTATGTACATAGTACGTGTAGAGAAAGTAAAAAACTTATTGATGCAGGCTTAGGGCCCAAGTATTATATACATCAAATTTGAAATACCAGTTTTGGTCGAAACCAAATTATTGAAAAAGTGTATTAATTGCCTACGTAGTTATAATAGTAAAGGATTATACTCCAGCCAGTATTGACACCGGCCGTGAAAGCCTAAGAATTTCGATAAAGGATATATTGTTTTAAAGGGATTGCGATTAAGCAATGGAAGAATACGTAATTGCTGATATGTAGAGTGTTACGAGTTTTAAAATCCAAGCAGTGACTTGCATATGTAAGTTCCATATGCCATGTCGGCGTATTTGGGACACCTAACGGTGTATTCTTGAGCGAATGGAATTTCTTATTCGCGATTTCGCTACTATGTTCACATGTTGATATAGGAAAAAGCATGACACCATAAGGCGAAATCATGACTTGCGGATATGATAATGGTGGAATATTACCCTGTGACCTCTCTCAAGGTATGGGATTTTTTACGAACAAGTAAAGATTACAAGGGACCAACGAATTTACTTTCCTTCCTAAGGAAATTATACCACGAGTGAAATTATCATAAGGGTTTTACATCCAAAAAAGCAATCAGTTCCGCCGGATTGATATTTTTTTCTATCTTTTTCTTCCCTTTTTTTTTTCACTTACCATGTTTGAAGAACAATAGTACAAAACTCAGTCGAAGCTTCGATAAAGAAGAAGCAGGAGGAGGAGGAGGAGGAGGTGGTGGGGGTCGGCGGCGCAGGTGGTGGTGGTTTGTTAACTTCCATCAAGTTATTTATTTTTGTTAAGCACAATGGATTTATTTTTCGGTGTGAAGTTCTCGGAGACTAGAATAAAGATTATATTTAGTCCATCCCATTCAGACGTTTTCTGGCCGTAACATAAATAAAATAAAAACAACTAAACTGGACGCATATGAAAAGCGCAAGCAACGCGAATGTTAGTTAATGGGGTTGCATTCCTTTGCTCAAGTCCAGAAGTTGGTGTGCACTGAACTGACAGTCATCCAAAGTGAGAAAAATCCCATTACATTGAAATGAACATAATTTCACGACACATCACCCTCAATGCCAACACGCCTAAGCACTGAGCCGTTATTTGCACCGAAATAACATTATCTGTTAACGATTCGCTTGATATAGTATGGTGTCCCATTTACGAATGAAATTTTCAGCGGAAACAGGTTGAAACAAAAACAGTGTTTTATTCTTTTATTGTTTCCAGTAACTCTTGTGGTAAAATTGTGACTTCTATTGCTATGTGCTCTGTTTTATTTCTGGAATTAAATTTAATACTATTAAATAAACCAGACTATTTTAATAAAATTAATTCATTGCCCTTTCACTTTAAGGCAGCTGAGGTGAAATAGGTACACTTTTACAGTAGAAACTATAAACAAGAATAATTGAGCAGACAAGTTTTTAAAATACGTTGAAAAATAAAATGGCATTACTTTGGAAAACAGTAGGTAAGCCAACACATACTCCCTAAAAGTATTAAGATATTTTTACTTTCTCTACCACGTACCTAGTAGGCAGAACAGGTATTTCATTCCACCCAAAAAGTCCATATCCCGATTACAGCGGGAATACGTTTTGATGTTCCTGAATTAAAAAGCAATCATTTCAGAAAAAGGTGCGTGTGAGTGTGTGCGCATATGTGTTTGTGTGTGTGTGAGAGAGAGAGAGAGAGAGAGAGAGAGAGACAAAATGGAAGGGTTCTTTTATGGATGTTCTTTAACTGCTATAGTTCTCAGCGTCCCATTCTATACTGGGGTGAAAGACCGCTTAATTTTGCTCAGAGGCCTCTCTTTCAGGCTTGAGGTTCTTTTATGTCCCGTAAATGTACGACACGGGACCAACGGCTTTACTTCCCTTTCGAAGAAAGTCATGCTAAGGATTTTTACTTTCTCTACACGTACTATGTGTATAGAGAAGGCATTGCACTCCACCCAAAAATTCGATACCGAGATTTCACCGGAAATATATGTTTTGGGTCTCCCCGAATCCAAAAAAAAACATTTTTGGAAAAAGGTCCGTGTTTGTGCGTGTGTGTGTGTCTGTGGACAGCATAGTCAAAAAAACGAAAAGACCGTTAAACGCCAAACTTGGTATTTAAGTTTGGTATCCTTCAAGGATGCGGCACGAAGATTTTCAAGAAAATTCCCCCATCCCCAACTGCCCTTTACATGGAACCTTTTGCGAAGATTTTGATTTTCTCAAAAACGCCTCTAACGATTTTGATTAAAATATCTTATATTAAAGATAGTTACCTGACAAATAATATGTATATCTTGAATTTTCTAGAATGGGCTCTAAAGACTACTTTATTCCGAATGAATTTTTCTGAATTTTGCATAACTACTAAACCGTAAGAGATAAACAAAAATTTACTACACAAAAATGTAGAGCACATTAAAACACACAATTTATGTTATATACATTTTTTTCGTGGAGTAGATAGTTTTTGAGATATTCCTTGTTTTTGGTTTCAGCTTTAAAAAACTTATATATTTCTCATACAGGAATTTGTCAACTCGTGTACATACAAACAAAGAAACTTCAGACATATATCAACCAGCTGTAGTACTCCCTTATTTCCCTTCTACTTACAAGGAAGTAAGACTATTTTGCTAATTTTTTGTCAATTAGCATGAAGTAAATAGAAGCATAAGATTTTTTTAACAATAATTTGTTGCAGAGTTGTAGAGAAAGCCATGTGAATGGAGCACATCAGATTTTTTTTAGTATGGTAACCATTACACCATGGAGGGCGACGAGAGAGAGAGAGAGAAAGAGAGAACTGAGCTATCTCAAAAATGAACGAAAAATTCGGAAAAATATCCAACGTTGTAAGATTTCATGTTTAGTATGGATCTTCCAAAAATGTGATAGAGATTTTCAATAAATCCTCCACCCCAAACAGCCTTTAGGATTAGAATCATGCACGGGGGTGCTCCTAAGGACACTAGGGAAAAGCACCGGACCCTTTGCCTCTTAGGTGACCCCAGGATAGGAGAGACCCCAAAGTTATGCTAATGCTTATCTCGATTAGCATGAAGTAGATAGATGAACAAGTTTCTTAACAATAAGTTGTTACAGAGATAGAGCAGAATTAATAATAATTTTCAACCCTTCGAGCACTAATTCATATGCGTTTTACAGTGCTTTACCGACTTCATGATATTTCCGTAAGTAATTTTTTTTTTGGACATTTTACACACTTTAAGTAACATTTGTGGTGCATAGTGACCTAATTCTAGTTCTTTGATCGCTATAGCTGTAGCTCTAGCTTTTAGAATGTTTATTATTTCCATTATTTGACCATTTCTTGTCCATCAGCTTTCTAGCGCTTGTCAATCCTTACCATATAAAATGTAACAATAGTACAAAATACAATTATTCATTTCTTTGCGTCAACCGTATTCTTTATCAGCGTTATTAATTCTATTACCCCTGTTTTATTTGAATGACCGTGCGTTAGAGCTATGAAATGCATAAACTTCCATAAATGCATAACCAGCTTTGTCATATGCGGTGCTCATAATGATGGTATTTACTTCTGGCGGGTTGCCAAAGAAGCATCCTGTTGTTGACTGTTTTTGTGAAACATTGTATCGATTTAATTGAACGCGGTGCTGATTGTGTTTGTTTCACCTTGTAGAACCCAGTAGAGCGGCTTATCAAAGGGACTAACCGCTGGGGATTTGCCCTATAGACTTTATCGTGACTCATTACGTCATTATTCACCAAACGACGGAGAGATAAATATTTGCCTCGCCGATACACATTATGGCCTGACGCGCTGCAAAGGACCAGATGACCATCTGTTCTAAAGGCCAAGGGGCGAGGGGCAGGTGGTGAAAGTATATATACCTAATGGATTTTTTCTCTCGTGCTTCACAATGAACTTCAGCTCATACATACACATGTGAAAGTGCAAGAGGAAACGCATTTCAGCTGTTAAAGGTAATTTAGCACATCATGTTTTGGACTATATACGCATTCTATGCACACTTATGCTAAGTTTTTTTAGTAAAACATGTCAGAAAATTCCAGTATACATGGCCGTACATGCTTTTCCTCTTTTTGGATATTTACAGTAAGATTTTTGTAAAGTAGTAAATATATAAATTTAGCTATTGCAGAATAACAATAGACAATTGAAAAAATCTGGTGTGTTCCATTTAGATGACTCTTTACACCTCTGCAACAAATTATTGTTTAAAAGCTTATTCTTCAATTTCTTTCATGCTAATCGAGAAAAAAAATAGCAGAAATGTAAGTAGAAGGGAACTAAGGAAGTACCATAGGCCAAAGTGATCGTCAAATCTTTAAAAATCTGGTTGCTATGTGATTGAAGTTCCTTTGTTTGTATGGCCAGGAGTTAACACATTGTCGTATCAGAAAACAAACCAATGACAAGGAATATCTTAAAAACGCTCAACTACAGTAAAAGAAATTTATGTAATTGTGCGTTTTAACGAACCCTACATTTTTTGTGTGGTAAGCTTTTGTTTATCTCTTACAGTTTAACCGTTATGCAAGATTCTGCAAAACGCATCCAGAATAAAGATGTCTTCAGAGGCTAGTCCCAGAAAATTCAAGCTGTATATTTTGTTTGTCATGTAAATATCTTTAGTGTACGATATTTTAAATAAAATCCTTAGTCGTTTTTGAGGAATTCAAAATTTTCTCAATTTTTACCAAGCTTGATTTTAATTGCACTTTCGTTTTAGAACTATGCTGCCCCCCCCCCACACACACACACATACTGATAGACAGACACACACACACGGGCATTTTTCTAAAAGAAATTTTCGATTCAGGAGGTCACAAAACATACACTTCCGGTGAAATATCGGTATCCAATTTTTGGATGCAATACAGTACCTTCTCTATGCACTAGAGGTATTAAGTACGTGTTGAGAAAGTAAAAATGCATATAAAAGAATGAGAAAGAATTAAAATGAAATTCAACCACAATTTATCATTACATATAATAGTATATATATATATATACAGTGGTCTGGCGATGTAGATATATGCTCATTTAGCCCTTAGTTGCCTGTATTAGTATATTACATATGCCATTTTTCCTTTAATTCAAGTTTAAACTGGAGTTCTAGTAAAAAGATATGTGAATAAACCTGTAAAATGTTATATAAAAAAGAAAAAATAGAAATAAAAATATATGTAGATCCTTTATTAATATTTTTCTTCCAATTACAAATTTTAATTCTTCTAAACCAGTTTTCATAATGCTGCCAAAAGCGCTACCAAAAAGAGGTTCAAATGACTGAGTGTTAGGCGACAGGTAATGGACTGGCCATCCATTCAAAGCCAAATGTTGCAAGTTCAAATCCCAGTGACTGTGGCACAGGACGGGGAGAACCCAAGTAAAATAATCGGTGTGATGCTTCGAAGCTAATGGGGTTACATTTGACTGTGGTTATGTGGGTTTTACTCTTTTTTTTATTTATAAAAACTCGCTGCAATTTTGAGCAATAATTGTATATATTTTTACAGTATACAACAGTCTTGATTACTTGTTTATGGTTGAAGGTTAGTATAACATGAAATTAATCCTAGAATACAAAGGGCTAATGTTGACGATTATAACTGACAATGTGATTACAGAAAAAAGGTTTCCTAATCTTTTCACTAATAGAACCTCGCGCACCCAATAGCGACCGCATGTGAGATTTGTGGTGGACAAGGCGGCGCAGGAGCGGATTATTTCCGGTTTCATCCGCCATTGCATTCCACCGGTGCTCCATCTTCTTTATGTATCACCAGTGCCCTCACCTCAATGCCACAAGTAGTAAAAGCGGGCATTACACTACCACAAAAAAAACTTCACTGTGCTGACTTGCCTCATTGGCCGCATTTGCTTGGTTAAAGCTGCCCCATCGCAGATTTAGGATGATTTCCTTCCGAAATGATCTGATTAAAATTGAGCAAGTAATATCACGAAGTACCCATTAATAGGGAGGGATGTATGTGAATCAGTTTTCAAGTGCGTTTTCTCAATTTATTTAGTATTTTCAACATTTTTTCACCTTTAGAATGCTACTTACGATGCAATTTTGAAGCTCCTACTGTTTCATATCGATTTTATTTTTCCCAATAAAAACTAACTATAACTTGCTAAATAATAGTCATTATACCAGGGCCAGCCAAGTTGGATAAGTATAAATTTTTTTAGCAAAAAGTTCAAACTAATAAATGTTAACATTTATTTAAGAACAGCGTTAATATTTAAAAGTGCTAACCAAACTGTTTTCTATGTGCATAAAGAACATAATTATGCAATTTCGTGTAAAAAGTATACGCATTTTATATTACTTATATTTTTACTTTCTCTAGCATGTATGTACAATGTAATGGTAGATACAGAAGGTATTGAACTCCAACCCAAAATTTGATGCCGAGATTTCACCAGAAATGCATGTTTTGAGGCCCCTGAATCCGAAAAAGAAACATTTTTAAAAAATGTCTGTGTGTGTGACTGTTGGCAGCATAGCTCAAAAACGGGAAGTTTGTTATGGGGTTTTCAAAAGTTAAAGAATTATTAAAATCTATTTTTGAGATACCCTTCACACTCAATACACACTTTCTTTATATATTATTATAGTTTTATTAATCAATGCATGTGCCTCATTAAATAATGGCTCTAATTCACCATTTTTTATTTTATTTATTTATTGTATTATTCTTAATGTATCCAACTAGCAAGAACATAAGCAGCTCGTTTATGTCCTGCCCTCCACCAATCTTTTGGGACGGCGTAAGCAACTTGTAAATGAAGTAGGCAGAATTGTTCAAGAATGGAGATAGCAAAGTAGTATTTGGAAGAACAGAGCCACAATATCTTATCAACTTAAACCACGTCGATTCAGTATGAGCCAACTTTTTGCCCCTTACGTTTCATGCGCAAACAGAGAGAAAGGGGGATGAGATGAGGGATGGATAATGGGAAAGGGAAAGAGAAAATTTGCAGTTAAAACGCAATAACGTATGCGGAGCTGTGGGTTTTGTTAGTAAATGTTCTCGGATGTTCCTAAAATATAAGAGTAAAAATGAAAATTAATACTTTGTTTGAATTTAGTTTCACATTTTAACAATGTAAAACGGCAGATAGTACTGTTGAAATTATTTTCAGAGGTGTATAGAACTACTCCGATAAGAGGCCAACTCGCACCCAAAAGAAAAGTTGCAATGAATTGGATAGGTAAATTCAGAATGAAAAATTCATAAGCCCAAGTGTTTGTCCGACAAGATCAGTATTATGTCAAGTGTAATGAGTGAAAACATGCAAATAAGATGGAGACTGGAGACATCAGTATGCCTCGTCGACATCAAAAGGGACGCAATGTCAGCATGAGCTCAAACGGGGAAGAATGATAGGTCTCCGAGAAGTGAGTTTGTCATACCGCGACATTTCGGCTTTTTACGGCGGGTGCTGGACCACGGAATATGACCATAGCACAGGATACCGCCTTCTTGTTCGGATGTCATAAAGGACCATACAGTTTTAGCTCGACGCTGGAGCACTGCAACAGGTGTGAATCTCTCTGCATCGACTTTTCGTGACCATCTGCTGCCGACTGAATTGATTGCACACTTGCCATCGCGTCGGATTACATTGTCTAGAAATGCAAACGAAACGCCTCCGGCTGCAATGGGCATGTGCACGCAACCACTGAGGTGTTGAATGGCAAAGTCTAGGCCTTTTCAAACGAGTTCCGTTTCAATCTGTCCTATAGTGATGACTGCATACGCAATCAACGCACCGTCCCGAGTGCAATCTAGAGGCCTGCATTTTTTGAGCGGCATAGCGAATAAAACCAGGTGTGATGTTTTGGAGCACCATTGGCTACTACAACCTTCTCGCCTTTTACAATTTGAGGGCAATATGAATAGTAAGCGTGTATGAGGAAGGTTTTAGAGGCCGAGGTACTCCAATTGCTTGAGGCCATTCCACATGCCACAGTTCAGTAGGATAATGCCCGGTCACTTGTTACGCCTTTCAAGAACAATGTGTCATTGCTTCCCTGACCTGCACTTGCCTGGGGTTTGGTTGGCGGGAAAACCTTGTTCGTCTCGGTCCTCCATGAACCATCGTTAATGAGTTGTGGGTTCGAATACAAATTGTGTTGAAGGAAGATTCCTCAATAACATATCCAGAATCGCTTTCCTCCCACGTCGTTTAGCGACTCTAATGTCAGCACGCACGTTACACAAGATACTATATATTCTTGCTCAAAAGTCATGTATACATTTGTAAATGTAACTATTTGTATATTGTCTGTGATATAAATTCACTTCATCGTGCATTTCCTTCTTGGTGTCGCAGTTTTCAAAATCAGCAGAGTAATATATAATAGTGAATGATATTTTCACTTGTATCAGCCCTTGCTTCGTTCCCCAAATCTTATGCTAAAACGTTCCATTAAAAATCCCAACAGCAATTATCAGCAATGTTTATCTGTTTTTCAACCATTGCAATTTTTCCCTGGTATTTTAAAGCTTGCTTGTGAGCTGAAATTAAAGCAGCTTTTCCAATTGGCATGCGAATATTGATTATAAGTATCTCATCTCTCTTTATTGGACCCTTCTACCAAATAGAAAGGAAGAGTAGTTAATACCAACTTAACCACTAGGTGGTGTAGATGTTAACGGGAGTATCCCTGTGGTTGCTCTCTCGCGGCTATAGCTTGTAGTGCTCTGAACCAAACAAGTCTGTTGTGTCAATACACGAACGTATAATGGCACGCTTTAACATAGAAAGCGGCAATAAAAGCTAATTATGTTACTATTTTACTCTTCCAAGATAGAAGCAATATGACGTACTACTTTTTATGTAGTCGCCCTACGTGGTGTAATGGTTACCATGCTACTTCATATACCCCAGGTCGCGGGTTCAAACCTGGCGGAGGGCGATGGATTTTTTTCGGTTGTAAAAATCCTTAGCATGGCTTCCTTCGGAAGGGAAGTAACGCGTTGGTCCCGTGTCGCAGATTTACGGCACGTAAAAGAACCTCAGGCCTGATAGAGAGGCCTCTGAACAAAATTAAGCGGTCTTTTACGCACAATTTAGAATGGGACGCTGAGAACCACAGCAGTTAAAGAGCGTCCATAAATAAAACGCCATTTTCATTTTCCTTTTTATGATAAAAATTATTGGGCAGTGGAATCAAGACATTTAGGAACAGCTTTGAAGGCAAGACTATGTTGCACATTGGATGCTGCTTTGTTTTCTTTCGTTACAGTGGTGAGCTAAATATATACATTCTATTTTTAAGACTGGATTGTTTGTGTTTTGATTATGGAACTTCATCAGTGGGTGGGTACCTACTTTCCGTGCGATGAGTTCTTTTTAATTTTCTTTTAATCTCCTTCTGTATGTTAGGAATTATTTGTGTTTGCAGTTACAGGTGTTTAAGGGAAGGATGAATGAAAAAAAATCTCCTAAAATAATCATGAAATTTACTTTTTAGTAAGTTGTTCTTGTGTAAACATCGAATATATTATACATTTCATTTTTATTATATTTTTGTTCTTAAAGTTTAACGTTTCAAAATTAATATAAAATTAAAAGGAAAATATGTCCAAATTCTATGTCCCATAAATACTAAAATTTTATTTAATCATAGTACCAAAAGCTCATACAATATCTATTTTACTTGGCTACGTGGCACACTCGAAACATTAAACTTTGCGGCTGTTCTAATATCAGCTCCAAAATTCATAACATTGATTTTTTGCCGAGTTTTTTGGGAGCGTTGTTTTTTGAATAACATTGGAAGAAATGCAGTGCCTAAGCCATTAGCTTACTAACTCCAAGATAGAAGCTGTACATGAATAGTGATATTCTGCGCAAGTGTGAAGTAACACCCTCAGCCAGCGCCCAACGACAGACGCCTGTTCAAGAGCAGAGGCTCTGGGTCACAGAGAAGCCAGAATGGGTGTCAGCCCATAGTCTGGTATGCAAGTGAGGAAGCGGATGATATCAAATGCCAGTGAAGTGAATGGCAGGAAAGATGATCATGGAGCAATTGGAGGAATGAATGGTGCGGAAACTCTGACAATCCGGAGAAAGCCCGCCCCGACGCCACTTTGTCCACCACAAATCCTAGGTTAAGACATTAGTATCTAATACCATATGATACTACGCGTAATGTACTTGTATATAGTGCCATTTCCGCCTTTCTCTAAAAATAGTGGCTGAAGTTTTATTATCGCAATATTTATTACACTTTTTGTATTACAGCCCAAAATAATAGAGCGAATAAACTATTCCTGGAGGTTTAATTACTTTAAGCCTTTTGGTTTTATTAGTTTAATAATGTAATCATTAATAGTTTTAATATGCATTCTAAACTCATATTTACAGAACACAGATGTGTACTAACCGTCGGAGTACTGCTATAATGCTTATCCCAAGGCCATCATTTTGTCACTCAGCTTCTCTCGTGAGCATACTTACATGCTCTGAAATGTACTATCTGCCCTCTGAATGAGATGTGATTTTTTGGCTTTGGCCTCTAGTGATTTGGAATTTAGCTATTTACTCGATTACGAGAGTCCGCATAATGTACCTACGGTGGTTTATTATACTGGTAAGGCTTCTTACACTGAGAATGGTTTTATTATTAGAAGCAGCTGAAAAACACAAATCCCGGCTGTGGCATTGAATTCTTCAGTTGATTCTAGTAATAGAAAACATTACCCAATGTATAGAGGAGTAATATAATAGCTTAGCTTGATAGTTGGCAATAATTATATGAATATTACCCGGATACTAAGTACATACGAATATAAGTTTCCATTAGGATGCTCTCTTCCATTAGGAAGAGACACCCCGATTGATTGACCAGGTAAAAAGCACATGAATCAGTTTGAGGGTTGAATGTCATACCGGTTATTTATCACAATGGTTCAATGATTAGATCAACTGCACGGGGAGCAGGAGAAGCGTATTCAAATACCGGCTATTGCATTGAATTTTTCAACTGCTTCTAATAATAAAAACATTACCCGATCTAAGGATGATTAATAATATAATAGAATAGTTTGATAGTCTGTAATAACTATGCGAATATATCAAATACTTAGAAATGTAAGTCACCATTAAGGTGTTCTCTAAGAAGAGGCATACCGATTGGTTGACCAGGTAAAAACACACATGAATCATCTACTTCCTCTTCCCGAAACGGGTATTGGGCGTGTTAGTGGAGGATGTGCCATTAAACATCCATCAAAATATGTGATACACGGTGTTCGGAATATTTGTAGCGACGATTTGGACAAATTTGAATAGGCCGAGGTGGTCCAATTACGTGGTCTCCACGATCACCAGATTTTATTCCAGTGGACTTTTTCCTGTAGCTTTTTCATGAGATGCTTGATCTACTAGACTCTTGTAGAGTCAGAGGAAGATTTTATGGTATGAACTATGCTCGCTACACAACAGAGTGCAGAGGCGCAATGTGTTGGGACGATTTTACTAGAATATTCGTAGGTACCATGTGTGCAACAACATTGGTGGTCGTCACATAAACCGAAGGTTAGCGGATCAGAATGCCAAAGATAAAAAGAAATTGTTAAGCCTAACTATAAACAAAAGCGTTTGTGAAACACGATTAAGTTTGTTTTTTATCTCTGTTTGTATTTTCCTGATGGGTTGTTTAACTGTAAAGTTAACGGTTTTGTGAAAATGAATTAATTTTCCTGGTTGCTATTTTAGCAATATTACGTAACAATTCGAACTGTAAGAAAAACATTTCCCCTTTAATACAGCAACTTGAATATTATCATGAGTGTTTTCATACTGAGTCACACCTAATTAAATTACTAAAGAAAACGTGGTCGCGTTTAATAGCCGTTTTCAAACTGTTGTAGAAAGAGAATAGTTTGTTTCTGGACTTAGGTTCCGGTTCAAAAGGTCGTCTATGTCCTCTATAACATCTAAAAGTTTTAAGAGAAATTTTACAGCATCCTTTGGACATATTACTAGCAGAGTTAGTCAACAGTAATTTATTTCCGAGAGGTGCCGAGTATTTTTTTACGTACCTACTACAAACAATCAGGAATTGTATTACACTTGAATTTCACATATATTTCCCAATTGTATAAATACTACATAATGCTTTGCTATTCGGAGTCACTTGAGGCGTCTGTGGTATTAGGTTTTTTAATTACAATAGCTGTAATTACGTTTATAACATGTACTTGTTAAATAAGTGAAATACTGCTGAAGTTGAGCTGCATTTTCCAGGACCATTGTCACCTGCTAGAAGCGAATGAAAATTTTATTATTGAATAGCAATCTCGGACTTTGCCAGAGAAAGATCAAACATTATTATTAATGAGTCTCTCCTCGAATAGTTGATTAATTACTTCTGATGGATATTAGCCATATGCTGGAGCAGAACCGTTTGGACAATGGCAAAGTAACATTTCGGATCGGCCAGCTTCGCTCATTATATCCGTTACTTTTCTCTTCTGGCTGTATTAAATTATTCCATAAATGATAAAAAAAATCTATCATTTGGTTTTGTTTGATTGACAGGCTTTATATATTGCCAATGGACATGACATCAAAAAGCGTAGGTAAACACACACTTGAATTTCGGATTCGAAACTCAGCGATTGTTTTATTTTTCTTCCTTTCTTTTTAAGCACAAGCATCATTGTATGTGATTTACAGGAGACATTGGTGTTGTGTATGCATAATTTTCAACTTAACATATGCTCAAGTTCTTAGTTTTAAATTAGTTCAGTTGTTCTACATTTTCGTGGCGTAAATACGTCAGACTAAAAACTAAATACGTACAATATTATTAAATTAACTGCCAGAAACTTGTACAAATAACGACAACCAAAACGTTTAATGTATGCTGTTTGAAGGATCTGTGTATGCCAACAAGAAATTTTCTAGGTATTAACGTAAGCGCTACAGTAAAATATAAGATTAAAATAAGGATAATGTTAAGCGAAGACAAAAAGAAAATGCACTGATTTCAAAGGAGTTGCTCAAAATAGCGATCCCTAACATCAATATATAGTCGATCTCTACATCGAAATAAATTCCTGAACTTGTTGCATTCTTGGTGCGTTACAAACTGCGTCACTGACTGCAATAATGCGAGCAACTTCTTCACAATAATCGGTGATAAATATCCAATTCCAAAGATGACCCCACAAAATAAATCTATGTTATTGAGACCCGAAGAATGAGTTGGTCAGGGTATCAGCTGGGGCTGTCTCTTCCAAGCTAGCGATTGGGGAACACTGAGGTAGATGCTCTCGTGCGTTTACAGCATAGGAGCCCATCATGTTGGAATTACAGTCGAACCCGGGCATCAAGCTATGTTATTGAGACCCGAAGAATGAGTTGGACAGGGTATCAGCTGGGGCTGTCTCTTCCAAGCTAGCGATTGGGGAACACTGAGTTAGATGCTCTCGTGCGTTTATAGCATAGGAGCCCATCATGTTGGAATTACAGTCGAACCCGGGCATCAAGCAGCAGTTTTTCCAGAATGGCAGGCAATATATAACCCAGAAATGTTATATAGGTATCAATACTAGTTGAGGAGGACAAAGGTATGGTCCAAGACTTGATCAAAAACAATACAGGTCATATGTTCACCATAAACTGCTGTTGATGGCGCTTCCCCATAGTAGTATGGGTGCTGTGATTGCTCTTGGAAATAGACAATCGAACTTCCATGGTAAACGTGGCCTTCTCTATTAACTGGTGAAAATTCTCGGTGGGTGCTTAAGGTTCATTCATAAAGCCGCAGGCGTAAATTAAAATCCTTCGGAGTTAAGGCTTGCAACTTTTACAGATGGAAGGAGTAGAACTTCTTGTAAAAGTTGTCATACACGGATAATGGATGAAGGTTCCTCTTCCAGTGTACGCAGTAAGTTTTCTTAATATTCGCAATGAGTAGGTCTTGCACCGCAATCTTATTTATTTGGCACCACAATCACTTTCTCTCAAATGTATCTATTGGAATACCTTTACATGTAGATTCATGCAAGCTAGTGAAGCACGATCTCTGCTTCGCCGTGCACAAAGTGCAATTTTGCTCTATGTTCCCCAGTATTCAACTGCTTCACCGTAGTATTTTGTATTGGTGGTAAATAAGAAATGAGACGTGAATAAAGTTACTGCATTTGAGGATACAGCTATGTCTTTAGCAAGAAACAAGCATACCATATGACAAGTATCAGTGTCTGCCATCAAATTATCACCAAATGAAATTTTGTGAATAGTTCCAGCATATAGTAAATGAGGCTAGTATGTGAGGAAGCTCGTGAAACTTTACGGAACGATCAATCGTCATAATTGTGCTTACGGGATACTACCACATGTTAATCCCGACAAGACAGCACTGGAGGTGAATGTCTAATGTGGACTCATCTATGGGTTCAATAGGACAATTTTCCTTTAACTGTAGAGATTCTGGTGCTAAATCGAATTTTCCAGCTACGTCTGCAACTTTGTAAGTAGTCAGTTCTTCTATCAACAAGAAGAGGCACCCCCACATTATCGCCAAAGTGTGCTACCTTTCCTTGACGACAATCTGCAGGAACGCTATATAGGACTAAGAGGTGCATTTGAGTTGTCATATATTCATCGGATTTATCACCTCTAGTTTTTAATTTTGGATCCACTGCTGTAAAACAACCAATCTAGAGGTTCTTTTTAAGAAATGGTATAATGTGCAGAAAAGACCGCGAACACAACGAGGCTCCAGCAAGCCTTCGCCGTACTCACATGTTTCTGACTGCTAACAGTAACCATTTTGAGACCTTAAGTAATTCAACAGATGCAGTAAAGCTTGTATTAAATTTGTTATATATATTTGTTAAGTACTAACACACAATGGCAGATCTGTGAGTTATAATGAAGAAACATTTTTGATAAATAAGTATCACATAGGAAATTAAATGTATGTGTATGGATGTGTTCAATTTTTGTAACACAAATAAAAATTGTTTTTCAATACCAGTTGAAGGATCGTTAGTATAAACTGTCCTATTTGGTTTATACGCTGAGCGACACACTATTTTAGTAATTATCCTGAATGATTAATTCCTTTAGAGTAATTCACTAGGGCGTCAGCACGTAGATATTCTATCCTTTATGTTAACACGACATTGGACAGCTCTTTATTTGAACCTCTCTCAGAGTATCCATTGCGGTGTTTTGGTATTCCAAAGAGCTTTTAGGAGATTAGCCATCAAATGTTAAACAGAATCGCTGTGGGTGAAAATAAACATACTTTTTAGGGTGGAGCACAGCCATGTTTGTATGTGCGTGCGTGTTTCTCGAGTGGAGAAACGCCTATTCAATCTACTTGTAGCGGCAACCTTTTGATCGCGTAATGCAGGAGAGGTGATATGTTTAGTGATAGAATATTTCTGATAAAGATCTTTCCGTTACCTTTCATTCAACATCACATGTCCGATAACATGTAAAATTACATTTACAAGTGTCATCAAATAAAATTTATAAATTAGAAACAAATTCAAAAGAAATATTACACCCATATAGCTCGGTTTAAAATATAATATATTGGTTTGAGGTTTATATTATTAGATTTTTATGTTTTGTGGTCGTGAACAAAAATAGATGTGTTCGGATTATATAGGAATAAAAATCAATGTTTAAAAATGTTCATATTTGTAACTTTAATGTCATGCATTTATATCCAAAGACTTTCTCTACCTATTCTGCAATAAACTATTCTTATAAAAGATTATTCCTCTATTTAATTCATACTATAAAGATAAACATTAGCAGAAATTTTCCTATTATGTATTTATAAGTAAAGGAAAATAAAGAAATACAGTAGACAAATATTTTAAAAGCTGGTTGCTATGTGACTAAAATTAGGTTATGTTTGGTTGGCCAGGTGTGGAACAAAAGAAAAGTGATGACAAAATTCCTGAGAAATTGAGAAAAGTAAAGTATAATTGAAACCAGTAACAAGGAACGTTTCTGTATGATGGTTAACTTCACAAAAATATGTAAATGACAAAAAAATTCTGTGTTTTGTATTGATCTACATTTTTTGTGTTGTGCATTTTTGTCTATTTCTTACGGTTTACTAGTTATATGAAAGTCATCCAAAATGGAGAGGTCTTCAGAAGTTATTCCCAGAAAATTCAAGAAATACATTTTATTTGTCATGTAAATATCTTTAATATACGGTATTTTAAACAAAATCATTAGTAATTTTGAGAAAATCAAAATGTTTGATGAAAGATGCTGAACTTAATTATTAAATTCGGTATTTAATCGACTTTTCGTTTTTGAGCTATGCTGTTCAAACACACACACACACACATACACACACATATGGATATTTTTCTAAAAATGCTTATTTGGATTCAGGGGTCCTGAGTTTGTTACATTGTTTATGTCGAAAGTTTTCCGGATTTAAAGATTTACCAAGTGGTGAAGCTTCAATAGGTTTTAATTAACCTCAGTTAGATATGTACTCCAAAATGCAAAGGACATAACGTATATAAATTCAAGATTAAGTTAATTCACCACAGTTTGCAATAAATCAATACGCAGCATTTCTTGTTGTCGGCTGAAGGCTAAAGTTTTTGTGAGCCTTGACAGTGGCACAAGATTTATGTTTGTGAAGAGAAAACACAATATATGTAGCAGAGATGCAGTGGCGATTAAACAAACGCCTCGCCTTTTGTTTTTCATCTCTGGAGACCAAGATCAATTACAATTCTATTAGAGAACTCAGAACTACAGGGACGAAAAAAGTACCATGTAAATTTTCCAAAAGGTCCAGAAGCGTTGACTATCATCCATTCCTATCAATGCGACCGCGCCGTGGCCGAGTGGGTAGCCCACTGGCCTCTCACATAGACGGGTTCAATACCAAGCGTCCGCATGCGAGATTTGCGTTCGACAAAGCTGCGCATGGGCGGTTTTTCTCCGGGTTCTCCGGTTTCTCCCTCCATCACATACCACCGGTGCTCCATCTTCAGTCCATGTATCATCAGTGTCATCGCCTGTGCTGCCACAAGTAGTAAAAGCGGGGGTTAAATACTATCCAGAAAGCTCTGTCAATATGACAGGATCATTTAACATCCATTACAGCCCATTTTACTTTCACTTAGAACATGGTACATAGCTGAAGGTATTACATTCCACGCCAAAATTCGATACTGAAATGTTACTGGAAATACACATTTAGGGTCCTCTGAATTAAAAAAAGTGTGCCCGAACACGTAAACTCAAAAACAAGAGTGGTTTTCCAAGGTAGAATGGTGATTTTAAACACCCCCCCCCCCCCACAAAGCTCGATTTCCACATTTTACGTGGAACAAGTTTCGAAATTTTTATTTTCTCAAAAATGGCTCTAACGGTTTTATTAAACGTGCTTACATGGCAAATAAAACGTATATCTCTAATTTTCTGGGAAAAGCCTCTGAAGTCCTCTTCATTTTGAATGACTTTTATGTAAGTGGTAAACCGCAAGACAGAGACAAAAAGTTTCTACAAAAAAAATTTAGAATTCATTATAATACACATTTTTATTCAGTTAACTATTTCCGAGATCTTCCTTGTCAGGTTTCATTTTAAAATCCTTAAACTTTTTTCATACAGGAATTTGTCAACTCCTGGCCATACAAAGAATTTTAATTGCATAGCAACCAGCATTCAAAAGCTTTGACTATCGCTTTAGCCTGGTGTATTTCCTAATCTCCCTTCTACTTACAAGTAACTAAGTAATAAGACCATTTTTGCTAATGTTTATCTTGATTAGCATAAAGTAGATAGAATAAGCTATTTTGTTACAGAGCTGTAGAGAAAGTCATGTGAATGGAACACAGCAGATGTTTTCTTTCTTATGTACATAGTAAGTAGAGATGTTGAGATTTCACCGGAAATATATGTTTGGAGGTCTTCTGAGTCCAAAAAGAAACATTTTTAGAAAATGTTCAAGCGTGTATGTGTCTGGGAACACGATAACTCAAAAATGGCAAAATCAGTTAAATCGCAAATCTGATATTTCAGGTCAGCATCTTCCGAGGATGCAAAATGAAGATTTTTACGAAAATGTTCTCATTCCAAGCTACTCTTTACATGGAAATACATTCAAAAGAAGTTATTTCTCAAAGAATCTCTAACAATTTTGATTAAAATTAAAAATGACATGCCAAATGTAATGTTCTTGAATTTTTTGCGGAATGGCTTCTGAACTCCTCTTCATTCTAGATGGCATTTGCATAGCTGATAAACCGTAAGAGAGAGAGAGAGAGAGACTAAAGCTTACTACACAAAAACTGTAGTTCTAATATCGTACATGCCAGATATGTTTTTTGTAGAATTAAATATTTCTGAGATGTTCTTTGTTATTGGTCTCAGTTTTAAATATTTAAACGTTTCTCAAATGGTAAGTCATCTTTCGCTTCGTCTCTACTTGTTTATACTCCTGGTCAGGTTTCAATTATTTCACTTCACCAAAGCGGCCAGAGTTAGATCCCAGGCGACCGCATCTGGGCTTTGCGGTGGACAGAGGTACAGGGGCGGTTTTCTCCGGGTTCTTGGGTTTTCCCGGTTCTCCATCTTCATTGCATGTATCATCAGTGTATTCGCCTACGGTGGGCGTTGAACACTATCAAAAAATCTTAACTATCCCATTCACATGACTTTCTTGAAATCTGTGACAAATTACTGCTAAAATACTTATTCTTCTATTTAATTCATGTAAATCAATTAGCAGAAATTGTCTTAATGCTTACTTCCTTATTAAGTACAAAAGAAATAAGGTAGTACCATAGGCTAAGTGAGTGTCACAACTTCTAAAGGTCGGTTGCTATGTGATTCAAGTTCCTTTGTTTGTATGGCAGGAGTAGACAAATTCCCGTATGAGAGAAGTATAAGTATTTTAAAGCTGAAACTAATAGCAAGAAATGTCTCAAAAACGAACAGCTCTACCAAAAAAACTCTTATGACATAAATTATGTGTTTTAACGAGATCTACATTTTTGTGTGTTACGTTTTTGTCTATCTCTTATAATATTCATCCAAAATAAAGTATAGGTTGATACATAATTCAAAATTTGCTTTTTTTAGACTTTAATATTTTTAATAAATATTGATTTTTTAGAAAATCCATCAATGTTTATACCTTTAACTTCTACATACTTTCTGGTGTCAAGTTTTACTATATGTGGAATACTTTTATTAGCACGTTTTAGAGGCGTTTCCCAGAAAATTGAAGATGTACATTTTATTTGTCATGTAAATATCTTTAATATATCATATTTTAATCAAAATTGTTAAGTCATTTTTGATAAAATCAACATTTTCGAAAATGTTTCCATGTAAACGGTAGTTTGGGGTGGAGGGATTATCTTACAAATTGTATGGCATCCTTGTAAAATACTAAACTTAAATACAAAGTTTGTTATTTAACGGACATTTAGTTTTTGAACTATTGCTGTCCAGACATAGATCCTGATCTTTTTCAGAAAACATGTATATCCGGTAAAACCTCGGTATTGAATGTTGGGTGGAATGCAACACCTTCTCTATACACTATGTATAAATACGTGTAGAGAAAGTAAAAATTCTTTCACATAGTTCATCAGTTTTAAAAGAATTGACTGTCGCTTTATCCTAGTGCATTCCGTCATTTCCCTTTTACATATAAGGAAGCAAGTAATAAGATCTTTCTGCAAATGTTTATCTCGATTAGCATGATATAGATAAAAGAATAGTTGTAAGAATAGTTTTTGTCTGTGGAGTAGGTATATAGAGTCATGTGAATGGAACACATGACATTTTTTTTTTCATATTTAATCAAATTTACACAATTTAATGTTTATATATATAAGGTTTCCTTTAACTGCTATGGTCATATCGGAGGCTTTGAAACATTCGTTGTTTTTAATCTTTTACGTTAGGTTACTGTAGGTTGACGTCGATTATAAATTATTTTCACGCACGCATTCACTTTCGCACATCTACCTTTAAGAATCCAAGGAATAGAAAATAACCCTAATTACAGAAAGCTTTTCACCTCCAGCCGGGAACCGTAAGTGGATCCTCCGACCGATAAGTCAGTTCGCTGGAAACTCGACCACAGAAGAAACCTTAGTTTATACATTGTTTGACATTTCAGTTATTTGCTTTTGTTTCATTTTCATTTTCTCTGCTATGTGCATAAGTAAAGGAAGTATTGAATTCTAATGAAATATTCGGTAACGATATTTCATCGGAAATATCTGGTTTTACACTCCCTTAAAAAAATAGAAATGCTCTCTGTGTATGCCTGTTCATGTCTGTGTTTGTGAACAGTATAACTCAAAACGAAAAGTTGCTTAAATAACCAAACTTGGTGTTTAAATT
This sequence comes from Hymenopus coronatus, assembly GCA_030762935.1. Classification (NCBI taxonomy): domain Eukaryota; kingdom Metazoa; phylum Arthropoda; class Insecta; order Mantodea; family Hymenopodidae; genus Hymenopus; species Hymenopus coronatus. The sequence goes on from CM060890.1 coordinate 76,770,809, forward strand.
CTATGTCTTCCAACGATGCAACACGAGGATTTTCAACAAAATTACCCCGTCTCAAAATGTTCTCTACATGTTTCGAAGATTTCACTAGAATTTGCTAAGAAACTTATATGAAAAACAAAATGTATATCATGAATTTTCTGGGAATAGCCAGTGAAGTCCGCTTCATTCGGAAAGAATTTTCTATAATCTTGCGTATCTAGTAAATAGTAAGGGGGAGACAACGTAGTACATAAATAATTGAGATCTCTTTAAAATATATAAATTATATAATATAACTTTTTTTTTTCTGGCAATTTCTGAGATATCCGTCATCAATGTTTTCAACTGTGCAAATGTTTAGTAATTATTTAAAGTCCTGTCAATGGTAATTTAGTTCTTGCAATTGCATTCAAAGAGGATGAAATTTTAAGGTAAGCATATAGCGTTCAGTTCTTAAATATCTGTCGATTTTTATTTCCTTTGTATTCATAACAAAATATTTCTGTGCCTGTTTCAGAAAAAGTTTATATTAAAGTGAAATATATAGAAATATAAAAGTTCCTAAGAATGACTTGAATGCCCTTGTCATCTGAATGCAACACATCAGATAACGTAACTTCTTGGCACGATAGTCCAGAAGGGACAAGGACCTGAGGCCCGGCCGCTGCATCCTCCATCTCGGCCCCATCTCTCTCCTCAATCAACTAGCTCCTTAATTGCCCGCCCCCCGCAGGGACTCACGAGTCTGAGTGCACCCGGACCTGTCTCCCAGCGTGGGAAAATTCCTCACGCCGGTCCCGGGAATCGAACCCTGGTCTCTCGCTTGGCAAGCAGCCGCGCTAAGGAGACGACCGCAGCACATCAAATACTTCAATATATTTCTAAACTAATGGTAATTTCTAGTTGTGACGCTCTCACTGATGTGAATATTTGAAGATAGAATTGTTATGGAAATACATTTTTCGATTAATATTAAGGCACTTAATTGCATAAGTTAGGTTTTCGATCTTTCTTACGCATTTTCATTGATGCTTAAGCAAAACTCAACATATTCCAATACCTTCCCCAGATAGGCAGAACTCTATTCGTAATGCTTTGTAATTTAAGTAGGGGAGTAACACTGTATGTTGTATTGTGGATCGGTCGGAACTATCTATATGTTACAAGCTCCCTATACCAGTTTACGGAGCCTTGCCCAATATGTATTTGAAAATGTATTTTACTGTTTGACTTACACTGTCGAACACTGAGAAGAAGCCGGAATTTTCTCCCGTCCACAAGGTTAGCTGCCTGTGTTGTAATCTGTTTCTTAGAGACTGAAATAGTTTTAGTCAAAAAGTGATGTTTGGAATAACTTTCGAGTGTTGACGTTTTAAGCTTTGTTTTCAATGTATTGAGCGGTTTCGCTGATGTATCCGGCTTATCTGATTCCTGCATTCCTTCTACGTCTCAAATAGAAGACGAATATTCAAATTGTAAAGCTCAAATAGAAATCTTTAAGTCAAAATAATCAGCTCTGTAATAACGACAGCGTTTTTCATTAAATCGTACTATAACACATTCTTCATTCACCTCCAGAAGGAGATTGTTAATAAGGTACTAATTGCTCCTCTGAAATATTCTTTGTCAATTCTGTTACGCTTTCGTCTTATTTTAAAAAAAAAAATCTGTGTTACATTCACACTTTTTCTACGTCTCTGTAACAAATTATTGTTAAAAATTATTTCTTTCTACCTTATGATATCGAGATAAACATTAGCAGAAATTTTCTTAATTACTTGCTTCCTTGTAAGTAGAAGGAAAATAAGGGAATAGACTAGGCTAAAGCGACAGTCAAATGTTTAAAAGTCGGTCGCCATGTGGTTGATATCCGTTTTTATGCGGGACAGGGAGTTTACAACTTTCCGTGTGAGAAAAGTTTAAGCATTTTAAATCTGAAACAAATGACAATGAATACCTTAGAAATGTCAATTCCAAGAAAAAAAAACGCATAAGACATAAATTGTGCGTTTTAAAGTGATCTACATTTTTGTGTAGCAAGTTTTTGTCTATCTTTTACGGTCCACCAGTTACACAAAATTCAGCAAAATTCATTTAGAATAAAGAGGTCTGTAGGGGATATTCCCCGAAAATTGAAGATATACATGTTATTTGTAATATAAATATCTTTAATATACGGTATTTTAATCGAAATCGTTAGAGCCATTTTTGAGAAAATCCAATTTTTTTAATTTTTTTTATGTAAAGGGTAGTTTGGGGTGGGGGATTTTTTTTAATCTTCGTTATGTATCCTTGAAAGATACTAAACTTAAATCCCAAGTTCAGTATTTTACTGACTTTACGTTTTTTATTTATCGTGTTCAGACACACGGATACACACACGGACCTTTTTCTGAAATACTTTTTTGGGATACAGGGACCTTAAAACGTCTATTTCTAGTGAAATCTCGTATCAAAGTTTTGGGTGGAATGCAATACCTTCTATATACGCTATGTTCATAGTACGTGTAGAGAAAGCAAAAATTCTGATCTGTTACACTTACATGACTTTCTGTAGCTGCTCTACAAACAAACTTCTTGCAAAAGATTATTCTTCTTTCTATACCTTGCTAATCGAGATAAACATTAGCAGAATATTCTTATTACTTAGTCCCTTATAAGTAGAAGTAAACTAAAGGAATGCGCTATGCTAAAGTATAGTAAAATGTTTTAAAAACTGTCGTTATGCGGTTGTCATTGCAAATCACTTCTTTGCTTGGCCAGAATAGAACAAAAGAAAAACGGACACTTGCTGAGTAACATATAATTATCTTACAATTGAAACCAACAACAAGGTATTTCTTGGAAACGATTACCTCCACAGCAAAATCTTAAGGGACATAAATCGTGTATTATGACGAGATCTACATTTTTGTGTAGAAGTTTTTGTCTATCTCTTAGGGTTTAGCGTTAAGCAAAACTAGGGAAAATTCATCCAAAATAAAGAAGTTTTCAGAGGATATTCCCAGAAAATTCAAGATATACATTTTATTTGGGATGTAAATATCTTTAATATACGGGATTTTAATCAAAATCGTTAGAGCCATATTTGAGAAAATCAAATCTTTTGAAAATGTTTCCATGTAAAGGGTAATTAGTAGGTGGAGAAATTTTCCTGAAAATCTTCTACCAAGTTTGATATTTAACGGTCTTTTAGTTTTTGAGCTATACTGTCCACAGACACACACACACACACGGACCTATTTCCAATTTTTTTTTTTTTTTTTTTTGAGATTCAGGAGGTCGATACCGCTCAACAACACTTGAGTCCCCTCCACCTCTAACCTCCAGCTATAGCATAACTGTTTACGGAAGTATTTATACTGCTGCCACGTGGTGCCGGAATTCTCTAAACGGATAAGAACAACATAGATCATAAATTTACGTAGTGCCGATAATTATGCAATATACTACCCTTTTTAAACTGGTGGTATTTTATCAACTGACATTTTTCCTGTAATACAGGATAAATCACCAGAATTTGAATTCTTAGATTTCTCTCTTAGCCAGCTACTCTGTCAAATTCGCACTGTTACATGTATTGTGAGGGTTGCTTATATTTCACTTGATACATCGGAGCTCCTTTCCATAATTGCAGGGATTCAAACTTTGTACGCCGACCGTTTAGTCACTAAAGCTTAGTTCTACCATTTCTTAACTCCGAATTGAGCCATTATAAGGTAATCTAATTTTTCATTTCAATTATAGGTCGATGCGTATTAAGAACTAATAATTGTTGCGTTAGAATTTAAATATGTAGTATTATTCAAGCGTAACAGTCAACTTTTTTTCGTAGTCGTCTTATCCTCCCCGTATTCAGGACTGCACACCCCTAGGACTTACAAGCGGATGCCTAGGGGTCAGAAACCTGTCGGAAAGCCAACGGCACGAAATCACAGAATGGAGAACCTGGAACGAGAAGTTGGCTCGTAGCCAGGCATGAGCGTGAGGAAGTGGATGATATGAAATGCAAGCGAAATGGATAATAGGAAAAGTGATGATGGAGCAATTGATGCAATGAGTGGCGGGGGAAACCGGTTGACCCGGAGAAAACAGCTTCGTCAACAAATCCTACATGCGGGCACTTGGGATCGAACCCGGGTCGCCTAGGTGAGAGGCGAGTGGTATAGCCACTCGACCATGGAACTGCTTACTTACTGGAGATAAATCAATTCATGCATTCAAAGAAATGGTCACGCACAATAGAGCAATTCGGTGTTGCTCCTATAGCTCGCAAACGGGAGATCTCCGATTCAAATCCCGTTAACCGCACAATCTGCCTGGCTGTGTTAAACTGGATGCTTCAGCGCCAAGACCCAGTTTCACCACTGCTATGAAATCAATGACAAAATATATTACACACATACAACTTTCACCTCCTTTCAACAGGCTATTCAAGACTGATAATACAGGAAGAAGACAATTGAACTAAAGTAAAATGTCTGACAAACTAAAATGTGTGTACCCGTGAATTTTAAATGATCTAGATCTAGAAAATATTATTGGTGTCTTTCATTCATACGACTTTTTTTACCCTCTATTGCTAATCAGTGGATACTCAAATTATTCCTATGAAAGATTATTTTCTATTTAATTCATTGGAACACATCAGATTTTCTGTGTCTTTGCCTTTTCGTCTATCGCTTAACATATTTGTATACGATTTTACATGTCCATATAAAATTCCTTCCGAATGTATGGTTTTTGTATAAAGTTTTATTTCCTGCAACAGAAGTGTCAGAAAAGACCACGCAATTGCATTTTAATTTGCTCTGCCGCTTTCTCTCTAGTCGTCAGTCGGTATGTCTTCGATAATTTTACTGGACATTATGTACTGGTATTATAAAACTTCATTAAATAATCGAATGAAGCCCATTTTCATTAAAGAATACATTTTATCTGACACTTATATACTTAAAGTAAGGAGATTGGTAAATTCGATTAAATTTTTTATATCATAGGAAATGCATGTTTTGGAATGACCTGCATAAAAGGACAATAAAAAAATTAGAGCAAAGTATCAAGTTCCCCTCTGGTGCATAGTCCATCTTGAATTCTATTTCCACTTCTTTTTTACGGTTTTCTTTAAATTCTTTTAGAGATACTGGTAGACCAAACACATAATTTCCCGGGAACTATTTATGAAAACATCTTGATTCTTATTAAACTCTCTACAAAACCAGCAGAAAGAACCAATGAAGACCATGAAATGCAAAAAAAAAAAAAAAAAAAAAAAAAAAAAAAAAAAAAAAAAAAAAAAAAAAAAAAAAAAAAATGAAATTGCTACAAAAAAGCTTGAAACGAAAACTGAGTTATTCCTGCACACAGGAATAACAACGCCTTAAATAAAGCATGAGTTAATAAATGAAAAAGGACCAAATCAGCAAACCCTACAGATAAAATTCTTATTATTAAACCTAATTGAGAGATATTTACAACAGGAAAAAACGTCTCATTAAAATATTAAAATATGCAGTTTGTAATAAATGTACATAGTCGTATACTAGTTCTCGGAATATTCGGATAAATTTATCATCTTTAAAAGTAAACAGTTTTGAAATATAAAGTGGTCGTTCTTGTGTTTCCTTTTTTACCTATGTAACGTTAGTAGGTAACCCTTTATAAAGTTGCGTGTCGGCTCAGCATTCTCTATGTAGTGTACCTTACATAAAATAGCCATAATTATTACAAGAAGATATTATAATTATCTTTTGTATCAACAATTAGTATAATATCTATCAAAACAAATGATAATAGGTGGAGAAATTCATATGATGATTTCACCATATTTTGTGTAAAAATATGTAATAATAAAAAACAATGCAAGGTAACATTAACACATCAGCAGGACGGAATTGTTAAAAACAAAAGTTTTCATCACCTAAAAATCCAATTTATTAATAGCATTATCCAAACCCCAATCAGCCTTGTAGCTTAATAAACCTAACCGGCGCCTAATGTCATTTGTCACCAAGATAAATCATATCACACTGTGTTCAATAATAAACTGCAATCGAAAAGCGTGTTGCATAGTATCTTCAGTATTTGCGTCATGTGATTGCTTTAAATTTAGAAACCCTGATTGGTTTAAATTTCATTGTGTGAAATAAAATCTCTCTAATCCCGTTGTTTAACGACTGTTTAACAACTAGAGAGCAAAATTGATGTCCAATTGGCTCAAATTACAGTAGGTATCAGTTTTATTCAGGAATAAAGTTCTTTATTCCAGCGGCTAAAACCTCGTAGCTATTTGCTTACGCTGTTTCAAAAACATTTTGGTGACATGCTAATATATTTCAATACTGAAAGCGCTGTTAATAGCGATAGAAGCCTTCTATCAGGTTAACTATTCATCACATAGATGTTCTCTTTAATTCAAAAGAATACCTGTAGTGCCTAATTTTAGCGTTAATATTGATTTTATTAACGACGATGTGGTTCATTATTCGACAAGTACGAGTATTTCAAAGAATGTCGCAATAAATTTAACATAAAAATAAGACGAGTTCATTTGTTACAGCCACAAATAGCGTTGAACAAAAGTATAAACATTAACAAACCGTTTTTCATTTGCATTTGATTAGGGGAATAGTGATACACAATCTCTCGCGGGGTGTGTAATGAGGCAAAGCATTACATTTATTTTTACTTTCTCTACAATTTACATAGTAGGTAGAGAAGGTTTTACATCCAAGAATTCGATACCAAGATTTCTCCGGAAATAGGAACTAAACTTTCTTCAAAAAAATAAAAATAAATTACTTTTAATCTACAAAATATCTATTATATTTTAATGAACCCTGGATCCAAACAAGCATTTTATAAACATTAGCTTATGAACAACTCAGAAACAAAAATTGCGTTAAATACCAAACTTAATGTTAACTTCGGCACCTTCCAAAGATGCAACACAAAGATTTTCAAAAGCCTTCCCACCCCAACCACTCTTCGCATGGAATATTTTTCGAAAATTTAGATTCTCTCAAAAATTTCTCTAACCATTATGACTAAAACGCCAATGTTTAAGATATTTTCATAACAAATAGAATGCATATCTTGGATATTCTGGAAATAGTCTGTGAAGACCTTTTTTTCATTATGAATGACTTATGTATAACTGGTAATCTGAAAGGGATAGACGAAAACTCACTATACAAAAAAATGTAGATCTCGTTAAAATATAATATAGGCATATTTTGTGGAGTTAACCATTTCCGACATACTCCTTTTTTTAGGTTTAAATTTTCCAATTTTGCTCATTCGACCTCCTTGGCCAAGAAAAGAGAATCTAACTTTAACGGGATCACACAACGTCTAGCGCTTAAAAGATATGACTATCGCTTCTGCCTAATGTATTTCATTATTCCCTTGTAACTACAACGAAATATATAATAAAACCATTTCTGCTAATGTTTATCTCGATTTACACGAAACAGATTGAAGAATAGCTTGTTGAAAAATAGCTAGCGAAAGTCATACGAGTGTAGCACATCAAATTGTTTCTGCTGACTTGAGTATTGCCAGTAACTGACAACAAGCTATGTGGTGTTTGAAAAGAACTGGAGAGATTACTTAACAGAAGCTGTTTCCGTCTTTGGGTAGCCAACTGATAAGAAAATGGCGGTGAGTCCGTGCTATCTATCATCTTACCTCTCCTAAGTTAATGATAATAACCCGGTTAAATTGGAGTCGTAAAAATCCAAAATTTCGACCATCTTAACTCTGTGCTCTTCGTCAGGGAACAACTAACAAATCGGTTGTTATTCCGTAATTCATTGTTAAAAACCATCACTGAGAAAACTTCAAATCTTCACTCCAAGTTGATTCATTCCTGCTTACGGGTCGATTCTAACAGCATAGGCTCAATCGGCAGCTTTCTCGGCAGAACAACAGGCACTATCACCAAGTTTTTATTCTGTGGTGCGCCCTCAGTGGTGTAATGATTACTTCATATAGCCAAGGTCACGGGTTCAAACCCAGCGGAAGACGATGGGTTCTGTCGGGCTTCCTTCGGAAGGGAAGTAAAGCCGTGGGTCCCGTTGTCGTAGATTTACGACACGTAAAAGAACCTCAAGTAAGCGTCCTTTCACGCCCAATATGGAATGGGACGCTGAGAACCACAGCATTTGACGAGCGTCCATAAATAACACGCCATTTATATTTTTTTCCTATAAGAGGCGTTTTTTTTAAACACACATACACACACAACGATGCATAGTGTGTAATGTTTGAATCAGGGTGTACCGAAACAGTTTTGGCGTGCAACATTTAAAATATAATTAATAGTATCTACAAAAAATTGTGTCTGCTCCATGTGATTGGAGTTACTTTGTTTTCTTTTACAATAGTCTTTTGTGTTAAAACTCACCTAACTTTATTTATTTGTATATATATTCTACAAACTACTCTTACGAAAGCTTATTTCTTCATGTTAATCGAAATAAAGGTATACAGAAATAGCATATATTTCGTTGTAGGTACAAGCGGCATAAGGGAAATCGAATAGATAAATGTATAAAAGGAGTGGCTAAATACCATACTCTTTTCAATGTAATGAGAGAAACACTGAATAACGATAGCACTTCAAAAAGTGTCAAAATTTTTCAGAAATGTCTGATACTAAAAATATTTACTTGAAACGTTTGCAAGTTTTAAATAGATTACATTTTTTTCTGCAGAAAGCTTGTCTATCCCTTATGGTTTACCTCTTATTACGAGTAGAATCTATAATAAATTCCTTCCGAATGATTTCACAGGTTTTTTCTCTACACGTACTATGTACATAGTGTATAGAGAAGGTGTTGCACTCCACCCAAAAATTCGATACAGAGATATCACCGGAAATTTAGTTTGAGGGTCCCCTGTACCCAAAAAAAGTATGTTCAGAAAAAGGCCCGTGTGTGTGTGTGTGTGTGTGTGTGTGTGTGTGTGTGTGTGTGTGTCTGTGAACATAACTCAAAAACGAACAGTCGGTAAAATACCAAACTTGGTATTTAAGTTTAGTATCTTCCAGGGATGCGACACGAAGATTTTGAGAAAAATCTCCCATCCCAAACTACCCTTTACATGGAAGAAATTTCGAAATATTTTATTTTCTCAAAATTCGCTAACGATTTTGTTAGAATTTCGTATATTAAACATATTTACATGACAAATAAAATGTATATTTTGAACTTTCTGGGAATAGCCTCTGAACTCTATCCTGGATGAATTTTATGGAATTTTGCATGACTACTAAACCATCAGAGATAGACAAAAACTTACCACACAAAAATGTAGAGCACATTAAAACACACAATTTATGCTACGAATACATTTTTATCGTGGAATTGATCGGTTTTAAGACATTCCTTGTTTTTTGTTTCAGCTTTGAAAAATTTATACTTTTCTCATGCAGGAATTTGTCAAATCCTAACCATACTAACAAAGGAACTTCAGTCACATAGCAATCAGCCTTTGACTATCAGTTTTACCTAGGGTATTCCCTTATTCCGCTTCTACTTACAAAGAAGCAAGTAATAAGCCTATTTCTGCTAATTTTTTCTCGATTTGCATGAAGTAAATAGAAGCATAAGCTTTTTAGCAATAATTTGTTGCAGAGATATTGAGAAAGTCATGTAAATGGAACACATCAGATTTTATTTTATATGGTCTTATTTGTCACAAATATTTTAACGTACATAAATGTCATCAAATTCCTTTGTGTGTGTCGTGTTTAAGAAAATATTTTTTTTTAAAAATGTTCCACACAAAGTTCTCGGTGAAGTGGTTTTCTTGGAAATATTCCTGTCACGTCTTTGGAAGATAGTTTCGTTTACGACTTATCTGTTCACAGACAGACAAAATAGACGTGCTGACAGACATGCTTAAATATTTTACTGGAGTACAAAACTTACTCTTCCCTGAGTGAGTAGTAGAAGAATAAAAAAATCTGCTGTGTTACACTCACATGACTTTCTCTAGCTGATCTACACACTTCATACATAAGATTCTTCTCTCTACACCTTGCTAATCGTGGTACTCATTAGCACAATGTTCTTATTACTTATTTCCGTATAATTAGGAAGAAAGTAAGGGAATACACTAGGCTAAACCAATAGTCAAATGTTTTAAAAGCTGTTATGCGATTGTCACCCAAATCGCTTCTTTTCTTGGCCAGGAGTAGAACATAAGAAAAACGGACACTCCCGTCTGAGAAAAGTATCACAACACACAACATCACAACTGAAACTAATAACAATGAATACCTCGAAAACGGTAAGCTCCACGATAAAAATGTATATGACATAACTTGTGTATTTTAACAAGACCTAAAATTTTGTATAGTAGGTTTTTATCTATCTCTTACGGTTTACTAGTTATGCCAAATTAAGCAACATTCATCCAGAATAAACAGGTCTTCAGAAGCTATTCCCAGAAAATTCAAGATATGTTTTATTTGTTAGGTAAATATCTTTAATATGTGATATTTTAAACAAAATAGTTCGAGCCATTTTTAAGAAAATCAAAATTTTCGAAAAAAGTTCCATGTAAAGGGTAGTTTGGGGTGGGGGGATTTTTCTCAAAATCTTCGTGTCGCATCCCTGGAACACACTAAATTTAAATACCAGGTTTGGTATTTTAGCTACTTTTCGTTTTTGAGTTATCGTGTTCACAGACACACGGACACACACACGGACCTTTTTCTGAAAAAAAATGTTTGGATACAGGGGGTCCTAAAACATGTATTTCCGGTGAAATCTCAGTATCGAATTTTTGGGTGAAATACAATACTTCTCTATCCCTATGTACATTGTACATATGGGGCAAGAGAAAGTAAAAATAGATTAGCTTCTAAAACATGCGTCGCCAACTGGATGCCCTTTGAGTAAACCAAAGAGAGCAAATTTCTCGATGCTTCTGCGAATCGCCTGATAACTCAAATGAATAAGCATGACCCTACTATATAAAGTAATTTATTTTCCAAGTAAGCAGAAAGAAATAAAGAAAAACGAATGAGAGAAAGATAGAAAGAAAGAAAGAAAGAAAGAAAGAAAGAAAGAAAGAAAAAAAATAAAAATGGTTATAAAATAAAAACTCAAGACTCTGAAATCCTAAATGATATTCAAACCAAAATCTTCAGCTTCCATGCAGTTTCCTTGAGCTGTTTAAATGTTGTACATTTTCTGTAATTTTAAACAAACAAAAATTTGGCGTTATGTTAAGCTCTCCGAGTTATTCTTGATGTTGTGATCATCCACACTCTTTAAATTGTTCTCTCCCCACATCTTTTTGATAACTGGAAGCTTTGGTTTCGAAATCTTTGATTAGATACCAAATGTTTTGTAGGAAACAGCAGTTTAGGAAAAACCAGTGACATGTTCTTACACGAACACTAGTATCTGCCTCTCCTTTATGGCCTAGACGCAAATTACCACAACCTCTTTCGTGTTTGGCAGAGCTACCAACCTGAATCAAGAGCTATCAAATTACACATTATAACGACGATAATTTAATCGGAATATTATGTTCCACTTCAGTGTAACGTGAACGCATTTCAAAGGCAAATGAAGGCTAATTGTGCCTCTAAAACGTTGTAAGACCTACCCTTTAGGAAACTTCACTCACCAGCGGAGTCCAGCATAAAGCACTCTTGATCTTGTGCACCGCGCCTTTAGTCTACATATTTCAAGTGATTTAGGAGGACACATTCACATAACTTCCATGGTGTCGTGAAAATGTAATTCGGCCAGATGTGAATTTTAGAAGCGAGACAATATATATGAAACATGAATGATGTTCATGTAAATCTGAATAATGTTAATAAAATGTGTGCAGAATTAATGTATAAGTTAATATGCATGTAAAATGTACGTAAGAGAATGTCAACAATGATCGCCTAGTGAGTGCTCTTGCACTTAAGTTAGCTCACGGGAACGATTTGATGTGAAGTTGAAGCAACAATGCCTAAAGAGCTGATTTAATTTAAACCAGAAAGTGTTGACAAGCAAATAACTTGTGAACTAAATGTAACTAACACATTGTAGAGTGCACCATTTGATTTTTTATGTTACTTTATATTATTGATAAATATATATAACATGTAAATGGAGTTGGAAAACAAAATGTGATCATTTGTTTTCTTAAGGTTGCATGATGGGTAATATATTTTTTTTTTTTTTAGAGTAGGAGTAAAAAAAAAGGTTTACGTGGGTGCGAGATGCGCACACAGACACTTGGCGACGAGTTATTTCTCGTGCAATTGCTTGCAATCTGGCACATCAAGCTGGATATTAATTGTGTTTAATATTCAGAGTATACACAAGTATAAATTGAAAAGTGCTGTATCGTTATTTCAGTAGGAAATACGTATTCCTTATATTCTAGACGTTCTCGGGCTTCAAGCCAGGTGTAGTGATGAAAAGTCATCGACGTTTCGGGAAGGTGCATCATCCTGATGATGGGGGAGATGCACGCTCCCGAAACGTCGATGATTCTTCATCACTACACCTGGCTTGAAGCCCGAGAACGTCTAGAATATGTACGTCGCCAGTAAAGCTTCAGATCCTATTTCACTTATTCCTTATTTCAGCGTGCTCCGAAACCAATTGACCCAGGATAAAAAGGAAAAAAGACGGAATTACCATATTCTTGTTGATTCTATACATATTCACAAAGCACATTCAATACTTTTACAGAAGGCTGAAACCCAGGGACAAGTATGAAGCTCTGATCATGCACGCTTCCATGCATATGTTTGTGTATAACGTTTCTCAATCACGGAAATGCTCCCAGTGCATACATCGATCGAGTCGTAGCATTAAAGCAAGCGATCAAGTAGTTAAGTGCTCTCACACGTTCAATATCACTGTACACAACTTCATTAGCTGCGGTACGTTTACGTGAGCGCACACACACAATTTCCCCGGGAATGATTTAAAGCGCCTTTGTGCTCCTCAGCAGTTTTATCTCAACATTTTGGCTAATCATCCGCTTTCTTTTAACTTATGCCGGGAAATTTTAAGTGCTACTGAAAGCAATAAAAATCATCTGCTGTCATTATATTACGAAAATGATAATGTAGGAAACAACTCTTCATCAACAACTGTTCAACCTTGGATAGATTACCTTAGGCTAACACTTCATAAAATTACTTTTGTATTACTTTCTCTAACACGTATGTACAATGTATGTACTTAATGGATAGAGAAAGTATTATATTACACCCAAAAGCGCCATATGGAGATTACACCGCAAAAGTATGTTTTGAGAACACTGGAATCCAAAAATGTCCTAGTGTCTGTGGAAAGCATAACTCAAAAATGAAAAGTTAGTATTTAAGTTCATTATCTTCCACACGAAGATTTTCAGCAACCCTAACTACTCTTTAAATAGGATATTTTCGAAAAGTTTGATTTTCTCAAAGATGAATCAAACGATTTGGATTAAAATACCATGTGATTAAGATGATTTATAATAAAATATACATCTTTAATTTTCTGTAAATGACCTCTGAAAACCTCTACATTCTGGATTTTGTATAAGTGCTAAACCGGGTGTCTATACAGCATAACTTAAAAATGAAAAGTTGGTATTTAAGTTCAGTAACTTCCAAGGATTTAACACGAAGATTTTCAGAAGCCCTAACTACACTTTAAACAGAATATTTTTTAAAAGTTTTATTTTACCTAATATGATTTAAATATCATATGTTTAAGATAATTTATGACAAACAAAATGTATCTATAGCTTTAAATTTCTGGGAATAGCCGCTGAAAAATTCCTAGATTCTGGGTGTTGTATAACTGCTAAACCGTAAGAAATAGACAAAAACATAAAATGCAGATCTCGTTAAAACACAAAATGTGTCTCATATTTGTATATTTTTGTGGATTTAATCGTTTTGGAGATGTTTCTTGGTATTAGTTTCAATTTTAAACTATTTAAACTTTTCTCAAACTGAAAGGCATCTTTCGTTTCATATGGCCTTTGCTTCACTCCTGATCATGCAAAGAGAACGATTTTAAAAGATTTGTTTATCGTTATAGCCTAATCCATTCCCTTAGTTTCCTTCTTCTTACAAGGAAGAAAGTAATAACACAATTTATGTTAATGTTTATCTCAATTAAGAATTTTTAAGAATACTTTGCTTGCGAAACAGATAGAAAAAGTCAAGTGAAAACACAACAACTTTTTTTGAAAAGTAATTCAATATTAACATTTATTTCACATCACCTATACTGTCATTCTTGATGTTAATGTTCCATGACCACCTGGAACTCCCCGAGTTCGATTTGTTTGATGTGATTTTTAATAAGCTTTATTTATGGTCGTTTTAACCTCTGAAGGTTTTATCACGAATACAATAATAAGTAATAACATTTATGATTTACAATTCGTTTCATTTCGTATTCAGCTTACCCTCCCCGTAATTGTAGGACTGACACCCCCTAGAACTTACAAGCCAATGCCCAGGGGTCAGAAGCTTGTCAGGGAGCCAACGAAACGAAACCAAGAATGGAAGGGGTCGGCCCGTAGCCAGAACATGAACAAGTGGACGATATGAAACGTAAGCAAAATTGATGATTGGAAAGGTGGTGATGGAGTAATTGCTGAAATGAGTGGCGGGAGAAACCGGAGGACCCGGAGAAAACCCTTCCAGACGCCGCTTCGTCCACCGCGAATCCCACATGCGAGCGCTTGAGATCGAACCTAGGCCGCTTAGATAGGAGGCGAGCGGTCTAACCACTCACCCACGGCGCCGCATATAATTTACAATTACAGGTTAAAAAAATGTTGGTTCCTTGGCTATATAAATTTATATACATTTATTTCTTTGAGGTGACTATTTTAATAGAGAGGCATCGTTGAGTATTGCAGCAATATTTTTGGGTATACCAAACTGACTGCGTTGTTTATCAAATTTTGAGCATATCGACATGAAGTGAACTACTGTTAATATTGTGTTACATGCTTCATATATTGGTGGAAGATTTTATTTAGCAGATATGAGTGTCTTAGTTTGGTATGTCCAATTCTCAATCAGGATATCACAACTTGATTTCAGCGATTTTGCTTCCTTGTTGGGTAATTTTAAGAAGTTCCGCGGACATCGTGCAGCTTGCTTGTGGGGTTGTCCATCCAGATGTGAGCACTCTCTGCGTATTTTCCTCGTGCAGTATGTGACTACATCATTTAGAGCAATTACAACAGAAGCTTCCTGTATTGGTAATTCTGTAGTTGTTTTGCTGCAGTATCAGGTCTTGCGTTTTCTGTAATGTTCTTGTGAGATGGTGTCCGCATAAAATTGACACTCTTGATGTGATTTTGTTAAGCATAATTCTCAGCTTTAATCACAAAAGTAGCAAACACACATATCGATTTTTAAAATGAAGCATGTTTATGATTATTAGCCTTAAATAGTTTCGTTTGTATAATCAGATGATTACATATGACCAATCTTACTTTTAAACGTAGCACTCGCTGCATATTAAAATATTTTATGGACGAAGTTACCTGCAGACAAATTTTACTCTCATTATTTCTAGAATAGCCGCGTTATCTTAGCGTATATTCTTTTTTTTTCCAACTATTGTAAAATATCTGAAAGGAAATAAAAGTCAAATTGGCATGAAGCTTTTCAACAAAGCAAACACCTTTATATAGCTGAATAACCTGGTTCAAAAAATCCTTCCCGATATTAAATGTATGTAGCTAAGAATCAAAGTTTCTAGAACAACACGTAGCCAGGACTATGTACTTGCCTGTGCAAGAAAATCAAAAACGCTACGGCTTTCAAGGCTCAGAGAAAAATCAAAATTATCCTATATGCTTTAGAGGTTATTTGCGGAAAATAGCCCTCTCTATTTGGAATAAGGGATATTGCATTAAGTGATTTATGAACTCAATACCATATATTACTTGATATAATGCAAATTAATTTCCTCGCGCAGAGCTTCGGGTAAAGTAAATGACTTCTATTCATGTTTTCTATAAGCAGTTTTGGATTATCTGCAAGTTGTGGAGTGCTTGAGAAGCAAAAAATTCGTCTGATCCTCAAATTCATCGGTACTGTTTCAATAATAAAAGCTAGTAAACTACATAATTGAATAAATACGAGCAATTTGGCACAAAAAGAAATAGTGAAATGTTTCATATTTAGTGGTATGTATTGGTTAATTTCTAAAGTTTTAATAATTTTCTCTGCTTACTCTAAATGTCCAAGATATTTTTCAATTTTTTTATGTTAATAAACCTTTAAATTAAGGAATGCCATACTTACATTTTATGAAGTTTAAATTAATTAGTCACTATGCATAGTTCCTCTTAAAAATATATTTTTTCTTTGAACATTTTCTGTTTAAATCTAGTCATATATATTTATTCTACTTTAAAATGCTAGCCTAAAACATACACTAATTCCACATAGTACATTTTGGTATATATTTACGTACGAAAAAGTCCATCACCCTCCGCCGCATGTGAACCTGCGACCTTGGGAACTGTATGCAGTATTGATAAATTTTCAAACATTATTATAAGTGGTAATTGTCCTTTGACATAAGCCAAAAAGTAGAGCCATACTGAAAATGCAATGCCATAAGTGGGAATCCCGGCTCAGGCATTGAATTTTCAGTCTGCTAATTAAAGGATTGACAAATGATTCTCTAGCTGTAAAACGCTTAAATTTTGTTTTGTTTAAATCTTGAAGAAAAAAATCTAAATTATGTATTAAACGTAATATTTAAGTACGATCTCATTAATGGAAGGTACAATCTATATACGAATAGATGATGCTAATACAAATAAAAGTGTTGATTTTGAACATACCAAAGCAAACAATCTGTATATCTTTTCCCCGGGTCGACCTGTAGATCCAAGAAGCTTGAAAATAGCCAACACATAGTCCGGACACGGTAGGTAATGCGAAAATCAAAACGACACGATATATCGGTGAAGTCTCTATATGAAATGTACCTTGTACTCTGTTCGCATGGTCACACACTGTCATGCAGAAAAGTGTCCACCATTTATGGTTTGATAAGCAACACGACATAAAAATTTTTCAAAATTAAAATAATTCCAAATTCGTAAAAATTCAAATAGAGTTGCGTATTTTAATTGTAATGCAAAAATAAATCAACATGGTTATTTTAATCAGAACAGTACAGATGTTTATAGGTAATAAAAATTATTAAAGCTTTTGCATATAAAGTATGACGGCAGCCCATGAAATGATAATGATAATGAATGGGGTTAAAGGGCGCTACACTGCATGGTTATTAGTGTCCTTAAAATGCATAGGGGTGACATTAAAAATAAAATAAAAAAAATCGGGAAAAAAATGTGGCCAACGTCACAAATAAAACCCCAGAGTAAATGAAAGAATACATGGAAATGGCCATAGAGGGAGCAAAAAACCGTGTCGAACATGAAAACTAAAAAGATAAGCCATCTAAAGTAAACCCCCAGTGCTAAAAGTAAAAGACATAAAATCACTAACGATAACATTTTTAAAAAACACTGAGCGCCGACTTTGCCGCCACATGCCCCAGTTCATTACTGACGGCAGACCATCCCACCCCTTACATCCATGCAGTAAATACGAGATCAGAATTTTACTTCAATTAATTTCTCTGTTAGAGGTTTCAAGTGGTGTGTGTACAAAAACCTTAGTTCTTTTTACATACATTAAGTAAATACGATGTTTGATGGTAACATTGTTTGAAATGGTTTTGTTTCTAATGAGAATTTTGCCCTTATTTGCTTCGCTAAAACTTTGCTTGCTTTATCGACTGGAACAAGAGACTCTCGACTCAAAGACTTAATTAGGGGTATTATCACTGCGCTTCACTACCTGCAAGTTAGATGTTTATATTGATTGTAATTCTTTCTGGATGTTTTAATCCCTTTGTTTACATTAATTATAAGAGATTGTGAATTTTGGCATTTTGAAATAATTACGCACATTTTTATTTCTATATTTAGCTTTTGTAATATTTTATAGTATTTTAATAAACAGTTGTTTAATTGTAATTTTGTCACAACCATTTGTGTAAAATTAACATCACATTATTTAGTTTTGAAATAAAAATTCATAAAATATGTGTTTTTCAACATTTTCAATTAATATTTCGAAAATTAATATATGTATTGAAATCACACCGGAAAAATGATCAGGCTGAAGCATAACATAGAAAACAGAGAAATTCTGATACACAGCAGAATAATAAAATGAAAGCAAAGGAAACCATGCAATCATACAAGTTGAATGAAATTATGTAACATATCTCAACATTTTTCCGTCACTCCTGTTATCCTGTCGTTAAAATTAAGCGCTGTTTACTGAAATATTTTTCAGTACATATACTGCTGGCAGGATCGTAATACATTGCAGAACTGCTTAACTCTGTATTTTGATTAAAATCTGGACATTATTTCCAACACGTGCTTCACTTGGTCATGGTGTAGATGGAGTACCCTGGACGCACGTTTCCACAACCTTCATTGTCATCCTAACCTGCAAGAGGATGACAACGAAGGTTTTGGAAACGCGCGCCCAGGTACTCCATCTACACCATGACCAAGTGAAGCACGTGTTGGAAATAGATGTCCAGATTTTAATAAAATTGACAGCTTCACTGTATGTAATGGCTTTTTTAACATTTTAAAAATCTGTATTTTGAGTTTAACAGCAACAGCATTTGCAGATAGTCTATGTATTTATTTTTATGCATAAATTGTATCAACTGAGAATGAAAATAACCATCTTTCCCAAGAAAAAGAAGAAATAAAACTACACATATTAGTAACTCGAAAAATGGGAGATTCATTTTATTTTCACTTACATGGTTCAAATCAGCGGTGACAGACACAAAAGTAGAGCACCTGCCTACTTTAAGAAAGGTCCCGCGTTGGAATCCTGGCCGACTAGGGATGTTTATCCCAGATTATTCCTTATCCTCCACATAGTCTGGAATATAAATGTGAGTGTGAATGTGTGTGTTATCTAAGGATTAAAATTAAAGGTGAATAGTATACGAGTTAACACCATTTCCGATATATAAGGAAATTCCATTCACATGACTTTCTCTACATCTCTGCAACAAATTATTGTTAAAAAGTTTATACTTCTATTTACTTCATGCTAATCGAGAAAAAATTAGCAGAAATATCCTTATTACTTGCTTCCTTATAAGTAGAAGCGAAATAAAGGAGTACCATAGGTTAAAGTGATAGTTAAAAGCTGGTTTCTATGTGAATGAAGTTCCTTTGTATGGACAGCAGTTGACAAATTCCTGTATGAGAAAATTATAAGTTTTTCAAAGCTGAAACTAAAAAAAAGTAATATCTTAAAAATGATCAACTCCACGAAAAAAATGTATATAACATAAATGTTGTGTTTTAATGTGCTCTACATTTTCTTTCTGGTAAGTTTTTGTCCATCTATTACGGTTTAGCAGTTATCCAAAAATCTGTACAATTCATCCAGAATAAAGTAGTCTTTAGAGGCTATTACCTGAAAATTCAAGATATATATTTTATTCATCAAGTAAATATCTTAAATATACGAAATTTTAATCAAAATCGTAAGAGCTATTTTTAAAAAAAATCAAAATTTTCAAAAAAAGATCCATGTAAAGGGTAGTTGGGGGTGGGGGATTTTCTTGATTTTCGCATCCTTCGAAGATACCAAACCTAAATACCAAGTTTGGATTTAAACGGACTTTTCGTTTTTGGGCTATGCTGCTCACAGACACGCACATGTACACAGACACACACGCGGACATTTTGCTAAAAATGCATTTTTTCTTTTTGTTTTCAGGGTGTCTCAAAACATATTTCCGGTGAAATCTCGGTATCGAATTTTTGGGTGCAATCCAATACCTTCTCTATACACTATGTACATAGTACATATAGAGAAAGTAATAAAAATCTTACCAACCTCTTTTAAAACAGCGAAATGTGTCTTCCTTTTAGTAACTAAGTAGGCATTCCATAAATAATTTTTCATTTACATTTTACATTTATATTTCATAATCACATTTCACAATCGAATTTATTATAATTTCGTATTTCTGGTCAAATTTTGCATTTTATCCCATTTCCAAAATATTTCATTCAGTCGTTTAGAGGTCATAATAAATTAAAATACAAGAGTACAGGTCTTTATGAACATTTCGAGTTACATCGTGTGTGTGTAAATTCGCCGCTGCCATATAACCAACCGTAAACCACCCAGCGATATTCCTAATTAAGGACTAAATTAGCATATCTCGCATATGGGAGAGAACCAGGTTACTATATTTTTACTTTCTCTAGCACGCATATACATATAATGTACATAGTAGCTAGAGAAGGTGTAGTATTCCACCCAAAAATTCGATGTCGATATTTCATCGGAAGTATGTTTTGAGGTCCCCTGAGTTCAAAAAGCGTTTTAAAAAAGGTGTGTGTGTCTATGGACAGCATAGCTCAAAAACGAAAAATACCATGCAAATGAACCAAACCTCAATTGTTTCACATAGCAACCAGCTTTTAAAAGATTTTACTATTGCTGTAGTATAATATATTCCTTTATTTCCCTTCTACTTATAAGGAAGCAAGTAATAAGACCAGTTCTGCTAATGTTTAAGTCGGTTAGAATGATTTAGATAAAAAAATTAAGTTTTTCAAGAATAGATCTATTTGGAACAGCTAGAAAAAGTTATGTTAATGTAACACACCAGATTCTCCATGTCCCTTGGATAACATACCAGGTTTAGAGCAATTTACCAATTTAATATAGCCTGTAAATATCTTTAAGAGGTAAGACTTGTACCCAACTTTCAAACTTATCCTTATCTTTGCTCACGCAGTTTTTTTTTTTTTTTTAATACTGTGTTTCTAGTTTAGGTGGAAAATTACTCCCCGACATCGGTATTTTAAACAAATAGGAGCGAAATTGCTAATATTATAAAATATCTCCTACCCAATGGCATTTATTCTGCGTTTTCCAGGAGGAATAACATTTTTACTTTCCATACTTGATACATAATACATAGAGAAGTTATTGCATTCCACCCGAATTCCATACCGATATTTCACCGCGTACAGGGTTCCCTGTAACAGTAAAGGCATTTTTAGATAAAGGTCCGCGTATAGTGCGTGCGTGTGTGTGTGTGTGTGAACACGGCAACTCAAAGGCGAAAAGTCGGTAAAATAACAAACTTGGTAGTTAAATTTAGCATCTCCCAAGGATACGAGACGATAATTGTTAAGAAAATACCCCCATCCCAAACTACCCTTTGCATGGAGAAAAATTTAAATATTTTTATTTTCTCAGAAATGGTCCTACGATTTTGATTAAAATACCGTATATTAAATATATTAACATGACAAATAAAATGTATAATTTGAATTTCCTGATAATAGCCCTGAAGACCTGATTCATTCTGAATGACTTTTACATAACTGGTAAACCGTAAGAGACAGCCAAAACAAACTACATAAAAAGGTAGATCTCCTCAAAATAATAATTTATGTCTTTTACATTTTTTCTAGAGCTAACCGTTTCCGAAATATTCCTTGTTATTAGTTTTAATTTTAAGCTAAAATCATTAATATTTATAACGGTCCTTTGCGACAAATAAATCAACTATTAACTAATGTATAAACCTATACTTTTCTCAAACAGGAACTGTCCGTGTTTCTTTTCTTTTACTCTGGGTCATGCAAAGAAGAGAATTTCAATGACAATAGCATAGCAGCAGCTTTTAAAACATTTCACTATCGCTTTAGCATAGTGCATGCTGTTAGTTTCCTTCTATTTATAAGGAACTAAGTAATAAGATCATTCTGCTAAATATTATCTCAAATAGCATGGAGTAGAAAGAAGAATAATCAGAAGTTGCTTGTACAACAGATAGAGTCATGTAAAAGGAATACATCAGATATTTTGTTTTGAGTTAGTAATAGCTCCTTCTCTTTTTATATAATATGCCGAGCGAAAGGGAAGGCATTACATTAATTTAAATCAGTGATAGATATCGGCATTTGGAACACATTTTGCATCTTATGTTTTTGTCTCTTATCATTTCCTACGGAAATATCTTAGTTCTGTCGAAAACAAGGTGGAAATGCAGCAGGTTGTGTGGCTGTCACTTGCACTAGGTCAGTACATCAACACGCCTCACTAGGACGTTGAAGGAATTTCTTCCGTGTTTACTGTGCCAGTGTAGGCCAATCAGATTGCCAGTTGTACTCGTTATCACCACCCTATGTCGTGTTTGCAAGTGACCGACGTGTTTACATCCCAAGCCGGTTCAGATCCCTGACCAACCTCAACACAACGTTGCCGCGTTATTTCACGTCTGAAAAAGCTGCTCAGAATATTCATTTAATTCTTTTAAATGGTTAATTATTTCGTAACTCTGTGTGATCTCCCATAATTTCTACGGAAACTGGTGTCAGAAATACGTTACTCTATTACCTTCGTACATTCTTGTAGAATTATACATCCAATTTAGAACAAAAACCAGTTATATTTTCAAAATTGGCATATCAAAGAACAAAATGACATTAGATTTATTGTTTGTAATGCTTCGATGAAGCACATATTAGAAGGAATGTAATAAGTTCCCTTCCACCCGGTATTTACTAATGCATATATTGATATATATTATTTACTGTCCTATTGGCAATGAATTGTATTATAATACATTAAATAGTTGCGTTTACCTTTTCACCCACTTCACCTGAGTACCTGATGGATACCATCCTTACCAATTTGAATTCTGTAGTCGCATTTATACCGTCCAAAATTTAAAGGACGACTCTTCTTGTATCTACGATCGCTATTGCTGAGTAACAGAAACAAAGCCCAAGTGACGTGAAAGAGATGACAACAATATAATGTGATAGGGGCCCCATACACGCTCCGACTTAGACAGGAAGAAGTGTATATAGACATGCCTTCGAAAGATACATTGAAAGTGCAGAGTTGTTCACACTTATTGTTTGTCTAGAAGTCTCTAGAGGCAGCCTTCTTAGTGAGCTGAAATAACATTTCACTGTTAATGTTTATGCTCACTTTCTTCAGTTTTGTTACAAGACCATGACTGAAAATAATTTTCCCTATATTACTCTCAGCCCTTATAGAGAAACATCTGCTTACTTTTGGGATATTTTAATAAGTACACGTAATCAATATAATCGCGAAGGCAAAGCCAATTTCCATCACATTTTCACCTCGTAAAACTTTAAATTTCCAGGATTTACATCCAGCCATTATTAGAATAATGGCGTCTTTATTGTTCCTTCGCATTAGGTGAGTGTAGGCACTACTAGAAAGTAAAACTAGCCTTTGCATTTTACGTCCTTAATGGTTACAGATGGAATGCTTCCTTCAGCACCCGGTCCCTGCATCCTTGTTCCCCACGAGGTAGCGCGTACCCAATCGAGCAGAGTTGACAATAGAAGGAGAAACCATTTACAGTGCGAAGCCACCATCCAGTCGCAACTCCCTGAACACCGTCACTTGGCCCATCAACTCTGAAACAGATGACAACGAAATGATGTAAAATTGTGGACAAGGAAATTCGAGGATGAAACGAACCTTCCCAGCACTTGTGGGGACCCGGGGAAACACCCGAAAAACCCCATGGGTCAGGAAGGCCGGCGGAGGGAACCGAACCCACGACCTTCTAAATGCGATTCACAGAGAAAACTATCGCGCTCGGTCCAGACGTTACAGCCTTAAGTATTCCACACCAACAGGCAATTTTTCTCTGGCTCTTTAATATCAGCTGTTTCACCTCAGCATTAAGCATATTTGTAGTTTGCTCCATGTGCAGTGTAAATTAATATCACTTATTACATCGACTTTTGAAGTACATAATCAAATAACTTTACCAATAAACACGTTAGCACGAATTTTAATTACGGTCTACTCTATTGATGTGCTGGTTATTAATGAGGATACTACGGCTATAAAAATTCTACTATCAGCAGTTACTTTCAATAGATAAAAAAAACTGCTTATTACACTTATTACACCCATCAACTGCTCTTTCACGTTGGCCATAAGTGGACTAAATTTGGCAATTGAATCATTACAAAAATTGTTCTTTCGGGCACCTCGTTCCGATGATACAACGTTAACGCGCGGCTCAAAAAACCGAAAATCCATGGTCCAAGTTTCAGCCGTGGCAATGTGTTTTTCAAATCTTATTCAACTTTCGAATTATGGATTCGATCTCAAACGATCAATGATCGTCAGACTGCCTCCGTGATCGAGTGGCCAACGAGCTGACTTCTCACCCGGAGGTCCCGCTTTCGATCACCCGCTGGGACAGGGAGTTTTTCACTAACCAGAATTATTCCCTATTCCCACAGAGTTTGGAAGTATGCATGTGAGAGTGAATGTGCGTATGTTATGATATAAAATGATTAACCTAATGGCAATAATCTACAGCGAATGAGTTGTTTCACAAGTTAAAAAGCCCCCGATATGGCTATAGAAGTTAAAGGGCTATGAAAATGAAATAATAAAGAGTTGCCGTCAGTATGACTGTTACAAAATCGGAATAAATACAAAAGTTACTAGTACACTGAAATATTACTGCAAGGAAGAGATATAGTGTCGCCTTAACTTGCATAACTAAAATAACAAATGACCTCTTATATTCCACTTTACCTAGCTGAAAAATAATTAATAGTTCATTGACATGCGAAATATTATTTTTAAGGTATGATTGTTTTTCTTTACGCTAAAAGAGTAATAAAATCTCCAAGTAAGAGTAATGAACTTAAAATTCGGAAGCATTTCAATGTCTATTAATTTTTAAATAGTATTAATCTAAATCTGAAAATCGTTAGACCCTTTATAAGTCCACTCTAAAAGAATTAGTATGCTTTTCATAGAAACCTATTAAACGTTTGGATTTTTATATTTAGCCATACTTTTAAAATAAAAAAATGGTATAACTGAAATGTGTTTATTTATTCAATGTTTACTATTTTGAAGTACATTTGGTGGCATATGTGAAACAACAATCAATGAAATGGCCAGCACGGTTTTTCGATAGTGTTAAACGCTCAATTTTACTACAAATGGTATCGCAGACGATGACTGATGATGCATGGAATGAAGATAGGACATGTGATGGCAGGGGAAATCGGAAACCCGGAGTGGTCTAACCACTCGGCCACGGCGCGGCCACGGCTCCGCCGAGTTACTTGTATGCGAGTCTACCAATTTTCAATTACAAACAAGCATAAATCAGACACAAATCCACATTAAATTAACATTTAATAATATAACGACCACATGATCACGGAGGCCAGTTACATAATTAAGATAACTGAAGAAGATAAAGCCGTTTGTCATAAACTTGTCATCAAAGGTTGATTGTTTCGTTTCACTAAGACAATAGAGCCATCTTGCTGAAACCAGGTGTTTTTGAGATCCATACCTTCCAATTCAAACCATAAATAAGTTCTTATGATTGACAGATAACTCTCATAATTGCCAGTGAAACTTTCTCTTATTTCAATTAGGAAAAAATAAAGACCAATAATGTATATATAAATTAGCATAAACATGCTGATGTGTTCCATTCACATGTTCTTCTTTACTAACTATTGATATAAAAGCTTATTGCATTATCCACCAAATGGCAATCGAGACAAACATTAACAGAAATAGTCTTATTAGTTCCATCTAAGTAGAAGGCAAGGTAATACACTAGTCTAAAATGATATTCAAATCTTATTAAAAGTCGGTCACTATGTGACAACTGATATTCTATGCACAGTCAAGATTAAAACAAAAGAGATGAAACTAAACATCACCTCCCGTTTGAGGTTGAGTATCTTAAAACGAAACCACTAACAAGGAATATCTCGTAAATAGTGAAATCTACATAAAAAAAAAAACGTATATAAGCATAAATTGCATGTATTGATGACATCTACATTTTTTGTATAGTAAGTTTTGTCTATCTCTTACGGTTTATAGTTATATAGAAATCATCCAGAATGAAGAGGTCTTCAGAGGCTTTTTCCAGAAATATACATTTTATTTTTCATGTAAATATTTTCGTATGTAGTATTTTAATCAAAATCGTTAGAGCCATTTTGAGAAAAACAAAATTTTCAAAAGCGATAAAAACGGTGTAAATAATAATTTGTGGTATCCTTGGAATATACTAAACTTAAATATCAAATTTTGTATTTAACAAGTTTCTCGTTTTTGGATATGCTATTCACAGAGGCACACAAACACATATACAGACATATATATATGAGGAATTTTTCTAATGTTTTAATCAGGGATCTCAAAACATACATTTCCGGTAAAATATGACATCGAATTTTTGGGTGGACTACAATATGCGTAGTATGTGTAGAGAACGTAATATAATTAAAATATTTTGTGTTACATTCACTTGACTTTCTCTATCAATGCCTCAAAAGACTGTTATTGTAAAAGCTTATTTTCTATCTACTTCATGTTAATTAGTGTAAATATTATGAAAATAGTTTTATTACTTCTTTCTTTATATGTATAGTGGGTTCAGGAAATAAAGTTGTCTTAAGCGATAGTCAAATCTTTTAAGAACTGGTCGCTCTTTGATGAAATTGCGTTTTCTTTGGATGAACGAGACAAAAAAAAATGACACTTCTTCCCACTTGAGAAAATGTGTGTTTGAAAGTTCAAACCTAAAATGAATATGTCCGGAATGTTTAGTTTCGCAAAATAAAATAATTTGACATAAAGCATGTGCATTAACGAAGTCTACATTTTGTGTAGTAACTTTTTCCTGTTTTATGGTTTAGAAATATGCAATTTATATCAATCAGAATAAAACATCAAAGGATATGCCCATAAATTAAAAATATGCATTTCTATTGCCATTAAAATATTTTAGACTATTTTCAGTCATTTTTGAGAAAACCAAACTTTTCAAAAAATTATCCATGTAAAGGTTAGGTTTGGGTGGTTTGAGAATGTTCGTAACACACACAGATGCTGAGCTTAAATACCAAGTGCGGTGTTTAACCCACTTTTCGTTTTTGAGCAAGTTCTTCACAAACACACACTGATTTTTTTTTTAAATTTGTGTGCGTGCGTGTGTGTGTGTGTGTGTTCAGCATGTCTCAAAACATATTTTCGGTGAAATCTCGACATCGATTTTGGTATGGAATGCAATATTTCCCCTATTTACTATAAATAAAAGAGAATTATAATTTGTATTTAAGTATAAGATCGTTTGTATATTGGTACTTCAGATGCTAGGCCATAACCGAACCGCATTAGGCACTGGGAAATATGACTGTGTTTTCATATAGCACATATTATAAACTAGTTAACGCAAACCATTCTGTTGTGAATCAGGCATCAGAGCCGAAGAGAGTTAAAAAAAACTTCACGCTCCAAAAGTGAGGTCGTTTTCAGTGTCAAAGGGCACATATGTTGTGAAGGCTTTGATTCTAATACGGATGACGGGACATCTCTCCCAGCTGCTCCAACCACGCTGTCTCAGTTCATTCTGTCAACAATCAGCAATAAATTATCGCTATCTGTCACGTTGTATTTTAACACATTTGAAGAGGTCAGCTATCTTTCGGTATTCAATAACAAGCGTTAAGAATAGTGAAGAAAACCAGCTCTGGTAAACGCTACCCTTTAAATGTTCTTCACTGTACTAAGTTCTGTTTACTATGTAAAGAGTAATGAAAGAATTTTAAGATAAATTGGACAGTTTTATCGACCCGAGTTTCTGCACTTATCCTCCTTAAATGGTTAACATCGGTTAACCCGTTGTTTTGTATTTTACCAAATATTTAAACAAGGCGTTGCTTATACGATGTCATGGCATTATCGAATTTTCTTCCTATATTTAGATTGTACTGAAGAACGGCATCATTAATTACAGGCATACTAAACATCAATTTAATAGTCATCATAATATATAATATTCTGCAACATATTTGTTACAAATGTGTGTCAAAAACCTAATTTTAAAATAATGTTCAGCTCACATTACGCACTGTTATTGGTGCATATAAAATATATAGGTACTGTTGTTGCACATTTACACCCACAGGATTGCATATACATAATAGTACGAGTATATACAGGGTGTTAATGAACTACACCGTAATAATTTGTGAGATTGTGCACGTGACTGATAAGTAATTTGAGATCGGCGATGCATGGTTCCCAGATAAACATAACGCAGCTACATAGCGTCAAACGTGTGGGTATCAGGGGCTGATAAGATTTTAAAGCAAAGCAGGTTGAAAAAATGGCTTAAAACTGCTGACCGAGTATAGAAATGTCGATTTTTAGCAGCTCATTACTAGCGTTCTCAAGATTTAATGTCGCAAAAATCTGTAAAATATCAAAATAATCACTTAACAGTGCGACACTGAGCATTCATTAACTACGTTCTTGAGTTATGTAGCCTCCTACTCTGGAGGCGTTTTTTCAACTGCTCTGGTGGCTTAATCATAACGCGGGAAGCTACTGTCCCAAAAGTCACGAGTTCGATTCTTGTCATTGAGTAAATGTTTTTATTATTATTTTTTTTTTCATTCCAGACGAAGTGCCGCGATATGTAAACGAGATCCGAACTCGGAAACTATCTTTCACTTGAAAGCCAGTATTATAACCACTACGCTAGAGAGGTACGCTGTAATATGTCGTTCGTGTTATGCTCTCAAATGGTTGATAAATGAGCCAGTGGCGTACTAGCACTTCAGAAACTTATAGCAATAACTTCGGCATTTCAATAAACAGGCCATAAGTCTCCTACCTCAAATTACTTATTTAAGTAATCTACATATTCTGTGAAAATATTTTGGTATAGTTTATTAACACCTGTATGTTCCTTCCTATTGGAAATACTACAGATGCTTTATACAACACTATACAACTAGGGCGGTCGTCTCCTTAGCGCGTGGTAACGTTGCTGCTTACCAAGCGGGAGACCTGGGTTCGATCCCCAGTACCGGCGTGGGGACTTTTCCCCCGCTGGGAGACCTGGCCCGGGGTGCACTCAACCTCGTAAGGTCCCTGGGGGGGGGGCCAATTGAGGAGCTACTTGATGGAGAAGTAGCGGCTCCAGGTCATGAGGACCGCATTAACCGGCCGGGGGGGGACTCGAGGCGCTGACCACATCTCACCCTCCAATACTGCACCCCATCCATGACATCTGTAGTGGACCGAGATGGGGGACGCAGCGGCCGGGCGGTAGGCCAAGGTTCCCCGTGAGCTGTCGTGCCATGGAGTTATACAACTAGGGCTATTACCGTAACTGTGTCTTCTTACACTACATTTTGTTAATTTACAGTCACACCATTTCTATTATCGATGCCTCGTAATGCTGTTCTATGAAATTCTTACCTTTGTACTTATATTTGACCAGTTTCAGTTTTCGAGTAATATGTTTTGAAAAGTATAAGTGGAAGCTATAATGAAAAGCTATGAAAAAGCTTTCCACTGTCGTTTCCGTAGTTAATGAAACGTAAAAGCTTTAGTGACACTAGTAAAAGCTACCAAAAACTGGTATTACGATATTATTTCGTTATAAACCTTTCCAGTTTTTAGAAGTCTATTAAATCATTTTTTATAGAATTGTTTAATAGAATGTCTCCTCTATTCGACACGTAATAACAGTCACCAGTATAAAATTGGAAACGTCATGCCTATTCCAAAATAAAGTTTGAAAACCCCACTAAATCTCAAAGTATTCTTCATATTATAACGCATTGCTAAACACAAATAACCGAAATGCTAAACGAGAAACGGCGAAGGACTTTAATATTATAATGGGAAGTAAACGCTTCTTTTTAATCTGAACTGATGCGTAACTAGGGATTTAAGTCTTATTACTATCGAAATAAATTATATTTGCTCCCAAATTACGAAATATTAGCAGATCTAAGGACAATTGTTTTAAATAGCATAATGCATTTTACTGTTTTCATATGTATACATTTTTTCCCGACATTTGAAATAGCATCATAATAATCAACTACTGCAAGGTTGAGCATTTCGGTCTTATTTTCACGTTAAATTCCCTAGTGTAATCTTTGAAAGCTATAAATGAAGATAAATGATATTCTTTATGCTTCTCTCTTAGCTATGACAGCACAACTTTTAGCGCACCTTCCACTTTGGAATCCATTCTAGGCTTCTAATGTCAGAACCCCTCCTAAAGGTTTCAATGAACTTCATACAATCTAAACCCAAGCGCTTCATAGTCCTGTGTTAACTGCCTTAACTAACATTTTCACAAAATATCTACCCCCGGCTATTCTAAACACTGACAAAACTACTTGTTTCGATAATTCAAATACTTCTAGAATGCTTTGATCACTAGCCAAAGGGAATTAGAAGGGTCCCAGAGCGGCTTCTTTAAATTGTTTCAGATTTTCTTTTGGGGGAGCCCATTAACCATCCTAGAAAGACTGATAATTTGTTGGGATAACACGCTTTTTTTTTAACACAGTTCCGGAGTCTAGTCGGGACTTCGGCGCTGTATATATTTTTCTATTTAACTAATGTTCTACTTTGTTTGCCGTTTGATTACTGTATTCTTCTGTTACGCACACACAAATTTCACAAACATTTAAACACTCATGCCCAAGGCGGGACTCGAATCCACGATCCCCTGCACCACGAAGCACCAAAGCGAGACACTTTAGCGAGCACGGCCATGGGGATGTTGTTCAAGGCAGCGCATGGTGTGCATTTCAATACATTTTTACTCCATGAAAGTCAATTTCTGCACCATCGATATAGGCTCTACTAGAAGGAGTAGGCTGGCAGATTGAAGTACCTCATGTAGTTTAAAACTTAGTGTTTTCTTAAACGCGGAGGTACGCCATCACCACATTCGAAATATTGTCAAACTTCGACGGCCTTCGACATTTTGATTGTGGCATGAGTATCCATGCTTAATATACTATACGCTGACGGTATTATTTAATAACACTCCTTAATTTTTCAGGAATCTACAACCTCAAAATCTATTCAGGTTTGCAAGCTAAGACTGATTTTTCTCTAATTCTCATGTGTATAAAAATGTTTCTGTCATCACCGGATAAAATCTCCAACTACCCTCTCGTGCGTAAGTAAATACCCTGAAGCCTTGGTGTTCGACTGTGGGCAAAGGAAGTAACTTCAAGAATTTGTTGTGAGTTTACATTTTCTATATGGATATAACTGAACTAACTTTTTATTGAAATTCACTTTTACAGTAACGAGAGCAATATTTTGTGCACCATTATTCAGATACCTAACATGATACAAAATAAAAGTTTCTTATTATTATAGCTAGAAAATTCAATAAACTAAATTCAAAACACAGTAGACATGTTATTTAAACACAACTCGCTAATGAATGTGCATTTTCTTACGCATCGGGAATTCGCCGCTGCTTTTACAGTTTTCATTCAACCAGCTTTTCAATACACAGGAGTACTGTTTGTGTTTCACCCAATCGCAAACACGCTTTCAAGTGTTCATCGCTTGACTTCTATGACGTGATTTTGTAAGCCTCATTAAAGGAAAATAGCGTCTCATATACGTAGGTTGCCCCAAACATGCACAAAATTCCTGCAACGAGGTTGTGGACTTAGGAAACTTTTCTCGTGGATCGAAAGTGTATAAATGGTTTATACCATTCCTGTTATGATATCGTTTAAGTGAGTATCTTTTGTAGATGAATTACTTCTAGTTGTATTTGCTATTATTTGTTATAATTTCTGTTAATTGCGTAGTTATACTTTGTCAACATGGCAGTCCTCAACTGAGGAAAGTAATAAAATAATAAAATAAAGCAGGGATATCGAGGCTATTACAAGCAATACGTTTGAGTTCTACCACCAATAAATACTACACAAGAGGGAGTAACTGTGCTGTCCAAGGTGAGGGTTGTAAACAGTCAACTAGGGAAGCCTAGTATAAAACATAATTTATAGGGAAACTTAGTTAATTTATTTCTGCTTGGTATTATCTCTTTTTCAATATTTTCCACACATATTCTGCAACTAATGTTTCTAATTCACAGTTAAAAGAATACAAATAGAATTACGGTAGTTGGCTACAAGTAAAGACTGTTATTGACAAACGTAAAGGATTATATTATTTTGCTTTATTGCATTATTTTACTGCAGAATGAAACTTCAAAATTGTTAATATTTATGAAAATATGAAAGTAAGCTTTATGGATAAAAAAACAGTCATATGAAGGGAAGAAACATGGAACGTTTTCGTGGCCAATACAGCGTTCCGTTTCTCCGTTCCATGCTTAATTCAGAGCAAACATGACTACAAAAGTAAGTCATGCAATATCAGTGCTTAGAGAAGCAGTACACTAAACCTTAGAGTAGATGAGGACCGATCCGCAAACAACTAGAAGGAAAAAAATCTGATGAGAAATGTAAACAGAGCGGAGAGTAAAAATCTTATGTGTTCCATACACATCACTTACTCTACGGTTCTGCAAACAAACTATTGTAGATTCATGATTAGAAGAATCATTGCGCATTTATAATGTCTCTTACATTAGTATTTATATTTATAACATTAATATATACATATTTTCAAAGGTTTGGTAGTCGTAACATAAGTAACTGCAAAAATTAATGAAAATTATTATAGTATTAACATAGTAAAACAACAACCTAATATGTCACGCCTACTGTTATTAATTCAAGAAACTCGCTTAGCTAGGCTTGCATATGGGAACGCAGCTTTATCCCACATTTTAACACAGGGAAAATAGCATTCATAATCCAGTAAAGGGACGTGGATGGGTTAACTAAACTACTAATTTAAAGACTAACACTTCTGAATAGTTATATTGTTACCTTTTACATGCTTTCTCGTACTACCATCTTGGTGTGGGGGCCAACCTTGGCTTCCTGCTCCTACTAAATACACATCACAAAAGAGGAAGAAACTACTCTACAGGTGGTTTTTACAAATAGCAAAGTTGGCAATGTCGCCAACTTTAATTATTCCCAGTATTACCACATCCTGTGACCGCAGCCATGATGTGACAATATGAACCAGTATGAGAATTATTTTGTAACGAAAAGCTTTCACATTTATAGCAGTGATTATAAACAGGGTCTTGGTAATTGATATTTGACACAATTCGAAAGAAACGTTCTCCTTGGTAACTATACACTCACATGCCCATGTGGCCGGCTCATTTTTGCTGCAAATTGTGTTTTCTGAACGGAGAACTTTTCCGCAATCTAAACATTTATTCCTCCCCACTGCATGCAAGCGAGTTGGTGACGCCTGGTTTAGAGTCTTACCTCTGATGATTTCTAAGTGCCTTATAGCTAGTCTTGAGCCTTTTATATGCGTTTGTCGACACATTGCTCAAATAGCATAATATGTAAACGGCATTCAGCACAAATTATTGGTTGATTATTTTATTTTAGAGCCTCCCTCGAGTGAAACGGTGAGCGGAAGAAGGCCACTAATATCTAACTAGTTTACATGAAGTCAATATGGACAGCCCTAACTGTGATATTAAACTTAAAATGGGTTGATTATAAGAGACTTATCAAACTGCAACAGGTGGTTTAAAGCTTACTTAGATATCCTCAATGAATACTAACCTGTAATTACGGTCTGCTACTCACAATAACGAAATTGTTTTACAAATTATGTGTCACATTCGTAGGTGTTTTTCCATCCATTACCATTTATTTAACACCGATTTTATAAGCTATTCATTTAATTAAAGGTTAGTCGTGATAAAATGTGTTGTAAATTGTTTCACTTCGGCGGCATATCTATTACAGCGATATGGAAAGAGCATTTAGCTGTTTAAAGCAGGTCAACCAATATGCCAGGTTTGGTATTATTTACATTTTACATAAGCTCATAAGAAACAAAGGAGTAGCAACAACCTGTCTTGCAGGGAGTATTACGTTTTATTATTCACAGCAACATCTTCTGCAACTTTCAGAAAAAACTGTTTAACCATAAACAAATTAATATATTCAATTCCAAAATATTTCAACTAGAACATAACACCGTATCGTAAACGTCTTAACGCTGAGTTAGGTTTTGTGCTGAAATTTGATATTAACTAATAAATATATTTTGGTTAAGATGTCGAAAAATTGCATGAAAGTAAATAATGGGGTAAATTGAAATAAGTGTATGTAACATTTGGTAGTGAATTTCATCGTAATGATGATAGACTTAGTAGCTACAGATGAACCTCTGCAATTCACTTTACAGTTTCGCAAACTTGGTGGATTACATTGAGTTATTGCCGTTTTAATAAGAAATTACATAAACAATCTATAACATTAAGTGTGTTTCAGCACTTTCTCAAATGTACCTATATAATGAAGAAACGTAGAGCTTCTAATGATGTTTGTATCACCCTTCATACATCCCATTGTGAAATCTTCTGTTAAACACATCCGAATAGGCTGTGCAGCTGCTACCATACAGGAATGTCAAGTACAGAGCATAACAGTTGATTAACTACCCTTTCAGCAACTCCCACTGCCTATAAACAATGACCTCAGCACCAGTGGCCAGATGATAAATAGCATTCTACAATTTTGAGAATTTCGTTTAATATACTTTCAGTATTTCTCCACTGAAGTCTTATGATTTGGTCAACTTGAACCTAAGACTTTATTTCACCTCAGCTCCTAACGCACGTAAACGCCGGAGAGGCAAGAATTTAAATCTCATAGATTTATTTCATTTAATGTCTAATACAGAATGGACATTCTTGACCCAGGGTGTCACCGCGTGCCAAGTGACTTCCACCCCAGCGCTTCTGACTTGCTGTTTGCACACTCGAGCAAGCATTCCATCCAGAGAGGTAACACTGCTGTGCGCAAGTTCGATATGCTTTCTACTATACTCGGTTAAATGCTTCCCCCAATTGGAGGCTTCCATAAACAAAGAATAACAAACAATATAAATTCATCATTGTAATTGTAAACAATAAAAATAAACGTTATCAAGTTACGATTTAAAAATCAACCTGAAAATAGTTATATTCTACAAATAAAGAAATATTGAAATGGTTCTTATCTAAAATGTTCTAATTTGTACATAATTAATAAATTATTTGAGCTACCCCATAATTGGTTTTTTGACTGCCTCTGCTGTTGCATAGTAGCAGAGCAGACTCAAGGCAGAGATCCCAGATTCCATTCCCGGCTGGGGTGGAGAATTTGTCTTTAACCAGAATGATTCCCTATCCCCCACAGAGTCTAGAAGTATGAATGTGATGTGTTTAATTTAAAAACAAACGATTCAATAACTCATAAAACCATCAGTTGTTTTTCAAATCAAATCCCGATTGACCAAAGAAGTTAAAGAGAGCTGTGCAAATGAGGCGATTAAAAAAAAAATTGATGTCTTCCATTCACATAACTTTCTTTAGCTGTTCAACATACAAATCATTTTTACAAAAGATTATTCTTTTATCTACATCATACTAATCGAGATAAGCATTATCAGAATGGGTCTTATTGCTTGTTTCCTTGTAAGTAGAAAGAAAATAAAGCGATAGTCAAATCATGGTCATTATGTGAAACAATTGTGATTAGGTTCGCTTTGCATGGTCCCATTTGAAAAAAGTTAGGTAGTTTAAAATTGAAACCAATAACAAGGAATCTCTTAAAAATTCTGCAAGAAAAACTTATATGACATGATTTTTTTTTTAAATCTACATTTCTGTTCTGTTTTTGCTATGTCTTACAGTTTATGCAAAATTCTGCAAAACTCGTCCAGAATAAAGAGTTCTTTAGAGGCTATTCCTGGAAAGCTCAAAATATACATTATATTCACGGTGTAAATATCTTTAATATGCGGTATTTTAATCAAAATCGTTAGAGCCATTTTGAGAAAAAAAAATTCAGCAATTTGTCCATGTTAAGGGTAGTTTGGATCGGGGGATTTCCTTGAACTCTTCGTGTCGTATCCTTGGAAGATAGTGGACATAAATATCAAGTTTAGTAACTAACGGTCTTTTTGTTTTTTAGCTATGCTGTGCACAGACACTACCACACGGTTCTTTTTCTAAAAATGCTTTTTTCGGACTCAGGTAGCTCAAAACATATATGTCCGGTAAAATCTCGTCGTCAATCTTTTGGATGGAATAGTTTATCTAGTTACTATGTTCATTGTATGTACATACGTGCCAGAGAAAGAAAAAATGATTTTTCAATATAGCTTAAATAACACTGAGAGTCGTTTCTGTAATAAATTGTTTCAATTACTAAGCCTACAACGTCACTTGAAACAATTTAAAGCTTATTTCATGTAAAAGCTTTAAATATTGGGCATTGTTTGTTTTTTTGTTTCCTGCAATTATATTTATTTCTACAATTTCATAAGAAGTAAGAGATATTTTGAGTTTCAAACCTTTATTATACGAATAATAACGAATACAACACTCTGTTGCAATTTAAAAACAGTAATTTCTAGTTTTTCAAAACTAAGAATCACATTACCCCGCCTTGGTAGTGTAGTGGTAGCGTGTCTGCCTCTCATTCAACAGGTCGTGAGTTCGAATCTCGCTTATGGTGAGTTGCTCGGATAAGGTTTTTTCGGGGTTTTCCCTTATCCTAAGAAGACGAAGGTCGAGTAACTTTAAGCTCATGGACCCGAGATCATTTGAGCATCATTTCACTGGTTGCATTCATTGTCCGATATGACCAACCAAGTTAAAGGATGTTAACCACCAAAAACATAAAGATTATAGTTGTTTTTAGTTGTATTCTTTTTTACAGATGAACTCATTAAAGCTGCATTATTACCTTTAACGGTAAGTCTATAATATTTATAATCATTAATACTGAATGCAAAAACAATATAAAGATAAATCAGCAAGAACTTCAATCAATAGGTAGTTCCATTCAAGTGCAAAGTCTACAGCGTATAAATAATAAATGTTACCATGGCAACATGCCAGCATAGCATTGAATTTCTCAATTGACTCGCATGTTTCCCGGTAAACCATAAGGTGATCTCAAATTATTTTGAGATGACAACCCCAATGGCGACTTAAATGTTGTAAGTACTTTAGACCCAGGTTTCAATTGACCATAATAGTTGGCTATACTATGAATTTTGGGTCTAAAGTACTTACAGCATTGTAAGTCGCCATTTGAGATCACCTTAGTTTACCGGGAAACATGCGAGTCGGTTGAGAAATGCAATGCAATGCCAGCATGTTGCCATGGTAGCTCAGTGGCAGAGCAACCGGCTAGAAATCGGGAGATCCGTGGATTGAATTTTTCAGTCTGACTCTACCTATCCAACTATTTTTTTATTTCTATAGTAAAATTGGTCGTTAATTTTGCAGCAAAAAATAATCGACAGTTGCATGCTATATTTACGTATAGATTAGGTGAGTTACATTTTATTTACCGTTTTAATAGAGAAATAAGTAAATTAGAAAATGATCATATTTTAATATATGTAACTAGGAGGAGTAAAGTACTCTGCTACACATTCCTACTTCTTGTGAGAATCAATATTACACTCACTTCTTAAGTACTCCCATATCATATACTGTTAATAATGCGCACTTACTACGAGATATTTCTTCCACAGGAACTATTAATAAATAAACAAAAATATAACCTTCTATTCATACGAAAACACGAACTGCATCATGGGATACGAATAGCTATAAAATTCTTCACGTGTAGTGAGTCTCTAACATTCCTGTCCTGAATAGTACTTCTATGCTTTACTTTCTCTAGCACGTTTGCACAACGTACATAGTAGGTAGAGAAGGTGCCTACTGAATTCCACCCACAAATTCTACACTGAGATTTCACCAGAAATAATCCAGAAAAGCATTTAAGGAAAAAAAGGTCATGTACGCGTATGTGTGTCTATGGACAGCATAACTCAAAAATAAAAAGTACGCCAAGTACCAAACTTTGTATTTAAGTTAAGTATCTTCCAAGAATGCAACACCCCAAACTACACTCTACATGGAAAATGTTTTATTTTTTTCAAAAATGGCGCTAACGATTTTGATTAAAATGACATATATTAGAGATATTTACATGACAAATAAAATTTACATCTGGAATTTCTTTGGAATAGACACTGAAGTTCACTTCATTTTCAATGACTTTTGCATAATTGGTAAACCGTAAGAGAAAAACAAAAACTAACCACACAAAAACTGCAGGTCTCGTCAACATACACAATTTATGTATTTTACATTTTTGTTGCATAGAAAAACATTTCCGAGATATTCCTTATTGATTTCTGTTTTAAAGTGCTAATACTTTTCAGAAACTTTCCGTGTTTCTTTTGTTTTACTCTGGCTATGCGAAGAAGCGAATTTCTATGATAATCGCACACCGACAGCTCTTAAAACATTTTCTTTGATTTTCCCTTATTTGTATTCCCTTGGTTCCCTGCTACCCATAAGAAGTGAAGTAATAAGACCATTCTGCTAATGCTTATCTCGATAACTATGCAGTAGAAAGAAGAAGAATATTTTGTATGAAGCTTTTAGAGCAGTTAAAGAAAACCGTGTGAATTGAACACAGATTTTATACTCACACTATCAGTATGCTTTGCTTTTACATTTAATTAACATATCCATGCCAAGAATATGGTGATACCATTCTTAACTGCCTTTCTTTAAAAAAATAAATAACTGTGGGATTCAGTATTATTATTAGTGGAGTCTTTGTTTACTAAACTCCCTTTAAGCTGTGCGAATACGCAAGCCTGGCAGGTTATCAAAATTTGTCAAATTCAAGTCACTGTTGTTAAACGGTCTCTTGAAAAATCTAGATCTGAAGTGTATTCGTTTTTACCTTTTATAACTTTCGATACTGAGCTCCCAAGTCAACCAATTGCCATATGCGTCTTAGGTAAAGTAATTTCTGAAGTTAACAAAGAGAAAAGTTTCCAAAGAAAGTCCTTAGCGACGGCTTTATTGCGCGATTTCGTATAACAAAAGACGTCTCTCTACAGGTAACACGAACTTCAGAGTTTTCATTAACTTTGTGTCTCCTTAAGGATTATCTCTTTCCTTTTAGTAATTGATACTTAAACATATTAGTACCAGTGAAATAAGACATTTAAAGCTCGTGAATTTTGCAAAGAAAATTATTTCTCTCTTGTTAATTTCTTTGCAAAGACACAATTATTTCATTTCTGTGTTAATTAATCCTGCTGTACTAGCGGGTAAAAAAATGGAGCGCACCCAGTGAGCACAAAATTCAACACGCTAATTTCTCTAGACTGGGAGTCTGTTTCCCTTGACAATCAGAGCGTGCAGCCGATCCTTTGAGTGCGACGTTCGGGCGTGTGTGCGTGTGTCATCGCATGACACACACGCACGTACACATTGCATCAAACAGGGGGAAACGTTTATACACTAGAATGAGTACTATACTTTAAAATAAAAGCCCAGCTGTGCCTACCAACGGCAGCAAATTAACTTCACGCCAGCCCTCTTTCCTTTTCAACAACCCATGAAGATAGGCAGCAATATCTTAAATCAAATAAGAAAAACAATTTTTTCGTAAATGTTTTTATTTCTCTACACGTACAATGTACTTAGTGTATAAAGAAGATATTGTATTCCACCCAAAAATTCCATATTTAGATTTCACCGGAAATGTGTGTTTTAAGGCCTCCGGAATTAAAAAAGGCATTTTTAGAAAACGGTCCGTGTGTGTCCATGTGTCAGTCTGTCCGTGTGTCAGTGTGTCAGTGAACAGTCGGTTAAATACCAAAGTTGGTATTTAAGTTTAGTATCTTCCAAGGATGCGACACGAAGATTTTGAGGAAAATCCCTCCACCAAAAACTAACCACCTATTACTTGAATAATGTTTCGAAAATTTTGATTTTCTTTAAAATGGCACTAGCGATTTTGATATAAATACCTGTATTAAAGATATTTACATGAGAAATAAAATGTATATTTTCTGGGAATAGGTTCTTAAGAGCAATTCATTCTGGATGAATTTTGCTGAATTTTGCATAACTGGTAACGTAAGAGAAAAACAAAAACTTACTACACAAGAAATGTAGATCTCGTTAAAACACACAATTTATGTCATAAACATGTTTTTCGTTGAGTTGACATGTTTTAAATATTCCTTGTTATTGATTTAAGTTTTAAAATACTTCTCATGTGGGAACTTGTCAATTCCTGGCATTGCAAAGAAACGGATTTCAATCATATGACAATCAGGTTTTAAAGGATTTGACTACTGCTTTAGCCTAGTGCATTCCCTATTTCCCTTCTACTTACAAGGAAGTAAGTAATAAGACCATTTCTGCTGATGTTTATCTTGAGTGAATAGAAGAATGAGCGTTTCAAAAATAGTATGTTACACACATGTAGAGAAATTCATGTGAATAATATACATCAAAATTTTTATTTTAAACACAACCTGTTGATAACTTGATTAAAACTGAAAAGGTTTGCTTTAAAATACTGAATGTCTCACTTTCTTACACTATAACTGTTTTAATGTCTCTACTACACACAGTAAGTATGAGAAGTATTGTACGCCATACAAAATTTCGGTAGCGAGACTTTATCAGAAATGCAGATTTTAAAACTTCCTGAATCCGAAAAAGGATTTTAAAAATCCGCCCGCGCGCGTTTCTGTGTGTAGGTTAACAGATAAAAACGAAAAGTCGCTTAGATACCAAACTTGGTATTTAAATTCAGTATCTTTCAAAGATGAGACACGAGCATTTTCAGCAAAATCTTCCAACCCTAAACTATCCTTTCACTTTTCGAAATGTTTTAATTTTTTTCAAAATGGCTATAACAATCTTGATTAAAATACATATATTAAAGATATGTACATGACAAATGAAGTATATCTTGAATTTTCTGCAAATAGTCTCTGAAATCCTATTCATTCGGAAGAATGTATAACTATCGTGTAACTAAATGCTATGCGATAAGTGAAAACCTACTGCATAAACATGTAGATCACTTTAAGCCCTTCAGTACTTTAAATGTACTTTTCTTTTCTACATTTTGTGTAAGGTGCACTAAAATGAGTGATATTTAATTAGTAGACTAATAATTATGATAAGTTTACACAATCAAAATACTGCAGCCATTAAAGAAATTTTCATTGGGAAAGTTAGATCTCTTAAATAATTTAAAACTTGTTCCAAACAAGTTTTTATACCGTAAGTCATTTCCAAGATATTCGTTATTAATGTTTCGAATTTTCAATGTATTTATTTTTTAATTTATTTTGTAGTTTAAAGTTCACTCAAAGGTACAGAAAAGGTTTTTGAATTTGGTTGCTTTCATTAAACTTTCGTACATTAGTACTGGCATCTTAAACAACTATCCAGTAAATTAAGTATAATTCAGGCAGCTTGTATTCCCAAAATAATGTAAAACAATCACGGTCGTCTTCAAAAACTGAGCACGCATTCTTCAATTAGCCGTGCCTCTCAAATGTTAATTTTCCTTTGCTTGCAGTAATGCGCATGATTTCCAAGCTTTTCTTTCTCATTTTAGTTATAAAAATATAGAATTCTGCTCAAAAATGTTTTCTTTTTCTCACTGATAGGTCTCTCAGCATTAAATGACATATATACTTCTTTCACTCACGTTTTCGTATTAAAATAATGGAAAAATGATCGATTACAAATTATGTGAATACCTTTATATTTTTATTTCCCAGTATGTTATTTGTATTTAATTATCAATAGAACTACTTAAACGGTTTTGTACCGTTTGATTTAAAGTATATTATTGTATAAAATAGGAATTAAAAGTAAGTTAAAATAAATGTTACCTAAAGAAAAGCATATTTCTAAGTCCTCTACATTGTAAGAAGTGCGTATTTGTTAGGACAAATGGCCAAGTTTCCTTGACGGTGCATTTTATTTAATTGGATAAAGTGGGAATTAAATATTTGTAACTACGTTTCATCTTTAGGGTATAATTAAATGGAACGAATTGTGCTCAAATAAACCCGGTGTCTACTGAGCACATGACCCGTCATTTGCCTTTAATTTTAAGTCGCCCCGGGGTGGGGTTGATCCAATAAATTCATCGAACTCTAGACTATATATAAGAGAGCCAATGTGTTAAATAGCACTGGATCTTGGGTATCGACTAATGCTCACAGCTCCCTTGCAAGTTGTGTAATCCTCTAATACACACTTTGGCAAAACTTTCTCTTTACTTGAAAGCACCAGCGCTTTCCCAAAGTAGTTTCAGAGAAATCTTAAAAATCCGATTATGAAAGGGACCTGAGAGCAGAGCTATTCTAGTAAATCTTCTTTTATTAATAAAATTCTATTGCTTTCCGTTTACACGAGCAGCAGTATATTAAGCGCAATATTTCATCAAGGCGCCTCGCAGTTTGAGCTGTATGCAGAAAATGCACGAAACATCTACGTTTGACCTTAATGTAATTTTATTTAAAATCAGTAAACCGTTATGTTTTAACCAAGAGATCAGTGATGCGTTTATGTTAGCTCTCACCGCATATCCCTCCACTGTTTTAGTAACTGCATATATTCCCAATTGTTTTCATGTTAGCTGCACTAAATATATTTTGAAGAACAATCTCCCTTCCTCTCGTGTTGACGTCTATTTTATATTTTATTTGTAGTTCACAACTTGTACCTGTATTTACTAAATGGAAGTGTTTTCATTCGTATCAGAAAAGTAATAAAAGTAATAAAAGATATAGCAGTTTCGTTAGATTACCTCTATCTCTTGCCTATGGTAGCTAGAGAAAGTATGCTAAGAAGTCCAACCAATAAAACAATGTCAATATATGACTTGGAATGCACGTTTCGCTTTCCCTAAACTGCCCCCCTAAAAAAAAAGTTATAGAAACAGAGATATGTGTGTTGGTGTGTTTGTGTGTGAGAGGGAGTAAGTCGGATACCTGCATACCTGTGTCGGGTATATAGGGTCTTTCAAAAGTCAGTTCAAAAATTAAACTGTTGTAAACATCACAATATTTGAGATAGGAAAAAACAAAAGCATCAAAGCATTGGGCAGATGTTTACCGTTCAACGTATAGTATTGTGTCTTAGACGTCATGCACGGCATTTTGCAGATAATTTCTTGGCATATTAACAATTTCTTTCAAGATCACCATCTTTCAGTTGGAGTGCGATTATTGGCACTTTTTTCGTAGTGTGCCCACTTTTACTACTTGTGGCATCGCAGGCGATGACACTGATGATACATGAAATGAAGATGGAGTACCGGTGGAATACGATGGCGGGAGAAACTGGATAACCCGGAGAAAATCCGCCCCTGCGCCGCTATGTCCACTACAAACCTTACATACGGCCGCTTGCAATCGAACCCGGGCCGTTTAGGTTTATTGGCACTTCCCAATCCGCGAATTCCAGATTCCGGACAACTTTTTATTGTGGGATTAACATATAGGACGAATTTTCCTGACACATCCAACAAGCTGTCCTTACATGGAAAAAACTTTGAACATTTTAGTTTCTAAAAAATGGCTTCCATATTTCGATAAAATACCTTATATTAAAGATATGTACTTGGCAAATGTAGGTATATCTTGAATGTTCTCGGAATAGTCGCTGAAGTCCTCTCGTTCTGAATTACTTTTGCATAACAGATAAAGTTTAGAGATAGATAAAAAGAGTATATCTTGTCAAATCACACAATTTACATCAAATGCATTTATGTTGTGGAGCTAATAATTTCCGATATTGTTTTTTTATAAATTTTCAATCACTTATACTGATCTCAAACGGGAAGTGTTATTCATATTTTTATCCTAGTCATGCTAGTAGAACGGAATTTCAACTTATTACATAGCGACAAACTCGTGAAACATTTGACTATGGCTCTAGCCTAGTCTAATGAGTATATAATACAATAATAAAATCGATTAACATCTCATCTTAATAAAAGTTGTGTATTGGGAAATTTATACGTCTCGGAAATGGTCAAGTCCACAAAAAATGTATAATTTTATAAAGTGTGTGTTTTAACGGATCTATATTTTTTGTGTAGTAAACTGTTGTCTATTATTATGTTGTGCAAAAGTCATCCAGAATGAAGAGGGGTTCAGAGGCTCTTCCCAAAAAATTATTTATGTACATTATATTTTTTAAATATCTTTAATATATCTATGGTATTTTAATATAAATCGTTAGATAAAACTAAAAATTCCAAAATATGTTCTATGTAAAGGGTAGTTTGGAGAAGGGAGATTTTTTTTAAATATTTGGATCGCATCTTTGGGATATATTGATCGTAAACATACACATATACACAGGGACTTTTTCTAACATTTCCTGTTTTATTCAGGAGTCCTCAAAACCTGTATTTCCGATTAAATCTTGGTATTGAACTTTTGGGTGGATTGAAATATCTTCTCTACCTAGTATGTACATTATACGTATTAGAGAAAGTAAAAACAGTTCTGTTAACAAAATACTATAAGTGAAGCACTGGAGCAAAGTCGAAATAAGCTGAATAACTGAGCTGCTTCCCTTGAATTCTAAAGATGCTATTAAATCTGAAACAGCCCCATTCAAGCATAAAGTGCTGTCATTTCGCGCGTTCTTCCTTCCTTAAGGCAAAGATATTACACGTTGTCTTCTGAACTATAGAGTTTGCTTAATCATCCGCACTTTAGACTACATCATCTTTCAGCGTTGAAAGGTGTGAAATCACTGTTGTATTTTAAACCAATAGTAGGCATTAACGAACCATGTTTGGGTGCTCGCATAGACGAGAGTTATAATTTTGCTGATTCAGATTCATATGTTTTAAGAACTATATACGTGCAATGTAATGCATTGGAATACGAAGTTTTTTTTTTTTATTAATACCTCAATAAATAGACTTATAAGTATGTAAACAAACTTCGGAGTATAATGCTGTTGTTCTAAGGAATAAAAAAATCATAACTTCAAAAAATGTTGATCGCTA
This sequence comes from Hymenopus coronatus, assembly GCA_030762935.1. Taxonomy (NCBI): domain Eukaryota; kingdom Metazoa; phylum Arthropoda; class Insecta; order Mantodea; family Hymenopodidae; genus Hymenopus; species Hymenopus coronatus. The sequence goes on from CM060890.1 coordinate 76,815,761, forward strand.
TCATTTATTTTTATATAACTTCTTACCAAAGATTTTTACTTTATCTACTCGTACTACGTATATAGTACATAGATATAGAAGGTATTGCATTCCACCCAAAAATTCGATAACGAGATTTCACTGGGAATATATGTTTTAGGGTCCTCTTCATTCAGAAATACATGTTTATGAAAAGATGTGTGTATGTCCGATAACTCAAAAACGAAAAGAAAATCCTCACCCCAAAATACCCTTTGCATGGAAAATTTTTCGAATTTTTTATGTTCTAAAAATGGTGTAAAGATTCTAATTAAAATTCTATATATTAAAGATAATTGCATTACAAATAGAACATTATATATATATTGAATTTTTTGGGGAATAGGCTCTGAAGACATCTTCATTCGGAATGACTTTTGCATACTCTGGTAAACCACAAGAAATAGAGAAAAAGCTACAACACAAAAACTGCACATTTCTTTAAAACACACAATTTATATCATATACAGTTGTTGTAGAGTTAACTATTTCCGAGATATTCCCTGTTATTGGTTTCAATTATAAAATATTTAAACTTTTCTCAAACGGGTAGGCCTCATCCATTTCCTATTCCTTTTTACTCTTGGCCATGGAAAGAGAACCAAATTTCAAGATCAATCACACAGAGATAACTTTTAAAATAGTTTAATATCACTTTAGCCTAGTGCATTCCCTTATTTCCCTTCTACGTACAAGGAAGCAAGTAATAAGAACCTTTCTGCTAATTTTTATTTCGATCAGTACGATGTAGATAACAGAATAATATTCTGTAAGAATAATTTTGTATACATAACAGATAGAGAAAGTCATGTGAGTGGAACACATGTTTTTCTAATTTCTGTTATTCGAGGTAAACTATGACAAAAACAATTACAGTACCATTTAGTTTCAAATGCGAGCAAGATAAAAGGAAACCAAAGCAATAGTTACATTTTAAAAGCTAGTCGCTATACTAGTATGTTGGCCTTGAAACTGCATGCTCCTTCCATGATATCGCGAGAAATAGCTGAATAGATATAGAATTTTTAAAATAGCAGGGTTTCATTCATATGAATTTCTCTATTCTCTCTTCTGGAAAATAGTCTTAGAAAAACATATTATTCCAGTTTTTCTGGCCGGAGGAGACGTCTCACCCCCCAAAACTGCACCCCATCCATGACGTTTGTAATGGACCGAGATTGGGGACGCAGCGGCCGGGCGGTAGGCCAAGCCTTTAGTGAGCTGTGCCAAGGAGTCATCCCCTCTCTTAGTTTTTCTGGCTAAGCCAGACAAACTTCTTCTTTTGTTAGATATTTATTACCCCTCCTCCCCTCATATGGAGGACTTCCAACCCCAGCACTTAAGCTAGTGTCTACTTGTTTACAAGCAGATGGATTCTGAATGTTGTGGAATGAATGGCGGGGGAAACCGGAGAACTCTGAGAAAACACGTCCAAACGCCAGTTTGTCCCCCACAAATACCATATGCGATCCTCTGGGATCGAAATCTGTTTGCCTTGATAAGAGGCGAGTGGATTCGTAATTGATGGCTTTCAAATTTCATATTCCTTTTATGACCACGAGACGAAACGAATAGCAATTTACAAGAAAAAAGTACAAGTATTTGAAACATATAAGTAATAAAGAATATATTTGAAATTGCTAATGTAACAAGGTCTACTACATCTTGTGTCTATCTTTACCATATGCTCAAATTAATTCAGAATAAATAGGACTTCACAGGCTATTCGAAAAAAATTCAAGATATACATTTTTAACGTCCTTTAACCTGATAGTTCGTATCGCACGACAAATGAAGTATGATAATTAATGACCCGGATTTCATAGAGCTCATGGTTACCCGACAATAACATTCTCATCATAAGGGAAATCCCCAGGAAACAAAATTATCTAGGCATGCTAACTGAGATTCGAACTCGAGACGTTTATTGCCATGCAAATGCTTGAACATATGGTATTTAATCCGAAAATTTAGAACCATTTAGAGAAAATAAAAAAAAAACAGTAAATGTAAACAATAGTTTAGAGGGAGAATTTTTTTGAACATATTTCGTCGCATTCTTGGAAGATGCCGAACTTTAATACTAAGCTTGGTATAGAATCGACTTTTTGTTTTCAAAAGTAAATTGAATTTTGTTTATGAACGTTCTTTAATTGCTGTGGATCACATCCGTAGGAAGCCATCCTAGAATTTTTACCGCTGAAGAATCTTTCGCCTTCCGCAGGGTTTGAACCCGCGACCTTGGGACCAGAGACTATGATGTTACCTCTAGACTACGGATGAAAGCTAGCTGATGAGAAAAGGGCAACAAGACACACAAACGTCTTTTATTTAAAAGAGATATTTACATATTCAGGCGCTTCAAAATATGTACCTATTTTCCGTAAAATCCAGTATCGAATTTTAGGTGTAATGTCCTAAAGTGCTATAGATAAATAAGGAAGAAAATAAAAATGAAAATAGTGTAGAGACATTTTTTCGGTAGATAATGAGAAATAGTTTGATAAAGTGATAAGTATTTTGTGAAAAATGGGAATTTAAGCAATTTAAATTTAATTATTCTTTCATAAACCATGTATAGGATAAGGGAAATGTACAGCCAGACTGAAAAACAAATGTCATAGTTCTAGTTTTCATCCGGTTGCTCTAATTACTGAGCTACCATAGTAACAAACCAGAAAAAAACATTAAATTTCCCTACTCCCTCGCATTTTTACTTTCTTTACACGTACTATGTACTTAGTGTTTAGAGAAGGTATTGTATTCCACCCAAAAATTTGATGCAGCTATTTCACCGGAAATACATGTTTGAGGCCCCTGAATAAACAGAGCATTTTTAGAAAAAGGTTAGTATTTATGTGTGTGAGTGGTGCGTGTATGTAGACAGTATAGCCCAAAAACGAAAAGACCATTAAATACCAAATTTGCTCTTTAAGTATAGTGTCTTCCTAGGATGCGACACGAAGAATTTCAAGAAACTCCTCCCACCCCTTACTACCCCAAGAAAAGGTTTTGAAAATGTTGTTTTTTCTAAAAATGGCTCTGATGATTTTGATTAAAATACCCTATACTAAAGATGTTTACACAATAAATAAAATTATATCTTGAATTTTCTGGGAATAATTATAATAATTCATTCTTGATGAATTTTGCATAACTATTAAAGCGTAAGAGATTTACATAATCTTACTATACAAGAATGTAGCTCTCGTTTAAACATGCAATTTATGTGAAATACTTTTTTGTAGAGGTAACCGCTTCCAAGATATTTCTTGTTAATGTTTTTCAATTTTAAAATTCTTAAATTTTTCTCATAACTCCTGGCAGTGCAAAGAGAACGACTTTACGCACATAGCAACCGGTTTTTAAAAGATTGACTATCGGTTTATCCTAGTGTATTCCCTTATTCCTCTTCTACTTAAAGGAACTAAGTAATAAGACCATTTTATAACATTTATATTGATTAGCATGAAATAGGTACAACAGACATAAGCAAAATCGGCTCCAAGGGAACACTCTACAAAAACGCGTTCTTGCCTCACTCCATCGGCCATCTCTTCCCTAAACTGATGTACAGATTTACCTTTGGAATAATTGTTTTTTCATACAAGCTATATGTAGGACAGGAGTTGGATAGGTAGAGTCAGCAATGCCATAGCCGGAATTTGAACCACGGATCTCCCGATCTCTAGCCGGTTGCTCTGCCTCTGAGCTACCATGACAACATGCCGGCATAGCATTGAATTTCTCAACTGACTCGCATGTTTCCCGGTAAACCACAAGGTGATAGACAGAAAATTACTACCTAAAATTTATAAAGTGTTAAAATACACAATTTATGTCATATACGCTTTTTTTCGTGGAATTGATCATTTCTGAGATATTCCTTGTTTTTATTTCAGATTTAAAATACTTAAACTTTTCTCACACGGAAAGTTGTAAATTCCTGGCCACGAATAGAAAAAGATTTTAACCACATGCCAACCAGCTTTTAAGAGACTTGACATTATTTTTAGTCTAGTGTATCCCCTTATTTTTCTCCTACTTACATGGAAGCAAGCGATTAAGACAATTTCTGCTAATTTTTATCTCGATTATCATAAAGTAGGTAGAAGAATATGCTTTTTAATAATAATTTGTTACAGCGATGTAGAGAAGTCATGTGAATGGAACACATAAATGTTTACTTTCTCTATTCGTGCTATATAAACACTGCACCCAAAAATTCGATTTCGAGATTTCACCGGAAATATATGTTTTGAGACCCCTTGAAACCAAAATAAAGTTTTTTGATAAATTTCCGTGTGTGTGGCAGAATAGCTCAAAAACGAAAAGACCGCTAAATACCAAACTTCGTATTTAAGTTGTTTAGTATCTTCCAAGGATGAAATAGGAGATTTTCAAGAAAATCCCCCCACTCCCAACTACCCTTTACATGGAAATAATTACGAACATTTTGATTTTCTCAAAAATGGCTCTAACGACTTTGACTCTTATATTTAAGACATTTACATGACAAATAAAGTGTATATTATCTTCAATTTTCTGGGAATAGCCCCTGAAGACATGTTATTCTGAGATATATTTGCGAAATTTTGCATTACTGGAAAACCGTAAGAGACAGACAAAAAACTTACCACACAAAAAATGAGGACCTCGTTAAAATACACAATTTATGTTATATACATGTTTTCGTGGAGTTGACCGTTTTTTATATATTCCTTGTTATTAGTTTCAGCTTTAAAATACTTGTACTTTTCTCATACGAGAATTTGTCAACTCCTGCCCATACAAAGAAAGGTGCTTTAATCACATAGCAACCAACTTTTAAAAGATTTATCTATCAATTTAGCCTAATGTATCCCCTTATTTCCCTTCTGCTTTCAAGAAAGCAATGCTAGTTTTTTTCTCAATTAGAATGAAGCAGATAGAAGAATAAGCTTTTTAAGAATAATTTATTGTAGAGATGTAGAGAAATTCAAATGAATGGAACACATCAGATTGTTTTATATGACACACCCCAATAGCGACTTAAAATGACGTAAGTACTTTTAGTCCCGGGCTTCATAGTTAACTAACAATTAGAATAATTAAAATGAATTGTTCCATCTTGTAAACCGAAAGTAGAACAAGGTTTGAAATGTAAAATCAGAGTGAAAAGGGTGTCCTTCTAGAAGCTCAGTAGTATTCTAGTTTTTCTTGGCATTTATAGCAAAAGATGAATAATTCTAGTAGAATAATGTTGAGAACAGTTTTGTACTTTTAGATAATCGTTACATTCTGGGCTGATATCCCAACATAAGAATCCGAACAGAGAGAAGAATGGTCCTCAGAAATGCCGACAGTTATTAATAACGAAGATGTGGTCACTACTTTGATTAAAACAAAATTCCCACCCGCCTGGGTAGCGTGGGGTAGCTTGCCTGCCTCACATTCAACAGGTCACGAGTTCGAATCTCGCTTAGTGTGATTTACCGGATAAGGGTTTTTTTCGGGGTTTCCCCTTATCCTGAGAAGACAAATATCGAATAACTTTAAGCTCCATGGGTCCTGAGATTATTTGAGCATCACTTCACCAATTTCAAACATCGCCCAATATGACCAATCAGGATAAAGGACGTCAAGCTAAAAAAATAATAAATAAAATTCCCATTTTAGGTGAAAATGTTGTAATCAATTTAATAAGAATAGACTGCCACTCGTTTGTAGATAGCCGTTTTGGTATTCTCATTGGAAAACCAATTCATGAACTGTGGAAAATAACCAAATAAATTAAGCATACGTATAAAAAAACAAAAGCCATTTCATTTATTAGAAACCATCATAAAACAACAAAACGTTTAATTGAATCAGAGATAATTGAGTAAGTGACCTGTTTTAACTATTCATTATATCACACACGGGTTCATGAATATGGAAACGAAATTAGCATAATTTCAACATTTTGGGCGCAAATACATCCGTAAAAAATAAAATGGCATGAGGAACTGGCTTAAATGTCGTAAAATGTAACGGATCCAGTGCAGATATAAGAATCCACTTATGGTCCTTAACTGAACAAAAAACAAAGATGTCAAAAACGAGGATATAGGAAGTGTAATTCGGGTGTAAAAATGCTAGGAATAATTGCAGCTATAGAATTTAAATGCAAAATACAAACAATTGGCTTCAACCTAGAGTATGGCACCAGCTCGGTTAATCCTGTTTTAGGGTTATGAGTAAACGTAATCCATGAACCAAATACCAGCCTTATGCTAAACTCCCAACCATACTCAGATTTTAGAGTTGTATATGTGCTAGATGAGTTGCCAAGCAATCTACACCACCTCCCCCATATGATCTATTGATGGGGCGTATTCCAAGGGTCATTGCGGTCTGGGATCGCCAAAAGCAGAACCAACCGCAACAAACTTTGCTGCAAACGTCTTGCGGGTCTCCGTATAATTTTACAAGAGGCAACTTCATGTTGACTCATAAAGTACTATCAACTGTAAAGTAATACACGTGTATATAATTGTTAGTTAATCTATGAAGTTTGTAAGATGATGTTAAAACCTAAAGTAATTCCTTGAATATAAGATTTTATAAAAATGTATAAAAATATTTGGAACACGTGTAGCTGTAACTATACTGATTAATACGTAACAAAACTTCTCAAGTGCAACATGTTAACATTTTTCATATAGGCTGAATTTCGGTCGCAGGATTGACTTAACATTTTAACCAAGAGTGTTGCGCTTGACAATTTTAAACATTTTGAGCGTTTTCCGTTTTTGATGGAACACTTAAGTCAATTCATTTTCACATGTGATCGGGCAAGCTTCTGAATTTTGCCCATGTAAACAAAGCAATTGGTACTTCCGAAATCTGTATTTATTTATCATTTGAGTTTGGCGCTCAGTAGTTTTGTTGTTCAATCATAGTACTCTTTGCTTGTATCGCTGATGTGAAGTTAAGGAATGGACGGCGAAAATACACCTTCATTAATCAGTTATATTCTTGAGACATTGTGAGACATTAAGTACAAAAATTACAGAGAGAATGTCGAATTATACCAAACTATGTGAAATTCATTATTTTTCCCGAAGTGATATCAAAAGATAAAATAAAAGAAATTTCTTCGCACCTCTCAAATTCAGAAAAGAAATGCGCCTTCCTCAGAAAGCAAGTCTGGCCCTCGAGAAATTTTTGAAGCTAAAATGACTTAAATTGTACGAGACATAATTCAAAATTCTGTCCGCTCCTGTGCCGATTAAGCAGATACAGTCTCATCCACCAAATGCCTTCCTTTCTTCTTTTAAATTACATATCAAGCCCAGCTACAAATGTCCAAATCCTCACCACTGGATCCATTTTGCTTGTATGTGAGAGCTTCAGTTTACCGTACAGATCAGTCAGTGTGGATGGAATGTTAAGGTTAACAGCTACGATATGTTGAAAACATATTTTGCATTTGGACTCACGTTTACCTTATGAGTTTTATTCTTGCTTTAAATTCTTTATTTTAAGATTTTCAACAATATCATTCCCAATCATTTCAGCCCACGGATTGATCTTCTGCAGAAACTGAGTGTTATTTTCATGAAACACATGAGGATTTTCATTGTCCCAGTACATACATTTGTACTTGTTGACAAACTCTTGTAAGAAAAACGTCGCTTATAGTTGTGTCAAACTTGGATCATCTTCGATTCTCTGATATACCTGTTCACAAAATGCTCCTGTTCTATCAAAATCGCCTTTCTGAGATTTGTAATTTTGTCAATGTGTTCATGTTTAGCATTTTATGTATGGAACCAACCGAAATGTTTGTTACAATACATACTTATACACAAATGGGCGTGGTATGTTCAATCCTGAAATTATCTAATATTTCAATTTTCTAGGTGGTTTATTTACTTTATTGCACATAGAACCAGTTTCTTCAAATTTACGTCCCAGATCTATCACATATCGGTGACTTGCGTTTAATTCAGTTGCCTGTCCTTAAAAGCAGTAGCAGTTCTGCGGGCACACGGTTTTCAGATCCATCGATAAATATTATTTCTGTTCTCTCTTGAATGGAGTATACCAAATTACAAACATTTAATACACCAGAAATGTTCAAAGTGGTCTTCCACAATAACAAAAATCCACGTTGCTATGCAATGTTATAAAACTAAAGATGTAAAATAAATGAATGAGCTGAATAAACAATTGAATACTCTTTGGTATTTAAGCATAAAATATTTTATGTTATTTGAAATTGTAAATGGAGGTGCTGGGGTTGAGAGAGTGAAACCTATAATACAACGAAGGCCAGTTTTAAGCTAAGTTGATGTGTTTCTTAATTAAATTAAACTTAGATCAAATGTTATAGTCTGGGGAATTTTGAAGTAAAATCGCTATGTATAGATCCATATATTTTGTTTTTCATGAAGATATCTTTACAAAATGTAATGGAAATCGTTAGAGCCATTTTTAAGAAAAATCTAAATTTTCGAAAAACGGTCCATATAAGGGTTGTTAGCGCCGGAGGATTTCCTTTAAAATCATTGTGTCACAGCCTTGTAAGATGCTGAGCTAAACAATCAAGTTTGGTATTTAACCAGCCTTTCGTTTTTTATTTACACTACTTACAGACACACAATACAAAAAAGCACTTTTTTCCAAAAAATTGATACATACACATAATTTTTCTACTCATGCTGCAAGAAAATTATTTTTACAAAAAATAAATATTTTTCTACCCATCATTTCCTTGTACAAGAGGAATAAATAAATACAATAAGCTAAAGTGATCACCAAATATTTTAAAGGCCGGTCGCTGTGATGGTTTTAAAATGCCGTTTTTTTTTTGTTTTTTTTTTTGTATTTTTTACTTGACCAGGAGAAAAGAAACGGATATTATATATTCGTATTGCAATGTTGAAACCAGTTACAAGGGATATCTCAGAAATGGTTAACTCCATAAAAAAATTATATTCGATATAAATTGTGTTTCTTATTTGTTTTAGTTTTTAAATATTAGTTTCAATTAGTTTTGGTATACCTCTTGCAATTTCCTAGTTATGCAAAAGTCTGGAATGAAGCAGCTTCAGAGATTATTCCCAAAAGTTCAAGATAAACATTTTATATGTGATTAAAATATTTTAAATATACGGTATTTTAATCAAAATTTTCAAGAAAAAAATTTCCATATAAAGGGTAGCTTAGCGTGTAGAATTTTTTTAAAATTTTTCGTGTTGCATGCTTAAAAGATGCTGAACTTAAAATACAAAGTTTGGTATTTAACGAACTTACATGCTGTCATACACATACATGCGCGCGTACCCTTTCCTAGTTTTTTCTTCTTCTTTGATTCAGGAGACCTAAAGACTTATTTCTTGAAATTTAAAATAAAAATCAATACTTCCCCAACTTATTAAAATAAACATATAAAGCAAAGTAGATTATGCTATGCCCTCAATTCTCCTGCTGTATTATCCAATTATAGTTTAGATAACAATATAACATACTCGTAAGAGGTATGATTTTCATAGCACGCTGTTTGTATGCACCAGTTACATGAAAGTGCGTTTTAAATAATTTAGAAATATTCTTTTAAGGAACCAGGTCAGTACATCGTCAAAGGCAAGGAAGTTGTAGCCTAAGAGTCGCCCCAGGAAATCTAGAGAGTTTTTGTCACCAAATGCTCGAAGTAGTACATCAGAGCCCCACATAAAAGTCACTTTTGTTTTGTGCACCGAAGCAAGTAAAAATTCATTAACTGTAACCTCCATTTATGCTTAGTAAGCAAGCAGCTGTGTTTCAATTCAATGTATTCTTCTCCATTAGAGATTGTCTTTAAGACGTCAATTTATTTTAATTAATGAAAGCATCAATAATGCAGTAACAAAATTAGCAATCAAGGAACAACTGTCCGAGAAATGTTCCATGTCATTTAGAAATTATGAACATTTAAATACTGATTCAATTAAGAGTTTCAATTAAAAGAACAGCTCTACTTTCCAATTTACACCGTTTCGTTTCTTTAGGAATGAGCTTTAAACCATAGTATCATTTCTTGAATAAACTTTGCATAGGTACCTACTGTAAGCCTAAACGCAATTTTCACAATACACCTTTAATAACTACACGTTTCTGACTCTAGAGAATTTTTTATTGATCTTCAATAATTTTTTAAAAAAAGTTAGCCAGTATTATGACATGTAAAGTGTATTTGGTATAAACATATTATGAGAAATGTAGTGCCAATAATTAAGCTCAAGAAACCAGCTAGAAAAATAAATTACAAAGAAATGTGAAAGTCACTGCTCAAACTAAGATCAGGAGATATATTATCAGATGCGACCTTCATACCTTTAAGTTATTAATCCAATGATTTGCATTCAGCTTTTCATTATCTCTCAATCTTCAGCCTCAATATGCTTAAATACTTATTGCTAGTTTATTTATTTAATTCTTTCTACTTGAATAAGAATTGTGCAATTTATATTTCTGGCCTTTCCGTTTCTTGGCATTACCTCCGATGGTAGGATGCTAAAGAGGATGAAATTGAAATAAAAGGATCTACAGCTTTTACCGTAGACTCCCAACAACGCTGGCGTTGAGTATACCACATGTGTTAGTCACAGATGAAATCTTAAATAGGACCGATTTAAAACCTCCACCCCTGAGCTGGGAATCGAGTCAAGAACCCTCAGCAGAGAGCCGTGAACACAGCCTCTGAGCTTCCCCGATACACACATGTAAATATCTTAAATGCATGTTCTTATTACCAACATCTATATAAACCAACATCCTTCACTTACCTTGGTTATGATATATCGTTTAACGACGATGACAAAGTGAAGAAAAAGCGTCATCGATTATATATAATCCCTACGCCGCTTTGTCCACCACAAATCTCACATGCGGTCGCTTGGGGGCGAACCTGTTCAATATATATGTGGAACAATTCGGCGAACATTGAGGGTAAGATGAGAGAAGAAACTGCTGTTGATTTATCTGCAGATATTGGTTCAGTAAAGGTTTGTTGGCGTCAATTGTTACTTCTATTAACTCTTGCTCATATATTCTCAGTCGCAATAATGTTTGATACTCTTTCAACTGATGACATAGCACACTAATCAGTGCATTTTCACAATTTAGGTGCAGTAACGAGGGACAAAATCGCCTCGTTTCAAACCTATTATAAGATATACGATCGCGATTGGTCCAACCATTGCTAGACGCTATTGGACGATATTAAGTGCGCGGTCTATGAATAGAATAGCCGTTACAATTCTGAGTTACCTTGTATTCTTATTACAATAGATCTACCACCACATTATCATAGAGATGTCGCTATTTACGGCAACCTAAACATTCTGCCACAGGGGGCACAAGTAGTATCCTCTATAAATCTTTCAGTGCTTGGAATAGTTTTTATAGTTTTTTTTTTTTTTTTCAAAACATGATGGCCCTCAAAGGGACAGCTCCCCCTAACACTGAAAAATAACCATTAGCAAACAAAAGATGAACCTGTGTTAGGGGCGAGAAGCACGTAGTAAAATCGGTTTCTTGGAGACACTGCCTTCAAGCCGAGAATTTCGCCTCAGTTAAGGAACCAGTAAGTGGAAGACTTGGCAACAGCGAAAGTTGGTTTCCAACCGTAAACCCCCTAACCGCAAACTTTAAATGCTTTGGACGAAGAGTGGGGCAGGGCCATCATGTTCTGAAAAAAACTAATTTGATTTACAAGAATCGGAATCGCCGTGCTCTGGTATAGTGGCTACCATACCATCCTCTGATACCCAAGGTTTCCGGTTATAACCCGGCGGAGGGTAATGAGTATTTTTCGGACGTATAAAATCTTATAATGGTTCCCTTTGGATGGGAAATAAAGCCGTTTGTCCAGTGTAATATTTATCAGCCTTTAAAGGAAAGGTTCCTGGGCTAAATTCGCCATGTTTCACGTCTGCGAGTTGCGATTTCGTCCTACATTGGGCGATGAGTGAATCGTTCGTCAATGTGCACATAGTGGCGAACTCGCGAACTAGAAATAACCTGATCAAGAAACCACTATAACGTGGAGAAATATACGCCGACATGATGTGAATGGAACTTGGATTGAACTGCATAGGAAACCCCAGCTTCACTCTCACTATCGCGCTGTGGTGATCATTATCTCCCTCTCCAACTAATCGTTCTCTCTTTCCTTCCTTCTTATTTTCCAACCCTCCCTCACATTCTGAATGTGAAATGAGATGTACCTATTATTTATGGACGCTTTTTAACAACTGTGATTCTCAGCGTCTCCCATTCTATGTTGGGCGGGAAAGTGCGCTCAATTTCGCTCAAAGGCCTTTTTATCAGGCTTCAGGTTATTTTACGTAGCGTAAATCTACGATACGGGACCAGCGGCTTTACCTACCTTCCGAAGGAAGTCATGCTAAGGATTTTTACGCCCGAAAAAAAGCAATTGCCCTTTGCTGAATTTGAACCCACGACCTTGGGTACAAGAGGCTAGCATACCATGGAAGGCGACACATTCTGTCTGTATGTGTGTGTGTTTATAGGTTGCACATCATATATACAATATATATGTATATTAAAAACATCAGTAATAAAAGTTATTTTGCTGCTGTTTTATGTAAGTGAAGCTTAATTGCCCCATTCAGTTCCGAATGTTTCTTTTGCGATCAGAATTATACTGTTAGATGTGCAAAATGGTTTACAAACACGAAAAACACAACAAAGAAGCTTGTAAATGCACGCATAGCGTTATATTTCAGGTAGTTTCGCAATATTTTGTCTCAGTTCTTGTATTTGCAATAAATTCTTGGAAACAATCCTACAAATTCTACACTTTTATCAGAATTCCCATTTAAACAACCTTGAAATTCCGGTACACCTCAGAATATCCCTTAAAGGCATCTTCTATTTTGTGATGTATTCATTGACCTTAGGAACTTAATTTGCTGCCAAGATTTTCTGTGATATGCTTCCGTGTCTATGACAGGGAAATGGTCACTCTTAATTTTCTTTTGTTTTTAACATTCACTTTATGCCTCCACTGTTACCTATTTTCGTTTTTTGTGACTGTGTTTTCTCACACCAGTATTTACTGAAAGCAGCATTCCTGTCCGCAGCGCAAAGTCTATGTAGCGTTAGTGCTAACAAGAGAACGTATAGCTGCGTAAATCTAACACAATTAGACGGAAGTACGTCCAACAGAATCTGATGGATGTCAAAAGTGATGCAGACACGCTGACATTATATAGGAAGTTCCTCTGAGATTCAAAACCCTACAGATGGAAACATCACACTTCTGCGCTAAGCCTAGAAAATAAGTTTTATACAGCCTAGGATAAATTTATAAAGCATAATAGAGCACTTTTTTTTTTAGTTCCAAAACTATTTAAGATATTTCCTAACGTATAGTATTTTTGCATAATTGTATATTTTAAACATTTGCTGTATTAATATTAAAAATAATCGAAGGAAATGCATATGACCAAAACTTTGAACAAATATATGAATTTGAAACATTATTTTTTCGTCATACTAAAATATTATTTAAGTTTTAAAAAAGTTATCGTTTTCCCCACTTGTCTCATTTTAACTCCCAATTAACTGAAGTTATAAATCGATAGGCACATACTTATTTTTAGGCAGCCTAACTTTAAACTTTGTTTTTCGTTAAAATTGTTTCGGCATTTTTCCATACTCAAAATGCTGCACAATGTAAGTGCTTCTAATTTTTTTATACTTTGTGTACTGCCTCTTAAAAGTTCTCTCAAGAACATTATGTACTTTTTTAAATATTGCTCTAATTCTGAAAAATAAATTATAAGATTTTGAAAAATCAAGAGTTTTGGAAAGAACAAAAATAATAATTTTTCAATGAAAGGAGGTTAATATAATCCATTTAAAAGTGGAATTTTAAGTGACTATTTAGTAAAAAATTCATCGTGTGGAATGTTTTATGAAAACAATGAGCTCATATAGTAAAAGATTATTCAAATAACCATGTTAGCTATAATTTTGAAACATGGCGAAAATCACTTATTATGCGTACGGTATAAACTTCAACAAGATATCTTACACGTTGTGGATTTTCCAAATTATATAAATGCGTTACCTTAACGATAACACTAAAAATATATTTTGAACCAAAACCGAACTTACTCCTTACATTTAAAATGTTTCCAATGCAAAAAGAAAAATTATACAACATTTTAAAAATATCTCTAAATTACAAAGTTTTAAGTAATATTAATTAAAATGCTGAGAATGCTAGCCCAACAGTTCACTATTTGATGAGTACAGATATTCTTTTGTGCGTTAAAAGAGTTGCAGAACTCAACGGATTAAAATAGGTCAATGAGGAACTGGCGTGACCATTTTACCCCTCTAAAGGAGCGCGACCCCTTCATCATCACTGCTGATAAGCAAAGAGGAGTAAAACAAAGATCGCAAAGGTCCCCATTGACCGATTTTAGCTTGAAATCTCCCCGTTTTAATGCACAAAGTGATGTCCACATACTCAAATATGGGGCGGATAGTCTGCCTGGTACACGAAATAAACAAACAAGAAACACTGAGCTGTTAATCTGAATCGTATTATGATGAATTCAAGCAACAGGAGTCGTTCATGGGCCATAGCCACACATTAAGGCAGATGATTATAAAATATTGCAGCAGCAGCATCATGTAGGTTAATAAGTCTAGGTGTTCCATATAAGTTATAAAATTCGCTCCAGTGCATACTTTTGTGCATAACATGTGTCCATTTCCCTATATCATAGCAATTTTTCCTTCCATAAGGTTTTCACTTTTAGGTAACCAATATTTACTCCACCCAGCGGCATCAGTTCTGTATAATTTGGCTAAAAATAATTAAGGGATACATATACAAACCAATAAACGATGTTATATTTGATGTGAAATTTCCGGATTTCACCTCTCTGAAAGTATTTCGCTACATAGGATAATATACACAAAGAAATTCTAACGCAATAAAATGGCATTTGGCCTTCTAGAGCAGTGGCATTCAACTTTTTTTTCTGCGCATACCCCCACTGACAATTTTCCATTCCTGGCTGTGCCCCTAGGCCTAGCCCTAGAATTTTCTCTAATTTAAATTATGCATAACCATATCTAAAATAGATTATAACATTTACAATTTATGAAATATTACAGAAAGGAGGATTATGATATAAGTGTATAAAATAAATACAGGAGCTATGTAAATACCTTGCAGATAGCACATAGACACAAAAGTATATGAAGTTATATATGTTTCTGACCTGTTAATGAGATGATTGAACTTATTTTCTGGACACCAACTCCTCTATTCGCGGCTGAATCTTCGTTAGTGCGAGTATCAATGGGGATTTTTAATTCAAGAGATTTCTCTGTTTCATTTTAATTGCTGTCAATGCAGAGAAAACCTGTTCACACAGATAAGTTGAGAGGAATGGAAGACGGCATGTAATGGCACAGCCACTTAGTTCAGTGTACTCTTTGCGTGCTAAACACCAGATATCACAAATTGACATGTCTTCGAATTTTATTTTCAGTGAACTGTCAACGGACATCTCCGAAAGAATTTCTTGTAATTTTACGGGAAGATCAGAGAAATTTATGGGGGTGGTGCAAACGGATTTGTAATCCATTCTTATGTAATATCGTCTTTCTCAATTTATGGGAAGTATTTTAAAAGTTTTAAACTGATATTTCGTAGGTGGAAATTTATTACTTCCAAATTCACTTCATTTTGTCCCCTGTGTTCCAAAAGAGTTGGAAAAACTGCAATACTTCCTTTATTAACACAATCAATCCAAAATAAAACTTTCTTATAAAACCCCTTTATTTTCTTATTAGCTTTAAAAGTGTTTCTGTCAAAACCTTGGCGTTGAAGATTAAGCTCGTTAAATTTGTTAAATATATCTGTCAGATAAGCTAATTGGCAAATCTACTCTTCATCTTCAAAACGCTTCACTAGATTGGATTTCAATTTTGTAAGGAAACATTTTATCTCATTTTTCAGTTCAAAAAGATGAATCAATGCGCGTCCTCGTGATAACCAGAGTACCTCGGTGTGCAAAAGCAATTGAGTGTACGTAGCTCCCATCTCCTCACACATTTTTTTTTTTTTTTTTTTTTGAACAGACGGGAGTTCAGTGCACGTGATTTTAGTAAATTTACTACTTTTATAGCAGTGTTCAATGTTTCGTGTAAATCAGGAGTTATTTTTTTCACTACCTAACTTTCTCTATGATAATGCAATGTTGCCAAATTATATTGAGGTTAATTTCGCGAATACGAAAATACGCCTATTTTATCTGTCAATGAAGCGGCACCATCTGTGGAGAAACTTACACACCAGTCCCATAGCGAATCCATATTTAATGTAAGATTCACTGTAAGATTTCTCGAGTTTTTTTTTTTTTTTTTTTTGACTTGCTCGTAGATGGTTCAACTTCAACACTATTTTCACCAATGTCCCATAGTGGAACAAGCGTTGTCGCACTTTTCACTGGTTTAAATTTATCGACACTAACATTTATTTCATGATTTTACGTTTTCCTCTTATAACAAATTTATCCATCCTACAACAAAAATTAAAATAGTGGACTATCACAATAAAGACATTCAACAGTTCACAAATATAAAGAATGAGATCTGAAACTTTGAGTAAAGAAAACGAATCTGCACTAACAGTCACGAAAATATACTTAGTACTGAACTGTCGGTAGATTAATAGTTAACTTACGAACATTCTCAGACACTGTTATTGTTGTCGGCGTTTGAAACAAATAACGCAAATATTAGCAAGCGCATTTATATGTTATCATTGTTGGGTATACCGGTAGGGCAGTTCAAATCTCTCTGATTGAAATATTTTTCGTTACTTTGTGATCATTCAGGAAACATATTATATGTACACCCTAAGTATGCTTGTCCTAGAGGAAGGAATGAAGCGTTGTTTACATAAATCGTTAAACTTGATGAAATGTACATAAAGCTTTCACCACATCAAGTATTAGGATCAACAGATATGAAACGGTAGCCTAGTATGAAAATATGAGGTTTAAGTCTTAAAAAAACAAAAAACAAGAAGTTCTTAGATGAATTCCTGTTTGGGAAAAGTGTATTTTAAAATTGAAACCAATAACAAGGAATATATCGGAAATGGTTAGCTCTAGAAAACATGTATATGGCATAAATTGTGTTTTTTAATGAGATCTACAGTTCTTGTGAAGTAACATTTGCCTATCTCTTACGGTTTACAAGTCACACGAAAGTCACCCAGAATAAAGAAGTATTTTGAGGCTGTTCCCAGAAAATTCAAGATATGCACTACATTTGTAATGAAAATATATTAAACATGCGTTATTTTAATCATTTTGAAAAAAAGTTATCAAAAATGTTCCATGTAAAGGATAGTTGTGGGTGAGGGTATTTTTCTTAAAATCTTCATATGGCATTGTTGGAAGGTACTTAACTTAAATACCAAGTTTTGTAATTAGCAGATTTTTCGTTTTTGAGTTATGCTGTCTAGAGGCACACGCGGGCCTTTTATTAAGAATGCATTTTGAATTCATAGGGTCTCCAAACATATATTTCCGGTGAAATCCCGGTATAGAATATTGGAGGAATACAACACCTTCTCTATCTACTATGTATATTGTACATCCATGCTAGAGAAAGTAAAAACGAACAACAACGTGTTGAGAAAAAGAATAAGTATTAGAAAATCACATCAATGACAAATAATATCCTGGGGATGATTAAGGGCATAAAAATTTACATAAATTGTGTTCTTTAACGATACCTACATACATTTGATGTGCAGTAAAATTTTCGTAACAATTCTTACAGTTTACTTATTATACAAAAGGTATTCCGAATAAAGAGAAATCCATGGGCTATTCACAGAAAATATAAGACATATTTACTTAAATTATGTCATGCAAATATTTGAAACATGCGTATTTTAAGTAAAATCGTTAATTGCTTTTTGGAAAATAAAAACTTCTCCGTGTGCACGGAAGTTTTGGTGTGAAGGATCTTCTTTAAATTTGTTTAGAATCCTTGGAAGATGCTGGACTTAGATATAAAGTTTGGTATTTAACAGACTTTTCATTTGTGTCACGTTGCTGAAAACTCACACATACGTGCACGCAAATTTTTAATTCAGGAAGCCTCAATACGTGCACTTCTGATGAATCTCGGTATCTAAATGTTGGTTGGAATACAATATTTACCCTATTTACAATAGGTAAGCAATAGGTAAAGCAGGTTTGAAACACAACGTGACGGGAAGCATCACCAAAACAGACGTTTGTTTTGAAGCCGTAGATAAACTTCTTATGGCGTTACATAGAACATACTCGTTATATGATCACGATTTGCTATTAGTGTGTGTGTGTGTGTGTGAGAGAGAGAGAGAGAGAGAGAGAGAGAGAGAGAGAGAGAGAGAGAGAGAAAGCGGAACGATAGCTCGTATGAAAGTTATTGAAGTGCAATGTGATTGACTGTGAACCTGTGAATGGTAGCGGAAATATGAGCAGTAGTGCGTGAAGCATATCTCTGTTTACTTTCATGGAGTATATGTTTACCTTCTCTATATGATCCTCAAGAGACTCTTTGAGTATAACCATATAAACTGTAGCAGGAATTAGCATTCAAAATAGTTATAAAAATGAATGCTATAATACGTACAGTTTATGCGAAAACCATGTTTACTGAAACATTTTACAGCGACACGAAGATTTTCAAGAAAATCCCACCACCTCGAGCTACCCTTTACATACAAAAATTTTCGAAAATTTTGTTTTCTCCAATATGGCTCTAACAATTTTGATTAAAATATCCTATATTAAACATATATATGACAAATAAAACGTGTATCTTGAATACTTGGGGATAGTCTGTGAAGACTGCTTTATTCTGGATGAGTATTGCAAAAATTTGTATAACGGTTAAACCGCAAGAGATAAACAAAAACGTAACGCACAAAAATGTAGATCTCATTAAAAACACATTTTATGTCATACACGCTTTTCTTGTAGAGTTGGCCGTTTTCGAGATATTGCTTGTAATTGGATTCAATTTTAAGCTACCTAACTTTTCTCAAACAGTACCATGTAAAGCGAACCGAACCTCAATTGTTTCACATAGCGATGAGATTTTAACAAATTTGCCTATCGCTTATCTTATTTCTCTTCTACTTACAAGGAAGCAAGTAATAAGATCATTTCTGTCAATATTTGCCTCAAATAGCATGAAGTAGATAAAATAATAAGAATAGCTTGTATATGGAACATCTAGAGAAAGTTATGTGAATGGAACACCTCACTTTTTTATCTACGATTGATTCGTCGAACACGATCCCGGACAGCTGGTACGAAATTCGTGAACCTTCGGTGTAATTATATAAACATCACCACCTTAAGCGTAACTGGTATCTTTTTCTGTTTTTTTATAAAACCTGACTAAACCACAATATAATTTTTATTCTTTGTTTGAATTCATCTGAAAATATGAGATTTGCACATACGAATATTTTATTCCAGGCAAACATTTTGTCAAAAGCTGGAATATGGCCTTAATATATTGGTCATATTGCAGTAATTAGTGATCCTAAAACATGCTTATTAAAATATTTGTTTCCATTTCCTATAACTTTTGTGCCTGTGCCAAACGCGTGTTTAAACTGTAACTGATTTTTTTTTATCATAAGTGATATGAAAAATTAACCATGTAAAAGACTTTCGAACATTTTGCTAGTCGTTTCATTATACAAATTAAGTTTTCTATGAACTCCAGCAGTGAGATACTCAAGTGTCTCCGTTAGCTGCGATGAAAGTCCATGTCCAAAATTAAATGGCATTAGTCAAACAGCAACGGTCTAACGTACGTCATAAAAGCACGTAGCTTGCAAGCAATTAAGTATCATCGCTGCAACATAAACCAACGGACAATGTTGAGGGCGTGTTAACAGATTTATATGCCATATAAAGATTTGTAGATACGGCACGCAATTTATATATCAGGCACAGAAGCTGCCTTAGTAAAATGCACCAAAGAGAAACATTGAGAACATCAAATATCTGTGCACAACACTACGTAAAATTCTGATGTAGTGCAGTCTAAGCCAACTATTAATCTTGTGTATTTTATTGTTCTAAAAGAATTAAAACATTCGAATATTTACTTTTAAAATTGTACTGCACCTGCAATTTTACTGGAAATTCCAAAACACTTTAAAGAAGAAAAATATTACGTTCATGTGATTTTCTCTGCCCATTCTTACACAACTTCTATCTATTTCATTGTATCAAGATAAACATTGTCAGAAATGCTTTTATTATGCATTTATTTGTAATAGAATGAAAATAGGGGAGGAAGTGTAAGCGATAGTAAAGAGCTGGTTTTATGTATACCTTTGAAGGAGCAAAAGAAAACAAAAAACAAAAGGAATAATGACTTCCCATTTGATAAAAATATTGACAAATGTAAACCAATAACAAGGAATATCTCGGAATTGGTTAACTTCACAAAGCATACACTTTACACAAGCTGTGTGCATTAACGAGATATAAATTGTTGTGTAGTAAGCTTTTTATTACTTCTTACGGTCAATTATTTATTATAAGTCATCTAGAAAGGAGAGAACATCAGAAGCTATTCCCTGAAAATTAAGAAATACATTTTCATTCTCCATGAATATATATTAAACATGTGATATTT
This sequence comes from Hymenopus coronatus, assembly GCA_030762935.1. NCBI lineage: Eukaryota > Metazoa > Arthropoda > Insecta > Mantodea > Hymenopodidae > Hymenopus > Hymenopus coronatus. The sequence continues at coordinate 76,836,506 of CM060890.1, forward strand.
TAATAAAAATTGTTAACAACCATTAAAACAGTGATGTTTTAATAGAAATCATTGAGAGTCATTTTAAGAAAACTCAAAATTATGACAAAGTTCAATGTACAGGGTAGTTTGGGGTTGGAAATATTCTTAAAAATCTTTATATCGCATCCTGGGAAGATGCTGAAATTGGTAATTAACAAACTTTCAGTTTTGAAGTTATGCTGTTCAGAGAGACTCATATACATACACCCACATTTGGGCCCTTTTCTAAAAATGTTCTTTGGATTCAGAGTGCTTCAAAACAGATGTTTTGGTGAAAATTTTGAATTTATGCGTGAAATACAACACTTTCCCTAATTATTGCACGTGGTACAGAAAGTAAAATACATAGCTGCTAGTAGAGCGGTAAACTATCCCATCTTTTAGGGGAAGAATTATTCTGCTGTATGCAAGACATCTTGTTTGATTTTAAGCCATGTTTCATAATTCTAAATTACATGCGAGTTTGTGTCATTCATATTTGTTTTGAACAGTTTATTACTTTCTCTATACGTACTATGTACATAGTGTATAGAGCAGGTATTGTAATGCACCCAAAAATTCGATACCGAGATTTCACCGGAAACATATGTTTTGAGACCCCCTGAATCCAAAAAAAGCATTTTTAGAAAAATGTCTGTGTTTGTGTCTGTCTGTGTGTGTATCTGTGGGCAGCATAGCTCAAAAATGAAAAGACCGTTAAAAACCAAACTTGGTATTTAAGTTTGGTATCTTCCAAGGATGCGACACGATCTTCAAGAAAATCCCCCACCCCAAAATACTCTTTACATGGAAACAATTTCGAAAATTTTGTTTTTCTTAAAAGTGTCTCTAACGATTTTGATTAAAATCTCGTATATTTAAGAATTTAGTTGACAAATAAAATGTATATCTTGAATTTTCTGGGAATAGCCTCTGAAGACTACTTTATTTTGGATGAATTTGACGAATTTTTGCATAACAGCTAAACCGTAAAAGATGGACGAAAACTTACCACACAGAGAATGTAGAGCACATTAAAACACATAATTTATGTTATATACATTTTTTTCGTGGAGATGATTGATTTTAAGATATTCCTTGCTTTTAGTTTCAGCTTTAAAAACATACTTTTATCATACAGGAATTTGTGAGCTTCTGTCCATACAAACAAAGGAACTTCTGTCTCATAGCAACCAACCTTTGACTGTCAATTTAGCCTATGGTATTCCCTTATTTCACTTTTAATTACAAGGGAGCAAATAATAAGACTATTTCTGATAATTTTTTCTCAATTTTCATTAAGTAAATAGAAGAATAAGCGTTTTATCAGTAATTTGTTGCAGAGATGTAGAGAAAGTCATGTGAATGGAACATATCAGATTTTTAATAACATTTTCTGCCGTAAATGAATAATTTTGTTAAAAACATTTTCTAACTTAAATGGCCTGTTTTCTCAGTAACTATCTAAGGTAGTTAAATTAAAATTTAGGATTACTAAGCCAATCCCTAAATGCTGTTGTAGATCTAAGAGGGCGATTCAATAAATACCCATGTTTCAAAATAGATAGTGATGCTAAGGCAAGTTGATGTTACCAACGTGTATTGTCATTTGTTACACGTCGCCAAAATAAATTTGGTACTGATTCATAGGTTAGTTTGAATTTGTCAAGACATTTCAGTTCAACGTAATTTTTACTAAATCCGCTTTTTACTTTCTCTACATCGTACATGGTACATAGGTAGAGAAGGTATTGCACTCCAGCAAATAATTGATACCTTGATTTCACAGGAAATACACGTTTTAGGGTCCCCTATATCTAAAAAAAAGTATTGTACTTTCTCTACACGTACTATGCACATAGTGTATGGAGAAGTTATTGCATTCCACCCAAAACTTTGATACCCAGATTTCAACGGAAATACATGTTTTAGGGTTCCCTGTATCCAAAATAAAAGCACTTTTAGAAAAGAGTCCGTGTGTCTGTGAATACGATAACTCAAAAGCAAAAAGTCGGCTAGGTATTTAAATTAAGTATCCTCCAAGGATACAATACAACAAGATTTAGGAAAATCCCCCACCCCAAACTACCGTTTACATGAAAAAGTTTTCGAAAACGATGATTTTCTCAAAAATGGCTCTAACGATTTTGATTAAAATACCGTATATTAGATATTTACATAAAAATAAATGTTATCCCACTGAATATATCAAAGCTGTGCGCGTGGCACTTGGAGTGACAAAAGAGGAATTTGGTAAGGTTAAATGGGGACATTGTTATACTGGTGTTCATTTTTTTTAAATACAGCCCCGGAGGCTTGTCAGGAATCCGGCGCTGTATTCCTTTTAACCTCTTTTTTCTAGTTTCTTAGCTGACCTATTCGTTTTTCCAAACACATACACATACACATTTACAAACACAGAAACACCCATGCCCTAGGCGGGACTCGAACCCACGATCCCGTGCGCCGCGAAGCACCAAAGCGAGACACTTTAGCGAGCGCGGCTACGGGGACCGGCTTTTTCAAAGGGTGCCACTACATGCTGCTTGACTTCACTGTCTATAACAGTATTTGAGACTAAAATTCAATCTTCTTAATGCTTTCACAGATGTGTATGACTCGTGTGTCAGAGAAGTTGCCTAGGAAGTACGGCATTCAGTGTGAAGGGGAATCAAGTATTGGGTCATTTTTTCCGTCAAAAGACAAACAACTAATCGTCCTAACTCTCTCCGCATTACTCCAACAGTACGGCAAACAACACTCACCTCAGAAATTGAAAACGTGCATGTTCCTATCATGGCAGCAGTCGTTGCTGTACTAATACTCCTCGTGCTAAACGCCGTGCTTGCTAGGCAATTTCTCCGTCATTCGTGTACTACGATACATTATGTCGTTTCCCCGAGAGCTTACACTTATTTAAAAAAAACTGAGTCAAAATAACATAACACCTTTTGAAATTAATATTCCGTTGTTTAAAATCCGTACATTTAGAGAGAAACGTTGGACATGGAAATATTTGCTTCATTTGACATTTTGCAAACATTGCAAGAAGAAGCATAGGTTACACATGGCATGTACGTCTGTATAGCGTTCACCCTGACTGCTACAATCACAGCCTGATTTCTTATTTCAGGAGAACACCATGCAGGGATTCCACACCATCAAGTGCTGCACCATCGTACTCTGCTTCCTGATAGTGGCAGCGGAGTTCGTGGCCGGAGCACCCTCTTACAGCGATTACGAAAGTGAGTAGCAACATTTATACAAATACTCTTGCGTATTAAAAATTTGGAAACTTTTGCAATACAGTGTTCTGTTTTCTCTAAAACTTGCGGAAATATAGGCTCTAATTAATACAGATGAATTATAGACTGTTAGGCAAGTTCCGAGAAAAGAAAAAGCTGCTCTATGATGAAAATGTTCAACAAAATAAATCAGTTCTCATTCAGCCAAGGCGTATTGCAAGCTGTTTATCATTAAATAGTTAGCAGAGAGTAAAACACGCGTTTAAACTGAGTAACTTTAATAGTAAAGACTAATTTATTTAATCTTTGTACCTTATTTTGAAAAAAAAAAAACAGCAATATGACTATACTGCAGCTAATAAAAACTAATTATGTTGTACTAAAGTGCATCAAACAAAAATTCGTGGATTTTCGAAAGCTTCGATAGGATCAAAACCCGATAAACCCGTAAATAATAATAATAATAATAATAATAATAATAATAATAATAATAATAAAAACTGTAGATAAATCATTCAGAAACTAATTTTAATATATACTTTCAAATATTGAAAAATGTTATAATGGCACACAAGAATGGTTTTGGAAAACGTAGCAAATCGTGTTTTAATATAATTTAGCTTAACTTCCATAATTTGTATTTTACTGCTGAATGTGATAGCAGACGAAACAGATGAATAGCAAGTCATCAGCATAACACTATCCAAATTGTTAAAAAGTATCTGAATCAATGACAGAATTCGTATTTTACATTCAATTTTAAAAAAAGAAATAAACATGATGTCGTTAACTAGGTAACCTTTTAACGATGATCTACTTCGTTATTTATGCATCAAGTTTATAATGACATTAGCTTTTACCCGCGACTCAGCCTGAACCCAAATTGTTTGACAACCGAGTAGTACATTGTGGTATTTAAAACAATTTAGCTCCAATATCTTCAGGATACAACTGCGTTGTCTTCCTTTGATACTAGATATACCTTATTTTTGAGACTGAGAAAAAGTTACCTGGAGGATCATTGTTTTATTTTAGTAAATATTTAGCACAAAGACTAAATAACAGAAACAGCAGTTAACATAGCACTATCTCATAAATCCAAACTAGAGTATTATCAGCGAAACATCTAGCTGCACTTTCAAAAATATCCAATCTGTTTAGAATCCAAACTCTTCTCTTGATTTTGCATGTTTTCATTTTACTTGAGAATTCCTGGGGCATAAAATAATTTTCGTTACGCCACAGGGTATATTGTTGCTGCACAGAATTTTTGCAGTAAATTTAGAGTTTATTACGCATGGCCATGACGCATCACTTAAGCAAACAAAAGACAAGTTTAAAAAGCGACAATTTATCCTGTGGTATATATGTTTCTTTAATTGCCAGTCATCAAATACTGCAGATTGTATGTAAAGAAATATGAATAACCAAACCTCTAAATAACCATTAATATAACGCACTGAATTTATGGATACTGAAACCTTCTAATAATGCTCATGTAAGAAAGATTTGTTTTCTTTCCTTGTATTTCTGTTGAAATAAAGTTTATCAGGGAAGGCTAGATAATTGTATTGAGAGACAAAACTACTAACGATGAACTGGAAGTTTATATTAACTGACAAAGTAATTTTAAGACTATATTTAGTGACGTATGACTGCGGAACCTTCGTTTTATAAGTTAAGGACCTCTTCATTAAGTGAAAATTGGGCAGCTATTATTAAATAACGATAGATTCAGAAAAATCACAAGCCAATAAAGTGCAATTTACTATAATACACGACCATCCCGACCGAGGATTCTTCCACCTCTAAATGGTACTTGTAAAACTACGCAGTATTTCCAGAAGTTGAAAGACTTTCTCAGGAAGGAATTAAGAGGTTGGAGTTCCGCCGATGTTCACATCCTTTAGGTGAATGGCAGGAGATTTTTTATTCATCAGGACTGTACACAATTACAATTATAAAGACTAAAGGAAAGAATTTACTGTAAAACCCTCTAAATCACTGTGTAACAACTGGGTTAAATAACTTTTTTAGTTGTTACATTATATTGAGTAAAAAAAATAAAATTTCAAATCCCATAATAACGTATTCATATAACGGATTTACACGCCATTTTGATAAGCGTAATCAATATTCTTTTTGTAATAAAACACTAATCTAGTACTGAGAAGTCCATAAATCTGCTATCGCTACAGATTTTAATATAATACATTATCCACATAGCACATTGTGCGCAATCCCATTTTAATTAATCTTACTTAGCGAAAGTTCTGACCATGCAAATATAGCAAATATATGCTACTAATAAGAACCAGTAGGTTATGTCATAAGACAAAGTAGTACCAAAACTGGAAGAATTCAGTGATTTGCTGATCAACAGGAACTTGCAAAATCTAGAAGACCGGGAAAAAGAATTCCATTTTAATATTAACATTTAAATATACAACATAAGCTATTTGAATAAAATGATAGCCTAAAGCATTAACAGACGCCTAAACTTAACATTGTTGAAACAAGCTTTGGAATCGAATGGGTGATTTGCTAAAAAAATGCATTAACCTTTCTTTATATGAGGAAAGAAATAGATTTAACTTCATGCTTTACATAAGAAGATAGTACAAAAGTTACAAATAACGATGTTTTTCAATCCTAGCATTATGCTTTTTGTGAACGTTATGTGCATGTATTGTAACGTGGCCTCATTATTTCCAAGACAGTTGTTTTAATTTTATAATCAATCAGAAGTATTTTCCTTTACATTTTCAGCAAGTACCTCTTATTTTCATTGATTCAATGAAGAATGAAAGAGTTTTCAAGAGAGAACTGCAGTTAATCTGCATTAATTTTTGGAATGAATGTTCAATATTTCGAAATTGTAATGTTGGGATATTCGAATGAAAATTAGATTGTCACCTTATATAATGCAATTTTGTGTCTTTGGTATTATCGATTCCATTATCATTTAAAATCAGGTCTATCTTATAGAAGGCTTACAACGTTCAAGGTTAAGAGGAAATCAGAATAAGCTTATGTAAAAATGGATCAGTTCCTATATATTTCAATATGTTTTTTCTGCCACGGCCAATTATGCGGGTATTAAGTATAAAATAAATTTCTAAATAAATTTTATAATTCTAGGATTGAATAAAACATTTTTACTTTCTCTACTATTCATCTATAGTAAGTGAAGGAACTATTACGTACCACCAAAAATAGCAATACCGATATTTCTTCAGAAATGCACTTTTTAAGGCTTTTGATTTTAGAAAAGGTATTTTTATAAAATGTGTGTGCGTGTGTGATTTTCAATAAAATTCCCCGCCACAAGCTACCCGTTACATTAAGAAAATTGTCGTTAGTTTGATGTTCTCAAAACCTTGAAATGCCGTTTAATATATTTTCTAATAACTAAAATAAATAACTTGGATTTCTGTGGCTAGCTTATGAAGACATGGTAGACCATAAAAGATAGACAAAATCTTGATACAGAAAAAATTAGATCTTGTTTAAGGAGAAAATGCGTGTCAAATGTTTGTTGCGTTAAACATTTCCGAGATATTCCGTGTTATTGGTTTGAAATTTCAAATACTTTTACTTTTTCAAGCAGCAAGTTGCTATTTGGATTAATATGGTTGTATAAAGAGCATGAAACTTCAAAACCACTCATACGGATCCGCTTTATAAAAATCAGACTATCGCTTTAACCAATTTTTTCGTTTTAATACCTACAATAAAATGCGTAAACGTATAACAAAAGTTTATCTCCATTACCGTTAAATATATATATATATATAATATACATATATATAAAATACCCTTTTGTACGAATACTTTGTGCAAGAGTGAATAGAGAAATCCATGTGAATTCAACGCATTCGGTTATTAACGTACAAAAGCAAAAACTAAAAGACAGAAAATATTATTTTTCTGTTTCGGCAACTGCTTCATATAAATAAGTAACATATCTGTCAGAAGATTAAACAGTTAATAAGTCTGAATAACATAAGTAAACCTACATAACAAACAATCGCCTATTACGACATAATTCCTACGTTTTTTGTTTTTCTTTTTTTAGCTTAACTACCTTTAATCTAGTTGGTCATATCGGACGATGAATGAAATCGATGAAAAGATGCTCAAATTATCTCAAGGTCCATGGAGCTTAGAGCTACTTGACATTCGTCTTCTCAGGATAAGGGAAAACCCCGAAAAAACCTTATCCGGGTAACTCACCTTGAACGAGATTCGAACTCGCGACTTCTTGAATATGAGGCAGACAAGCTACTCCCACACTACCGAGACAGGCCTTGCCAGAATTGTTGAAGGGGATATGTCTGCTACACAACAGTGTCTATTCGCTTCGATTCTTATGTCAGGATAGAGATGTTCTAATTAATACTGATATGGAAGAGCTAAGTTCCATCCCGTGCAACTGCTCGGCTACACCTCAATTTTTTGCGTAAGTAACTCCATTGGAACTCCAGGAACAATTGGTTTCTAATGCTGAGTACTTTTTACTTTCTCTACACGTGCTAAGTACATAGTGTATAGAGAAGGTATTGCACTCTACAAAAAATTTGATACCGAGATTTCACCGGAAATATATGTTTTTCAGACAAAGGTCCGTGTTTGTGTGCGTGTGTGTGTGTGTGTGTGTGCGTACGTCCGTGTGTCCGTGTGTCTATGAACACGATAACTCAAAAACGAAAAGTTGGTAAAATACCAAACTTGGTATTTAAGTTTAGTAACTTCCAGGGATGCGACACGAAGATTTTGAGGCAAATCCTCCCACCCCAAACCACCCTTTACATGGAACTTTTTTCGAAAATTTTGATTTTCTTAAAAATGGCTCTAACGATTGATTAAAATATCGTATATTAAAGATATTTACCTGACAAATAAAATGTATATCTTGAATTTTCTGGGAACAGCCTCTGAAGACTACTTTATTTTGGATGAATTTTACGAAATTTTGCATAACTGCTAAACCGTAAGAGTTGGACAAAAATTTACCGCACAAAAAATTTAGATCACGTTAAAACACACAATTTATATTATATACAATTTTTTCGTGGAGTTGATCATTTTTTAGATATTCCTTATTTTTGGTTTCATCTTTAAAAACTTACGCTTATCTCATACAGGAATTTGTCAACTCGTGTTCATATAAGCAAAGGAACTTCAGTCGCATAGCAATCAGCTTTTGACTATTCTTTAACCTATGGTATTCCCTTATTTCGCTTCTACTTCCAAGAAAATAAGTAATAAGACTATTCCTGCTCATTTTTTTTTTTTTTTAGCATAAAGTAAATAGAAGTATAAACTTTTAACACTAAATAGTTGCAGAGATGCAGAGAAAGTCGTGTGAATGGATCACATCAGATTTTTTATTTTACAATCGGCCCTAGGAATACTTAGTTTGCTGTGTAATCTCATGCGTCGTTTCTGAGGTTTATGATCACCACTTCCAGCAGTAAGTTTCTATGTTGTTTATGGGTGTGACAGCAAAGCTACTTAAAACGTTTACAAAATATACGAGCCTCGTTTCATAAATAGTATCATATTTTAATTTAATTGCACATTTATCACTTGCAGTCTTAAATATGGACGTTCTTCTCCTCAATACCCCCACTTCCCATCCATATTTGTGCAATCTAATTGGTCAATTTCCAAATGTACATATGGAAGCCGAGATTCGGGTAATTGAGGTCAATGTGTATTTTTTATGCAGTTTACGCATGGCATTACAATAATTCAATAATTGTTGTGGCGCTTGTTCCGGATGCATGCCTTTGTGAACGTAACCAAAGATATTGATTTGCTTTACCTTTTATTCTGCTTATTTAAAGATAAAATTGAATTCCTCTTCTCGTTGCTGTAATTTGAACAATAATCCAAAAGAATACTAGAATTCATATTTAGAAGATAATAAAAATCATCATAATGCCATTCTTAGTATTAAATTTGATAAACGTTTATTGATTAATAATCTTCGTCTAATTACCACTCACCTTGATTAAATTCTGATACAAATGTAAGAACTTTTTTTTTTTTTTTTTTTTTTGTAGCTTAACGTTCTTTAACCTAGTTGAACACATCGGACGATGAATTAAAACTGTCAAATGATACACAAATAATCTCGGGGTCTATGAAGCTTGAAGTTACTCAAAATTCTTTTTCTCAGGATAAGGGGGAAAAAAACAAAAAGCCGGGTAAATCACCCTAAGCGACATTCGAACTCGGACCTGTTAAATGTGAGGGAAACACGCTACTCCCACACTACTAGGCGGGCATAAGAACCTTTTTTGTCCAACAAAGCTGTTTATTTCTGTATCTGGACGTAATTTACAATAATTCTGTGCTATTAAATCAACAGTGTATCCAATCTTGCATTTTTAATGAAACAACTCTGGTATTTAAATAGCCACAACCTCTTGGCGTTTGAAATAGGTATTTTGTTCAATACTTTCTTATACCAAGAGCTCTAGAACATTCTATGGATTTTGACTGCCAGACCTTAAAAGCCTAAAATACATCAATTGTGACGACTAAGAAGGCTATGTTACATGTAATCCTTCGAAGTGAATGTGCTTTAACGTTGGCGTTTTAAATGTTTTCAATAGGTAGCGTAAAAGATATATGATATGTTACATCCACATAACGTTCTCTTCCCAGTTTGCTATTCATAGAAAAACTAAAACCTTCCATTTACTTATTGGTAATTAAGATAAAAACTTGCATAATACTTTCGTAAGATATGTGCGCATATTAAGTAATTTAGAAGGTCAAATCTTTAATAAGCGAATCACTATGTGATGATCTTCAAATTCCACCCATTATAGACAAGCAAAAATAAAAGGAAAAAACGAATAATGACTCATAATTTTAAAGATGTTTTAAAAAGGTTTTTAAGATTATAAAATGCAAACCAATAACAAAGAATACATATAATTTGCCATGCAAATATCTTAAACAGATGACGTGTGAATAAAAAAAATAATTAGCGCGATGTTTGAAAAACTTTAAACCAATAACAAATTTCCCCTAAAAAGTATTTTGAAATGGGTGATTTTCCTAAAAATCTTTGTATCGCATCCTTAAAATACGTTTCAAATACCAAGCTTGTTATTTAGCCGACTTTTCGTTTAGGAGTTATGCACAGAAATACCTGCATACATACCCACGCGCTGATCTTTTTTCTAAAAATATATTTCTCTATTCAAAGAACCTCATAATGCATACCTCCGCCGAAATCTCTGTATCGAATTTTTGGATGGAATATAATACTTCCTCTACTTACTATAGGAGAAAGTAACAAAACTTTGTTTGCTCTTCCCAAGCTTTGCGTCCGGAGGCTTTCTTCCACATGAACTAGCGCACAAAACAAGTATTATGTGCTTCAAACTCTCGACCGTTTTGCTGTATTTCATTGTTTCCACACTATGCCTGCGTCATATTACACACTATATGAGAAAGGTTATATTTTATACGGGTCTGTTCGTCTATTCGGTCTAACGTGTGTAAACTTAGGAATAATGTAATCTTTTGTGATAGGGTTTCACTAGCATAAGTTGTTTCAAACATATCAAAACAATTTTTGGAAGTCTTCCAGAGCATTGCTTCTGAAAAGTTACTGTTACCTTGTATCACTTCCAAGAGTAAAACAAAATATTACACTTAGGATAGAGATATGTAAAAGAATTATAATCTATTTTTCTCCGGTTAGCTGACTAATTGTTGGTTGAGCAAGATTCTCTTAGGAGAGAGTGATTGATAAATAAATATTTATAGATAACTCAAAGAAGTTCAGCTTTTAGTTTTATTTCATAACTACAACGAAATTGCCATCAAATAAGTAATACTTCAAGTTTCTGGAATAGACAGCTAAAACAGAATGCATGATATTATTACTTTATCTAGCATGTATGTACAAAGTACATAGTAAATAGAGAAGGTAAAGAATTTAGAAATCTAATAAAATTATAATGTTACATATATATTGAAAATTGCAGTGTTTACCTTCCCTACAACCTTCCCTCTAACGTAGTTAGATACTGAGTTTACACCAGAAATACTTGTTTTAAGGACCATTGAATCCTTAAAAAACGTTTTATAAAACATCCATGTATCAGTTTATATGAGAGAGATAAACAGACAGACAGAGAGAACAACAGTACTCAAGAAATGAAAATCGGACAAATACTAAAGTGAGTTTAGCTCAGCACATTCAAAGACGCAACTTGAGACTTGCAAGATATACCCTTTGCAGGAACATTTTTCGAAATGATTGGTTTATAAAACATTGCTTAGTTAAAGAATAGATGAAAAGGTACTACACGCTCTCTTTAAAACACGTTTAGAATAAATGTTGGTTGATTTAATCATTTCCTACATATCCGTTATTAATAGCTTGATTTATTCAATACTTTGGAAGATCCTTAGTGATGAGACCGGTTCACTAGTTCAAGTCTTACTACATTGACTACCGGTGTCGGCATTAGACATATATGTATCAATGAAACGTCTAAATGTTACAAACCAATACAACATAAACTAGTCGTGATATTTACTTGTTACTATGAAAATTGTAGTTTTCAAGTGAAAACATCTCTTTTAAAGTCCGAAAACTCCACGTGAGCGGACACAATATAAATTATTGGATAAGGATTAACGAGACATGAAGCAACTACACAAAGGATTATACCCTGTCAGACACATTGGATCACTGCTTGCTACATTCCCGGAAGATCACGTACTCGCAGCTTATACGGTCGGCATGAACATCAAATAAATTTAATTCCATAGCATGTGTTATACTTTGCGACAAAGCACGCTCTGTTGAAAAACTCATATTTGACGCTGATAGCAATAAAGGACCAAGGGCTTCCTTCTCAATGTCTACAACTTTATTGATTGTTAACTATGTTTGTAATTTGGAAGTTTATAAGTTGTAATTTATAAACAGACTTAAGTATTTACAAGTGAACTTTTATAGAATTTACAAGTTTTGTTTCACAATAAAATAATAATTCCACACATTTGTATTTTGTGTTTGTAGTTTAGCTGCAAATGTCCTAAGGTTTATAGAGTAATTATATTTTAAAATGTGTGAACAAAAAATCTGATGCGTTCCATTCACATGACTTTCTCTAAATCTCTGCAACGAATTATTGTTAAAAAGCTTATGCTTCTATTTGCTTCGTGCTAATCGTAAAAAAAATAGCATAAATAGCCTTGTTACTTGCTTCCTTGTAAGTAGAAGCGCAATAAGGGAGTACCATAGGTTAAAGTGATAGTCAAAAACTGGTTGCTATGTGACTGAAGTTCCTTTGTTTGTATAGACAGGAATTGACAAATTCCTTTATGAGAAAAATATAAGTATTTTAAAACTGAAGCCAATATCAAGGAATATCTCAAAAACGATCAACTCCATGAAAAAAAATGTATGTGACATAAATTGTATGTTTTAACGATCTCTACATTTTTTGTTAAGTTAGCTTTTGTCTATCTCTTATGATTTACCAGTTATGCCAAATTTCGTAAAATTCATACAGGATAAAGTAGTCTTCAGAGGCTATTCACATAAAATTCAAGATATACATTTTATTTGTCAGGTAAATATCTTTAATATACGATATTTTAATCAAAATCGTTAGAGCCATTTTTGATAGTTGTGGTGGGAGTGGGGGGATTTTTTTTGAAAAACTTCGTGTCACATCCTTGGAAGATACCAAACTTAAATACCAAGTTTAGTATTTAACGGTCTTTTCGTTTTTGAGCTATGCTGTCCACAGACACACACACGAACACACACACACACATATATTTCCGGTGAAATCTCAGTATTAATTTTTTGGGTACATTACAATATTTTCTCTATATAATATGTACATAGTACTTGTAGAGAAAGTAAAAAGCTGATGTGTTCCATTTACATGGCTTTCTCTACATCTCTGCAACAAATTATTGTTAAAAAGCTTATGCTTCTCTTGACTTCATGCTATCCGAGAAAAAAATTAGCACAAATAGTCTTATTACTTGCTTTCTTGTAGGTAGAAGCGAAATAAGGGAGTACCATAGATTAAAGTGATAGTTAAAAGGAGTTGACAAATTCCTATATGAGAAAAGTATTAAGTTTTTCAAAGCTAAAACCAAAAACAAGGAATATCTCAAAAACGATCAACTCCACGAAAAAGTGTATACAACATAAGTGTGTGTTTTAACGTGTTCTACATTTTTGTGTGGTAAGGTTTTGTTCATCTCTTACAGTTTAAGCAGTTATGCAAAATTCCGTAAAATTCATCCAGGATAAAGTAGTCTTCAGAGGCAATTCTCAGAAAATTTAAGACAAACATTTTATTTGTCAAGTAAGAGTATTTAATGTACGGCATTTTAACGAAAATCGTTACAGCCATTTTTGAGAAAATAAAAATTTTCGAAAACATTTCCAAATAAAGGGTAGTTGAGAATCTTTTTCTAAAAATGTTTTTTTTATTCAGGGGGACCCAAAACATGTATTTTCGGTGAAATTTCGGTATCGAATTTTTGGGTGCATTACAATACCTTCTCTTTATACTATGTACATAGTACGTGTAGAGACAGTAAAAAGGCAGAGAAACGTATACAATTGAGTACATAGCAATATCTCTGTAAACATATCTACATAGTAGCAATTCCAGTGATTCAGATAATGATGTTCATGTAAGGGAAGGTAGAAGACATAAGCATTATTGGTTCACAATTAGTGACTTTACATATCTTTATGAATACAAAGGATGACTCCTTTCGTAATGGAATTGTTATTGCAAGATATAGGGCATTATATTCATAATTCAGAAGTCTCATTGGAGCTTTAACCTCAAAACATAACGTTGTGTTGCTTTGCACTGGATAGGAATTGTCTGTCAATTTGATGCAATAATTGTAGACATGCATAGAGTTTCTAAGGCTTCAGTATGCATGTGCTCACGCTTAGACGAATCTATGCAATGTACATACAACGTAATAATGCAAATTTTGCAAACGACCAATCACAGGCCATCAGCGAAGCCAGTATAGCTAAATGTGAGACTTGTCGTTAATATTTTATATACTTTAATCTTCAAACACGATTAAACAGCTTTATATAATGTATTTTAGATTAAGTACACACATAAACCTATCGAACGTGCTAGATTACGGAGACATAGTTTAATCTTTAGTAATTTTTGTAACACGTTTATGGAGATGCTTTGAAACCGAATATGAATGTGCATGTTTATGTTTGATTTTATAAAGTTCCTCAAACTTTGCATGTTAATAAATATATTATAAAACAGAGTTATAAGTATTTGTAATCTTTCACGTTTTATTTGTAAATTGTACATATCTAAATTGTACATATTGTGAAATAGGCCCCTGGTCATTCATATCAGTGATCACAACGTCTTTGCATTATTATTCTTGGACACAATTAACTGTATATATGTATTCGTTTAGTAACAATAGAGAAGGTAACTGCGTGTGTTACTAAATACTCCTGGAAAATGGAACAACACAGACTTATCAAACGTGATTAGCGCAACAACATGTAGTCATAGACAACTTACTAAGTCGCAGCGAAGAATCGGTACTCCTTGCAAACTATAGGATCATTAAATCATAAGGTAAACCCTCTCGTGGCCTCTCTCCACTGCGTGAGAGAACCGAGAGTCGCCAGGAAAGGGGTGCCGCAAAGGCGCAGCAAAATTCTTACCATAGTAAATGCTGGAAATGTTGACCTTCTGCTCTCAAACAGGCAGCATATCTGGTAAAACATGTTCTCGCTCACTCGCTTAAGCTCAACAGCAGGAATCCAGAGATTTTCCAAGAATTATTTCTAAACTGGCACCAATTTTATCTAGTTAATTTCTGTTAAAACTGGTCTCCTAGAATGCTTCTTGTCTAATGCCGAACCCGAAGTTTCGAACCTTTACATGATCGCATGTACATTTTTCTTTCAGGGGTAGAGTTTAGAAATATTTCAACATACGCATAAAGCGAGTAAATTTATGTTTAAAGTAAAATTTTCATATAAATACACGTTCCTCCGTAAATAAGTGACGCACCATGTTTGTTTTTAAGCGTTTTTGTTTCACTTTTTTTTTATTAATATTTCATAGTACACACAATAATATATAGGAAATAATTACATTAATCAATATGGTAATTATAACTTGTAGTTCAGAATAACTAAGGTGGATCTGTCACCTTGTATTTCTTTTAAATAGCTGACTCTGTCACAGTTAGGAACCTAGAGTCTCTGTAAATGCCGAAGATCCGTTTTTCCAATTCCCAGCGTTCTTTCTGGATAAAAATCTGGAAGTCTGGTAGTTGTGCCGCGTCTCCAACCAACAGAATCCAATAGTATGTGGCAAATATGCTCCAGGTCAGGGTAACAGACAGCTGCCTATTGCCTGTTTGAATTCCAAGGTTAAATAGAGTTCACATTTTTCTTGTACCCCACCGCAGATGACACAGATTCTGACATATACTCAGTCGCAAATAGAGTGTATGATGGCGCAGTCCACTAGTTTATGGTGCAGTGTCCCACCTCATTACAGCGGGAGCAGAGATTAGAAGTTGATCTGCCGTGCCGACACAATTTGTCTGCTGTGGGTATAACATCATTGAGAGCAAGTAGCCTTCCAGTCTGTGGGGATCTTCGGGTTCGTAAATTTCTTCCAGATGATATTCCACGAACGCCGCGGATCGTTCCGTTGCACCAGGGGTAGAACACGAGTTGATCCCATAAGGTGTCTATAAAAGTAAGCTGACTGTTTAAAGAGTAGCCGTTGAAGATCTGTTTTCGGTAGTGTTGCAAAAGTCTGCCACCAGCGTCGAAATGCGTTGAGGCGCTTATCTGGGTGACGTAGATGTGCTGTTCAAAGAGCTTACTAAAACGGAAGGCCTTCACCATCCAAAACACGCAGTAGCGACTTCCCAAGAAGTGCCAAACATTTCGCATCCACTGCTATCAAGCCACAACCACCTTTAGTAGCGGGAAGACGCAGTTGCTCACTTGCAATCCGAAAAAACCACAAAAATAGCCAATTATTTTATACCTGACACTATATATAGGAATGCATCAATTGCATCGAGTTGAAATTGAAAGAGTCCTTCCAAAAACGGGCAAACACTTCATTCTTTTTCAAACAATGGTCTTACATTTACATGTATTTCCATATTCATTCTTCAATAAACTATACAACCTACTACAAAACCTTATTCTTGCATCTACTTCATGTTACTCGAGATGGATATTTTGCAGAAATGGTTTTAATATAGTTACACTAGCTGACCTATTCGACGTTGTTCGGTTAGCTTTTCAAATTTCAATAAATTGAATTTAGCCTCCTTCTTCTTTATTATTTTATTGTACTGTTATAGAAATTTTATAGTGAATCATCTCTTTACATCTTATAATTGTATTTTCGATAGTTCCGACTATTCCAAATAACGGACGATATATTCTGTACTATTCACATAAAAGAATGTGAAACATCGGTAGAACGTCTGATTCCTTAACCTCCCCCCGAGTCTTCCAAATTCTGGAAATGCTGCATAGCGTATAAGTCCCTTTTGGCGGTGGAAGAATCTCGATTCAGAATGGTTGATTAACTTATTTTAGATAATCATGGAAGATTAACATTTAAGTCCTTGTACTTTCTTTTAGGTTCGATAGTTATTTAATATAAGAAAAAACTACACAATTTTCACATAATGCTGAAACTCTTAATATACACATACAATGAAATAAGATTGTGCCCTTTCAAGTCAGTAATTATATAAATATTTGGAAAACACCCATAGTCTGCGACCAAAGAGAAAAATGATTTCATCACAATCGGTATAAAAGTTTGTTTAACTGATTTGGAATGTAAGCAATTTTCTCTATTACCAATTATTTTATACCTGACACTAACGAAATGTATTAAACAGATAATAAAGGAAAACTTTCTTACAATAGGTTTAAAAGAAGATTTAGGCATCCAGAACCTACAGTGCATACATACAGCTATAGAATCATAATAAAGGATATTCAGAGGTTTTGGCACTGTTCCATTACATTCAAATCTGCATTATTTGATAAAGTATGGCAATTAAAGAAACAAGTACAACACAGAATCTATATCGATTTTTAAACTAACACTAACATCTCGATGTCAAATCATTAGATGCAATGCAATACTACATACTTTTAAACCGATACCAACGTCTTGACACTAATTTTTGAAGTGGAATACAATACTATACATTTTAAACTCATACCAACATTTCGACATCAAATTTTTGGATAGATCAAAATACTATATGCAGTCTAAATTCTGTTAATTTTAAAGAAATATGTGTGATGAGATTCAAAGCTCAATTTATTACAATTTATTAAAACATGCCATGTGTTTTATGATAGCAAAACTAGGCTATTGTGGCAATTTAGAACAAAAAGCCACCCAGATGGCGTAACTGGTGGCTGATGATTAATTCATTCCTACGTATGCTAGAATCTATGGGAAAATTATTTTTATGTGAGTTAATTTAGTTTTATTTGTTCTGATAAAATGACGGTTAGCCCGCTTTTACGAGCACCATTCCGTTTGTCAATGCATTTTAAATGTACCCGAAATCGTTAAAATATTGATAGTTTGTAGCAATAAAACCTTCTAAAAGTTTGCTAATCCTAAGATGATATTCCAAATATCTGTATTAAACCGTTTACCAATACTGACGCAAAATTTTGAGGACAAAATGAACATTTTTTACATTTAAAGCTATGCAAATATTTACGACTGTATTCAATTTAGGAACAAACTGCTTTCATTGACATTTATTGCTGAAACTACATACTCGTAGTAAACAAAATTATTATTATTTTTATTATTATTATTATTATTATTATTATTTTATATACCGTTTTAAGGATAAAGAAATGAAATAATAGAATTTAAGAGAAATCCTTAAGAAATGTATTTGCCAACTCCCGTCTCTAATGAATTCAAGCAGTGGTTTAACTGCTTTAGATTTGTATTATTAACGTGAAAGTCAATTTGATTTTATCATAAAATCGAGTGTGTTCCATTGTTAGAAAAATTTCCCCTAAATTCGTTTTTTTTTTTTCTTTCCTTTTCAAGAGACGCTAATAATTAATTGGTAACGGTCTGATGGTTCTGGTTTGTGGCTAGCGCGCGCGTACGCAAACACCCAAGCCGAAGTGGGGCTCAAACCGCAGCCCTGTACATGACGAAGCACCAAAGCATCGTTGTAGCGACTGGCAAAGGTATTCAAAATTCCGAGGGCAAGCTTACAGTTCTTTGTGGATTTTCGTTCATAAAAGTAAATGGAAAAAAATTATTATTAATATTTTATTATGAACATTATTATTATTATTATTATTATTATTATTATTATTATTATTATTATTATTATTATTATTATTAGTGTTGTTGTTGGCAGCATATGTCTTTTTTTCTTTTTACTTAGCATTCCCCTACAAAACAATCCATCATCCACGCTACAAAAAGATCCATATAAATCCACAAATTAAACATGTAGAGAACGAATTAAATTAAATATTTCAATTTCGAGAAGAACAAAATTGCATAATTTCAATATATCTTACACACAAGATAAATTAATAATGTTGCTTTAGTGATCGTTTGTGAGCAGAGTATTATGTCAGAAATTACTAATAAGTGTTCAATACATTTATAGGATTTCAAGATACTGTTTCATGAATTTTAACAAAATGCACAATGTATTTATTTGAAAATGGGGCAAATACGAGCTATTCAAACAGAATTACACACGTTTCGTAGCAATATTTTAAAAAAAATAGACTTGATTTGGAAATATTTTGGATTTGAATTACGTCAGTCAAATTATGCTGCACTACACCAAACATTAAAACTCATTTTGATTTTAATACCTTAAGTGAAAATAATTTATGTGCTTGGGAGTTTGTTTTATCTAGAACACAACACTTTGAAATACGCCGTGTATGCGTCGAATGCTGTAAATTCGTATGTTAAATAAATATTTTGTTCGTTAATGACGCTTTGACGTTAATTACCAGGATCATATCAGCACCACCAGTGTGTCGGAATTTTGTCCCGCAGGAGTTCTTTAACATGCCAGTAAATCTATTGACATGGGGCTGTCATTTTTAGGCACATTTAAAAGCCATCGGTCTGGACCGGGTTTAAACCCCCAACCTTGAGTTCAGAAGGCCAGCGCCTAACCAACTCAGCTACCCACACCAACTTTGTACTTTAAAACTAAGAAACCACATGTTTATACAAGAATATCAATTTATAAAGTATTGATTCTATTACCTTTCCCCCAATTCTTTAATCTAAACTGGGCAGCGGTGTATTAACATGAGTTACACAAAATATCTAAGAAGAAAGCTAATCATATTGTAATACATCTCTGTAACTTACCTTGGTTTCATAGTTAAGGTTGTTTTACGGAGCAGAATGGCTTAGGCTGTGGTCCGCATTCGGAAGGTCCTGAGTTCAAATCCTGTAAGCCGACCAATCTGGCTGGGTTTTTTCTTTCTTTTCTTTTTTTTCTTTCCTGGTTTCCCTTAGTTACCAAGGCAAATATCGGATTTAAAATTTAATCACGACCCAAAGTCTCATCTTCAGTCTAAAACAATAGTAAAACAAAATAGATGCTAATTGGGATTACACTGCTGTCTATCCACACATAGTGAAAACTGCTAGCCCGGACGGCACCCCAAAGCCTTATTAACCGCCTAAGAAACGATGACGCCATCTGAGTGCATATGGTGAAAAGCAGCTAGACTAAATGGCAATATAACATCACTTTTTGGCGCGAAGCGAAGTGGTATGGTACGGACATGAGACCATGAAGGCCACTGTCCAACACATACCTATCGATCAACAAGTATCTCACCTAACAGATTCTCACAATATGACAAAGTATTTAAAGCGAAGTAAAATAAATAAGAGTAAAAAATATATTTCTGCTCGTTTTTGCAGTTAACATTACCGGTTAATGAAGCACAAAATGTCATTTATTAATTTCTATGCAGTTTTTGAGTTGGGAAGTGGTGAATATAAAACTCTTGGTGAAATTTAAAACTTTGGAAAATAATATAAATCTTTTACATGATTTAAAATATATATTTGCATTCAGAATGATGTTTAATAGCTGCACTATGAGCACACTGTCATCAGATATGTGGCGTAGCTCAATTCAAACGCCCGGATGTTAAGCTTTGGCGGACAAAGCCACGCTTGAGCTGGTTTCCTACTGGGGTATACCGGCTTCCCTTGCCATTCGTTACACAAAATGATTCATTGTCACGACGTCCCTACAGTCATATATCTCACTTTAGTCGTAAAATTTGCAACAAGATAATTGACCACATAAATATTTTCTGACGCGTCACACACACGTCGGTCGGTATGAAGCAAATTTACTTCCGTAAAGATCTATAAAATTTGAGAACTTAATTTCATGGCAACGCTGGGTGTTCTCAAAGTATGCAATTCGGAAAAATAAATCTATTGCACAGTCTTTAAAAAATGCATGTTTAATAGCAATGTGTAACAAAATAATAATAATAATAATAATAATAATAATAAATAGGCCGTATTTTTTTACAATTATATTATATTCTATAAATAATTCAGCTAAAATGGGGCATTATTTTTCGCAATTGAGTAAGAGATCAATCTGAGAAATTCATAATAATAACCAGACCGCTTTTTATTACTTTCTCTATACGCACTATATACAGTGTGTAGATAAGGTATTGCACTCCACCCAAAAATTCGATACCGAGATTTCACCGGAAATATATGTTTTAGGGTCCCCAATATCCAAAAAAAGCATTTTCACAAAAAAGGCCCGTGTGTGTGTGTGTGTGTGTGTCCGTGTGTCTGTGAACACGATAACTCAAAAACGAAAAGTCGGTAAAATACCAAACTTGGTATTTAAGTTTAGTATCTTCCAGGGATGCGACACGAAGATTTTGAGAAAAATTCCCCACCCCAAACTACCCTTTACATGGGACTTTTTTCGAAAATTTTGATTTTCTGAAAAATGGCTCTAACGATTTTGATTAAAATTTCGTATATTAAACATGTTTACCTGACAAATAAAATGAATATGTTGAATTTTCTAGGAATAGACTCTGAAGAGTAGTTTATTCTGGATGAATTTTGCGGAATTTTGAATAACTGCTAAACCGTAAGAGATGGACAAAAACTTACAACACAAAAAATGTAGAGCACGTTAAAACACACAATTTATGTTGTATAACTTTTTTTCGAGGAGTTCGTCGTTTTTGAGACATTCCTTATTTTTGGTTTCTGCTATGAAAAACTTATATTTTTCTCATATCGGAACTTGTCAACTCCGATCCATATAAACAAAGGAACTTCATTGACATAGCAACCAGCGTTTGACTATCACTTTAACCTATGG
The DNA here is from genome assembly GCA_030762935.1 of Hymenopus coronatus. NCBI lineage: Eukaryota > Metazoa > Arthropoda > Insecta > Mantodea > Hymenopodidae > Hymenopus > Hymenopus coronatus. The sequence goes on from CM060890.1 coordinate 76,858,228, forward strand.
TACTCCCTTATTTCGCTTCTACTTACATTAAAGCAAGAAATAAGACTATTTCTGCTAATTTTTCTCGATTAGCATGAAGTAAATAAAAGATAAGCTTATCAACAATAATTTGTTACAGAGATATAGAGAATGTCATGTGAATGGAACACATCAGATTTTTTTCTCTTCACGACTTTGTACATAATGTATAGAGAAGGTATTGCATTCCACCCAAAAATGTGACAAGATTTTACAGGGAGTGTATAAAAAGCATTTTTAGAAAAAGTGTGTGGACAACATAGCTCAAAAACTAAAAGGCCGTTAAATACCAATTTTTATTTAAGTTTAGTATCTTTCAAGGATACGACACGAAGATTTTTAAGAAAATTCTCACACCCCAAACTACCCTTTACATGAATTTGTTTCTCAAAAATGGCTCCACCGATTTTGATTAAAATACCGTATACTATAGATATTTACATTACAAATAAAATGCATGGCTTAAATTTTCTGACATTCATTCTGAATTAATTGTATTGAACTTTTCATAACTAATAAATTGTAAGAAATAGATAAAAACTTACTCCACAAAAAAATGTAGATCTCGTCAAAACACACAATTTATGCCATATACATTTTTGTTATAGAGCTGACTGTTACCAAAATATTACTTGTATCGTTATCTTAGACTACATATCTTTCCTCAAACAGGGTTACCTTTCCGTTTATCTCACTTGTGTTTACTGCTGGCCTTGCAAAGCGAACCTAACTTCAATTGTTCACAAGGCGACCAGCTTTTAAAAGATATGACTATCGCTTTAACCATATTTCCCTTCTGCTTACAAGGAATCAAGTAGAACCTTTTCTGCTAATGGTTGTCTTGGTTGGCATGATGTAGATAAAAGAATCTGTTTTATAAGAATAGTTTGTTTTCAGAACGGGTAGACAAAGTAATGTGAATGGAACACATCGGATATTTTAAATGGACTGTTAAATTTCTGACCAAGAAATACTCAAACAGAAGCTTTATATCTCACTGAGGATTGCGAAAGAGAAAAAGCCAATTAAAGTAATACAAAATATTGATATTAAAATTGAAGTATCTAAGGAAGAGGAATTCCAACAAACAAACAAAACAATTCCGATAACGAGGTATTTTCCTAAAATGTTCGTTTTAAGTCCCTTGAACTCAAAAACTCAGAACTTTTCAGAAGCTCTGTCAACATAACTCAATTAAAAGTAGGTTGAATAGTAAATTTGACGTTTAATCTTTTAAGGATTGGACCCCAAACTCTTTTCTTGCAAACATTTTTCTTATATTATCTTTTCCCTAAAATATTTTGATTGAAGTAGCAAATGGTTTAAAAAATAAAATGCTTATCTTAGATGTCTTACAAAGAGTTTGCCTAATCTTCTTTAATCTAGTTGCAATTTACATAATCGGAAAACCATGAAAAAGAAACAAAACTTTACTTCAGAAAAACATGTTTAAAGTATAAAAACTGTTGTGGTATAAACCATTTCTGAAGTATTCATTAGTTCATCTGGATGTTCCAATTTATACAGCAAACTTTTAATCTTAAATACTCATTTCCATCTCTCATTAAAACTATACAAAGAGCATGTAGATAGCATCAATATCAGCGTAAGAAAGCATATATGTCTTTGTTATCTCAGCCACCTTTTGTATGCAAATATGCAGCTACAAGAGTTAACAAGTAATTGGAATAAACATCGATAAGATTGTATTGTTTGTCCAGAATAGCTCTGAAAATAAATGATATGTAGAGGAAATCATATCAATTGTTTAACTGATCACCGCGAACTACGTCTGTCTACAAAGTTATCAAATTTTATTCGTATCTTCAAATTAACAATGCCGATGGCTCAGGCGGTAACGTCTGTGGTCCGGATTCTACCGTGTACTATAGATATTTACATTACAAATAAAGTGGTTTTCTGGTGCAAAATGTCGTCTGTTGGCCCAAATGTCAAGTACTATTGCGCTGACCATTTTTTCGGACGTTTGTGGCAAAGAGGCTCCTAAGTTGCTGTACGTAGAGTTCTGGATTATGAATAGACCTAAAATGTAATGCTTTAACAGTATTATATTATAATTAGAACCAGCATTTGATTCCTATTCTGGAATATGAATATACATAAAAATGAAACACTTTAATAGTATTATATTATAATTAAAACCAGCATTCGATTCGTGTACACTGTATTCTTAAAATCATAATGTTTCCAAAAAGTTTCTACAAAGACTAAAAACAAATATAAAAAGAAACAAAGAAAAATATAAAAGGGAAAACTTACTCAAGTCGACAACTCGTTTGTCAAGTTCATGATAGTTTACTACTAATCACCACTATTTATATTTCATTTATGATTTACTCCATCTCTGAAAGAAATTGCCTGAAATCAAATGCGTATAAGAATATATCGCCAACTTTTGCATTTCTTTGCGGTTCATTAGATTAGATAATATTGAAATAATCGCCTAAGCTAAATTTATTTTAAATATGCATTTATCAACTCATTTGTGACGTGTGTTCATGTTTTAATGCACAAAATGAGAGAGAAAAAAGGCGATACATCAGCATAGGTGTGTTGATGAGCTAAACTCGTGGATCAGCGATATGACACATATACGCACACAAATCCAAATGACGTGTCCTAGATACAACCCCCAGGCATAATGTGGAATAACTCCCTCAGTCCCCCGCCCTGAGACTTATATCTCCGGCTTTTATTTTTTAATAAAATCGAAAAATTTACTTGCTCTGACATTGTAGGGAGTATCTAATCTAAACAGACTGCATATAGCATACCCGTTTTAAACGAAGATTAATATTAAAACGAGGAAATAATGGCATATGCTTTCACGGCAGGAATTCGTATATCTAAAATGGCTTCATTACAAATCTATTTCGTTATGATAGCAGTTATCAACATCATAAACATCCATGGGCCATAATATCAATGAAAGAAAACACTTTCAGAGAAGTACGCCATGTTTGTAAAGCGCACCCCGCTTCATTACATCACTGGGACAAAATAAAAGGTTAAAGCTTTTGAGGGTGAAGAGAGTTTTTTATAGTGTTTAACGCCCGTTTTTACTACATATGACACTACTGGGATGACACTGATGATGCATGGAACGAATATGGAGCACCGGTGGAATGCGATGGCGGGGAAAACAGAAGAACCCGGAGAAAACCCACTTATGCGCCGCTTTGTCCACCACAAATCTAGCATGCAGTCGCTTGGGATCCATCTCGGGTCACTTAAGGCGAGTGGGCTACCCACTCAGCCACGGCGCGCCTAAAAGAATTGTTGAAATAGAATGATTTAATTTTCGAGAATATTAAATGAACCTAGAAATCAAGTTTGAAAAATCAATAAAAAGGATGAAATATTATTTAGTAAATAAATCAGTGTAAGCTACGAACAAAAGTTAATAGAAGCTGCTGATTAATAAAAGTGATCTTACTATTATGGAAGCTTAAAATTTAATTTAAATTGTGAAACTTGTGTTAAATCTATATAAATATATGCAAAACAAATAAATAAAATATATCTTAAAATTAAAAAATCTTATGTGTTCCATTCAGTGAATGACACACATCTGTGTAACAAATTATTGTTAGAAAGCTTATGCTTCAATTTACTTCACGCTAGTCTAGATGAAATTAGCAGGAATAGTCTTATTATTTGCTTCCTTGTAAATAGAAGCGAAATAAGGGAGTACTATAGGTTAAGGTGATACTCAAAAGCTGGTTGCTAGGTGACTGAAGTTCCTTTGTTTGTATGGACACGAGTTGACAAATTCCTGTATGAGAAAAGTATTAACTTTTCAAAGCTTAAACCAAAAACAATAAATATCTCAAAAACGACCAACTCCACGAAAAAAGGTATATAACATAATTGTGTTTTAACGTGCTCTACATTTTTGTGTAGTAAGTTTTTGTTCATCTCTTACGGTTTAGCAGTTATGCAAAATTTCGTAAAATTCATCCAGAATAAAGTAGTCTTCAGAGGCTATTCCCAGAAAACTCAAGATATACAAATTACTTTAATATACGATATTTTAATCAAAATCGTTAGAGCCATTTTTAAGAAAATCAAAATTTTCGAAAAAAAGTTCCATGTAAAGAGTAATTTGGGGTGGGGGAATTTTCTTGAAAATCTTCGTGTCGTATCCATGGAAGAAACCAAACTTAAATGCCAGGTTTGGTATTCAACGGTCTTAGCATTTTTGAGCTATGCTGTCCACAGACACACGCACGCACACACACACACACACACACACGGACCATTTTGTAAAACTGCTGTTTTTGGATTCAGGGGGACCCAAAATATGTACTTCCGGTGAAATTTCGGTATCGAATTTTTGGATGGAATGCAATACCTTCTCTATACAGTATGTACATAGTACGTGTAGAAAAAGCAAAAATCTGAAGTAATCCATTCACATACGTTTCTCTATCTCCTCCTCAAAGAAACTAGTCTTACAAAAGATTATTCTTTTATCTACATCATGCCATTCGATATAAAACTTAGCAGAAATGGTACTATTACATGCTTCTTATAAATATAAGGGAAATTTGAGAATATACTAAGCTAAAACGACAGTCAGATATTTTAAAAGCTAACCTATGCAATTGTCATTGGAATTTGGTTCCTTTTCCATGGTTAGGAGTAAAACAAAAAAGGTGCGAAACGGATGAGGGTTTCCTGTATGAGAAAAACTTTCAGTATTTTAAAAGTGAAACCAATAAAAGAGAATATCTCGGAAATCATTAATTCTCAAAAAAAAAATGCATATGATATAAATTGTGTTTTAACGAATTCAATATTTTTTGTGTAGAGTCTGCTTGTCTATCTCTTACAGTCTATCAGTAACGCAAAAGTAATTCAGAATGAAAAGGACTTACAAAACATATAAAATTCTAGACACGTCGCTCAACTGTGCAGTCAGTAATTGACAGGTTTTATGTGTTTAAAATAGGGCAAAATATGCCAGGAGCAGAAAGGCCTACAATTTTGAACGAAAAGATAGACCAATCAAAAAGGACCCAAAATTAATGCACTGAAGCTGACAGCAGACTTGGAAAGATATGACCTAAAAGTATCAAACAGTACAGTGCGTAACATATTCAAAGAAGAAGTTTATCATGGTGAGTACCACTGAAGAGTTTTGGGTGAGCAAGAAAAATCGCTTAAAGCGATTAATGTTCGCCAGAGAGCATCGAAATAAAGGGAAAAAGCTAATTTTTTCAGATGAAAGCAAGTTTAATTCTTTTGGCTTAGATGGTAGATGAATGATATGGCGGAAGAATTGGATATACGAAATTGTTGCCTAATAATAAAGCATGTTACTCGTTCAGTATAGTTTGGGACTCTTATGAGTGCTTCAGGAGTAGGCCAGCTACACTTCATCGAAGAAGAAATTGACCACAAAATCTATATGGGTATTTTAAAAAGGAATCTTCTCGTTAGTGCTCAAAATGTGGGTCTAGAAAATAATTATATTTTCCAGCACGATAATGACTCTAACATACCGATCGATATAAATACTGGTAATGACAGCTCTACAACACATCCAAATAACTCTTAATCACCTCCTCGGTCTCCTGACATCAACCCAACAAAGCATCTGTGATCTAAGGTAGAAAAACGGCTCAGAAAGCATTGCAGGTTTGAAACTAGATCTCCAAAAGAAATGGGAGTTAATTAATCCCAAAACACAGCAGACTTGATTAAATCGATGCCATAAAGATTTGAAGCAATTATTAAGGCAAAAAGCCTCCCAACTAAATATTGATATTAGAAGTTAAAATCTACTTAAATAACAACTCTACGATTACAATCTATACATAAAACAAGCAACAATTTGATTTGTGTATAACAAATCGGGGTTGACTTCTTATGTTAATTTTTACTTTCTCTATACGTACTATGTACATAGTGTATAGAGAAGGTACTGCATTCCACCCAAAAATTCCATACCGAGATTTCACCGGAAATATGTTTTAGGGTCCCCTTTATCTAGAAAAAGCATTTTCGGAAAAAGGTCTGTGTGTGTATGTGTGTGTGTGTGTGTGTGTGTGTGTGTGTGTGTGTCCGTGCGTCTGTGAACACGATAACTCAAAAAAGAAAAGTCGGTCAAATACCAAACTTGGTATTTAAGTTTAGTATCTTCCAGGGTTACGACACGAAGATTTTGAGAAAAATCTCCCCACCCTCAACTACCCTTTATATGGAACTTTTTTTCGAAAATTTTGATTTTCTAAAAAATGGCTCTAACAATTTTGATTAAAATATCGTATGTTAAATCTACTCGTATTTACCTGACAAATAAAATGTATATCTTGAATTTTCTGGGAATTGCTTCTGAATAATACTTTATTCTGGATGAATTTTACGAAATTTTGCATAACTGCTAACCCGTAAGAGATGGAAAAAAACGTACCACATGAAAAATGTAGAGAACGTTAAAAAACACAATTTATGTTATATACATTTTTTCGTGGAGTTCATCGTATTTGAGACATTCCCTGTTTTTGGTTTCTGCTTTGAAAAACGTATACTTTTCTCATACAGGAAATTGTCAACTGCTGTCCATACAAACAAAGGAACTTCGGTAACATAGCAACCAGCTTTAACCTTATCACTTTAACCTTATTTTGCTTCTACTCACAAGGAAGCAAGTAATAAGACTATGTCTGCTATTTTTTTCTTATTAACATGAAGTAAATAGAAGTATAAACTTTTGAAGAGTAATTTGTTGCAGAGATGTAGAGAAAGGCATGTGAATGGTACACATCAGATTTTTTTCTGTTATATGCAAGCATATAAAACATATACCACTATTCTTGTCTTGTCTCTATGTGTCCGTTATTTCTTTGCTTGTACCGGTTCCAATCCACAGTCCAAGGTCTAAGAACACTTCTTGCATTTAATGCATATGTCTCTAATACTGGTCTTTAAATTTTATAGTCTTTTCATGACAACGCAAGTGTTTAAACATAAAATAGTTATACCAACACTTAAAGCAAGTATTTAAAGTAACACTAAAAAATTACGAGAGTGCTGAAAAATACAAATCAATAAAACCGGATATCTCGGATATAGCTGGTGCCACAGAAAACCTTATTTCAATAAATTGTTTTTTTTAAAGCGGTCTACATTTTATGTTAGTAAGCATTTGTCTGTATCTTGTTTGACCGGTTAAACGAAAGTATATGGAATTCTTCCCTTATAAAGGACTTCGCAGACTATACACAGAACATTCAAGACAAATATTTTATTTGTCATTAAATATCTTAAATACACGTAGTTTAATAAAAATGTTAGAGTTATTTTTTAAAAAAAAAATGATTCCAGGTACCTAATTGATTAATTTTGGGGTGAGGCATTTTGTTTTTTGTTGTTGTTTTTTCTTTTAATCTTGTTAATCTAACAAAACTGAGTAACAAGTTCGTTTAGGAGTTAAATTGTTCAGACACAAATAGCTCGTTTTCTAAATTGTTGGTTTAATAGACCTCAAAATATGTACTTTCGATGAAATCTCAACATTAAATTTTCGGGTGAAATGCCCTTTCCCTTTACTGAGAGCACGACTTAGAGAAAGTAAAAATGCGTATCGAGGTGACAAAATTGAAACATACAATTGACAAAATAGTTGTGTTTAATCCAAATTCGGACCATTCCTATCTTGGACTGATCATTTAATAGATATAGCCACATTAAGTGGAGAGAAAAACAAGATTTTATCAAAACTGTCTATTAAATCCCTTTATAGTAGTACAGAGAAACGAAGCTGACAGACTGTAACAAGTGAGAGTTCTGACGATTTCTTTCTAAAGAGACTAAGTTTCCACTTTCGTAATACTTGTTTCAGTAGGAACGAAAATGGCTTTTTGAGACTGATATTTTGCTAAGAGTGGTATTTCTAGGTATTGTTTTCAGCAAGACACAGTTAAGTGCAAATCAAGGTAACGAATTTGTGTAGATTTTCTCAAAATAATTTGGGTCTTCTTTCAGATGCTTAAATTTCTCTTATTACTTTCTCTACACGTACTATGTACATAGTGTATAGAAAAAGTATTGTAATGCACCCAAAAGTTCGATACCGAGATTTCACCGGAAATACATGTTTTGGGTCCCCCTGAATCCAAAAAAAAAAAACATTTCTGGAAAAAGGCCCGTGTGCGCCTGCGCGCGATTGTGTGTGTATGTGTGTGTGGACAGCGAAGCTCAAAAACGAAAAGACCGTTTAATACCAAACTTCGTATTTAAGTTTGGTATCTCCCAAGGTTGCGACATGAAGATTTTCAAGAAAATCCCCCCACCCCAACTACCATTTACATAGAACTTCCTTCGAAAACTTTGATTTTCTTAAAAATGGATCTAACGATTTTGATTAAAATATCGTATATTAAAGATATTTACCTCACAAATAATATGTATATTTTGAATTTTCTGGGAATAGCCTCTGAAGACTATTCTGGATGAATTTTACGGAATTTTGCATAACTGTTAAACCGTAAGAGATGAACAAAAACTTACCACATAAAAATGTAGAGTACATCAAAACACACAATTTATGCTATATATATTTTTTTTTTTCGTGGAGTTGATCGTTTTTGAGATGTTCCTTGTTTTGGGCTTCAGCTTTAAAAAACTTATACTTTTCTCAAACAGGAATTTGTCAACTCCTGTCCATACAAACAAAGGAATTTCAGTCACATAGCAACCAGCTTTTGAATATCATTTTAACCTATGGTAATCCTTTATTTCGCTTCTTCTTACAAGGAAGCAAGTAATAAGACTATTTCTCCTATTCTTTTTTCTCGATTAGCATTAAGTAAAATAGAAGCAAGAACTTTTTAACAATAATTTGTTGCAGAGATGTACAGAAAGTCATGTGAATGGAACACATCAAATTTTTTTTTTATTTCATTTGCAGATAAAACTTCGATTTCGATTGATGCTTCACATAATAGTTAGAATATTTGGATGCTGTCCATGCTAATTGATATCCTTTAGTATAATGCAGTTTTATTTTAACTTAGGTTTCAGACAGTTTATAAATGTCTAATTCCAATTAAAACGTGTATTAAACATGAATGTAATCACTTCACAATGCCATCTGATTGGAAATAATGGCAAATGCATGGGATAGTAATCTGCTCTCTGCTCGATAATATTTTGTCCTACAATGTAAGGGCGCTATGACCTTAGTAGTCGAGTTCTCTTAAACCCCAATTATCATCATCGTCATCATCATCCTACTGTATACTAGGAACACAGCCTTGTCATAGACTAAAAACACTTTACAAACAACGTTTTGTTTCGGCGTGCACTATCAAAGTTTGCAACAGCAACGAATGTTAAAATTATTATAACTGTAAATATAAGTTTTTCATTAAATTCATAGGAAAATTTAATAAATCCAACTATTGCAATTATAATACTTGTTGCTGCTACAATGGGTCATGGTCTATAAGTAACTAAATGGTAGGGGTGATTTGGTTTCTATCTTTAATAATGTTAGATATCTTAGTACGAGAGGACCAGATATTTAAAATAATTTTAATTGAAATTGAATTTTAATATGTTTACGTCAAGTGGATATAAAAGCTTTAATTGCTTATTCTTCTGTAGCTCATATGGGGTTAGTAATTGGGGGTTTAATAACATTAAATACTTGAAGATTTTATATAACTTTTGTTTTAATAATTGCTCATGGTTTATGTTCTTCAGGATTATTTTACCTCAACTTTTCCATCAAACGAGTTCCGAGTTTTCTCTTAATTATGGAACACACGTTTAAGCAATTAAGCCATTCTTCCCTACCCTACTAACCAAACTCTGTTGATCCGTGACCCCAGGTTCATTACATTTATTATTTGTGGTCCAATATCAGATGTTGCAATCTCTACATTTGCCTTAGAATGGAGTCTTGAGGTGGAGTTTGGAGAGGGGAATGTCACAATTTGTAACATTTCATTGCGCTATCACAGTATTTCGAATGTCCGCCAATATTGCATATGAATATAAAATTATAAGTCCATAAGGTGGGGTTAATCGTCTTCTGTTGTGTTTGTGGTCCCACAGGACATCGGTATGCCCTACGTGTCATTCTGCACAGGACAGACATCTCCACAAAAAATAATTTACATGTGGCTCTCTCCCACAAGGGCACAAGCGTTGGCATATGTACATTTAATTAGGTCAAAGGCCAGTTCGCTTATTATCTTGAACAGGAATTGAGGAATGAACCTCACTTTTTAAGCTCTCAATTCAAATTTTAACATTGTCTTCATTTTTGCTAAGCATTCCTTCTAAACGAGAATGTGGAAGAGGGAAAGTTAGACACATTGGCACATTGTATTTGATTAACTACATTAAGTGGGATATCAGATCTGATTATATCTTACCTAAAAGTTGCTCTAAAGTGACGTGTATTAATGCCATTATTGGATTCCTCAGGGAAAATACATTTTGGGACCACTCTATTTCTTATTGTTTGAAATCCTTAATTGCAACTCAGTGTTGTTTAAGATACTTCAGTAAGAGTACTAGCTCTTTAAAGATTAGTAATTTTTTATAAACTGAAGTAAATTAGAGGTAGCAAAAAGATGATTTACAATTATTTTGTGATTCTCCTTGCCTTTTATTCTCTAGTTGGCATTTCCATTTGCTTTTTTATCTGCTAACTAGTGGAGCCCTGTATGTCCTGTGACTCAGGGCATACAGAACTCAAATTTTCATTATACATGAAGTAAATGCCATTCACATTGCCAGATAAACAGTTATGCTTTAATAAACTGGTGTATCTGTTGCAGCAGGTGTGCGAGATCTATATGAACTTCTCTTACAAAAGGAAGCCCTGGAGAATAGGCTTCAGGCACAGCAGGCTCTGGCAGGTCAGAACACACATGAAGTTGTTCGCAAAGCCAACAGGTCACCATCTCTCAGACTTCGTTTTGGTCGCCGTGCTGACCCTCTGCTTGCAGCAGTATGTATTCCAAACATCACTCACTCATTTACTGATTTCTTTAACAGCTTCACATAAAATCTGGAATGTCTGTGCTTTCACTATTTCATTCAGTGGTTATTGAAAAATTGTTACATGGGTGCTTTCAAATTATTTTATTCCATACAATATTGTTTACCACCTAAATGGAAAGGAGCATGTTCATTACAGATAGAAATTGTTTGCATTCTGTGCAGATAAAACATGTTTTGGAGGTATTCATATATCTATGTGCACATTTCCTAATCACCTGTTTAGCTCTTCTGGATTGTGGGTTTAACTGAGCCATTACAGAACAAAATTACCTTCATATTTTATTCTGTTCATTCTTTTATTTTACTCTAGGTTGTGACCCTTCACAAGGCAAATTAAATCTAAATAACAGGTGTTATTTATATACTCAAGCTTCTATAAGGTTTGTATGCTTTTTCTGTAATTTTGGCATAAAAGTTTTAACTAACTTAATTAAAATAAAAGTTATCCATTTCAAAAAAGTTAATTCCAAAAGTACTCAGACTGAGTCTCTGATGAAAAATATCCCCTGTGCAATGATCTTAAAAAAAGTTATTCACACACAAATAACTTAAGATTTTACATGGAACAAAGTGATAAGATGATGATAATTTTTATCCAGATTTGAAATTATAGGTCTTTATGTTATCTTGAAAACATACAGTTACTTTAGAAAGAAAACCTTATAAAATATGAAACATCTGAGAGAGGGACATATGTAAAGGAATGTTCAAACATCTCAAGACTTCCCTATGCAGATATAAACATTATATCAAAGCACCGCAATTTCATTTTTATTTTCTGTAATCTTTTATACTTACACTACATTGTATGCTAAACCACATTATCCCTGATAATAAATAGGTAAATAAAAATACTATATACCCATAAATTAGAGCAATGGTAAGCATTGGGAGATAATAGGGAATTCAGTGCATTCTTTTGGAAAACTAATCTTCAACATTTAGATTAGCAATATTGATAAAATGGCCCTCTTCGCTCATTTTACTATTAGCACACCTTAGGTTACAGGTAATTAATACTAATTCATTACAACCAGAGCACCTTCTGTAGTAGTGAAGTTAAGTTAAGTGAAGTGAAACTTTTGAGTGGGTATCCGCATAGTCTTAATGAACTGATTGATTATGGGTCCTGCCCGAGAGTTTGTTCTCTATGCACTCCTATTTGCCTTTTGGTTCTATAAATACTTACCTATTTAAAAAATTGGGTGTTGATCATGCTGAACCATTCAACTTTTATCATTCAATGATCCCATTGGTATCTCTACATGGATAAATTCTAAAAGTGACCACAAAATGAAGGTATAATTGACTTTTGTGAGTATTCCTAAAACAATGCACTCTCTGGTATACCTCTGATGTTTCAAGATGGCGGCAGTTGAGAGATGTGAAACAGAAGTGTCCAGGATTTTGGGGGCAAAAAAGGGAGAGTTTGCGTTAAATGGAGAAAATAAAATGAGTTGTGGCCAAATCAAAGGTGGATGGAATAGTCAAAATGGAAGTTCGAGTGGAGCGGGTCGGAAAAATGAGAGATCTGTGAATATGTGTTGTGACTGGAGATTGGGTGATGCGCATGAGAGTGTAGCATCACTTCGGTTAGTGATGGAGATCCTCAGGAAAGACCTCGTGGCGGCAAATAAAGAAATAAACAAACTAAGAAGTGAAAATAAAAGAATAAGGAATGAAAATGAGAAAACAACGAGGTGAAAGGAGGGAGATGAACAGAAATGGCCTAGCAGAAGTGAAACCGCTCAGGGGGTAAACGTGAATGCAAAGTGTCGGTCCCGGGGAAACAATTTAGCGAGTGCACGGAAAGATGAAGTTCTGCTGTCCAATAGTTTTCAGGTGCTGGAAACGAACTCAGCAGCACAAAACCAAGCCGACACAGAAGAAACGGTGCACTCTGAAGATGGAAGCCAGCAGGAAAGCACGCCGAGCAAAACTAAAAATGCGGATGAACACGTATTCGAGAAAAGATCAGCCATAATTATAGGGGACTCATTAGTACGTCATACTAGTGAATATGTGGACGAAGACATCATAGTGTATTGTTTCCCAGGAGCCAGGCTACAGCATATTGAAAAGAAACTATGGGAAAACAGAGATGACCCGGACAACATAGTTATACACGCGGGCACCAACAACGTACGCAGTGCAGACAGTGCAGATGATATCTTGCGAGAAATGTTACAGCTGGTGAAAACCACAAAGGAACTCTTTCCACGAGCCAGGGTTTGTGTTAGTGCTATTTTACGCCGCAGAGATGAAGATGATCGCTTCATAGACGCTATAAACCCAGTGCTTGAATGGTTATGCAGTGAACATGACTGTGTGTATGTGGATGGAAATGCATCGATTAGAGACTATGACTTGGGTCGTGATGGATTACATTTGAACAGAAGGGGGGTGAGTAAATTTGGCAGGTTGTTAGGTAGGGTTGTAAGCCATCTCAGGCAAAAAAACCAAATTGTGTAGTGAGCGGTGTTGAAAAAAATGGAGTCTATCTGGCAAACATGGAAGGTAAGGAAATCACTACAGAGCCCCAAAAGGCTTATACTCAACTTGATACCATTAGTAGGAAAAGGGGAGGGGAAGAAAAAAAGCAGACAATAGCTTGCAAAACATTTCAGACAGGTAAGAAAAATTTTTTAAAAATCTGCCATTTAAATGTTCAAAGCTTAAGTAACAAAGTAACTGAATTAGAGGTACTAATGGCATCGGAGGAAATGAATGTACAGGTACTATGTCTCACTGAACACTGGCTGAGTGGGCAGAATGTAAATTGTGTAATTATAGCCAATTTTAAACTATCATCAGTATTTATTAGGGACAAATATATGCATGGAAGATCAGGGATATTTGTTCATGTAGAAATAGAAGTGAAAGATGTGAAAGAATTGCAGTATTTAAGTGTAGAAAAACATTTCAAGCTCTCAGTCACTGAGATAACAAAAACTCAAACAGTAATAGCATGCATTTACAGGACACCTGATAGTGACTTCAATACATTCATAAAAAAATTAGATGAGCTACTGCAGAAGTTAACAAAAAAGTATAAAAATATTGTGGTGTGTGGGGATTGGAACATTAACTTACTGCAGCAAAGCCAAAAAAGCATGGAAATAGAAAATTTATTCAGGGTTTTCAACATAATTAATATAGTACAGGTTCCCACTAGAATATCAAAAAACTTGGTGTCACTTATTGATGTGTTAGCTACAAATATGAACTATGATCAGCCGGCGCAGGTAATGGAAACGGGTATCTCGCATCACAAAGCGCAAATCCTAAAAGTATCAAGTCAGTCATTGAACGAAAGTAGAATAACAAGCAGTAAAAGGCATTTTAATGAAGAAAATCAAAAGCAATTTAAATTCCTATTAAGCAAAGAAAGTTGGCATGACATTTATGAAGAAAAGGATGTACATGCAAAATTTGATAAGCTAATAGAAACAGTTCATCACAATTTTAATATAGCATTTCCACTGAAACAGGTTAGTATAAAGAACAAAAACCAAAAAGGGTGGGTGACCAAAGGTATAAAAGTATCCTCACAGAGAGTCAAATTCCTATCAATGTTGGAAAAAAGGGGAAAGGTGTCAAGGGAAAACTTAAGTTATATAAATAAATATAAAAAAGTATACAGGAAAGTTATTAGGGATGCAAAAAAACTGGAAAATGATAAATATATTCAAAGAGCAACAAACCAAAGTAAGGCAATCTGGGAAGTAATCAATAAGGAAAAGAAATTTGTGCATAAACCAATTTGAATTGATGCATGAAGGGCAAAAAATCAAAGATCCAGTTAAAATAGCTGAATTGTTTAATATATATTTTGTTGAGGGTCCAAATAAACTAGTAAGAGATAAATATGACACAGGGGTTAAAAAAGCAAGAGAAAACAGTAAGGTTAAAAGATGCATGAATTCAGTATTTATTAAACCTATAAATGAGCAGGAACTGATAAGGGCAGTAAAAGGGCTGAAAAGCAAGCTCTCAGCAGGTCTAGACGAGATTCCTGATCTAGTAATAAAGGTTTGTGTAGAGGAAATAGCAAAACCATTACTGAATATCTATAATACCTCCTTTGAGACAGGAGTTTTCCCAGATAAATTAAAAACAGCTAAAGTTAGGCCCCTCCATAAAAAGGGACCCCAAGATGTGTTACAAAATTACAGACCAATTTCTATGCTATCAGCATTCTCCAAGATTTTGGAGAAGCTAATGTTCAATAGAATTAGTAATTTTTTAGAGAAAAATAAAATTCTCACAGATACACAACATGGTTTTAGGCGAGAAAAATCTACTGAATCGGCAGTTTGCGCCCTAGTTGAAAAAATTATTGCTGCTATTGAAAAGAAAGGGAAATCAATAGGTTTGTTCCTTGATCTAACGAAGGCATATGATGTGATTGATCATGATATACTACTGAGAAAGTTAGAGGTGTATGGTATTAGAGGAATAGCAAATGCATGGTTTAAATCTTACCTATCGAATCGATCTCAAGTAGTAGAAATTAGCAACCTGAATAAAGAACATCTCAGTATAGAAAGATGTCAATCTACGCAGAGGAAGGTAGGACAGGGGGTACCACAGGGATCTATATTGGAGCCTTTTCTTTTCTTGATTTATGTAAATGATCTCCCATTATGTGTCCAGGAGTCTGAAGTGGTGTTATTTGCTGATGATACAAACCTGCTGCTAAAAGCAAACAATGACAGAGATCTTCCGAAAAAAGTAAATGCGGATATAAGGAAATTGACATACTGGTTTGAGGTAAATAGACTGCTATTAAACACACAAAAAACTGTTGCTATGAGTTTTCATTCGAGTCATCATAGAAATGTCACAAAACCGCAAATAAAAATAAACAATGAAATCATAAAATATGAAGATCAAACTAAATTTCTGGGGATAATTATTACAGAAGATCTTAAATGGGGGACACATATAAATATGCTAACCAAGAAACTAAGTGTGGGATGTTACATATTGAGTACATTGAAAAGAGTGACGAGTGTGCAAGTTTTTAGAAGTACTTATTTTGCATACATCCATAGTCATATAAGGTATGGAATAATGTTCTGGGGGGCATCAACAGAATCTGAAAAAGTTTTTCGGTTGCAAAAGCGGGCCATAAGAATAATGACTGGCGAATCAAGTAGATCTCCGTGCAGGGAACTGTTCAAAAGGTTAAGGATTATGACTGCACCAAGTATGTATATATTAGGAGTTATCCATCACATCAGACGAATAAGGCATCAATTACCAGATAACCAAGAGATTCATTATCATAGTACAAGGCAGAAAGGAAATCTACATGTGCAATATTGCAGAACGAATCTAGCCAAAAACAGTGTAAATCATAATGGAATAAAACTGTATAATAGGCTACCCCTTAATATAAAAAATATTGAAAATGTAAATCTGTTTAAGAAAAAACTCAAATTGTACCTATTAGAGAATGCATTTTATTCAGTTATGGAATATGTAAATAAGTCTTACTAATTAAGGCAGTATGGATATGTATGGTGACCCTAAATGCTGTATGCATATGTGTATGTGGGTGTGTGTGTCCTTTTAACTTATTGTTATATTCCTATGTAACTTATTGAAGAGTCCATATCATGTATACATGATCTGAAGGATGAAATAAATAAATATGAATATGGTGTTTATTGTTGCACAGTGCAAACTGAAGGTTATGATGATGCACTTTTTGCAAGCAAATTGTTCAATTAATAACTGTCTTTCTACATTAAGTATATCAAATGGATTTAAAGTCATTGAGGTTACCACATTTGTATTTATATATTACCAATACAAGTCACATAACTGACTTTTTTTTTCTACTTTCTTACATGTCTTTATTGTAATTGTAAGAATTATTTATACATTTTATTCCAAAATCTCAGATTATTTTGGTAGATAATGCATTACACTAATATCATATATTTCAATTATGAATATTCTCTAAGAAGTTCATGAATTACTTTGATACAAAATATTGCTTTAATTGCAGTATATCTTTTATAATTGATGCAAACATATCTACATTTTCTTTAATTAATAGTAAATCAAGCATAATGCACATTCCCCACATTCTCATAACAATATGTGACATTGAGTTTATTGAAAATAATTGCTACATATCTTAAAATGAAATTCTTCTTTTGCAGGCAACATCACCTTTCATGGAGCATTCTGCAGAGAGTGGCATAACAGAGAACTAAGTCCCCACAGCAAGCTAAATGTGTGCAAAAGTCTGCCTCCACACTTACTACAACCAAGAACAGTGATTTCCTTCGATCAAATCAGTGCAGACATCTATTTTGCTTATTATCTTCCGTAAATACAGAAAAGAAACAAAATATTCCTGTTATCTCTCCTTTTACATGAACTTCAGGATTTTATAATCTTCATTTGATAAGCATATCACTGAAAAGTTCATCATTTACACCCATTTTTAAAAAATCAGGGTAACTCAAAATGATAGCTTATTCAGAGTCATATCGCTTTCTTGTGTTAAATCTTGCAATTGAGAAAGGGACCTGAACTGCCTTTGATGTTTACAGCAGATATATTTGCTGCATATGGTATCCATGAAATGGCTGCTGTCTTAGGATGAAAGTGTTTCTCATGTAATATTCTTCCTTCCCTAACATTTATACCCACATATTTAAATACCCTAAAGCCAGCTATTATTATAAAATTACTATAACTGCAGGTGTAACAGCTAGCATTTATGTCTTTTGAGTTCCTGCGCTGATTCCGTAATTTTTGTATTGAATAAAGTCTATATGTAAGAATAAAATAAAAAATACATGTGTTGCTTTCAATGATGCACTTCATATTTCTTGTATTTATTCCTTTTCCTTTTATGGTCAACAGTCATTCTTTACTGTTGATAAAGTAGAAAGATATAGAATTAATATTCAATGATCAGCCTACTGCTACAAATAATGATGTTATAATAAATTCAGAAATTCTATTACTTAGAGTGAATTCCTGCTTTAATTTTCCCCTTTCCTATCTTTTTGTATTTGCAATAAGCAAGAATCACAAGCGTCATTTTCAGCAAGGATATTCAATGTAAGTAATTAGGATCAAATTACTGGGCATTACAACAATGAAAATATTATAGCAATGCAATCAATATCTGTATACACCTGAAATTTTCAATTGCTTAGAGTAGGAAGAACGTTCACATAATTCTACCCATTATGTTTATGTTTATTCCACAACTCAGTCCTTTAACGAAAATAAATATCACAATTGTCTAAAAGTTGGCCAACAACTACATTAGCTCAGTCATGAATGATGGTCAATGGTCAATTCAATTGACATGTCATAACTATGTCAAGGTCAGTACCATCTATGATAGTTGGAAGCCAATTTGGTGTGTTCTACAGTATAGTAGATATGGTTAGGCTTTGTTTGAAGTTCTATGGATAAACTTACGATGATCACATTTTAAAGAATTGATTCTGTAGGAATCTAGCGTTCTACAACTTCATTTCTGTTCAAATATTTATCACGCCATAAACAGCTGTATTTAAATGCATTATAAATGAAAGTGCTCTATTCTGTTACACTAATACATATTCTGCTCATTGTACACTAGAAATGTATTACTCATACTTTCATGACATTAATCTGAAATAATAAACTGTTTCTAAATCTGAAAACTAATTGAAAAAAACCTGTGTTACATTCACAAGACGACAGTTATTAGTGGGTATACAAACATTATGGAATTTTATTTGTGCATCTATTTCATATTAATTTATTATTTTAAAAAATATTTTGTTAAGGATGTCATATCAGCACCACTAGTATGCCAGAATTTCATCCTGTAAGAGTACTTTTACATGCCAGTAAATCTACTGACATGGATCTGTTGCTTTTAAGCATGCTTAAAAACCATTGATCTGGACCAATTTGAAGCCCCAAAGTTTGGAATCAGAAGGCTAGCACCTAACAACTGACGTTCCAAATTGACATTTAAATTCAGATAAATCATTGCAAGAATAGCTACATTACACATTTTGTTATAGATGAAAAGGGAATAGCAATTGTCAAATGTTTAAGAACTGGATGTCGTACACTGGCATTGATACATTCGGTTTCATATAGTCATGAGAAACAACAACTGAATATCGAAAGAACTTTAAGTGAATGATAAAGTATTAAACAATTCAAAGTAATAATGGATATCTCCAAAAATAGAATAGAATAAATTGTTTGTTTTAAAGAGATATACATTTTATGTGTAGTACATTTTAGTCCTTTTTTTAAATAATATTTAACACCCGCTTTTACTACTTTTGGCACTGTAGGCAATATAACTAATGATACATGGGATGAAGATGGAGCACCGGTGGAATGTGATGGCAGTATAAACCGGAGAACCCAGAGAAAACTGCCCCTACACTACTTTGTCCACCACAAATACCACACCTGGGATCAAACCCAGGCTGCCTCAATGAGAGTTTTAGTCTATTGCTTAACATTTACCTGTAATACAAAATTAATCAAGATTGCTATGAAGAGGACTTTCAGTCTATTCTCAGAAAATTCAAGCTATACATTTTATTTGTAATTCAAACATCTTTAATGTATGTTTAAATCAAAATTGTTAGTCATTTTTGAGAAAATCAAAAGTTTCAAAAATCTTCCAGTAAAAGGTGGTTTGGGATGAGGGATTTTCTTAAAAATCTTTGTATCACATTTTTGGAAGATACTGAATTTAAATACCAAGTTTGGATTTTAACCAATGTTTCGTTTTTTGACTTATCTGTAACACATACACTCACATGTGCACACACACTTCTCTAAAAAACTTTTTGGAATATAGGAATCCTCAAAACTCACATTTTTGGTGAAATCTTGTTAATACATTTTTGGTGGAATGTAATATCTTTTCAACCTACTATTTATGGTAAAGAAAACAAAAAAACAAAAACCTATGAAATCTTGGTACCACATTTTTAGGTGAAATGTCATATCTTTTCTACCTACTGTTCATAGTAGAGAAAACGGAAAGAATAAAAGGAACAAACTGTGTATAAAGTGGAAAAAGAATAATATATGTTCAGAATTTATTGTATATCAACATAATCCACGTAATGATGTACTGAAAAACAAATTACTTCTTTTATTTTTTTGCTTAATTTTGAGAATATTAATGCATCAGAATATGGTCTGAAATTGTTAAAAATGCAAATGTGTAAACTATTACTAACACTGTTATTGGTTAGTCTTACTTTACGTTAGATTTTTAAAAGCTTTCACAACAGTAAATGCCTATTCACAAACATAAGTATTTCCAAATATTACTAGTAGTTTAGAAGCATGATTTTTCAGATTACTAAATTGCATATCATTGAGACCTTTGTAAAATTCTACAATGTTCCCTGTTGAATAAAATTGTGAATTGCAAACATAGCCAACAGTTGCAATACAGTTCATTAACTCTAATTGCAATCCTGTATCTGGAATTTCCAAGAGTTGCTGACTGTGGTGTACATCCTCAGACAGAGGCATTCTCACCGAATATGAAGGCCACTAGCATAAATTAGCTAACAGTAAGGCACTTGCAGAGGTACTGATTGTCTTGTAGCATACTATCAAAGCAAGATGTGAGCCACAGCCACATATGGATCTTTACATGCCAGAGCTATATGCTTGCCATGACAGTCTACCTTTGTATGAACACATGAAGAACAAAATAACAGTTACTTATATTACAAAGTGTACTTAAAATATCCAAAAACTTGAATGAACAACTGCAAATATTTTAAAAAAAATTAATGTCTTAAAAAGTTCATCTGAAATGAATTCTATAGCTTAACATGTTCTATGTTTCCTATAATAGATTTTTATCCATCTCTTTAGAGTTTCAGTTTACTAAAATTCAATAAGGATGAAGTGGGCCCTAAAGGCAGTAATAAAAAATTCAGCACACACATTTCACTCATTCTAGTATCTCAAACAAATAATGAATAAGGCAAGTTTGGAAATACCAATAGCAATTTTTTTGCTTAGGTAAAGGAGTGAGAGATGAGAAGTCTCTGAAAATCCCTTTGCTGCTTAAAAGATGCCAGGCTTATGTATTTTTTATTATGCTGTTAAGTCACTGACAGATATCCACATGGATCTTATTCTAAAAATGTATTATTTTTTATTGTCTTGAATTAATTTGCATATCTCAATTGCCTTTTTATACAAAATTGTTCCTATATTTATTTATTTATTTACTTATTTATGTTAACCTAATACATAATTGAGTATGAATCAGCATTCAGCCCAGGCTCTTACCTCCTCATACCCACCCATATAATTACACTACATACAATTTATAGTTCCTATAGCTATATATAAATATTAATACAAGGTAGATTGGAAAGTAATGGACTATAATTTTTTTTGTGTGTTGATGCTGCAGCTGGATTGTTGAAATTTCACCAAGATAGCCTCCACTACAGATGCCAGTTTTTTCTCATGTGTAGCTCTAGGGAGAGAAGCATGAACTATGCAACAAAAATGGCATGCATGTTATTGTCCACTTATGGAGAATATTAAGGTATAGAGCAATTTTTGTGGACTAAAGAGCATAATTCAAATTAAATTCACAGGGGTATGCATGGCATACAGGGGTGAACAATGTCACCAGGTAGTGTGCATTCTTCAAATACACCCATGATAATCTTTATGATTTGCCATGTTCCGGACAGCTGAAAACAGCTGCAACCCTGCAGAATGTCAGTCACTGAGCAGCAATGCTAATGACTGAACAGATCCAACTGCAAATATTATCTCAGAAGTTCAACATTTGGTGCAATGTATGTTATTGTGCATGACAAATTGAAGTTTTGTAAAGTTAGTGTTCACTGGCTGCCTAAGAACCACAAGGGCCAGAGAATGATGATAAGCTTGGATCGCTTATCACATTCTGCAGCAGAAGGGCATGATTTTCTGAAGAGAATTGTTACTGATGATGAGTAGTAGGCAGTGGTGGGTTATGCCATTTGGGGATTCAAAGAAACTATGACTATAAATGAAAAAATATTTAAAAGGATATAAATATCTTATGTTATAGTCATTATTCCACATGAGATATACTGTCTACTGGTGCGGTGCTGGTGTTGGAATGTTTGTACTTAAAATCCATCCTTCTTTGCTTCTGGGCAGCAAAACGGTCAATCACCTTCTCATTAAATCCAATAACTGGTTGATCATCTCCTTTTCTATGGATAGCATTGCAAGTGAATTCAGCCTATCTTCATCCACCATGCTCCTTAGAAATGTTTTTATCCCTTTTGTCAAAGAAAAACATATTCCCGCTTCAGCTGATGACATTGGGATTGTAATTATCAGTTTAATGAGTTTGGTAACTTTGCCGGGGCACTTACTCAAATTACTTTCCAGTATAAATACAATTAAATCAGTTGCACTTTGTGCACTTTGGAAGTCATCTCTACATAAATTATTCTTAGTTCTGTTTTTAATTTGGTTTTATCAAGAAACGGGTATGAATTAGTAATATAGTCCAAGGTTACATCTTGAAACACTTTGTTAAAGTTGCAGAAATGTTCATATCTCGACGTTGCAGCTCTCAAATGTCCAGTAAACTGAAATCTATCTGATGCTTGATTAACTATTTCATCGCAGTCTTTCTCTGCCAGGATAGTTCTAGACTGACGAAAATCAAGGGCAGAACACTATCTCTTTGCTGAATCCTGGAGCATTTTTATTTCTTCAGATATTGTGTCAACGCTATCTCTAATTGTTTTATTTTATTGAGAAGTGAAGCTACTGCAGTCTCAATTGAAGAAGAATTTGCAGTTCGCTTTTGTAGTATACATTGTACAACATTTCAATATGGGGCATAACTTTATAAAAAAGGTGAAGTGAGAAACCAAAAGAGCACAACTGCATTTTCAGTTGAAGTCCCTGGACTTAAATAATTGTAGAAGTCTAGAGGCTTGCATCCACAATTTTCTCCAGACATTCAACAATTGCATCCTTGTTTTTATGCATTGGGTAGACTGTACAAGAATTGAAGTTCTATCTGATTGCTGAACCACATGGAAGTCGTCTGCCAACAATCTTGTCAATGATTTTAATTCTTTGTGGAGAATGGATGAAAAATAACTTGGTATCTCAGCGATGTTTGTGAAGAAAATTCTGACTTCTTTGTTCTGATGCACTGCTTATGCCATTATTAAATTAAGTTGGTGAGCATAACAGTGTACAAAATAAGCATAAGGATAAGTGCCCATTAGGATAGCCTGTACATTAGATGACATCCACTAAAAAATGCTGGCTCCATCATAGCTTTTGGAAATAAATTTTTGCTATTATTTTGTACAACTTCTTTCAAGACATTCAAAATATGTAATGCTAACAAACTCACATCATGATTGGAAGGATTTAAGAAAGTCCAAAATTACTCCACTGGGTTTCCTTTCGGCAGAACAATTACGAGCACACACTTAGAATAGAAATGTCTGTCATCTCTTCAATTATAACTGAAATAAAATCTTCATTAGAAATCTCAGAAAGAATGATGTTGCGACTCACAGATGACAGGCTGTCCAACAATTCAATTTGAACTGTCTTTGATGTCCCTATAAAGGCGGAGCCCATTTTAAAATATTCTTTAACAATATTATTCAGAGCTGACACAAAACTAATTAGCCTTCTAAATACTCCAGGGTTGTAGAATCCATCGTTTCATCATGGGCTCGACTCTCCACAAAATTTGATGCAGTCAATAATTTTTGACAGCACATATCTATTTTTTCTTACTTGCTCATTGTGCAATACTATGCTCCTACGAAAAGCATTGCTGAGTTGCTCCATATTGTCATTTTTGCCCAACACAGAGAGATCAATACAAGAATTGACATGTAATTGATCTGACATGTCTCTTAATTTCTGAGACAAGTGTCCTAAACCTGTTATTTCCATTTTTGTCCAGCTGCAGCAATACAACCTATTTGTAATATTACACCCAGCAATGCATGTATTTCTTTCATAGATTTCAGTTTTAGACCAATATGGGCATTCCTTGCCATTAACGGTTTGCTTTGCCTAGTTGTTTTATTTTACACTTGTCTTCTAGTAAAAGTTTAGAAATTGTTCATTGTAAATTGTGCATAAAGCCAATAATGCGCAACTTCGAATTTATATGTGGTGACAGACAATAAATGCCAAGATGGGTAAGGGGAGGGACAAAAAACATCTGTGAAACTCCGTGAGTCGGCACTTGGACTCTGGGTTGCCGCTAAGACAATTAGCAATTGCAGCTCTTTTTGCTGCTTCTTGCTTCCTTCTCCTTCATCTCTTTTCCCCTTGCCCTTTGGTTCTATGAGACATATGAACACATCTTGAAACTAGGAATTTCAACATCGTGTCGCGTAATTATCCAGCAAAGGTTTCTTCTCATTATTAAAGGAATGTGAAAATTATATTGAAATATTTTTTTTTCATGTTAAAATGACCTAAAAGGAAAGAAGTTTACTTTGAATTTTAATTTTATAAGGGGTTCATTGAACCCATGAACACATATGACAAGCTGTGCCTGGTAGTAGGCATACCACTACATTTCCAAAACAGAGTAGGCTTCTATGGAGTGGAAACATGCTGCTTCCCTGGTAAAGAAAAAATTCAGACTGACTCATCTGCTCATAAACTGGTTATGATAGTATTCTGGAATATGAATGGTGTTTTATTAGCAGAATTTGCTGAACACAGGACCATTGTAATGCCTTTGGTAAAGCTGCATCATGCCCTTCATGACAAATGGCATAGCATCAATGCTGACAATAACAACTTCTTCATGACAATCCTCACCCCCATATTGTTGCTGCTGTTCATGAGAAAATCAACAAATATGGTTGGGAGATACTCCAGCATCTGTCATACAGTCCACACTGTTACACTTTCATTTGTTTGGTCCCATGAAGAAATTCCTGGCCAACACTTTGCACCAGATGCGGAAGTGAAAACAGCAGTTTGTAAATGGCTATATTTCAACTGAATATACTTCTACGAAACTGGTATTATGATAATGATATCACTATGGGAGAAATGAGTTGAAAAAATTGGTGACTATGTAGAAAAGCAGGCAAAAATGCCAGTTTATTTGTGCATTTGTTTGTAATGATACCTATTCAACTTTTTGTAAAAATAATGATTGTGCATTACTTTCCAATGCACCCTCGTAGATAACAGAAAGTTATATTAACTCCAATCCCTTTGCACTGACCAGTTTAAAGTTTTCTCAACATTAATTAAAAACAGACCTAAGCTTCTGCCATCTTTACCAGTTCCCCTATCCACCTTATCCCACTTCTGCTCCAAAAGTTCTTTTCTATATAGGTGCGTTCCTTGACATTCAAATACTATATGTCCCAGCTCTTCCTTCCTTCCCCAAATGATAGAGTAGAAATAATAATTGCAGGATAGGAGAACAGCAAGTCAAGATGAGCAACCCAACTGATGATTATGATAAGGAGTTTGAAATAGAGAAAAGGTACAGCAAAGACAAGGTTATCAACAATAAAGAGAGAAAACATATAAATTTTTGTGAAAAACATAATCTCATGATCTGTAATGGGAAGGGGTCAGATATAGAAGGGGAACACACAATTGCAAAAAAGAATGGTCAACTGTAGTGGAGATGTCTCACTGAAGACAAGAAGCATGTATGGAGTATAAAAACAAACAGAACATTAAAGGAAGCAGCAAGAATTCATGATACAAAGAAAAATGGTCAATAGTAAAAGAAGTGAGGTAAGAGAAAAGATATAAACCCAGATAAATGGTGTGCACATTTTAAAACACTACTAGGTCAGGACAACTTAGTGAGAGTCGAACAGATACTATATGGGGGATAGTAAGTAACAAATCAATTAGATAGGGCAATTACTGATGATGAATTTTGTGACAGGTTAAGAGGCTAAAAGCTATAGATGGCATTCCAGGTGAATATTGGAAGGCTTGGTCATTTGATGGATTTAGGAGAAAAATAGTGATAAAACTGTTCAATAAAATATTTGAGACAAGAGTGATTTCCAAGAGCTGCAGAATAAGCAAAATAGTGCCATTGTATAAGGGCAAGAGTGATAGAAGCAACCCAAAGAACTACATGGGAATAAGCCTTCTTTCTATTCTAGGTAAGATCTTCACAGACATTCTAGCTAAGAGAACTGAGTTAAATGGAGATGAAGTTTCCAGAGTTTCTAGCAGGTTTTAAAGTAAGTAGAAAAGCACCGGGTAACATTTTCATAATTAAGACAATTGTGGACAAATACTTCAGCAACAAAAGAGGGTATACATGGTATTTTTTTATTTGTGGAAGGCATATGATGCCATAAATAGAACCCACTCCCAATTATAGATAAAATAAAGGAATACAGAATTCGTTGGTTGAACCATCTAAGGGGAATGAACAAGGAACGACTACCAAAACAGGTATTCCATTATAAGCCACAAGGAAGAAGAGGTGTCAGTTGACCAAGAGCAAGGTGGAAAGTTGAGGACAAAACAGGAGACTTTCCTACTTCATAGAGAAGAGAAGAAAAAGAAGAATAGACAAACATTGTGGGTAGAATTAAAAAGCAAAGGGGTAAGTCATATCTTTATAGAAATAATATGTAAAATATAACAGGAGAATAAGTTCTGTATAAAACTGCCAAGGAATATGGTAACTGAATGTCTGCAGAGTAAGGTGGGGTGAAGCAGGGTTCTAAACTTAGTCCAGTGCTATTTAGTCTTGATATTGATGATATTCCAGAGGAGATCCAGATGTATAACGTACACTCACCAGTTATCAATAATAAAGAAAATCCAGAGTTACTGTTTGCAGATGACGTGGTAGTTGGGTGAATACCGTGTGGAGGGTTGAGTAAGACAATCGAGATGGTAAATAATTTTTGTGGAAAATGGGGGCTGAAAGTAAATGAAAAGAAAACCAAGATCATTGTTTTTTAAAAAAGGATACAGATTACAAAGGATCAGAAATGGCAGATTAATTAAAGAGAAATAGAAGTTATAAGGAGATTTGATTTCCTGGAAATTACATTAAGTACCAATAGAAGCTGGAATAAGCAAAAAAAAAAACAAAAAAAAATAAAACAAAAACAAAAAATGTGTATAGCTAAAGGAAAAATGGCCGTGAGTATTATACGGTCATGTATAAGAAAACTGCCAGATATGCATATTAAATGGCTTGAAAGGATTTATACAGCCATAATGAAAAACAAAATGCTATATGGGAGCAAATGTATGGGGAGTAGATGAAGCTTGGAGAGAGGTTGATAAAATAAATAGATATTTTTGTAAATATTTATTAGGTCTACCAATAGTATCACCAAATGGGGTCGCTCAGAACTGGGCAGGTATTCCATCAAGTTTAAAATTATCACAAGAGCTATGAATAGCCTGCCTGGGTAGTGTGGTGGTAGCGTGTCTGCCTCACATTCAAATGGTTGTGAATTCAAAGCTCGCTCAGGGTGAGTTACCCGGATAAGGTTTTCTTTTCGGGGTTTCCCCTTATCCTGAGAAGACGAATGTCTAATAACTTTAAGCTCCATGGACTCCAAGATCATTTGGGCATCATTTCACCAATTTCATTCATTGTCCAATATGACAACCAGGTTAAAGGACATTAAACTATCAACAAAAAAAAAAAAAAAAAAAAATGAATATCTATGTAGAATTTGCAATCTACTGGTTAGGAATATTATTAAAGAATGCTTTAGCATTTAGGAAAAAGGTAAATGAGAAATGAGAAGTAAAAATGCAGGAAATTATGAAGAAAATAGGTATGGGAAGTTCATATTAAATGCAGAATATAATGAACAAGGTTTTTGGAAAGTAGTAGAATCAAGGCCTGAGGATATTGATAGACAAAATATTTTTAGCAGTACAAGAGAGAAAATATCCTTGAGGATATATAGAGGAATAGAAATAGTCTGGGAGAGGGAAAAGTACATAGAGATATGCAAGTAAACTAGGGAGAGAAGGATTTGCATGGAGAGAACAGGGTTAAAAATTTGAAAGGTATAAAACATGATGAAGATGTAAAAACTGTCCAATTTGTGGAGAAATTGACAAAGATTTCCGTTGTGTAATATATTATAATCAAACAAAGATATGGAGAGAGCAAATTTGGTAACAAAAATGGGATAAATTGGATGTGGGAATAGTAATCAGAAGGGCTCTGTCTGCAAAAGGATAAGAAAAATATAAAAATCTGATGTGTTCCATTCACATGACTTTCCCTACATCTCCGCAACAAATTATTGTTAAAAAGCTTATGCTAATATTTACTTCATCCAGTCGAGAAAAAATTAGCAGAAATAGTCTTATTACTTGCTTCCTTGTAAGTAGAAGCGAAATAAGAGAGTACTATAAGTTAAAGTGACAGTCAAAAGCTGGTTGCTATGTGACTGAAGTTCCTTTGTTTGTATAGACAGCAGTTGACAAATTCCCGTATGAGAAAAGTATAAGTTTTTCAAGGCTGAAACCAAAAACAAGGAATAGTTCAAAAACGATCAACTGCACGAAAAAAATGTATATAACATAAATTGTGTGTTTTAATGTGCTCTACATTTTTTTGTGAGGTAAGTTTTTGTCTATCTCTTACAGTTTAGCAGTTATGCAAAATTCCTCAAGAATAAAGTAGTCTTCAGAGGCTATTCCCAGGAAATTCAAGATATACATTTTATTTGTCAGGATATACGATATTAATATACAATATTTTAATCAAAATCGTTAGAACCATTTTTAAAAAAATCAAAATTTTTGAAAAATATTCCATGTAAAGGGTAGTTGGGGATGGGGGGATTTTCTTTAACACCTTTGTGTTGCATCCTTGGAAGACACCCAACTTAAATACCAAGTTAGGTATTCAATAGTCTTTTTCATTTCTGAACTATGCTGTCCACAGACACACAGATACACATACACACACACACACGGATCTGTTTCTAAAAATGCTTTTTTTGGATTCAGGGGGACCCAAAACATGTATTTCCGGTGAAATTTCAGTATCAAATTTTTTAGTGCATTACAATACCTTCTCTATACACTATGTACATAGTACATGTAGAGAAAGTAAAGATCTGATGTGTTCCATTCACATGACTTTCTCTACATCTCTGCAACAAATTATAAAAAGCTTATCCTTCTATTTACTACATGCTAATCGGGAAAAAATTAGCAGAAATAGTCTTATTACTTGCTTCCTTGTAAGTAGAAGTGAAATAAGGGAGTACCATAGGTTGAAGTGATAGTCAAAAGCTGGTAGCTATGTGACTGAGGCTCCTTTTTTGATGGACAGGAGTTGACAAATTCATGTATGAGAATAGTATAAGTTTTTTAAAGCTGAAATCAGAAACAAGGAATATCTCAAAAAAGATGAACTCTACGAAAAAAAAAAAAAAAAAAAAAATATGTATAACATAAATTGTGTGTTTTAATGTGCTCTACATTTTTTGTGTTGTAAGTTTTTGTCCATCTCTTACAGTTTAGCAGTTATGCAAAATTCAGTAAAATTCATCCAGAATAAAGTAGTCTTCAGAGGCTATTCTCTGAAAATTCAAGATATAAATTTTATTTGTCAAGTAAATATCTTTAATATACGATATTTTAATCAAAATCGTTAGAGCCATTTTTAAAAAAATCAAAATTTTTGAAAAATATTCCATGTAAAGGGTAGTTGGGGGTGAAGGGATTTTCTTTAAAATCTTTGTGTTGCATCCTTGGAAGATACCAAACTTAAATACCAAGTTGGTATTCAACGGTCTTTTCGTTTTTGAGCTATGCTGTCCACAGAGACACACACGCAGACCTTTTTCCAAAAATGTTTCTTTTTGGATTCAGGGGGACCCAAAAAATGTAATTCCAGTGAAATCTCAGAATCAAATTTTTGGGTGCAATACAATACCTTCTCCATACATTATGTACATAGTATGTATAGAGAAAGTAAAAAGTATAGGTAACTTATTGGGTAAGGTCAGAGAGAAATGGGTAAGAAAATGCAACAAGAAAATGGAAGAAGAGACTAGAATATAAGAAAAAGGGAGAAAGAATGATGTAGGACAAGGTCCACTATACATAGGTATATAACTGTAGTGTTAAGGTGTATGGTGCACTAAGGGAAATTAAAAATAGTAAGTCTAAGAAAGGTATAAGAAAACTGAAAGAATATATGCACAATATTATTTTTAACAAAGACATATTATTTTTTTACATTCTTCCCCAAATAGGCTCTATGGGATGCCATTTTTGTTTCTGTTTTTCTAGTTTAAAATCCTTTAACCTGAAAGGTCATATCAAATGATGAATGAAATCAGTGAAATGATGCTCAAACGAGCTTGGGTTCCATGGAACTTAAACTTACTCCATATTTATCTTCTTAGGATAAGGGAAACCACTGAAGGAAACCTTATCCAGGTAACTTACCCTAACCGAGATTTGAATTCAGGACCTCTTGAATGAGATGCAGACATACTAACCTTTTCTTATCCTTCTAAGCCTCCAAGCATCAGCTCTTAGCCATGGTAGCCCTTCCCTTTGTTCATTGATTACCTTATCAATGGCTGTCTTTCCCATGTTTCTTTCATTGTTCCTATATGCCTAGCTTACATAATGTACAGATTGTCTGAATACTTTATGCATGTCCTTTTGCTCTGTGGTTGGGCTTTGTCCAACCTTAACCTTTTATTTTCTTCCTCCCCTTCTTGTCATTATATCTTTTACTTTCCTTTATTTTAAAAATGTGTGTTTCTGATTGCCCTGTTAACCTTTTTCTCTGTTAACATTTTTATGGTTAAAATTTTATCATCCAATCAGTCCCATCTTTTTTCCTACATTTTTGTCTTCAGTGTTAATTCTTTGCATTCTATCAGATCAGTAGCCTAGACAGAAAAATATTAAGTGTTGGGCATGGGGGTAAATGTGGGGATCCATTTAAAAAAGATTATAAAACAAATCACAAATATGATCCTAAGGTGAAATATTTCTAAAAATGATATAAGATACAGCAATTGGAATTAAAATTAAATTTTGCTTTTACTTTTTCCATTTTCTTTTAGCAAGGACGGCTTCCAACACCCAAACCCCTCTCCCTTAGCTACATCTCTAATCAAATAATGTACTATGTTTTCCCTTCCACCTTCACAGATTCCTTTACAATGTCCTCAAACCTCTTAAGAATACTGAGCCCATTCTAATCACAAAGTTTTTCCTGCTTGTTACAATGATCAATAATCCAGTTCCTTTTTACTGTTCTATAGAAAGTTAATTATTTCTTATTACCATATACTTAGTGTATAGGGAAGGTATTGCATTCCACCCAAAAGTTTCCACCAGTACCAAGATTCCACCAGAAATAGATGTTTTAGGATCCTGTTACCAAAAAAAGGCATTTTTAGAAAAAGTTCTGTGTGTGTGGTGGGTGGTGGGGGTGGTGTGTGTGTGTGTGTGTGTGTGTGTGTGTGTGTGTGTGTGTGTGTGTGTGTGAACAAAGGAAAAGTCAGTAAAACACCAAACTTTGTATTTAAGTATGCAACAAAAAGATTTTGAGGAAAATCCCTCTACTCCAAACTACTTTACATGGAAAAGTTTTCGAAAATGTTGATTTTTCTCAAAAACAGCTCTTTGATTTTGATAAAAATACTGCATTTTAAAGATATTTACACAGCAAATATAATGTATACCTTGAATTTTCTGGGAATTGCCCCTTAAGGCCTCTTTATTCTGGATGAATTTTGCTGGATTTTGCATAACTAGTACACCATAAGAGATAAAGAAAAACTTATTACACAAAAACACAGAATTTATGTCATATACATTTTTTACATAGCATTGACTATTTTTAGATATTTCTGGTTTGTTTTAAAATACTTAAAACTTTCATATACAGGAATTTGTCAACTCCTGGCAATGCAAAGAAACAACCAGCTTTTATAAGATTTTACTACCGTTTTGGCCTAGTGTATACCATTATTTCCCTTCTACTCACAATAAATAATTTCTGCTAATGTTAATTTTGATTAGCATGAAGTAGATAGAAGCATAAGCTTTTAAACAGTAATTTGTTACAGAGATGCACAAGAAGTCATGTGAATGGAACATATCAGATTTTTTAAGCTTTCCTATTACTCTGTTTTTTCTGTCTTCTATTCTTTTAATTAAAAGGACCTGAGTACTATGTACCTAATAGAAAGGAAGTACCTAATAGAAATGTAAAGATTTCACTCATATTTTGATTTCCCTACATTCTAACAAATCATATTTACAAAAAAGGTCCATGTGTGAACAGCATAACACAAAAAAGAAATGATGGTTAAGTACCAAACTTGGAATTTAAGTTCAGTCTTCCACAGATACACCACAAAGCTTTTCTAGAAAATATCCCCAATCCAAATTACTCCCCACATGGCAAGTAATTTGTTATTTTGGAATTTCTCATAAATTATTCTACAGATTTTTATTAAAATACTATATACCTATTTAAAATATTTACATGAATAGTCTATAAAATTCTCTTCCTTCTAAAGGAATCTTGTATAACTTAAAACCATAGGAGATAGACAAACAATGTAGGTCTTGTGAGTTGATTAGTTATTCAACAAACTTGTGGCATATGAATACCTGTTAATTTGGTAGGACTGCTACTATGTATTTAACTTTCACTTGTGATATCCTCTGCAAGACTTACATTTCACCACAAAGCAGACATTTCCAGAGAGCAGCTCTTAGGAAGTTCCAGCTGAAACTTCAGATGGCCCTGAGGCTGAATATTGGAATCAAGTGCTTCTGAAACTCTGAAAATGTTCCATAAGTAATGTTATTGCACAACTAATCAACTGACATAATATAAATATTCACAACCGTGTTAGAATTCCTCCAATCAAATATAATACATATCTATTTGTTTCAAAAAACTTTTTTGTGGCATCAGGCATTTTCAAGATATTCTTTGTTATTGGTTTGAATTTTTCAATACTTTATTTCACTTTTTTTTTTTTTTTTTTTTTTTTTTTTTTTTGTAGAACTGCCAACCTTCAGCTGTTTCACACAATATCATGAAATAGCATAGAAAGGGCTGGTATGTGAAAAGCAGATTTTCAACGTGTGGCTATCACTATTCCCAAATGTGTATTAAAATTATTTATGAAACTGTCTGTCTCAATTTGATTTAGAGAGAATAAACTTCTCTGAGAATACCTTGTATAAGCTATAGATATATTGTAAATGCAACATATAAGGAATTTTGTGTGTAATTTTTTTTTTTTTTGCCAGGGGGGTGCAAAAACTGAAAATATAAAGAAAGAAGGGCCCAAAAACTTTGCAGTTAAAATATATAATGCAAGATCATGGATTAAATATGATCAGTGGCAGTGGCAAACTTGCAACCCAAAGGCTGTGAGATGGGCACAGAAAAATAAGAGGTAATATTAGCAGATGTGGAACCTTGACTATATTAGTGATATGATGTAAAGTAGCAATTGGAGGAAAGAATTACAAAATTTAAAATAAAAATCAAATAGTAAGTGTTAATCACTTTCCACTAATTATGGAAGTACAATGTATTAGAACAAGAGGTAGATAAAGAAAGGGTTATGAGATATGCGAGAAAAAAATTCATATAAATGCAAGGTGAAGCCAAGAGATATTCTTAAAAACATTTAAATTCAAAGGTAGGGGAAATTATTGCACGTGGAATAACGGAGGAAAACCCAGAAAAAGTATTTCAGTAGTAAACTGATTAGTAACAAGTAAAGTGTGAGTAAAGGGATGGAAATAAAACAAATAAACAAACAAGTAAACAAAGGGTGGTTTGATGAGGAAAGTAGATCACCAAGAAGAGAGATATTTAAAGATTCAATTTGTTTGAGAAGAGCTGAAAAACAATCAAAATGATGACATGTTAAGGGGGATACAACTGTCTTTTAGAGGCAAAGATAAATGAATGGTAAGAAAATATAGCAAACATGCTAAAAGAAGCAATATAAGGGAAAGGTCATAATTGATTGAGAGGGTAAGGTTAGAACCATGAGAGTTAGCACAAACATATTAATATATGGAAAATTAGATGGTCAAATTATGTTACGACATTTATCAGCAAATAAGGAATATAAAAATAAAGATAGAATACCAGAGAATTTTGAAAAATGTACAATTAAACACAAAATGGCTCTGGCTTCACAGCCCAAAGGTCTCAGGTTCAATTCCTGCCTATGGCAAGGAAATTTTCTTCAACAAGAATTGTTTGTTCCTATTCCCCACAGAGTCTGAAAGTATGTATGTAGTGAATGTCTCTTTTGCTTGTATTTAAAAGTATAACACTGAAAAATCCAGCATTAAGAAACCCGACAAGCAAAAGCATGCGTAACAGTTAATATATGTGTGCAAAATTAATGCTTATAAAGATAACCCAACTCAAATAAATGGAAAGATTTAACAGCAGTAAATTAGTGAACATCACTGTTGATGAGCAAACTGTTCCAAACCTGCAGATATGACCAAGATGTTAAAAGCAGCATATAAATGAAGAAAGAAAAAATTAGCAGGAAATATGTTCTACAACTTCTGAACATTCATAAATGATAAAGTATTATTCAACAGCAGGATGTATTAATATAAAAGAGGTTTAAAGTAATAATGTTGAAAATTCACTACCATCTCTGCTTAATTATTCTCCAAAATCCCATTTGTTGTGCTGATATTCTGATATGTTAAACATATATTTGTGCATAAATACTCTTGCACTAGAATTTTGGGATCTTGCACATTTCATAGGACATTTAACTGGTGTGTATGTAATGTAATGAGCAATTGGATATTAACGTTATATCCTATTTATCAGGAATTTCTTTTATAACCTATTGTAGTCCTTAAAAATAAAAAGTTATATCAAATTTTGACTGCTTATGTTTAAAAAAACAAAATCTTTCATACGGCATACCACTTGCTAAAAACTGCAGATTGTCAGGTGTCCTTGCATTTTTCAACTAATTTCCACAAGTAGCAGCACTTGAAGAAACAGTTACAAGAAGGTGCCTACTGGTGCTCCAATCCAATGGAATTTGAAATGAACAAACATACAATGCTGTGTATGAGCCTAAAGACTCATTCATTGAATTTTCTCAGAATTAAAGAGATTCTTTAAAGGCCAGGACTCAAGAAGCAATAGGTCTAAGACTAAATTTTCAAGATGAGGAATTCAATTTTTGATTTTTATTGCTTCATGAAAAGATGCTCGATATGGAAATTTTGCATAAGCGGTTACAGGCTGCTCAGATTGATCCACTGAAAACTAGAAACAATTAATAGAGCATCGTAATATAGTGACGAATATCAGGGAGACAGTGAATGTGGAACAAAGATGCAGAAATAAACATACATTAAAAAGCCATAGGATAATTGAAATAAAGAATTTTGTGACCATATCGCCCAAAACGTTCACAGTTGTTTTCAAAAGTTTGGTCGCCATGCTGTAGAAAAGCTCGTCCAAAGTAAGAGTTTTCCACAATATTCAAAAGATATGATTAAGAACTGTGATAATTTTCATAAAAATATTTTTAAAAATGACCTAAAAGAAGTACCTAACAGATAGATGTGTGTATAGAATATATTATTTGTAATGTTGGATATAAATTGTTATACAAATTGTTGTATGTTACAATATGATGAAATATTATGACAATGCCTGAAACATTCTGTATGTCTATAGGAAAATAAACTATTATAAAGCATTTTCTGACCAAGTATTGGATCTCGTAGTTCAAAACTGGCTGAAAACCGTGCTTGCTATCTAACAATAGACAGGATTTTTCTTTATTAAAATCATTTTTCAGAAAATTTGGGTAAAGCCTTCCTCAGGATTCTGGTAACTACACCTATGATAACTACAGAACCGAAAAATAGTTTCTCAACTCTTTGACGGATCTAAACCTTCCTAAGAAATAAAATTATGGAAGAATGCCTTTTTGCACTAGCTGTTGCCTATTGAGAAGAAATATTCAAGGCATAGGTGCTCAGTAATTAGACAAGTTTTAATTATTTCATCAACTTATTTTTCATGTTGCATATTGTAGCATGTGATCTATTTCAGCTACCACTGTAAAGGAAGCTATATAAATGAACAATTAAAGAATGGCTTAAAATATTATTCTTTTTATTCTTATTTAATATTCTTAAAACATTAAGAATATTATTAAATAAGATTAAAGAAAAAGATATGTTAGAATTCTGAGAAATTGGTATAGTAGTATCAATTTACAAAGGGGAGGGAGAAATAAATAAACCAGGTAACTATAGAGGAATACGAAAGAAAAGAAAAAAGGAAACTTGTTTTGTGCTAAAAGCTAAGTAGGTGGGTTTTATTATCACTTTTCTTCTCATGGAAGTTTGAAAACAGTGTTTTTATAAATCATTTAATTTGATGATGCTTAACACTTGGAATTTTTGCTAGATGTTTCAAAAGACTAGTTCTCCTCATTTTCAACGGGATATCAACTAATTTTTTTGTGGTGAAGCTGGCAATGTTTGAAAACAGTGTTTTTATAAATTATTTAATTTGACGACGAGTCAATTAATAACACTAAACACTTACTTGGAATTTTTGCTGGAACATATTTCAAAAGACTAGTTCCCTTCATTTTCAACTGCACATCAACTAATTTTTTGTGGTGAAGATACAATGTTGTCACTGATGTCTCCTCTGGTGGTGGTTCAAGGAACTTGCTAAGCTCACTCTTCTGCAGAATGTCAACATTGAAAACTGTTCCTATTTTTTAAGATGAAGATGTGTTCCCATGTGGCTAGCTCTTGTTTTCCTGTTGTGTGCTTTAGAAGTTTCAGTTCTGGATTTATGTTGTTTTTTATTTCAAAAGTGGGTGGCAACTGCTGATTTTTCCAATTGTTTGAGATTTATGTTACTGATGTGTTCTTTGGATTTGTTTCTAAATTTCTTTTAGTTTTCCATATATATGATTACAGTCAATGCATTTTATTTGATGTTTGAGCTTAATTCATTTTTTATACTGTGGCAGTTTACTGGTGCTATCTGAATGTTGTGTTCTTTGAAAATGTTTTTAAATTTGTCAAAAGCCCATGAATGGTATTTGAATTTCTTGAAGCTTATCTTCTATTCAATTGGTGAGAGAGTGGTTGTTTATACTGTGGCAGTTTACTGGTGCTATCTGAATGTTGTGTTCTTTGAAAATGTTTTTAAATTTGTCAAAAGCCCATGAATGGTATTTGAATTTCTTGAAGCTTATCTTCTATTCAATTGCTGAGAGAGTGGTTGTTTCTTTTAGTAATTTTTTCCTTTTGGCTAGTTTTATTTTTTTTTTTTTATTTACTAGGGATCTTGGGTAGCTATTTCTATTCGCAGTTTTAATTATTTTTGTTGCATTCTGCATGAATACATTTGCCAGAAAAGGATTGTTTACCAGTCTGTATGCTAGGCTATTGATGATTGTGTTTATGTGCCCTTGGGTTATAACTATTGTATTTTATATATTTGTCTGTCTGAGAAGATTTCATTGACCTCCCTGGTGTAATGGTTACCATGCTAACTTCATTTACCCAAGGTTGCAGGTTCAAACCTGGTGGAAGACGATGGATTTTTTTTTTCAGGCGTAAAAATCCTTTGCAGGCTTCCTTCGGAAGGGAAGTAAAGCTGTGGGTCCCGTGTTGTAGATTTACGACATGTAAAAGAAACCTCAAGCCTGATAGAGGCCTCTGAGCAAAATTAAGCGGTCTTTCACACCCAGTATAGAATGGGGAACTCTTGAGAACCACAGCAGCTAAAGAGCATCCATAAATAAAATGCCATTTCATTTTCATTTGAGTAGGTTTCCTGTAAAACAGAGTTTATTGTTTCCATATTTGATTATTTTCAAATCCAAAAACAGCAGCTGGTTATCTTGTTCTACTTTTACTGTAAATTTTATGATTTTTTTCTTGGATGTTCAAAAGTTTTAGGGCATCAACAATGTGCCTTTTTTGTACTTTTGCAAAGATGTCATCAACATACCATTGCAAGGTTTTGAACATCCAAGGGAAACCCTTTGTGATTCTGATTTATGTGCTAATAAAATCATCTGCCAATATGGGAGAGGGTGAATTGCCCATTGCTAATATAGATGTTTGGCAATAAAAATCTTGTTTGGAACTGAAAAAAGTTTTGTTCAGTGTGTAATTTGGTAAGTTTTATGAATTCTGAAATTTCTTGTGATGCCATTCCAATTGATTTCAGCCAATATTCTATTAGTGATGCGAGTTTATGTAGTGGTATCTCGGAAATAGTGATTTAACATCAAACGAGACCAATGTGTCCCTTTCTTTTAATTCAATATTCTTGATATTTTCTGAAAGTTTCATATGAGTTTTTGATCTCAGCCTGCCAAATTTTTTAAAACAATTAAACCTGTTGGTTAGCCACTTTGCCAATTTGTAGGTTGGTGAATCTAAACTGCTAACTACGAGTCTCATTGTAATGCAGGGTTTGTAAATTTTGGGTAACCCACAAGTCTGGGTAGGATTGGATTGTCCAACTTTGTTTATTTGTTTGGTATTATGCTTTTTTTTTCTCTCTCAAAGGTTTTACCCAAGATTTTAGGGTTTTTTTTTATTAACAGTTCCAGATTTTAATAAAATTGACAGTTTCACTGTATGTAATGGCTTTTTTAACATTTTAAAATAAAGAAGTTCCATGTTTGATGTCATTTAGCATTTCATTCATCTTGCTATCCTAATCAGATTTTTCCATTGTGACTATTTTGTTTCCCTTGTCTGCCTTGGTGTATATTATGTTTTGTCTCAATGGTTGGATAATGTTCTGTTTGCTTCTGTCAACAGGTCTAGTTTTAGTTGTTTGGTTGAAAATGAAAGAAACTAGTCCTTCGAAACATGTACTGGCAAAAATCTCAAGTAAGTGTTGTTTAATGTAATTAATTGACTCATTAAATTAAAAGGGTTTTATTATATTGAATGAATTCATGCATACGTGGACAACATAACTGAAAAATTTGTTACATATCAAACTTAGTATTTAAGTTTAATATTTTCCAAGGATGTGACACAAAGATTTTTAGAAAAATCGCCCCCCCCCATACTGCCCTTTATATAAAGACTTTTCCATATTTTTGATTTTATCAAAAGTGGCCATAATGATTTTGGTTAAAATACCATATACTAAACATATACATGGCAAACAAAATGTGTATCTTTAAATTGTTGGGAATAGCCTCTGAAGACCACTGCATTCTGGATGAGTTTTGCATAACTGGTAAACCTTAAAAGATGGACGAAAACTTACTACACAAAAACCTTACTACTCAAAAAGTATAGATCTTGTTAAAACACATGAGCAGTACTCTTGCATGTCATCTCTCTTATTTTACCCCTGGCATGCAAAGAGAACCAAGTTTCAATTGTTTCATACAGTGAACAGCTTTTAAAAGATTTGACTATTGCTTTATTCCCTTATTTCCTTTTATACTTATGGCAGCAAGTAATAAGACAAATACTGCTGTTTATCTTATTAGCATGATGTAGATAAAAGAATAATTATTTACAAGAATAGTGTGTATGCAGCACAGTAGAGAAAGTTATGTGAACGGAACACATCAGATTTTTTTATGTGAAGTGTAATTATGGGAATTTGGTTGTGTGCAGATACTAAACTTTCCCTTTTTGAGTTATATGTTCGCACACTGCACACAAACCTTTTTCCAAAAATGATGTTTTAATTCAGGGGTCCTCAAAACGTGCATTTTTGTGGAATCTGCAATAAAATGATTGGATGGAAAACAATACTCCCCATGTTTACTCACATAGTAGAGAAAGTAAAAAGAACCAAGACCCATTACCATCATCACTTTGATATGAATAGAAAGAATGCTCAACAACATTGATTTTCTGTGGAATACTGGAGGCCACCAGGACTAACTTTTCACAACATCTATTCTATGCAACATGTAGAGTTCAAATGATAATTTATTTTCCAAAATCTCTGCTCTTGCTGCTGGGTATAATAATACCAAGTTTCTGTTTTTTGCTTACCATAATTTTGGTCTTCCTATGGGATGAATAACTCCTTACAGTAATTTTAGGCAGGTTTCAGCAGAGAGGTTTTGTTACTTACCTTATTAGAAATCACGTCCAGTTTCAGCAATATCCAATGTGAGTGGGAGTGGATTAATGAGGTTTTACTGAGGTTGAGCATTGATCAGAAAAGCTTATTTACGACTCATAAACTGGAAAAAATAATATCCTACCACACAGACAAGTTCACAATAATGTACACTCAAAGTACACCAACTCTTTATAAAAATTTGTTTTCTTTCTTGTAATACATTACATTAAGTTACAACAATGTCATCCGATTCTCTCATTTTGTGTGCAAGCAACAAATATAGAAATCATTCATGTATTATTTACAAATGGAATGAGTCTATGTGAGCCATTCATCTGCAATCAATGCAGAGAATACACATATGGGGTTTTTCAAGAGATCTGATGTTAAGCACCAATACCAGGGTAACACCCCAAAAGAGTAGGCACAGCCAGGTAAAAACATTAAACATGCATCTCTTGCTCACAGTTCATCTTTTGATGTTTTGCCTAATGATTTCATAAATGCAGTAAGATCCTCTACAGTTCGCCGACCTTCATAGTCATTAACAAACAGACCATTGTTGAAAAATTTTAAAGTAGGATAACCCTGTATATCATGCTCTTTAGAAAGCACAGGGTTGACAGTTGCATCAACTGTTGCCATTACTCCACGCACTTTCTCCTGCTTAAGTTGCAATGCAGCAAGGCTGTATGCTGGCTTCATTCTCTTGCAATGTCCACACCCTGTTAAAGAAAAACAATTGTTAAAATATTCTAAATACCTACTATGTTTTGCAAAAGTCTTTTAGGTATATCTGTTCATAACTGTACACTACAAATGTATTCATTACAGTCATAGAAAAGAAAAAAAAAAAAAGAAGAAAAAAAGTTCTATGCAGTAATTACTCTATGCAAATAGGGAAACTGTGCTTTTCACATATCAAATAAAAAGAAAGTGGTTGTATACAGTGTCAGTCAACCTGCAACTGAAGATAGGGTTAAAATACCCTGAAACCGGTCTTCCCAAATGAAAGCTAAGTTGGAGCTAAAAATGTGCTTTCCACATTTATGGCAGAGCAAATTTTTGTAGAAATTGCAATTTTTATGCAAGTAATAATGTCTTTTTAGTTATAAAACAATTTCCATTTCTTTTAGTAAATTGCATTTTATTACAATTTTAAATAGTTGAGGCATTTTGTCAATGATTATCATCTCTATAGATGCCACAAGAATGACAGTATAATCAGTGGTCAATTTGCTTGTCTGAGTAAGCACATTGAAGATCCTTGACTTTGTGAATTTATCCATGGGAATGTGTATTAAAAATTACTATGTGAATACCTACAAGAATACTCTTAATAGCTACCAACAAATGGCTTCTAACAAAGTGCAATAGACAAGAGAATACACAAATACAAAAAAACAGAACTGCTTTAACACACACACACTCACCCTACAGAACTCCCATGACCAACTTTAGTTCAGAAGATTCATTTATCATCCTTGGGCACACAACAAATTTCAGAAAATCATCAAGAATTATAACATTACCTTAGCTTCAAAAAACAACCACAGCATTCACAAACTGTTATGCAAAAAATTAAAAGATCCTATCCCAGCAAACAAAAAACCTGAAATTTATGAAATTAAATGCGCATACTGTAACCTAGTATACATAGGAAGGACAAAAAGAAATTTGGAAACCAGATTAAACAAACATATAAGAAACCTAAAATATAAACAAATAGAAAAATCTGGTGTGTTCCATTCACATGACTTTCTCTATATCTCTGTAACAAATCATTGTTAATAAGCTTATTCTTTTATTCTGCTAATCGAGAAAAATTAGCAGAAATAGTCTTATTTCTTGCTTTATTGTAAGTAGAAGTGAAATAAGGAAGTACCATAGGTTAAAGTGAAATCCAATAGCTGGTTGCTATGTGACTGAAGTTCATTTGTTTGTATGGACACGAGTTGGCAAATTCCTGTATGAGAATAGTATAAGTTTTTCAAAGCTAAAACCAAAAACAAGGAATATCTCAAAAATGATCAACTCCACGAAAAAATGTATATAGCATAAATTGTGTGTTTTAGCATGCTCTACATTTTTAGTGTGTTAAGTTTTTATACCTCTCTTACGGTTTAGTAGTTATGCAAAATTCATCCAGAATAAAGTAGTCTTCACAGGCCATTCCCAGAAAATTCAAGATATACACTTTATTTGTCAGGTAAATATCTTTAATATACAATATTTTAATCCAAATCATTACAGCCATTTTTTAGAAAATCAAAATTTTCGAAAAAAGTTCGATGTAAAGAGTAGTTGGGAGTGGGGGGGGGGGGGGATTTTCTTGAAAATCGTGTCGCATCCTTGGAAGATACCAAACCTAAATACCAAGTTTGGTTTTTAAGAGACTTTTCGCTTTTGAGCCACACACACACACACACACGGACATTTTTCTAAAAATGCTTTTTTGGGATTCAGATCTCAAAACATGTATTTCCAGTGAAATCTCGGTATTGAGTTTTTGGGTGCATTACAATACCTTCTCTATACACTATGTACATAGCACGTATAGAGAAAGTAAAAATCAGCAGTAGCCCATCAATTCTGGTCATCAGGACATGAAATCACACCGAATATAAAACTGTTATAAACACACAGAATTAGATGTCTGGGAGAAGAAAAGAACCATATCATGAATCTTTATTTACTGTCATACAGCAACCTCTGGAAGTTCATAGATCCAGCACCAGATGCCTCCACCCTCACTGCCAATGAACAAGATTTAGTCGGAATTAAGGATTGAAAATGGGAACAAGTGAGTAATTACTAAGTGATATTTGTGTTACAAAAACTGATTCAAATTCTTTAAATTAATATTACTTATACTGTTATTATTTCTTCCCAACTTTCTTCTGTATAAATGACGATGAAGCTATCTTAATTTAACAACTTGTAGTTCATTCAATTGAATTAATGAGTTTATCATTAAACTAGTATTTGTGATTGTTAAAGTGTTTTTGCATTCACATTAAGTAACAGTTAACATTGCTTACATAGCATTTCAGAAGTGAAAATAATATTATTATCCACTAATACCTTTCAAAATTAGGAACATCAAATATTTTAATAATAAAATATTAAGTAACTCATTTTTGTATGTAAAAGCCATGATAATATATGTTTTGTAATGTATGTATTTTATGATCGCATTGTTTGAATGTGAAAGGATTAGATTTTAATGCACTCATTTTAAGGGAATGGTGCCAGGAAGGGATAGATGCTTTATATAGCACTAAGAAGTGACACA
Source organism: Hymenopus coronatus (assembly GCA_030762935.1). Taxonomy (NCBI): domain Eukaryota; kingdom Metazoa; phylum Arthropoda; class Insecta; order Mantodea; family Hymenopodidae; genus Hymenopus; species Hymenopus coronatus. The sequence continues at coordinate 76,901,754 of CM060890.1, forward strand.
AATGCTGTTATCCACTGCAAAGCATCTAGAAGCCAAGTGTTATAATACGTTTTGTAATGAATTCACTTTTAAGATGCAAGGACAAGGTAGTTTTGCACCTGAAAAAATTGCAATTATTTACTGTTTTGCATCCTATTTTGTATTTATTTAGTGTATTTCATGTTTTTCTATCATTTGTAGTCTTTTTGCAACTCCACCAAATTCTTCAATACTTCCTTTGATCACAGCAATTTTATGCTTAACAGTTGGTAGCTGACATTGCTCATTAAAAGCATATGCCATGACACTTCAACTTCTGAAGCAATATTACCAAGATAGTTTCAGCTTTTAACAAGCAAGCTCGAAATGCATACTACTTTGGTAATAGTCAAGGAGTATGCAGCATCTTCTTGTCCTGAGAGTTTTAATTAAGGTACTGTTTAAGTGGATTGTAGCATAGTAATATTGCTACCATTCCTCGAAGCGTCACAGAGAAAATAAGGCATTTAAAAAAACTGTATTATACACTGAGGAGTATCTGAAAGCCATGACGTTATCCTTTACGTTTTGAATCAACATGCCACACCCATTGTGTTAAAGACATCTGCTCAAATACCAAAAATTACGAAAATAGTGTAGTGAAGAAACAAACGCACCATTTTGTCGCTATTGCACAATTGCAAGCATAATACAGTAAAGGAAACTCACTAAATTGGTGCCTGGATTGCACGAAAAACACACACTAACCTAGACCTAAAATAATGCATGTAAATGACTTTGGTGAAACATGTTCAGTGAAATATGATTCACATAGCACAATAAAGCCACCAAAGCAAATTAAATACTTTTGGTGTATTTGAATATAAATTGTGCGTTGCATTGAACCTTAATGACCAAAAATAGTATTGAGGAATCTCTATAAAGTTTTGTAGTACCAATCTAGAACCATCAAATCACGAAGAATGCTGGGTGTTTCAACTAGTAGATTATAAATATAATATATTAGGTAAGAGAACTAACAATTTTAATGTGCAAGAAGACATCTAGTTTGGTGTCAGTGGATTTGAGTATAATTTAATATCATTGAGAGTTAAAGTTCATACATTCATATTGCATATACACTGTAATCCTATATAGTGTTTCCAAGATATACAGCCATATGCACCATTTTGTATGGTTTTCTGTGATATTTTTTTTCTTCTTCTTCTTATTTTCTCTTCCATTGGCCCTCTCTAAAATCATTTTTCATTGCTTTCCTGGTCAACGAAAAAATTGGGAACCAGGGTTAATATTATAAAGTATATATGAAAAAGAAATTAAACATATTAATGTAATACAAACACATAACCTCATACGTGAAGCAATACAAAAAACTTGATTCTACAAACTAACAGAAAATATGTAATCTCCAGTTGTGTTGCAATGAACAAAATAATCCAAATAATGGCATTATGTGATTTTAAATAATATAATTTGTAAATCTCATTTATACGAAGAAAATTGTACTCTGAAATGGTGTCAAACTCAATTTTGTCCAATGAACACATGGTTTGTAATGATTGTTTTCATACAGATTATGTTATAAGATGCTGGTGACATAAGCAAACAGCAGAAGTGAATGCACATGTGGTAGAGAAGTTCCCACAGAATAGAGGAACAAGGAATTAAGTGACATGACAGCCAAAGCATTGATAAGCAAAGGAGATAAAGAACTTGCAGAAAGATTCAGAAAAGAATGGAAAAAGTATGAAAAATATGCAGGCAGAAATAAGGAACTGGAAATAATATGCATAAACATGCAAAACATCAAAAGAAGAACGGAGAGTATGGAAGACAGGATTAGAAGATACAATCTATTGATTTTGAGGATTGAAGAGATGCGGAGAGTTGGAGCATATAGGAAATATACAAGATCTACTAGTACAAAATGTAGAAACCCAAGTGAGGGTCCTTGAGATGTGTGATGCATTTAGAATCGAGAAATTAAGAGAAAGAAACGACATCCTTGTGAAATTTGCACACATGCAAATAGTTTGAGATTCTGGAAAATAGACAGTAAAAGGTGCTGATATTTTTATCCAATAAGGATTTAAAATACAGAAAAATTCAGATAAAGAATTCAAATGGAACCAATACAGCAAAGAAAGCAGGCATGGAGTCAAGAACAGTAGGTGTATCTCGTACACCTGAATAAGAGTGTACATCAAGCTTTGGTTAGACAACCAGGTGGCTGACAGAGAAAGAGCGCTCAAGAATAATGGAAGAGTTGAGCTGCAAGTAGTGAACCAGGAAAGGGAACTAATGTGCAGTCAACAACAAGAAAAGGAAAGAGGAGTGCAATAACCAAAGAAGAAGAACCATCAGATGACGACACATGTAGGATCAATGGCAGAAGAGGAAATAAATGAAATGATGGGGAAATTGAAAGGTGCAGCAGTCTGTGAAACAGAAATACTGGGTTAGAGTGGGTTAGTAAGCATGGAGGGAACAATATAAAATGTGAAATGATACTGTAAGGGAACTAGAAGAAATTATAAAAAATAAGGACATGGAATAATAGCAACACAAAAAGCCTAGTGAAATAACTGGTGGAACACACAAGAGTGGCAGAGAAGGGAGAATTAGAAGGGAAAAGAAGAGAGAAAGAGGTATTTCACAGAGGATGAGAAGGCTGAAAAATGGTTAGGTAATCAGTAAAATGAGGGATAACAGTGAGAGGATAAAATGTGGGAAAGTGAGGTAAACAAGATTATGTTGAAGTGCGTCAACAGATTGTAAAAGGGTAAAAAGTGTTAATAGAAGATTAGTTATGAAAAAGGAAGGAGCTTAGACAGAAATTATGGAAGTAGGAAGGAAAATGGAAGGAAAGCAAAATTTAGGTAAAAGAATCAGATTTAACATTTACAAAATAAATATAGAGTAGTGGGGAAGGGTCACCATACACAATAAAACCAATATTATTTGGGGCTCTATGATGTAACATATGCCAAGGAAACCAGTGTTATTTGGGGTTTTAGGATGAAACTTATGCCAAGGCAAATTGTCAAGTGTAATAATATGTATTTTAGAATATTTCTGAGTTGGGTTTGTAACACTTAAGTTCTGAAGCCATGGCTTCAAACTCAACTCAGAAATATTCATATGTATCACTGTCCCAAAACACCCCTTCATTAAAATTGTTGTTAATATGTATCTTATTAAAAAAGTGCAATACAAAATACTGAACTTGGCATACTTCACAGATGGCTTATTTTTGAGCCACTGATGTGGAACGCCAACTATTTTTCTTTTCCTTTTGCTCACTGATCACCTTTCCTATAATGTATTTGGCATTATGGTATTCAATAACATACTTAACTGGCGATGTCACTAGCAATATGTTCACTCTTGTAATTCTACTGAACAAAAAATATTTTTGAAAATACAATAAAAAGCCCAAATAGGCCTTCGAGGAATAAGTAGAGTGTGCACATACACACACATATATATAGCTAGCTAGCTTTAAATTAAATGCAAAATGAATAAATGCCTACATACAAAAGAGGTTTTGTTTAAAAAAAAAAAAGTATATTCTCTATGCACTTTTGCTGATGAGCCCTTTCCATACAATATAACTTTTCAGATAACATTAGTAATTATGAAAACAGGCTAAATGAAGCATAATTAAATAAAAATGATCCTGTGGGTTTATAACTTACAAGGTGCATAAAACATGACCATTATAGGCTCTCCAGACTTAATGGTTTCCTTGAAATTGTTTTCTGTTAGATGAACCAGGTGCTCTGACCCCTCAAAGGTACCCCATTCTTCCTTAGGCTTTTCGTCTTTGCTTGCTGCTTCCACAGATGGAACTCCAAGGGGATCCTTCATGAAATTGACAAAATCTGCTTCCTGAAATGCAATAAAAAGACATCTAGTGGAAAAAAAGTATAACAACTCTCACCTCCAACTAGAGAACCACAAATTTTCTCTTACTACTTACAAATGTGCACTTATTCCTTTAAAACTAAACAGAAATCCACTGGGTTATTGTTTCAAGCCATACATTGTATTATTTGGCTAATTAAAATTATTTTAAAGAGTTCATTTGTCAGTCTGTAATTTTCAACTTGGATGTCTCTGGGTTTGAAACATCACCTTGGATAGTGTGAAATTAAACATTTGATTATTAACTGACATGCAATGGGGGAGTAAAAAAGTCTCTCTTGAAACCATGACATAGATGCTGTACCATAATTACTACTGTAAACTTTGAATGGTGGTAGTGAATAGTAAGAGAGGAAAAAACAGGTTCTGTAAAAATGGATATTTGCTAATGATAAATGTAGGTTTACAAACCATCACTTACCTCATTGTACATACTATAATTATTTATTTTAACACTCAGTGACCATTTTGTTTCAGACTTCCTTCAATATATGCTTAGTAATATTAATACCCTAAAAAATGTCTAGGATGTCTTTTTACTTTCTCTACATGTACTATGTACAAAAACGAAAAGGCCATCAAAATACCAAATTTTATATTTAAGTTCAGTATCTTCCAAGGATTTGACACAAGCAATTTGAGCAAAATCCCCCCCCCCCCAATTACCCTTTAAATGGAAAAAATTCGGATTTTATTTTCTCAAAAATGGCTCTAACAGTTTTAATTAAAACTTCTTATGATTAAGCTATTAACATGACAAATAAAATGTATATCTGAAGACATCTTTATTCTGATTTTTTTTTAATTTTTCATAACCAGTAAACTGTAAGAGAGACAAAACTTACTACACAAAAAATGTAGACCTTTTTAAAATGCACAATTTATGTCATATACATTTTTTTCGTGGATCAAGATATTCATTGTTATTGGTTTCAGTTTTAAAATACTTAAAATTTTCTCATTCAGGAATTTGTCAACTCCTGGCCACGCAAAGAAACTGATTTCAATCCCATAGCAATCACATTTTAAAACATTCAACTGTCGGTTTAGTCTAGTATATTCTCTAATTTTCCTTCTACTAATAAGGAACTAAGGAATAATAGCATTTCTGCTAATGTTTCTCTTGATTAGAATGTAGACAGAATAATTAACAATTAACAATAATTTGTTACAGAGATATAGAGAAAGTCATGTGATGGAACATATAAGATTTTTTAGGATGTAAGTTAAATATGGTCACATTAATCATTTACAAAAAGTAATATTACAACGCACCTGCATCAGACTATACCACCATGAGAATACACAACAGGACAAAAGAAAATTGCAAGACAATCAATTTGAACTTGCTTGGGGTTTATTTCTCTGAAATCCAACATATTTGCTATTATGATAATATAGGTTTCCCAATGTTATCGTAGAATCTCTTCTGCTTTTTCATTGAGCATTCAAATGTCATTTTTATAGATTTGTTCCAATCACATTCCATTGGCATTTTTGGTTATCTATATTTTTCTGCATCAATAAATAATTACTACTGAAGTGAAACAATGCTGCTAAGATTGACAAACAGGTTGATATGCAGTTATGTCCACTGAGTTTGCAAGTCAGGAATTTGCATTGTACAACAGATTGTTTAGAAACAAAAGTTTGGAGAAAACAAATATATATAAGAGATGGAACACCTTGCAAAACATTTTTGAAAATGTAAAGGGAAGGTAAAGGAGTGGTGGAGAAAAATCAGGAAAGAATGGGAAATAATGGAAATGATAAGGAATTAATAGAGTAGATAAATTAAGTGTGAATCTATAAGTTACTGTGATGAATGAAAGATACATTTGCATGAACAACCAGGGTGTTAGGTGCATATGCTGCTAATGTTTCTAATCTTAAGCAACTCCTAGGAGACTAGACTAATTGGTGTAAATAAATTGTTAATTCTGACCAGAAATAAATAAATTCATTCATACTACTGAAATGAGTGTCCTCTTTCTCAAAATTCTAACATGTGACCAATTCTTTCAGAGTGTAATGCTTTTTAAGAATTAAAATCTTACCTCTTGCTTAAATGCATTTCACAGGAATCATAACTTAGTCTCATTTAATATGATCAGCATAAAATCAACAATTCACTGTTATAATGTGCATCTTCAGTTTGTTTGAATTTTATAAGCATTCAAAGAAATACTTTTATGATTATATGCCAAATCCAGAGGTTGAGAGTTTGATTCCCAACTGGAAGATGGGAATTTTTTTCTTTAGTCAGGATTATTTTGCATTTTCCTTAGAGTCTGTAAGTATACATGATAGTCAAAATGTTTGTGCGACTTTAATATTTGTAAAGAAACCAAAACAGTAAAAAGTGAACATTATCGTTGATGAACAAATTGTTCCAAAGGCTAACCTCCAGATGACCTATATGTTAAAAGTGACATATAAATGGGCTTGCTATCCATCCAGGATTTGACCAGATTTGATCCGGTTTTCTTATATAGTCTGGGATTGAAAAATGTCTGGATTTCAAACAAGAGAGATAATTGCAATTACGATAAATTTGAAAAATTGCATTTGTTTTTAACAAAAAGATGAGATAGGAATAGATTGTGGTAAATATTGCTCACTTCGACAACTATAACAATTCAAGTTGCTTTATTTATGTAAGTTAATGGCTGCATTACAACTCGTAGTAAAATGCCATCTCAGAATATGCTCAGTTAGTTGTAGCTTTTAGGTACAAAATAGAGGGTGTACCATATGAAAGATTGTTTTTTCTTACTTTATACATATAAGGGATCAAAATCCTGATGCAATATCTGCATTATTGAATCGCACAAACTTATGATGGTGCATATATTTTAAGTGCTGAATCACATGGAATCCAGGCAAGGATAAAATGCAAATATCCAATCAAAAACTACATATTAGTATACACCAATTAAATGTGCCTATGGATCGTGCAGCATCGCAAAATTATGACATCCTCTGTGACCTAGGGGTAACATAATAACCTCTAGTTCCCAGGTCACGTATTCATACCCAATGGATTTTTTTTTAGAATAAAAATTCTTGACATTTCTTTCAGAAGGGAGGTAAACCCAGTGGTCCCATGTCATAGATTTACAGGATGTAAAAGAACCAGAAGTCTAATAAAGAGGTCTTGAGCAAAATTAAATGTTCTTTAATGCCAGTATAGAAGGAATGCTGAGAGCCAGTTAAAGAGCCTATAAATAAAACTTGACTTAATTTATCACAAAATTCTAGTGCAAGAGCACTTTTTAGCACTTTGTCTGGCATTCCTGCGTATTTCAATAAACCTCCACAAGAATTAGCAGAACTAAATTTGTTGTTAGAAGGGTGCCTACTGGTGCTCCAATTCAATGGAATTTGAAATGAACAATCAATGCTATGTGTGAGAATAAGGGCTTGTAAACGAATTTTCTGGGAATTAAGAGGAAGCTCTGTCATTAAAGACCAGTATTCAAGAAGCAAAAGGCATAAGACTAAATTTTCAAGATGAGGCATTCAATTTTTGGCTTTTATTCTTTCGTGTGGAAATTTTGTGTAAGTAGTTACAGGAAACACAGATTTATGCACTGAAAGCTAGAAATAATGTTCAGAACTTTGTAATATAATGGTAAGTGTAGGGGAGATGGTGGATTCAAAGTGAATGTGGAACAAAGTAAAAAATAAATTACATTAAACACCCATAAGATAATTCGGGTTAATGAGTTTGTAACCATATCACCCAGGAGATTCACAATCAATTCAATAATTTTGATCACCATGCTGCAGTAAAACTCATCCAAAATGAGAACTTTCCAATATTTAAAAAACATTTCATGACCAGGAACTTTATGCTATGGTTCAACAAAATATAGTAATTAAGATAAAACCAGCTAAGAATTGAGCTTACTGTCCTATACAAATGCATCCTACTGATAAATTTGGGTGAAGCCTTTTGGAAACTGACAAACTCCTCAGAATTCTGGTAACTACACCTGTGACAACTGCAGCACCGAAAAGATGTTTTTCAATTCAACAGCATCAAAACAGACCTAAGAAATACAAAGAAAGAAGAACATCTTTCTGCGCTTGCTATGTTGTCCAATGAGAAGAAACTGACTCAAGGCATAGATGATTTCAACAGCAGAGTTATGGAAAACTTTTCAATGTTTAAAGATTAGGGAATGGATATGATTTTTTGTGAGTAATTAGGTGAATTAATTGAGGGGCTCAGCGCCAGAGGGAGCTATCCCAGAAATAGCTAAATTTGAGAAAAAAGGAGTTTTATTAGAGTTGTTGATTTGGAAAAAAATGTAATATTGAGGTACAATTTTTTTTAAATCCAGTACTTGGTCCACATTTTGAAATATCCTAGAAAATACAAAAAAGTGATATTTAACATTTTTTTTTATTTATTTAGCACTACAAACTTGTATTATTTACTAAAAACTTATTTATACAGAGAGAGAAACTGAACATGATATTATTCATAAAACACAAACAACTGAACTACACAATTTCTTCAACCAGTTCAGTTGATTCTACATTGTCTGATCTCAAATCATTATAATTGGTACACTGCTGGGATGTATTTTTTGATGGAGTGTAGATTCCATAGTTTCAGCGCAGGAATATTCCTCCCCTCTGGTACAGTAATGGTAGCTCTGCCATCACTCTAGACATAAAGGATGATTTGCTACAAGTTGAGTACTATTTTTAGTCTTCTCCCTGGCATCTTTTTGAAAAGCTGGACTCTCTTCCATTTTTCCAATTCTGAGAAAGTATGTTTGAAGAACAATGCTGTAGATCTTTTTGTTACTTTCACAGTAGAAACTTTCGGAATATGAAATAATCATTTTTTGATTTACCTTTAATAATGTTTAAATAATAATAATTTACCTTTAACGATTAATAGAATTTTGTGCAAAAAACAAGTTAGTAATAACTAACACATTATTTGATCATCATATAAGAAGAAGATACACATGGAAAATGCCAGGAGATATAAACAGATATCAAATAGATTATATCTTGACAAAACAAAGATTTCGGAATCAAGTGAAAGATAGTAAGAGCTACCTAGGAGCGGACGTAGATAGTGACCATAATATGATGATGAAAACTCTATTAAAATTTAAGAAACTAATTAAAAGTAATAGGAAAAATTGGAATATTAGAAAGCTAAAAGATGAACAAACGCTACAAGAATATAAAAACAAAACTAATGAACATATAGAAATTAAACCACAAGACACAAATTCAAGTTGGGAACTGATCAAAACAAAAATACGAAAACCAGCTGAAGAAACTATTAATACTAACACAATAACAAATAAAAAAGAATGGATCACAGATGACATTATAAAAATGATTAATGAACGCAGAAAGCTAAAATATTCAAAGGACCCAGAAGCATCAATAAAATACAAAGCACTACGAAACAAAATAAATAGAGAAATTAGAGAAAGGAAGGAAGTATTTTTAAAAGAAAATATGGAAATAATAGATGAAGAATTCAAGAAAGGAAAATTAGAAACAGCATTTAAAGAAATTAAAAACTTTTTTATTGAACGTAAAACACAAGGGAACAAACTAAGAGACAGAGAAGGAAAATTAATTGATGATAAGATTAAAGTAAAAAGATGGAAAGAATATATAGAGAATTTGTATAAAGGACATGAAATAGAAGAGCTAAAAGAAATCATAGATGAAGTAGAAGATGATAGAGGAGACCCAATACTAAAAGAAGAATTCGAACAGGCTCTAAACAATCTAAGAGATGGAAAAGCACCTGGGGAGGATGGGATTCCTGGAGAACTATTGAAGAATGCAAATGAAGAACTACACAAGACACTCTATGAACTCATATTTGATATATATGAAACTGGAATACTACCAGAAGATTTTAAAATGTGTAAAATTATACCAATCCCAAAAAAAGCCAATGCTGAAAAATGTGAACAACACCGTACACTAAGTTTAATGTTGCATGCATCCAAAATATTAACAAAAAAGAATAGAAAAGAAAATAGATACCTACATAACAGATGATCAATTTGGATTTAGGAAGAACACAGGCACACGAGAAGCAATATTAGCAATGAGACTAATACTGGAAAAAAGGTTAAGAAAGAATAAAAGAACATATATTGCTTTCATAGATATAGAGAAAGCATTTGATAATGTGGATTGGATCAAAATGTTTGGAGTGCTTAGAAACCTGGGAATTAAATTTAAAGATTTTAGGATTATATGGAGTCTATATAAAGATGAAAAAGCAATTATAAACTGTGGGAGAAACCAAGAAATAGTCCATATAAGAAAAGGAGTGAGACAAGGATGTGCACTATCCCCAATACTGTTTAATGCATACATACAGAGTGCTCTAAATGAAATCACGGAAGAAATAGACACTGGAATAAAGATACAGGGGATAAAAATCAATATGCTCCGCTTTGCAGATGATATTGCAATATTAATGGAGAACAAGAAAGATTTAGAAACGTTCATAAACAAATTAGAAAATACATTAAGGAACAACTACAACTTAAACATTAATAAATCAAAAACAAAAATTATGACTTGCAGGAAGAAAGGGAATAGTAGCACAAAAATTAAACTAAATGGACAACTATTAGAAGAAACCGAAATATTTCAATAACTAGGAAGCAAAATAACAGCTGATGGAAGGAGCAAAACAGAAATAACCAGTAGAATACAACACGCAAAACTTGCTTTTAATAAAAAGTACCAACTATTTACTGCAAACAGTATTAGCCTTGAAACCAGGAAGATTTTATTACAAACATATGTATGGAGTATTATGTTATATGGATGTGAAACTTGGACAATTTTAAAAGCAGAAAGAAAGAGAATAGAAGCATTTGAAACATGGTGCTATAGGAAAATGCTAAAAATTAAATGGAGTGACAAAATTAAAAATGAAGTATATAAAAGAGCAGAAGCGGAAAAACGAATTTGGAACCAAATTAAACGAAGAAGAGCAAAATTAATAGGCCATTTATTAAGACATCAGAGCACACTGAATATTATAATAGAAGGTATGATAGAAGGAAGAAGTGGAAAAGGAAGAGCAAGATCACAATATATAAAACAAATTATGGAAGATATGAAATGCAGTAAATATGAAGAACTCAAACGGAAAGCAGAGAGAAGATCTGAATGGAGAGTCGCTGCAAACCAATCCAAGGATTGAAGACTCCTAACAATGTTGTTATTCAGGAACTGGTAGTTTCTAAAATCTTTCTTCATTTCAATAATTGCATATGGTTATGCAATCCGAGCCTTGCTCACCAACTCATACCCTGCCTGGCATATACATGTGGTTTGTATGTCTTAACTTCTTCTCCACAACCCCAAAATCCCTGTCACTGGGTAGGAAGGTGCATCCTGGTATCAGAAAATAATGTTGAATCTCATCATACCCATGGAAAGGGCGTAATAAAGGTTAAAAATAGTGTTCTTCTTGTTTGCCGTGAGCATGAATCAGAGAAAAAAATCAGCCTTCTTTTATGAAGTATGTTGGATTTTTCAATACGGTACATAAGCAAGATGCCACTTCGGACGATCCTCTAGAAGCTGCATTTTCTGGCCACATACATATAAAGGTATTGTAAGTATTTCAAACGCATACCTCAAGATTATACACCCATAGCTGTCTAAGGTAAAAATATTGTATGTTAGGATTTTTGGTGTGGGTAGTGCTTGTTTAAATCATATGTTATCAAACAGTAGTCACAGTCTTCATTCACTGTACCTGCCTTAAACTTCCTAAGTAATTAATAAGGTTTATCAGCTTTACATTGACGTAATCTGAATTGCAGAGGAAAATCTTCAGTTTCTGAAGCCACTTACTCATCACATGTATTGCATGTATCAGAAAGAGGTAATTTAAATGTAATGTTGAACTTGGTAATAAACACGTTAGAATAGTTATACTGTGAGTTACTTCTTTCTGTGCACATTCTTTTTCATACAGCTGATAGATCTCAGCCACAGAATGGACATTGCTTATATACGCTTTATTTGGATTATTACAGCGAGAATAGTGACTTGTATATTTTGGAAATTGCTTTATATGATCCCTAACAGATTTCAACTTTATTTCATGTGTTTTATTATGAACATTCTCATGTTTAGCTCTCTGATCAAGGTGAGGTGTTCCCAACATAACATGTGCTTCAGTTTCACGACCATCTTCATTGTCACTTCTCTCAGTTTGTTTTAACTTATCACCTCTAGCAGTACCCCGTCTTTTTTTTTAAATAGCAGAAATGTCATAGAAAGCTTTCATACACACTCTCTTGGATTCATCATTAAGTAGTTTAACAGTATTCTCAAAAGAATATTTACACCAGGACACCGTTTCATCACCATGGTCGTTCTTATACACACACTGTTGCACTCTCTTTAATGAATTAATCCAAACAAAAATGATTACTTAACTATAAAAATTCTTACAAATTTCTTCCTTTGTATCGTGGTCTAATGATGAATAACTCCACCAGTTGAGGTTAGAGTTGGTAGGTGGGTTGCTACACAAGCATCCAGCTCCTTGTTTGCGAGCAGGAATTTGTTTCTTCATTGTATAGCTTTCATATTCCTCACCACTGTTTCTTTTTCGTTTAGCTTGCATATTCGTTTCTTTCCTTCACTTGCTATACTATTTATCTCCATTTTGAAAAACAGAATAAGCTACAGCATATTGTAATGCCTAAAATTTCTACTATTTACACAATATTCTTAATGTTTAATAATAATCTTACATATTATCAAGTTTCACGTATTAAGGCCTAAAATGTTATTTGAATATAGAACATGCAAAATTATTTCTTGGCCTACAGTTTAAACAATAAACAACACTATTGCAATAGTTACAGTTCTATAAGGTTGATGACATTATTCTTTAAATAGCAGACAACTTCATAATGGGATATTCCTCATCTGGCACAAACTTTCTCACTTTGGAAAATTACACAGTTTCTGTAAGTTACAGTTGATGGTAACTGATGCTGTTAATATTACTAAGATTTCTATAGTAGATGAGAGATGGCAGAAGCTGTCTAAAAACAAAAAAAAAACTCATTTTTTCACAATGCGTGGGATAGCTCCCTCTGGCACTGAGCCCGTCTATTATTTCAGCACATTATTCATGTTGTATGTAACACACAATCTATTTTAGCCATGAGCCACCACTACTGTTCACATTTCACTAAATGCAAAACACAGAGAGAGAACAAAAAATTCATGGAGAGTTTTGAACTACAAAGATGAATATAAAAACATAAATGAAAGCATAAGATCAATGTGACAAATTTCAGAAGTGACTACAGAACCAATCAATATAAATTATCATATCCCTCCAGATGATATTACAGCACAAAAGTTGATTGTAAACATGAGTTTGAAAACAAGGTGGGTATAAATTTGCTGAACTTTCCTGATTTGAAATCTTGAAAATACTAATCTGACTTATGAATATCCAGAGAAAATTATACTTTACAGCAGATGTAATCATTTTGACATGCTGTAGCCCACCTACACTCCCAATTAAAACACTTTCTTGTGTAGGAAATTTGTCACAAAATGTCAACAGATACTCTGTTTTGCAACTTCTACACATATATAAACACTTTACTGCCAACCCAAACTTTTTAAAGAAATCGGTGGCAACAATGATTTATATTTTTGGTCTTCTCCAAAAAAAGTTACACCAAATCAGAGAATATGTCTATATCCTCTGAATCAAACGATCAAACTCTAAAAGAAAACAATAGCACATTAAAAGATAACTTTTTTTTCATCTCTTCCAATTAGTATGTATTTCTCTTTTGTTTTCAGTTTGTTAATTTTGGTTGAAAAATACAGCAATTAAAACAGGATAATGTACTTTAACATAAAAAAAAATCTGATGTGATCCATTCACATGACTTTCTCTACAGCTCTGCAACAAATTATTGTTAAAAAGTTTATACTTCTATTTACTTCATGCTAATCGAGAAAAAAGTAGCAGGAATAGTCTTATTAGTTATTTCCTTGGAAGAAGAAACCAAATAAGGGAGTACCATAGGTTAAAGTGATAGTCAAAAGCTGATTGCTATGTGACTGAAGTTCCTTTGTTTGTATGGACAGGAGTTGGCAAATTCCTGTATGAGAAAAGCGTAAGTTTTTAACGATGAAACCAAAATTAAAGAATATCTAAAAGATTATCAATTCTACGAAAAAATGCATGTAATATAAATTGTGTGTTTTAATGTGCTCTACATTTTTTGTGTGGTAAGTTTTTGTCCAATTCTTATGGTTTAGCAGTTATGCAAAATTTCGTAAAATTCATCCAGAATAAGGTAGTCTTCAGAGGCTATTCCCAGAAAATTCAAGATATAAATTTTATTTGTAAGGTAAATATCTTTAATATATGATATCTTAATTAAAATCGTTAGAGACACTTTTAAGAAAATAAAAATTTTCGAAAAAAGTGTGTGTGTGCACGCACCCGCACCCACACACACACATTTTTCTGAAAATACTTTTTTTGGATACAGAACACCCTAAAACATATATTTCCGAAGAAATCTCGGTATCAAATTTTTGGGTGGAGTGCAATGCCTTCTCTATACACTATGTACATAGCACGTATAGAGAAAGTAAAAAATGTGCAGACGCCATTAAAACAGAATGTAAACCATAGTAAAAAATAATTGGGTAAGGAAAATACAAACCGGGTGATGTATTTGCCTATTGATCACATCATAAATGATATATATTTAAGTAGAAATATATTTTAAAAAAATCTGATTCGTTCCACTCACATGCCTTTCTCTAGCTGTTCCACAAAAAAATTTTTATACAATACATTATTTATTTTATCTACATGCTAATTGAGATAAACATTAGCAGAAATGCTCTTATTACTTGCTTCCTTGTAAGTAGAAGAGAAATTAGGAAATACACTAGTCTAAAGCGATAGTAAAAGTCTTTTAAAAGTTATCGCTATGAGAACCAAGTGAAATTTGGTTCTCTTTTACATTCCTGGGTGTAAAACAAGAGATGAAACAAAGGTTGACTTACTACTTGAGAAAAGCTTAGGTAGTTTAAAATTGAAATTATTATATTTATTTGAATGTAAGACAATGTTTTTTTTTTCAAAATATTGATGTTTAAAGCCGGAGGGTCGCCTTGCATTAGCAATATATTTTTCCAAATACCTGTGGGGGCAAAGTTAGTTTCAAACTTCGTGGGTAGAGCAGTGACGAATCCTGAGGTAAATTATATAGATTACCACCAAGGTCTCGACATATGCGGCAGATGTGCATTTTATTTTGCGCTAAAAATTATCTGTTAACTGGCATATGAGCATTCTCATTAGAAAAAAATTAGGGGACTTCCTAATGTTTATTGTATTGGAAGCCAATGGTCAAGCAGCAATAGCTGTGCATTTCCCCTCCTCTGGGCTGCACATACACCAGTACATTTCCAGTTTCCTCTCTGCCTCTCTGTACCACCCGCAATGTGAATTTATCAAATATTTGATTTAGGTAAAACGTTTTACGATATACGAGGGTTGGTCATGGCAAGTAGTTTTTTCCTTGTAGATATGTGAACAGATCACAAACGTATATGTGTCGGGTGGATGTTCTGCAGGCATTGTGCATATACAGAACAGATGGATCTGTGATAGCTGGTAGTAGCGCAGCGAGGGCTGTGAAATCAGTCAGTTGGTGAGTGTCGTGCGAGATGGAAGTACCCCATGTTGAGCAGTGCGCTTATATTGAAATAGCTGTTCTCTGATGGAGAAATGTGATGGAAGTCACAGTGAATTAGTGCAAAACCTTGGGAATAATGTCCTACCATACAGTACAGTAGCATGGTGGGTAGGAAAGTTTCAGCAAGGACATGTGTCAACCAGTGATGAGCAACGTTCAGGACGGCCTGTCAGTGTGTGGACTGACGTGGTATGTGCCATTATCGAGCAGCTCCTGGATGAAGACAGATGACGGACACTACTGGCGTTAGAGAGGTCAAGTGGCATTGATAATTGCACCGTCCACAGGATGTTGAGTAAGGAGCTGCAACTAAGCAAAATCATATCATGGTGGATACTGCATGCTCTCATGGAAGTTCAAAGGTGGGTGTGCTATGCAATATGCTCCGACCACCTTGCAATTCTTGTCATGAATAATCGTCATCGATGAATTTTGGACCAGGCATACGAACCAGAACTGAAACGTCAGTCTGCGGAGTGGCGACATGCTGGATCGCCAATGAGGCAGAAGTTCCATCAGAATCCTTCCCCAGTCAAATTGATGGTGATCGTTGCATATGATGTCAGGGGTGTCATTGTTTGCCACTTTGTTCCATATGGCAGAACAGAGACCGCACAGTACAACAGGGACTTCCTGGTGTGACAGGAATGACGTGGCATTCAGGAGAAACGTCCAGATCTTGTGGGCAGTGCAAAATCCTATATGACAATACAAAACCACATAAAGCAGAGTGTGTAGGGCAGCTACTGTGATGTTGGGGATGGGAAGATTTGGAGCATCCATCGTACTCTCCCAACATTTCACCCTGTGACTTTGATCTCATTCAAAAGATTAAGGAACCACTACGTGGTAGGCAGTTTGCAACACGAGAGGATATTGCTAATGCTGTGTGCACATGCAAATGCTGCAGCAGATGGTATTCAGCGCCTCCCACATCGTTGGCAGCGTGTGGTCAGTAGCAGGGGATTACTTTGAGGGTCTTTAGGCCCAGGTTTGTCCAACTGTATGTGTACTGTGTTGCCATTCTTTTGCACCATGAAGGCCATATTGCCCTGTATATTACCATAATAAAATAGTGTGTTACAATATTCACACATGTAGTTAACACCTTGTCCTTTTGTCTGCATATGTCACATTTTCCAACCGGTCTGGTATCTCCAAAAAAAATAGATAGTTGCCATGAATTTTGTACCAACCCTTGTTTTATATTAATAGGCAACTTAAAGTTTTACTGAAAACTTTGCATCTCGTATGCATGTCACTGCATACATCTAATTGTAGAAATCACGACATTTTACAGAAGGATGGAAGGGAAGGGTGGGAGGGATTACGTCGATAGTCAGTACAAATCAAATTTCTAAAGTAACATAATAATCAGAAAAAAAAAAAATCTAAACATTATGTTGCTAATCGCATATATTTATAGTGCCATACTGAAAAAGTGTTATATTGACTTTTTATTTCCCACTGGAAATCAAGCGATCCAGTAAACATCCTAAAGATATCTGCAAATTTTATTTCCATAAACTTTAGCATTCAAAGGCTAAACAAATTAATTATAATCATAGGCAAATGCAGTTGAATAAAGTGTTCTTTTGAAAAACCGAAAGTGACTGATTCGAAACTAATGCACATTGTGATGCTTAGGAGAAGAATCACTTTAAATATGCTCCAAAGATTACACTTAAATAATAACACAAAAGTATTTTAATTACAAAATTTTGAATTTTTAAGCTACTGAAAGTAATTTAAAATAGCAGAATAAATTGAAACATCAGGCAACAAGACTACATTTACGATATCCAGTGGCTGGCAATAATATAGTAAAAAGAAAAAGAAAGTGTCCAGAGAGTCGCAATGCATGTGCAGAATCGAGACAGGGTTTTTTTTTTGTTTTTTTGGGTCACATCATTTTAGTATCAGTGTTAATTCCATTATGTGTAAATAAAAGGTCGGAAATTGAAATTTACTTTTCAGTAATATAGCTTTGAAACATAACTCTCTCGTGATGGATTAATAACTAGAGGTACGGGATCGAACTCTACTTTTCCCTAATAAAACGCTGATTTTGGGGAAGAGCCGGCGCATCAACCATAACTCTCTTGTGGTGAACTATATGCAGAGGTACGGGATCGAACTCCACTTTTCCCTGTCAAAAACTGATTTCGGGGAAAAACCGGCACATCCACCATATGTCACGAACATGGTTCTACGACATGGGGGATAGCTATTAGAGGGTGATAAAAGGAAGGAAGATGGCAACACAAGAGGAATCCTGATAAGATAAATATATTGACAAATAACGAAAGGCAATACTTTACAATAGAATAGTAAGACAAATTACAATAAACAAGACTTAAGCATGTCAGGCGTTCTGTGTCGAGCGAGAACTAATTCAGAATACCAAAGGCAAGAATTGATAAAATAGTTAATATACAACAAAAGGTTCTTACCTTTTAAGTTGATAAGCTCGACGAGAAGAAAGATGTGTGTCGGTATGGTAGCCAGTGACCCGGGGTGGGGCCTCGGACATCCCTTGGGCAGCGAGTCTGCCTCTGTCAAGTACTGAGTATAAAAAGCGCCCCGAATTCAAGATTCCAGAGAATTTTCTACTAGACAATTGTCTCTAGGGGATTCTTCAGAATCTACGCCCAGGCTCTTAATAAATCCACTAATCAAAACACAGTATTTAAAAGATAAGAATGGGCTTCCCACATGACATGCTTGGGATTAAAGTCTATCCTAGCTTACGAAATGTCATGTAGATTGCAGGAAGTGGTTGAAAGCCCACGCAAGCTCATAAGTTGCAAAATGTGGTACAATGTTCCATTATTCAGAGGAAGGCACATCCCGTTTTAATAACAAAGAAAACCATAAAGCTTCCTCTTATTCAACCCAAGAATCTAGTAGTCAAGAAATACAGAAATTTATAAGAATGTACTGAATGGAATTCTAAAACAATAACTAATTTAAAAATACTTGTCAATCATATACGTGACAGCATGTTATCTTTTAGAAAATGGCATTTTTAATTGTTGTTATAGCTATGCTCCCGCCACCACCAATCTTCATGTTCTATCATTGCACACATTCCATACGTCTCCATATTTGCCCCTCCGTCACTCCCGCTCAAAAATGAATTTTCGTACAAATTTGAATTGGGCAAAACATTTTACGGGATACTACATTAAGTACACTGTCTTGATTGAAAATCTTATTCATAATCGTTGTTAAAGCTAAGCTGCCTCCATCACCACCAAACATAGACCATGCATAACCATTCTCCTTTCTCCATATCTCTCCCGCTCGCAATATGAATTTCAGCTCAAATTCAAATTAGGTAAAAAAATGAATAATGTGTTATAGTAAGTATGTTGTCTAAATAGCAAATTATATCCATCATTGTCGTTACAGCTAAACTGCTGCCACTTCCTATCATCCCACACATACCATACATTTCCATTTTCCCTTCTGTTATCTAAATACAAAAATCATATCCATCATCACTGTTACAGTTATGCTGCCGCCACCGCGTTGTACCATTCCATCCATACTGATTTCTGTGCTCTCCTTTCTGTCAGCCACTTAAAACGTGAATTTCCGCGAAAATTCAAATTAAGAAAGAGAAAAAAAAAAAAGAAAAAAAAAAGGAGCTTAATAATAGTTTAAAATATATGGCAAGCCTTAAAAATTAAGTTATCATGTTATCTTTTTATATATGAAGAATGAAATGCTAAATTCCAAAATTAAATTCTAAAAATTGGGGAATGTCTTGCATTCGAGTCATCTTGTATTCAGAAATATACGTAATAACAAGGAATATCTCAGAAACAGTTGATTCTACAAAAAAAGTGTATATGACATAAATTGTGTTTTAATAAGTTCTGCATTTTTCGTACAGTTAAGTTTTTGTCTATCTCTGATGGTTTACAAGTTATACAAAAGCCATCCATGCATATGGCATTTTAATCCAAATTGTTAGAGCCCTTTTTGAGAAAATCAGAATTTTTGAAAAAATTTTCATGTAAAGGGTAGTTAGGGTGGTGGAATTCTTGTTAATCATTGTGTTCAATTGTTGGAAGGTATTGAACTTAAATACCATGCATGCATATGCACACGTACACATTTTTCTAAAAATGCTTTTTTGGATTCAGGGGTTCTCAAAATATGTACTTCTGGTGAAATTTCAGTATAAAATTTTGGGTGGAATACAAAACTTTCTCTATCTACTATGTATATTGTACATATGTTGATGATGCATGTATAAATGTGAAGTTTAATAAATATTAAAAATCTGGAATATTAGCCCTGGTTTAAGTAATTAAGTAATTAGGGTTATTACACATATTTTTATTTTATTTATTATTTTGTACATATGAACTAGAGAAAGTAAAAACAGTGGAAATTACTAAAAAATAATTATACAAAAATAAAATTATTTACACAAACACAATAACCTCAACCTTAACTGCTCACATTGCTCACACTTTTTGATGAAAACAATGTAAATTTAAAAATTAATTATATAAAATCACTTTTTTTTTCACACACATACAAGGGTGGTCTAAAAAGTTCTTGGCCTCACTCAGAGATCACAGGAGTACTTGTATGATTTTTTTTTCCTTACATAGTTACACATGTTAATAGACCCTATGTAAAATTACAAGTCATTCCAGGCAATATTTGACTGTAGGCATTTGCTTGAAGCAGTGGAAGTGAACATTGCTTTGAAAATGGAGAAATTCGAGTATCATGCTGTGATAAAATTCTTCGTAAAAGAGGCTTAACACCTACAGAAATTCATTTGCGGATTGTAAAATTGTATGGTGACTCTTCACCTTCAGTTTCCACTGTGAAGAAATGGGCAGCCAATTTTAAACGTGGCTGTGAAAACGTCCAAGGCAATCCATGCGAAGGATGTCCAAAAACTGTCACCACACCGGAAATCATTGAAAAAGTGCATGACATGATTTTGGAAGATCGGCATACAAAGGTGCATGAAATTGCTAATGCTCTTGGAATTTCAAAGGAACATATTGGTCGCATCTTGCATCAGAAATTAAACATGAAAAAGCTTTGCAAGATGGGTGCCACATATCCTCACTGTGGATAACAAATGCATTCGCATGAAAGTGCTTGGAGCATTTTCAGAAGAACAGAAGTGACTTTTTGTGCCAATACATCACAATGGTTGAAACATGGATTTACCACTACATACCCGAATCCAAGCAGCAGTCGAGGCTGTGGACAGAAGCTGGTTCTTCAGCTCTAAAGAAGGTGGGAAAGATCATGGCTTCAATGTTTTGGGATGCCTAAGGAATTTTGTTGATTGAAAAACCATTAGTGGAGAATACTACTCTCAACTTATAACCAAACTGAATGCAAGCAAACGTGAAAACAGATCTGGGTTAAAAAAGAAAAAAATTGTTTTCCAACAGGACAATGCACCTGCCCACAAAAGTGTTTTGGCAATGGGGAAATTGAGAGATCTGCACTATGAAGTGGTGGAACTTCTACCCTATTCCTCAGATTTGGCTCCCTCGGACTTCCATCTGTTTCCAAAACTGAAGAAATTCCTCGCTGGTAGGCACTTTTCGTCCAATGAAGAAGTAATTGCAGCTATAAATGGGTGAGCACTTTGCAGCACTTCCAAAGAAACATTACTGAGAGGGGATAATGGCATTGGAACACCGCTGAATAAAATGTATTGATATTAGAGGAGATTATGTTGAAAAATAAAACTATTTTGAAAGCATGAATTGTCGTTTTTCACTATCAGGCTGAGAACTTTTCAGACCACCCTCGTATTAACCTGAATCTGCTCATTTCGCCCACATGCTTTGGTGAAACCAGTGGAAGTTACTAAAAACTAAGCACTTGAATATATTTTATTTGCACATGCTATCTTATATCTAATATAGTGCAGGTGAGCAAATTGCTCACAAGCTTTGTGAAACTACTGAAATTACTGAAAACTTAATTACAGGAAAATCAGATTATTTAAACACATAGAAATGTAATGAAATGAGATGGCATTTTATATATTTAACTACTGTAGTTCTCAGAGTCCTATTCTTTACTGGGCATGAAAGATCGCTTAATTTTGCTCAGAGGCCTCTTTATCGGGCTTGAGATTCTTTTACATGTCATAAATCTATGACACAGAACCAACGGCTTTACTTCCCTTCCATGCTAAAGATTTTTACGCCCAAAAAAAATCCATTGTCCTCCGCTGGGTTTGAACCCATGACCATGGAGGGCGACATTTAAACACACATCAACCTAAACTGGAGTGCAACCTAAACCTAACAGAGCACATACTTGCAAAACTAATTACACAAAAATTAGTTTATTTACATGCAGTAATTTAGACAATGGAGTGCATGCAAGTGATACAAGCATGCTTTTTTTATTAAAAACAGTGAAAATCTTTAGCACAAAAGTCACTTTACACATATACCTACACACAAAGAAAATCAATGACCAGTCAATTCAAATAAATTCTATAAATATACATTAAGTAAAACTTTAGTACTTAAGAGCACATAAACTGAAAGAATCAGCTCACATTTACATTAGTCTCGGAGACTAATAGATGTCAAAATAGTTGGTAGCTTGCCATCACACAATATTTTTTTATCAATATTGGCAGCCACCGCTGTGATGTATGATAGCAACAAAATAACTACAATGCGGCTCTAGAGACCAAATAACAAACTACCAAATCTGAATCTACTATTAAAGTTTATCAACATATTATGGAGAAATTGAGTGTGAGAAAATGTGTGAGTGTAATGATATGGAGAGAGGAAGTATGTTGAAGTGGCTCTCCTTTTTATTTATTTCTGAAACTAAGATTTTGTCCCAAAATATAAATAGGCTATTAATTAGCATATATTTGGCATAATTTAAAACAAACTGGTCAAAGTTGCTAAAGTAAATAATTATTGTACATACAAATGAAACACAACTGCTTACTGTTTATTGCTATAAGTTAGCTGATGACACTTCCCTGATAAGTGACATGCCTGTTATAACTTTTCTCACAAGTCCTGTTTTTGCCCTGGAATATAGTTGAATTACAACCCCAGCTCACTGTACTAAAAAAACAAATAGCCACACACATACTTACAACCTTCTTTTGGGGATTTAGATTCAGGAGCCAAATATTACATATTATCCATGGAAACTGCAATACTGAATTTCGGGTGAAAAATTAAATTGTTTCTTTACTTCATGCAAGTAGCACAGAAATGTAATTATGTGAAAAATGCAATTATGAAATGCAGCTATGTAGCTACTGTTAGAGTTCAAATTTGTATTGAAAGGAAATATTCTAGCAAGACACTAATGTTATGCTTGTCTTAAGTACTTGTCAGCTACATTCTGCATTCTAAGTTACAAGTTACATCAAGTTATATTTAAATCTCCTGAATTACCTTAAATTGCATGAAGAAGGAAAATAAGAACTCTGATATAAACATTTTCTCTGTCTGCCAAGCACAACTTCTTCTAATTCAAAGAATCATCTGCTGTGCTATTTAAAGCTTTAACTTGGACATGAGCCATCATTCTACATGCTGCTCATATCTTTGTAAAAACAAAGTTTAATGCACTATATAAAATTTGCAAATGCAATGAACATTCTTCAATGATAGATTCTACAAAAACATTCTGTTTGTACTTTTCATGTGAATTTTTCACATTTCCAAAACACACTGCTTTTCTTTCACAAAAATTCAGAAGGAATAAATTAAAGTTCCTATATTATACATTGTGTAATAACCATATCTCCTTCAGGGAAACAAAAATCACAGGAAACACTTTTAAAACATATGAACAGTAGTATTAGAATCTCTAATGGAGCAGTTAGCTAAAGTTTGAAAGTATGCACACTCTATATACAAGTAAAAATAGTTTAATTTTCTAATAATCCTGAAATACATTCTTGCTAATGGATGAAAACATTTGTCTCATTTTCAATATAGTAGCACAGAATTTAGTTCCATTTTGACACCTTTTGGCTAATGTATGAAAATATTTGTCTCATTTTCAATGTAGTAGCACAGAATTTAGTTCCATTTTGACACCCTTTGAGATTTATTCTGCAAAATCTGAATTAAAGCTCATAGCCCTTTACTTTCTTTAGTATGTATGTACATTGTACATAATAGTTTAGAGAAGGTTTTGTATTCCACCCAAAATTTTGATGCCAAGTTTTCACTAGAAATAAATGTTTTGTGATCCCCTAAATCCAACAAAAGCATTTTAATAAGAGAGAGAGTGTGCACATTACATGTACAGTCTCAAAAGCATTAAGTCCATTAAATTACAAGTTTGGTATTTAGTTTAAGAATGTGACATGAAAATGTTCAGGAAAATCCTCCCACTCCAAACTTCCCCTTACAGGGAAGATTTTTTGAAATTTTTTATTCTCTTAAAAATGGCTTTAACAATTTTGATTAAAATGCAGTATATTAAAGATATATGTGGTAAATCAACTGAATATCTAGAGTTTTCTGGGAATAACCTCTGAAGTCCCCTTTATATTGAATGACTAGTCTGGAAGACAAGTCAGCATATTAACTCAAATTTTCTTACATTTCTGATATACAAAACATCCACAGTTGACTGCAATGGTCCATAATTTGTTTTATACACTTAATGACACCTAACGCTGATGAGTGCTTAAAAATGAGCCATCCATATAATTAGACAAAACATTTAATTTTGAAAGTAAAGCTTAGGCAGGGGGGTGGGCAATATATGTTATTTTTGTTTTGTTTTAAGCTTCTTATATGCTATTTTAAGAGTAAATATATTTTTTTAAGTTTTTTGTCGCTATGTTTTGGCAAAAACATGTTTAATTTGAAAAATCAGGTTAGATTATTAAAAGCAGCAAACCAGAAAACCAAATAGGACCATTAGTGGAAGTTTAAATCACCCAACTCCAATGTTCCCATTAATGCTCAGCTGAATGCTACACCGCTAAAGGTACAAAATAAAAATGTTATGTACTTACGAGTCTTCCTCCATTGTAATTCCTTGAATCCTTAGAATAGTAGTGAAAGTATTTTATGGTAGGATAGCCCTTTATATCTAGAGCTCCACAAATAGAGGTGAACTTTGTACAGTCCACAGCAGCAAATTCCACTTTAGGATCATCTTTAAAATGTTCAGCAGCAGCAGTAAATTCTGGTTTAGCCTTTTTGCAGTGTCCACACCCTAAAAGTAAAGAATTTGTTTGTTAATTCTCAATAAGAAAATAAGTATAACTTGAGACATCTAACAATAGCACTGGTTTGGTTGCACTATTATAGTATTTACATTAAGCAGCCTGCACACATTGTACACAACAGGGATAATCACTGCATTGACTGCAAGTAAGCAATGCTAAGGCTAATGATCTGAGCAGTACAGTAATTTGGCATCCAGTAATTCAACCATAAAATTTTAATAGAACTATGTAAGCATAGATTCATAACATGCACTATGAATCATTTTACACAAGGCTTGTTTATCATAGGATCATTTATCACTTCCAATTCATTGTTACAGTATATCTTGCTAGTGCGAACTCGCTTAAGATGAACACTCGGTTAACATGAAAAAAAAATTTGGCCTCGGCAGGAACACGTTAGTTTTAATGGGAAGTTTTACTGTTTAACACAAATTTCAGTTAAAGCAAATTTTTAGTACCTGGTATAATTAAATGTCATTGTAACACAAATTTCATATACTACATATTTTAATTGTTAATTTTTTTCTAAAATGAGTGCAAGATACGTAGCTACAAAGCTAACTACCCTTTGTTGACTCGTTTCTAACTTATTGTAGGATAACAGCCGTGATTATCACCTCAACAATCAGTGGTACGGTACATTTTAACATTTAAATTTAATAACGTGTGTATTAATATTAAAAACGTATTCGATGCCAGGTGTTCTTTGAGTCAACATTGAATCATGACCAAATCGAGTTAGAATGCTGAATAAAAATCTACAAACTGTAGCATGCGAAACATGCCAAAGAGGAAACAGACAGCTCCAAATGTATAGGTAAAGTATAAGATTTTTAGATAAAGAGGACCATGGTACAAAGAAAACAGTAATTGCAGAGCAGTTAGGAATTCCCAAATCTACTTCATCCATGATAATTAAGAATTGAGAAAAAATCAATAATGCTGCTGCAAAAGGCTTGGGAAACAAATCTAAATTACTTCATTGTGCTAGTATGAAGGCATCAAGACATTACTGTTAGAATGGTTTAAGCATGTGCGTGCAACTAAATACCTTTAAGTGACCCTATAATTCAATCAAAAGCAAATGTGACTGCCAAAAATATAGGCATTGAAAATTTCAGTTGTTCTGCTATTTTTCTGTCAGTTCCCAAAGAGACATTCAATTTTAGCTATACTAATTTGTGGTGAAGCAAATAAAGTTGATGAAGAAAGTGTGAACAACTGGTTGCATGAATTCAACCGAGTGAGAGAAAAGTATGCCTCCTTTGACCTGTTCAATAAGGAAGAAACTGGACTTTTCTACAATATATTCCAAATCCTACCCTGAAGATTAAAGGTGATAAGTGACGCAGTGGAGCACACGGCAAATGTGTAACTGTTATACTTGTATGTCCTGCTGACAGCAATGAGAAGTTTGACCCCTGAGTTATTGGTATGCCCAAGAAACCATGTTGTTTTAAATAATGGACAGTTTACTTGCACTCTCACCACAAGAAAGCTTGGATCAACTGCTCATCATTTCACAAGTGGCTTCTTCGTTTCAACAGTTGAATGGTTGCTCAAAACAAATATGTTCTTACATTGGACAGATGTACTGCCTCTAATTACAGGATCTGAACCTACAGGGCAGCACTTCCACTTCTCTCAGAGTTTACTATTCTCCTCAAAGTTATTAATGTGGAAAACAAAAACTATGCATACACACACCAATATACAGACTGTTTTTCCACCAAATGTAACAAGTCGCCTTCAAACCTTGGACCAAGGTATTATTTTTCTCATGAAGAGCTTATCACAAGTGACTTACAACAGCTGCAATTTGTGCTGCTAAAACCAATACTGTTCTCACAAATTGGAATGTGCTTGATGCAATAAAAGCCATTGCAGCAGCCTGGAACTCTGTGATGCCACATCATATAAAGAACTCTAACAGAGCTTGGAGAAAGAGCAAAATTGAAGATGTCCACGAGTTACATGATGCCACTTCATCAGAAGAATAGGTAGTTCTGCAAGACATTGCAAACCCTGGGATTAGTTTTGAGGAATTCATTAGTGCAGATGGCTGTGTTGCTGTATGTACCAAAAGCTGCGATGGAGGTGAAAGAACGGTCATCAGAAGAAAGTGAGGAGGAGGAGAATACAGATACCATTTCACCTACATGGCAGGAGATGTTTAGAACCTTTTGCTTCAATATTGGCACCACTGCTCAATTTGCAGGTGCTACAGTTACAATTGGTTGTGAAATTACACATATTTTCATTCACGTGAACATCAGAAAAACCTTCTAGAACTATTTTCAAGAAAATAGTGTAATTTGTGAGCACTTGTTCTTTTAGTCATTTTACAGTGATATAAGTCTATAGTAATGTAAAGTGATTGATAGTAGTGTATTGCAAATTACTGTATTATGTATTGTACTACACAATACTGTACTATGCACTGTATATATTATACTATTGTGCCGCCACACGACCACAGAGCAGAGTGAAAGTATTTCAAAAACAGAAAAGTTCAATTCAAAATCTTCTCGGGCTTCTAGCCAGGTAAAAACTTGGTTTGACACCAACGTTTTGAAGAAGTGTATCTTCCTCGTCTTCAGGGTGAACTGATCAGTTCACCCTGAAGACGAGGAAGATGCACTTCTTCGAAACGTTGGTGTCAAACCAAGTTTTTACCTGGCTAGAAGCCCGAGAAGATTTTGAATTAACACGTCGCCAGGAAAGCTTTAGTTCTTATTTTAGAAAAGTTCAAGATACTTCCACGAGGTTGATAAAAAAAAAGGAAAACAAATGTATCTGAAGGGAAGGCAACCAGACGAACAGGTTCAGTCGCTGGCTTGACATTGAATTTATTTCAATTGGAGAAAGTTGTTACATTCTCACTGGAGTAAATAATTGCACACAATAACAAAGGCCAACAATAAAACAATGTCCCATTAAACAGTAATGCCCTCTATATACAACCCAATTGTCAAGCAGGAACTAAATAAATATTAAAGCTAGTATTTTCTACCTAACATTAAAATCTATGTCAATCCCAACACAAAGAATCAAGCAAATATAATGCAAAGCCTTGTAAAGAACTGATTTTAAATCCTGTATATCTATATACACCCCATATATACTCAGGCTGTTTCAAATCGACACCAAACAAAGATAGCAGTCAATTAGCTTACACTTTGTACTGTCCAAAACTTGATATCGCAACTTTCAAACCTCTTCTATTTAAAGTTTTGCATGTGTTTAAAAATCACATGCATTTGGGATTAGGCAGCGAAGGAACAATGGTTGTCATAAGCCACACCCACATGCTACGTTTTCCATTACTTAGGTGACCTGTGTGGCACCAGTGTGTCTATCAAACCACACCTACACCATACAACTGGGACTTTCACTATCAACTGGCATCTCTCTTGGAGTGGGCTAGGCATGTGCCATTTGGTTATGTACAATTGACTACGCCATAATGATTTTATGGCAGTTTTTGTACATGCCAAATTAAGAGCTGAAAATTATATTCAAGTATCACGTACAGAATGACCAACAAGATCCACATCTTCATTTGGTGCAGTTTTGAAACAGCCTGTGTATAAAAAAAACACCCCCACCCCCGTGCATGCACTCACTCACTCACCCACCCACCCCACCATACCCCCACCCACACACACTATATTGAATTCATTAAAATAATTCAATATCCAGAATTCTCCTATTCCTTAGGTATAATCAACTCATTACAAACAATAAGTGCTGAGTGGCAGGTAATCAGCTCAAGAAAATTTGCTTAATATTATGTACAAAGCTTACAACTAAATGTCTGCAACAAATATATCATTCGTAAGAGATTAGCTCACTTGCCAAGACACCTAATTAATTAAATAAATAGAAGAAGTCAGTATAATTATGCTAAAAAATAATTACCAATGAAGAATAATAAATCCCATACTAACACCAGGAAATAAAAATTCTGCTAAATCAGACGCAGGAAGATAGCTCAACCAAAAAACAACAACAAAAATAAATCCAATCCCAATCAAAAAGAAGTAATAATTATTTAACGATCTTTCTGTTCTCTCTCACTCACACCCACCCACCAACCCACCCACACACACACATCGTTCCTTACATTTACTTAGATTGTAATTACAATCATCTCTCTACTTGAAACTTACCTTAATAGTATTGTTAACTCAGTTTTCCAGGCTCCCTGCCCTTTTGGCTTAACTGAGTCTATCTGAAACTGTACTTATCTCATCATCTTCCTTTAATTTTCTCCATTTTATGTTTCTTTTACTTTCCTAAACCAATTCTCTTTCAGCCTACTTAGAAATGTCCCTACCCTCCTTTATCTAAGTTTCTTATTTTCCTACAAACATTTTTGTTTTTACCATTTTTTTGCTCATTTTGTCCCATTTCTTTTCCCACACTACTTCTTTTCACCTTGCTATTTTCGTACATTCAGTTAAATAGTGTGCTATAGATCTCTTTTCCCTACATATTTCACATACTTCCTTCTCTTTTGATTTCAATATATATATCACTCCAGTCCTCATCCATGCTACCCCTTCCTCTCTTCCCTCACATACTGGTCAATGCACTTTTCTTCCCCATCTCCATTTTTATTTGCCTGTATAGATTTACGATTTCTTATTTTCTAAACTTCCATATATTATATGTTTTATTAATTTGTTGAGTTGGTTTTTTAACACTACGTCACTTATATTGTTATTATGAGGGACTAGTTTCGAAAGCCTATGCTTTCATTTTCAACCTCACGGGTCCAACTGCCATTGCTGGCTGCATTTGCTTGTACACTCTTCTCTGGTGGCAAAATGAACTTCTTAACTAAGCTGTCTACTGGCAGGATTTCAAAGTTTATTAGCCGATCTTTATTTTTCCATATGAGGATGTTTTCCCAGGTTGTGAGTTCATTGTGGCCTGACATGGTTTTAAGCAATTTTGGATTTGGATCTAGATTGTGGTTTTCTTTCCAAAAGTGAAATGCTACTGCCGATTTATCTTCTTGTTTCAATTTTAGGTTTCTAAAGTGCTCTTTGGATCTGATTTTTAAACTTCTTTTGGTTTGTCCTATGTAGAACTTTTCACAATTTGTGCATTTAATTTGATATATTCCTGACCTATTTTCTGGTGGAATTTCATCTTTTATTTTTGAATTTAGTAATTTTATGACAGAAAATCTGTTTATTGGAGCTAGGGTGATGTCTTGTTCTTTGAAGATTTTTTTGAATTTTCTAAATGCTCGGGGGTGGTAAGTGAATTTTTTGAATGTGTTGATATTGTTTTTTCCAGCTGTTAGGGTAGTTATTTATTTTATGGTTTTTTTCTGCTTTGCTTTGTTTAGTTTCTTGTACACAAGGTTCTTGCTGTATCCATTTTGTTCTGCTGTTTGAATTATGGTTTTTAACTCTTTGTTGAATTCAGTTGTGCTCATAGGTACATTTCCCTATATTACTTTTGTCTCTCTGCATCTTTAATTCTGGCTTTTACTACTTTCCAAAATCTGATATATTTTTCTTTCAGCATTATACATCCACCCATTCTACCTTTTCCATTTCTTGTTCTAACCCTTTTCACCAGCTATTTTGAATCTTTAACTCTTTCGCTGCATCACATATTGCTTTAAAAGTTCTCCTTCATCTATTATTATACATTAATCCCAAAATTTCACAGTATTCTATCACAGTTCCCTTCTTGTTTTTCTTCAGCTCCACAAAAGCTACCTCTTATTATGCTAATTTTGGTAATCCTAATAATTCTTTGCAGAAAATTGCATATAAGTTATCAACTTTCTTGCTTAATTCTGTGCTACATATCCACTGCATATAAGATTCCTCACTCCACCAATGCTTTGTAAATTCTTTCCAACCACCTAGTTGGCATCTCTAATTTATATTTACACACTACTCTAATTACTATTAATGCCTTACTTTTCACAGTTACCTTCCTGTCATGTTCTCTCCATTCCTCATTGCTCATCTTTACTCCTAAATAGTGAAATTACCTTATCACTTCATTCTTTTCGCTCTCTACGTAGCATCCTTGATCTTTCCTCATCTTTGCTTCTGTTTTAAATATCATTACTTTTGACTTATTTTTATTTATCTCTATTCTTCAGTCTTTACAATATTTTTGTATTTTGTTTATCACCTATTTTAATCCCACTACAGATATTGCCCCTACTACCAAGTCATCTGTGTATGGTAACCCTGGTCTCTCTTTGTTCTGTAACTACTACTGGTAACTATAAAGCTCATAAATTAAACAGTATTTGCAATATTGCAAACTGTTTATATTCAATAGATATCAAATATTTGAGACTGATTGTAAGATTTATTATATTTTATATTTATTTTTTAATATTTATTAGTGCTAAGTAATTACAATTATGGATAATAGCTGGGCATTCAGCCCTGGCTCTTTAACAATTATATCTAATTACATGCAAATATATATATTTACACGTAATTGGATGGAAAGAGTCAAAGATACGTGGTTCATGTTCCAGCTACGCAATTTTGAAAGTCGACTGAACTTTTCAATTACAAAATTCATAGTCTATGGAACAAATCAGCTTCAAATCAGGCACAGTGCTACATTTAAATTTGCATTAAGTTTTTAAAGTAATTGGGAAAGTAAAATCAGGCTGAAAAATTCATTGGCATAACCAGGATTGGAACCACAGATTTTGATTTTCAGTAACATTGCTCTAACCAACTGAGCTACTATGGAAACCACAGTGCAATTCTATCTTTCCAGATGAAAAGCAATTATTTTTAAAGTAATGTTAAAACAGTGTTACTACAGTGACTTTCCAATCACAAATTTGAATAATTGAGATGTATGAGAGTGACATCAATGGAAAGAGATACTCAAATAATTTTCATAGTTGGTACTCTTCTGTTGCATTTATTTATTAATTTACTAAAATCCTAAGTACAGACATAGAGCTGACTTTAACCTTGAGTCTGTTGCATCATTTTCATTACTAGGTGAAAAATGGCCTCTATTGAAGAAAACAAGCACATTGCCAATCTATTATCATTCTGCAATGTAATTTTAGAAGAAAATTTGGTGATGATGTACAAAGTGGTCCCAGTATCCATAAGTAGAATTCAGATTTTAAAGCAAAGGAATACATTTCGAAGAGAAAGTCAATTAGCAGTCCAAAGTAAGCAAGGAATGGTAGAGAATATGTAAGTTTTATACAAAATCCACTGAAATTCACCACCAAAGCCAGCAGAGAATTTAGACATCTCACAAACTACTATGTGAAAGATTTTATACATGTTTTTATGCTTCTGCAATTGTTGCATTGTTCAGGCCTTGAAACCAGAGTTCTGTAAGAAAATGCAAATTGAAATGGAAACTGTAGGAATCATTGGTGTGCAATGATGATATAAAGATCTTACTCTGGGATTTTGTCAAACAGCAAGTGTGTCAGCCACATTTACCACCAGATATCCAGAATTTTTGTCTTCACATCACAGAGGCTGTTGCACTACTGGATCGTTCCATGTTATGAATATGATAGAAATCGGATGTGTGTCATATGACAAAGTGAAGTGATAACACCCAACAGATAAACAAGAATAACTTAATGATACAACATGAAAAGAAGCGAAAGAAATATAGCAAATTAAATTAATAAAAAGGGAAAAGATAATGTTAATAAAGAGGGAATTTAAGAAAATAAGGTAATAAAAAGAATGCAACCACAAATAAAAACAGAAAAGGGAAAAAAAAAAAAAAAAAAACTACTTTAAGTCAAGTGAAGAAACAGCATAAATAGAATCGCTTAAAGAATGGATTATCATGAGTCCAGCAAGGCAGACCAGGAAAGCTATTAGCAGACAATAGAAACTTGTATTTAAGAGTGTAGAGGCTCAGATGTGTAGACAATAAACAGGAAGATCCAGCTGAAATTCACGCTTCACTGAACACAGAATGTCCAATTAGACAAGTTAACACGTTACTAGCCATAAGAGCAAAACGTGGCATGTAAAAGTGTGATAGCCAATGAAAACATGACAAAATATAGAAATGCAACATATTTACAGCCAATAAAATTGGTGAAAGTAACAGAAATAGCAGAAGTCTAGGACCAATCTAGAAAATGGGCAGCAAATAGATCCTTGTCTAGTCAATGGAACTGAGAAAAATTCAGTGTTCACTTCATCAGTTCCATATCAGACGTCATGCGGTGAACCTTTAGTACTTTACAGTTTGAAACCAAATAGCACTTTATAAGTCCACAATGCAAGAGGATTCGTTTCACGTTGGGAAGGAAACAAAATAAATCAGTTTAAAACAGAAGCGGATGCGAGGTCTATTAGCATGTCGGGAAAGTGAGAAATATTTAACTTAATTTGTGACCAATTTTGGTGAGGCTCAGCTCTGAAACCAGATCTTGATACTTGAATGGCAGGAGCGACAAACTAATTATCGTGAACGGCATAGTAAAGGAACATAGGAACCGAAACAAGTGACTTTTCTTTCAGCTCTCCTTGCGCCAACCAACCCTGAGATCCTCAAACCTTTATTTTAGTTAGCCAGAATCCCAACTTCCTCCCCTTCCCTATCCAAAGCCATGGCCAAATACTACCATAAAAGGGAGCTTGCATTGAGCATATGTTATGTGATGTATACATGTATAAATCATAATACAAAACTTCTATTGAGTTCTCCTTTCCAATGTATTATTTTCATATCTACGTGTTTAAAGATAAGTTATTCAATTTGAGATTGGATGTACCATTTGTAATAGCACTGTAATACTCAATATTAGGAATTTCAAAACTTGTAATTGCATTTACTTCAATGTTGAACTTACAGGGTGCATAAAACATTACTAGCACATGCTTCTTTTTTCGCAGAAAAGTTTTGAAAGTTTCTTCTGTTAGATGTACTACTTCAGATGGCTCTTCACTCCATGGAGTTTCTGGAGGTGGAGGGGGAGGAGGCTCCCTGGGATCCCTCATGAACTCTGTTAACTTTGCTGCATCTCTTGCATTGTTGACATCAAATGCAAATTCTCCAGCACGGAAGTATTTTACAGTAGGATAGCCACGAATATTGTAACGCGAAGCTATAGAGGACTCCTTTGTGGCATCCAGGGCTGCCAATGTTCCTGGTATCTGCAATAAGCATACAGAAATAAAAAAAAAAAAAATTGAGAAAGATTTTAACAAGAGTATTCTTTTAGTAAAACAATAATAATAATAATAATAATAATAATAATGCACCCAATGCCACCACCATTATATTCATTGTTACCACTACCACAATATTGTTCCAAAGAAAAGCTTAACAAGACTTTATTTACATGCTGATGAAACAGATTGTATTAATATTTACTGCCAATTTTTTTTTTTTTTTTTTACTGGCAGCTGGTTAAAGATAAATGGAAATAAGCAATGCTCTTGCCCTGTGTAATCACTGCACTATTAAGGGATAACTGATATCTTCTGGAAGAAGCCTTGTTTCAACTCCCTACCGAGTGAACTGTCCAGGAAAAATGTATATATTTCATCATGCAAGTGACATTAGTGAAGAAAGTGAAGTCAAAATGAAAATTAAGTAAAATTACACTGAAAAGTTGAACTATGTCTGTGAGAACTGAGTGAGGTGACAGAGAAAACTGACAGTCACATTAATAACGAGAATAGGATTAAAAAGCCAAAATAAAGAAATGCTTCAAAAGTTATTTTCCAGAATGGAGAGAGAAATGAATAGTATAAACTGTGGAACATGGAGACAAAAATGGAATCCAAGATGGAAAAACTGGCAAGTAAAATGACAACAGTGCACTCCACCATGGAGTGGAGAGTAGACAGAAGTGAAGAGTGTTAAGCAAAAAAAGAAGAACAAAATGGTGAAGATGAAATCACATTTAGTGAGGGGTGGTTGTACGAACTCGGAATAAATCCTGGAATAGTTATTCTTGGAATACACTATTCACGGTATAAATGTGGCGTCGGGTTGTATGATGCAATTTTATTCCTTAGATATCTATTTGACTGTTTGTAGATTTAAAACTAATGTTGACTATATTGCGTGTCATTCATGGCCAACTTGATACGTAATTATTGCTTTATTTTGCTGAAAATTTGCATTGTTTTCACAACCAGCTGTTCCTAAACTATGTATTATTTCTTATTTTAACTACTTACGGTACTATGAAATAATTATGAATGTTCACAAGCGTGTTCGGATGTAGAATTGCTATACACTTTACAAAACATAAACACATATGTATACTGTGACTTCTTGCGATAGGTTAGAAGTATGGGAATGAAACCTTATCCTATGTGCAAATTTGTATCTTGTGCTGATATATGACATCTTTCAGTTTCTGTACTCAAAACAGCTAACGTGCATTTCTTTCATTAAAATACTTAGTAAACGAATTTTGAAAATTACATTATAGTGTTGCCAATGCCACTATTAGCTTAAGATATGCATAATTGAATCGTTGCACCAAGATAAGTACAAAAAAATTTGCTATACAGGTATTATTAACCAACAGAAATATTAGTAGTTATGTCAAATAGTATATTAAACCGTTCCCATTACAGTTTGCACTTTGTTGATGGCAATATTTAATACAGCGGCTAGAAATTGTCAACCAAACCAATAAAACCGAGAACATTATGTTTTATGGAAGGTATTCTCTATTCAATCAAAATTGTTTCTAATGTATTAAACCTACAGCATATAATACGAAAAATTATGAATTTATTGTAAAATAATATATTTAGATTAGAGCTCTAAAGGCGTCTTTTAATCTGGGCATCTCCTCCCTACATCACAAAGTCTCTATTTCGTTGTCGTACAACACAATTTAGCACATAACCATGCAGTAGTGTCTAACATAGATTTATTCCGAGTTCGTACAACTGGCCCTGAGTCTGCCAAATCTGAGATAAAGGCAATAGTGAAAGCCCTGAAAGATGACTTTACTAGAGAGCTAAAAGTAATTAAATCTGACTTGGAGGGTAAGATTAATGCGGTAAGGAGTGTCTTAATCAGTAAAAAGAATGATTAGATGGCAGATGAAAGAAAACAAGATGATAATAGAGATTGCCATGGATCAGCATATGATGGACTATAAGCACAGTTATAATGTCATCTGCAGTTGGTTGGACAAAGAGACCTTGAGAAGGAAACAACTAGAGGATCCCGACATGGGACCGAACCTGAAGGATCATGAATAATTCTTATAACTCATGTAGGCAAATATTTCTACCAACACAGGATTACTCAGTTGGTTAGACACTGGCCTTCTGATCCCAAGGTCATAGGTTCAAACCCAGCCCAAATTGAGTGTTTAAGTGTGTTAAAAGCAACAGCCCCATATCAATAGATTTAATGGCATGTAAAAGAAATCCTGTGGAAAATTCCGGCATACCAGTAACATTAATATGATCCTGGTAACTGATAGCGTCATTAACAAACAAATACTTTTTTTTAATTGATGATCAGGAACAATGTATTGAAGAGAGAATGGGAGTCCAAAAATAGAAAAACCAAGGTGGAGGAGCTAGTACTCCTGAGCAGCAAGCTGAAGGAAATTCTTTTCTATTGGCTGCATCTCAGTAGTGACATGAAGAGATGGTGCCAGCAATGCAGCATCTGCCTGGGAGATCCTGGGTCCCCATCAAAAGAAGCTTACGATTGTGCATGTTCCCCTTGCTGCAGATCACAGAGCTGTTCGTGCAATAAACAGCCATGTGTCACAATGGTCAAAACTAAGCAGTTAGAGATAAAAAGCAGCCCAATGTAAAATCTATCTGATTCTGGAAGTTTCTCTTCTCTCCCCCCCCCCCACCTCATCCAAAATTCTTCCAAATATTCTAGAATATTCTGTAGAGATATCAGGTGCTGTTTATGTTAAAATTCTTACTGATTAAGTCAGTGAGTAAGCAAATTGGCAAGTGAATTTCAGGTGCAATGAAAACTGCTGTTCTCTGAGTAAATTCATGAGGACTATTATTGTGTGAATTGAGTTGCTACCTCTGCAAATTATTGGGGAAGTCTTTTGTTTGACTCCTAAGGAAGTGAACCATCTGGGAGAAGAGATCATGAAATTCATCTTTCATAACAGGGAAAAAAAAAAAAATGAAGCAATTGTGACAACCAAAGGAAGTGACAGTGAAAAGTTGAACCAGAGCTAAAGAATGATAGTGAGAACTGCGTTAACAGTAAACACTGAACAAAGTCACAAAATAAACCATTAGATATACAATGTAAAATCACTGAAACTTTCACACAGGGAAGCAAATAATTAATGAAAAATGAATTGATGTTAAACACTCATATTGCTCCACTTACCAAATTATTGGTAGGTAATATTTTGAGGACCTATTACTTGCATTTTTGACTATCAGTTGACTTACTGGTGATTTCAATCTTCATCTTAGTCTTCTTCTTCTTTTCCTTCTTCTTCCTGTAGCATCATTTGGTTAGATGTTCAAAACTGTTTATATGTGCTCTACAAATCCAGGTCTATATAGTAATGTACCGATTTTAGCAGTTTCACCTTTTGTTCTAAAGTAGTTGGCTGCAGCTGATTTAACTGATTATATCTGATACTTCTGAAGAGTTCTTTTAGTCTTGGGTTTATATTTCTCTTATTTTTTTTCTGACTCTGTGTGTTCTGATTTCAGCATATTTTTTCAGCTGTATTTATTTTGTGGTGATAGGTCTATGCTCAACTCATTAAAGATCTCTTGAAATTTTATAAATGACCAGGGGTGGTATATGAATTTCTTAAATTTAGGTTTATCTTTGTTGGGGATTAATATTATTTCTTTGACCTGATTCTGCTTTTTGAACTTTATGATTTTCTTCTCAACCAGTTCAGTTTTATATCCACCATAATTAGCAGTTTAACCTATCCCCTACAGTTTTTATTATTATTATTATTATTATTATTATATTTATTATTATTATTATATTTATTATTGTTATATTTATTATTGTTATATTTATTATTGTTATATTTATTATTATTTTTATTATTATTATTATTATTATTATTAATCACAGCTAGCACACTGTGTCATATCTATAACAGACCTTAAAGAGATATATATATATATATATAAAGAAAAGCTTCAATAATGTGGGTTTCAAGGTAGTTGATATATAAATAAATATTTTGTTTGCAAATGACACTACTAATTTCAGGATATCAATGCTGCCAATGTGCCAGGATTTTGTTCTGCTGAGTTGTTTTACATTCCAGTAAATCACTTTTAAGCACACTCAAATACAGATATTCAAATAAGGAATTTTTCACAGGGAAGCGTAATTCAATAATTATTAATTAATGAATGGCACTCTAACTTCACTTTAGGTTTCTTACCTAGAAACATGCTTTTGCCGGCCATTGCCAGCATCAGTCGTTATCTACAACAAGACCTGTTTCTTATTTATAGAATTTGTTGCCATTCAAAGAAAACAAATGAGCGATTGATACAGATGTTTGCTAAGCTTATGTAGTCTTCATTGCTGATCTTTTTTAGGTTTTTCTTACAAAAACCTAGTATCTTGGTTTTCAGAATGCTAAAAAGAGAGATTTGATATCATTCAAAGACTGTCATTTGAGAAGAGTTTCACATCTTTTTAGCATTAAAATGACTCTATTGAATTAGGTGAAGAAGAGTGGTTTTTTTTAAGAGTCATTTTGCTAGATTATATATTGGTGAATCAATATTATTTATTCTTAATCATATATTGTTTCCTGGCTTATGCAATTTAGGTAGCTCATATATTCTAGCTATTGTGGGGTCAAGAGCTGTTACTCAGCTGTTACTGGATGTTGGAACCAGTCAGGTACAGATAGTGCAGGTGATGTATGTGTTTCAACCCCGACTCCTAACTTGATGTTAAATTTACATCAATTTTTTTTTAATATATTCACTATTTTCTTATATGGGTTGCTCTGATACAATTTCTGATTCATTATTTCTTTACAGTTTTTCCTAATTATACACTTTTCTTTCTTAGTCTGTAACTCTACTGCAGTCTCTATATTAAGTAGTTCTCTGTGTTCTTGCTGCACAAAATATAAGTTTTTAGTCCATTGCATAATAATTTCATTTTGTCACTGAAAACAATCAATTTAGATTGAGGTTCTGCCTCTGATTTTGGATTTTTCTATTTATGTTATGGTTTTGAATTCTGCATTAAGATCTTTGTCTTTAATCATTAGTTTTATTACTTTTTGTTTTTGTCTTGTTTGTTATGATAAGTCTTCACTAACCAGAATTCTGTGAATATATTCTTACAGTTTTCTTATACCTTACACTTGCTATTTTTATTTTTCCCTTAGTCCTCCATATAACGTAAAACCATGGCCATATATGTATAGTGGACCTTGCACTATATCATGCTACTATTCTTTCCCCCTTTTTCCCATTTTCTAAGCTCTTTTCTCTTTCATCTTCTTTTTGATCATTCTTACCCATTTCTTTCTGACCTTACCCAAGACGTTACCTACAACTTTTATGTTTTTTCTCTCCTTTTGCAGACAAAACTCTACTGATTACTACCTCTCTATCCAATTACTACCAATTTCATTGCAAAATTTGATCTCTCCATATGTTTGGTTACAATACAGCATACAATGGAAATCTGTGTCAATTTCATAGCACATTGTAAATTTTCTTACATCTTTATCATGTCTTATGCCTTTCAAGCTTTTAAACTCTATTCTCACCCATGCATCCTTCTCTCCCAAGTTTATTGCATATCTCTATGTACTTTTTCCTCTCCCATCCTGTTTTTATTCCCTTGTACATCCTCAAGGATATTTTCTCTCTATACTGCTAAAAATACCTTGTCTATCAATATCATATAGCCTTGATTCTACTACTTTCCAAATCCTTGTTTGTTATATTCTGTGGTTAACCATGAGCATCCCACAATTTCCTGCATTTTAAATGAGCATGACCTTTCCCATTTACTTTTCTCCTGAATGCTAAATGATTCTTTAATAACATCTCTATCCTCTATATTGGAAATTTTGTACAGATATTTCATTGCTCATGATAATTTTGACCTTGGTAGAATGCTTCCCCAGTTCTAACTGAGCTGCCCCATTTGGTGATGCTATTGGTATAATACATATTTACAAAAAGATCTATTAATTTTATCTACTTCTCTCAACCTCTCTACTCCCCATACCTCTACTCTATATGGCATTTTGTTTTCCACTATGGCCATATAAATTATTTCAAGCCATTTAACATGCATGTCTGGCAGTTTTCTTATACATGACCAAATAATACTCATGGCCATTTTTCCTTTAGCTATACACATATTTTTTTGCTCACTCCAGCTTCCATTGGAAGTCTAATCCACAGGTAATACATCTCCTTACTACCTCTATTTCTCTTCCATTAATCTGCCATTTTTCATCCTTACGTAATCTGTACCCTTTTTTTAAAAACCATGATTTGTCTTTTAAGTTTCTTGCAAATGTAGAAATTTATGTAAAACATTTTTTCTAGATTATTCCATGAAATTACTGAAATTTTCAAACTTTTCCATTTGTTCAGGAAATTGTTAATACGAAAAACAGAAGCCAAGAGAAAAGAAAACAGAATTGAGAAGCCAAAAAAGTATGAGCATTTGGCATTCCTTGTCAGAATATGTACCAAATGCATCTGAAAAGCATTGCCAATAGGTAAATGGAGCAAAATGAGTATTTAACAACAATTAATTTTCCATTCTAAAACATTCTATAAAATCTTCTGCACTAGCTGTTACATCACACACTGGACAAGCGCTGTAGAAAATCTGTCGCATTACACAAGTTTTTTAGTATAGTGGTGTGTTAAACATGTTCACTCTCATGTACAACTGTATGGTGTGTTAACTTATTTATTGTTTACTACGGTGACATTTTTTGGTTTTCCTTTAATGGACTGAAGAAATAAATGTCTAACAATGCAAACTACACCAAAGAAGAAACCAATGAAGAAAGTCTATAAATTGGAAAGCACAATTTTAATTTACAAAGTATCGAAATTCTATAGCTAGGATAACTTACAGGTTTTTTCTTCCTTTAGAAAAAGCCGTAGAATGAGAGCAAAAGCCATTTGAATAAGAAAACCATAAGGACAAATAGCAAAGAGTGCAAAAGAGCAAAAATGTTGGGCATCAAAGTATTAACTAAGAGTAAAAATCCAAAACGGAAAAGGTCTTTCAAGTTGAATGATTTCAACACTAATATTTGTAGAGCATTACAAACTTCACCCAGAAATCCCAACCTTGATAAAGATTCTCTTTGTGGTAAAGGACAAAATCGGTTATAGCGGAAGTAAAACTACATTTTGGTGTATAATAAAAGATATGGGATTCAAATTTAAGAAATATACGAATGTGTTCTAATGGAACAACAGTGTATTGTCGCCATTTACCTCAGTGCAACTGTAGAAATGAATTAAGGCACTAAACCAATTAGTGTACACTAACGAAACACGGATCTGGAAATTCTTGGAGTGCTGTTAAATGATTCTGCCAGGACTGAGAGTAACGTAGTCCATGCTGGTGGCAAAATGGGTTTTGCTCCAGGATTGATTCATGACTCTAAATCTAAAATATATTAAGTTCCCCCCCCACCCAAAATCTTGTGCCAGTGATGTGATTAACATTAAATGGAAAATATTTAGTCGGTTTTTGTAACATCAAACATCACTTTGTAATTACTTACTGGGACTGGTTTCCGAAACAATGTTCCCATTTTCAACCTCTAACTCTCTGAATCTTGTTTCGTAGAAAAGTATACAAGTTTTTAATTGTTTTCTTCCTCTGTTTTTTCTGTTATGTTATTTACATGTTGCTGTTATTGTTGAGACATCTTTTCTATACCCATGTTCAAAATTCTTTATAAAGTTATGTTTTGTAGCGCATGGTCATGAATGCAGTGAAAATTTGCAATACTTTACATCTGCCCACAAAGGTGTAAAAATGCCTCCATTACTATTGGCATTGAAAGGCCTCCATTCTCCTACATTTTATAGGCAAAACAAAAAGTTTGCAAGCTATAAACTGAAAAAGTATTATTCTGAGGTAACTTATTTTATAAATACTGGCTAAAAGTAAGTGATATAAACGTTAAATGTGACTTTATTCTGTTTCTAGCAGATGAAAACCCACTTACAACTTTGTGTGGTCCTCATATTTGCAAAATGATACATTTACCAGTTATATTTTAACTAACCATATTTGGTGTCACAATAATTTCCAGTCATTTGTTTTGAATTTTCCAATATTTTACTCAGCATGCTTCTGAAATTATATGGTGATATGTTTGTGTCTATTAGACAATGCAAAGAAAGAAGATACAACATAAATATCACCATAGAGAAACTCAAGCAGTCTGCTGTTGGCCTCGCTTCCTGAAGTAATTGATATCTACATAAAATGTGTGTTGAAACCATGTGGGCTACAAGTGGCATATATAACAGGAAAAAGATCAACAAACAGGATTTCTTCTTCTTCTTTTTTTAGCCCCTTTCTTTCTTTTTTTTGGGGGGAACAATTTGTAGAATTCCTATGAAAATTAATTAGTGGGTAAAGTAATACATGTGATTGTTACATATCAAATTATTAATGCATATAATTTTAACTACCTTCTCTCCTCTAAGAAAAGCAGCTGCTTTTTCATATTCTGGCTTCATTTTTTTGCAATGGCCACACCAAGGAGCATAAAACATTACCAATACAGAGGGTTCCTTCTGAAAAGAGAAAAAAAATTAGTATTTAAAAAAAAAAATATTCCCTCTCTCTTAGAAATATGAGACACTATTAAACACACAGATCTAAAATACATTTAAATAGTAAATACCAAGAACATTTAATGTGCTTCTCCTTCTGAACATGAAAAGAAAAAAAATCTCTCATTCCCTCTTTTATCATACAAACTGTAAAATATGTACATCTATGTTCTTCCACCAACTAATATGTGCATTCCTGTGATTGGATTACACTTGAGCCCAACATTAATATTGCTGAGCACTGATTAAAACATATCTGAAGTAAAACATTAAAATGACTATTTTTTTCACTTAAATTTATCTATTTCCGTATTTGGTTTTAAATTTCTGCATTTTTCATTATAAAATTACCCAAAAGTATTATTTACTTTTATTTCCATTATTTGAAACTGCAAAACTGATGAACTTTCTATATATATGAAACATATTAATTTGAAAGTTCAATTATTTTAATGCCTTTCGTATTAGCATTTTGAGAACATTTTCCAATTTAGGTTATAATACCTCAATAAATTAATCATAAAAACATTTATTTTGCCATTATTACAGTTAGCATAGGCGGTGTTCCTTTATATCTAAAGTATGTATAAATAAATGTTCTAATTACTGTACTTATCTGAATACAAGACAATGCCCCTTTTTTCAAAAGTTAATTTTGGAATTTTTTTAGCATTATCTGTATAAAAAGAAAACAAAATAACTTGATCTCTAAACAAATTTAAAGTGCTGCATTTTTATTTTGAACAAACTAACACTTAAGGTGATTAAACCCTTTTGTATTTTTCAGCCGATTCGAAATAGTGTAGATCCTCACTTAATGAATGGGAGAGAGAGGGAGAAGGAAGAACAGAAATGGGAGAAAGTGCGGTGGCAACAGCAGGGCAACTGCAACATGATGATGGATAAGCTTTTCTGTTTAGACAACATGTCTAACATATAATTTAAAAAGTTTACCTAACCCAAATTTGAGCAAAAGTTCATGTAATGAGTGGGAAAGAAAGGCAGAGGGGAAAATGGAAATGTACTGGTATATGTGTGTGGTGAGAAACACATAGCTGTGCCTCTCTCTTTCTTTTTGACCATTAGCTCAGAATACAACTGGGCAGAACCACCAATTTAAAAAGAAACCTTTATTTTGGTCCCAGAGAATCCCCCCCCCCCCCAGCAAGAATGCTTATAATCCCTCTAGAGCCGTTAACAGCTGTTTGAACAAAATGAAATACACAAAATCCCCTGCATATGTCACATTTGGCAGTAATCTTACTGTTTCCTCCATGCTTCACCACTATAATGCCTGCCAAGTTTGAAACTTACATTTTCCAGCTTGCTATTTGGAAAACATATATTCTCCGTTCATCCTTACTTCACTAGTAATGTAAACTAAAGCAACAGGTTGCAACTGCTCTGATTGGTTGCTGAACATTTTACTGCTTTTCTGCATCACAAAATAGTTCCTCTTAAGCTGACAATAAAAGTATAGAAGCATAATATTAAACAAT
Organism: Hymenopus coronatus; assembly: GCA_030762935.1. Lineage (NCBI taxonomy): Eukaryota > Metazoa > Arthropoda > Insecta > Mantodea > Hymenopodidae > Hymenopus > Hymenopus coronatus. The sequence goes on from CM060890.1 coordinate 76,945,993, forward strand.
GTAATGTTGTCGTCTACATAACATAGTATGAATGATTAAAGTATATGAAATTTACAGAATATTAGTCATTATTCCTTTACACAACAATGCATGTGCAATTCCTAAGCCCATTCAGCAAGTAATGGCAGATGCGTGTAACGTCGGTGCAGTAAAGCATAAGCAAGGAAACCCATAAAATTTAGCAAGAAAATAACTATTCTACATGCATGTAATAAGTTTTGTAACACCACCCTACTCTTGCATTAGACAAAATTCTCACTTAATGGCAGAATTTACTGTGTTTCTGAAAGTAGCATATAGTGGAAAACTTTAAATTAGACTAGGTGCAACATCTGTGCAAACAGCTTTTCAAGTGACAGCCAAAAAACACATCATTCAGGAAGAGCAAACAAATTGGGATTTTGAGGGAATTTTGGTTATTGTCTGATTAATTATTAATCAAAGCTGTTGATGACTCAGACAGTTTGACTGAAACTGCAACAAATGACTTAGATCTTGAAAGAAGGAGTGAGACCACTTCCATCTTCACATTAGCTTTTTGATGCGATGTACGTATGTAATACTTCAACAAACTTCCAAAACAGCATATCCGCATTTTGTAACTTTATGGAAGAAGTTCACATTTCATACTGAATAACTCGCCTACTTGTTTTATTATACATTTCAGAAAGTTAGTCATTATCTATGGATGGTGGTAGCAGATAGGTATTTCTTTTTATGTCAAATTAGTAAAACATAGGTATACAATTTGCAACCGTTCAGCAGACAAACACCTTGGTACCACCTAGTGTGTGCACGTGCATTTGCAGAATATATTCTGGTTTGTTTACATCGCCGGTGAAGTAAGGATGATAGATAATAGGTACATTGCAAATGCAAGACAACCCTGTTCTCAATATTAATCTTCTGGAGAAGAAAAAAACAACAAAAAACAGTCTTGTATTTGGATAAATATGGTAAATACTTCAGAAATGAATTAACTATGATAACAGAGTGGACATAGTAAAGTACTTAGTATAGCAAACTTCCATACTGCAATGACTGTATCAAAATTGTCTGAGGTAAGATGGACCACGTCAGATTCAGTATTGGCCCAGTCCTCTTCCTTTGGTTTTTCAGGAGGTTTTCTTGGATCACGCATGAAAGCAACAAGTCCTTGCTTGTTATTCTCACCTTCATAAACAAATTTCTGGATATCATTTCTGTAACAAAATATTAGATGAAATACAGTATGCAAATAATAGTTCAGTAAATGAATTGCATAACTGTGATATAAATTAATGTATTATGTCTGCCTTACTGAAACTTACATGTTATAATTGTAAATAACACCTTGCCTGGGAAATTTTTTTTTTCTCTGGCAAAAGGTTAAAGAGGTGATTTACCTTAATTTAGGTGTGCTGATTTCAAATATGTAAACTATTTTTGCGTATCATTGGCTGTTTTTTTGCTATTTGAAATTGAAATTTTACATATTGTTGCAATTTCGAAAGAAAACACCATAATAAAGAATATATATAATTTTAATGGGACATGATAAAATGATTATACAAAAGAGTAACATGTTCATTGCTAGACTGTATGAATGTCACTACAAAAACACAATTGTTTGCTGCACTTTGATGTGAATGAACGCTGTGTTGATTTGCATTAGTGTTCCTCAGTAGTGTTATCTCACACTAGACACCAACAGTAATCTGACATCATGGAGACATACCATCGACCCTGATATCTTGCTTCCATTTCTTTTATATCCTGATGGAACCACTCGCTAGTTCCTTGCTGAATGTCCCTAAATTTGCAGATAAATAATCAGATGATTATGCAGGAAATGTAATTTTAAGCTCATGTGGCAACCCAATTTCTGGAAGTTGTACAGAATGGTTTTGACAACCTGTTGGTAGTTGACATGTTTAACATTACCCAGGAATTTTCCACAAACATCTTTGAACGATTCCCATGCCTGAAGCTGTGTTTTATTCATCGTCATACTGAATGTCGGATCCTTTGCATGCTTCCGAATTTGGGGGCCTGTCAAAAACACCTTCCTTAATTTTGGCATCCGACAGTCCTGGAAACTTCTGATAGAGTTACCGAAAGCAGGGACTAACTCTATCAAAAACTTCATGTACTGCTTCATAATTCACAATTTAATATGTAAAGGGGGCAATCACACACTTTGAGGATCAATTAATGGATGATTTCCTATGTTTTTTTCTCCAGACATGAACTGCTTCCTCTTGAGCCACTCAGACACTAACCAGTGATGATCCCTGTCCCGAAAGTCCCACTCACACAGAAAACATGGAAACTTTGCATATCCTCCTTGCTGCCCTAATATGATACCGCACATTTTTAGATCACAGCACAGTAACCATCTGTGTTCATTGTAGTACAGTTTTCTCAACACCATAGATAAATTGTGATAGTTTTCATGAAAAGATGTTGAATGGATGACTGGCACTGAAACAAGTTTATTTCCATTGTGTAAAAGAACACCTTTGAGACTTTTTTTACTGGAATCAGTAAATAGACGTCAGTCCTTTGCTTGGAAAATAGTTCCAAGCCAGGGATTTCACAGCAAAATACAAGTTCATCTTTGTTAACAAAAACCTGCCGGAATTCTTCGTCCCGATTTCTTTAACAATATGAATTTGTGCCAGGAAGTAAAAGATTTCTCTCTGTTAATCTTGGTCCTAAAAGTTCACTCTTTTCTTTAGTGAGGTCTAGGTTAGGCACCAAATCATTTAACTAACACTGGTTATAAAGATGTGCAGTTTTAACCTCAACATCCGGTATAAAGATATTATCACTATTCTCTGCACTTGAAGATGAAGGCACACTCTGTGATAACTGTATTGGTAGTTTTGGGACAGGAATATCAGGTCCATGGCAGATGGAAGGCAGGGATACACAATGTGCTTTTTGTTTTTGTATTGAACCTAGACACTTTACATACACAAAAATAACAGTCATCAAAATGATTTCTTTGTTTCCACCAAGCCATTGGGATTCCAAATGGCATTGATGGCAATAATCCTTTGTACCATTACCACAGGTTTTCCACACACGTTTTACACACTATACAGGAGTGTGAAATTCTTGTCTTGAGCCATGTTAAAATATGCCAAGTACAGGATTTTTATAAATGATATAATATTTTGCTTCAGGCCTGTAGTTATATATTGACCACATATATAACAGAAAGAGTTGGGATTGTTCACACATTTTCACCTCAGAACATCATTACACAAACTACTTATTCACTCAATTGACTTCAAGTGCACGTTGTAACTTTTAGACAAAGACATGACACTCATTCTCTCACGCTCCTCTCAGGCTATGGAGGAATGCGATCTTGGCATTTTGACCTTGTTGATATAGCACATGTACAAACTGCAACTGTTCTTTTTGTTGTTGCAGTGTTCCTGTAGGATTACCTACTCCCCTCCAAAACAGAGCATATTCAACATTTTCTCTCAGGCATGTCAATACCTGCATTCCATACAACCAACCCAAATCTCATTTACAACAACGAAGCTGCATTAGCATATAAACATGAGACTGACTTTTAACAATTCTATACATGATACGAAACAACTGGTATTATTTTTTACATGAGGACACTAAATGTAATGTATATCCCATACAATTAGTTTTGCCATAAAATCTTTGCATGCCTGTGTTATTCAAATCTTCACCACTGTAATATTATAAGCTTGTAACTTTAAATTTGAAAACTAGTTTCTGTATTTCACTCTTGATTTGTGAGAGACAAACTAAGCCTAATATTACTACATGTTTTCTTCTTTAGTCATCATCAATCCTTGGATTGGTTTGCAGCAATTTCCCATTCCAATCTTCTCTCTACCTTCCTTTTTAATTTTTTGTACATTCTGCATTCATGTTGTTCTGAATTTTTTCCATGCTCTTCATTCAGTAGTCTTGCCTTCAATTGCACCTTTGATTATAATTTTTAATACTGTGGTGTTTTAATTAATGTCCTATAAATTTTCTTCTTTGTCTTATTCGATTCTGAACTTCTCTTTTTGCTTTTCTTCTCTCATTTGGTAATATTGTGACTAATTTTCCACATTTTCCTGTAACACCACGTTTCAAATGTTGCTATTCTTCTTCTCTCTGATTTTAGTACTGAGCAAGTTTCACATCCATATAACATTAAGTTCCATGCTTATGTTTTAAACAAATTCTTCCTAATTTCCAAGCTACTATTATTGGATGTCAATAATTTATTTTTCTTACTGAAGACAAGTTTTGCTTGACATAATTTATTAAAACTTCTGTTTTACTTCTGCCATTGATATTATTTTCCTATCCAGGTACTGAAATTCTTCAGCTTCATCTAATAATTTTCCATTTAATCTATTTGAGTTTTATTATTTCCTATGAGTCAACATTTTTGTTTTTGATTTATTGATATATAAGTGACAATTTAGCCTAACTATTAAAAGCACCAATGCAATGATCAAGATTAGGCAATTTCAACCAATCACAGTCAATCTGAATGCAGCAATATTGTCAAAACATCTTATTGCAGCTGTCACACACTCTCTCACCTACACTCTCCTCACACCCTTCTCTTACGCTCTCTCTCAACCATCAGCTCATGCACAATCTCACTGTCACTCACTTTTTACCTATTGTTAACTCTTTCCGTTTTCAGATATTTCTTTTTCAGTTTTCTTGCTTCCTACAACTCCTGGTAAATCTCCCTCTCACACCCTGTCACTCTCAAACGTGATACCTCCATTTCTCACGCACTCACCAATTCTCTCACACTACACTCACCCTCACTCTCACACCCTCTCACAAACTCTCAACCTACACCCTTGCTCTAGCACTCTCATACCCCCTTGTTCTCACAACTCCCTCTCGCTGCTCACACTCTCACACTCTCAGTTTTACCAAATCTCACTCTCCTTCGCTGTCGCACACTCATTCTCACTCCCACACCTTCTCACACTCAATCCCTTACCCTTTCACATACACTCCCTTACACTCTCAATCACCCTCTCAGACTCCGTCACTCATGCACCACGCTCACTCTCACCCTCTCACACTCCCTAGCTCTCGCACTCTAACTCCCTCACTTTTTTCTCTCTCATTCTCTCAATACCCTCCAGCATACTAACACTACCTCACCCTCTCACACATACCCCCTCAGATTTATGCGCTCATGCTCACCTGCTTGTTCCTCAGACTCTCATTCTCTCTCACAGACACTCTAACACTCTCATATACACTAGGTCACCCTCACATACAAAAAACTCCCTCTCACACAACTCAGATTCTCACTTTAAATCTCACTCTCACACTCTCATTATCACACTCATACTCACTCCCTTTGTCACTTATGCAGTCCCTCCCTTTTCCACTTTTGCGGTGACTCCCTTTGTCACTGTCGCCTTCATTCCCTTTGTCACTGTCGCTGTCACTCTCTTTGTCATTGTAGCAGTCACTCCATATGACATTGCCTCTGTCGCTCACTTTGTCAACATTGTCATCACTCCCTTCGACATCATCGCTTTGTTACTGTTGCTTTCACTCCCTTTGTCCCTGTCACTGCCACTCTCAGTCACTCCCTTTGTCAACATCGTCATCACTCCTTTGACACAGTCGCTGTAACTATCTTTGTCACAGTCACACACACTTCATTACTGTCCTGTCACTGTTTCAGTCACTCCCTTCATCACAGTCATTCCCACTCATTCTCTCACTCACAATGACACTTTCACACCAGCCCTCATTGGCACTCTCACTCACATCCTCTCACAACCCCTTTGCTCTCACACTCTCAAACTGACTCCCTTACCTTCTCATATACTTTCCCTCATCCACACTAACTTCTCCTCAAACCCCCACTCACTCACATTCACCAACTATCATGCTCTCACACTCTTCCCCAAATCTCTCACACACACTCTCCTTCACCTACTGTATCTCCCTATCACACTCACTCCCTCATCACCTCCCTTCCCCACCTACGCTTGCACTCCTAGAATTCTCTCTCCCTCCCTCCCTCCCTCCTGCACATGCACACACACACTCCCTTAATCATCACACTCTCACTTACAGTCACACCCTGTTGCTCTCTGCTCTCTCACTCTCACTAACTTCCTCACCCACTCATACTCCTACTCGCCCACACACACTCCCTTACTCATCACACTCTTCTCACTCTAAATCTCATTCTCACCTTCACTCACACCCTGTTGCTCTCTTGCTCTCACTAACTTCCTCACCCACTCACACTCCTACTCTCACCTCCTCACCTCGCACTCAGTCAATCACTCCCTCACCCTCTCAAACAACTTCACTAACACACACTCCTATTCTCACTCATTCACACCCTCTTGCTCTCGCACTCTCACACTCACTAACTCACCCTCTCTCACACTTTCCCTCACCTACACTAACTCTAAATCTCACTATTACACTAACACTTAATCCCCCTCACTCTCACACTCACTCCCTCATACACTTTAAATCTCAAGTTATTCTCTCAAATTCACACTAATATCCTCTCATACCCCCTCGCTCTTGCTCAAACTCTCGCTCTGTCACTCCCACACTCTCTCACACTCAATCCATCACCTCCCTACACACTTTTCCCCAAACCCTCTCGTACTCCATCTTCTCACTATCTCTCACTCTCATACTTCATCAAACTCACTCACTCACTCTCTCTCTCTCTCTCTCTCGCCTTCTGACATCTGCACTCACCCTCACCCTCTCTCACTCACTCTCACACACTCACACCTCCTCTCACTCTCACATACTCCTTTACCCCCTCACATACTCCCTCACCCTCTCACACACACTCCAACCCCTCACGCTCACTCACCCTCACCATCACCCCTTCTCACTTCCACTCTCACACTCTTACTCACACCCATACACTCTCACCCCCCTTTGCTTTCACTCTTGCATTCTCTCACTCTCACACATTCCCTCCTTCTCACACACACTCCTTTGTCCTCTCACACACTCACTCATGCCTACACTCCTACTCTCACACACTTCCTCTCTCCCAATCTCACTCTCACACAAGCTCACTCCCTATTCACACTCTCTCACACAAGCTTGCTCCCCACTCACACTCTCTCTCTCACACAAGCTCACTCCCTACTCACACTCACTCTCACACAAGCTCACTCCCCAATCGCATTCTCTCTCTCACACACACAGTCTCAAAACCACACCAACCTTTATCTAAAAATAATGTTTTTGGATTCAGGGATCCTCAAAAAATCTATTTTCTATGAAATCTCTGTATCAAATTTTTAGGTAATGAAATATTTTCTCTACCTACTATGAACATTATACAAATGTGCTAGAGAAAATACAAAGGTATTTTATCTGAGAAGAGAAGGTTTTTAAAAACATGTATATAGTGTATTAATTTGTATGAGGCCTGTTCAAAAAATTGCAGAACATTTGTAATTTTGGAGTGAAATGCAGTTGACATCCCTGCACATGATTATGTTTAATGTACAACTGTCGGAAGTTTCATTACTCTATGTCTGTTAGTTGTTATTCAGTGCTGCATTGAGTAGAACATTGTTGCACAGTTTGTGAATTTCAAGATGGCAGAGTTAAAGGAGCAATGTATCTGCATTAAATTTTGTGTGAAACTCAAGAGAACCTTTATAGAGACACATCAAATGATGCAGGAAGCCTACAGTGATGAGTGCTTAAGGCCGTCCTCGGTGTTATGAATGGTTTACAAGGTTTAAAAATAGATGGATGGAAATTAAAGATTACCCTCATTCAGTGTGCTCTTTGACAACAACGCTCATATCAGGAAAGCCAACTACACTGTGTGCCAATCAAAAACTGTCTGTCCAAGAGATTGCAGAAGAATGAAACATTTCAGTTGGAACTTGGACCATCACCTCACAATCTGTGAAGAGCTTTTGAATCATGTAAATGAGAGCAAGATGTTTGTTCCTTAAAAGAATCATAAATGGTTATGATGTTGAGACCAAGATTCAATCTTCACAATGGATTGGGAAATGTTCTCCAAGACTAAAAAAAGTTTCAGTTCAGGTCAAATGTCATAGCGATGCTGATAGTTTTCTTTGACTTTGAAGGATTAGTTCATCATGAATACGTGCCACAATGCAAATTGTTAATTGATGGTACTATTGGGATATGTTGCGACATCTGCAAAAAAAATGTGAGAAGGAAATAGCCTGAAATGTTGCATCACGATAATGCATCCACACATTCATCTGTTAGTGTGCGACTAATGCACAAAAATGATATCACTGTGCTGCCCAATCCTCCATACTGGCTCCTGTGGACTTTATTTTATTTCCAAAGTTGAAAACCCTGTTGAGAGGACGAAGATTTGTAATGATAGACAAAATAAAAGAAAATTTGCAGACAGCACTTCATGCAATCCAGAATGAGGTGTACCAAGACTACTTCCGGAAGTGGAAACAGCATTGGGAGCAATGTATCAATTGTGGAGGAGAGTATTTCGAAGGAAACCATGTGCAATAAATAAAATGTAAGTGTAGAAAAATTTTGTGGACAAAGTTCCAGAATTTTTTTAACAGATCTCGCACTATGAGTGTAGTTTGACATTTGTTTTCAGTTTTGGGTAGATTACAATACTTCCTGTACTTAACATAAATAGAAAAAGTAAAAAGTTACTGAATAATTTAAATAACAAAAATTTAACAAATTTTAGTTCATGTACATTTTTGCTTTCACATTTCCCCCTAATAAATGCTTGTTCAGCACCATCAGTTAGTGTGTAAAGTTCATAAATATGACCATATATTTTACGCTCTTTTTCTATGGAAATGTACTTTTCAACTAAACTTCTTGTTAAATTATTTTAAGTCAATCACCCCAAGGGATATCTTAGTTTTCATGCACGTATGTATAAATAGAATATAAATAGAAAAAGTAAAAAGTTACTGAATAATTTAAATATCAAAAATTTAACAAATTTTAGTTCATGTACATTTTTGCTTTCACATTTCCCCCTAATAATTGCTTGTTCAGCACCATCAGTTAGTGTGTAAAGTTTATAAATATGACCATATCTTTTACGCTCTTTTTCTATGGAAATGTACTTTTCAATTAAACTTCTTGTTAAATTATTCTTATTAAATTATTTTAACGCAATCACTCCAAGGGATATCTTAATTTTCATGCACGTATGTATATGTAACAATAGGATTTGACTTTTGTACTTAAACATTGGCTGTTTAATACTTACTCAAAATAGAGCATGGTTGGAAAACCTGTAATGTTAAACTGATGCCTCACAATGGTATTTTCTGGGCGATTTACATCAATAGCAGCAAGAACAGAATGCCCTTTCAACTCTGTTGCAGCAGCAGCATATTCAGGCTTCAATTGTTTACAGAATCCACACCATGGTGCATAAAACAATACCATCATTGGCTTTGTTTCTTTCCGCAAAAGTTTACTTAAACTCTGAAAAAAAGAATATGGACCTGATTGTTTTTGAAGATATGATTCAATGGTCTCATACAGTGCATACTACTTAATATAAAAAGCAGCATTTTTAAATCACTAACATCAATAAACATATTTCACTAACATGTAAATAAATGGGTTTATCTTATTTTGTTAAAATGTGGTGAAAACAAGAGGTTTATACATACCCTATGGTAATAAAAGATCATAAAAAAAACAAGTGCAAAAGCACAGAAGCAATTTTGCTGAGCAATTTCAAAGCAATCTCATACAAAAACAATCTCCATTCAATCTTAAAGGTAGGAGAATAGCTGTTCTAGGAGAAAAAACTTATATTTCAGAAATGCATACCTGCCTGATAGTTCAAATGAATAGACAAAACCAGAATACAAAATATTTTGATTTTTAATCCTTCTAAAAAGTATTGCAAATGTTGCCATGTTTGAATCTGCACTTTTGAGGTCAGAAGGCCAGTGCCTAACATATTAGCCATCCAGAAGAACAATATGGAATTTTAATGTGGGGTAATAGCACTGGTGCTAAGGATTGTTTTATTTTACCACCCTACGACTTTCTTGTATGAAAGTGTTATAGGATGTGGCCCTATAGACCTATTTTTGAAGAGCTTGGGATTTTAACCCTTTTTGCTGTCAATGTTTTAGCCAATTTATTGTTTGTATATAGTAATTGTAGAGAACAAATTTTAGCATCTGATGCGTTCCATTTGCAGCACTTCCCCTACCTACTCTGCAAACAAATTATTCCAACAAAACATTGTTTTCATCTATTATATGCTAATCAAGATAAACATTAACAGAAACAGTTTCATTACTTAATTCCTTGTAAGTAGAAGGGAAATAAGGATTATATAGGCTGAAGTGATGGTTAATCTTGTAAAAGCTGTTGCTGTGCGATTGAACTTTGGTTCTCTTCGTATGGCCAGGTTAAATAAAAGAAACAGGAATGACAAATTCCCATTTGAGAAAAGTTTTAAGTATTTTAAAATTGAAACCAATAACAAGGAATATGTCTGAAATCATTAACTCTACAAAAAAAAAAAAAAAAAAAAAGTTTATGACATAAACTGCATGCTTTAATAAGATCTAAACTTTGTCTATCTCTTACGGTTCACCAGTTATGTAGTCATTTAGAGGCCGTGCCATGGCCGAGTGGTTAGACCACTTGCCTCTCACCTAGACGGCCGGGGTTCAATCCCAAGCGACCGCATGTGAGATTTGTGGTGGACAAAGCAGTACTGGGGCAGGTTTTCTCCGGGTACTCCAGTTTCCCCCACCATTGCATTCCACCGGTGCTCCATCATCATTCATGCATCATCGCGGTGCCATAAGTAGTTAAAGCGGGTGTTAAACACTACCAAAAAAAAAAAAGTCATTTAGAATGAAGAGGATTTCAGAGGCTAACATATGGTATTTTAATCAAAGTCGTTAGGAGCAATTTTTGAGAGAATCAAAATTTTCTAGAAAATTCAATATATATATTAAGTATCTTTAACATATTGTCATTGTACCTGCAAAACCCGCTATGTGGAAATTTTTCATAAAATGAATTATGTGGCTTAAAAGAAGCAGAAAACTGCCTCAGATTGACTGTAAAAAGTAGCTATGTACATATGTTATAGTTTTCATGTTATTAAGGAAACAATATAAGCCGCCATGAGCTGTCTCTTATCATTGCACCTTCAAAATCAGCTATGTATTTCTTTGTGTAATGGCGGGTTTTTAAGTTTTTCTTTTGCACCTCATGGAACACACAGCGGACCATGCATGACAAAGCTATTGAAATAATTAAACACATTGTCACTAATAATGAAAACCAATGCCTGCTTTTACCACAATTGTCAATAATAAACTCATTCAGTCAGAATAGCGAGCAGAGGAAAGAAGCTTTTGAAATTAGCTTTGGAATCTTGGACAGAAACTGACAAAATGCCAGTGAAAGAACACTTCTATCGGAAGAATTCACCAGAATAAGTAAGTCTGAAATGGGAAGAATAAATTGGGAATGTGGCTCTAGCAACTGACAAGTTTCCAGATTACGCATATTTAACACTAAAATATACACAAATTTAAACTTCTAAGACTTTCATTTAATTCTGTTTTATTGAATTCTTGTAAGCAGCACTAAAGTAAGTGTGCTACATTACGAAATTTTAAGCATCAACGCGAAGATGGCATAAAGGTTAGGGTATTTTTATGTACTACTGGTCTAAAAATAAATGCTTTTGCTGCTTGGATTAAGAAATTCAACCGTGCTGAAGAAAGAGCTGAAGATATGGTTTCAATGAAGAGAAGTACAGCATAACATGATGGAGTTGCTAAATAGAAATTGAGATCTGATTCTGTCAAAATATTGCCAAAATTAATTCCGAAGATGCCAAGTCATTATTGTAGAGCATTGAGTACTAGAGTTTATGTTGAGCCTAATTTCCGATCAATTTGCCATATGCATGAAGTCTACAAAGGAGTGGTGCATAGAATCTGGTAATGATTTTATAGAAAGGAAAAACTTCTCTGAAATATTGGAATGTGAAAAAATATCCATCTTTAAGCCGAGGAAAGATCAGTGGGATACATGTACTTCTTACAGAGAAGGCAACATTTCAAAGATGACTGCAATCTTCAAATTAGCAAGAAAGAAGCAGCATACAGGGCAAAAGACAATGCCATATCATCTGCCTCTGATAGCACATTGGTTGTTACGATGGATACACAGAGCACTTTGATTTGCCCAAAACTGTTAGTTAGTAACCAAGCAATATTACAACCAAAAGTTACACATAGATAATTTCACCCTGTATATTTCAAATATTAGGGATGTGCTCCTTTACATCTGGCATGAAAGTGAGGGAGGTGTTTCTGCCAATGAGTTCATCTCATGCATAATTGATTTTTTAACGAAGAATCTGCATTACAATAAGTTCATCTTATTTCAGAGGGATGCCCTTTTCAAAATAAAAACAAAGTACTGGCTAGCACCTTATCAGACTTCTCCAAGCAACACAAAGTGGAAGTTGAGCAAATAATTCTGGAAAAGGACATATGATGATGGAAGTGGACAGTGTCCACTCCACTTTGGAACATTATTTTCAGTACTTATTTACACTCCTGCTCATTATGTCAGTAAAATGGAGGACACCAGGAAAAACAAAAAGAATAGCCATCCATATATAATCAACTATGTTGATTACCATTTTTTAAAAACTTTGAAGCACAATCCAACAAGTTCTCCCCAATTAGACCTGGCAGAAAAACCGGAGATCCAACAGTCGTCGATATTAGAGGACTGCTTTTTAAGGAAGGCAATGTTTTCTACAAGATTGATCATGATGACTGGCAACCTCTTCTACAATGCCAAAAGAGATATAATGTAGGCAAGCCTCGTTAACCACACAATGTGCCTATAAAAATTGAAATCAAAGTTCAACTCCTTATACAATTTAAACCATTTATACATTAGAACTATCATTGCTTCTATGATAATTTGAGTCACTAAATTAAGTTCCAAGGACAATTTAATGCTGTGATTGTTAGTTTGAAAATAAATGCACTGTATGTATCTGTAGATACGGATTGAAGTTACAAGTGTTGGAAGCATGCAAAATTCATAATTAATTAATTGGCAACTTAATAACTAGTTCTATAAAATGTAGGTAATTTTGTGTTGACGCAACAAACTAAGTTTGTAACATTATAGTGTTAACTGTATAAGTATTATATTAATAAAATAAAGTTTACTTGATTTCTGAAAGAGCGTACTCAGCTATGTGATAAGTAGCTGCAGCTGCAATCCATTATGTACATTTTTCATACAAATCAAACACATTTATAGTGTTTTTGCACATGATTATCAAGATCTGAAATAATAGTAATATTGCTGAATGCATTAACCATTCCGTAAAACCCACACCCATTCCTATTCTCTCATTGCGATAATGTTTTTTCTTCTTCCTGTAAAATTAGCAAAATATAACAATGGTTTACGCAGGCGCGACAATATGGTATTTTAATCGAAATTGTTAAGAGCAATTTTTGAGAAAATCAAAATTTTTGATTTCTTCCATGTAATGGGTCTCATCCTTGGAAGATGCTGAAATTAAATATCAAATTTGGTATTTAACCCAACCAGGTCTCTCTCTCTCTCCCTCCCTCTCTTTTGCATGCACGCGCACACACGGATATTTTTCTAAAAATGCTTTTTTAGTCACAGGACCCTAATTTATTTTCAGTGAAATCTTGGTATTGAGTTTTTGGGTGAAAAAAAACTTCTCTATTATGTACGAAATAGAGAAAGTGAAAAGTTCATTTTTGTTGTTCCTCAACACAGACTTTCTTTCAGGTCTTCTTATATTGTTTTTGCTGTTAAGTTGTTCAAACAGTTGCCTTAAGACTTAAAAAATATTAATGATGACAATGTTCTAAACAAAACAAAAAATAAGGTATATACTTTAACCAACTTCTCTATTCTACAGGAATATATTGATAATAAGTTTTGCATTTAGTATGAAATTGAACATTTAGGACACAAACCGCTGTAATCTTACATTATCTAATGATAGATAATATGTTGTTATTATTATTGTTATAGAAATCTGTGAGGGAATAAAATTTATTTGAGCTGAAGGATAAGGATAACTACTATATTGTAGAACCACCACTGCATCCATCAGCACCACTACTACCTCAAATCCCTTTTCTTCCCTTAGGAAGTAGCTTACACCATACATCAAAAGATTTAATCTTAATTGCTTTCACTACTTGACGATTATGTTGGTTATGGTATCCAATCAAATTTTTCTAAGATACATGTAAGTAATTTAATATATTTTTAAGACTGGAGTAAATATTTAAGGGTAAAAATCAAAAAAGCTGAAATATAAGGAATATGCAAAATATTGGTTTGATCATGTTATAAATGCAGCATGAATCAAGGTAGAAGACATGTTATTATTGTTTTACCAGTATTTCCTAGAAGTGTTATTAAAAGATGACCTGTAATTAATTATTTTAGTAGCTAATCGAATTGCTGAAGTACCAGGTCGAATATTATTACTAATTGTTTCAATACATACTATAAAAGGCATTAAAGCTTCTCTCAGTAAATTTCATGAAAAATAAGCATTCCCAGAGAGGAAGACTGCTGAAATATATACAATAATACAAAATACTACTAGTAATACTACAGTTAGGTACAAAGACACAAATATATAATGAAATATGTATCTATCAACACATGTACATATTAAATGATGCCAATATAAATCAATACCTGCAGTTTGAATATTTCAAGATTTTTACTGTGCTAATTTGCATCTGAACTATTGCTAGCATCTATTGATAAAATGCTTCACTGTTTTAAAAATTGGCTCTTTGGTACTCACAATCCTCCATAGCTACTAGGAGGATGCTGTCAATTTTCTTTCATATATATCCATAGTTTAATTAAAAAGAAAAAAAAAAAAAAAGTAAAACCCTCATTAGCACATTACAGTTCCATAATGCTAAAGTAATGAATTTAATTTCTCTTCAAAGATTTGTTTATTCAGTGTAAAATTTCCGGTCTTTGATACTTGTGGAAGATGAAGTTGAAGAAGGACCTGCTGTCAAGAATCTGTTTTAAGACTTCAACACTGTATAAGGAGTGTTTGCTAACTCTCTTCTGAAGACAATATATGCAGTTTGCACAAATATTCAAAACAAAACAAGATTATGCAGATTTGTAAATCACATCAATGTAAATTTTCTAGGCACTATAGAGAGCAGACATCCAGTATTAGTTCTACCCTGTTTTAAAATGTACTTAATGTATGAAAATAAATACTATCCAATACTTACAACAGCATCGGCAATGTGCAATACATCTGCTGCTAGACTATCCTCTTCCCAAGGTATATCTCCCGTGGGATCCCTCATAAAATTTACCATTGATTGTGTAGTCTCAAGTCTATCATAGTCTTTATGAAATTCTCCATCTTTATAATGCTTGAGTACATATGGTTCTGGTGCAACTTTCAGTTTCTTGCACAGTTTTCTAGAATCTCTAGAAAATAAAATTCTTATGACATAATAAAATCGGCAATTAAACTTTTATTAACTTTACATAACTAACTGATAGTTTACTGTATGTTGCTATAGACTGTACAGATAGACTCATCATAAATATACATTAATTAAATGATTCACATAAACTGTAAAATGTTTTGTAATGTAAAAATGGTCACAGTGACCTTTTAGTTGCCCTCCTTGGTGTAATGGTTACCATGCTAACTTCATATACCCAGGTCATGGGTTAACCCAGCAGAGGACGATGGATTTTTTTTCGGGCATAAAAATCCTTAGCATGGCCTCCTTCGGAAGGGAAGTAAAGCCATTGGTCCTGTGCCGTAGGTTTACGGTACATAAAAGAACCTCAAGCCTGATAGAGAGGCCTCTGAGCAAAATTGAGCGGTCTTTCACGCCCAGTATAGAATGGGACACTGAGAACCACAGTAGTTAAAGAGCGTCCATAAATAAAACTCCATTTATATTTAGTGACCTTTTAAATTTACTCATGTCATTTATATTACTGTCATATGGGAGAGCATTTACAATTTTTATTATGAGACACTTTGGCAATTCTGAGTATTTAGTTGTTTTATATAGGAAAATATAAAGTTCTAGTGTAATGATTAAGAACATCACAATTGAGACTACATAAATAAGAGTTATTTTTATAAAATAGTGCAGCATTATATATTAATAAATCAAAGCTAAAATATAAAATTATTTTAAGACATTTTCTTAACGAGTCTCTTGGCTTCTTGTTAAAAATTATTCTAAGCACTCTCTTCTGAATTAAAAATGCCCTATTTACTTCAGTTGCAGATCCCCATATTAAAATATTGTACAATAAAAGTAATTGTATAGTGGCATAACACAGGATGATGCAGAAGTCACTGGACACTGGGCAAAATTTTCTTTTAATCAACTTTCCAGTGACTTTTGTGTCACTGTATACAATGAGCAGCTGCTTAATGTCCAAATTCATTTTCAGGCATCTAATAGCAAAGAATGCTTTATTTAATTTGGTGTATATGCGGTCAATTTGTACGTGCCAAGTAAGGTTTTTGTGATGTGTAACCAATGACAGTACTAGATGGTAACACCATCTATTTTGAAACACAAGTATTTATTGAACCACAGTCATATTAACACAATCCTAGAGTAATAAAAATGAGTCATCCAGCAGCAGTACAGTAAAATTGTTTTATATAGAATGATCATTCAATCACATTTTGAATAGATTTTATGACACATTAGCCACTGGAATTGGCTTTTTTGAGTCTACATACAATATTGATACACAAACAAATTAAATAAATGGTAAGCAAAACCCATTAGGAACTAAATTTTATATTAATGTTATTCATCTATGAAGTAATTCACCAAAAAATTACTGTTTTTGTGAACTTGTTTGCATTTAAAGATAGGTTACAAATCATTGTAAAATCAAACAAGAAGCAATTTTTACCATGCTGTTCCATAGTGATGGAACACTGTGTTCATGTTCATTAAATTCTTGGTCATTCATTTATTTTCTAAATAAAAATTCTTATAACTTTTGCTTAGGCCAAAGTGTAAAATCTCAAATACAAACCGAGATAAAGCGCACCATTCAGCAATTCAATTGACAATTTGCATGAAGAAGAAACACAGGCAAAGGTAAGGAAGGGGTAGACAGACAGAGTAGACAAACAGGCTTAAGGAAAGAGAGAGACTATTGTGTGTGTGTGTGTGGGGTGGAGGGGGAGAGAGAGAGGGGGAGGGGGGAGAGGATTGCAAAGCCATCTTGTGCCATGCACCCTGAAATATGCTTAGGTTGTTCATAACTGTGAAGCCATCAACCTTTTTTGATGTAAAATATTGGGCTTTAGGCATTATAGTTCTTTTCTTGTAATATGTTATTTGTTTGGAACTATACTATGTCTTTGTTATGGCAATCTACGAGTGATGGTCATAGATGTTCTTATTTAGTTTAACAATATTATGCAAGTTAAAATCATGCACATATAATTATGCATGTTTTAGTTTGAATCTGTCACATACAGCATCTTAAAAGCCACTACTTATACTACCTTTAGAACAGTCTGGCCTACATTTATCTATTGAAAACAAATTATAAAGCAATTTACTTACCCTGAACAATCAACAAGTAGCATTGCTCCTTGGCCACGAATCACTTCTGCAGCCTCTCTGAATGTTTTCACAATATTGGCTGCTGTCTTTAATGATGATACAAAACACACCAGTACATTATTTTTTGTGCGAAGTATTTTCTTTAGATCTTTGACATCAGATACTTCTTCTACTGCTGAAAGCACACCACTACTACTGCTGCTCTGCTTTGCTTGTGAATAAGATCCAATGCATACACACACCATCTACAAGCAAAACTTATCCATGAAATACTGTTCTTTAAAATGGGTCCATGCTTCAGTCTAGCAACATAATTTTGGCATGCAAAGCAGCATTCGCACTCTAACTACAGAAAATTACTACTGTATAATGTGACCTCAAATGTTGCTACTTTAATACAAAAATAATTGGAGGATTGCCCTTAAAAGTTGGACGACTGGAAGCTATAACATTGAAATACAGATTTTTTGTATCACATCTTTTAGCACTCTCCAGCACAATGCTTACAAATCCCACTCACTTCTACCATTTTGCAAATGCTCCACATGTAATTGGAATGCTATAAACATTCTCTCTGATGCAGCTACAATTTTTTCAATGCAACAGTGAAAAGAGCATCAAGTGTAAATTACAAAATGCAAATTTAAAGGAGATTTTAATAAATAAAAATGGAAATACATACTTCACTGTACTTTATACTTCACTGGTTTTAAGAGCTTTTGCTCTCATCTTCAAAAGAGACTTACTGTCCTAGTGTGGTGTTCGTTGTTTGCTGGTGGTTTGTGCTATCATTTGGTGGTGGAGTGATATACTTCCATAGTGGATTTGGTGGTGGCAAATCAAAATTCATTAAATGATGTTTGTTTTATAATTTAAATCCTTTCCAAAGTATACAATTCTGTTGTGTTTTTTGTGGCTTTTAGGAGAGTAATGTTCAGTGTAATATTGTGGTGGTCCAGATGAGTAAAACTGCAGATTTATCTGTCTTTGTATTTGATGTGTCTCATGTGCTCTTTTAGTCTGGTTTCCAGATTTTGTTTAGTTTTGCTTATATAAATTTTGTTGCAGTCAAGATTAGTGATTTTATAAATTCTTGCTCTAATGATGTATGCGTTACCACTTGGCTCTTATTAAATTTCCTTTAAATTTGAATTCACATCACAGTTATTAGTTTATCAAAATATTATACTGTAAAAAAGCAATCTTGCATTGAAGGCCTTATATTTTAGCTCTGCATTTTTTTAGTCATGTGCTATAAAATATTCTATTGATCTATCATATGTATCAAGGAATCAATTAAGGAAATATGTGGCATGTATTGAAAACACATCATAAATATTCTTTTTAAAGATGTTAAAGTTTAAATCCAAAGAATTGGTTATCTTGGGTAGTGCAGTCCTTTAGACCACAAAACACTGAAAGCAATGGCAGCTTATTTTTTAAAAATTAAAATTAGATGTATGCTTATGATCTGATATTAAATTAAATACAAATAAATACATAAAATTTCAGTATTGCATTCAACACCTTTCAGCTATGTTTAGGTCATGTCACCCAATCCACACTTTGCTTAAACTCTGTTGCTTTTTGTTGGTAATCCAAATGCAGCTAAACTTGCCAGACCACCTGTATTATATGGAATTTCCAGTATTCCAGTAGGAAGAATTGTGCCCCACATTACGGTTTATGGGACATAAAAAGTCCCTATTTTATTATATATTTAAAGTTTGCATTTTTAAATCATACATGTTCATTTGGTACGCAAGTTGGTCATATGATGTAGCATTGGTTGTATGCACATTCTATATCACAGAGGTTGATTAAGTCATGCTGTCAAATAACCGCAAAGAGGGAACCATTATGAACTTGTGATGGTTGTATTTTTTATTTGCTACTTATGGAAGAAAATGAATGCTTCCTACCTGAAGAAAAAGTAACTTAGTGTTCATTTCAAAACAGAAAGAAAAAAATTATTCTTGGTTATTGTCCATAAAAATAATAGTTTTAAAACCTACAAAACACTTTTAATCCTGAGGTTTCTGATGCACATGGCAGTGAATCCAATTTGAAACAAGCCTCTACAATCTAGCATTAAAGTGCAGTGTAGATTTCTTCTAAGTAGAATGAACAAATTTATTTGTGAAGGAGAATAACAATGAACTGTTAGTTACAGCCAGTGAATTCTCAATAAATATACAGCAAAATCTTAATTACAATAGTTTTCAATGCAATGTGTAACTCTTTCTACATGTATTTGGTGGCAATTCCAGCAGAGTAAGTAAACTGGCCTGTGAAAATGCCAAAGTGGAAGCTTTAGTAATAATATATTGGAATTGAAAGGTTGAAGAAATTTTATTTTACAAAGCATTTTGTATATTTAGGTCACTGAACAGTCCAAAATTATACCTTAGAAGAAATGGATATTCCAAAGAGTATGTTAATGTCATATTTATTGAATGTCCTGGCTCAAATGCCTATATCCAGAGGAATTTTGAACAAAACATCAAACATTGAAAGTAGTAAATATTGTTTGAATTTGATAAAATGCAAAATTGATCACTTGAATGATAGTGTGTGTAGCTTAACAGCTTTTATGACATTGAGAATTATGTACGAGAAAGCTGTTTTGACAATGCAAGGAACATAGCAAGTATGAAGTAGATAGTACATCAGAATATACAAATGACCTAATTGTATATTAGTGGTAATTTTCTGTTATAAAAATTCATAAACATGGATTAAAATATTGTTTGCTAATGTTTCTAGTTCAGCAAAAAATCACCCTGGGCATTCCTATGAAATTTTCACACAGTAAAAATAATTTCAATTTACATCTTAAATGTTTATATAGTTTAAATAAAACATAACATTTTCATTGTAAAGATAAAAATTAATTTTTATAAATATATTCAAAGATAACAATTATAGGATATTAAATTTTGGTAGATGAAATTATATTTTTTTATTTAGATTGCTTAATGAATAGAAATGAAATATATTTAATTTCATTTTTGGTTGTTTTAGCTGGATAAGATATCTTTTATAATGATATTTACCTATACTATCATCTCCACCTTCCACATGCAGGAGGGGATGGGTATGCTTATTGTCATTCTAAAAATCTGACGAGTACATGCACCTCAGCTCTTGCATTTCAATTATTCATTTAATTGTGTTAAGGCTGTTGAAATTTATTTATGTTCTTAATGCAATATGTGTAATAAAATATGCTTGGCTATACCAGGTACAAAGTGTATTCAAGATGCTAGCAATAATAGGCACATCCAAGGAATATGACTTTCCAAAAATTTTGAGCTAAAAACACAGTGTGTTCAGAGATGTGTGATGTGAAATGGACTGTAGAATTGTTTTACTTGCTCTATTGTTTTACTTGTTCTACAATTTCTTGGCTAGTGAAAGAATGAATTATTGGGATTACACACACACATTTAAAAACAAAATTGTACTCTCCATTAAAATATGGACTGATCACGACATTTGTAAACAATAAGTAGTCTAAGATGAACAAATTAAATAGATGGAAAATTGATGATGGACCACAGATGAATTACATAACTTTGAATTATACTATCTTGACTGTTACTCAACCAAAATTACAAAATGTTTTAAATAGCAATTTTGTTTCTATTATGCTGAATGTTAGTTATGCCTATAACAAAAATAAATAGAAATTAACTGCCTCAGCGTGATTCACTGTGACCTTTATTCTTTCCTATTTCCAAATGACCCTTTATTCTGCAAATCTAAGGGTTAAAATACTACATCATACATATTTCTCATTAGTTCATCAAGTAACCCAAGAACTTGGTCACTTTGCATAGTTAAGCAGTATGAGCCAAAGACAAATTCACTGCAATTACCTGTTGCATTGACATCATGTTGGTTTACAGATTCTCTAGTCAATAAGCTTTTACAACAAACATGACTTTTTGCTCTGAAATGCTGCAAGCAGATGAAAATTAAGCAAAAGGATCTAGCATTTACACTAATGAAGCAGGCGCTGAGAATAGCGATGACCAATTAAATCAGCTAATATGGCCACCCATTAATATCAGATCATGTGGTCAGCTTTATATTTCCAGCAGATGGATGCTCTTTTCTTACCTAATGTAGCTCTTCATATTTCTCACAATATTAAATGGACACCAATTCTATAGATGAGGCAAAAAATCTGCATCTTCACAAGATAAAACTGGGAAGCCCGACCCAATTCCTTATTCACATATCAGATAGGCAACTTCTAAGCAACTATCTTGACATAGAACGTTCAATGATACTAATAATTAATTTATTACAGTTATGATGCAAATTGTGTGGAAAACCCCACTAGTAATACCTTTTAATTAAAACTAGCTGCCCGTCCCGGCTTCGCACGGGTGGTGTACCTAACAAAGAAAACTCAGACAAAATCTTCCGTTTACAGTACGACAATGCAATGAAATAAAAGTACAATTAAATAATTTGACAGCACTTTATTGTAATACCTTGTAATGTACAATTTTCCTTCCGGAGAGAAAAAAAAAATAGCGCCGATACTTTGCCGACTCTCAAGCACACAACATACAACATGCGAAAAACACACTACACAATTCAAGATATATTACACACACTTGTAACGGTTGATCTTGGAATTTATTGTCATTGCGAATGCAAGGCGCGCTTAAATTCAAAACAAAAGTAGGTTGACATTAGTGGTGTTCTTGGAATAAGTATATCCTCACCTTTAACTTTCCCATGTTATAATAACTTAAATCAAATTTTTCATAATTTTTTTAGCAGTGAGTTTGTTCTGCTGCATATTTCAGCTGATTGATATTGCATCGTATAATTATCACTGAGTCAACCTTAGGCTGTAAATTCTGTGGTGGGAATCCTGGCAAATCCCATAAGGTAGTGTGGAAAGGATGAAATATAGAGGTAACAGCGTTGACAACCAAGATGTCGTTGGCATAATAACAGTAATAGCAGTGCATCCATAGTGTGGTGGGTATACGCTGGCATAGGTAATGAATTACATTAAGGAGAAAGTCTCAAAGTATCATTCATGCTTCTTCCGAATCTCTTTCTTTCCTTTACTCCTAATATTTTCCACCTCTTTCTTTATTTTCTTCTATGTCAAAACAGCAATTTCCAAGGCTAACAATGACGTAACTAAAGAGCAAGTAGATCCAGTTAGTCAATTGATAAGCTTTTACTTCATGATAGCTTTGTGTATTAAATTTCTCCATTTAATCCAAAATATTATTTGATCAAATGTATTAAGAACACCGCAATTGTAGTGTGATGGTGACGCAGGTATTTTCATGTTCTTTAGCTAGCTCATGTATCACATAACGTCAAATAACCAACATCTGCAATAGTAAGTTAATCCTAAAACGGATCCCGTTATTTTCAAATTCTAAGAAGGGTGACTGGTTATGTGCATAGTTTATAACTTGTTCATTTTAAAGAATTACAACATAAATATACTTATTTCTTTATTTAAACGATGTGACCAAGGGAACGATAGTTAATACATAAGAAATATATTTGATTTTCACATTTAGCTTGCATCATTGTCTCCATAATCAGGTGCATTCCCTTAGCATTGAAGAAGAAAAATAGAGCAGTAGGTACTACGGGCTTCTGGTGGCAAATAATAAGTATGTATTTCAGGTGTTCGTCGCCAGCAAAGCTTCTTTATTTTAAACGATAGGAGTAAGTAAAGGACAGTTAATACATAAAAATGTATTTGAATTTCACAGCTGCGTTGTGTCATCTCGATAAACTGTTGCATTATCTTAACATTGGATGGGGAGGAAAAACACTACTATCGCTATCTATCGGAAAATAAATAACTGCTTACTCTAGGTGTTCATCGTTAGGAAAACTTCTTTATTCTTTATTTTAAATGATAGGAGTAAGGAAAGGACAGTTGATATATAAAAATGTATTTGAATTTCACTGCTGCATTGTGTCGATAAACTGGTGCGTTACCTTAACATTGAATGGGAAGGGAAATATATAGCAGTACTGTGACCATTTAGCAACAAATAACTTGTACCACTGCCATTTGGCGGCCATTAACTGAAATGCATTCACTTAGCACATTTTTATTCATATTATGAGATTTTAAATACTTTCCCGTACTATTTTTAAACATTTTCATCTCCACAAACCTTGTCGTGACAATAACAAACACTACGAAAAAAGAATTGTTCAATTTGATGCAGTCGGGAAGTGATACGCATACATACATTTCAGCGATTCATTTTTATATATATAGATTAATTGTTCCATAATAATGCAATCTACATTTTCAAATATTTCATCTGTTCTATTCATATTTCTCTGCATCTCTATAACAAACTATTCTTAAAGACATTCTTATATCTATAGTCTTATGACTCAAAGCATTTTCATTTAGAATAGGCAGTTCAAGGCCATCTAGTGACCTTGTATCCCCTTCACGCTGACTTCTGTGAGCCTGCCTTCCCTATCTCCTCTCTCTTCAAGGCATTACAAAGAAAAGTGCTGCAGAGTGGGGGGTAATACATGGGCACCATCTGAGAGGGGAATATGACCTTGAACCGCCTTTAGTTATTGACTCAAGTGATAGTCAAATTTGTTAAAAGCAGGTTGTTATGTCATTGAAATCTACTCTCTTTGAAAGGCCAGGGAGTTGATAAATGGGAAAAGTTTCAAGTATTTTAAAATTGAAACCAATAACAAGGAATTTCTCTGAAATGGATATGATATAAATAATAAGCTCTAAATGTTTTGTGCAGTAACTGTTTGTTTCTCTAGTTTACCAGTTATGCAAAAGTTATTCAGATTGAAGAAGTCTTCAGAGGCTATTCCCAGAAAATTTTAGATATACATTTTATTTGTCATATAAGTATCTTTAATATTTTTGTAGTTGGCCAACCCTTCCAATTTATAGGACTGACACCCCCCTAAAACTTACAAGATGCCTAGGGGTAAGAAACCTGTCAGGATGCCAACGGCACAAACCACAAAATGAAGAACAAGTGGTCAGCCCGTAGCCAGGCATGAGCTTGAGGAAGTGAATATTATAAAATGTTGAACGGAAAGCTAATGGTGGAGCAATTGGTGGAAACCGGAGGAGCCAGAAAAAACCCACCCCAATGCTGTTTCATCCACCACAAATTCCACATGTGGGCACTTGATCTTTATACAGCATTTTAATCTCAAAACCATTGAGAAAATCAACATTTTGGAAATTTTTTCCATGCAAAGGGTAATTTGTGTGTGTGTGTGTGTGGGGGGGGGGGGGGGGTGGAGATGCTGAACTTATATATTAAGTTTAGTGTTTAACCAACTTTTATATTTACACACACACGTACCTTTTTCTAAAAATGCTTTCTTTTTTTTAATTCAAGGGACCCTGAAATGTGTATTTCAGTGAATTCTTGGTATCAAGTTTTTGGGTGGAATGCTACACCTATGTGCCTATTACGTACTAAGTAGAGAAAGTAAAAATAAAAATAAGTAAATAAAATAAAATATGGCCATTGTTTAATTGCTTTTTTTTCAGTAAACCAGGTTAACTAATTATCAAAATAAAAAGGCTATTTGCTGCCATATCTGTGTAACAACCTTGCACAGAATTTCATAGAGCATCAACAGGTGGAAAAAGTACTGTAACAGTTGCCTTTATTTATTTCCAATTGCTGATGACAATACAAATTTTTTAACAAATGTCTTTATTCCAATACTGTAGAAAAATTGTATCTCTGTTATTTTGATATGCATACATATTTGATGACTGCTTTGGCTCTCTCAAATCCAACTGTACTCTTACAACTGTCTGTAGCAACTGAGTCCACTATTGCTGCCATGCTTTCATAGTCATTTGTCATGCAGCAAGAAATTTTTAGAAGTAGGAAATAGAAATGGAGTTTTGTTTATGGGTCCTCTACTGTGGTTTTCAACATCCCATTCTATACTGGGTATGAAAACTGTTTTAATTTTGCTCAGTGGCCTTTTTATCCGCTTGAGGTTCTTTTACGTGCTGTAAATCTATGACATGGTACCATCAGCTTTACTTCCCTTCCAAAGGAAGCCATTGTCCTCCTCCAGGTTTGAACCCAAGACCTTGGGTATATGAAGCTAGCATGGTAACCACTACACTACAGAGGGTGACATCTCCAGAAATAAGGGACATTACATGAGTTCATTACAAGTTCCCTCGTTTTGTTTATGAGGGGTGAATTGAGTAAAACAAAACAAAGGTCCTTCCCCCCATAAAAAAAAGAATTTTGCCCAAAATTCAAACTTTTAAGATGCAGGTATGACGATGCATGACTTTGTTGCAAAGCTCCACTCATGCGGTGTTGAATTTAAGCACATTTGTGACAATGCAGAGGAACTATGAAAGCAAACTGACAACCATTTAGGGTGCAAGGTATAGGTTCAGGGCTTGTCGTTCCCTACCAGTACCACTGGGCTAATGTAGTGGGCTACATTAAATGTATCACCAGCCTCTCCCCTCAGAGCAACCTCTGGATATGGGAGATGACATCATTAATCCTCTTCACTACGAGGTATAGCCCTTGCCATGGTTGGCTTGGCTCAGCTCCCCTTGGTCTGGTTAGAATAATATAACCACCCAGAAATTTCAGCTATTGGCCTGCTGGTTGTAATTAATCTTCATTCTGCACTTGCTATTTGGATGTGTTATCAGGCCATCCCATTTATGTTGTAGTCAGTCTGAGAGATTCTCCATGTGGTCGATGGCTGTTCTGCCCCAGTGAGACTCCCAAACATTAGGTCGTATGGTAAACCTAGCCCCCTACTAAAGACCAAACTACCTAAAGTCAACCCAATGGTGTCATAGGTTGAAGAGAAGCAAGCCAGCAGGAAAAGCGAATCCTGACATCAAGTCTCTCTGGTGATTGCCAATGGTCTTCCTAAATGTTCTTCTATGCCACGCTATGACTCTCAGTGGAGAGCTGTTGTGCACATCTTATGCACTCCAGCGTTTCCCTCAACAGGTTAGATTCAAAGTTGGTGCCCTGATCGCAGATTAGCTCTTACAATACCAAAAACAGCAGAACAGTTCTTCCATATGGCAGCAATTCATGATGGTCTTTGCCTCCTGGTTTGGAATGACAGACATTTCAAACTACTTGGTAAAGTAATCCATGACCACCTCAGATGCTTGTTACTAGTGTCTGACAATGCGAACAGCCCAGCTGTCACTGGCTAAGTGTTTGAAGGGTAATCCCACATATACTCAATGCAACACCAGCTCCTAGTCTGTAGGTTGCCAACACACATGTACACAAGCACATTACATTGGCAGCACTACTTCACAGTGTCTGCCCAAAGTCTCAACCAATAGTACCATTATTGGAGTTTGTTGATTGTGTGGTTGGGTCCTAGATGTCCTCCCAAAGTCCCTGCACGTACTTCCATCACCTTACTCCAAGGGAGGATAACTGATCTTTGTAAGTCTTTTTGTCAGGTGAACTCCCAAACTATAAATAGTACACCTTCCTTAATCTTCAGCAATTCCCATTAGGATCAACAGGATTTAAGTGGGGATCCAATTCTTTATCAACATCTAGTTTTATTTTACTCCTGAAGTTTATATTTTAATTCTCCCAGGATTTGGTATAATTTCTCGTGTAATTTCCCATGAAAGAAGAAAAAAAGAAGTATTTGGAAATTATGGTATAATTTGAGCCATATAGGCTATTGGATTTTTAGGTTCAATGTCTTCCCAGCTCGGCCTAGTCCCTGCCCCCCTTTTCTCACACTGGTCCCAGTGTTGGCTTCCCACAACTATGCCCTCCTCAGGCCTGCACTATCCCATCTGTCTGCAAGTATTGCTGAAATCATGACAGCTGCAGCATGCTCCTTCTGCTCCCCTTAATGCAGTGGCTGCACTCCTCTGAACAGGGTCTTCTTGACATGGCATCCACATTGAAGGGCTCCTTACTTTCCAATGTTTTGTTATTTAAGTGCATCCTCCAGTTCTTGAAACTCAACAAACAGATGAATGGTCAATCCTCAGGTGGAATGGCTGACCATGCAGGTACTTGTGGAAGCAATCCAGCACCTTCATTACTACCAGGAATTCTCACCAGATTATGCAGTAGTTCTTTTCTGCCTTGGAGAGTGTCTTGCTGCAGTACATTATTACCCATCCTCATCCTGGACCTGGGTTAGAGTGCCTCCAGTCCAATACCAGTGGTGCTGGTGTCAGTGTTTACGATAAAACTGTCACCTGGTTGTGGGAAATCTTAAGACAGCTGTGTGTATAATGTTGATTTAAGAGTCCGAAATGCACTCTCAGCCCCCTTTGACCACACTTAGGCTGGTGCTCCTCCATCAGAACAAGTCAGGGATTTTGAAGAAACTTCTGATAAACTAATAGTAATAGCTGCATAGGCACAGAAAACTTCACAATTCTCGTTTATCTTTCTGGCAAGGCTAATCTCTTACTGCCCAAGCCTTCTCCAGGTACATGACCAACCCTGTTGGTGAGATTATATAGATCAAGTAATTCACCACCTTGCAGAAAGAATAACACTTCTTAACATTCTGCTTCAAGCTAACCTCTGCAGTCCTCAAAGTTACTGCCAATGAAGATGTCATCCAGATATAACAGGCAGGCATGATCAGCCAACCCTCTCATTACTGATTCCATGAAGCACTAGAAGCTGCTGGCACAATGCAGAGGCCAAAGGGCATAACTGTAAACTGCCAAAGTCCAAGGCCTGTCTCTGTGATCTTGCCAGTGTCCTGATTTCAAGTTCTAAAGTCAAGATCCATTGGGCACCTGCAAGTGTGTTGTCAATCCAGGGTAAGGGAAAACAATCCTTTCTGATGACAATATTCAGCTTCCTGTAATCCATGCAAAAGCACAGCTTGCCATTCTTCTTTTCGCCATTGGACTTTTCAATAATTCCCCTGATCTTATGTCCTCCAGCATGTCCTGTACCCTGCTTTCTTTGCCAGAGGAACGCATTTTGGTGATTGCTGAATAGCTCTTGGCAATGCCGTCATTTCTTCCCTCCAGGGCATTAATGCATTGGTCTTCCACCTTCCAAGCTCTTCCATGTCCTTCATGCCAGCCAGTTGTTCATCAGCTTCAGTTGATAGGTTCTATCTTCACCTTCAACATTTCAGTCTTCAGTTCTTCATCCATCCTCTGTATTCCAGATTCCACATTCTCCTCCAACTTCGCCACTGTGGATTTCATTTTCGTATCCATCTTCTCCACACCAGATTCCATTTTTATGTCCAACTTTTTGATTTTAGCCAATAAAGTTTGCTCTATTTCCTTCATTATAATATTCAATCCTATTTTTGCCTTTATTTATTTCCAATTGCTGATGAAAATCACAACTTTGTAACCAATGTCTTTATTCCAATGCTACAAAACAGCTACAAAGCTTTCGTCACTTTGACAGTCGTACACAGTTCACAACTATTTCAGCTCTCTTTAATACAACTACGCTCTTACAATCTCTCACAATCAACTCAACCAGTCTTCACTGCCTTATTTTTATGGTTCCTGATTACACAGCAAGAAATTTCCAGATGTAGGGTCATTATTGTATGTGTTTATTATGCACAGGTATGAACATGTTATGCATAGGTGTCACAATACAGGACTTTGATATTATGTACCCGCTTGCACATGTGTTAAATATATAGAAGCCTGCAACAATGCAGAGGAATTATGGAAGCCAACTGTGCACCTGCACCAATTCAGAATGTCAAGATATAGGCATGTACATACAATGCTTATTTTCACATAGTCCCAGTACTTTTGTGCCTTAAAACAATCTCAGCCACCCACCCAAAGCTTTGATATATATGAAGTAGGCAACATAATTCATATCTTGTACCATTTGCATAACATTTTTAAATTTATATTTGGAATTTCTATATTTCCATGAATTTAATATATCATTGGAATATGACCTCTAATGGAGAAAAATTGACTTATTTTTTGACATTTGTTATTTCTTTTGGAAAATTCTCCAACTGAAAGATAGAGATCAGCACTGTCTTCTTACTTTTTGGGGTCATACTAGAATATAAGTTTCATCACTGTTATATGCAATATGCTTTATGGTCAGCCATTAATTTCTAACACTAATTCACTCTCTCTTTTTTGCTCACCTGTGAAGTGATCAAAAGCAAACAATTGCAAAGCTTTCTAACATGAAGATTTCTTTTAAAAAAACATTTAATTGCTAACAAATATTACCAATATTTATAGTTTTTTGAAGTGAAGCTGTAAATCCATTAGTTTCTAATTATTACTACCTATATCAATCATTATGTCATGCATTTTTTTTTTTCTTTCTTCTTTTAGTAAAATATTTATCTTGCACAAAATATATTTTACTTTTATCACATCAACTGCTAAGTCTGTAAAGGTTATTTTATACAGTGTTTATTCAAGAAACGTATTCTCCTATATTACAAAAAATGTATCATGTCTAACTTTTCCTTCAATGGACATAAAAATTTGCCTTTCTTTCGAATCTTGAGTGAATACCTAATATAACCTAAGGAAGGTGCTAAATTAAAAACAAAAGTTTTGCATTCACATGATCTTCTGCACATTTATATATATATATATATTTTGCTGTAAACATAAGAAGGATACCATAAGCTAAATTGATACCTAGTCAGATGCTTATGAACTAGTCACTGTTTATGGCTTGGATATCCCATGTTCTTTGCATGATCAAAGAACAGTGTTTTACCACTTCATAAAAAGCGTAGGAATTTGAAAATTCCAAAATTGTTTCACACTTAGTCTACAAAATTATTTCAAGATTTGACTGTGCTGTTCATTAGCAGATGATGTCAACATCTGCACAATGAACACAATCAGGCTCTAAGGCACAAAGCATATTTTAAAAGTAGAGCCCTGAAGCAATTTGTGGCCATAGGCATTCTAATCTCATAATAGTGTAATACACGTATTTCCTTTTTTTAAATCATTTTCTGGATTTATATCATAGGGTAAGGTAAAGCTTAAACACAATGTCTAGATTGGAAATCCACAAGAGGTTTTGGTAAAGCTATACGACGGTTTCACCACCCATATACTGATATGTGTGCGGCACGCACACACACGCTAAGTTGTTCAGATGTGAAAGTTGCCAGATTGCCAAAATTTTGACTTCTTGGGAACATTGGGGTTTTAGCTTCACAGATTCATCTACACCCTGTCGCCTTTGGCCGCAACTGCTACACTCCTCAACTTATAAAAAATATCCCTCGGCTACGCATTGCGGCTTAGGGCCCTCCACGTTGGGCTACGCTTTGCAGCTTAGGGCTCTAAATGTTTATAACAGACCAGTAAGTAATTACAATGCGGCTCTAATGACGAAATAACAAAACTACCCGCATATAGAAGTAATGCCAAGTGGTGGAACCATTGTATACTAATAATGAGGTTTTTACCTCTTCTTGAGATCATTGGAGTTTTAGTTTCACTATCCCCTCGGCTAAATATCCCTCTTGCTACACAGCAGTGGCCTTTGGCCATGACTGCTCCACTTATACAAAAAATCTCTTGCCTACACTTTGTGGCTTAGGGTTGCAAAAGGTAATAGCTGTTCTTGCAGAACACCAGACCTAGTAAATAACAGCAAAGCTGCTGTAATGACCAAATAATACAACTATCAAACTTAGTTCTAATAATGAAGGGAAAATTTCATTTTGGTAAAATCCTTATATGTTTCAATCAGATCTACATCATCTCTCTTGTTTTACCAATTATATAAATTTCATTCAGAATGAAGAGCACTTCAAAGGTTATTTGCAGAAAATGCAGTTTTTGTAATCAAAACAATTTAGAATATATTGTAGGTGTTATGGATATTCTTTAAAATGTTTGCATTTTATCCTTGGAAGATGCTCAACTTCGATGTAAAGTACGGAATCCTCAAAATTGAAGAACTGATGCAATGAGTTGTGTGGAGCTGTAACATATACAAACATTATACCTAAAAATCAGTTTTATGCAAATAGAGAACATTAAGGACAAATTGTGAAGTAAGTCTTTTTTTGTTCCGTGGAAATTTCCAATAGTGATAGTGATTCGATTACGATTTCACTTTAGAAAGAATTAATGATTTCAAAAAGCTAAGCATATGGTTCATGCTTGGATAACCCATGCCAGAAGGGCTGGGAGAAGTAGAAACGATAGAATTCGCACGTGAGCTAAAGAAGTCATCCAAAAAAACTGCCAACGTTTTGCTTTTAATCGTGTAGTTAACTATATTAGCGATATTCCACAACTTCATCATTAACTATTACGCCCACCATTCTTCCAACAACAAAATTAAAAAAATAAATACCGCAGAACATCATATACGTCAAATTCGCAATTGCATATGCTTTGATTTTTATGAATCACATGCATAAAGAGAAAGGCACTATAAACCGGTATATATACACCTACATACAACTTACTATTAAAAGCAATAGCTGCAACTGCGTTAAATCTCTGCAAAAAGCCATATTACTTTTAAAAATGTGCAAAATATCCTAACGTTCTTAACATCTGCTACTGCAAGATCATCTCACTATTAATACAACAATTATACACTTCGACAGCTTTCAACTTGGCGCAGATACACATAAACACAGATTATTACGTGCACACAGGCTTTCTCGGTAATTCGGCCACCACAGAGCAACAATCTAAACAACAATCAAAATCATCACAGTACACAGGAAGAAACACTATGTGCACCAAATGCACCCCTCAAAGAATAAAAAATTAATCCTAGGTTATAAAGAATCGCAGTTGTTCCAAAGGAAAGCTTTCCTCCTTGGAATATTATTGTACACAAAAGTAAAGTATTAATGTACGGACCACAGAGTTAGACAAATACACCATTTAAAATCGGATGATGCTGTCAATGTTTATTTTGTTTCGTTCGTTTGTCCCACTACAGAGCAAAGCTTAGGGACGTTGAAAACCAAATGTCACATATCCATTCTGACCACTAAATATTTAGCCACTATGAATGTATGCGTTTTTGTTTTTTTTTATACTACAGTAACTATAATAAACAATTATGCAGTGTCAATATTCCAGAAAAGCAGTGAACACTACTTTTAATATCATGCAAGATCAAAACTACTAGAATGAAAAAGCATGCAATCCTTCTGGCCAAGTATACAGATAATTTAAGAAATTCCAACTAATAATTTGCGCAATATATTACAAATCACTACAATGACACATTACATTTCCTCGTGCCAGAGGACATTTTAATGATCATACATAAAATCTTTTATCAAGTAATAGGCGTTGATGCATAGATATTTTTAAGAGCAGACTCGTATTTTTATATATTTCTCGAAAATAATCATTTTAAGTCATTAGGAAGGGTATAAATATTCTGACACACTCATAGTATCCTTCTTTCTGGTAACAAGTTAAGCTAGCATTTGGTTTGTCTAATTTTTATCGTGTTTAACGCCCGCTTATACTACAAATGGCACCACAGGCGGTGACACTGATGTTATATGGAATGATGATGGAGCACCGATGGAATGGATGGCGGGAGAACTGGAGAACCGGAGAAAACCGTCCCTGAGCCGCGTGGTCCGCTACAAATCCCACATGCGGTCGCTTGGGATCGAATTCGGGCCATCTAGGTGAGAACTGAGTGGTCTAACCATTCGGCCACGGCGCGGTCATACTTGGCTTGTGTAAATTCTTTCTTTGTGTAGTATTTATATTATGTAGATTTTTTTTTTTTTTTTTTTTTTTTTCCAATGAGGAAACACATGAACATGTAAACAAATCCATAAGTGTCAAAATGTTCACTGTTGAAATAGACCCTTTCAATCATGTTGATGCCATACATAGTTCTGATGTCTCTCTTTTGTAATATACACAATACTTTCAACCGAATTGCCTCAGAACAAAAGACCACATTTCATTACCGAAAATATTAGGCACGGAATGCCTGCTTTAATTAATCGATTAGGCGAGATAATTTCAATGATTTAAGTGCAAATATCGCCAATGTTACTTGGGTATAATGTTCATCATATGAGCTTTCCAATTCGGATGCTATTCAACCTGGAGACCTAAGAATTTAATATGTGAGGTATCATCCAGTAAAATTTTGTTAATGCCTATCGGTAGAGCAAAGTTTTTTTTTTAAATTGTATGTTTAAACTTCAAGATCTTGGTTTTGTGAATGTTTAAAGAGAGTTTATTGGCCTTAAACAAGTTGTATATAGTGCTGAATGCATTATTCAATTTTGGTGCAAAATCTTGTTAGTTACCACTTGTTATTACTATACTAGATCATCAGCAAACATGACAGTGGTTGCTACGCTTCTCATTGCTAAGGAGGGTACATTATTATAAATCAACAAGAGTAACAGGCCAAGAATTGATTCTTGCAGAACTCCGTGTTTAATGTTTCCACAGGTGGAGCTCTTTTTTTATTATACGAACTCTTTGTATCAACCTTTGTTTTCTGTTCCCTAAATACGGCTTAAACTAAGTTGCTTATTGTCGTTCCATAACGCATTAGTTTTTCCATTTGAATTTTATGATTAACGTAATCAAATGTCTTGACAAGGTCGGAAAATATACCTCCAGTGAGCATTTCCTTATTCATCGCAGAGAAGATTTCATTAGTAAGCATGTACGCTGCATTTTCCGTTGATAAACTTTTCCTGAAGCTTCTCCTCTTTTGCAAGAATATGATTATGCTCAAAGAATTTGAATAAACTATTAAACATTACTTTTTGCAAAAAGCTTTGAGAAAGTTTATAGAAGTGATATAGGTCTGTATTAAGTCTATCTCCTTTTTTAAATAGTAGTTTCACTGTGGCATATTTAATTCTTTCTGGAATTTTCCAGTTACTATGGATTGATTACGCAGGTATCATAGCGGTTTACTTATTATCATGGCATACGCTTTCAGTGCCTTACTGTATATTTTATCATATTCTGCTGAGCTATTTGATTTTAATGATTAGATGATTTCTTTGTGTCTCGTGGTGTAGTACACTCAAGCTTAAATTCTGGAAATTCAGTTTGGTAGTTACTTTACCCTCTTGATTGATGCTAGGATTTGTTGTAGCATTTAGGTAGAAATTATTAAACATGTTACCTATCGCTTTGTGATCCTTAATTGCTACATTACCTGTTTACAGAGTGGTGTTGTGAGTGTGGAGATTTTTCTCTGTCTCCCTCCCTATAATATCCCAAGAAAGTTATTTTATTTTCTGGTTTATCCATAACAGTTTGTTTAGTTACGCCAATTCCCTTTCGCAGAGAGACCCGAGAGGTTCTGTAATTGATAAGCAGAAACATAACCAGGTAGTTTCATTTTCATAGTTATAAGTGGGAAGTAAGTATTTCCCCCAATGCTATTTTCACTATTTATCCAAAAGTGACCAACATAGTGAGTGTTCAAATAAAGATAAGGGCTCCCACGTGCAATTGGTAAATCAGTATTTTTCGTTGACAATTAGTTAAGTAAACAAACGTTGATGAATATTACCTATAGTTATACTGATAACACAAGTTGATAACTAACGAAGAACTACGCTTCCTAGTAACAAAAACCCGTTTAGCCTGATCTATAAGGAAAGGAAAACTATAACATACTCCTTTAACTACTGTATAAATGTCAACAATAATACAAAAAGCGAGAAAACAGTAAGTCGCTTTTGAACAAAATACTATAAAAATAGACAAAGAATGGGCTCAAGCCCAGTGCCAGTATAAGTTACCAAAAAGGAGTATATTATGAATGTGTCAAAATATTCAATGTTCTTCAGTTATTTAAAATGCTATCTTCGCAAATAGAAAAATATAGTCTGCTCTTTAAAATATCTATGCAGTAAAGCCTATTATTCGGTAAATTAGATTAGATTAGAAAGCATTCTGTAGTTTTGTTTAGCTACTGTATAAATGTCAACAATAATACAAAAAGCGAGAAAACAGTAAGTCGCCTTTGAACAAAATACTATAAAAATAGACAAAGAATGGGCTCAAACTCGGTGCCAGTATAAGTTACCAAAAAGGAGTATATTATGAGTGTGTCAAAATATTCAATGTTCTTCAGTTATTTAAAATGATCTTCGGCAAATAGAAAAATATAGTCTGCTCTTAAAAATATCTATGCAGTAAAGCCTATTATTCGGTAAATTAGATTAGACTGTATACATATGTTTATATACTATGGGAAAAAAACAATGAATAAAGCTCGTGCTTAAATCTTGGGTTACAAAAGCAGCAGAATAGACATATAATCACACCATTTGTATTTGAGGTCTTTACTATACTTAATGTGCTCTATAAAAGCACATGAACTTCCTTTTTTTCTTCTTCTTCTTTTTTTTTCAATCACATAAAACAGAGTGTTAAGATGTATAAATATATATAATTTCATTATATGTAACACTGATGTAATGTCAGATGATATTTTTCTATTTATCGACATAATAGTTTATGAGTAATATGAGTACTAGTAATTTTACAATTATGCACTAGAGTATAAAATATCAAAGCATTAGGCTTTACAGACTTTGTGTCATT
The DNA here is from genome assembly GCA_030762935.1 of Hymenopus coronatus. NCBI lineage: Eukaryota > Metazoa > Arthropoda > Insecta > Mantodea > Hymenopodidae > Hymenopus > Hymenopus coronatus. The sequence goes on from CM060890.1 coordinate 76,982,248, forward strand.
ACTAAATAATAGAAAAAATAATTTGACACATTCGTTCAAGTCAAAGTATACATCAGTTTAATTTGAATATATAACATACACACTAATATACACAAAATGCAATACATTATAATACATATAAATACAACGATTGTTGACAGTATTGTCAGGCAGATTTTTCACTTAAATATTCATCTACAGAGTAAAATGATTTATTGCAAATGTACTCTTTAAGAGAGGCCTTAAAAGCCCTGAAATTCCCAACATCTTCTTTGAGATTACTGGGGAGAGCATTAAATATCTTGATTGTTTCATAATATACATCTTTCTGAAAGCAAATAGATTGGCATTAGGACGATGAATGTATCCCTTTTGTCTAATATTAATGTTATGAATTTCCATGTTTGTTATAAAACTATGTTGATTAACTGCATAGAATTTTAAAATGGATAATATATATAAACACAAGATAAGGTGAGTATGCCCAATTTATAAATAGTTCTTTGCATCACTGTCTGCTATAAACATTACAGATTATTCGTATAGCTTTCTTCTGTATCCGGAATGTGTATTTACTATCCATTAAATTACCCCAGAATATTATTCCATACTCGATGATGGAGTTACAGTAGGCAAAATACATAAATTTAAGTGTATCGATTGAGTGAAATTTAGCCAGTGCACGGAGAGCATAACATGCTGAGCTAAGTTTAGGTGTGATGTAGCTAATATGTGACTTCCAGTCCAAATGCTTATCTACCTGAAGGCCAAGAAATTTGACTTCATTTAGCTGTTCTAACAATGTATCATTAATTTCTATTTCTATATGTGTTTTTGGTGAGCGAGTAGTTATAAATTTAATTGTTTATGTTTTTTCTAGTTTTACTGAGCGTTTCTTTGCTTTGAACCAATTTGACAAACAATTTAGAACATAGTTTAATTTTACTACATAGTATCATTGAAATGTTTACTTGTTACTAGAACACTAGTGTCATCTGCGAATAAATAAATAAATACTTGCAATACTGTTAATGTTTAATGGGAAGTCATTTATGTAAACCAAGAACAAAAGAGCCCCTAAGATTGATCCCTGGGGAACACCATGTTTTAATGATTTCCATTCTTAGGCACTATTTTGATACCCATTGGAGTTATTAATTTCAACCCTTTGTTTTCTCTTCTCTAGGTATGAAATGAACCAATCTAATATGTTATTCTTTATTCCATAGTAGTTTTGCTATCAGAATTGTATGATTCACACAGTCAAAAGCCTTCGCTAGATCACAAAAGATTCCATCGACATGTTCCTTTTCATTTAACGCTGTTAACACTTTATGCGTGAGCTTGTAAGTTGCATTGTCTGTCACTTTTCCTTTTCTAAAACCAAACTGTTCTTTGGCAAGTAAGTTATTCTTTTCCAAGTAATAATAAAGCCTATTGAATATTACTTTCTCAAACACTTTTGAGAAAACAGACAAGAGAGATATAGATATATAATTTGAGATATTATCTTGTTTATCTTTTTTAAAAAGTGGTTTGACAATAGACTACTTCATTCTGTCAGGAAATATTCCACTCTTTAGTGATTCGTTACATAAATAGCTAAGGGGAATGCTTATTAGGTCAGAATATGCTTTTAGGATTTTACTTGATATTTCATCATATCCAGGGAATTTTTGGTCTTGAGCAAATTTATCATATTTTTATTTCAAACGGTGTAGTCATTTTTACTTTAAATTCAGGGACTCTGTTTACGAAAGAAGTTTTCAAAAAAACTTAATGCTGATTCTTTACATCCATAATTTATATTTAATTTGTCTGTTACATTGAAAAATAAGTTGTTGAAAATATCTGCGTCCTTTAAAGGATAATCAAGTTTTTTATTACCGGAATTCAGTGCAATTGAGGAGCTTTCTTGAGAGTCTTTACCTGTTTCTCTTTTTATTATATTCCAGATAGTATTTATTTATTTTACTATCGGAATTGGATATCTCTTTATTATAATGCAATATTTTAGCAGAATTTATTGTTTCTTTTAGAATTTTACAGTACTTTTTGTAATGACATTCTAAGTTTGGGGTCTTATTATGTTTCAATTCTTGGTATAATTTTCGCTTACGTTTGCAAGAAGTTTTAATGCCTGTTGTAATCCAGGTGTTATTTTCCTTCTGATTATGTATTTTACAAAACTTTACGAGCGACCAGTAAAATGTCCTCTGCCATTAGGAAAATTTAATTTGTCACTGTATTGGTTTTAATGTATTGCACTCTCCATTAACAAATTTCTTACTTATCTTGCATACATGTCAGTTGTATGAGTTAATAAGGTTACATATCTCATTTTCGTCTAACTTTTGAACTTTTTTACGAATATTCATATAGATAATTGTAAAATATTGTGATTAAAGTAAAAATTGTACTAAAAAGCATGAATACATAGTAGTTGAATATTTAGTGGTGGTTAAAACAGTTATGTGGCATGAACTGGTAAACTGGTTCTCTGATTAACGTGTTTAATGTCTCCGAGTACGAATAAAACAAATAAAACGAAAATTGCTATGTGTTCCATTCACATTATTTTCTCTACAAACCACTCTCACAAAACAGTATTCCTTTATCCGCATCGTCGTAATCGAGACAAACATTAGCAAAAATGGTTGTATTACTTCCTTCTATAAAGGAAGGTAATACACTACGCCATAACGACTGTTTGGTTTGCGCGGCCAGGAGTAAACAAAAGAGACCTCCTGCTTTAGGAAATTTCAAGTAGCTTAAAAGTGAAACCAATAACAAGGAATATCTCGGAAACTGTTAACCCTACAAAAATGTATATTATATAAATTGTGAGTTTTAAAGCAATCTACATTTTTTGTGAAGTGATTTTCTATCCATCCCTTCCGGGTTGGTCAGTTATAATAAATCCATCCATACGAAGAGGTATTCCAAGGCTATTATCAGAAATTTCAAGATATACATTTTATTTGTCACGAAAATATCTTTAATATGCGATATTTTATTTAAAAAATAAGTTACAACCATTGTTATATAATCAACGTTTTATATTTTTGTTTTCAAGTAAGTTTAGTTTCAACCTAGATTTAAGTTAAAGGCATTTATAAAATGACTTCGTCATCAGAATCGCTGGGAGTCAAGAAACAAAAGCTATCACATGATTCTCCATTTGCGTCAACAAATAAGTTCGCTGCTCTTGAAAATTTAGAAAACATGAACACTGAAATGAGTGAAAATAGTGCTTTTAAACCTGAAGAGGATATATCAGCGCCAATTTTCAGCAGCAATGTTGTCAATATGAATCTCCTGTAAATTCAGATTAATAAACTAAACCTGGGGCCGTACAAACACTCCACTGATAAGTTCTGATAAGGTTAAGTTTCAGTTTGAAACGATTTAGGGTTACAGATCTGCCATTGCGAATCTAGAATCAGCTAAGCCAGAATATCATACTTTCGAACTAAAAAATGAGAAAAGCTTTCCAGTTGTAATAAGAGGACTGCATCAATCATGCGATACAAAGTACATGATGGACGAATTACGAGAGCTAGGTTATCAGCCAGTTCAAATGCTGCAGGTATATCATCCTGTTTCTAAAATTCCTCTCCTCCTGTTTTTTTCTAGACTCAAAACCAAACCCAAGTAATGAAAATATTTACGAACTCGACCGTCTCTATGGTACCGTTTTAAAAGTGGAGCCTCCTAAGCCTAAAAGATTTGTGATTCAATGTATGAAATGCCAAAAATACGGTCACAGCAAAAATTATTGTTACAGATCACCTCGCTGTGTTAAATGTGATAGCACCCATGCAACAACAAATTGCACTAAACCCTTAAACTTACCACACAGCTAATTACAAAGCCTTCCCTGTGCACAAAACTACAAAATTCCATTAGATCAAAGAAAGAAAATGTAAACCGTGTAGACAACGCCGCAAGTTCCTTAGAACCCCCTAAAAGAATATATTCTTAGTACACACCAATTAAATATTTTTCTCAAGTAGCTGCGGATAGGCAAGATGTAGACTATAACAACGCAGCAGTTAGCCCTACTAGCACATATAAACCTAATTCTGCGAATAGTTTGTTAAGTAAACTTGTCGACAAAATAGATTGTCTAAATAGATTCTGCAACCATTAATATAAACTTTACAACAAGTGCTCGCACTAGTTTTCAGCAAAAAATGAACCACACGTTTAAAGGAAGATCCTTTAAATTTTGCGCTTGGAATTCTAGAGGAATAAATAAGAAATACTTGGAGTTAAAGATATTTCTCAACAGTTATAACATAGACATGCTGCTTATAACAGAAACAAAACTTGTACCTCATATAATATTTGTCATGCCAGGCTATAGCATTTATCGAGCAGATCACCCTGCTAATACCTGAAAGGGTGGATATGCAATCATCATTAAAAGTGACATTCAGCACAGAAAACTTTACCGATTAGAGAAGAGGAATTCCAACTCTCCAGTCTTAGTATAAGCTTGAATAATAAGATGTTTCAAATAGGATTATTCTATTCAGCCCCTGAAAATAAATTAACAGCTGCAAACTTGTGGGACGTTATACACATAATGGCTACACATTATTTAATTGGTGGACACTTCAACTGCAAGCATCCTCAGTGAGGCTCTAATATAGCATATCCTAGGGGGAGATTGCTTCTTGATGTTGCATTAAAATTTTCGCTGGAGTTTATACCCCCAATAGAACCTACTTACTACTCAGATGCTGGTCGTTCACCTGATGTACTATACTTTTTCCTTGGAAAAAACGTCATTCAACAATGCACAATATCTATGGTACATCATGATTTAAGCTCTGATCATCTTTCAGTAACTCTTAGTTTGAATGTGACTACTGTAGACAACATTTCGCCTTCTTTAATTAGATATGCATTTGATTGAAAATGTTACACAGAAACATTAAACAGTACAATAGACCTGAAGATACTATTAAAATCTTCTAAGGATCTTGACGTAGCAGTAATTACTCTTACTCGTAACATCCAGTATGCTGCCAGACTTGTTTCACAACAGTGTAATATACATCCGTTTAGGCATTTCCCTATTTCTACAAGAATCGAACAACTACTGGAAGAAGAGAAAGCACGTCGTAGGTGATGACTACAAGCGTTGTACCAACCGCATAAAACGGCATATAATATAGCTACCCGCCATCTTCGCGAAGCACTGCAAGAGGAAAGCGACACTGCTAATTATGCTGGACTGTCTAAACTCAACTGCAAGGATGGTTCTCTTTGGAGGAAACTAAAAGGTTTAACAAAACAGTACGACGGATTTTCGCCTTTACATATCAAAGGTAACTGGTATGCAACATTCCGGGAGAAAGCTGCTGTATTCTCAGAAGTGTTAGAACAACAGTTCCTGCCAAATCCTGTACAAGATTCTGCATTGAACAAGAACATTGAAGAAGCGATGCAGACGCCATTACAGTTATCACCTTCTAAAATCTACTTTACTCCCGGTCAGGTGCTTAACGCAATCAATCGATCTCCAAAAGGAAAGGCTCCAGGATATGACCAAATAGTTATTCCGTTATTGAAAGCACTCCCAAGGAAGACATTGGTATTTTTAACCCAGCTATACAATGCAATACTGCGCACAGCCTACTTTCCACAGAAATAGAAACATGCAGTAATAGTTATGATACACAATTCGGATAAACTCAAGAAAGACCCAAACAACTATAGACCTATTAGTCTTCTTCCATTATTCTCAAAGTTATTGGAACGTCTTCTGCTTCCTAAATTAATAATTCATCTGAAGTCTGTTATTCCTGACAATCAATTTGGCTTTAGACGCAGTCATAATTGTCAACAGCAACTGCATCGGGTAGTTGACGTATTCGAGGCACATATGAAGAAAATTTGGTATCTGATGGCTTATTCTTGGACACTGAAAATGCCTTCGATAGTGTTTGGCAGGAGGGCCTACTTTATAAACCTATTTCCAAAGTTCCTGATACATTCTACAGGATAAAACTATCCGACCTGCGAAACAGAACTTTTTCAGTTAAATGTGGAAACGTTCAATCTCAGCCCTGCGAAATCAAGTCTGCTGTTCCTCAAGGAAGTATATGGGATCCTATTCTATTCTCCGACTTTCCGGCATCTAACAAAGTGACAGTTGCTCAATTTGCCAATGATGTGACAATTCTCAGCAAGGGAGATGGTAATGCATCTTTACTTAAATTATAGATGTACGTCAGACAAGTTGAGAAGTGGTGTAAACAATGGAGAATAATAATGAATGCAAAGAAATCAAAATTTGTAAAATTTACATACAAAATCAATGTGCCAAACCACTGCATATGTGTTTGTGGCGAGAATGTCCCACAAACCGATACAGTAAAAGTATCTTGGGCTAACTTTAGATAAGAGATTAACGTGGAAACCACACATTTCTGATGTAGTACGTAAAATTAGAAACAGAATCCGCCAGATACATTATTTAATACGAGAAAAATCCCCTCTCCAACTACAATACAAAAGAATTATCTACGTCTCCTTGGTTCGGCCTATATGGACATATGGGTGTGACATTTGTGGTTCTGCATCTGATTCACAGATAAAAAAAGTACAGACTCTTCAAAATCGTTTCCTTCGTCTCATAGTAAATGCAACATGGTATGTCCGCAACACAACCATCCACCAGGATCTTCAGATACCACAAGTAGCTGCTGTCCTGCAAGACTACTGTACGAAGCTCTACAACAACTTCGCCAACCATTCCAATCCATTATTGAACACGATTCCTCAACACCTGCCAGCAGCCCGAAGAGACAGAAGATTAAAAAGAAAGCACCATTCAGACCTGACAATTTAAATTAATTATAAGGCCTATCATTTTATAGGGTCCTTTCCATGTTTCAAGTTGTGTTGTTGCCATGTAATGCGCATAACTGTAGTGTATTAAATGTACAATAAAGTTATCATGATTAAAAAAAAAACAAAACAAAACAAACATACAATTTTCATGAAAGATGTTAAATAATTTCTATATGTTCACCCCCCCCCCATATATTGTAGAAAAATTGCTTTATGTCATGCAACAGGTAAAAATTCAATACATTTGTATTGATGATTTACAATTATTCATTCTCGTTTTGCTTACATTAATGTACGTTGTAAGTAGAGCACTTTAAAGCACACACTTTATGTTATATACAATTTTTTAGCGGAGTTGATCAGTTTTTAGATATTTCTTGTATTTGGTTTTAGCTTGGTAAAACATAATTTTCTCATACAGTAATTTGTCAACTCGTGTCCATACAAACAAAGGAATTTCAGTCACATAGCAACCAGCTTTTGACTACCACTTTAACGTATGGTACTCCCTTATTTCGCTTCTACTTACAAGGAAGCAAGTAATAAGACTATTTCTGCTATTTTTTTCTTGATTAGCATGAAGTAAATAGAAGCATAAGCTTTTTAACAATAATTTGTTGCAGAGATGTAGAGAAAGTCATTTGAGTGTAACACATCAGATTTTTACTTTCACTAGCCCCGTAAGTACAATGTATACAACTTGGTATTTAAGTTTAGCATCTTCCAGGGATGCGACACGAAGATTTTGAGAAAAATCCCCCCACCGCAAACTACCCTTTACATGGAACTTTTTTTCGAAAATTTTGATTTTCTTATAAATGGCTCTAACGATTTTGATTAAAATGTCATACATTAAAGTTATTTACCTGACAAATAAAATGTATATCTTGAATTTTCTGAGAATAGCTTCCGAAGACCTGTTTATTCTGGATGAATTTTGCTTAATTTGGCATAACTAGTAAACCATAAGAGATAGACAAAAACTTACAATACAAAAAATGTAGTTTTTTTTTTTTTTTTAAATACACAAGTTATGTCATTTACACTTTTCTCGTGGAGCTTGCCGTTTTCGAGATACTCATTATTATTAGTTTCAGTTGTGAAATATTTATACTTTTCTCATGCGGGAGTGTCCATTTTTCTTTTGTTCTACTCTGGCCAAAAAAAGAAGCGATTTGTAATGAAAATCGCGTAATGACAGCTTTTAAAACATTTGACTATTGGTTTAGCCTAGTGTATTCCCTTATTTTCTTCCTACTTATAAGGAACTAAGTAATAAGAACATTGTGCTAATGAGTACCTCGATTAGCAAGGTGCAGAAAGAAGAATTATCTTATGTAAGAAGTTTGTAGAACAGCTAGAGAAAGTCATGTGAGTGTAACACATCAGATTTTTTTATTTTGTTTTTACACTTATTTTGCATTGTTGTTGTAATTATTATTATTTATTATTTTTTTTATTATAATGCTTTGTCTACACTGCAATCCTTCATGCAGAGGAAGCTTTAAGAAATCTTTCTTTTCTGAATAACGAATAAATAAACAAAATGACATTTCATTTTTTCCTCATATACCGACGTACTCAATGAACAGATGCAAGTCTTTTACCATGCTGACCCCCTCTATCTCAAAAGTGTTGGGCGGTGTCTTCAAGTGTTTTTATTCGCGCTTGTCATGTGAGTTTTAAATTCTTCCGTCATGAGCATTGCAGTCGTACAGAAAGGGGAGATGGCGGAAAATGATTGAAAAGTTGGACTAATACAATTTAATTTGTTCGTGTTTATGCCATAAATGTGTCTAGTAGGATATTATAGTGTGCATAGATTGGAACACTAGTCTGATTTGCGTTACCTGAATAATTTATTTTAATCACAGGTAATATGATATGAATTACGGTTAAATATCTTTACTTTGCATTGTACTCTTACGAAAAGCACATGTTACGCAAGGAATTATTTAAAAAGCTAACCATACATAGCGCTCAAGAACATGTCTGTTAAGATGTTATATAGATAATCTGCTGATAGGTGAGTATAAATAGCGCAATAATGTGTGTTTCGTTAATAAATCGCAAACTCTGAAGAAGCGTTCCACCTCTGTAACTACTCGACACAGTATATGGAATATTCTTTTTATAACTTCCCTAAAGTTCCTCAGGTATTATGTATTATAGTAATGCACTCTCGCTCTCACGCACACATACGTAGCAAGGCATTCTTTCAGTAGGCTGATAGGAATATGGACTAGAGTGTAACTGAATAAGATGCATGCATACGGTTCCACTAAGGTCAGTAGGTTACATTATTTAATTAAATATTTAATTTGATAATTCAGAATTATATTTTTGCAACGGGAATGTTAGTTTTGTAACTTAACACATTTATATCAACGGTAGGACCAGTAAAATGAATACCCACAAAATTGAAGACTTAAGGCCTGAAAATGGTAAATTTAACGATATCATAGTAGACCAAGGAAAGATTCCTGTGTTGGTACAATGGTTTTAAAGTTGCTTTGTTAAGAACCTGTTGCTTGATTTTATATTACTAAGGTAGTTTGGTGCATTGTACTATTATTTGTGAAAAGCAGCAGATAAACAGTTTTACTGTGGTAGAGTAAGATTTAAATCTTACTTGGGTAATTCTGCGCAGTGACTAATTCTGTTAAGAACTATGTGTAGTATAAATTTCAGAAGGCTGTAGAAATGGTGTGTTCTTGTAAGGGGGAATTAAACTGAAATGGTATAAACATGACTGTATAACAGTAAATGTGTATAAACTATGTGCAAAAAACAGAAATCATAAGCAATCCCGGGAACAAAGCATGTAGATTAAAGAAAACAAAGTAATGTTTAAAGCAAAGAATACTAAACTACAGAACATACAATCATGAAATGATTGGTAAAACTTTAAGGATGTGTGAAATTTCATAAGAAATAGGACAAGATGTAATCCATATATGGCATCTTTATTCTGCCATTAAAGCTGTTTTGTAGTTATTTACTGGTGTGTTATAAACTTTTAGAGACCTAAGGCATATAGTGTACCTGGGATTTTTTTTATAAGCAGAGGTTTGGCCAAATTACGTTTTCTAATAAAGAAGATGTATTGATCAAATAAAAGCCAAAATAGTAGCATAGGAATAGTAGGAATTTCAGAGTAACAACAGCCATAGCAGAGAGATCTGTAAAGCTAAAACTTCAATGATCCCTAAGGACTTTCAAATCTGGATAGTCTGTGGAAGTTTCACCAAAGAAGTCTCTGTTAGTAGGCTTTTGCCAGAAACTAGGGTGAAGCTATACAATAATTGCAGCACACACACGGACAGACTGCCGGACACTCATACAAACACACACAACTGTCTTAATTAGTAGTTTAAGTAACTTCTACTGGCAATCCATATTTGAAAATATGGAGTGGTTCAGATGTGAAAGTCAGATTGCCAAAGTTTTGACTTCTTCTTGGGATCATTAGGGTTTTAGCTTCACAGATCCGTCAGCTACACTTTGTGGCTTAGGGCCCTAAACGTTTATAACACCACTACAAAGTGGCAGTAATGACAAAACAAAAGTACCCACATATTGAAGTAATGTTATGTGGTATAACCATCATATAGTAATAATGAAACTAATTTTTGTAGTAAGTGTTTTGCAGGTTGTCTATTTACTGAACTTATCATATTTAAATAGATAAAATTTATGTGAAAAGTTTTTCAAAAGCAGAGATTTTGCCTAAAGGTTGCCACATAGACCCAGAGGATGCAGAGGATCTCATTTGTATAAATATTCAGCACATGAGAAACAAAATTGACAAATTTATGGTTTTGCTGAGTGAATGTATAGTGTTTGCACATTAGCATACATTAGCTGTAGTGAACTAAGCTTTAACCTAGTAAGTGACTCATTCTATTCATATATTTGTAGTAATCTCTTTACAGTGTTTCAACAGGTACTTTGTGGCTATGATATTCTTAGGCAAGAGCTGCCAGAACCAAAAGCACAGCTCAGCTCCTAAACTGCAAAGCATAGTCCAGGTTTGAGGGCCCTAGCCACTAAGCATAGTCAAGGAATGTATTTTATAAGTAGAGGAGTGAAGCGTTCTGGTTTCGATGACAGTGTAGCAGAGAGGTCTGTGAAGCTAAACTCCAATGATCCTAAGAAAAAGTTAAAACCTTGCATATCTGGTGGCCATGCACTTCTGCTTAAGTAAATCGTCTTCCAGGTTTACATTTTAAGAGGTTTATGAAATCATTACCAAATGTTACTGGAGCTAATCCAGGTTCTGTTTTAGCTCATACATTGCTGTTGCCAATGACTGTACTGTTAAAAACTTTCTTTACAGTTAATACTTTTTAATTACAAATAATGACATACTATTTATATTTGTGACTATATAACAAAGGGGAAAAAGAAAAATTCTGGATAAAGTCATAGCATTCTACTAAAGAGAGCTCTGTTTGTCTCCAAATATACTCTCTCACTTTTAGTATATCTTTGCAAGAGCCACAATCAACTGCAAGATAATATGGAGGCACTGATGTCTAAGAGAGAAGAAAGCCAGAGTTTTTTTTCAGCTAATACTATAACATTTCAGGCTGGAAATTAACCAAACTATAATCTTGGAGACATGACCAGGTTTGCAGTGTATAGTTTGTATCCTCTAATATGCACAAAGTGGGATACCACCCACCAAGAGCAGAATGTTTTTCGTGAGCATTGTATGACAGATATAGATGTGATATTTTGCAGGCTATTCTCGATTCGTTATGTAAATGACTATAAAACTAAAAATATTTTTCACAATCCCAGCATAAAGATGGTGGAGTTGCATGTGTATTGCTAATATTACCTTTCAGATTAATTCAGTGCTCTTAAGTTCTGTGAAGAGAAAATATTTTGTAATCACTATAGCACTTGATGAATATGAAGGAGGGAATAGATGTCCAATTCTGTGATATCCCTAATATCGTGATAATGAAGTTCTTCGTATATCACAGCATTATGCTATGTGAAGTGTCGAACAGATGGCGGGAGTGCTTTGTTTTTCCAATTTATCTACACCATTGCCCAGAATGGAAGAAGATAACCTCAGAAAGCATTGTGATGTGAACGTTTGTCATACATTTAAGATTTTCAACATTTTAGAAAACTTTTTATTTGACTGTGAACTGATAATTATACAAAATAATAAAATAAGTATAGAAATCAACTATGTAACAAAGGGCTCCTAAATATGTGATAGGATAATTGAATGCATGATAGTGGTATCCTAATTCTGAGAGACCAAAAACAATCAAATGTTAATGGTATCCTAATTCTGTGAGACCAAAGACAATGAAATTAAATAAATAAAACCACCCCTTATTGACATTATTCACTATCCCGGCGTTTTTCCTTGAAACATGTGTTTTATGTTATTTCATTTTAAGTGAGATGAGTCACTATCGTACTAATATACTTAAACTACTTTACTTATCTCAAACTTTAAAAATATTTTATTAGTACTTTATAGTTGCAGTTATTAAAGAAATTAATCATCCTTGTGTCCTTATGCAATTCAGTATTGAAAGTGAGTTGAGATGCTTAATAATTCAAATATGTCCTTTGCAGGTAACTAGACAATATGAATCAGAATGCAAGTTTCAATAATTCAGCTATTAAACGTCCGCCTAGTGCAGATAACCAGTTCCTTTTGAAAGAATCTGCACCTAGAAATGGATCTACACCTAGAGGAGCCAGAAAGAGTAAGTACTGTCAGGTGCAAGCATTAAACTTGGAAGTGTTTTGAGGAATAGGAGGTAAGAGTACAAGTTGAAAGCTATGCTGCTACACAAGATTAACTACAAAGCAACCAAGAACAAAGGTTTTTACATACATGTCAATTTTTATGGTTTACCCTTAAAGTATATGTGAGCAGAGCTTTTTATGACTTTATGGCAAATGAGGCATTTTTAAAGCTTTGCGGACATTTCCACCAATTTTTACAGCTTTGTGGTCGTTTCCGCCGTAGACATAACAGATATTAAATTCTATTGGGTTGTTGTAGTGTAACTTGAAATTTCAGATATTTAATGTACCATGCTAGTTTGTATAGAATGCCATAATAGGCTAGTGCTTTTGTGTCCATCATAATCCTCTTCACTGGATGCAACAAAATTAATAGCTGCTACCCAAAACATAAAAGTTAAATTCTTTGGAAAATAACAAGGAAAATCTCAAATATCTTTATCCACAAAATAAAAAGTATTTGGCATGAATGTCATGCTTTAATGAGGAATATTCTTGAGTAATAAAATTTCTTCTCCTATGGTTTATCACTATGAAAAACCATTCAAAATGAAGAGGACTTTTATTACTTTCAGAAAATTAAAGATGTATATATAAATTGTCATGAAAATATCTGAATCATATGGTATTCAAATCATAATCATTCCAGCTATTTTAGAGAAAATCCACACAAAGGTTAGTTTGGAGTGGAGGAATTTTCTTGAAAACCTTATTTATTTTTTGTAGCTTATCGTCCTTTAACCTGTTGGAGCATATCAGATGATGAATGAAATTAGGGAAATGATGCTCAAATGATCTCGAGGTCTATGGGACTTAAAAGTTACTAGACATTTGTCTTCTCAGGATAAGGGAAAAGCCCAAAAGAAAAACTTATTTCAGTAACTCACCCTAAGCAAGATTTCAACTCGCGACTTGTTAAATGTGAGGCAGACACGTGATGACCATACGACTGTGTTTCATCTTTGGAAATTTATCAGACACTTTATTTTTACTTTCTCTGTCATATATGTACAATGTGCATAATAGATTGAGAAGATATTGTATTCTACCCAAAAATTTGATCTGAGATGTCACCAGAAATACATATTTTGAGGGCCCCTGATTCTAAAAAAACTTTTTAGAAAAAAGTCTGGGGTGGGGGGGAAGAAAAGTTGGTTAATTGCCAAATATGTATTTAAGTTTAATATCTTGTAAGGATGCATCACAAAGATTTTCAAAAACTAACAATTTTTATTAAAATACCTTATGTTTAAGATATTTTTATTACAAAGTACTAATCTTGAGTTCTCTCAGAACTCTAAAGATCTCTTCATTCTGAATTATTTTTGTATAATGGTAAACTGTAAGAGATAGACAAAGATTTACTACACAAAAATATAGATTGTTTTTAATTAACTATTTCTGAGATATTCCTTGCTTTTAATTATTGGTTTCAATTTTAAACTAGTTAAACTTTCCTCAAACGTGAAGTTCTCTTTCATTTTGTATCTCATTTGTTTTACTTCTGGTCTTAGTGGGAGAACCAAATTTCAATGACAAATGCATAGTGACAGTTTTTAAAAGATTTGATCGTTGTTTTAACCTTGTATATTTGCTTAGCTAAGTAATAAGATCATTTCTTAATGTTTATCTTGATCAGCATGAAGTAGATAAGATGAGAATCTTTAGTAAGAATAGTTTGTAGAACAGATAGAGAAAGATAAGTGAATGGAACACATCAGATTTTTGAGCTATTCTCTTCACACACACACACATGCACGCACACGCACACACCTTTTCTAATTTTTTTGAAGGTAGAGGGGCTTCAGGGTATCTCAATGAAATCTTGGATTGTAGATTCTAAACTGGCAGAGGATGATTTTTTTGGAGGCAAAAATCCTTAGTATGGCTTCCTTTGGAAGAGAAGCAAAGCCGATGGTACTGTATAATGTTTATTTGCACATAAAATTACCCCATACCTTAAAAGAAGAAGGTTCCTGGGAAAAAATCTGCCATTTTGCATCTGCAAGTCATGATTTTGTCCTACAGTGTCATCTGTGGGCAACAAGCTGATCCTTTGTCAACATGGCACATAACAGTGAACTCATACTAGAAATTATTTCAATTCACAGAAATATTGTAACAATGCCCTGTGCTCCAACTTAGGAGTTAGAGGAAATAACTAATGAAATCTTGACTTCAAATTTTTGGGTGGAATACATTACTTCCTCTACTTACTGTACAGAACATAGTAGAGAATCTTGGAAGTGCTAATTACATGCTTCGGAGTTTGGCAGTAGTTTTGTGAGGCCAAAGTTAGATTTTAGCATATTTTCCTTTCATCAGAGCTACAAAACTGTTATTTTGGGATCTTGTTTGATGTAGAATATTTTTTATCCCATACAAATACAGCGCATATTTCTCTCTGACAGCCAACAATTCTTCTTTTGAGGTGCATTATCTAGGAAGATTTTTCTGGTGTGTTGATTCACATTGCTGTTATTTTCTGTATACCATAAAAGTAAGAGGTAGTATCACAGTTGGTCAATAATTGGAGTTGTCAGGGAAAAAATAGCTCCATGTTTCGATTTGAAAAAAAATCTGTTGTATTCCATTCACATGACTTTTTCTACATCTCTGCAACAAATTATTGTTAAAGAGCTTATTCTTCTATTTACTTCATGATAATTGAGATAAACATTAGCAGAAATTGTCCTAATTACTTGGTTCCTTGTAAGTAAAAGGGGACAAAATCTAATGTGTTCCATTCACATGATTTCCTCTTGCTGTTCGGTAAACAAACCTTTTATTCAAAACAATAATCTGTTATCTACATCATGCTAATCAAGATAAACATAAGCAGAACTTATTACTAGCTTCTTATTACTAGGTACAAGGGAAATAAGTGGCTAAAATTGTGCTGTTTTTAAAGCTTAGTACATGTTTAAGAAACACTTCCACAGCCAGTGTCAATTTCTTTGTATTGGTTTTAATGTACATGAAGTCCTTTACTTCTGTAACATAAAGTGGGTTGACCATAAATGCAACATCAGGAATAATATATGCTCTTTCTTACCAAAAGGCTATTTAAGATATTCATTAAAGTTAAGGTTTGATTTTGTCCGATTTTGTCCATATAGAACTTGTCTTCAGTAGTTTTCTATGACATCATGGTATGTACAATTCTTTGGTCTTAACACACAGTCTAACAGGAACCCTCAATCCAAAACATATGTGCCATCGTTCATGTCAAACTTCTTGCTAACACCAATCTCATGCATCTTTATCAGAGAAGATTTTGTACTCGTTAAAGAGGTAGCTCATGAAATATTGATGATGGCCATGCTAACAATTAATATTCCATATTAAGATACCATGTTTTAAAAAAAATGTTTCTTTTTTATAAATAGCTCATAAGCTTGGTCACAATTCACAGAATCGCCTCATAAAATCCAAATTCTCAGGACGCTAGTTCTGTTGAAAGTTTGGTGAATGGATTGTGTTGTAGCTATATGGTAAACTATAATAAGTTACAGAGATCTGTCTGTTCTCTTGACTTGTAATTAAAAATATGGCTCATTATATTGCATTGATGCTCAAAGAAAATCAACTAGCGTATATGGTTCAAAGCAAGGCGGGTTTCCAAGGATCCATTTTAAAATTCTGTCTGTTTAATGCCCCGCCCCTCTCAAATGATTTCATGGGATGCCTGAGACCTACTTTTATACCACGTGAGAGCGACACTGACATTTTTTGAAAATGAAACAAGAATTAGTTTTAAGAAATTTAAATGATTTTGTTTTCAAAATATTCATCTTTAACATCAATACACTTTTACATTCAATAAAACAGTCCTTAAAACAATGATGCTGTTCTTCCTGAGGTTCTTAAAAACAATATTTTTTCAATGATCCACTGCTTCATCTGATGAAGATTTCTTTTGGGCATTTTTCATAAACCTTTTAAAAACTGCAGTAAACAGACCTTTACACTAATGTATATCTATCTACCTTCTAATGCAGTAGTAGCAATATGACATGTTTTATGGGTGGAGGGCAGTAACAATCTCTTTGAACTGCAGCACTGCAAATTTATTGAACTTTTGTAGGCTGGACTAAAGACTTATGAGCCAGTTGACTTCCTTCTATATTCAGGATTGTAAAAAATCCATTTATCATTAGTAATGATATTCCAAACCAAGTTAGAATCGCGCTTTGGAAATTTTTTTTAGTTTTTCTGCACCAGCCATTGTATTATTGTTTTTGATCAGAAATCTCAGATCTTCACATTGTTTAGGCATTAATGATGATTTAAAGTTGTAAAATATTATAGCCCAGAGATGTTCTCAAGCCAAATTCAGTTTTGGGTGAACAAAATCTTTAAATGATAACACTGTTCTGCATTTCAAAACTTATTTTTTGTTTTTAATCTTGTAGGTGATTCTAGGTGGATGTTTTGTGCTGAATTAAAAAAAATATATCCATTTTCTCCCATCACGTCAGGTTTCAAAATATTCATCAATAACTAGACCTTTGTGAAACGTACTTTCAACAAGAATTTTCTGTGAAAAACTTGGCCAGAATTTGTCACAAATTAATCATTACTTAATAATAATAATAGTAATATGTGTGCATTCATAACCTTATCTCAATATTGCATTTCAAATTTTCTCCTCTTCGACCTTCTTGCATGTAGTTCAGAGCAGTCCCTTTTTAACATCCAGCAATAGTCAGCCATCATTGTTTAACACTCTACCTCCCTTGGTACCTCATTTCTGTATTTTTATACCCTGTTTCTCACTAAAATCTCCTAAATTATCAGGGAAATAATTTAGATGGGAATGAAGGAAATGTTCTTTGACACTCATGTTGCAACCAGTCTATTTGTTCTCACAGCAAGTTCAGATTTTTGCGCTGTGACTGCCTTTTTTGACGAGTCTCATCTACAGTATCACACCTTTCGTGATCCCAGTTCCAAAAAGCTGGAAGTTGTTATTCGAAATGTTCCATATTCAATAATGACAAAATCCTATCAGATCTTCATTCGCAGAAGCTTCCAGTAACTAAAGTTGTTCTATTGTTCTATAAGAATAAACAACCTATGCCCTTGTATGCAGTCGAATTGGAGAACTCAGATCAGGGTAAAGAAATATTTAACCTTCGGCATATACAACATGCGTTAGTCTCTGTTGAATATCGCCAGAGATCTTTGGACACACCTCAATGTATTAGGTGTCAACGGTATGGTCACACAAAGAACTTCTGTTGACTTAATACCCGATGTGTGAAGTGCCTAAAATCTCACCACTACAGTAATTGTACTAAACCTAAACAGTAAGAACCTCAATGCATGAATTGTAACAGTACCCATGCTGCCAACTATAATTGCCCTAATTACTTAAATCTTCGCACTAAAGCTACTAGTGAAACTTCACAACTGCAGCCTAATTCTAAACCCTGCAATGTGCCTAATTCAACATCATTATCGTTTGATGCAGAGCACTTTCCTAACCTGCCAAACACAGCTGGTGCAAATACTCCGCCTGCGGTATGGCCACCTAACAAAACACCTCGGTCTGCTCACAGCAATCAGATGCCTAAAGAAAGTCCTACTCCTAATCCTTCACATTTCGCTAACTTGATACCTATGTTGATCAGGGCTTTTAAGACATACCTCTCTCATATCAAATCTTTTATAATTGCACTATTCCAAGAGCTTTTTCAAAATGAATAGTTCAGTTCATCATTCGGTCTCTCAGCTTATTTTCCTAAACTGGAATGCCAACGGCTTAAAATGTAAGCGAGCTACTTTTCTTGAATTTTTATATCGACATAATATCAATATTGCTTGTATCTCTGAAACCCATTTTCTTCCTTACGAAAAATTCACTCTTCCTGGTTATCATATTTATAGTGACGTGATGCCCAAATTGCTTCTGGAGGCATAGCCATTATTGCAAAACGAAAATGGGCACATTATAGCATACTTTTGCCTCAATTAACAAGCCTAGAGGCCTGCGCAATCAAGCTTCATCAACTAAATTGCCCAGAGATGTTTATAATTGCAGCTTATCGACCACTCTCAACTCAGTTACAGGAACAAGATCTACAGCATCTCTTTTCTGTTCCATCTCCTGTGATCTTGTTTGGCGACTTAAATAGTAAGCACATGCAACGGGGTTGTCGTGTAACCACTACTGCTGGAAGGTGTTTTGGCAGCCGACCACAACGGTATACTCATTCTAGCTCCAACAGATCCTACCTACTACTCCTATAATCCTGCTGTCTTACTGGACTTCTTAGATGTGGCACTTTTAAAGAACATTAGTCAGCCCTTACACATAAGCTCTGTTGCCAAAATGGATTCTGATTACTGCCCAGTCATCTCTACGTTTCATTGTGAAGTGCCATGTGCTTTGTTCTGTTCTCGCTTAATCCAAGGAATGGTAACTGAGAATGTTTTCAGAAACAGTAGGATCTGTAGCTACAGGCTGCATATTGCTTACAGGCCTGTTCTGATATTGATGCTGCAGTAAAGAATTTCACGAAAGTAATTAAGTCTAGCAGTTTTCACGAGAACACTCCACACCACCAAGAGCTTCCCTTAAGAATTGTAGCACTGTTAAAAGCTAAACATAAAATGCATCGAGAATGGCAATCTCATAGATTACCTTAGCAGCGACAACAATTGAATCAATTAATTCGACAAACCCGGCAAGCTCTAGATGAACATCGTTGTACAACTTATCAACACTATTTGTCAAACCTTTTGCCATAAGGAAGTAGACAAAATGGATGCTTCGGGAACCCACTGTTATACCATCCTTAAAATTCCAGGACCATGTTTTTGAACACGAAGATGCAAAATGTGAGCTATTGGCAGATATATTTCAAACTATATTTATGTCTAATCCCAGTGTGAATGTTGTGTTCAGTCAAAATATTAAAATTACGCTTGATACCTATTCCTTGGTTCTAGAGCAACATTCAATTGTACTTTGACCAGGGAACTGTGGTGGATTGTTTATAACCTACCCACTAAAAAAGCGCCAGGTCATGATCTTAACACCAAATATTGTTTTGAAACACCTTACCACTAAGGCTAAGGCCTACTTAGTCTCCATATTTAATGCTGCTCTTTGCCTTGGATATTTTCCACTATCATGGAAACATGCCAAGCTTTTCTCCCAAAACCTGGATTATTAGCTTCCTTAACTTCTAGGTATTGTCCTATCAGTCTATTACCTACACTTTCCAAACTTTTTGAAAAAGTCTTATACAAACAATTAAACAAATTTCAAATGGACAACGCAGTAATACCAACACAGTAATTTGGTTTTCGCAGTCACCACTCTACAACTCATCAGCTTCTGCGATTAACTGAGACGGTTGCTCTTGGTTTTGAGTATAAACAGCACACAGTTGCAGCATGTCTGGACTTCAAACAAGCTTTTGATTGAGTGTGGCACACCGGTCTGCTCTATAAATTTCAAAGCATTGGGTTACCGGATTATCTTTACCATGTCATTAGCTTTCACATCGTACTTTTCTAAAAAGAGGTGGTCCTACTCTATCCTCTGTGCGGCCAGTAATGTCAGGAGTGCCTCAAAGTTCCATTTTAGCGCCTCTGTTCTTTAGTGTCTTACCTATGACATACCAACCTTACCAGATGTCAACATCACCATGTACGCTGATGATGTTGCCATTTTTACAACGCACTATGAGCTTGGTACCACTGCTCACAGACATCCGGATATCCCTTAATATACTAGTGTCCTGGATTGACAAATGGAGGATTTCATTGAACCACAAGAAATGTGAAGCCATGATTTTGACATTACGTCACCTCTCTGTTCCCCCTCCTATGACTTTACAAAACATTCCCATACCTTGGAAACATGCTGATGACACTGTCAAATATCTTGGCATGCATTTTGATTGCAGACTGACCTGGAACTCTCACATTAACTGAAAATTAAATCTTGCCTATTCCAGATTATGCAAATTGTATCCCATT
Source organism: Hymenopus coronatus (assembly GCA_030762935.1). Taxonomy (NCBI): domain Eukaryota; kingdom Metazoa; phylum Arthropoda; class Insecta; order Mantodea; family Hymenopodidae; genus Hymenopus; species Hymenopus coronatus. The sequence goes on from CM060890.1 coordinate 77,002,873, forward strand.
CTCAACAGCAAGTCTTCTTTGCAGATTTCAAGTGGTTCTCTTTTATACAAATCTTTAATTCGTCCTTTACTCACCTATGCTTGTCCGATTTGGGGGAGGTGCAGCCGCAAGCAAAATTAATCGTCTGCAGGTATTTCAAAATAAGGTGTTAAGGCTTATAGTGAATACACCTTAGTATATCAGAAACACTCAGATACATCATGAACTTGGATTCAGTACCATCTCAGCACATATTTGATCTCAGGCTCACACGTTTTTTCATCATCTTCACTTAGAACCTGGTGCATTGCATTTCCTGTTGGGACAAAAATCTGATGCAGTTTCTTGGATAAAGAGTCAACTCTCACAGGATTTGCTGTTTTCTTCAGGAAGTGATTCCGAGAAAAAGACACTCACTGAATGAATGTGTGAAATAATTTCTGACTGTTTAGTGCCAGAGGGGCCTCATGTGGCTGACCTCACAAATTATAATGTTCTTTGTTACTTTTAGTTATAATGTGTTTTATTCCAATTCTGCATAGATAATTAATGCTGAACGAATCTAAATAAATTAAAAAAAAATCCTACTCTGCCTATTAAAAGTTATGAAAGTGTTTATGTTGCTCATGTGGAATCAAGATGGGCATATGGAATTGAGTTATGGAGAGTTAGTAATGGTTGGATAAGTGGATAGTTACAATGTTTTGCAGATATAATTTAGGGATCTTCCAGAACACTACAAATGTAGGAAGTATACTGGAAAAATAGGAAAAATAATCAAAAGGAGGCTAGTAATTGAAACAGTATTAAGCTATTTCTTTAGAACCCCACTGTTACCAAAGGGTGAACTATTACATATGTAAAGTAAGAACTGAAGCTTTCCTGGCAACGTATTAATTCAAAATCTTCTCGGGCTTCTAACCAGGAAAAAGCTTGGCTTGATAGCAACATTTTGAAGAAGTGCATCTTCCTTGACTTCAGGGTGAACTGAGGGATTGAGCTTGCGGAGACTGGTATTTATAAGAGCTGGAATGAGGCTAACATCTGATTGGTTCGCGTGATATTATGGCCTGGTATTTAAGATGACTGAGACATGGGCATGGACTTCGTAGAAAACTATTTATAGCAGTTATACGGCTAATGTTTTGTGTTTGAGCACGGACCTGCTAGAAAATAAGCCTTGAAAGACTGCAGGTAGAGGATTAGGTGTTAGGGCTCTTTAACATCTGTGTCCATGCTGAACTTAGTTGTAGGCCAGAATCGCGATTTAGATTATTTGTTTCAGATGAGATGACTAAAGCTTCTTTTACTCTCCTTTCCCAGTAGTTCGAACACTTTGCCACTAACTTGGTGTTGGTAAAGTTAGCTCTGTGGCTTTGTTCTTTACAGTGTTCAGCCAGTCCAGATTTTTCAGGTTGCATAAGCCTTATTGATCTTTGGTGTTCAGAAACGCGTGTGGCAATAGTGCATCCTGTTTGGCCAATGTACACCGCTGCATTCGCAAGGAATGTGGTGAACACCAGGTACTCTTAAAGCTAAATTATCTTTAACTGGCCTGACCAAATTTTTGATTTTAGGTGGTGGCTTACGGATGGTTTTGATATTATATTTGTAGAGTAGTCTACAAATATAATATCAAAGGAAGATGCACTTCTTCGAAACGTTGGTATCAAGCCAAGTTTTTACCTGGTTAGAAGCCCGAGAAGATTTTGAATTATTACATGTGTGTTTAAAACCCATAACCATACTACAATATGGTTTGGAAAAATTAAAGAACTGTTAATGATAAGTATAAGTGAATACTTGGTCTCCAGAATACAGAGTAATGAAGGTACTTTAAACAATAAGAGAAAGGCTAGAGATTATGGAAAGACAAACATTATATATCCAAATCGGGGACAAAAACTCAGTTTTTGTAATGACTGGAAATCTGAATTAGAGAGTTATAATAAGTTTAGAAATTAATTTACTCTCCTTCATCCTTTTGGTATCTTCCAGCAAAAATATTTTTTCTTTTAAGGTTTGTGAAAAGAATGAAAGAGATGGGACTGCTTAGTTTTGTTAGGTAATTGCAAATTGAGGAATGAAAGAAAGAAAGTTTTGAAGGACAGATGCCTATTGTGTAATGGCAGGGAAGATGTGGTCCCTTTATTATTATTATTATTATTATTATTATTATTGGAACATTCAAGTAAACACCGTTGGAGGAAACAATTGATTTGTAGGAAATTGCTAAATCAAAATAAAGAGTTGACAGTGGGAACATTTTTTAAAAGACCAACTGGAATTGAGGAGTGTTGGAAAATTTTTATGGAATGAAATAGAAACAGGACAGTTGAACGAGACTGTTATAGATAAAAGATTGATTTTGTAATTGCTATTGGTTTGAATATTGTTTGATGAAGGCTAGAGCCAATATTGACAAACACATGTAACATTAACCTAGCACTTATACTAATAAATACTAAATTGTATAAATCCTTTACTTATTTTAGATGAGTCTGCATTTAAGAGGGAATCCATATAAAGAACTGGTTGCACACCAAAGATTTTCCGCCTTCTAGGGTTTGCATTGCACAACACTGAATATATCAATAGATTCAATAAGGTATAAGCTATTTATGACTGCAAATAAAAGTTTTAAGTTTGAAGATAAATCTACTTTTTCCAAATATTTTCTCTCTCAAGTTAATCAAAAACTGTTGTGCTTAATGCAAATAAGAAAAGAGTTAAAAACGTTACCCATTTAACAACAAACAAAAGTTTATGTTGATCCAATTATTAGCAACAGATGTAATAATATATGTTCTGTAAATATTGGTATTTTGAACATTTTTGGGGTGTTAGGAGGAAGCAGAAGCTCCAGGAGTATTTTTGGAGATTTTATAAAGGTGCTCTTTTGGAAATGGTCTAACAATAAGGCTAACATTGGCTTTACCCAATTTATTTCTGAAGTTTGATATTTTGAAGTTTTTATTGATTGGGCTATAAATTGTGAATAACAAATGGTATGAGTAAAGAGCTACAGCACCTAAAAAATTGTTTAACACTAGTGTAACATTTCCCATAAACTAATGAAATGATTTTGAGTTTTGTATAATTTTATTTATTTTGTTTTAATAGATATTGACTGCTATGAGAAGCAACCATTATTTGAGCGTGCTACAGTTGAGCCTGTTAGACTCACTCCAGCATGGGAGGAAACCAATCTACCAAATGATGAACTTAACTTCAAAGATGTTACAATGGAGCAAGCTGTTCTGGAGATGAATCCACCTGCAGATAGGTATAACTTAAATAATGAATTGATAATGATTGGCATAATAGAAGAAACTGGTTATGGATTCATACTATTTTACTTTCAGATTGTGTCTTGTATACTTTACATTGATTCTACATGGGATTGGAACATTAATGCCTTGGAACATGTTCATTACAGCAAAATCTGTAAGTACAATTAAAACCATCACTTAAAGATAATGGACAGCAAGAATGTTAATGACTTATTGTGAAAATAGAAAAGGGACAGAATAATAAATACATGAGATGTGTATTCCAATCGTTTTTATTAATTCTAATAATATATATATAAGGGTGGTCCAGAAAGTAACCTCTGTTTGGAAATAAAAATTAAACCAATTGAGATATAAAATTGTATTATTATACATGAAAAACGAGCTGTGTGTGGGCGAGCATTGTCATGCAGAAACACAACACCAGATGACAGAAAACCATGACGCTTGTTTTGGATTGCTCTTCTTAGTCTTTTCAATGTTTCACAGTAGGCTTCAGAATTGACAGTCATGCCACATACCAAAAATTCAATGAGTAAGATGCCCTTAGCATCCCAAAAAACCTTAGCCATGACTTTCCTCGCAGACAAAGTTTGACAGGCTTTCTTTGGCTTGCTTGGAGGAGCGGTATGTTGCATTGACTGCCATTTTGTCTCAACATTCATGTATACCACCCAAGTTTCATCGCCAGTAACAATTTTGTTCAAAAATGCTTCTCCTTCAGTGGCATACTGAGAAAGAAAGTTGATGGCAGAACTCATTCTTTTGGTTTTGTGGTCATCAGGCAGCAGTTTTGGTACCCAACGAGCACAAAACTTGCAATAGTCTAGGTGTTTGGTCACTATCTCATGCAAAAGAGAAACTATCTCATTCCCGAGAAATTTCGGGAAAATGATCGGAAAGTTCTGATATCGTGAACCGATTGTTCTCACGAACTTTTGCATCCACTTTGACCACCAGGTCATCATTGACAAGACTCCTGTATTCTTCATGAATGTTAGTTCTTCCATTTTTAAAAAATCGTACCCATTGACGGACAACATCTTCATTCATAATGTTAGGACCATATACTGCACACAATTCACGATGAATTTTGGCTGCTGAGTGATGTTTTGCCAAAAGAAAACTTATAACACTGCGCACCTCACACTTGGCGGGATTTTCTATTGCTATATGATATTGAGAGAACGTAGGCTTTCACGGCCGGAGTCAGTGTAACTAAGAAATGTTTACGGGCTGTTTTGCCGTGGTCTGCTGGTGTTAGGAGTATCAGACGTTTCGTCCACAACTACGGTGGACATCTTCAGTGGCGCGGTCAAAGTTTTCTTGGAGAAGGTTTCGCTGCGTTTGAAGCGGGACTGTTGGGATCGCTACTTTTATACTGGCAAGTGCGGGGCAGGGCTTGGGCTCTCCGGCGAACGTGGCTTCTGATTGGACCGCTTCGTTGCTTCTCGTTTGATGACGTTTCCTGCTTTCAATGACTGCATGCCAATTCCTATTGAGTTTTAGTGCCTCTTCTTTTTTATTAAAATTGTTCGGATGCTTATAAATCTCTATAGCCTCCCGCTGTAGTCGTGCATGGTAGTGTGTTGTAGATGAGAGGATAGAGGTGTCTTGGAAATTTATAATATGCTCGCCCTCTGCCTCAATAGCGACCGCAGACTTTTCTGTGTGGCCTAGTCGACAGTTTGCTTTGTGTTCCTTGATTCTAGTTGTAACACTGCGTTGTTTGGTTCCGATGTATACCGAGCCGCAGGAACAGGGAATGCGGTACACACCGGCTGATGACAGCGGCTCCTGGGGATCTTTGGATGAGCGTAGTAAATTATTTAATTGCCTCGTGGGCTTGAAAACCGTTTTGACATTGTGACGTCGCAATATGTGTTCGATCCGGTTGGTGATATTATTGAAGTATGGCAGAAACACTGTGCCCTTACTTTTTGGTTGGTCTGGCTTTTGAGATGTGGACTGAAACTTGGCAGGGCGGAAAGCTCTATTGATTTCTTGGACGGAATAACCATTTGAATGTAATGCCTGTCTTAGGTGCTTGAGTTCATCTTGTAGCTGTTCCGGTTCACAGATGCGGGTAGCCCGATGTATAAGTGTCTGGATCATTGCTCGTTTTTGTCTGGGATGATGGTTCGAGTCCTTGTTTAGGTAACGGTCAGTGTGGGTGGGCTTCCGGTATACCGTATGCCCAAGAGACCCGTCGGTATTTCTCTTGACCAAGACGTCCAGGAAAGCTAACTATCCGTCTTTTTCTTTTTTCATGGTGAACTGGATGCGGTGATTAATACTGTTGAGGTGTAGGTAGAAATCTTGAAGGGCTTCTAGTCCATGGGGCCATATCACGAATGTGTCATCTACATAGCGGAACCAGACCGTGGGTTTATGTGCAGCTGCGTTCAAGGCTGTAGACTCAAACGATTCCATGAAGAAGTTTGCCACCACCGGGCTCAGAGGGCTCCCCATGGCAACTCCGTCTATTTGTTCGTAGAATGAGTTATTTCACTGGAAATAAGTGGTGGTGAGAACGTGGTGAAAGAGTGCTACTATATCGTCCGTGAAAAATTGTTTCAGATGTGTGAGGGCTTCTTGTACCGGTACCATAGTGAACAGTGAGATGACGTCGAAGCTGATAAGAAGGTCTTGGGGCTGTAAAGTGATACTTTGTAGTTTTTGGATGAAATGAGTAGAGTCTTTGATGAAAGAGTCCGTTGAGCCGATGTGGGGTTGTAATAGACCCGCCAAATATTTAGCTATGGTGTAAGTTGGAGAACCAATGGCACTAACAATAGGTCTTAAAGGAACTTCCGGTTTGTGGATTTTAGGAAGGCCATAAAGTCTAGTAGGATGGGCTCCTGATTTCGGCATTTTTCCTCTGTTGGCAGGGAAGAATTGTTTCTTCTTCATGGAATCGTTTGAGTCTACAGCCTTGAACGCAGCTGCACATAAACCCACGGTCTGGTTCTGCTATGTAGATGACACATTCGTGATATGGCCCCATGGACTAGAAGCCCTTCAAGATTTCTACCTACACCTCAACAGTATTAATCACCGCATCCAGTTCACCATGAAAAAAAGAAAAAGACGGATAGTTAGCTTTCCTGGACGTCTTGGTCAAGAGAAATACCAACGGGTCTCTTGGGCATATGGTATACCGGAAACCCACCCACACTGACCGTTACCTAAACAAGGACTCGAACCATCATCCCAGACAAAAACGAGCAATGATCCAGACACTTAAACATCAGGCTACCCGCATCTGTGAACCGGAACAGCTACAAGATGAACTCAAGCACCTAAGACAGGCATTACATTCAAATGGTTATTCCGTCCAAGAAATCAATAGAGCTTTCCGCCCTGCCAAGTTTCAGTCCACATCTCAAAAGCCAGACCAACCAAAAAGTAAGGGCACGGTGTTTCTGCCATACTTCAATAATATCACCGACTGGATCGAACACATATTGCGACGTCACAATGTCAAAACGGTTTTCAAACCCACGAGGCAATTAAATAATTTACTATGCTCATCCAAAGATCCCCAGGAGACGCTGTCATCAGCCGGTGTGTACCGCATTCCCTGTTCCTGCTGCTCGGTATACATCGGAACCACACAACGCAGTGTTACAACTAGAATCAAGGAACACAAAGCAAACTGTCGACTAGGCCACACAGAAAAGTCTGCGGTCGCTATTGAGGCAGAGGGCGAGCATATTATAAATTTCCAAGACACCTCTATCCTCTCATCTACAACACACTACCATGCACGACTACAGCGGGAGGCTATAGAGAATTATAAGCATCCAAACAATTTTAATAAAAAAGAAGAGGCACTAAAACTCAATAGGAATTGGCATCCTGTCATTGAAAGCAGGAAACGTCATCAAACGAGAAGCAACGAAGCGGTCCAATTAGAAGTCACATTCGCCGGAGAGCCCAAGCCCCGCCCCCCACTTGCCAGTATAAAAGTAGCGATCCCGACAGTCAACGCTTCAGATGCAGCGAAACCTTCTCCAAGAAAACTTCGACCGCACCACTGAAGATGTCCACCGTAGTTGTGGACGAAACGTCTGGTACTCCTAACACCAGCAGACCATGGCAAAACAGCCTGGAAACATTTCTTAGTTATGCTATATGATATTGTTTTGAGGTTATATCTCTGAAATGCGTGACCGTACAATGCTCTTCCCTAGAAGACAGCTAGAAGCATACTGACCACTGTGCACACTGATGTGCAGAAAACGGCGTGATGCACTAACGGCAGTTTCTTTCTGTATCGCCCTTGTATATATATTAAACACTTATTATATACTTACAGTATATTTTTACACTCATATGTATAATGTTAGAAAATACCCACAATAGTAGTTCTTAGTTTAATAAGCAAATGGATGCAATTTATTGAATAAAATGAATAATCAAATTGTAGAGATTGTTAGTAGGTTTTGAAAAATAATAAATGAATTCAATATAAAATGCCTTGAAGATCTATCAGATTTATTATAGCATTTGTCCCATTAAAGCTTACATAAAAATGTATCAGAATGTATATGATAGGTGATAAATGGAGCAGTTTTATTTCTTAACCGTAAATTATTGTGGACAATGAGTTTTTCATACAAACAGCAGTTTACAAAATCCCAAATCACATATAATCAGTACCTCTTGATGCAGATCAATCTAATAAATTACAAAGTAACAAAATGGTCAGCATGTGCCATGGCTATTTGTCCTAGGTGGCAGTGTTGATACTTTGTTTTGTAGTAGCAATGTCCACATGTGCATGAGATCTTATAAAAACATGCTTTTGAAAGTGGGTCAAGTTGATCTTTAACTGATTAATGAATATGGATTTTCTACACTACACAAAAAGAATGCACCATTACGTCATACCATTATTCACATAGTTAGGGCCATTAGATCACCCATATACACAATCATGGTTTCTCATTCTGTTATTGCAGGAGCATATCAGTAATTCTGAAACTCACATAAAGAACTCTTGATCATTTTATGTAGAAAACCAGAAATATGACCTGAGAGATATTCTCGTCTATATTTCAAGGTAATAGTCAAGAACATTTTAGAAACATATTGACAAACTTTTCCCACATGACATAAGTGATCTCTTTAAAATACACTTTGTCTCAGTACAATGTATTTTTGATGGAACAATGTTAACAGCAAACAAAAAGATGGACCTGCCACCTGCAGTCAGCTCGGACCCATGGTAGCTAATTTTTATATGGAATATTTCGAAAAATATGCATTGGCAATGTCTACTACAAACTATTTGTTGGATTGTTAACGTCTTCGTTATATTGTCACATGGCAAAGTTGAAAAATTCTTAAAACATCTTAACAGCCAAATACAAACATTCAATGTACAAAAGAATTAAGAGTCCAGCTTTATTGCCTTTCTCAATGTGTTGGCATATAGGAAAAACAATGAAAGATTTACACATGTGCAGAATATAGAAAACTGATTCATATAGACCATTATCTTAGTATACATTCAAATCATCTTAAGCAAACAAAAAAAACAAAAAAAAATAGAAAATAAAAATATTAGTGGAACAAGCAAAAAGAATCTGCATTCTGGAACATCTGCCTCAAGAATTAAAATACCTACACAAGATGTTACGATATAATGGGTATGCTAAGAAAGATATTGGTCTACCATTACATCCCAGAAAGAACAATAGTTGAACAAGGAACATATCTAATAAAAACAAAGTGTTTCTGCCTTAGATAAAGAATATAACAGATTACATCAGGAACATTTTAGAAAAACAAGTCAAACCCATATACATGCTGACAACAAAAACCAGATTCTGAAATCTGCTTAAGATCAACTTGACCCCACTTTAAAAGCAGGTGTTTATAAGATCTCGTGCACATGTGGACAAATATGCATTGGCACTACAAAACAAAGAATCAGCAAGCACATAACTAGACACAAAAGAAATTTCTGGCAAGAACAAGTAGATAAATCAGCTATGGCACAAGTTTTATCCTTGGGTAACTATTGAATAGAGTAGCATAAAGTAGATGTTTTAGCTGCAACTAAATATTATTATCATCCCCATTTATCCAAAGAGGCCCATAATATCTGCAAAAATATTAAGAACTTGAATAAAGACAAAGGATTCAATCTAAACCAAGCCTGGATTCCTACACCTGACCAATTCTGAAACCTCCATGCAGAAAACAAACAACAGCATAACCTGTCTGCTTAACTCAAGCCACCAGACCAAGAGTATACAGTGCTGCTATTTTACAATTGATTTAATTCTTGATAGAGAACGATATAAACACATCACTTCTGAAGAACAAAACATTATAGACAAGGACAAAACATCAGGGCAAAGTATTTTAACAACCTAAACAGATGATAAACAAACAGACCAAAACCTTTAGATTACAAAACTATGGACACCGGCCGTGAAAGCTTGCACATATACTGTAACATCTTTATTAAGGGGATATCAATCATGAAATTCTGTCATTAAAATTATCAAAATGATTATTAAATAATTTTATCTCTTTCCTGATTATTACTTTCAAGAAGTTCCAGGTGTATGTTCCACCATTTTGTGCTATGGTGTTCAATGAATCAGTATCACTTTACTGAATGAAATTTCTATCAATAACTTAATGAGTATTTTAATGGGTTGTTGTGTTGTTAGGATAAAAGATGCTAGGTGAGCTATAAATAATTTACTTAACCAGTAAATTTACTAATGAATCATTGAAACCTTATTGAAGCTTAATGAACATGTTAGACTGATATATTTGCACTAACATAGCTGGAGCATGTTAACAGCAAAATCCTATACTATATCTTTAAATTCTCTAATTTGGCAAAGCCAATACATTTTTTATAGCAATTCTAAGGATACAATGCTCAAAGTTTCTTTATATAAAAGGAATAAGATCTAAGAAAAGTATATTTGAGGACAGGAATGAGAAAATCTAAAAATGATTCAGATTGATAAAAAATGCACACATTGCTTGAATTTCTATTACATTCACTGTTTAAATCAGTATCACATTCTTTCTTGTGTATATTAATTTGTTTTAACTCGGCATGCTTGCTACAGATTTTTTTCATTCAAAATAGATGTTAAATGACGTTCTGGCTGTTGCACCCTTATCACCATCTATATTTGCATTCAGATGAAAATTAAATAGCTTATGTTTACTATTTTCTATCCAAGTAATATATTATGAAATAAGTTAAAGGCAGGTAAGACAGTGTAGAAATTAAGACCAAAGTATCTATCGAAACCTAATTCACTGCTGAAGAAAAGACAAAAACTTAATGCAATAAGTAATGTATGTAATAAGGAATACATATGAGATGTTTTTTACTCTCTTATAGTTTCACTTAATTTCCAAGTAGCTGTTAATGCAGACACAGGTCCATAAAATATGTCCTAATGACTTAATAGGCAAGCAAGAAAATAAGTCTTCTCATCTGTATGCTTAATAATATTTAGTATATGATTGTTTCGGCCTGGATGGTTCAGTTGATTAGGCGCTGACTTTTGATCTCAGGTTTGCAGGTTCAAACCTGGCCCAGAACAATGGTTTTTAAGTGTGCTTAAAAGAGACAGCCCCATGTCAGTAGATTTACTGGCATATAAAAGAACACTTTGGGGATGAAATTCCTGCAAACTGGCGGTGCTGATATCCTGGCAATTGACGGCATGGTTAACAGACCAATACAATTAATAATTAGCATATGATTGTGATAAGTGTAGTTTGCGTACCTATGTAATGCTCTATTTCAACTAATAGACCTACCTAATTGGTTTAATTTTCTTTTTATTAATTTATTGTTTTCATTTAACTATGTATGAATGTACTAGTTTAGTTTATTTATCCCATAGATATCTAGTATGTTTCAGGCATCATTATATAAATTTCATCATAATATAACATACAATATTTTGTACAATTTGTATCCAACATTACAAATCATCTATCTCTTAGGTACTTTTTTAATTAATTTTTTAAAAGTATTCCCATTTAATATCTTTAAATAGTTAGGCAATTTATTATAAAATATAATTCCTTTTAACAGAGTGTCTTTTTCAATTGTCTTATTTCTTATTGTATTTCTATGAAAATTATCACAGCCTGTAGTATAATAGTCATAATACTCAGTATTTCTATTTACACTATTTTCATTACATTCATTTTTAAGCACAAGTAATATAAATTTATACACACCCCCCACCCACACCCCACCCACAGACAGAAACTACAGTTAGAATCTTTTCTTTATAAAAATTGGTCTACATGATGTTCTGTTTCCTAATTTAAACATAGTTCTTAGGCACTTTTTTGTAGCTTTAATATTCTGTTCATATTAGTAATTCCAATACTACCCCATATTTCAATTCCATAGATAAAATGGATATGTATTATAGCATAGTATACTAATTTCAATATTTCAGTAATCATGTGTTTAGCCAGATTTCTTAACAAATACAGGCCACTACTAATTTTGTTACACAGACATTAAATTTGTTTGTGAAATTTTAAATTTTTACCTAATTCAATACTGAGAAATTTTGTAGATTCTTCCTGTTACAATATCTTTACCAGCAATTACTATACTATATGATTTTATGCTACTTTGATAATAGAAAATATTAATTTACTCTTTTTTACTTTCTCTTTACGCACTATGTACATAGTGTATAAAGAATGTATTGCACTCCACCAAAAAATTTGATACCGAGATTTCACCGGAAATATATGTTTTAGGGTCCTCTGTGTCCAAAAAAAGTATTTTCAGAAACAGGTCCGTGTCTGTGTGTCTGTGAACATGATAACTCAAAAATGAAAAGTCGGTAAAATACCAAACTTGGTATTTAAGTTTAGTATCTTCCAGGGATGCGACACGAAGATTTTGAGAAAAATCCCCCCACCCCAAACTACCCTTTACATGGAACTTTTTTCGAAAATTTTGATTTTCTAAAAAATGGCTAACGATTTTGATTAAAATATCGTATATTAAAGTCATTTTTCTGACAAATAAAATGTATATTTTGAATTTTCTGGGAATAGCCTCTGAAGACTACTTTATTCTGGATGAATTTTTCATAACTACTAAACCGTAAGAGACGGGCAAAAACTTAACCCACAAAAAATGTAGAGCACGTTAAAACACACAATTTATGTTATATACATTTTTTTCGTGGAGTTATCGTTTTTGAGATATTCCTTTTTCTTGGGTTCAGCTTTGAAAAACTTATACTTTTCTCATACAGGAATTTGTCAACTTCGTCACATAGCAACCAGCTTTTGGCTCTCACTTTAAACCTATGGTACTCCCTTATTTCGCTTCTACTTACAATAAAGCAAGAAATAAGACTATTTCTGCTAATTTTTCTCGATTAGCATGAAATAAATAAAAGATACGCTTATTAACAATAATCATTTACAGAGATATAGAGTAAGTCATGTGAATGGAACACATCAGATTTTTCTAGATTAGCATGAAGTAAATAGAAGCATAAGCTTTTTAAGAATAATTTGTTGCAGGGATATAGAGAAAGTCATGTGAATGGTACACATCAGATTTTTATATTAATATTTTAATTATTATTTTGTATATTAATATTATTGAAGTTTGGTTTAATAAGTTTTGTTTTAACAGATCTTCTGATTTATTCCAAAATAATACAGATGTATCATCAGCATATGTGATTGTTTTATCATCTACAAAGTCCGGTAAATCATTTACATAGATTAAATATAATAAAGGGCCGAGAACAGATCCTTGCGGCACACCTAACTTAACATCGTACTTATAAAATTTTCAAGATGTGCGACTATTTAATGAATAAGTTCTATCATTGCAATCGTAGTTGATACATTTTTTCTAAAGCCATGCCTTGTGGCCACTAAAACATGTTTATCAAAAAATTTCACCTTTTAATTAGATATTATTTTGTCAAATAATTGGTCTATAATTATGTATATATCACCTTTTTTGTAGATTGGTTTACCACACTATTCTTCAAGCAATCAGGAAAAATGCTGCCAGATACTATTTATAAGATGTTGAAGGATGTTATCCATAATATTTTGCATTTTAAAAAGATCAGGAGATAAACCAATCCATCCAGAGGACTTCTTTGTTTTAGAGCCTTTTACTGTACTTCTAATTTATTCCTTGGTAGTTGGCATTAAGTAAATTGAGGCACTTAGAATAATAACGCATATCCCAACCAAAGTTCATTTTGAGATAAATGTCATTTTCTGTTTTTTTCCAAACGTGGAAAGTAGTTAACATTAAGACTCTGGGTGTTTAAATTAAAAGATTTCTAGTCTATATGTAAATTCCTGAACCATTGTAATTAATAATTTTCCTGATTTTGTGTTGTTTATTAGAACAGCAAAAATGGTGTAAAATTTACTTTTCCTTCATTTAACATTTAATATTTTGAAATACCTAATCCAGCTCCATTTCCAAATCTTCACATTCTTCGTCATCAACACCATCATGGCAAAGACTGTTTTTATTTATTTATTTATTTATGCTAAGCTTTATACAGGTGAATATGACCGGTGTTCAGCCCTGGCTCTTTACCGGTCATACTCATATTTTACAATAGTTTATTAATTCTAGTTTATCACACCATTTTGTCTATTTACTGTCCATATCCATTTATTTTTCACTTTGCATAAGAATTGTCCAATCTTCTTACTATCTTTTTGAAACATTTCAACTACTACTACATTTCTATTTATTTTAAACCATTTCTTATTAATATACTTTTTTCTCCAAATTTCAGTTCCTTTACATTTAAATAAAATGTGTTCTATATCTTCATTTCCGCCACATATAGGACATTGATTTTGTGGAATACCTTTCCTTAAACCTTTTAATCTCCATACTCCTGCTTTCAGCCATGCAATACCTTCTCGCTCCTCTTTATTTGTCACATCAATGTACTTTTCCCTTCCCCATGAGACTTTCATTGGTATATAGAAAACTAAAGATCTCTTTTCAGTTATTTCACTAAATATTTTTTGTATTTCTATATCCTCAAATCTTTTCCTTGCCAACTTCCAGAAGTTATTCACATTATTTTCTCTTCTTCTCCACATTTCCCCTAACCCACTACTTTCCAGGTTATTTCGAAGACAGTCTACCCATCCCTTGTTCTTTAAACTTTTCTCTTGATATACTAAACACTGTTTTAACAAATTCCTTTCTTCCAATTTCAATATCCTATGCCAAAATTTCAATGCCCTTTCCATAATCTTTCCCTTACTTGCCACTCTACCCAGCTCTATTTGTGCTACCTGCCTAACAGTTGCATTTGGTAACCCCAGTATTTCTTTGCAAAATTTCCTATGCACCTCATCTATGCCTTCCCATCCTCCTTCTAATCCCCATACTTCTATCCCATATAGCATTTTTGCCTCAACCACCATATTGTACACTTTTTCTAACCATCTAATATTTATATTAGGTGCTTTGTATTTGCAACTTCTAATAGCTGATAAAGCTCCTTTTCCTTTTGCCAATGCAAATTTCTTTTGCTTTTCCCAATTGCCACCACTATCAATTTTAACTCCTAGATAAATACATTCTCTCACTACCCTGTACTCCTTTTCATTCTCATTCTTCCATTTTTCATATTTGCTCAATTTTCCCCCTTTTTTGAACACTACAATCTGCGTCTTGTCCTGGTTCACTTTTAAACTCCACTCTTTACAGTAATTATTTAATGTTTGCAAGGATTGTTTCAAGCCATTCACTGTAATTGCACCTATAACTAGATCATCTGCAAACAGTAATCCTGGAATCTGAATATTATTAATTACTGGCATCGAGTTATTATTTCTCCCAATTTCTGTTAATACATCATCTATATATAAATTGAATAGGACTGGACTTAACTTACATCCCTGTCTAAGGCCTTTCTCTTGTTGGATTTCTCTTGTTACAACCCCTTCCTCCACTCTTATACAAAAAGTATTTTCCTTATATAATGCTCTAAGGGTGTCCACCATTTGTTTACTCACTCCTTTAGTCAACAACTTATGCCACAGCAATTGAAGCTCTATCCTATCGTATGCTTTCTCTAAATCCACAAAAGCCATATATAACTTTCCTCTTTTGTCTTTCAAGTATTTATCTACCAGTGTTTTTATAATAAATAAATTATCAACTGTCCTCCTCCCTTTTCTAAAGCCCATCTGAAGTTCCGAGAGGATATCATATTCTTCAACCCATGTTTGTATCCTGCTTGCCGTAATACCAGTAAAAATTTTTCCTACATTTGATAATAATGCAATGCCTCTATAGTTGTTTGGTTTGTCAACACTACCCTTGCCTTTGTATATTGGATGTATGATTGCTTTCCTCCACTTATCTGGTATATAACCCTTCACCTTAATTGTGTTAAATAAGTCTACTAAAACCTTAACTCTGTTTATTTCAGTGCACCATTCCTTAAGGAACTCTGTCGGGATTCCATCTATTCCCGTTGCTTTATTTCTCTTCATTATTTTCACCTGTTGGATTATTTCTTCACTTCTTATTATATCATCGAGTATATCTACATAGTTATTACCTATTTCCCAATTTCCTATCTCATTTTTACTCTTTTTTTCCCCATACAAATTTTTAAAATATTCCATCCATTCTCCTGGTTTTATACTTGGTTTTGTTACATATTTATTATACATTGATTTCATAACCTTCCATATCTCATTTGCATTATTTTCATTTAGAATTCGTATCAAATTACTTTCATATTTTTTCATCCAGCTTGTTTTCTTTTGTTCCAGTAATGAATTATATAAATCCCTCCCTTGCATATACTCTTTCTTTAATTCTATGTTTCCTAATTCCCTCCACTTTATGAGCAGCTGTTTGACTTGTCTTTTAGTTACTCTACATTCTTCATCAAACCAGCCCTCATCTCTTTTGTAAACCTTCTTTCTCATTTTCATTTCCTCCCCAGCCCTTAGCATAATGATATTTAAGATATCCATAGCACTTTCAATTTCTTGTTCCTTTATCATAAAACTTATTCCACACTGACATATCTGGCCATAATTAGAGTTTAGTGTCTGCCTAAATTTATTGCAATACTCTCCCTTCCATTTGTATCTACTGTATTCTTCTATGTTGCACTTTTCCTCCCTTAAATTATAGACTATTTGCTCTGTGCATGTTTTTATGTCTACTATCAATGGAAAATGCCCACTGTTGGAACTTAAATTTAGTATCTTAAAATTACTTAAAATATACCCCATATTAATTGGCCATAATACATAATCAATCACACTTTGACCATTATTACTAACATACATATATTCTCCATTCACATCTTCTCCATATTTCCCATTCAAAATATCAAAGGCATTCAATTCACAGAATTCTATAAATTTCATATAGCCTTTGTCAACTATCTTATCTTTGCTGTATCTAATTTTCTCAGGTTTCTCTAATGTATCATTACTCATCCACCTATTCCCTCCAATAACATCATTTTCGCCAATCCTAATGTTAAAGTCTCCCATTAATATAATCTCAGAATTACCATATCTCTCCTTTAAATGTTCTATTTCTATCTCTAGGTGTTTAAGGAGGTCCGGATTATGAAAGCGCGAAGGAAGAGGAGGATTGTATACTATGCCTATACATATAACATTTTCAACTATTTGTTTCTCCTCTAATACAATCCATAGTATTTCTTTTCTCCTTGACCAAGTTTCTTTAACTCCTTTACTTAACGTCTTCTTTACAAAAAAGCCTATGCCTCCAGATGCCCTCCCCTTTCTTGCTACCTTATCTCCTTTTATCCCTACAAAATCAAAATCCTTTACGTAAACCTGGTCCTCTTTTAGCCATGTTTCAGCTACCGCGAGATAATCAAGTTTTGTCAATAATTGATTTAAACTCCCCGCATATATTTTGTTTTTAACTCCCTCACAATTCCAGAATCCAAGCCTCCTTATATTCTCCCTTCCCTATTGTGAGTCTGATCTAAATCTAAATGTTTCTAGTGTTCTTTTACTCCTTAATTGTATCCCTTCTCCGGAAGGAATAGTTTTATTTCTGTCTAAAACTAGAATGCTGCCATGTTCAGATGATATAATGCTGTCTTCTTCCCCTTCTGTATTCTCCCCGCTACTCTGTTGCCACGCCTTCTTTCCCTTCGAAGCCAAATTACGTGCTGCTATTACTTCCCCTCTTCTCGGTGACACTATTTTCTTGGGTGACGTCACTCTGGTGGCTCTTCCTCCTGTTGCTTCCTCTGTTGACGTCATTTCTTCGTCAGCTGTTACTTCTCTCGTAAGGAAGTTGGATGACGTCCTATCTGCATATGCCGTTCTCATATCCATGCTGACAGGCAGATTTCGGTTCAAACACACACTTTCCCTGTCTTCACCCACATCCATTCCTTTTTGCTTGGACTTTGATCTTCCTGTTGTGCTTCCTAAAGTTGGCGTTGACATTTGCTGAGTAATTTCCTCTGTGCCTGATTGGGGTTCTCTTAGCTCCTTCTTGTCCAGATGCGATGTCTTTTCTCCGTCAATCCACAATTGGAAATTTCTAATATAAGCTCTTCTTCCCTGGGCTCTTGCTTCTTTCATTTTTTGTACTAAATTTCTTTGCAGAGCTCTCTTCTTAGGTGATAAATCTTTATTAATAAAAATGTCTGTTTCTTTTAATTTCTTGGCTCTTTTAAGTACTTCATGTACTAATTGGGCTGTTGCAAATTTCACTATAATTGTTCTCTTGCCAAGTTGTCTTCCAACTCGATAAGCTTCAATAATTTCCCATCTATACAATTCCAAATTCAGCTTTTCCTTCGTTATTTCTAATATTTCTTCTGCTGGCCATTTATACCTTCTTTCCTTAACTCCTATGAACACTAAATTAAATCTTCTCTCCCTTTCTTCCAATCTTTCCATCTTTCCTTAACCATTTCAACTTCCCTTCTTGCTTCCTGCACCTCAACTCTAATGCCATCTTTTCCAATTGTTTACCTATTCGTTGTTCCATACCTTCTATTTTGTTCATTTTCTCAGTCAGGTTTTCCAGCATTGTTATTATATCTGCAGGGCCGGGGTTTACCTCAATTCCTCCAATCACTAGCAACAAAGTTATAACACTTGCTAAAACCAATATGTTTGTCATCTTCTCTCCAAAACTGTGTTTACTATTCACCAATTTTACTTTTCTAAACTGTCCAATTCTTGCTCTATACACTGTAATGTCCACTCCCATCGTGACTTAGATCCTTCTTCCTTCACCGTAGGAGCACCTCTCAAAACACAACCTTCCTCTATCACTGCTGGCTTAGCACTCCCAAAGACTGTTATAAAATCATGATAGATAGGGGATGTATATTTCATTGATTTCATCAGGTCATTGTATTTAGCTTTCTTTCTTTATCTTTCTCTGTTCATTGTACTTCTGCTGTAACTTAGGTAATGAACAAGTTAACTTTTTGATACACTTCAGAGTTAGAATAACATAAATCAGTCTCAGGATTGTCATGATCCACAATAATGGATGTGACCTTATATAAAAGCAAAGGAGCACCATCAACAACTTTTTTTCTAATTACAAAGTTTGAAGTGATGCCACTCTGTATGTCAACAAAGTCTTCCCTGTTCATTTGATTAATAGTGAAAGGATCTTTTACTATTGCTGCTGCAATAACAGCACACCATTGGTGAGGGCTATACACACTGCATCTTCCTTTTCTTCTTTTCAATAGCTGCAAAATTCCTATCTGAAGCCATGTATGAGTTCATGGAATGAAAAATCCTTGTGTTATAGAATTAAAAATGTTCATTTTCACCAAGTAAATACAAAGAGTAACAATATGAAATTTTTTGTTTTGTCCAGCACAAGAATCGGTCCAAATGACAAGGTTATTAGCACTGAACTTTGATTTCGGCTGAGACAAAACTTTTAAAAAACAAGAACTGATATCACAGCCACGTGACCACACATTCTTAATTACACTATCATTTAACACATGAATACCAAAATTATACGTTCATAGCTGACGCAAGTAAAACAATGCTTCTGTCAAAATTTGAAGTGTGGGAAGAGCTTATTGAAGGTCAGCACTTAGAAGTGGAACACTGCTATTTTCACTTTTACACAACTGAATGTCTTGCTTCATTAATGCCTTCTCAGCTACTACTTAAGCTAAGTGCAGTTGTTTAGTAACTGACGATTCAGGACTGTGCGCATGCTCATCACAAATCTTGCAAGTATCTGTTAAAGGTAGCTTAAAACCTAGTTGAAGCAGGTATTTAACACCTCATGGTATGCATGAAGCTTAATGGGGTTTAATTTTTGCTGCTGATCATATCCTGTAGATTTTATTTTAGCATTCTTGAACATAAACTCTGTACATTTCCTCAACAGAAATGGGGTCCTATTGGAATTTTTGAACTGCCTGTAATGAGAAGTGTATTTTGGGAAGCAGCAAATGTGATTTTTCAAAGATTCTTTGGCTTCAACACTAATCTTCAGTGGTCTGTTTGTATGACGTCCTCTTCTATCATCTGTAGGCATTAGTGCACTGGAGTTCACAGCTGAAGGTGATGCACAAACATGTTCTCCTGTAAAGGAAGAAAATAAGCTATTGGCAAACTGGTTGAAATGTTATTTTTTGCAATAGTAGTTTTCTTTGGTGTTTGGTGTGCTGATATTCATAAAGGTTGCTGGCTACATAAAATGAGAACACAGGCCATATTGCATTCTGTTTTCATGTGTCAATCAATGTAAAATATAACCTCACTAAGTAACGTAAATTATTTTTAAAACACATATGCTTCTTACCTTGAACAGTCCTTATCCGACACACAGTAATACCAAATAAGTTCAGCCTTCTGACACAGTAGCTTTGCTTCATTCTTCATCATAACATTTTTTTTTTTTTTTTTTAAACAGCAACGGAGTCTGATCAGGACTCCGGTACTGTATCCCTATTTACATTTCCCCCCGTAGGTTTTACTGATTACTGGTTTACTGGTTTTACTGTTTCTTTTACAAACATATACACATTGCACAAACATATAACATCCATGCCCAAGGCGGGACTCGAACCCACGATCCCCTGCCCACGAAGCACCAAAGCGAGACGCTTTAGCGAGCGTGGCCATGGGAACCGCCGCCATGATAAATTGGTCTATATATAAATATACTGAAATATTTGGTTATATATATGTATTTGTAGGTAAACTTGCGCCTGCTTTCATCTCTGAGAAGTCTACCCTTTTTATATGGCTTTCAAGGTTCACTTTTCTGCATTAAATTAAACAAATAGGCATTCTGCTTATTATAGTCATCAAGCCCATAAAATTCTACAAGCAATGTGTCCTTCACTCATGAGACAAATGTTGAAACACTCTAAGTTGAATCAGGTAAGTTACAGCATTTATCTAATTTTTCATGTTTTTATTTCTGGAACTACTATGGACTTTTTTGTTACATACGGTTTATCATTATTTCGGCACAACTTTCTTTTGTTTATTACCCATTCAGTTGCCTTTCTCACCCATTTCCTTTCCTTTTTTTGGAGATTCAGGAATAACATCTGCAGACGACTCCATATTCATTACGCCATGAATGTGTAGCAGATATAAAGTAAAGCACTCATAGTTGGGATACGTCATTGTTACGCTGAGAATGTGTTTTTCACTGCGAACAAATTTTAAAGGCGGAAAATGAGAGCTTGGGGTGTATCCCAATTCCTTTGATATTTCATTACATGAAAGGTAGATGGCAGCTGTGCATGTTCATGCTTCTATCTCAAAATTTGATGTAGGTTGGAATCAGCCATTATTCTGAACACCTCAATTGTATCATATATTTGTAGGTAATAGTATCGCCATCAGCAGCAGTGATAAACTGTCATATATATAACCAAATATTTCAGTACATTTACATATAGACCAATTTATCATGGTTACATTGTTGCACAATTATCTGATTTCTATATATATATAACCAAATATTTCAGTACATTTACATATAGACCAATTTATCATGGTTACATTGTTGCACAATTATCTGATTTCTGTGACTATTAATATTTGTGTTGCTTCATTGTTACTAGCTTCAGTTTTTACTTTCTCTATATGTACTTTGTACATAGTGTATAGAGAAGGTATTGCACTCCTCCCAAAAATTTGATACCGAGATTTCACCGGAAATATATGTTTTAGGGTCCCCTTTATCTAAAACAAGCATTTCCGGAAAAAGGTTCCATGTGTGTGTGTATGTGTGTCCGTGTATCTGAACACGATAACTCAAAAACGAAAAGTTGGTAAAATACCAAACTTGGTCCTCCAGGGATGCGACACGAAGATTTTGAGAAAAATCCCTCCACCCCCAACTACCCTTTACATGGCACTTTTTTTGTTGAAAATGTTGATTTTCTTAAAATTGGATCAAACGATTTCGATTAAAATATTGTAAGTTAAATCTATTTACCTGACTAATAAAATGTATATCTTGAATTTTCTGGGAATAGCCTCTGAAGAGTACTTTATTCTGGATGAATTTTACAGAATATTGAATAACTGCTAAACCGTAAGAGATGGACAAAGACTTACTACATGAAAAATCTAGAGTATGTTAAAACACACAATTTATGTTATATACATTTTTTTCGTGAGGTTCATCTTTTTGAGACATTCCTTGTTTTCGGTTTCTGCTTTGAATTTCCATCCAAAAATGTTTGCATCAAAAGGTTTGCAGCAATTAAAGCAGTAATTTTAGAAAGGACTTCATTCCAAAATCATCTTTTTCTGGAATTAATAAAAATAGAAATAAAAATTCCCAAAGTAAAGTATGAATGGTGACCTTGTGCCTTTGCAACAATTGAATAGTCATTTTATAAAGGATGTCATTCCAAAATAATTTTCTTTAAGAATCAAAAATAGGAATAATAATCCAGTACTAAAGGTCTCTCTAAAGTGTAACATGTATTGTGGGGACCATTATGTCCAGAATAAAACCTTTTCTAATGTGAAGCGTGCACATTTGTTAAAGAAGCTGTTATCTAGTGAAACATACCCATTTTTTGCAATTTTGAATAAAAACCTTTCTACAATGTCTTGATTCAATCACTGGAAGTTAAATGGCAGGTTTTACAATGATACGGATGACCCTATGAAAGTTTTATCATAGCTTTTATAAAACTATAGGTGTGGAGTAATTTTTTTTTCATCTGCTGTAGTGGTGCTGAATTCGAACTTCATACAGTCGCCCTCCATGGTGTAGTGGTTACCATGCTGACTTCATCGCGGATTCAAACCTGGCGGAGGACGATGGATTTTTTCGGGTGTAAAATTCTTTAGCATGGCTTTCTTCAGAAGGGAAGTAAAGCCGTTGGTCCCATGTCGTAGATTTACGGCAAGTAAAAGAACCTCAAGCCTGATAGACAGGCCTTTAAGCAAAATTAAGCGATCTTTCACACTCAGTATAGAATGGCACGCTGAGAACCACAGTAGTTAAATAACGTCCATAAATAAAATGCCATTTACATTTTTTTTTTTCTTCAAACTTCATGGATTTAGTGAGACATTAATATCCCATGTTTAAAAAAAATGCTCTTTGCTATCAAAAGTTTTAAATCATCTCATTCAAAAGTATTATGACGTACTGATGCTGAATAATTTTTATTTCTTCCTCCTGAAAAATTACTATTCTTTCACATAGGAGATTCCATGACAGTAATTGTAGTTGAAATCAGAATGAAGATAGTTTGAAATGCATTAATTAATGGTCATTATGTTATCCATTTCATGATTGAAAATTGATCCACAGCTGTAATCACTGCTGAGTGAGTGACAGTATTTGCATATATGAGACATGTTTTTAAGTAAGTACCATTTTGAAATTCTGCCTTTCAAGTACTGCAATCGGTATATGGTGCATACGCACTGTGTACCTACATCTGTTGGCAAGCCACAGATGCCATTGCGGCAACAACCAATCATGTTTACATTTGCTTTTACATGTTTAAAATACCTCTAATGTTTGAGAATCCCATTGACTGTAAAGTACGCAGTGTTATTCATTTTCTTAGTGCTAAAGGTGTGAAAGCAGTTGACATTCACCATCAGCTCTGTGAAGTGTATGAATGAAACATTGTGAGTGCTGGAATGTGCACAAATGGTTAAGAGCTTTCAAAGATGGCCGAACAAATGTTCATGACGAGCCACAGAATGGGCGACCCTCCATGAGTCCTGGCGATAAGATGCAGAGAGTCAATGAAAAAGAGAAAGAGAACAGACGTTTCATGATTTTTTTGTTATCAGAGGCATTTTCTTGAGTTTCTAGAAGTGTTATCTATGATATTATTACCGGACACTTACACTATTGAAAAATGTGGATATAGGAGAATTATTACAGGCAATGAAACATGGGTGAGACTTTAAAAAAACTGTGCCAGGCAATTAAAAGAAAAGGTGCAGTATTCCCTTTAGGATTGTTTTGCTGCACAATAATGCCTGTCCACATGGGGCCAATCGAACTTGCAATCTCATCACATCATCTGGCTGGGAAACATTTTATCATCCTTCATAAAGCCCTGATCTAGTGCTCAGTGACCACGTGTTTCTGCAACTGAAGAAGCATCTCGGAGGCTGGCACCACTATGATGATAGCTTCAAAATGGTTATTCTACAGTAGCTGTCATGTCAGGTGGCACCCTTCTGTATCGATGGAATGCAAAAGCTTTTGTTCAATGTAAGTGCTTTAGCAATGGTGGCAATTATGTGAAAAAGTAGATAACAGTGTGGTGTTACATGTAAAAATAAAGTGTTACAATTTTTTTTTTTTTTATTACATATCAAAATGTGCTTATTTAAAAAACGTGCCTCGTATTTTATTTTGGCATTCCCAAAGCCAAAGAAACTTGAATCATTTTCTTAAAACCTCAGGTGTGTAAAGACTTTTCAGTGAACAATTTTAAAAATTCCTAATCATTAAATAGGCCCAATATTAAACAACAAAAAACAGGTTTAATGATGTCATACATTATCTCTATTTTGAAAACTATGGGCTGGAGTTGGGCTCGCTTGCAGATAAATGAGTAATGGTCAAGGACAGCCTATCTAACCTAGCAAAATGGATACATATCACAGAAGAAATTACACATTTAACGTAAATTATACAAACAAAATAATTCCAATAGTGTGAACATAATTGTACATAAAATGTGCATTAATAACAACACTGTACATAGCAAATTAAAAGGATTCTGTGTGCATGTGCACACTTTTTACTTTCTCTACACATATGTATATAGTGTATAGAGAAGGTATTGTAATGCACCCAAAAATTCGATACCGAAATTTTACCGCAAATACATGTTTTGGATCCCCCTGAATAAAAAAAAAATTTTCAGTAAAAGGTCCATGTGTGTGTGTGTGTGTGTGTGTGTGTGTGTGTGTGTGTGTGTGTGTGTGTGTGTGTGTGTGTGTGTGTCTGTGGACAGCATAGCTCAAAAATGAAAAGACTTAAATACAAAGATTGGTATTTAAGTTTGGTATCTTCCAAGGATGTGACACAGGGATTTTCAAGAAAATCCCCCCACCCCTCAACTACCCTTTACATGGAAAAAATGTCGACAATTTTATTTTCTCAAAAATGGCTCAAGCGATTTTGATTAAGATCTCATATATTTGATATTGACATGACAAATAAAATGTATATCTTGAATTTTCTGGGAATAGCCTCTGATTATTCAGGATGATTTTTATTGAATTTTGCATAACTGATTAACTGTAAAAGAAAGACAAAAACTTGTTATACAAAAAAATGTAGATCTTGATAAAAACACAGTTTATGTCATATATATTTTTTTTCGTGGAGTTGGCCTTTTCGAGATATTCCTTGTTGATTTCAGCTTTAAAATACTTAAACTTTTCTCATATGGGAACTTGTCAACTCCTGGCCACTGAAGGAAATGGATTTCAGTCCAAAGCAGCCTCATTTTAAAACATTTTATTATCGGTTTAGCCTAGTGTATTCCCTTATTTCACTTCTACTTATGAAGGAACTAAGTAATAAGACCATTTCTGCTAGTACTTTAGCATTAAATAGGTTGAAGAATAAACTTATTAACAATAATTTGTTGCAGAGATGTAGAGAAAGTTGTGTAAATGTAACACATCATATTTTGAAGTTTGCAAATGAAAAAAGATCTATTCTCCTCCAAATGTGACTTGTATCGAAAAAACTTCTCTCTACATCACATGATATGACAGGCAAAAATTCCTTTATATGGGTTAACATTTTGGTATTATCTAGAAGCACCTAGTTCACAATGGTATAAAGCAGTACTTTGATGCAATTTATGGATGCATCCCCTATAATAATTCATATTATGTATTTTTTGTTACTAGTTTTATTTTTATTTTAATAGCTTTTATAATCGCAAGTTTGAAGTCACTATATTAAGCTCTTCTGACAGTTGCAAATCTCTTATAATTTGCAAACATTGCTGAAGGTGGCAGTGTCAACTGCCACCTTCTCATGCTTAAAGACCCTTGTTTGTTGGAACATTTGCAGAACAGTGTGTTGCAGCCTGTAAGGTAGCAGTGGATGGCTTGAGCACATTGACCATTGCATCTATTACTATTTAATAATTATTTAACAAAATACCGAAGTACATGGTTCTAAATTAATTTTTCATGTATTGTAAAAGAAGATAAATGACTAGGGCTTAACGTGATCATCAGAAGTGCAGAGTGTTATGTTTGTGAGATTTAAAATGTGTAATTGATGAGCTTTTAAGATGGCATCACATAAGTTTAAGCATAGATATTATAGGAGTGCACGTTTAGCTGACAGCTTTGAAATAAAGTCTGATAATTATTACTTGTTAATCCAGCTTTTTTGTAATTTTGTTGAAAAAAAGTAAAATTACCAGTGATGGATAACCATGGCACTTTGAACATGACCACACAATCAGTCATGTGCTCATGATAATAAAAATATTTATGAAAGTGATCTTTGGTTTTGTTGAGGTGAGGTATTAAATAAGCTTTTTCTATTAGCCTTGATTATTGTTTTCTCACAAAAAGTGTGGAATTATGGTTACAAAACTTGAACAATAGGTATTCATTGATCCAGGAAACAGCATAAAGACTCAACTAATCATGTTAAATGTGAAGCTGAAGTACATTTGGAAGGGGACAAGGTAACATTTTTTCATTGAAGTGTGGGTGTGGTGTGTGTGAAAGAGAGAGAGAGAGAGAGAGAGATTAATGCACAGGAATTGACAATGGAGTCATTCTCCTTCTTAGATTTCGAGTATTTGGCGACAATGTTAGGATACATCTTAAAAACTTGACATGATTCTAGATGTTCCATATTCATAATTTCTTCTTTGGTACATAGTAGGCAGTTTGGTAAAAGGCCAATCCTATAGAAATGGTTATTCAACCATGTCCAGTTATAAGACAAAGGTTGGCAACAGTTGATTTTCTTGATAAATTTGGAATTAATTTAAGATTTTGCACAATTTGTAGCCGCTTTGAATTTTTATTTTCCTGCATTGTTTTATTTATATGATTTGTATCTATTTTTCTTTTTACAATGTATTTGATTCATAAGGAAATAGGTTTTTTTGTTTAATTTGGGTTCCTTTCTTTGCCAAAAAAATCTGCTTTCTCATTACCATCCCTCCAATGAGATGGAATCCATTGTAATACAACTTTTTTCCCCAGTTTATTAATTTGTTGAATCATCTATGGGATTTCTTTAATTTTTTCCATTTTAGGTGTTCTTTTAAGTGCCTGTATAGCAGCCTGTGAGTCTGAAAGAATAACTATATTTTTGCATTGATCCACAGGGAAATAAATTTTGCAGTATTATGTAAATAACATCTTTCTCCATCAACATTTGTGGTATATCTTCCAACATTTCTATAAAAGGAAAAGAACTGATATATACCACCTGTTCCAGCCCCATCATTGGTCTCAGAGAGGGAGCCATTTGTGTATACATGTATCCATTCATGAGTTGGGTAATTTAGATTTAAGTTTCTAGTGTAAGGGCTTTAGCTATAATAGGACTGACATTTTTTTTGTTGAGTTCATATTTTAGATTTAGCTGATGTTCAGTTGTATTAGTCTCATAGGGTTGATCCATGCAATGAGATTTTCTCTTTGAGTTGGCATTTCTAATTTTTTTTCTAGTTTACTGACTTTGTGTATGAATCCAATTGTGTTTTTAAATTATATACAACACTTGAATTATTATTCCATTTATTGAAATTTGGAGATCTTTCATACCATAAAATAGCTTGAGCTTCAAGTTCTAAATTCAGTGGT
Organism: Hymenopus coronatus; assembly: GCA_030762935.1. Lineage (NCBI taxonomy): Eukaryota > Metazoa > Arthropoda > Insecta > Mantodea > Hymenopodidae > Hymenopus > Hymenopus coronatus. The sequence goes on from CM060890.1 coordinate 77,030,508, forward strand.
TTGTTAGAAGTAGCAGTCTGCAGCATTTCTATTAATAATCTAAATGCTTGAACGCATTGAAATATAAATATACATAAATCTGTAACAATTTTTATTTATTAGCTCTTTAATTTGACATGAGCAATTTTGGTGTTAATCAACCTGTCTTTGTGGATTATTTTCCATATTTTTTAAAACAATTACATCTCCCAACAGATCAAGTGTCACCATTGGTAAAAAGGAAAAACAACTTACATTTTGAGTATGTATTTTATTTTCTACTACAACGCTAGAATTATTACAACTTCAAGTGGACTCTTGGCTATGGATAATATCTCCACAAGCTGTTAGCTTGTGCCATTTCCATATTCTTACTCCCTACATCATGACAGTTCCCCAAAATTATTAGCAAAGAACTTAATAATGCTTAGTAGCTGTTTTGATATAAGCCATTTTACTTGTTTTATTGAGACTTGCCCTTTTTTCTTTTTTTTTTTTTTCCCCACAATGAACATTTAATATTACAATAATTTGTTGGTGGGTTGCATTATGCATGATACAGGACAGCTTCCAGTGCCCCATTAGTTACCATAGGTGTATATATATCTGGAAATAAAGAATGCACACTTTCAGCAACTCTGAGCATACAGAGACAATGCACATCATGTGCACCAATTTTGGTACTGCTGCAATATTTTCTTAGCCACCTTTTGCTCTGTCATAACTATTATCTGTTCACTCTTAGGTTAACCCTCACCAAAATGGATCCATGTAGCCAGTGCACTGCGGTACAACAGAGTAACAGTGTGTGCAGGAATGTAATCTCATGTTAACAACCTAAATTACAGAATGAATTTATTTTTAAATGATATAATATTGTATACAAATACCTAAGAGTTAAATTTGTACCGATTTGTACCATTAAACAGAACTAAAAGTTCCAAATACTATTCGTATGAGTCACCTGATTTCCGCAATATTGTTTGCTGGTTGTTGCTGTAGAGAATCATGGAAGACGGTCGCCATGAATTTCCTCTTTCATCTTTGAGTTACATAAAACATAAGACTGGTAAACCAATGACTAGTGGTTAAAAAACTGTTGAATGTTTATTGTAAATTTTGTGAGAAATATCCAACACTTCCCGTAAAAAAGAGGTGAAATTAAGGGATCCGGAAATCCCTATACTTTACAATACTAAATTTACTTAACTACAGATATTCTTTTCTCCTAGACTATTTACTCTTTGAACCTGTATTTTGTACTGTTATTTTATACATATTTTAATTCAAGGGTTTTAAGTTTTATAAGTTTTCATATGAAATATTAATTTTTATTTATCAAGAGGACTTTTTAAATTCAAATTTTTAAGGTTGTACGATATAAAATCATAATCTGAAAAATATTTTTCAAAATTCTATATTGAAATGTGTATTTGATGTTATAAATAGACCCATGAAATTCCAGCTTTATAGACTTTATAGCTTTTGAGAAAAAGATACTTTTGAACATGAAAATTAAGCTACGGTAATTGAAGGATGAAGTTTCAGTACAGTCCTGGGCCATAAAAACGGTTGTCATTTGAAACAAGTAAGTCAATCCACTGCATAATATTTCTGTATGTGAATTTGGTTGGTCAACAAGCTCACAAACACAACTATATTCTTTGAGAAAGTGGGATTTTCAAAATTGTTTATAAGAAACAGCATTCAGCTAAGAACCATATTCTCCCTTGCTAACAACTTAAACAAATATATTTTTAAAAAGAATTTCAAAACCCTTAGAATTGAGATATTGATGTAATTTTTGCACCACTTTGAAGGGAAAATTTGAAATATTTTTATCCAACAAAAAAGTAAAAAATGGCAATTTTCAAGATTTTTGCAATTCTGGAGTCTTAACTACTGAGTTCACCAGTGTTTTGGCTATAGTATAAACCGTGCTCACAAAGAAAAATCCAAAGCAGTAAAAATGATTACACCCGGGAAGAAAAGAGGGCATGTGAAGTCCACAATACAAGAATGTTGAACAATTTCTTTTTTAAAAATGATCTATCAATGGTTGATAAAGTGCTACATGTAACAAAAGAAGCAGCATTGTTTTGGGAGATGGATAGTTTAAACGACACTGCTGTTGATGAGCTGGTTATCAACCTTGTTTTGGAAAGCAGCAGCACAAATGGCTCAGAAGATGATTCTGATCTGGAGGGAATAGAGCTGCTTGCACAGAGCGAATAAATCTAAGTTATTGCATACATGTTATTTTGTTATATGACTATCAAAATTATCACTATTATACCTAACAGAGTATTTTAGTCACTGTTTAAGTTGTCAGAAGAAGGGTTCTGTACATTTTACATTACAATATGCCATGTGTATGTGCCACATGATTGTGAAAGTATGAAGCACTTCTGGTGTGAATGGTGGAAGATAACATTATAACGATGGCCTGGGTTTTGTTTTGGCATGGTTCAGAGGCTGAATAGATACTAGGGTTGGCTGATAAGTCCCAAACACACAGATATGGTGTCACTAGGCCAATTAGATGGTAGCATCATATAGTTTAACTCTAGACTAGTTTGTATCCATAGTTACAGGTCAATAGTTTGTTCAGTTTTTGAATGACAGCATTTTAAACAAGAAAACTTTAGTTTTTTCACGAAAATGGAGAATTTGGAAAAACAAGCAATGATTCAATACTTCCATTTGAAAGGCTTAACGCCTAAAGAAATCAAGGAGGAAATGGACAGTATATTCAATGATTTGAATGCTGTGTAGAAGTGACAACTCCAGAGATCATTGAAAAAAATTCATTGTTTAGTACTTAAAGACCTCAGATTAAAGTTGTTTGAGATAGCAGAGGTAATAAACATATCAAAAGAATGTGCAGGTAATATTTTAAGTAATGTTTTGGGCTTTCACAAGGTCTGTGCAAGATGGGTGCCGCGTTTGTTGACACCTGGTCAAAAGTTGCAAAGAAAAACCATCTCTCTTAAGAATGTAAAAATCCCAGTGAATTTTTGAGACGGCTTATTACCATGGATGAAACTTTTATAAAGCACTACACTCCAGAAAATAAATCCAAGTCCAATCAGTAGATTGTGCCAGGTGAACCAATGCCAAAAAAGGCAAAGTCAATTTTGTCAGCTAACAAGGTTATGACAAGTGTTTTTTTTTGGGATGCACAGGGAATTATTTTTATTGATTACTTGGAAAAGGGTAAAAGTATCACTGGTGGAAAAGAAAAAGACCTCATTTGGCCCAAAAAAAAAAAAAAAAAAAAAAAAAAAAAATTATCTTGTTTCATGACGACAATGCTCCGGACTACATTCAGTCATTGCGATGGGAAAAATGGTGAATTAAAGTTGAAATTGCTTGAACATCCACCCTATTCGCGAGATCTAGCACCCAGTGACTACCACCTGTACCCAAACCTCAAAACATTTCTTGGAAGATAAAGATTTCACAGCAATAAGGAGGTCATTGGTCTGGTAAACAGCTATTTTGAGGACCTTGATAAATTGCACTGCAGAGATGGTTTATTTAAATTAAAACAGCGATATGACATATGGAGAAATAAAGCAAAAAAAAAAAAAAAATATTTTTTTTTTAAATGCTGTTTTCATTGAGAGGCCCGGGACTTACCAGCCGACCCTCGTAATAGGAGAATGCTTTCCGGTTTTAATAGCATCTGGCCATAAAAGTTACAATGATTGCACTAAAGATTGACAATTAAATATTCTAGTAATTTTTATGTTAATAAAAAGCTTTTACCCAGTTAGTTTGCACTTAATGTACCAACAATTACTTCTGCTAAGGTCCTCCCAACCAAAATTGTTTTGTCCATGGAAATCCATACTCCTGTTGAACAGAGAATTTCTAATATCCTGAAGTTGGTTTGTTTTTTGTTGTTATTTTTTTTAATACACAGCTTCAAGTAATCCTTGTGTATTATATGGATGGTAATATTTTACTATTGTATGTTTTGCATAAATTAAAGTAGTGATTTTTGAGTTTCTAAAAACTTGATGTTTGTACCCACCATCATATTGCGCAGATTGCAAAAATAGACCTTCGTTTCTTCATTTTTAGACTTTAAAGGCTTATTTTCCCTCCTCTTTCAATGTTTATATAATGCAGCATATTTTTTATGCTTCTTAGCTGCAAAGTGATGTATATATTTATGGTAGCAACCTGTTACATTTATAGCAAAAGTTTACAAATAATATTCCAACCATAATAGAAAAGACACAGCCATAATGTGCCAAAAGTGTAAGTGTTGCAACTGCTTTTGGATGTCCTTAGGTGTGCATGATTTGGTTTCATTCACAAAATATCCTGTCTGCTTACGATTTCCAATGTAGAGTTAAACCTACATGCTTTCATCAATTAAATAAAGAATTTGAATAGAGGGTAAAACAATAAAAAAAAAATCTGATCTGTTCCATTCACATGACTTTCTCTACATCTCTGCAACAAATTATTGTTAAAAAGCTTAGGCTTCTATTTATTTCATACTAATTGAGAAAACATAGCAGAAACAGTCTTATGACTTGCTTCCATGTAAGTAGAAGGGAAAAAGGGAGTACCATAGGTTAAAGTCATAGTCAAAAGTCAGTTGCTATGTGACTAAAGTTCCTTTGTTTGTATGGACACAAGTTGACAAATTCCTGTATGAGAAAAGTATGTTTTTCAATCCTGAAATCAAAAATCAGGAATATCTAAAAAACTATCATTTCCATGAAAAAAATGTATACAGCATGAATTGTGTGTTTTAATGTGCTCTACATTTTCTGTGTGTTAAGTTTTTGTCCATCTCTTATGGTTTAGCATTTATGTAGAAATCTGTAGAATTCATCCAGAAGTAGTCTTCAGAGGCTATTCCCAGAAAATTCAATATAAACGTTTTATTTGTGAAGTATATGTCTTAAATATATGAGATTTTAATAAAAATCATTATAGCCATTTTTAAGGAAATCAAAATTTTCGAAATTTTTTCCAAGTAAAGAGTAGTTTGGGGTGGGGGGATTTTATTGAAAATCTTCATGTCACATCTTTGGAAGATACAAAACTTAAATACCAAGTTTGGTTTTTAATGGTCTTTTCATTTTTGAGTTATGCTGCCCACAGACACACATACGGACCTTTTTCTAAAAATGTTTTTTTTTTTATTCAGGGGGTCTCAAAACATATATTTCCGGTGAAATCTCGGTATCGAATTTTTGGGTGCAATACAATACCTTCTTTATACACTATGTATATAGTATGTATAGAGAAAGTAACTAGAACTACTGCAGGTAAAACTGTTCAAAGGATTTCTAGATATTGACTGTCTATTACATATTGATCTATAAATTTATATGTTATGAATGATCAAATTGTATAACCTATCGAAATTACAATTATGGTAACAGTAAATATTGAATGATCATGAAAGTATATAAGTTGTTCTATTAAAGGTGAGGCACTATCTTGTAAACCTAAATTTGCTTGTGTAGACATGTTCTAAAAAAAGCGTGAACTTTATCTATGGAGCTCAAATCCATTGCATTAGTGTGCCATATTAGAATTATAAGTATGTTCAGCTGGAGGAAGATTACATATTCATTCAATAGGTGTATTTATTTGTATGAGTATAAAACTGGTCGATTAGAAATTATACTTTCTCATTAGTAACCTACCACCAGCAGTGCAAGTTTTTTTATCAATTCCAATATCCTTGTGCACCACAACTTGACTACATTCTGGTTAAACTCTAGGGTTACAAAACATGTTATCAAAACTGCAGCTACCCTGCTCCCATCAAGAAATGGTTTATTTCATTAAGTTAATGTTCAACATATGGGGGTGCTTTGTACATGATTTTTGAAACATCACCTATTATGAAACATATTTTGACTGAAAATTGTTTAGTAGTGATATTAAAAGAACAAATGACTTTGTTAAGGTAAACTCTTGAAAATATTGCTGGTGTCAAAATAAAGGAGAAACTTTTATACTTCTGTGCCCATTTCCCTGAGGCCTCTAAAACTGTACCTATTAAACACCTGCAGAATATAAAAAAAAAATTATATTTTTAGACATACACCTTAGTCATGGGTTTTACTTTAGTTTTTAATTTGAGCCTTAGAAATTGTTTTCCCCAAAGGATCATTCGAATGCACAATAAGTGTTGCCCAGGTTTTATATAAAAAAAAGGGAAGGTTTTTTTTACCAGAGCAACTAATTCCCAAAATAGAATTTTCAAGAATTGGTTTGTTCACAAGCCTTTTTATTGTTGGTATTTATTTTCAGAGTTTGCTTTCTTTTATAACAATTTTGCATCACATTTTGCAATTTATTAAAATTGTTTGCAATCACAGTAATTCAGATTCAATTAATTCTTTAGTGTATCTTGTTTTGCACATCTGGCCATTCCTGTTTCATCAAAGAGAATGTCCTCTCGTCAGCAAATGCATTCTCATTAGTCATATTTACATTCTTGGGAGAAAAATTGCAAAACAACTTAATCCATTTTTCAATATCGGCACCTGCATACTTGTCGTTTCAGTTGTTACTTTGTATCACAAAGCTACTCATTAAGGTTATACTTTTCATACACTTAACATACTTTATCTACACTTCAATGGCACTCAAAATCATAACATTCTAACTCATTTTGTCCTAGAGTGATGTTGAATAACTTTAACATTTATGGTCAATAGAATCATAATTTGTGTTCAAATACTTCAACAAATTTAAGTGAAAATCACAAAGCTCTTTAACAATTTTACTTTTTTTATTTATTGGCATTGTTCATAATAACTTTTTTGCTGTACTTCCAAAACACTAATCCTCAATTCTTTGATTACAGTTTTAATTACTGCCATTGATTTGGAAGTAGCTGAAATACTCAAATCATTTTTCACTAGGAGTTTAGTTGTATCTTAAGAGTCCTCCAACATTAACAAACAAACAAAAAAGTTTAAAATACTAACAATTCTATATATAAATCTGGTTTTCAGTTTTAAAAAAATCATAAAAAAACTTAGTCATCTACACTTAGAAAATAGCTCTCCCAGTTCTGAAACTATCTTCTAAAGGCTGGGGTTATTTTCCATCTGGAAAATACACGGCAAATCAATTCAGACCATTGTAAGTACAAAATCAAAAAGTGCTAATTCCTTCTTTCTTTTGGTTGATACTGAAAAGTGATCAAAACTTTTCAAAACTATTTTCTCAATGTCTATATGCAAGATATCAAAAAACAAATTAATACAAAATCTCTTTTCTAAAATTAATAAATTTAAAGGGATTATTCTCAACAAATCTTAAAGACATTGGAATATTCTATTTTAGCTTTGGTGGAGTTATAATTGCAATAATTGGATTCATTCAATTTTCATATGAATTCACTAGCTTTGTGTAATATGTGATTATTATAGTTAGGCATTGCAAAACTTGAAATGCGTGATAAAATGCTTTTTGCTACCTGGGTAGTGTGGTGGTAGCATGTCTGCCTCATATTCAACAGGTAGCGAGTTTGAATCATACTTAGGGTGAGTTACCCAGATAAGTTTTATATATACATTTATTTATTCTGCATTTTGCAGAATAAATAAATGTAGAAGACGAATGTTGAGTAACTTTAAGCTCAATGGACCCAAAAATCATTTGAGCAGTATTTCACCAATTTCACTCATCATCTGATATGACCAACCAAGTTAAGGACGTTAAACATACAAAAAAAAATGCTTTTTGCCAAAATTAACATAAGCATTATCTACGCTGAATTATATGCAACTGAACCACATAACACATACAAAAGCACCCTACAGGATACTGTGACCAACATCAGTTCAGAAGATTAAGCTAACAGCCTTGGTAACACAAATTTCAGAAGATCTTCAAGAATCATAACATTACCTTAGTTCCAAAAACAACTACAGCATTCAGAAACTGCTATACAAAAAATTAAAAGATCCTATTCCAGCAAATATAAAACTGGGAATTTATGAAATTGAATGCTCATACTAATCTAGTATAAATAGGAAGGACAAAAAGAAATTTAGAAACCAGATTAAAAGAACATATGCGAACCTAAAATACAAACAGAAAAATCTGATGTGTTCCATTCACATGACTTTCTCTACAACTCTGCAATAAATTATTGTTAAAAAGCTTATACTTCTATTTACGAGGGGCATACTGAAAGTCATGAGCAACACTGTTTTACAATCTTAATATTTATTTTTAAGCCAAACCAAATACATCATCATAATCTACAGACTTTCTTTCACTTTTCGACATAGTCTCCATTGTTTTGCACACATTTTTCCCATCGTACTACAAGTTTGAAAATGCCCTTGTGATAGCACTCCGTTCCAGCTGCCTGCAGACCCTGACGCACTGCTTTCCGAATATCCTCCAGCGTCTCGTAGCGTTGGCCACGCATCTGCTCCTTCACAGAACCGAAAAGATGGTAGTCGGAGGGTGCCAAGTCGGGACTGTAGGGAGGATGTGGAAGAGTTTCCCACCCTAATGCCCTGATCTTCTCCATAGTGGCACGGGCAGTATGCGGATGCTCATTATCCTGTTGAAGGATGATCCTCTTTCCAGGGCGTTTATCACGCAAAGCCCGACGGAGCTTCAGAAGTGTCTTGATGTAGCGGGCAGAATTTATGGTTTGTCCAGGATCAAGAAAGTCAACCAGAATGCAACCTTGTGCATCCCAAAAGACACTTCCCATAACTTTTCTTACAGATTGCACTGTCTTCGCTTTCTTCTTCGATGGTGAGTTCAAGTGGTGCCATTCCATACTCTGACGTTTCGTTTCTGGCTCATAGTGATGGATCCAGCTCTCATCTCCAGTCACAATACACGTCAAAAATTCACACCTTCATTATGAAATCTCTGAAGAAGGTTTTGTGCAATGGTTCTTCTCTGAAGTTTGTGGTCTTCAGTCAATAAACGGGGGACCCAACGGGCACAGACCTTTCGATAACCCAGGCTGTGGATCATTTCTTGCACTGCACTATGTCCTATTCCAAGTTTCGCAGCAATTTCATTCACAGTGAAACGCCTATCTCCTGTAATGAGCTCATCAACTCTTTCCTTGTTGCGTTCTGTAGAGGCAGTTTGAGGACGCCCGCTACGAGGCGCATTTTGCAGACTCGTGTTTCCATCTTTGAAATGTTTCACCCATCTTCTAACACTGCTGGCACCCATGCAGACACCTCCATACGCACGTTGAAGTCTGAGATGAATTTCAGGAGCAGATTTTCCTTCTTTCACAAGGAATTCAATGACAGCATGCTGTCGAAACGAAACATCAGTCAGCCATTTTTCAAACACTGTATGTGGTCACGTGATAGAAGCTAATGACGTTACAATATGTCAACATGTGGCTTAAAGTCTGTAGATTACGATCCTGCAATTCGTTTCGTTACATTGTTGAAATTTAAATTTTTACAATGGGTTGCTCATGACTTTCAGTATGCCCCTCGTACTTCCTGCTAATCGAGAAAAAATTAGTAGAAATAGTCTTATTACTTGCTTCCTTGTAAGTAGAAGCGAAATAAGGGAGTACCACAGGTTAAAGTGGTGGTCAAAAGCTGGTTGCTATGTGACTGAAGTTCCTTTGTTTGTATGGACACGAGTTCACAAAGTCCTGTATGAGAAAAGTATGTTTTTATAGCTGAAACCAAAAACAAGGAATATCTCAAAAACAATCAACTCCACAAAAAAAATGTATATAACATAAATTGTGTGTTTTAAAGAGCTCTATATTTTTTGTGTGGTAAGTTTTTGTCCATCTCTTACAGTTTAGCAGTTATGCAAAATTCCATAAAATTGACCCAGAATAAAGTAGTCTTCAGAGGCTATTCCTAGAAAATTCAAAGTATATATTTCATTTGTCAGCTAAATATCTTTAATATACAATATTTTAATCAAAATCGTTAAGAGCCATTTTTTTTAGAAAATCAAAATTTTCGAAAAAAGTTCCATGTAAAGAGTAGTTTGGGGTGGGGGGAATTTTTCTCAAAATCTTAGTGTTGCATCCCTGGAAGATACTAAACTTATATACCAAGTTGGTATTTTACCTACTTTTCGTTTTTGAGTTATCGTTCTCTCTCTCTCTCTCTCTCTCTCTCTCTCTCTCTCTCTCTCTCTCTCTCTCTCTCTCTCTCTCTCTCTCTCACATGCACATGCATGTGCACACACACACACCTTTTTTTGGACATGGGACCCAAAAACATATATTTCCGGTGAAATCTCAGTATCAATTTTTTTGGTGGAGTGCAATACCTTCTCTATACAATATGTACATAGTGCATCTACAGAAAGTAAAAACAGCAGTTGCCCAGCATTTCTGGTCATCAAGACATGAAATCACAGCCAATAAAAAAAACTGTTAAAACCAGCTCATAAACACATAAAGTTAGATGTTGGGAGAAGATCTAGATCATGAAGAAAAAGAACTATATATGAAATTTGATTTATCACCATACAGCAACCTTTGGAAGTTCATAGGTCCAGTACCAAATGCTTCCTTAAGTGATGCACCTCTACCTTTATAGTTGACACCAACAAAGTGAGATTCAGTCTGAATTAAGGTTGAAAATGGGAACAAGTGTTCCCAAAACTGGTCTCAGTAAGTGATTACTAAGTGATTTTTGTGTTACAAAAACCAACTTAAATTCTTTTCATTTAATATTAATCACATATCAGTCACAAACTTATTTGCATGTTTGTAAAAATTTAATTAATATTGGAACCTGAATATTTTCTAACATTTCACTTATGGATATGGTAGTTTCAACATTCCTTTCAATCACACTTAACAGTTTATTTTCAGTGCCTTTACATGGATCAAAATGCTTTATACAAACTGGAAACCTTTTTCTACTGCTTTTGTTAGAGGTATCTGTAATCACTGAGTAAACATTTATTAGGATCATTAAGAATGTCCACAATCCTCTAAACTTTTAAGTGCAAGTACATTTTCAACCCACTAATCAGTTAACCTTTCTGCAGTATCTGAATCATGGAACAATAAGTGCCTTAACTTGTTCCCATAACGCAAACTATTGTAATTGTGACCAGCATTTGTGTGCATGCTTTCCTTCACTTGATGCTCCATGTTTAATATCAAACTGGCCACCATGACTTAAAGAAAAATCCTTGTTGCACACTTCATAATAAGCGTGATATTATGAGAAAGCTGGGACACATACTTTTAAATATGTTGTTTATATTGCAATTTTTGCTTTTTGGGTGGAGCATTTGCATGGCTGCTGGAGCCTTGCAGTGAAACCACACTCATTTTGCAAATTACAATAACAGACGTGAAAATATAGCATTAATGTGGTTTGATAAAATTATGTATTTGTAAACAATTTTAGTACCAACTACAGCATTTCTGTTCTAAGCTTACCTTATTACTTACCTTGCATGTGCTCAAAATGTAGTTTTGTTCTTCAGTTAAAGATTGGTGTGGTTCTGTGGACTACACACACAATAAAGGTTGAGAACATAACAATGAACCATGATGCCACATATGCATTTCCATGGTATAGAGTAGCCAATGGTTACACAACATCTATCTGAACATTCCTATTTGCATTACATTGTGAAAAATAAATTTCCTCCCCTGAAAATTAAAAAAAACTGAAGAAAAAAAAAGTATTGCTGAAGGGAGGGGCAGGGGGAGGGGGCTAGTAAAACTAAGGTTAATCAAAAATGTACAACTTAAGGGGAAAATGTTAAGACCTGGCAACCATAGTGCAATGCACACTATAGATTTTTCCTTACATAAGCTAGCTGTTTTACTAGGGAAATGAAAATGAGGGTATCAGATTGCAACCTTTTAGCGCTCCATATTCTTTGCTTCCACAAAAGTTAAATATCTGTAATTTAGGTGCTTTGGTTAGTTCCCTTCTTTCTTCTATTTATTGAGTAACCTTTGACACATTGCTTAAAAAGAGAGAGAGAGATTTTTAACAAGAATGATAATGGTTACCCCCATTCCACACAGTTTTTTATTTGTTGTATAGCCATCCTATTTTACTAAGCTAGCAGTAATCACATTTTATGTGAAATTTTACTTTAAGAGGCATACATTATGATAGCAACCGTTTTTTGTTTTTATAAAATATAAAGCAAGTGTATTTTTGGTAGCTTTGAATAGAGCTACTGTGTTTCATTGCTTACCATAGAAAAAAATTGTTTTTGTTTCAAATATCTTATAACAGATCAATATTTTTGGTGCTTTCATTTTGCAAGGTGATTTTGCCTAAATGATGAAAATAATGTTCATGTTACTCTTTATGAATTATAATTTTTTTTTGTTTCAGTACTTTGTGGACTACAAATTAAGTAAAGATTATACAGGAATACAGTCAGACTATGGTGCAAATTTTCTACCCTATGTTGGCTTTGCTGCTCAAATTCCCAATCTTACCTTTAACTGGATCAACATTTTTGTACAATTAGGGTAAGGAATTTTTGATTTGCATTGTAAATCTTTTCTATCTACTCTCGAGTACATTTTTATTACTTCATAGGAACTAAACGTTCAGTTTCTTCTTGATCTGTATTTTCAGCTTGCTAAGACTCTTTCTTTTTCACTATAAACTCCACAATTTTATTTAAATTTCTCACTTTTCCCTCATTTCTTTTTGTACTTGATGGCTTTTCTAAAGTTATTTTAAAAACTTAAAAAGAATTGCTGCTTTGTTAGATTCTGTTATGGTAAGATGATCAACAACTGTAAAAAACATAAAGTAAACAAACATACCAGTTTTCAATAAGAATGTTATACTTGGCATATAGTAATTTTTCCTCCAACTCTGTTTTTTCAAGATATAGGAACAAACTAGTTAGCAATCAAATAGGGTAGGTATGCAGTAACATGACAATCATTAATGCATATTTATACATCGTTTTTTCATTGTTTATGTATGTTATAAAATTATATTTGATTTTTAGTAGTAGTTGTTTCACAACAGATATGTGTAGAACAATTGGAAAGGATAAATTCCATTTGAAAAAGACCATGGTTAGGTTTGAGATTCGAGCCTTGTGTCTGTATGCTTGCTAATCTAATCAACTATTTTGTTTCCTGAAAGAAGAGAAATGTCACAGCCATTACCTCAGCTTTTTAAATGTTATATTTATCCTTTATATGAATTTATAATTTATCATCAATAATCACAGTGCAAACATTTGTTACATTTCTTACAATAATAAAACACTTCTCTCTTTTTTTTTTTTTTTTATTTATTTATTTATTTATTTTTTTTATTTGGTGTCATTAGATACATTCGGATAAATTCCCATCTTCTATCCTTTCCTTGCTTGTTCCTTTCGATCTTATACATACTAACACCCTGGTTATTGGTGTATAAGAATCCTGTTCAACTAATTCTAGGTAAATGCATTCTCTCCACTGCTCATTTCCTCTTGGTTAGTGGAAAATTAATTTTATTCACATGGATGAGGCAGAAATTTAAACATTATGTACATTTTTGTTCCCATTGCTTGCATCCAAACAATCAAATAAAATTTGTGATAAGTGCTTGTGATTTTTAACATTTTGAAACTGGAAATTTAGCATTTTGGTTTGTACATTTTGCATGTTATTTCATTTATGTGTACATTTGCAGTTTTGCATTGAACAGCATTTTGAAGAAAAGCATAATTTTAGTTAATTCTGTTAAACAGTTAATACCTTTAGAAATAAAATTAATGTGAATTAAGAATACAATTATAAATGATTATTATAAGTGAAACATGCAAAAAGTAAATTTTGAATTTAGTTCATGATGCCACATCACTTGTTGATATACATTGTTAGGGTTACTGTGGTAGGTGATGGATTGTTCATTATGGTATTGCCATCTACTGTAAGTAAAACAAGTTTGGTATATGAATCAATTGGTGTTATTTCAAAATTCATTATGCAATAATCTCTATTCTTCAAAATAAATGTTTTTCCCATACATTAAATTTATGGGTTTATTTAATTTATTGCATATTTATGGCTAGTAAGAACACATACTTCATGCAAGCCTTTCAGTACAAGAATTATCATCTATATGTGTTTTCGTTAGACATGATGCTGTAAGAAAGCCACTTCAGCCAATCTTTGTTAGAACCTTTCCACTGGTACAACAAACTGAAGAGCACTTCAAAATCAGTACTCCTTGAGGAAAATGAACAGTATATGGAGATAGATTATTTTGCTCTGTGCCTGTATTACTACTTTTAGGAAAGTTCCAATTACAACACCTAATAATGAGTCCTCTCCAAGCACCAAACAACAGGGAAGTACACATATAAATGACAACCAGATCCTGCATACTAGGAAAGCTCATTCAGGAAGAACCATTTCTTTTCCACAACACAAGTAATTTAAAATCACTTTTCCAAAACACAATTATGGCAATTAACATGTCCATTTAGTTTGAAAGTTGCCTTATCTGTCGATTGAACTCCAAATATGGGGTGTGCTTCATTGTGTACTAAAATTAAATCACAGAATTCAAATCTTTTGTTGCAGCCAAAAAGGTTTGAATTGTATGTCTTACAGGATTCTCTGCAGGCTCCTCTGCCAACTGAGCAGATGCCTTTCTAGTTGACTTATGAGGATTTGCTAAACTGAGCAACTTACTGAGCATTTTATTCATTACAGATTAACTTGGTTCACTGATTTCAAATTTCATGTTGAGTTTTTATAAATGTTGCCAAGTTGGTAATGTTGCATCAGAAAACCTTGTATGAACATAATGAAATCTGGCAGTCACTCTGTCATATTTCCACCATAACTGAAGATGCAAATGCATAGTCCATTAGTAAATTTACACACCATTCTAAAAAATATTACACAACACATTAGTAGGGACCCTAAAAAAGAGACAAATAAAATTACAAAAAATTAGTATAAAAATATTGCAACTTTAAAAAAAAACTTTTTCTTCTTCTTCTTTTTTTTTTTTTTTATTTATTTATTTTTGTCTTGGCAGTAAATATAACAAGTTTTTAAATTAAAAATTATTTTATGACTAAAAAAAATTATGTACAGAGATGCAGTTACACATATGGAATGAACAGAAAGCTCTAGGAAAGAAAAGTTATAGATATATGAGGCAAAAAAATTGAATTGCATATATTAAAATTAAGCTCACATTGAAAAAATATATATTTATATTGACATTAATTTGTTGAATTTCAACAAAACCTTATTTACGCTCAACCAAAGTACACACTTAGTTCTATTTCTGAAGTCTCCAGCAAAGCATCATTCTTAAGTCATAAGAATGTTTCCATAAGAAGAAATAGCATGCTCGCTTTCTACATTCAAGCTAGGTACCTTCATGGACCACTCAACAAACTTGTTGTGGCCTTCCTTGATACTGAATATTTGACAGTCTCTCCCTTTTTGATGATTTTGTTTACTATCATCTGTAAACATAGATATCCTTGAAGAAGTAGCTCCTGATCTAGTTGCTTAAAAATTGGTATCTTTGCAGCAGCTTCCAGTATAGATGTCTCCATTTGTTTCAAAAAATTTTCCAATATTTGATATGAAAGTTTTTGCTGTGTCAATCGCCAACAGCTTAGTTAGTTTTGTTTCATAGAGACACCCCAGGTTTTCAAGCTGCTGCTTTATTTGCCATCTTCATTGTTGATTTGATACATTTGAGAGCAGTAGTGGTCCAAACACTCTTTTGCTGACCAACCTGAGCTCATTTATCAGGTGAGCAATTTTACTTTCAAGCCAATGAAGATCCCTCTAAACTGGAGATGCAGTCAACAAGCTGCTGGCCATGTTGTTTCAGAAAGATGGAACTTGTCTCAACTACCATTACAGTTCTCTTTTCTAGCTCAGTAAATAATCTCGCTGAAGCTCCACCTTCATCTATGGCATTGCTAAAATCAGCCAAATCTTGGGATATGTTTGCCAATATAAAGGGCAGACTTAAACCAAGAGTTCCACCTGGTTAGAACTGGGGATGGAAAGGCTGTAGTTTTGGCTTCATCTCCCTCATATACAGGTAGGCAAGAAACCTATATATCCTCTTGCGAGTAGTGAAGAAAATGTTGGCATTCAAAACTGCACCATTTAGGTGACTGAGCTCGGAGGATCACAAGCTGGCTACTAGTTCAGCTTGTGTCCCCAGCATTGGATGTGAATTATGGCAGGACATAAAACAATACAGATTTGTGCACACAAAATCATGTATCTTACTGGGTCTGTCACAAAGGCCGCAATGTTATCACATTTGATTTCATATTCCTGAAGCACAGCCATTACTGCCCCAGGACACTAACTGGCATTTGCTTGCTCTGGTATTTTCACTCCTCCAACAAAAATATTCTGCTCTGTTGAGTTCTGCTGAACAGTATTACAAACATACAGTGCCCATTTCTATCTGTTGTCTTCACAAAGTATAACATGATGGTTTATTTATGCATTCCATGACTTCCTCTTTCCTTTTTTGTGCAACACAGGTTACATACACAGTTCTGCAAGTATTTGCAGAGGGAGCATCTCAGCCCCTAAAACAATTAAGTTTGCTTTACTAAAGAAACACACATTTAAGTGTTTCACCTTGTTGGTTTACCAATAGCACACATTCATTTGTTTAATTTTAATGAGGTTGTAAAGTGGCTAGGCACATTTCAATAACGTTGATGGCTTTTATAGGTACTACTTACAGGATGACAAAGTATTAACATGTTAACCTAAAATGGCATTTTAACCAGCATAACTGCTTTGAAAATTGTTTCCATATTCAATTCATTTTCTAAATACAGTAGAATATGCGTGAAAACAGGATTAAAAAAAAAAAAAGAAAGAAAGGAGAACTGCACTTAAAATGTTTGGAAAATTCCATAAAAAAACATCATTGTTTCCATGTACAATTAGTTTTCAAAACATGTTTAAATTTGTATGAAAACGGGGTTATACTAAAAATGATAACCATAGTCAAAAGTTTAAATGCGGTAAAGTATTCAGACTCTTATGGCTAAGTTAAAAAGCCTGAGCTCTGTGTACTTAAGCCATTCTTATGCTGTAACAAAATGCTGTAAGTTTACTGAATCTTTCAGGCATGCAATCCCTCATGAAGAAATGCCTAGATCATGTGAACACATTTTCTAAACATAAAAGTTTTATTGTTGTGAAATTCTTTAAGGATGGAAAAAAGAAACATGAACAGAAAATGTAGATCTTGTTAAAATGCACAAACTATAACAAAAATTTAATCCAAACAGTGTTTAATTGGCTGATGATACTCTACAATTAGAAACAAAAAACACATGCTAATTAACACATTTCTTTGCTAGGGATTCCGCATGCAAATTAATGCCCTATATGGAAGAGTCAAGGTTTGTTGTAGGAATGGCATAAGCACAAGACCTGCTGCATGGTAATTAGGAAAAATTTTAAAAACCCCATTTCACTGACGTATGCACATAGGCCTTCCTGTGAATTGTGTACATACAAAACCAGCCAAAACCAAAACTTTTGTGAAGATTGTGTAAATATTGGGTCACACTTAACAGCTTTGTGTTGCAGAGCAGCATCAGGGCGAGGCACCTCTACCAAACATACAATGTAATTTAAAAGAAACATGCGTGCCGAGAATGTATTTGCTCATCCATGTTCTAAAGTTTGGATTGTCTATTTTCTGCAGCAGCATATTAGTTTTCATGAACATGCTTACTGTATTGCATATTAGCTCATTTTTACCCTGTTTAATTTTTTGGCATTGTTAATCATTTCTGATATATGTAGATGGCTGCCATTTATTGGCAAGCAATGCTTTATTTTTGTTCTCTTTGTGCTTCGAACTGCACTTCACATGTTTCACACTTATCTATTCGGCACCAGTCTGTATGTATGTTACAAAATTTATACATCATTAATCAATTCTTCAAATCAAATATATAAAATCCTTCACTTTTGAAGTCCATAAGGCATTCATAAATGCTGACAACTTTCGGCATTTTATATCTTCATAGTTTATTGCAGTGTCTGTAGCTGTTTTCAAACACGTACACAAGTGTAAAGGAACAAGGAATCTAGGCATGCACATTAACCTTGAGGATCATACACAACTCTTGACTAATATGAACATAGTAGACATTGCAGTTACTCCCTATAATGCAAGTCACAATAAACCTTTGACTATGCATTATTTTGTGAAAAAAATTGCACAATAATATAAAAATTGGAATATTTTGTGGGGGAAAATTTATTTGCGAAATTTTAGGCATTTTGCAGACATAAAAACCATTTATTACGTGTCAGAGAACCTAGAAAAATATATTAGCAGCTTTCCCACCAAAAATAAAAACTTTGTGCAAAAACTTATTTTCTTATTTCCAGGGCTCCTACACATTAGCAGCAACCAAGCATTTTACCAACAAATGTATGTGCATACTATTTTTTGTAGTGTTTAATGCCACTATTACTACTTGTGGCACTGCAGGCAATGACACTGGTGTTGTATGAAATGAAGATGGAGCCTCAGTGGAATGCAATGTTGGGGTAAACTGGCGAAAACCCACCCTTGTGCCACTTTGTCCACCACAAATCTCACATGCGGCTGCTTGAGATAAAGCCTGGCCCATCTAGGTGAGCGGCGAGTGGTCTAACCTTTCAGCCACAGCGTGGCCACGTGCATACTGTTTTCTTAATTAATTCCTATAATTTTATATTTCCACTAGTCCTCAAAATTACCTGCAAAAAAAGGTGGGAGGACTTTTGAATCACCTTGTACATATAAAGTAAATGTAAAAGTTATTTGTACATGAAAAATATCAAAAGATTTGCAATGTACATACTTATAATTTGTGAAATAATGATGATTACTTCAGAACAAAACTAGCTAGAAGATTGAATAACTACAATAGAAATTGTAGCAAGTGAGTTGTTCAGTTAACAACCAAAAGAAATAATGAATGTAAACCAAACAAAAGCAATGATGTAAAGCATAAAATAGTACTCAACCCAAAATCATTTTATAGCATAGAGGAATATAAATATCTAAAAGCTATGTAAACCTTTTGTGTATAATGTAAATATGTTATATTGACATGTCCTATAAATGTATTTAAAAGGATTCAAAAAATGAAACAAAAGCATTGCATTGCAGTAACAAGTTACCAAAATGAGAATGGCGTGTTATTTATGGACGCTCTTTAACTGATGTAGTTCTCAGCATCCCATTCTATACTGGGTGTGAAAGACTGCTTAATTTTGCTCAGAAGCCTCTCAGTCAGGCTTGAGGTTCTTTTACATGCCATAAATCTACGACACGGGACCAACGGCTTTACTTCCTTTCCGAAGGAAGCCATCTAAGGATTTTTACACCCAAAAAAACCCATCGTCCTCCACCAGGTTTGAACCCACGACCTTGGATATATGAAGTTAGCATGCTAGCCATTACACCACGGAGAGCGATTAAAAAAAAAATCAAACCACCATCAACTTTTGAACTGTATAATAAATTGCCCGAATATTTAAAAAGCATCCCATATGTGAAAGTTTTTAAGAAAGAACTTTGAAAGTACTGCATAAAAAGTTATTTTTAACTCTAGAGAATACCTAAAAGGTGAATTGTAAATAAGTGTGTAAATATATGCAACTATGTTTTGAAATTATTGGTAATTTCTGTTAAAATCTACTTCATTTGATTTTAATGTAACTATAATTGTTTCTTGTACGTTTAAAATTTGCACTTTTTTTTTTTTTTAATTATTGTAATGTTAATATGTTCAATAATACACATGCTTTAATAAGGGCAAAAAAAAAAAAAAAAAAAACAAGAAAGAAAATGACATGCTCTATACACAGCCAAATGTAGCTTAAAATTCTTTCAGTGCGGCAAGGGAGAATTGACCAGCAATGACTCAGGGTAAAGTCTCTCCATACAGTCATTGTTTGTAGAAGGCATTGGCAGACTCATATTTTATTAGTGAGTTCAGAATGGAACACTGGAAATATTTTGCAAGTGTTTGGTTCACATGCATTTACCATTTTTTACAGTGGACATTTTTAGAAGTGATGTAGAATAATAATTAGTCACTTTTTACAACATTTAATCACTAGAAACAAGTGGATGCTATTTGCTTTTATGTAAACTCCCAGAATGTGGATGTGGTACCTTTCGTAATTGATTCCTCTGAAAAAAATTGCTTCTGCCAAATAACATGTTGAAGTGATGTAATCTTTAAATAGGTAAAGGAATGTTAAAATCTCCATCATATGTTTTAAAACCGATAATAATCATTGTGCATCAGTCTATTAACCTAAGCTGATTTTGCTACCATGCTGTACCCCAACCTCTAAATTAAGGGAGATCCATTGTGATTTCTGTCAGCCAAGCGCACTGTCTCAGCTGATAAGAAGTGTGTCTGCCTCTCTGGCAATAGATTCATGCCACGTAAGTAATGATATCATCTTGTTGCAAGGCGTAACAAACATTCCTCAATGCAGTTTCAGTTGACGGGAGTATCCGTTTATACTGCGCTATTTTGCTTCTCTACAGACTTTTTCTGTATTGTAATGTACTGTAGTGTGCTAGTGTTTTAGTTGGTTGGTATGAAAATGGTTTATTGTCCTGCCGCACCTGTGGATGGGATAAAGTGGCAACAGTGTGACGGAGCAGCCACAAGGTAAGGCAACTGTCAGGGATCACTATGGATCTCTCCGACTTTAGTTCATCTATAACTCATGAACTACTGCTTATATAGAATTAAAATTTTATATATTAGAGCAGCCATGTTCATAAGGTGCATTCTGCGCTCGGGACAAGTATTGCAATCCAAAGAGGGCAGGAAGTATCAAACAGCTCATGTGCTAACTTCTCTCTTCAACAAGCTATTGTTGCTGTAATATGAACTCATTTCAGACCTTCACATGTCTGATTCAGTCACTCCATTCACTCTTGAGCTTGTATTAAGTATGAAGACATTTATGACACATTTTAAATCTGGTTGAAATTGGTACAAAATTAGTAGTTGCTTACCATGAAAGTTCATGATTTTTAATTGCTGAAATAAAATTTGGTTTCACTATGCAAGTTTCTTTATTTATTTTTAAAACAGCTGTTGACCAAACCTTCTTTCCGATGTATCTTGTTCACTCCTTCATGGTATCTCTTAGATTTCCGACTTAAAATCTCTGTCAGAACCTTTGTTACTCTGCATACCCAATAAAATTTGTTTTGTGCTAGGTTGTTCTATTATTTAATCTCATATCATGTCAAATTATCTTGAATGGTACATAAATTTTTGTTGACTTGCAGCATCATATGGGGTATAAAAGTGCCTGCTGTAATTACAATTCATGTCTATTATTTTAATAGTAGAGCTACTGGGTGATCAGTATAGTGCAGAACAGGTTTTATGGCTCTTAGCCAGCTGGTGATAAAGTATATAGCTTCAGCATGAGTTGAACTCTTGCAAATGTTAGTTAGTTGATGTAATACAATGTGTATTAAGTGAAATGGCTCTATTTGAGTACTAGCATTGTGTTCCCCAAAAAGTATTCATTTATGATTCATTTTTCCAAACAGAATCTGCAAGTGGCCCACCCATTCCCCTGATTTAACCCCCTGTAACTTTTATCTCTGGGGTGGATTAAAAGAGAAAGTATACGCAACAAATGCACACACTTAATACAACTTCAAAATAACATTTGTCAAGAAATTGCAGCTATTTTTCGGAGGGAACTGTAGTGTATAATGACCCATTTCTTAAGCAGATACCAGAAATGCTTGAACAATGAAGGGAGGTGCTTCCTGGATTGATATATGTAGTAGTTTTATTTTTAAGTGTTAGAAATAAGTGTTTTGTTTCTTTGTTAGAAATAATTTACATAACAAATGGTAGTATATTTACTGACACTTGCACATGCACAACAAATAGCACTGCTGACCAGCTAAGAGCTGTGAAAACTGTTCTGCTGTATGCTGATCACCCAGTATTCCACTGTTTAGTAAAGATTTTTCTCTTAGTTGCTATATTCCCTAGCTCATCATTTCTGTACTAACAAGTTTAGAAGCTGATGTGCTTTATAAAGCTCAATGTTCATAATGTCAATTTTCTTGGTTTAAGCTTGTTAAATTTTAATTTCTATATTTTTTTTCACAGCAAAAAATATTATTTCTAGGAAGATAACATTTTGATATTAAAGACAATGTTATTTTTTTAGGGGTGATCTTACTACAAGGATAGTATGGAGCATATTCGTGGAAGTAATAGTGTTTATTGTGACTGTAATACTGGCAATGTGTGATTCATCACAATGGCCTGGTGTATTTTTCTGGACAACCATGGTTTGCGTTATCATTTTGAACAGTAAGTTATATTTTAGTGTTCTTAGCAATTATTTTTTAACTGCATTTTTGTTCTTTCTTCCACTGGTAAGTGAGCATATTTTTGAGTGAAAAATGTGCTGTATAGCATAGGTATCAGAGAATGGCTTTTAATACTAACATTGACCTTGTAATTTTAAGAGCTGAAATTCATTAAAAGTATTAAACTCACATTTATAACTATGTTAAATGAAGCAGGATCATATTTAGAGGATATGAGACATATTTAAGCAGGCACGCACCCATTTCAGGAAATAATAGCAGTAAAAGGATTGTTGACGTGAGTTGAATACTTTGTGATCTAATACACATAATTATAGAATTTTTAAACTCAAATCTGATACTGTATAATACTTGCAGTAATACTTGTTACTCTTATTTTTAGAGTAATTCAGAGTAGCAAAAGCAATAAAACTTTATATTTATATGTTAATATGTGTTTATTGTACATATATGTATTTAATGATCAGTAAAGTTTAACATGTATAGGAAGTTAGAGTCTGTTAATTTCACAGGGAATGCTTGTCCAATATAACCTGACAAAAATCATCTGAATAGTGTGCTTTTGAATACATATATATTTGGACTTTCCACATTTGTAGAATTAGTAGTTCAGTTGTCCTTGCACAAAATATTAGCAAGTCTCAAAACCCATAACACTACCTCTCTTTAAAAACACACTATATCTCCACCTCTGAATATTTGCACTTGTTGACAGTTTGGGTGGCTTCATGTAATGTTGGCTATATTGTGGTTGCGATGTTGCCAGTAAACAGCAGCTGATTTTGAACTTTTCTATTGTGCCTAAAGCATATAAACAGTATACTAGCAGTGAATGCCATTGGATAATAACTAATTTGTTATTGTTAATAAAAAACCTATAGAGGCATTGCATTATTATCAAATGTAGGAAAAATTTTTACTGGTATTATGGCAAGCAGAATACAAACATGGGTTGAAGAATATGATATCCTCTCGGAACTTCAGATGGGCTTTAGAAAAGGGAGGAGGACAGTTGATAACTTATTTATTATAAAAACACTGGTAGATAAATACTTGAAAGACAAAAGAGGAAAGTTATATATGGCTTTTGTGGATTTAGAGAAAGCATACGATAGGATAGAGCTTCAATTGCTGTGGCATAAGTTGTTGACTAAAGGAGTGAGTAAACAAATGGTGGACACCCTTAGAGCATTATATAAGGAAAATACTTTTTGTATAAGAGTGGAGGAAGGGGTTGTAACAAGAGAAATCCAACAAGAGAAAGGCCTTAGACAGGGATGTAAGTTAAGTCCAGTCCTATTCAATTTATATATAGATGATGTATTAACAGAAATTGGGAGAAATAATAACTCGATGCCAGTAATTAATAATATTCAGATTCCAGGATTACTGTTTGCAGATGATCTAGTTATAGGTGCAATTACAGTGAATGGCTTGAAACAATCCTTGCAAACATTAAATAATTACTGTAAAGAGTGGAGTTTAAAAGTGAACCAGGACAAGACGCAGATTGTAGTGTTCAAAAAAGGGGGAAAATTGAGCAAATATGAAAAATGGAAGAATGAGAATGAAAAGGAGTACAGGGTAGTGAGAGAATGTATTTATCTAGGAGTTAAAATTGATAGTGGTGGCAATTGGGAAAAGCAAAAGAAATTTGCATTGGCAAAAGGAAAAGGAGCTTTATCAGCTATTAGAAGTTGCAAATACAAAGCACCTAATATAAATATTAGATGGTTAGAAAAAGTGTACAATATGGTGGTTGAGGCAAAAATGCTATATGGGATAGAAGTATGGGGATTAGAAGGAGGATGGGAAGGCATAGATGAGGTGCATAGGAAATTTTGCAAAGAAATACTGGGGTTACCAAATGCAACTGTTAGGCAGGTAGCACAAATAGAGCTGGGTAGAGTGGCAAGTAAGGGAAAGATTATGGAAAGGGCATTGAAATTTTGGCATAGGATATTGAAATTGGAAGAAAGGAATTTGTTAAAACAGTGTTTAGTATATCAAGAGAAAAGTTTAAAGAACAAGGGATGGGTAGACTGTCTTCGAAATAACCTGGAAAGTAGTGGGTTAGGGGAAATGTGGAGAAGAAGAGAAAATAATGTGAATAACTTCTGGAAGTTGGCAAGGAAAAGATTTGAGGATATAGAAATACAAAAAATATTTAGTGAAATAACTGAAAAGAGATCTTTAGTTTTCTATATACCAATGAAAGTCTCATGGGGAAGGGAAAAGTACATTGATGTGACAAATAAAGAGGAGCGAGAAGGTATTGCATGGCTGAAAGCAGGAGTATGGAGATTAAAAGGTCTAAGGAAAGGTATTCCACAAAATCAATGTCCTATATGTGGCGGAAATGAAGATATAGAACACATTTTATTTAAATGTAAAGGAACTGAAATTTGGAGAAAAAAGTATATTAATAAGAAATGGTTTAAAATAGATAGAAATGTAGTAGTAGTTGAAATGTTTCAAAAAGATAGTAAGAAGATTGGACAATTCTTATGCAAAGTGAAAAATAAATGGATATGGACAGTAAATAGACAAAATGGTGTAATAAACTAGAATTAATAAACTATTGTAAAATATGAGTATGACCGGTAAAGAGCCAGGGCTGAACACCGATCATATTCACCTGTATAATGCTTAGCATAAATAAATAAATAAATAAATAATAAAAAACAACATACATAATATATTCTAATGTGAGTAGAATAAATTGCGTACTTTTAACAGTATAGAATAAATTAATGCAAACTTGCTTGTTATAATGAGAGAAATGAAATGGATATAAGCACAGTAAAACAAAGTGATTTTCATGCACAGGCTTAAAATTGTAAAGGCTCAATTCTATCTAAATCTTAGTTGTCACCATTTCAGAGGCATAATTGTTGCCATTATGTTTTGCTCCCTTGTTAAAAGTTCTTGTGCTTAGTGCAAGAGTTGCTGCCATTCGTTGCATGGTTATATCGGCAGTAATGGAGGGGTGTCCATTAACCTTCATGTGTTCCTTCTTTCTTTCCAAGAATCCCTGTATCCTTAATAATTTCTTGCTTGGTTATAAAGTTGCACGGCTTTAATAGAGGTTTTTACTTCATGAACCATCAATCAAAATAATTTTTTATACATTGTCACATTTTAATTCTTTATAATACGAATGAAATATATATATAGGTAATATAGATTAAAGTGTATAAAATAAATACCAATAATATTAACCTTATTATCTAAGCTTGCTGGGCTTGTTGGCCGTGGTCCAGTTGTTGGCATAACTACCACTTTCATAATAATTTTGCAATTTTAGAATTAAGCAGTAAATTTTACACATGAATAAATGGGAACCTAAATATAAACATCACATAATGCAGCCATAGCAAAGGAACACACATCACTATAGCCAACAATAACACGACTACAATTAAACATATAAAAACTGAAATATTCTTGTACGATTCTTGTTACAAAGTTTATATGTATGTGTATATATATTATACATAATTTTTATAATTCCACTCTAATTTAAAACTTTTACAATAAACATAATAAGGTATTTAATCCTAATTTATATTTTTAATTTCACAACAACCACACTAAATGTATATATTAAATATATGATATACCTCAAGCTAACTAGTTACTGTCTCCATTACCTTTTTTTCTGCCCATCCCCAATCACAATACAATAATGCTGTTATAAAGGGACCACAAGTAAATATAAAAATCACATAATACCTTACACCAAATTTTTGGGAACTGGAACACTGGTTTTTGGGAAATGTGACAGTTGCATTAAATGTGAGGATAGCTTTGAAATTTGTATCTTTATTGAACGCATCTTATAGTTCCTAAGAGAGTATGTGAGAGAGGGATAGTGGTGGTGATTACATAAGTTCTTTTCAAGTTTTCCTGGAAGGGGTCTTACTTTTGGTTTTAATTGAATCACTAAATTGTTTGAATAATGTGTTAAAGGATGTTGTAAAAATACGTCAACAGTCCAACATTATCAGAATATTTTCAGGGTATATTGTGTCCATTTTAGAGAATTTTAGTTCACAGAAATAGTACATAATTGGCAGTGTATTTTGGTATTGATGTGTTTTCATATGTTCATAAACCTTGGATATTTTAAAGTAAATCATTGTCTCCAGATAAGTTTAAGGAAGCCAGAGCTAGGGAGTAAACTAGACAAAAACTTCTGAATATTTATTTACCTTCACATATTAACATTTGTTAATAAAATTGATGCCTTAAGGCACATTTAAATGGCACAGGACTTATAACTTTAGTATATACAGGCATACCTAGTTGACTGGTTGTTTAATATGCTGTTTCAGTGGCTAATGGAGTTTATCAGAACACAGTTTTTGGGATGGCAGCAAAACTGCCATTTAAATACACAGGAGCAGTTATTCTTGGTACAGTAAGTAACAATTGGATAATCTTTAACTAGAATTGCCAAAACTCAAAACAGTACAGAATAAGGAAAACTTAATTTCTTAAGTCTTTGTGCCTCTGCATCTGTTAAAGCATTCTGATTTGTTTGCACAATTCTGTATGCAAAGTACATAGAAGGTTTGGCTCTAATTCCAATTGATTATATTTTTGTGATAAAAAAAGAACAAAAAAAAACAAAACAAAAAACAACTATTGCATCAAAAGTGGCTGCATTTTTCATAGACATCTGCATACATAAGCATTTGTTATAAAGGCTAAAGTTCAAATAGTAACTTTTATTTGATCATACTAGCTAATTTACTACTCTTCTACTGAACCCATATTCTTCCTCTGTAGCATAAGGCATGTGAAGGGTAAGGATTTGTGTTAATCTAAATCAAAATTGTGTAGCCTTCTTCTAGGCTGTAACCCCTTCCACTTGCCTAGCTTCATCTTGCCATGCTTATTCAGATAGCTTAATCTCCTGCACTGAGTTTGTGGTACATGCACAGTTTTTCCAAAAAATTTGATGTAAATGGGTACATCGGGTGGAAAACTGAACAGCCCCTTTTGACAGCAGTACTATAATAATATAATAATGTAACAGTGGTGACCCTTGATCTTGGCAACTAATTCACTGATTACATTAGAATTATCCAACTATTAACAGATAAGCACATATTTCTCTACTTTAAAAAGCAGGCTGTTCTATTCAACAAAATTTCACTCTCTTTATGATTCGCTATAAAATTGAAGCAAAAATATTCCTAACTTCTCAGCTACCTTATCAAATATAATGCAGGAAAGTAGAAAATTAAATAACTTTAAAAAGCAACAACTGTTATGTTTAATAATGGTGACCTCTTATGGTTCACTATAAAATTAATAAGGAAGTATTCTTAACTTACCTGCCACCTTATTAATTATATGCAGGAGAGTAGAAAATGAAACTGGATTGTACCTATGAAATACAGTTTGGTTTCCCCATCATTTGGGGAAACTAATATTATTAACTTATAAATGTAAAAAGAAGCTAGTAACAGTGAAGTAACACAAATATTAATATAACAATAGTTGCAACAAATCTTCACTTAACTTTTGGAATCCTTGGACTAGTTTCTCAATAAATCTATTGCATTCACACCATAAATTTCCTTTTGGTCTGGTTTTTGATGTTTATTTACACTGTTGTGGTTACTGCTGCTAGGTGGATTGTGTACTAGTGCATTGCTAACTACTGGAATCAAAACAAATTTGAGAGTGAGAGAGTCAATTGGAGGTATATCAAAATTCATTGCATGATTTTTATACTTTAATATAAATATTTTCTCCCAAACCATTAAATCTATGGGTCCATTTAAGTGTTGTAATAATTTAACATCTGGATTTATTTCATGATTAAATTTCCAAAAATGTTCTGCTACAGCTGATTTATCAATTTGTTTGTATTTAATATTCCTAAAGTGTTCTTTTACTCTGGTTTCTAAATGACATTTACATTTTTAAAAAAATTACTTATCACCCTTGGGCAAATAAAAAATTCATAAACATTTTCAAAGAGCATGGTATGATATTGGTTCCTCAAAATAAATACAGTATAAAAAATTTGTTAGGCTTTTCTAAAAAGGATGAAATTTCAAAAAATAAAAAAATCTGGCATTTATCAATTAAATTGTTTAAATTGTCACCTTGTTTATATTGGTAAGACTAAACGTCATTTGGAAACCAGATAAAAGAACGCTTACGGAATATTAAATACAAACAAATTGATAAATCCAGATGTTAAATTATTAAGACACTTAAATGGACCCATAGATTTAATGGTTTGGGAGAAAATATTTATATTAAAGTATAAAAATCATGCAATGAATTTTGATATACCTCCAATTGACTCACCAAATTTGTTTTGATTCCAGTAGTTAGCAACGCATTAGTACACAATCCACCTAGTAGCAGTAACCATAACAGTGTAAATAAACATCAAAAACCAGACCAAAACTGAGACCAAAAGGAAATTTATGTTGAGAATACAGTAGATTTATTGCGAAACTAGTCCAAGGATTCCAAAAGATAAGTGAAGATTTGTTGCAACTATTAATTGTTATATTAATAATATTATTAAACTTGAAACGCATGGTACTGTATTGTATTTATGACTTTTTCTGCCCATTCTTCAATAAATTATTCTTTAAAAAAGCTTATTCTCCTATCTACTTCAAATTAATCAAGACATGTGCTTCTATTCTATATTTTTTTGTAGATACAAAGTGAATGGGGAAAAAAATATTGGGCTTAAGAAATAGTCAAATCTTCAGAGAGCTGTCACTACATGATTGATTTGAAATAATGTTCTTATTGTTTGATTTCCCATTTGAAAAGAGTTAAAGTATTGCAAAACTGAAACTAACTACAAGGAATACATAAGAAATAATTCTGCAAAAAAATTGCATATGATATAAAGAGTGTGCTTTAACAAGATCTATGTTTTTTGTGCAGTAAATTTTGTCTATCTCTTACAGTTTATCAATTATGGAAAAATCAAGAGGCTATTCCCAGAAAATTCAAAATATGCATTTTATTTGTGATATAAATATGTTTAAGAAATGATATTTTAATAATCATTTGTTATATTTGGAAAATTGAAAATATTTGTGTACATCCTTAGAAAAAACCAAGTTTGGTATTATTTTGATTTTAAGTTAATGCAATCCACACACCACATACACAAGCATGCAGTTACATGCACCTTTTTCAGTTTCAGATTTTTGGGTGGAATACAATACCTTCTGTACCTGCTGTGTATATTGCATATGCTAGAGAAGGTAAAAATACTCCACTTAAGCATTTCCAGAGTACATGCTAACATGTTTAAGGAATTCAAATATTTCTTATATGCCATAACGTCTTCATATGACTCATCACTAGGTTGGATTTCTATGACATATATGTGAAATATATACAAATAAGAGCATATTTTATGTTTTATTTATGTGTTATTTAACATTTCACATGATACAGTTGTAGACTTCCTTTCATAATGCTTGCACAGCTGACTGTAGGGAGTTGTTCAGGAACCTTCACTTGAGGTAGTAGGAATTAGTCAGAAATATATGTGTGCCATCTTAGTGTACAGATAAAAAATTCTAATACCTGGAACTGCATGAGCTCATTTGAGGCATGAGAAATACAATTTGTGCATGGAGGTGAAATAAATACCTAGAGCATTCCCTTAATGTTTTATTAAATAAATAGTATTTTTCGTTATCTTCTTTCTCTCTTCCTCTTTTCCATTCAGTTTCCTTGTTCTACAGGATGATGGAATGGAATTTCAATCATATATTAACTATGCTCCTGCACAATATTCTTTGTGTCTGTTAATAAATAAAGCAATTCTCTTAGTTTCCTGATCCCTATAGTAAACTGTTCTGTTATTGCCAGGTTGCAAGATTTTGTTAAGAATTTCAGCAAACGTTATTTGTACTGGGTTAAATTTAGTTTGTAAACTGTGAGAGGTGAAATTTATGGCTGAGAACAGTGCAAGAACATTGCATTACTGCTAAACAAAACAGTTGTTAACAGGGCATTAGTTGTGAAAAGGAGACAGCAATTGAAGTCCTTACCTTAAAGTATACAATGGAAATGACCTTCTGCTCCTTGTCAGGTAGCATAAGAAGTAAAAATGTTCACTCACTCATCCAAGCTCAGCAGCAGGAATCCTTCTGTAATCCGCAGAAATTTAATATAACATCATGAAAGAAATCATAAGGATACCTGCTGCTAATCTTAGGTGAATGAGCGAGAACAGTTTTGTTAGATATGCTGCCTGATTGAGAGCAGAAGGTCAAAATGTCCAGCATTTACCTTAGGGTAAGGATTTTAATGCACCTTTGCCAACACCACGTCCCCAGACTTTCAGTTCTCTTGTGCAGTTGAGAGGCTGTGAGAGGGTTTACCTTATAATTTAACAATCCTATATAATGTAAAGGTACTGTTTATAAACCATTATTAGAAAAGTACACCACTTACTCCATTCCCTCTGAGACCACGGGGAGAACTGACTTCTTATTATGGTGATACAATAAAGAAAATAGGAAATGGTGGCGGCAGTAACAAAATATACCTCACCATCTGAAATTGCATGTCATCATCCAGTGCAACTCTGCGTAAAGTCATGGCTAAGAGAGGTACGAACTATATAATATTTAATTGTTGAAAGTACATTTATTTTTAAGCTGTTTTGCTTAAATTTGTAGGAAATATTTTCAGGATTTTGGACTATATTTTGGTAACTTTTAGAGCATAAAATATGCATATTTCAAGAGTTTTTAGCTGTAAACATTTTGAGACCTACTCATCTCCCTTATCTAATCCATAGGAAATATTTAGTTACTGCATAATGTTGATTTTACTGGTACATTCATAACTTAATATCAGTTATTTTACTGCTACTTGCATAACTTGATACCAGTTATACATGTACCACTAAAATCAACATTATGAAGTAACTAGATATTTGATTAGCTTTAATTTTGTCTTATTTTTTGTAATTAGAAGTTATTCATTACCTTTTTTTTTTTTAATTGCTTTCTGTACTAGTTTTATATACATGTGTATATAGTAGGTGGAGATAGTATTGTATTCTATTCAAAACTTGGTGCTGAGATTTCACCAGAAATACATTTGGGTACCATTGGGGGGGGGGGGACTCGAAAATGAAGTCTGCTAAATACAAAATTTTATATTTAGGTTAATACTTTCCAAGGATGCACTACGGTACAATATGACAATAAATATTATATTCTTTTACATTGAGCCTTGATGACAGCTCATATATCAGCTGCTGCAATTTGAGAGTATCCCTGAAATAATTATAATATCCCCACAACCATCACAAGCTTTCATAGTTACTTATCATTATGATAAGCACATACCTTATAAGGAATGTTGGAAATATTCTCCCTCCCTCCACACACACATTTCTGGCATCTTGTCAGGATATTTTCATTTACACTCAAGGGTTCAATATCTAAAACTGAGTGAATTTATCACTGGATGTTTTGTTTAATTCTTTCAATGTATGATAATTTGTTGCATAGACTTTATTTTTCAAGTTCCCTTTGAATGAAAATTGCATACAATTATATTAGGAGATCTGGAGGCCCATAATCATTTGTAATTACCCTATTGTTAAACATTTATTCTTTCATGGATATGTATAATGTAAGATTTCTGCCACAGATGTAACTGCAGACTTTATTTTTATGGATTTATTACGCATTTTAAACTTAAATGTGTATGTCTGACTAATTACTAATAAGCATATTTTCAACACATTTTTTTCAGTAACATAAGATTAAGAAGGATGCATTTAGTTTTACTTTGCATATGCACTTGCTGAATAAACTATACTGCTTGTTTGTGCTTCACAAGAAGCTATATGTTGGAGTTTAGTTTTATACCATTGGAAATAATAATGAAATGCTTGGTTATAAATAACAAAGTAGTCAGTCACTTTGCATTATATTACACATTCATTTGTCTTTTTTCCTGTCTTTACAGAACATTAGCGGCACATTTACAGCAGTGATAAATGTTGTGTCTCAGGTGATGTCTCCAAACGTTCGAACAGCAGCCATCTATTATTTCATCACAGCATTGTTTGTACTACTGGCATGTTTTGACACTTATTTTGCATTGCCTTTAAATGTAAGATATTTTTCTTTTCTATGCTTTATACAGATTACTCAATTCATTGTGCAAGTTGAAATCTAATTTTTAACAGAGAAATGTTTAAATTTTAATCCTATATTGTAAGTATACTTTTTAACATACTTACTACAAATGAATGATTATTTCCTAATGGGCATAAGCCCTGTGATACTAGTTTTGAGATATTTAAAAATAACTTCCTATGATTCAAACCCAGAAACTCATTACAATTTTTGCATTGCCTAGAGTAAGTATTCAATAGGGTTATTTGAAAAGAATGATTAGAATGTCATGGTCTTTGTATTTTCTTATAGGGAACTCTGATCTTTACTGACTAATGCCCTTTAAAAAGTAAATATGATACAGTAAAAATGCTAGAAACCTTGTATTAAAAGTATTTTATTAATCCAAATTAAAAAGTTATGCCAATCCCTGCCCAGCAACTGTTTGTGCTCTCTAGATTTTTTGTTGCTTCATACATAGCTTTAGGATTTTTCCATGTCCTTTTACCAAGCATTTATACCAAAATGTTATTATTCTCTTCATTATTATTCCATTCCTTCTTGTTTTCCTAAGTTCTACCAAGGCAACTTCTCTGGGTGCTGATCTCAGTAACCTCAAAATTTCTTTGCAAAACATGCTATGTATAATCCACACTCTTATTTATGTCTGTGACCCTGACATTTTAAGTTAGTTTTAAATTGATCAACTTCATTAAATCCAGAGCCATGATTTCACAGTACATTTCTATTTTTTGTAATAGAATTTGTGCTGAAAATAATTCACATTTACTTCACAGGGAAGTTATTGAGGCATGTGTTTTAACTTCACTCAGAAGTGTATATTTTTCTCTCCGACTCATTCTCACACTTAAGTTGTTTCAGTGATGAGCTCTGGCTTACCTGGTTGTCTTTCATGGCAGATATGTTTTGATACCTTAACTGCCTTACCAGAGTTTGCAGGGTGTAGTTTCATATTCTGAGTACAGATAAAATTATGGGTGTTCAAAAAAAAAAAAGTAGGCTTCACGATAACAGAAACCAATACATTTTCCTTTGCATTGTTGGATGGTTTCTGAGATGAAAATGAAA
This sequence comes from Hymenopus coronatus, assembly GCA_030762935.1. Lineage (NCBI taxonomy): Eukaryota > Metazoa > Arthropoda > Insecta > Mantodea > Hymenopodidae > Hymenopus > Hymenopus coronatus. The sequence goes on from CM060890.1 coordinate 77,064,094, forward strand.
TTCCTCTTCATTGTAAACTGACTAAAAAATTAGGCTTCATGATAACAGAAACCAGTATTAGAAATATGTCTTCCTTTGCATTGTTGGATGAAAATAAAATTCCTCTTCATTGTAAACTGACTAAATACCAAGGAGCTCCTTGGTAGTCTCATCTAAGATTGTGAAGTCTACTTGCCTGAAAACATGGTTTTAAACTTCTGGATGAGAGACCGATTTTCCTATTGCTGCCACCGTATTAGAAACCTTAAAGCGCCAAATTGATTATAAATAAGGTATATCAATCTCATGGACAGATACCAACAATCACCTTTTGATGTTAGGAAGCACAGTGTAGGAAGTAAGTTAGCTACTTCGTTTACTCCTGTGTCACAGGCTGCGTGTAAGTACCTTCCACCACAGAGCGGAACACACAAAAGTGTAAATCAACAAATGCAATTTGAAAATGTTGCTCTGTTGTGTTGTGATTGCATACACATGCCAAAGCCCAATGTAAATGTATAAGTTCAAGAGAGAATTTGTGAATAACAGATTATATGTAACAAATGCTAATATACAAAACAAGTCATTTTACAGTTTCTTGGAAAAGAAGAATTACATGCATTAAGCATATTCAAAGAGGAAAGTGTAAAGCTTCTTCATGTAAAGCATCAGGCATCAGATATTGTGAGTACCTTCCACCACAGAGCGGAAAATGTAAATCAACAAATGCAATTTCAAAATGTTGTTCTGTTGTGTTGTGATTGCATACGCATACCAAATCCCAATATAATGTAAAAATTCAAGAGAGAATTTGTGAATAACAGATTATATGTAACAAGATGCTAGTATACAAAACAAGTAATTTTACAGCTTCTTGGAAAAGAAGAATTACGTGCATTAAGCATGTTCAAAGTGAAATGTGTAAAGCTACTTCATGTAAAGCATCAGGCATCAGATGTTGTGATGCTTCAGCAATTGAAGAAAAAAAGATGCAACTAACACATTTGCAAGAAACACTGTAGATGCTTTATGAAAAAAAATATTCCCATGGAAATGCTGGATGACCCAGACTTATAGAAGATGGTGAAATAAATACTGTGAAGGTTGTACTTTTACGCAATGCTTTCTTCCAGATTCTACCTATAACGTGCAAGTAAATACTTTAACAATATGTGTACTCAATGTATTAAAAAATGCTCGAGTCCGTATTGAAAAAGTAGAGAAACAAGTATTCGATTTGATTGCAAGAAATGTAAATAGCATTAGGTCAAGGGCTTTTGCAATTCAATTCAATTTTTTATTCACCGAGGATATACTATTTGTACATATGGCTTCGTCAAGACTTACAAACTAATTATTACAAGAAATATAAATATACAACATACAGTTGTGACAGAATACAGTTAAGTAGTTAAATATCTAAGTTAAGAAATTCATTTATGCTATAAAATTTGTGTTTTAATAACCATTTATACATTTTAGATTTAAAGAATTTTCCTGGCACAGCTTTTAAAGATTTGGGTATCTTATTATATAAAATTATTCCTTTGTGGGATACACTATTGAGAGTTTTATTAAGTCGATGACACTGTAGATGTATTGCTTCAGCTGTTCGGGTATTATGGGCATGATAATCCTTGTTTCTCTTAAAACATTGCATATTATTATGAATGAAGGAGACTGTTTCTAGGATATATATACATGGTAGAGGGAGTATGTTAAGCTCTTCAAAGATAGGTTTACTTGGAGCATGGGGTGGTTCCTGATTCATTATTCTTAATATTTTCTTTTGTATTTTAAATACTATATTTGATTGGGTAGAGTTCCCCCAAAAGAGTATTCCAAATGAAATTATGAATCCCATACCTGTGTAGCTCTTCCATATTACCCCTCCTGAAATTCGAAGTGTGTGTGAGTGAAAGAGAGAAAGATATTTTCCAAAATTTATATGCAAGAGCACGCAAAAAAGAGACTTCTATTCTATTATGAATTATAATAGCCAGATCAAGTGAATTTGGACATAAGTGTGTTTGAAAGAACATCCCCATGTCATTTATTTAGTTTTTAGTATTTATATTAAATTTAAATTCATGTAGTTTATAGATGATTAAAAATTTTCCAGTTATAAAATGAATTAATATTTCAAGTCAAGGTGCAATTTTAAAAAATATTGAAGACTGAGAAAAAAATTCTCCTTTTGAACCCAAGTACATATTTACTGGCATGTAAAAGAATTCCTGCAGGACAAAATTCTGGCACACCGGTGATGCAGATATCCTGGCTGTTGACAGCATTGTTAACAAACAAAATACTTTTGCTATGGATTTGTGCCATACATGGGAAATACATTAATGAAAAAGGTAATAGTTATTTATGATACAAGAGTTAAAAGTATAGTTTTATTTTGCAAGAAGGAAAGTTTGCATAACGAGGCCATAAGGTTGAGTGTAGCAATCCTACGAGCAAAATAAAAACACTTCTAACTTGTGTGTCATACACTATTTTTTAGACAGCACAATATTTCTAGATTCATCAATAAATTTATAATATAAGGTTCAACATTCCTTTTGTTCAAAGAATAATACGTTTTCCTATCGCATGGAGGCATGTGTGTGTGTGTGGGGGGTGGGGGTGGGTGGGTGGGTGGGTGTGAGAGAATAGAGTTTGTCTTATCGATATAGATTGGTAATCGTAGTAGTAATGTCAGTTCTTTACTCTTTACCATAAATCTTATAAATTAACAATTCCATTCCATTCCTTCTGCTATTAAATGATAAACTAGAGTATGTTACAACCAAATACCCAGCAAACACATTTTATATGTTTGAAGTTGCCAATCGAAGAAAATTGTTGTCTAGTTGAGCACGAGAACAGTAAAGAAGGTGGTGATACTGTTATTGATTTTATTTTTTTACTCAGGAATATAACCTCATTTATTTTTATAGAGATAAATAACAGAAAACAAGCATATACAATTCTTATTAATAATAGGCAACATTAAGTTCTTAACTGTGCAATTATGATGAAAGTGAGATATTTATTGTACAATTATTACAATTGGAAATGTTGATCCTTCTGTATAATGGATACAGTGATAGTAACAAAACTTAAGTTGGTAACTGTGGAGTGTTATAAATATTTTATAAAACTAGAGTTATAAAAGAACAATTTTTAGTTTGAGTGTTTTGTGTTAAAAAGCGTACTTTTAAAACTGTTTGTCTAAAAAAATATTTTAAAATCTCAAATCAACTTATTAGAAAAAACTGCAGTATCAACATGCATGTCGCAACACGACTTTTACATCACTTTTATCTGAAAAACATATATTTTTTATTCTGTTCTAATTTCAATATTGCTTTGTCTGACAATCATATTTTTTTCATTGACTTCAAAATTAAATTTAGAAAATGCTTCACTGTTCATTGCACCAATGACTTTGAATATATAAAAACTGCAATGGCTGCAGTTCATCACCACCACCACCTTCTCGTTTCTCCATTGTCTCTACCTAGAAGATTTTGTCAGTTGTTATGGAATGACAAAACACCATCACCTTTGTCTCATTTCACTTATGTATCAATGTTACAAATCATCCAGGTTGATTTCTTTTCCATGCATTTGCTGCCATTATGATAAAGCAATGCTGTTTTCAATGATCTTCATCTGTAACATGTAGAAAACTGGCTCTGTGGAAGCAATGTGTGATGATAAAGCTTAGGTGCACTGAGTCCCAAGTGTGTACACAGAGCAAACGCATGCTGCAAATTAAGAAGGCTACAGTAAAGCGTGAGAAGAATGAGAATGGGAGAAAACGCGATTATCAGAGTGCCTCCAATGTTTGTAAAATCACTTTAAAAGGATAGTTTTAATGTGTAATGGAATTAGGGCTTCTAAATTGGCATATTAAATGGGAAAACACGGTAACAAACATGTAAATGAGATTACCTGTTTCAGATTATTCTTCAGGCTTTGAGTAACAAAATGGAATGGATGCTACATTCAAACTTCATGATAATGAATTACCTTTGAAGAAGTTTCAGATCTATATATATTTGTCATCAGCTTTTATCTACTGATGAATCTCCTTTTGTATATAATACAGTTTTTGTTTGGAGGACTGAACTATATACAGGCTCTTCTTGTTCTGCTGTATTATTCATTCATCAAGTAGCAGAGTTTGAATATAGGGTCTGTTCCATCTTAATTCACTGTGTCCTTCTAACAAATTTATTTGGATATATTATACAAGCGTGTATGCTAGTTATCACTTTATATTTGAAGTGATGTTAGTACAGACATTCTGCACTAGAATAAAATTTTGTCTGTAGTGTGTGAAATTATACATTTCTGACTGTCTTCTAATACATATTGTTACAGAGATTTTACCGATATCATGAACTAGTTTATGAAAAGGAGCAACAAAGTAAGAAAAAGGACAATCTAGGTGCAGTTGCTTCAATTCCATATTTTACAATTTTTAAACAGTGCTTCCCACAGTGCTTTAACGTGTTCTTTGTGTTTTTTATAACACTCAGCATATTTCCAGCAATGCATTCAGGTCAGTACATTTGGAATAGTTTTTATGTAGATTGTGAGTTCATAGAATTAAGCTAGCTCATAATAACTATCATAGAATAAGTTTGTTAAATGTTATATATATTTATTTATTTATTTATGCTAAGCTTTATACAGGTGAATATGACCGGTGTTCAGCCCTGGCTCTTTACCGGTCATACTCATATTTTACAATAGTTTATTAATTCTAGTTTATTACACCATTTTGTCTATTTACTGTCCATATCCATTTATTTTTCACTTTGCATAAGAATTGTCCAATCTTCTTTTTGAAACATTTCAACTACTACTACATTTCTATTTATTTTAAACCATTTCTTATTAATATACTTTTTTCTCCAAATTTCAGTTCCTTTACATTTAAATAAAATGTGTTCTATATCTTCATTTCCGCCACATATAGGACATTGATTTTGTGGAATACCTTTCCTTAAACCTTTTAATCTCCATACTCCTGCTTTCAGCCATGCAATACCTTCTCGCTCCTCTTTATTTGTCACATCAATGTACTTTTCCCTTCCCCATGAGACTTTCATTGGTATATAGAAAACTAAAGATCTCTTTTCAGTTATTTCACTAAATATTTTTTGTATTTCTATATCCTCAAATCTTTTCCTTGCCAACTTCCAGAAGTTATTCACATTATTTTCTCTTCTTCTCCACATTTCCCCTAACCCACTACTTTCCAGGTTATTTCGAAGACAGTCTACCCATCCCTTGTTCTTTAAACTTTTCTCTTGATATACTAAACACTGTTTTAACAAATTCCTTTCTTCCAATTTCAATATCCTATGCCAAAATTTCAATGCCCTTTCCATAATCTTTCCCTTACTTGCCACTCTACCCAGCTCTATTTGTGCTACCTGCCTAACAGTTGCATTTGGTAACCCCAGTATTTCTTTGCAAAATTTCCTATGCACCTCATCTATGCCTTCCCATCCTCCTTCTAATCCCCATACTTCTATCCCATATAGCATTTTTGCCTCAACCACCATATTGTACACTTTTTCTAACCATCTAATATTTATATTAGGTGCTTTGTATTTGCAACTTCTAATAGCTGATAAAGCTCCTTTTCCTTTTGCCAATGCAAATTTCTTTTGCTTTTCCCAATTGCCACCACTATCAATTTTAACTCCTAGATAAATACATTCTCTCACTACCCTGTACTCCTTTTCATTCTCATTCTTCCATTTTTCATATTTGCTCAATTTTCCCCCTTTTTTGAACACTACAATCTGCGTCTTGTCCTGGTTCACTTTTAAACTCCACTCTTTACAGTAATTATTTAATGTTTGCAAGGATTGTTTCAAGCCATTCACTGTAATTGCACCTATAACTAGATCATCTGCAAACAGTAATCCTGGAATCTGAATATTATTAATTACTGGCATCGAGTTATTATTTCTCCCAATTTCTGTTAATACATCATCTATATATAAATTGAATAGGACTGGACTTAACTTACATCCCTGTCTAAGGCCTTTCTCTTGTTGGATTTCTCTTGTTACAACCCCTTCCTCCACTCTTATACAAAAAGTATTTTCCTTATATAATGCTCTAAGGGTGTCCACCATTTGTTTACTCACTCCTTTAGTCAACAACTTATGCCACAGCAATTGAAGCTCTATCCTATCGTATGCTTTCTCTAAATCCACAAAAGCCATATATAACTTTCCTCTTTTGTCTTTCAAGTATTTATCTACCAGTGTTTTTATAATAAATAAATTATCAACTGTCCTCCTCCCTTTTCTAAAGCCCATCTGAAGTTCCGAGAGGATATCATATTCTTCAACCCATGTTTGTATCCTGCTTGCCGTAATACCAGTAAAAATTTTTCCTACATTTGATAATAATGCAATGCCTCTATAGTTGTTTGGTTTGTCAACACTACCCTTGCCTTTGTATATTGGATGTATGATTGCTTTCCTCCACTTATCTGGTATATAACCCTTCACCTTAATTGTGTTAAATAAGTCTACTAAAACCTTAACTCTGTTTATTTCAGTGCACCATTCCTTAAGGAACTCTGTCGGGATTCCATCTATTCCCGTTGCTTTATTTCTCTTCATTATTTTCACCTGTTGGATTATTTCTTCACTTCTTATTATATCATCGAGTATATCTACATAGTTATTACCTATTTCCCAATTTCCTATCTCATTTTTACTCTTTTTTTCCCCATACAAATTAAATGTTATATATAAAATATAAGGTAAAATAGTAAATAACAGGTCAAGAAAGCACATACTCTTTTGTTAGAAGAACAGTATGGTTTGAGAAAAAGTGGATCCTCTAGAGATAACATATTAAGCCTTAAAAATATAATAGAGAAAAGAAGAAAATTTAAATAAACACCTTTCATAATTGACTATTAAAAAGACCTTCGATGGGATAAACAGAAACCTTTGTTGGAGTTTAATACAAAAAGTTGGATATTCAAAACATTTGATTCAGCTTATCTACAACATGTATAAGAGAGGACAAAAGTTGTATTAGATCTGTGATACAAATTAACAGAAGAAATGCTAATAATAAAAAAATAACTAAGTAACAAAATTGAGTTTTATTCCATGTATAATTTCGCCATTTTTTATTATTTCACAGTATATTAAACAATGAAAATTATCTAAAAATTTTTAACACATAATACATATCTTAGTTTAATTTATGGACACTCTTTAACTACTGTGGTTCTCTGCATCCCTTTCTATATGCACATTGACGCAGAATTTAACATTGAAGCCATCTAGACAATTGAAAATAAAACTAAACTGCCCTAAACAGTGTTAAAAAGTAATAAAACAATATTATTTGCAACTTAAAGCTAAAAAAATGTATGTAAGAAATTGCAACGTGACATTTTTGCTTCACGATACGCACGAAAATTGCTTAAAATGGCGTGTTTAACCAAAGTAACATAGCCAAGGTTATGTAATAAATATAACTCATTATGTATAAAATAGCTAAGAATTGGTATTTAGGAAAGTATACTGAGTATATAAAGCTTAAATAATCTTATAATACGAGAGGAGAAGAAGAAGAAGAAGAAGAAGAACAACAACAACAAAAGAGAACAAGATACCGGATGCTGAAATTTGTTTAAGCATGTAACAAAGAATAAGAACAAAGCTTAATAAATAACTAATTTAGAAAAGTTATTTATTTGAACAAACATTATTATGTAATGTATTAATTTTAATTACTAGGAGGATATAAAAATGTATATTGTATATATATTTCACGAAAAGTGGGAACAAGGAAATCTGTCGTCCCCATGGTGATGTGCAGGTTACAATACTAAAACAATGATCTTCAACTTTATGTTAGAAGTTAACATTTTATAAAGTTCCAGTATACAGTCTCTGAATAGTGAAGACATAGCTGCTGCAAATGCTAAGAGTTCATCTCAGAAATCGAGATCAATATTATAGTAATTGTGTATAAAATAATGTATTATATTAACTATCATCAATAAAGAAAAATTATTATCCGGGCTTGTAGGTCGTGGTCTCCTGGGCTCCTCCTTCATCTTCCCAGCCATTTCGTCTGCCGCAGATGAAACTTCTGGGAAGATGATGAAGGAGGAGCCCAGTAGACCACGGCCTACAAGCCCGGATAATAATTTTTCTTATACTGACACCGGCCGTGAAAGCCTACAAATTTCAATATCATCAATAATTTATGTAAGCACATACCATAAAACAGATATTGGTCAGTTTTCTGCAAAAGAAACCAGTTCAAGTCGCATGCCTTGGTACATCGTATTGTTACAACAATCTATACAAATAAAAGTTTTAAATACCAAATTATTTTTAAATTCATTCTCCCCTAAAAGATCCTACTAACCAAGCAAAGGGATTGAGATTCTTTTGCTCACCAACTATAGCTAGCAAGCACTTGATGTGTGGTGCAACGGGTTATAAAATGAAACACAAACAACTTCACTGCTGAGAGAAGCTTAAAACGTCTTAACAATTAGTTCGATGATAAAAACAAAATTCCAGTTTCACCAACTGTAAGCGTGACCAACATTACAGATCCAGCGGCAAATTTAAACTCATAAAACACGCTTCAGCATAATACTGCACACAAGGTCCAGGACGAGAGTTCCCGAGACGTACAGCAGCTCAATCAACTACAAGCTACACCGACAGCTAAGGTGAGGCAATCGGTCGAACAAACCCAGAAGGGAGTGCCTCAGCATGAAAAACCACTTAATTTTGCTCAGAGGCCTCTTTATCAGGCTTGAAATTCTTTTACATACCCTAAATCTATGACATGGGACCAATGGCTTTACTTCCCTTCCGAAGTAAGCCATGCTAAGGATTTTTACATAAAAAAAAATCCACTGTGCTGGGGTGGGTTTTCTCTGAGTACTCCGGTTCCCCCCACCATCGCATTCCACCGGTACTCCATCATTCATGTATCATCAGTGTCACCGCCTGCGGTGCCATTAATAGTTAAAGCGGGCATTAAACACTACCAAAAAAAAAAAAAAAAAAGAGGAGTATGTCAATGTTGCAATGTTAAATGACATATACATAAATACTTTGCTGTTTTGACAGATATAAATACTTTGCTGTTTGGAGATGATAAACTTATTTGATGAAGACAAACTTCAAATATAGCTGAAAGAAAAATACCCTATCACAGTAAAGCACTATAATTGACAATCAACTAATGGAACCAAGCCTCAAGATTCAGTTCATCTTGTAATGATGAGGAAGCAAAGAAAAAGCTTCATAGATTTTTGATATATGTGTGGAGCAATTCAATAAACATTGAAAGGTAGTGTGTAGAAGAGATTCAACTTAAATTTTATAAGACAGCAGTCTTGCCAATATTGATGTTTGGATGTGAGACTTGGGTAATAAAACAAAATATAGTTATTTGAAATGAGGTTCCATAGATCAATGAAAGGGTACTACCTAATAGGTAGAAAACAAAGTGAAGAAATAAGACAACTAAATTAATATGCATCAAATGATAAAATTTTGCAAAACAAGATAAATTGTCTAAGGATGGAGGTAATAGAATATCAAAGCTTGCTCTTGAGTATCATCCTACTGGGAAAAGAAACATTGGATGACCCATGAAGAGGTAATATTTGGAAATGAGGTTCTTGAGCTTATCATAACTGTTTTTGAGGAGACATGTTTTTAATGAGTTGGCAGTTTTATAATTTCATTGAGTTCTTTTAACTGAACAATCGTCCTTTGGTAAAATTTTATTTCAGCTTAATCTCAAATATGCAACACAGTGGTTTTGGGTGAATTTGCTGATAAATTCCCATGGGATTGTGGTACCAACATTAATGAACGTGGCCCAAAAGTCACACACAGTCGCACATTGACCTTTTTCCAAAAATACTTTCTTTTTTTTTTGTCAGGGACCTCAAAACATATTTCTGGTGTAATACAATACCTTATTTATCTACATGCACATTGTACATACATGCTAGAGATGGTAAAAATTCAGTACTCGTTAAAATTTGCAGTTGATATCAATTTTTTACTTTGTCTAGCACATATTTATATATGTACAGCTAGAGAAGGTATTCTATTCTGCCTAAAAAATTTGATGCCAAGATTTCACTGGAAATTTATATTTTGAGGCCCGCTGAGTCAAAAAGGAATTTTAGAGAAAGATCTGAGTGAGTGTGCATGCATGTAGGGGTGGGGGCTGCAGCATGTGTGTGAGCGTGCTTAGCTTAAAATTGAAAAGGCTGTTAAACATCAAATTTGTTACTTATATTTAGCATCATGAAGATTTTTGACACCACCCCCCACCACTCCAAACTAACCTTTACATGGAAAAAGTTTTGAAAATTTTATTTTTCGCAAAAATGGCTAACAATTTTAATTAAAATATTGTATATGCATGACAATAAAATGTATATTTTAATTTTTCTGGGAATAGCTCTGAAGGCCTCTTTATTCTGGATGAATTTTGCATAACTGGTAAACCATAAGAGATAGACAAAAACTTACTACACAAAAAATGAAGATCTTGTTGAAATACATAGTTTTAATGTTTTTTATGCAGAGCTACCATTTCTGAGATTAACTACTTACTTTTCTAAAAGGGTAAGTGACCTTTTGTTTCATCTCTCTTGTTCTACTGCAGGCCATGCAAATGAATCAAACCTCAATTGTTTCATATAGGACCATCTTTTGAAAGATTTGACTTGCTTATCCTTCAGCTTACATGGAACCAAGTAATATTACTATTTCTACTAATGATTATCTTGATTAGCATGGCATAGATAAAAGAATAATCTTTGTAAGAGTTTGCTTGTGGACATCTAGAGAAAATCATGTGAATGGAACACATCAGATTTTTTTCATTACTTTAACCATTGTGTTTAACTTTTTTCCAAGTTGAACCTTTCATGTCTGTGTTTAAAAATGTTTATCAAGTTAGTAGATTGATAAGTTAGTTTAATAGTCAAAGAACAAGAAAAACCATTGATACGAGTATGTAGGTTTATTTTTGCAGCATGTAAAAGGATTGCAATGTGATCTTATGTTATTTGATAGCATTTTTTTTTCTTTCTTTTTCATTTAAACATAAAATAACCGAAAATATATAAGGATGCCATCAACTGCTGGTAGATAAAGTTTTGTGATGCCACACATTAGGATTGTTGTAATTTTAAATGATGGAAGTAGTGTTATATTTCGTATTTCAAGATAGTCAAATAAAATGAAGTAAAAGTAAAGTACCATATGGTAGCTTATATTTGTTTTATTTGTACAGTGAAAGGGACTACAGGACATGGTAGTCACAGGTGTGTGCAAAATAAACATAAATTTCATAATATCGGTAGACTAAACCATAAGCAGGGACTATCATAATACAAGAAATGAGCTAATATAATATGGAAGAACAGCATTGTGAATGAGAATTAATAAACATAAAAGTTCTTAATGACAAGAAGGAAGAAAAATCTTGTTTCTATGTCAGCAGTTTGTCTTTATGTTAGAGAAAATCTTTGGGTTTCATAAAATTTTGATGGAATTTCACAATAATTTGAAATTGGTAAATCAAGGTACTTGGCATCTGTTTGTATTTTATAATTTTTGCTATCTATTTTTGTTTTACTTGTTATAAGAGTTTATTCATTCTATATTTAGTACTGTTTGTCACTGCAGTTATTTCAGGAAGAAAATAAATAATTTTTTTATTGATTTATACCTTTGTTTTTACAGATGTTAAGATGTCTGATCCCAATTTTTTTACGGGTGAACAATTGTATGTGAGTGTAACTTGTTTTCTGACTTTCAACATCTGTGCCATGCTTGGAAGCACGTTAGCAACATGGTTTACAGTGGTAAGAAATTTATTTTACTCAATAATTAGAAGTATAGAAAATCTGTGATATTATTAATGATATGAATATGTGTATCCAAATAAAGCTTCAAATGTATCAATGCAATGCATTGCATATTCTAGCACCTGTTGTAATTAATAGGCCTTTTAGGAAAGCAAGTTTCTTAAAGTTTCTTTCAGTCAAAGACCACTTTAAGTAATTACTGTGCAAATCTAGAGGTCAGAAAGAGTAAATCCAATTTTAAAAACTTGTACATTTGTTAAAGTTCGCTTTAATTGAAATTCTAAAACAGCTTGTACACACCTACATTATTATTCTTTTGGCTCTGTGTTAGGAGGTATTTCATCTTGTTCTTAGTGCTCATAGAATTGACGTTAGCAGTATGTGAAAACTTGGATCACATTCTGAAAATGTACCTTTATATAAACTAGTTTTCAAATATCAGAAGCAATGTCTTTTATAGATAAAGTGGGAATTATGTATATTTTATAGAAAAAGTATTATATTTATCATTAGATAAGAGCACACAATGCATGTATATGCCTCACCAATGTTGGCAAGAATTTTTTTTAGTTTGTGTTCACTAGAGCAATAATTCATCTTCAACCAAACTAGTTATTCTTGGAGAGGGAGGATGCAAATTAATTATTTAAACCCACATTTCTGCATTTGCCTTTCATCTGCACTTTGAAACAGTTACTTGTAGCAGCTCTGACTGGCAGTTTCATAAATGCTAGTAGGTTTAACCTAAAATCGTACATAGGGAGGTTACAGAAGGAAAAAGGTTACCTTTATCAATTCAATTAAAATTTGATTAAATGCATTAATCACACGGCAGCATTCATCATGTAGAAGTAAATTTCTTCAGAAGCAATGTTTACTAAAGAAATCCATATTAAGGAAACCACAGTAGGTACAGAATTGGCAGTCCTGAGCCACACTCTAGATTAGGTTCCTGTAAGAGGTGAGAGGGCTTATACAAAATGCCAATCAATTTGGTCCACAAATAAATTTGACCAAGTAACAAAAAACATGGTCTGAAAGACACTGTTGTCCAGGATGGCAGAGAGATGCACAAGGTAACCGAGTAATGCGTGATGTCGTCCCCAGTATATCATGCAGGACTGTGTTTGTATCCTTTGATAAAGGTCAGTCCTGGTGAGGAGCATTGCATGAGTAGTAACACTCCGGAAGGCAATTGGGTCCCACTACGTATTAGGAGGGGTAAGACCCTGAAGTGAACAAGATCAATGCCAGGACTCTCGCCTAAGCCAGGCCGGTACATAGGATGTGAGCATTCAGAAACATTTGCAACTGTGGAAGATTTAATTGCTATGGCAAAAACAAAAATTTTCAAAAAATTCAAATATTGTAAGTGGAATAGCAGTAGTGGAGTCTGTAGTCTGTTAGAAGTGAAATAGAGGAAATTTACATATGAGACCATTTACTATTCAAAAGGGGCATAGATAAAATTGCTGGTCCAGTTAAGTCGTGCATTAAAACTCACAATGGCACATTTTTTATTAAAGTGCATTCAGTATCCCAGGCAGCAAAAATGCAGAGCAAAAATGTTGAGGTGCACAAAATCTTGAACTCCTCGCACAGTATGATAAAAATCTACACAATATGGAGATTCAAGAAAATCTTATAGATCATGTATATATAAGGTTTAGCTGAAAAAAAGAGGTGAATTTATATCTATCCATACACTATTTCTTACCTTTGATCAGGTAAAGCTCCCTCAGGATGAGTCAGAGTATAAAGCCATTGAGCTTAGACCATACAACCCAAATCCACTCATATTGTATTAACAGTGCATGAGCCTGAGTGACTGCTGAAGAGATCACTGCCTGGCCCGCTTTAACAGTAAAGCGAACAGGCACAATAGCCGGGCAAACAAGGTTTTTGTCTGTTGCCCTGCGAAACTTCTCAGACATTCTTGGTCTCTATCTCCAGTGTATTCCCATAATTGAATGTGAATGCAGTGACTCAGTTATTTGTGTGCCAAAAGTGTAAAGTGCACATGGAGTGCCTTAGTGACAAAGTGACTTTAAGAGAAACTGATGCTTTCATTTGTTACATCTGTGACAGGTGTGGGATATAAATACTGTGATGGAGCAGAAATTTCAACAATTGTTAATTGAAGTACAGACCATTGAATCTGGAATGGAGAAGTTAGAGGTGAAAGTGTATTCCAGGATGGAAGAAATGAGGGGTGAAATGATGACAGTGAATTCTTCATTACAGAAAGTGCAAATAAAAATGAAGACTGAAATCGAAACTGCAGATGAAAAGATGGAGGAGAAATTTAAAAAAATGCAACTCAGCATGGAGAAGATGGAAGATAAAATGGCGTCAGCAATGGAGAAAGTGAAAACGGAACTCTTGAGCAAATTGAACAAGCAACTGTGAAGAAAGACATGGAGGATAGGTGGAAGATCTCGGGGAATGCGTTAGTGCCCTGGAAGCATTAATGCATTCAAGCGGCACCAAGGAAGTGAACACCATGATAGAAAAAATGCTTAATGGAAGACTTAAAGAACATGCAGTTCCAGATATCTGGATGCATCTGCATGTGTCAAGCTACCAAAGTATAAGGGTATGTTGTCATATAAAGTCTTCCATAGACAGTTCACTGCCATCCTACCCACAACCTTTGGCTGGCAGAAGCAGCAGAGCCTTCAGGGGTGGGTGGCTTTGAATACGATTCCAAGATCTGGGAGGCCCTAGAGAACTGTTTCAGGAACCATTGCTTGGCTGCAGCTTATTATAATCAGGTCAAGTTAAGGCAACAGCAAGCAGGAGAAATGCTGCAGGAGTTTGGATTGACCATTTAACAATTAGTAACCAAATGCATGACACTAAGAAAGGAGTGTCGTATGCTCTTTAAGTACAACACCATCCTTGAGATGCTAATAGTCGCACTAAAAATAGAGGTGGTCAGAGTAACAAAAGCCCCTAACTGAAGGATTAAGAGTATTTGGTACCACAGCAGAACAGAGAATGAAACCCCGGGACGTTGGCAAAGATCTTTCAATGGCTTGTGCTAGGGGTGTGGCAGGCCAGGACACTTAGTGCAAGACTGTCCTCACCAGAATGATAACCAAACGGCATCTACACATAGACAGGGAAGCACAGATCTGAGGAGGAGGCCATTGACAGCCAGAATAACACCTGCTACAACAGAGAGCAGGAGTATTCGATACCAGGGAGAAAGGGGATCAAACCAAGGACATCGAAAATGAGTTCCTAGTGGTAGGTGCTGGGAATGTGGCCGACGTGGTCACTTGGTGAAGGACTGTGTGTAACCAAGACACGAGTGTATTTGGGGATGTGGTCATCCGGTGCACATACTGAGATGCTGTATGCAATCTAGTCAACCAGCAGGTGGGACTTGAAGAGTGTGACGCTGTATACCTTAGACAGAGGTATGTAAGACAGCCTCAATGTGGACGGTTGGATAGAAGGAAGCTGTGCTGGATACTAGTGGACACCGGTGCAGCCACGACCATAATGTGACCTGATGTGTCTTAGAGCTTAACTAATAGGGAACCAAATCTGCCATATGAGATAGTGATGGCTTGGGCAAATCCTTGCCAGTGGCTGAGGGGGTAATATTGGGACTGGAATGCTCTCAGGAGCCACAATGCGATGGTTAATATTGGCAGGAGGAACGTATGACTCAACAAAGACAAAGTGCTCTGGAGTGCCAACACACATCCTGGAGTCTGCAGACTGTTCCTGAAGGTGAGTGTGATTGTGTTTGGAGGTGCAGTGACTGCGAGACTGCTTATAGTGGACCAGCTGTCAAGAGGAGTCGCAAGAGTTTGGTAGTCAACACATGTAGCAAGTGAGGAGGTGGGGAAGGTGAGGAGGCAAGAGATTTGGATTATAGAGAAGGAGATGCCTTTCTCAAAAGCCCGGAAACTCCTATTCATCCACCACCCTCTTTCCCGATACCTATAGCTCAGTTGCAGCTAAACTGCTATAAAGTTGGAAATAGTAACTCAGACCAGTGATATTAGCAGTGCTACCATTGCAGAAAAGATTCTCAGAGCTAGACTGTGCTAAAGCCTTGGACGAGAACATCCAGGTCAGCAGCCAAATTTGCCATTGTAAAGAACATTTCAGTAAAATTACCATCAAAATGATCAACCTCCAGCAATAAGATACGAAATCCCTTCAACACCTATTAAGTTAAGAACCACGTTTGACAGAACCAGCTTTCTCAAAAAAAACTAAAATGTATATTCCTAAAACATTAAAGGGAAGAAAAAGTCAATGGACATCCTATTCTTAGGAATTTTCTGGGAAGGACTCAGTCAGACCACAATCTCCACTTCCAATTGGTGAGATACTCTAACCAAAGTTTACAAAGTCTTCCCTGTGGAGAAAATGGAGCAGAAAGTTCCTGCCCACATTACCAGAATAGTATGGATGTGCTTATGTGCCTTTGATCCAAACTGACTACATTCAGTTTTCATAGCAGCACTTCCATGTATAGTGCAGAGCTATATGCTATACACTAATGCCCTTTAATCTGGTAGGTCATATCAGACGAAATGAAATCTGTGGAATAATGCTCAAATGAGCTTGGTGTCCATGGAACTTAGTTACTCGATACTTGTCTTCTCCTGGAAAAAAAAACCTTATCCAGATAAGACACCCTGAGATTTGAACTAGGGACCTCTTGAATTTGAGGCAAATAGCTACCCCCACACTAAGGAGCCATTTAGTTTGTGCATCATCAAAATTTAGGTGACTGCCTAATTATGAGTGATTCCCTTAGTGCACTTCAGAGCCTTTGTTAGCAGTACAACTACATCATTGTGCATCCAGGAAGTCATCCATGTTTTACACGTTAGTCATATAGATATCAAATTTCCATACCTTTTGGCCTAGTTTGTAAATTCATTCTTATCTCTGGCTTTTACCATGATTAGTTTTAAATGTATTACATTTTATCCTTGACTTTTGCCATGATTTATTTTTATATTGATCTCTGCCATGATTTGTTTTATAAAGATGCTAATGGTCATGTAGTTGAACACCCTTAAATATACATCATACTAATGTAGATTGCTATGGGAGTAATTTGCTCTGAAAGTAGCATTAGAGTGCTTAGCTACAATTTATTCTTAGTTACCACTGTAGAATTAAGAACTCGCTACTCTGATTATTAAGTTACCGCAATGCACTTGAAACAATCTGGATCAAGTTATGTGCAAAGGTAAAGGGGCATAAAGTTCAGCAAAGGAGATAAATGTTTCATGGCACGAAAATGAAAATCCATTTAAACAATATACAAGTTGAGTTAAAAAAATAAAATGAAATAATAATAATAGAGATGCATGTTTTAAGAGAAATGCCTAAAAATCATGATGAGGAATTAGATGCTTCAAGCAGTGGGAAACATACTAAGAGCACTTAAAATTCTTTGGAAACATTATTCCTATTTTAATATTTATATCACAGATTACTTCCAAGTTGATTTTGGAAAACTCATTTTCACTGGATGGGCACAAAATATGAATATGCATGCTCTTAATTTCACCCACATTGTGTGGGAAACTTGCAAAAGTGAAGATTTCCTTTTATTTCCTGAACATTCATATTAATTTGTGGGCATATTTATGTACTTGCTCTTATCTGAAAAGTGCTGTAACAATGCAATGAGAGATACAACCATCAGTAATCAGTGAACATTTATAAGATTGCCTGTAGCTATATAAAATTATTCAGTACAAAACACTTAAGGGTGCACAACAATTGTGGTTTGAGTAATACAGCTGAATCTTGTCTATGCTTTGTTGTAAATGTTCTCCAAGCGATTCAAAATGAAAGAAAATGATATGCACGGAGCCATGGCTAATGCCAACCTGACCGCAAATTTCTTCCTCTGTGGTTCATCGGTTTTCCTGGATCTGACTATCAATTTGCGCAATCCATCAGCGTAATGTTTCAATGGGCCTGTTTGGTCAAGGATTGTGTTATAGTGAAGTGCATCCTCTGCAGAATCTCTTCTGCCACTCATGCACACTTGTCAGGAACATGTAATGTTCGTTATATGTAACAAATAAGTTTTGCATTTTCCAGCACCCTCAGCCACCAAAAAACAAATCACACCTCTCTGTTTTTCTTTGCTTTCTTTCATTACCAAAGAACAAAACTTTTCACTATGCTCACCTCCAAAGCTGTAATGAAACAACTGTGTGGACCTGTGCATTTTCACTTATGCTACAGTATACATGGCAGTATCAATATGTAATGAGTGTTGTCAACTTTTGTGAGGAGGAATATGTTTTATAACAGGTGTTTGGTTTTCATTTGACTGCCCCTCAAAAATTCCTTTCTAGTTATTGGGCAATAGATAGCTACACCATTTCCCATTCTCTTTTCCATTTTGGCTACAATTCTTGGACTATTGTGAATCAGCTTAACTCCACTTTTTTTCAAAATAAACTTAAAAAAAGCTGCTAATGTAGAGGAAAATATCCTCATGTGATACCACAGTACAAAAAATAAGGGTTCAAATGCCAAAATATGACACACATTTTCTTCTTTTCTCTTTTCTTTTGAAGATGAAATTGTTTTCTTCAACTCCATACTCCTTTCCATCCTGCCATATGAAAACCATTTTATCTTTTGTTATGTATGACACTATGGTAAATGTTTTTTTTTGTTTGTTTTTTTGTTTTTTCAGCCCCGTCCAAAATATTTGGTGATACCAGTGGTATTACGTGTTCTTTTTATTCCATTTTTTCTGCTGTGCAACTATCAACCTCAAGATCCCAGCAGACGAATTCCAGTGTACATTGATAATGATTGGATATATTGGATAGGTGCAATGCTAATGGGATTAACCAGTGGTTATTTCAGCTCTGTGGCCTTGATGTACTGTCCAAGGTAATACAATTATCAAAATATTTAATGCATTTGATAGCAGATAAAAGTTTTCTTTTTCTCCTATATTAAAATCATATCTAATTTGACTAATTTATCCATTTACTGATTTTCTTCTTGAACTGTTTCTTTCTTCCTTTTTTAAATTTTATCATTATACCATTATGGAATACTGTCACTAGTTCCTGTGCCTAGCTAACATACTTAACATTGCTTTTCTAAAATGGCCTACATTATGTTTTGTTTAAAGTTTCAAATTTCTGTTGCTTAAATGTAGATTTCTTATATTTTGAAATTAATTGTACATTTGACAATTTTAGTCTTGTGTTTCAAGTCAATCTTAGCTCAGAAAGTTGTTGCCTGCTTGTAAGGAAAAAGAGACAGCTGTATTGTGCTATCTATTGGATAAACAGATTGCAAGCAGAAGTTGACATTTTAAGTATGAGTTTCTTACTCACTCTGAGTTGCATTCTCTTCTAGTAACATGAATTTAGGCTCCTAGACACATGTTGCAAATACTCACGGTATCTAATTTAATACTTGGCAATGTCAACATATAATCAGGATATAGCACTTTAATTCAGTTAAATATATTATTTTTAGTCTTATTTTTGGAGTTGAATATACACACATGTGCTTTACAAAATCTTTGCTTACCAGAATTAGTTTCGCATGCACATATACTTTTGTTCAGTTCTTATTATCAAATATTAAGATTAATAAATGATGATTTTAAAAATACAAAAGTGATACTATTGTGTTACAAGGAGAGACCAGGAAATAATTATATATGTACTTTGTTGTTACTAGTATTCTTGTCAGTAATGTTGCTGACAGAGGGAACCCACCCCAAACTACCCTTTAGATGGAAAAATGTCCAACATGTTTATTTTCTCAAATTTGATTAAATTTTGTTTTAATCAATTTTGATTAAAGAGGGATAAACAAAAACTTGCTACACAAAAAATGTAGATCTCGTTTAAAATACACAATTTATGTCATGTATGTTTTTTTTTATGGAATTGGCCATCTCCAAGGTATTATTTCAGTTTGAAAATATTTTTCTCATACGGGAATTTGTAAACACCTGGTAATGCAAAGAAACAAGATTTCAACTACATGACAACTAGATCAAAAGATTTTAGTATCACTTTAGCCTAGTGTATTCTTATTTCTCTTCTGCATATATAGAAGGAAGTAATGAAGACAATTTCTGCTAATGTTTATCTCACTTAGCATGAAGTAGATAGAAGAATAAGCTTTTTAACAATAATTTGTTACAGAGGTGAGTCATGTGAATAGAACACATCAGATTTTGAAATGTACTTTCTGTCCAGACTCCTTTACACTGGGGGATTGGAGTGGAATGCATAAGTAGAGTCTTACTTCTTGGAAATAACTTTTAAGATTCTGGACAAACAGTAGTACTGTGACTTATTCATTGATATTGCACAGAGTCATTTATGAATGAATTTATCTATTTTTATTTTTAACATAAACTAACAATGTATAAAATAAAGATTAATGCTATTTTACCAAACCAACAAACGATTGCATATATCTGCACACCCACTATAACATTACTTTACTTCTATTTTTCCCCCTCAACAGTATGATGATTATTTACTTTCTTTACACATACTATGTACATAGCGTGTGTGTGTTGTGGGGGGGGGGGGGGGGGAACAGCATAGCTCAAAAATGAAAAGACCCTTAAATATCAAACTTGGTGTTAAAGTTTCATATCTTCCAAGGATGTGACACAAATATTTTAAAGAAAATCCTCCCCTCCCCAGCTACCCTTTACATGGAAAAAATTTCAAAAATGGTTAACAATTTTTATTAAAATCTCTTATATTTAATACATTTACATGACAAATAAAGGGTATATCTTCAATTTTCTGGGAATAGCTTCTGAAGACATGTTTATTCTGGATGAATTTTGCATAACTGGTAAACTATAATAGATAGACAAAAACTTACCACACAAAAACATACAATTTATGTTATATATATTTTTTTTTCGTGAAGTTTACTGTTGACAGATTTAAAATACTTATGCTTTTCTCATACGGGAATTTGTCAACTCTGTCCATACAAACGAAGGTACTTTAATCACATAGCAATCAGCTTTTAAAAGATTTGCCTATCGATTTAGCCTATGGTACTCCCTTATTTCTTTTTTACTTACAAGGAAGTAAGTAATAAGAATCTGACTGCTAATTTTTTCTCGATTAGCATTAAGTAAATAGAAGAATAAGTATTCTTAACATAATTTATTGACGAGATGTAGAGAAAGTCATATGAATGGAAGACATAGTTTTTTTTCTTCTTCTTTCTCCAAATGATTCAAATGCTTTAACTCCATTCTTTTTCCCCAACTGCACCCTTTTCTTTATTTTAAAGTCCCTGACAAATTAACTGGAATAAAAACTGCATATTTGAAGTAATAAAAAATTTTAAAATAGTTTAATCCAACTAAGACCTTAATTTTGAAGAAATTGCATGTTTCTTTCCCTTTGTTCATAAATTCTGAAAGCAATCCACTAAGAAATATGAATTAATGTCGTTAACTTGTGATTCATTAAACTTCAATAATATTATAAAGCAGCTATAACATATGCATAGAATTTTAATACATATTATTTATACGAATTATATGCTTTATATCTATAGCATTATATTGTGTTCTCTATAGTGCTCTCCAAAATGTGATAGCTCTCAAACCGTACCATTCCCCTCTGCCACTGGGCAATAATCATTAGCAAACAAAAGGTGACAGGCTACTAGGGGCAAGGGGCAATGTCGTAAAATCTGTTTCCTGTAGACTGTAGGCAATTCAGTTTCATGTTAGTATGTGTCCAAACCAGTGAGTTACTGCAGATTATGTTAAGGTACCAGCAAGTGGAAGACTTGACAACTGCAAGGGCTAGTTTCTAGCCACACACCTCGTAATCCTAAACTTGAAAGTCACACTGTCTTTGGCAGAGAAGCAGGGCAGGGTTATCACGTTATGAAAAATACTGGATATTCAAAGAACACTGACTCCATTTGCAGACTACATGACTGAGCTTATCCAAAACTTGGAGAGACATATATTCTATTATTGTTAATCATCCCAAGTATTAGTAATAATATTAGTGAGGGTATTGAAATGACTGTGAATTCCTCAATTGAATAGCACAGCTTGTGTTATTAAATATGCATAGTACAGGATATAAATAAATAAACAAATAAACAAGCATTTCATTTAATATGTGTGAATCATTTTAACGTAAATGCAGATTATTTTTTTGAAGAACATTTTTAAAGATTTTTT
The DNA here is from genome assembly GCA_030762935.1 of Hymenopus coronatus. NCBI lineage: Eukaryota > Metazoa > Arthropoda > Insecta > Mantodea > Hymenopodidae > Hymenopus > Hymenopus coronatus. Next base: position 77,086,206 of record CM060890.1, read on the forward strand.
TCAGAATTCAAAATTAAAGTCCTAATTTGAAAAATAAAAATCACCTGATCAATTGAATAATCAGTTGGAGAATACTGACAATGAGGCGAACGTGCCTCGGAACAATTTTTAATTCAAATACACATCACAGTTACTAACTTCTCTATGCCAGTTAATTAATTTTACAGATTCCATATATCTTTTGCACTTTATCACTTCAGTTTATGTGACATGATATATTAATTTTCAGCTTTTGCACCAGCATTTATATATTTATGCTTTACAGGACAGTGGAACCACAATATGCATCCACAGCCGGGATGTTTGGTGCTGCTTCTATCATCACGGGAATATTTGCAGGAATTGTGTTCACCTTATTGATGCCAATCATTGTTTCTTCAACAATTTGGGGAGTATAAAACTTGCAGCGGTCTTTTTTTTTTCCTGAAAAAATACAAACTCAAAAAAAAAATAATTATAAGGCTGCAGGTGAACCTAAAGGGGAGGGGGGTTGTCTATGCATTTGATTTCTGAAGTGTGTATTTTGCAATTTGCAACAGATTTTGCATTATATGATAAACAGTTGAATGCTGAATGATCAGATAATTGCATTTGGGAGTTTTTTTATTATAGATTCATTCTGCATACACAGTTACGGCTGTGATTATTGCTTGAATGTCTGTTAAATTTGTTGTTTAGTTTTTTACTACATTGTTAAAATAAAAGTGAAGTGATGCAGAACACTGAAAGCATTATTAAAACATGTAGCGCTCATAAATTTTGTAAGTATGATCAATTATTTTCCAGTTTAAGAATTGTTTTTAACAAGAATGAAAAGCCTTTCGGATCATCAACCTTGTTTTTTGATGTACTAATGTAGAATACTTAGGCATTGTTAATATGAACTGTATTGTTTTATTTGTACAAAATAATGCATGTGTGAATGCAGCTGTTGGTATGAATGTGTATATAATCATATATTTTTAATTAATTTTAGTGAAATCACAGCAATTTGTATATTGGTACCTCTCATACAGTACAATTGACTTTTAAAAATATCATGTTGATTATAAGCTTTTTGCAAATGAGTAACTGAAACTTCATATTTCTATATAATGAAACTGTAGGCAGGGAGTAGTTCCTCTAGAAGAAATCAGTTATATCACAGTAATCATTTACTAAATATGCAGAATTAAAAACATAAAGGGAAAAAATTGGTGATTCCTCTCAGCTTTTAAACTTATAGATTTATCACCTTTACTTATGAATCACATTCTAAATACTACTTTTTATAAAGAAAAATAGTATGTACACTTGAGATGAAAATTCTCGAGAGATGAAGCACAAAGTGATTTATGTGCATTTTGAAACAATCAGGAGTCAGCGATTCATTTTTTATACATTTCAAAACCCAGACCAACAAATCCACTTAATTAAATCAGATCTCATTCATTAGATATGTGTTACTGACTTAAAAGTATGTTTAAATGTTTCCACTCCCTAGTTTTCTTCTCTTTACAGTTGGATATACAATATTTAGGAGGAGGAAATCTTCAAAAAGCATTTTTGTTAGAATTTCTTGGTTGGTGGAGGGGGCAAAACTTTGATCAAATTTGCAAAGTTTATTCTCTTGTTGGCAATGATTTTCTCTGTTATTAACTTTACATACTCTTTAATAAATTTAAGGTAATAAAATTTTATTACTCTTTGAAACCGTTCTCAAGATCAGTAAAACAATTTTGGATTGACATGCTTTGTTCAGTGAATTTTCTAATTTGTTTGTTAACATTTCTTAAAGTGGTACATGGAATATCAATCATATTTATATTATGCTGTGCAATTTCCTTACCCCTCACTTTTGTTGAAAATGTAAGAGTTTTGCAAAATTTGTTCACTTTGTAGGCATAGCACAGAATAATTTAAAAGAGCCAGGCCCTGATGACAAATAAAGGAAAAAAGTTATAACAATTTTCATCTCTCTCAAAATATTATAGAAATGTGCAGTACTACTTCTTCATTTAAGTATGCTAAAAGAATAAAATATTTAATTTCAATTGTGTATTAAGGTGAGGCACCTATGAAATTTGACCAAAAAATTGAGAAAAATTAAAACATTATTTGTTTCAGAATAAAATAAAATTAATTCTAAAGTGTAAGAAAATAGTTTTTTTCCATTTGGTGCATTTGAACTACCATTTAACTGAATCTATAAATGAATAGACGCATGCTTATTAATAGATATATCCAACAGTAAACATTGTTTTTCTTTCTTTTTTACTTTTTTACAAACATTTTTTCCATACTTAAAACGCTCCACACAATACAATTTTTTCTAATTTCTTTCAAAATTGTAATGAATCTCAAAAGTACATAAAAATGAAAAAAATAAATGTATATGTTTTCAAAATAGTGCTCCAATTTTGAGGAATAAATTATTATTAAACTTATAAAAAGAGAGTTTTAGAGGTTACAAATAATAGTAATTTTTATAAAGTAATTAGGGTTAATATAAAAAATCTGATTACGTAGATCTATTCATTTGCTTAATATTTTTAAAAATGAATTGTAAGGAGCATTTTTATTAGAACAATGAATTCAGATGGTAAGCGTGTTTCTTTTGTTTTTTTTTTTAAGATATATGTATAGCCTGCAGGCTAAAAATTTTAAGTATTGTAAACATATCAGTGTGGATAAGGTGTGTGTGAGGGATAACTGGTGTAAATTTCAAAAAGATGTCTTGCATACGGATTTTCCAAATTTCACAGATCATTACCTTAACTTCAAAATTGATGAAAACTAAGATTCTGAAACTTATCTTTACATTCTACAAGAGATATCAAATCTAAATTTTGAAGAGATTATTAAATGCAGTATTGTGGTCTGATGTAGCATATATGGAAATTGAAAAACATTTGCCATTGTATATGATTTTAAATTTTATTATTATATTATTTTATTTTTATTATTTTATAAAATAGCTATTGTGATATGAAACTAGTATTCTTGTAAGTTATATCCATAATAACTGAGTTCCAACAATTCAGAAAAAAGTCCACAAGCTTCCTGTCTCTTGGTATTGTTTAAAGGCATAAAAAAAATATTTCACTCAAGGAAATATACTTTGTTTTCAAATACCCTCTGATAGTTGCCATGACTTTTTAAATCGAAGCTTTTTTACTCAAATTGCATAATCTATATATCAATTTATTCAGGAATAGGGACTTAAAACATTAATTTATTTATATATTTTTATTAGCATTTTTTTTTACTCTTCACTTGATAGTGGTATTATAATATAGTTTATGAAAATTTGTAATTTCTATGCATAAGGTTTTAGTAATCTACATCTTCCAAAGTGTAATTAAATAATTATATCAGCAAGGGTTTTAAACACAATTGAATATTATCTCTCTGGATTTGACCTTAATTAGAAATCAGCATAATAAAAAGATTCATTTTCCAGAATATTAAAAATAAATATGAAATATGTATTTCAATGTTAAAAGTTTTTGGTCCTACTAGCAAGTTTGCATTATTATTTTTGAGGGGGGAGCATTTATAGATTAAATTATGTTCAGATTTAATGTGATAAACGAATATAATTGCCAAACCTCAATGCTGAGAAAATAAAATAATTCAGAGTTGCTTGATTGGACATAGCTGTACAAAATGTTAAATCGTTGTATGAAGAAAGAGATTGCAGCACATGGTATGATGATATTTCATTGCTCTAAGTAATGTTGCTAATTTCACTGAGCAGAAATAATAATTGTTAAATTTATTTAAAGATGCTACAGGTGTCGGGTTGGTATAAACATCAACAGTATGATGGAAATTTGCCCTGAACGTGGAGTAAATCTACTGGCTGGAATATTTAGACCACCTAAAACTGATCATTCCGGATTTTGATTGAACCTATAATTGTAGTAACAGAAACAGAAGTCTTTAACAGCTGTGCCATCCAAGGTAAAATACATTATACTGGATTCTTATCCATTAGTAAGTTAAATACAACAATGCTTTAAAACTATCTCAATGCAATCTGGAAAACCTGCTTCACTTTTAAAAGGAAATATTAAATGTATCTGTTTTTAAAAGTGAAGATAGTAAATTTTACAAACTGTGAAATACTACGAAGATTTTCCTGAAATAAGAAAATGATGACAAATTATTCTAAAATTTGAATCGAATTCCATATATTATAAATCATAACAATCTTAGTTCCCATATGATCAGCAACCCTGATATAAAAGAATAAATTATATTTTTTATCTGTTTCTACTTGTGACTACATGGTTCTGTGTAGATTCATTTTATAATGAATAATCTGTAATAATTTTTAGACCTGTAGCTTTGGTTTTTGGGACATTGAAAGAGAGAAAAGGGGGGGGGGGGTGTCAATCATAAAACTTCCCAACATTTTTTTTACTGTTTTAAGATATTATTTATTAATAGAGTCTCTAAAACAGTCAGAGGGCTTGGGTAGTTGCATTTGTCTGGAAAGATTTTAATGCCGGATAAATATGGTAAATTTAATTAGAATTCTAATCAAAATTACTATTACTTAACCTTATTACCTTCAATTTAGATGGAGTATTTGAATCAAGGAATTTTTTCATACTTATTTTATAAATTTTTACTATTTAAAGGGTAGTAATCATTTACTAGAATCTTGTGTTCTGTAGCATAGACATTCCTAAAGGTGAAAAACTTTGCTTCCTTTGAAATAGTTTTCTCGTTGCAAAAATATATAAAGAATTTTACTAATTGCACACTTTTCTCGCTCTGCTTAGTTAATTACTATTTGCTGCTCATAGGCAACAGTGATATATTTTTAATTGACAAATCAACCAGTAAATGGAGTCAACTAAGCAAAGAGTTTAGTCCCAAAGTTTTTAATTAGTGGTGAAAATGTACATTAACTTCACTGTGTAATGGATTCCCTCTCAGTTATTATATATTTAAATGGTACCTGAAAAGTTTAAATAATGGAATAAGTCCCCCCAAGTCTCCCAAAAATAAAAAATGGAGATACTTTACAGTAAAATTATATAACTATGTTTATCAAAAACAAAAATGTTGTGATCTGTTACATAAAATATAATCATTGTAGAGAGATGAAGCATCAACTTTGTATACAGCAAAACAGGATAAGTATAAATACGCAGTTTTTAATGAGTCTTATCAGTAGCTTAGCATAATGTTAATCACATACAGTGGGCAATGAAACAAGCATTTTGAATGTTAAAAATTAACTCCAGCTGACCGTTTATTGCACTGTTTTGTGCTGTGAAATATAATATGGCAAAAAATGCTCCTGTATTATATTATGCTCATCCTCTTGTATATTGAAACATACATATTATATACCCTAAAATTGTCCACAGCTCCTAAATTCATGCTATACTTGGTGCCAATTTTAAAAATTTCTTACCTGTCATACTCATAATAAAATAAATTGGCATATAAATTCTGTAATTAGATCATGTTCTGCATGATACTTAAACATTTGAATTCAGTGTGTTTGCAAACACACAAATCTCTCCTAATGTACATGTCTGGTGACTTTTGGAAGTTGAGAATAAGAGTGAATTAAATCAAGGACAATAAGGCTTTTGCTATTGGTTTTCTTAATATCATTAATAAATACATTTTAGTATAAATAAAGTTCAACATAAAATGATGCTTGTTGGGAAAGCATTGACACTTGATTGAACTGGCATTTTTTACTTGATAAAACATGTTTTAAATGACTCATAATATTAGGCTGATGGTGTCTTATAACTTATCTGAGAAGTGGTTATGTGGAAAGAATGTTAACTCCATGTTGATGATGCACAATGTAGATAGTGTTGATATCTTGTTCAGCACTACATTTGCCTTGGGTCAACACATTGAACCAGTTAATTGTGAATGGACTTATTTTTGCCTAGCCAAAGTTCTTTACAGGACATGAGTTATTGTCTACATCAGGGAATTAAAATTGATGCTCTCAAGGTGTTTCCGATGCATTGTGCCAAGAGAATGTCCATTTTTTTTTTTTTTTTTAATTAGTGCTTAATTTGCCGGTATCTTGAATCCTTAAAACAGTTATCATATACTATGTACACTATTTGCCATTACTGTTAGTAATACTGTTAGTTTTTTGTTCTGTTTCACAAAGAAACATGTGTTACCAATTAATATTCTATGCTAAGAGTTGAGGCAGTGAAACCAAATTTAGCCACTTCTGAAAAATAAAGAACTAACAGTCAGCCTGTCAAAAACAGCACATGATTTAATAAAAGTAAGCATTTGGGGAAAAGGATACATAATTTAAAGAATGCCTTAGAAATTTCAAGATAAACAAACAATATAATTTGGAAACACGTCAGGAAACATCCAAAGAAGCTCGGCTACTAACAGTTTTGTTGATAAGACAGCAGCTGAAGAGTGGACAATAGCTGTATGAAACATGTTCTGCTAAAGGTTCTACTGGCTGAGGCAGATCTACTCAGGGGAGTTGATTAGAGGCTGCTTCATTCTTCGTTTTCCAATTATATAAATCTTAATGAACCAGTTATTGAAATATAAAAATACCTTAATATAAATAATTGATACTTAACATTTAAGCAGAGTAAATATTTATATGATTCAAATGATCAACTAGCAGCAGCTAGTTGCACCATGCATTGTAGATGTGAGTTCCATTTGTCAATAATGTTGAAAAATGAATATAGTAAAAGGGGATTGTTGAAGTACCAAAGTAAGTGAAGATAAAGCTGAAGTAGGTTATACCTAAAGATCAGTGCATTAGTAAGAGGCAGTTATGTTGTTATTTTGAATTACCCAGTAATAAAAATATATTTACTGAACACTATAAAAGTATCCATGCAATGAGGTATTTTCTCATTATGTGAATATTGTAAAGAATATTTTTATGTATAGGACAAATACTTGAACTACAACTCTTTTGCTAATGTGAACATACTTTCGTTCTTTCCTTTCATCCTTAGCATTTAGAAAAACGGCATGACATCATATACAAGAGGCTTACCTCACCCTTATTGGGGTGGATCTTGAATTAAGTTACCTTCTTTTCTTCTTAAAGTTACCTAAAAGAAATTAACAAAACATTTAACACAAATGTATTTTTTATGCTGTGTAATAAGTGTATCAGTTCACTTTCTGTTTATTACAGTAAATAGTTAACAGCATTTAAGTTCTGGCCTGTGCTTTAAAAATTAATTTAAGAGCAGTGAAATGTTTATAAGACTGACAATATATAAGAATAGTTCAGAGGTCTTTTTGGTTCACTGCAGCTAATGTATTTTGATATGTTGTAATTATTAACTTAAAATACTTGACGTATGTGATGTAGGATATACATCTGAGAGTTGTTATTACTGTGTAGTCAAGGTTCTTATTAAAAAAAAAAGTCTATAATTCTGCATGCTTGTAATTTTTAAAAAGGGAAATTTTGTTTCTCAATTGCATAAGTAGCAAGGTTCTGAAGCAAAATTATAATTGATTCATCTGATGTAATTGTGTAAAATTTAGTTAATGTAAGGTGAAGTAAAAAATTTGAACAAATAACAGTTCACAATTCAGTTCACATTGATTTTTATATTGGGAATTGCCTACCATCATCATCTTTTCTTAAAAATTGCTAACACAAAAAACAAAATGGTATTCTATAAAATGTTCAAATACTTAAAACCTTGGTGTGCACTTTTAAGACAAATTAGGAAATTTGAGCCATAATATACAGAATTGAAAAAAATCATTTGGGTGGGGGTCTGAAAATTCCTTATTCAGAATTGGATGATTTCATTGGTAATTGTATAAATGATACAGCAATTGTTATAAAAATTGTTGAAGAGAATTCTTCCTGCTTTGGTGTATTATGTAACATTGCATCCCATTCTTGGGAAACACTATTGAAGACTCTTGGAATGTTTCAATTTGGTCAAGTGCAGTCTGCATCTGTGCTCTCAGAACATCATATACATGGGTTACATATTCCAAGAGTGTTAAATGTTCATAGAGGAGAAAGCACATACATTCAAATCAGGCAAATGAGTAATTCAGTGAATTTCCCTTGACCAATCAAGCATTATGAAAATTATTCATTTAAAAGATGATAAACCATTCACCTAAAATAGCTAGAGCACAATTATACACAAACTACGTTCTTTTTATGTACAGAGGGCATCATGTTTAGATTTTGAAAAAAATGAGAAATTGTAAGTAAATTAGTCCATTCAGATGCAGAGGGAACAAGGAATGATTTGCCCAAACATGTAGACAAATCTCTAATAATGTATATCCTACTTCATGATAAAAGTTGCATGAAAACAGGCTACATTAGCCTTTGATTTCTTTGGTGTACAACAAATAAAACAATTAAAATAAAGGAAAATGAATGCTATAGTATAGTTTCAAGAAGCAAGTAAAGAAAATAAAAGTTTTGATTTAAACACATTCAGAGTCAATTTTGGCTGCTGCCCCATTTCAAAAAGCCAGCAAATGTAGTCCATGTATTTGCAGAGCATAACCAGCTTGGGCAGATGGGCCAATAGAAAAGAGCATGTAGTGAAATGTACAGTACTTGAAATAAAAGGGCATCTTTGGAACAGAAAAAGTAAAGAAAAGCTTCAGGTTTTAACACCTACTGTTGCAGAACATCATTTTTCAGTAAATAATATTAAAATCACTTTTGTCTACATCACTATTCTGCTGAATTTAACTGCTTTATAATATTGGTTCATGTAAGTTGCTTATGTTAATTGTATTTCCAACCAACCAGCTTAAATTGTGAACAATGAGATGTGTTGTGGTGCAAAAGTTACATGTGCTCAACTTTCAGCATTGACCTAATTAGTTTCTTGTGCCTGCATTTGATGGAAAGTAAAAACTGTAAGGCCTTGCTTAGGCTTTGTTTGCTTTGGAGATACTAGCCTTCCTAATTTTCTAATTGTGAATTATTCACATGGGCACAACATTTTCATGATATGCACATTTTCTAAGGTTTAAAGTTATGAAAAGTATTTTCACTCAAATTAAAAATTATTTTTCAAACCTGGGTTACCATCCTCACCCTCTCCCTTAGGGTTCACAGTTTGCTGAAGATAACAAACTAATCAAACAGCTTAATGATTTATTCATTAACATTAGATTTGTCCCCTCTTAACCATAGTTCCTGTAATTGGTTCTATCACAGAGCTGAAACTTATTTTTCGTGATGTAATGTGTTATTAGCTCTTTTTCATCATATCCTCACCAGCATTTAATTCTAATGGAATCACTCCTCCTTTGAACAGATTATTGGTTATCATGGGCAGCTTGCTGAGCCTGATGATTGCTAAATCATCATAGAATTGTTCAAACTGCTGCTGAGCTCTATTCTCATTAGCCATCAATTTGCTGCTGCCATGTAGATGTTAAGCTTCTTGTATGGAGCCATGGAGAGTAAACTCTCTTAACTTTTCTCCATCATTTAGCAGCATAAATCCATGGAAGAAAGAAGGGAAATTAAGTGTTCCTGTGTGTTATATTCTGCAAGAAAGAGACTACTTGCCCAATCAAATGGACTGAATTTTAAGTAAACATTCCAAGCAGAAACAACAATAAAAATCCTTGCAGATCATGCTTCACACATTTGTGAGTTTCAACCTCTAAAATGTTCTGTTTACAATGCCCTAAAAGTACAAGAACTTTTACATTAAGTCATGTCACAAACTCAAGATCTCTAAGAAATGTAACGCTACTGTGAATGCCACATTTAAGCAATACATAAGAAAACAAAAAAACACAAACACAGACACAGACAGACAGATTCTCATATGTAGTAACCTCCCAGTACCTGACACTGTGTTGCTGTCATTCAACCAACTAGTGCCAAATAAGTTCATGGTTGCAGAGCATGTACCACTAGCAATGGGAGATTGCTCAGTGAGATCAATCTTTTCTCATCTATGCCGTACAAGTATGCAACATTGCAATGCAAAGCATTTTAAATTAACAAACAACTTCAATAAAAATAAATGGCATAAAACTAAATGAAATATGTGCTACAGTAATTGTGTATAATAAAGATAAAACAAACCAAATAGCACAACACCAGACTGAATAAGCCTCTGCCATCCCTCAGCTTTCCCCAACCCAGTCATGTGCAAGTAGTGTAAGCATATACACCACAAACCCGTCAGTTTTGGCTCAACCTTCACTAAGGGGACTTCACAGTGCCTTTGAAGGTTATACCATAGTAATGTACAAAATGCCTGGACAAGACTCGCAGTTATAGTTGTGACTTAGGTAGTGAAGGCTTATAATTACTTATAATTCTTGTTTATGCTCAACAGTCTTGGTTGACACTGTCAATGCTGGACATAGCTTTTTTAAACTTTGTGTTTCCAACATGACTATAGAGAAGGATGAAGTTTACTCTTTCTCTCAGTAGTTCATAAGAACTCATTCCTAAACTCAAAGTAGGAATAGTAAGGTATCTTCACCTAAGATTTTATGTATATCCAACATCTCCTTTGGAGTGAACATGTAATAACACTGCAAGGTAATACTGACAGCGAGGTGATCCAATACTTTTAGAGAGAAAAATTCATGCTATTTTGTGAATTTATCAGGACCATCTTGATAGCATATGTCATGCAAGTATTTTGTAATGCTTCAACAATTGATTTTTTTTCAAAGATTGATAAATATAAATTATATGAACAAAGTAATTTATCATACACTATCTTTAAAGATTATTTTTGGTTATATTTTGATTCTTGTAAGATTTAATATTACAATAGAGGGATAGAATGCCCAAGGTTTTTCAAAAGTTGACAAATAAAAAGCTAAAAGGTAAAAGTTTGTAAGATATATTCAAAATATATTTCCCCCTACCCTTTTTACACATATAAAGAGGAATATTGTTTATGCTACATTACAATTATTTAGTTTTAAATGTTCTACTACAGTATGATAAATTTAAATACAAAAGAGTAACATAACATTATATTATATACTCGCCAGCCTCCTCTTCTTTATTGTTGTCAATGGAGCTTAATACAGCTATCTGACATGGTCACATATAAATATGCAAATATACACATGTACAAACATTTTGCATATACAGCTATAATTTTAAACAGAAAGAAGGCAAGTATAAAAGTAACACATAACAGTATTGTGAGTATAAATAAACAACTGCATGCAGTACTGAGTAATATAGAACAATTAGGTCATTATATCATCCTTTACAATTTGCTTAAGGTGTGTAGGCACTTGGAGAGTGGCTTATTTATTTATTTTTTTAATTTTTTTTTAGTGATGTCTGTAGTTATTTTAATTTCAAAGGGCAATTTATTAAACATTAATGAGCCAATAATATAGGAATTGCTAACAACTTTGCTTTTATTGGTTGATATTTGGTGAATGTCATTTCTACTTGTGTGGTGAGATTGTTTCACTGTTTTTGCTTCTAAATTGAGGATTTTCAATTACTATAGTATATAGTCAATATATGTTTAGATTGAAAGATTGGTCTACAAGAATCGGTATGTTTCATGATATACATTAATCAAATTACTCTCTTTTGTATGATAAATATTCTGTTGAGTGTGTTTTGGGTGCACTACCCCATACTTGAATGCCATAATTTAAATGTCATAAAATGGACTTATATTATGCTTTTACATGGAAGAATGTTTTAGTTATTTTATTACTCGCTACTCATGTAATAGTGTATTATTGTTACTAAGCTTCTCTAATTAGCTGGACATTGAGTCAAAACCACAAATGTTTTAACACCCATTCTTATTACATTTGGCACTGCAGGCAGTGGACACTGATGGTACACAAAGTGATCAGCAAATTAAACATTCCAAGACAAAGGTTAGGGTACTCCTATACGTTTTGGGGTTCACTAGGCAGTATGTCATTTTCTGGATTGTTTCTACAGACTTTAATATAAGAGACCTCTTTCACTGTGATCTACTGCAAAAGCTGGCACAAACTGAGCAATTAATAGAAATTGAGTTTTATTTATGGATGCTCTTTAACTGCTGCAGTTCCTAGTGTCCCATTCTATAAAAACATTTACTGCCCTCCACCAGATTTGAAAACACAACTTTGGGAACAGCAGCAATTATCAAAGTGAAACATTAATTCATATTCTTGCCCCTGGTGGTGTTTGCCAATAATCCGCTACACTGTCACTCTCTTTTACAAGTAAAATTAATTTTGCAGTATTTTATTTTTTGTAACTGGCTGAGAGCAAATATTGAATTTTTACTAAACCATTTCAGCACATGCATGGTAACAAATTGATATCTAATTACAAAAAATCTAAACATTAAAAATATGAGTGTTTATCAATCTTTGAAAAAATGTCCCTCAATTTGTTAGTTTGCATAAATCAGTAAAATGATGTTTGTCTTTAGACAAAACTGGTGCAAGAGTTGTCTATCTCATGTTTATTGCCTCCATCTGAAGCACAATGCATTTCCTTACAATGTTGAGAATTTGAACACACAGATACAAGTGCAATCGTGCCCCTTTCTTGATGGTATCATGGATGTCAAACCAAGCTTTGTCTATCTACAGACAGGCATCCTCTCAGGTTGTTAGCAACCTTGCTGCTAATTAGAGGTTAGGAAGTACATTTTTTTTGAATAGTTCCAAACATTGCAGTTTCATATAACTGTTCCAAGATAAGAGTCAAGGAAGCCTATGAGTGTTTATGCATAATCATAACAGAACTTGTGGTCCATTGCCACTCACCTGTTTTGTTTTTGTTTTTTTTTTTCTCCCCAAGTTTGGATGCATTTTTGAATTTTCAAAAAAATATAGAAAGGATACTTCTATCTCTTCCTTCCATCATGCATACATAAATTAGTGTAATGTTTAAAATAAATCTAATGTTAACAGTAATAATAGCCTACTTAACTTGTGAAAATTCGTATCCATAATCAGAGCATTCATTGCATATCAGTTACTAAAGGTTAAATGTTTTGCATCTCAAGAGTTCTCTAGCATAATTAAATGTAACTGGCTGGCAGATTTGTGGTATATGTTGTCCTCTATTGACAGAGCTAAAACTAAGTCTTGCATCATTATACACTTATCCGGTTATAAAAATACTCTTATTATTGAATTAGAGCAATGCTGGAAGATTACATGAAGCCATGTAACCGAACCACCCACCCCCCACATAACCGCATATTATATTGCTGCTAGTTTCCAATCATTTATTTCAATGTTGATTTCCTCTTTTAATTTAAGTAGAAACATAGCCCAAGCTTTCTGAGGAGTATAATTATAATTTGTGGATGGAGAAACTTAAGACCTTTTTAAAGTTTTGACTACTACAAATTTCTTTGTGATGAGATTTTTCAGATGTAGATAACTTGCTCTGGCAGTTTTCTTATAGCTTGTTTAATATAAAAACTTTTATAATTTCTGACATCTCAATTTTTCCTAATTTTTTTATTTCTAACATTTATATACAGTGACTTTATCATGAATTTTTATGCAATTTTCTTCAAATTTGCATTTCAGCTAATCACACGTTTCATTATGCAGTTTATTGTAAGTTTTTTCAATACACTTCACCATGGTAATTCACCAGTATGTATTATATGAATATTAACAATAAAGTTAAGCACTTACAAAGTGCTGAAGTAGAGAGTTAGGAAGTGACAGCTTAAATTTGTACCAATTCCTGTATATGCTCCAGTAAAGGTAAATAAAAGGTCTTGTCTTGCTGGTTTATGAGTTGTATGATGAGCACAAAAACAAATTTATTAAATGTGTGTTTACTAATAACTAAGCACAAAATAAAGAAGAATGCAGATGGCTAGTCTGCACTTTGCAGAAGCATAGCATAGAATCAAATATAAATATTAAATTTAAAGTGCAGTAATTGGAATTAAAATTAAATATTGATATTATCATTTTTTTTTTTTTTTTTTTTTTTTTTTTTTAAGCAAGAAGGGCTTCCAACTACCCATTACCCAGATATGTGGATGCTACTGTGCATAACCATATTGACTTTACCCTTTGATTTCTGTGAGAAATCAGTTCAATTTACCTAGAATTACATTTAAATATTATGGAATAATTATTTAGTGAATAACAATATAGAGGTATAAATATTTTTATAATTTTACTTTCTCTATACGCACTATATACGTAAATGCATAGAGAAGGTATTGCACTCCACCCAAAAATTTGATACCGGGATTTCACTGGAAATATATGTTTTAGGGTTCCCTTTATCTAAAAAAAGCATTTTTGGAAAAAGGTCTGTGTGTCTGTGGACACGATAATTAAAAAACGAAAAGTAGATAAAATACCAAACTTGGTATTTAAGTTTAGTATCTTCTAGGGATGTGACACGAAAATTTTGAGAAAAATCCTCCCAACTACCCTTACTTGGAACTTTTTTTCGAAAATTTTGATTTTCTCAAAAATGGCTCTAACGATTTTGATTAAAATTTTGTTTATTAAAAATATTTACCTGACAAATAAAAAGTATATCTTGAATTTTCTTGGAATAGCCTCTGAAGACTATTTTATTCTGGATGAATTTTACTTAATTTTGATTAACTGCTAAATGGTAAGAGATGGACAAAAACTTACTACACAAAAAATGTAGAGCATGTTAAAACACACAATTTATGTTATATACATTTTTTTCATGGAGTTTGTCGTTTTTGAGACATTCCTTATTTTTTTGTTTCTGCTATGAAAAACTTATACTTTTCTCATACAGGAATTTGTCAACTGCTGTCCATACAAACAAAGGAACTTCAATGACATAGCAACCAGCTTTTGATTATCACTTTAATCTATGGTACTCCCATATTTCGTTTCTACTTACAAGGAAGCAAGTAATAGGCTATTTCTGCTATTTTTTTTACTGATTAGCATGAAGTAAATAGAAGTAAAAGCTTTTTAAGAATAATTTGTTGCAGAGATGTAGAGAAAGTCATGTGAATGGTACACATCAGATTTTTTAATCTGTGCTGTCATTTGAAAAATTAAACATTCTTCTTATTGAAAGTCATTGATGTTTGTTTCTCTTACTTTAGAATTTAATTAACAGCAGTGCTATAAGAAAAGTGTTCTTTCTGACTAGTTTTTATTTAAATAGTAACTGGAATTGAAATGTGAATATAACTTTAGAACTACAAAAACAGCACTTACCTTAGCACTCTTTAGTGATGGCACTATCATAATGTCTATTTAACAATTACCAGAGAAAAGTAGGCATTTATAGTGGAAAATATAATAAATATTCAAATGACATAAATAAAACATGACATAGAACTGCTAGTCTCTTTACTTTATTCAAAACCATAACAAAACTGTCCATGAAAGAATAGAGACGCAGGCACAAAGATTGGTGGAGTAGCAGGAAGTAAAACTGGCCTTTGTGCCTTGGTTCTTTCTTCAGCAATTTCGTTTAGGCAGAGTCTGGCAGCACTATTAATTCTTATTTGATGATAAACATAAATGCAGTGTGTAGCATGCCATCTGACAAGAACATTCTATCATTCTGAGATTTTTCGAGTTATTCATCATTCCTCTTTAACATCAAACAATGGAAACCTCAAATTAAGTCTTTATAGCTTTCTTGGAAATTCATCACTTCATTTTCAGCATTTCTAGAGATTAGATTTCCATGGATGCAACTAAACATATATAGAGAGTAAGTAAGATGTTTATAGTTGCAGCAAAAGATATTGAATTTCAAATGTTTTATTCATTTAAAGTTGCTTTAACCCAAGAGTGCTGGAGTATAAACTACCCCAGTATTAGTTTTTTTGCATGTGGCAACATTGCAACTGATTAGATAAGTCTGCTGTGGTGGCTATTCATTCATTATTGTTTTATGTGTCTGTTGGCATAGTCAATTCTGTTCTACCAGTCTGCAGGATTGTTTATAAGCATTTTTGTTCAGGATTGTCAAGCTGGAGTATAAAGTTCCCTGCACGCCTCCCCATTAAATAGTTTTGTCTTACTGTCTAGTTTTCATAATGTATGTATGAGCATTAGTGAGCACTTTGTGATGGTGTGTGTTCTGTAGGAAAATGATCCAGAAGAAATGTTGAAGTTATTCAACAAGCTGCCAGAAAACAACATAATAGATCATGGCAAATCTAATGAAGAGGAGGAAGTAATTGAAGAAAGTGATGACAACACTGATTCTGAGCAAAGTGATGCAGAGGATTCGGTGGACACGCCTTTGAAAACTATTATTAGAGGAAAATAATTGCTGCAAATGAGAAAAATGGATTTTTCAAAGCATGGTAAAACCAAAAAGAACAACATTATAAAGATTTTCCCTGGTCCGAAAACCTCTACTAGAAATATAAGGGATGAACTCCCAGCTTTTCATGCCATTGTTTATTTTGGCATGTTTCATGATATCATGATCACACAAATTCACTTATAAACCATAAATTAGTACATTGATTGGGTGCTTGCATCTTATAGGTCTAAAGAGAGAGGGCCACATGAAAGTTCTGGAAACTATGGAATTCTGATGGAATAATAACGGAAATACTAAGAGCTTGTACAAGCTAGAAACAATTCTTATTTTTGCTTCAGGCCTTTGATTTGATTACAAAGCCACCAGATCAGACAGAAACTGGCTGCTGTGCATCAATTTGTGGACAAATTTGTACTAGACTGCAGAAATTCCTACAATCTTAGGGTGTTGTCACAATTAATGAGAAACTTGAGCCTTTTTGAGGGCATTTCAGCTACTTCAGTACATGGCAAACAAGCCTGCCAAGTATAGCATAAGGATTTTCACACTATGTGATGCTAAACTTTTTATACTACCAATTTGGAAATTTACATAGTGTGATAAAACAAGAAGCTGGATCTTATTCAGTTTCCAACAAATCCGGTAACATTATGAAACTGCTTGTTATTGAAACTGAAGGCTCTAACAGAAATATTATGTTCGACAACTGGTACACTATTTACCCTCTGGCATTGGAATTGTTGGAAAAACGATTCACTTGCATTGGTACATTGAGAAAAGACAAAAAAGAAATACTCAGTGAACCTCTGGCAAATAAAACTGTAGACATAGAATCATCAATCTTTGGATATCAGGATATATTACATCTTACATTCCAAATAAAAATCGGGTCATGATTTTACTCTCAACAATGCATGAAACACTCCTATACTAGATGATGTCAGTAACAAGCCAGAGATCATCAGGGATTACAATAAGACAAAAGGAGGGAGGGGGGGGGGGGGGGTACAGTCGATCAGCTATGTAGTGCATACAGTATTGCATGGCAAACAAGAAGGTGGCCACTGACTGTGTGAATGTTGCTGGTATAAACGCTCGAGCTCTTTCTTCTTCTTCTTCTTCTTCTTCTTCTTCTTCTTCTTCTTCTTCTTCTTCTTCCCCGAATCAAGAAAACCATAGAGAGCCAAGAAGTAGTTTCTTGAAGAAATTAGCATTCTCAATGATGAAGCCTCATCTTTCTATAGAGCAATGATACGACCACTTCCAAATGATATTAGTGTCTTCTTGTCTAAATACAAACCAGCACTTGAAGATCAGAACATCTTAGGTAGTTCTACAAAAAACGTGGAAGATACATTTTCTGTGGACGTGCCAAAGATATTGCCACTACTATAAAATCTTCTTCCTGTTATAGATTTACATGTAAACAACACACACAAATAACATACATGTGTGACTCGTGTAACAAAAGACTGTGAATCTGCATCTTGAAGTGTTAGAATATTCCACTGAATAAGCATTCATAACAAATATATTTTAAAATATAGTGAACTTTTTCAAATAAAAGCCTTCAGAAATGCTGTATATGCAGCCATTTTCTGCATAAAACTGTTACACAGATTATATCAACCTGTTAACCTTTATTTCACACAGTTGTGGACCAGGCCTTCACTGCATGCTATATTGTGATTATTATGTTTACATGTCATGCAAACCTAATATAACTGGAAATGGTTGGTAATAATGGTTATAAAATGTAACTATATTATGTTAATGAAGGATGTAGGTCTGAAATATAATCCCACTGACATTTGTATGTAAATATAATGAAATTATTGAGAAACGGATATGGGGAAAGGGTACCCTGAGCGCCCACTCTTAGGATAAGGACTTTAATTCTCACCAAACTCAATGTTGCACAATTGATAAAGCAGTTTAGTTTTTGATGCAGTTTTTAACGTGTTTTTCTAGAGCCCAATTAAAAGCCCATAACGTCTAATTATTATATGTTTGTTAACTTTTTGAGCACAATTATCTCTATGTCACAAAGCATTATGTGCACATAGCTGAAATACAAAATTGTGCAAGTTTCATTCTGATCTTTTACCAAAGCAATTTTTGTGCTGAAAAAGAAATTTATAATTTGAGCCTCATGCTTCCATTTCAGTAACCTTATTTTTAGATTTTAAAATACCCACAAACTCCTGGAAAGATGGCTCTAAAAATCCTCAATTAATCCTGACCAAATCTGCAGTAAGCTTGTTACTCTCAATTGGATACTTCGGGGGTGAACAAAAAAGTTAACCCAAAAGTAATTAATTAGTTTTGAGATAATGTTTCACATACATACATTAAGATATATAAGCAAAATATCTTGGAAAACATTTTATCAATTTTATAAAAAGTAATAACAAGCACTTCTTTTTTGCCCCCAAGACTATCAAAGGAAGTTGTAATGTCAGTCTAGTAAAAATTTGCATAGGTATGGATTAAACAGATGGGGAGAAGATTGTATGGAATGACAAAATCTTAAAATGTGCATGATGCATGATTTCTTTTGAAGATTATAATGTGAAAATGTGCACAAAAGTGATCGTTGGATGATGGATAGATAGCCTGCATCTATCAAAATTTACATTGCATGGAAATCTCATTTTCATTCATATTACAGGATGAAGCTGTGATAATCTCTTAAGGATTGATTTGATTGTTGCACCCACCCCCCTCCATATACTACTAGATGCCTATAGCAGGCCCTCTGTTTAGTGGTATCCTTCCTCTACCATCCCTATAGCTATTTGTATTGCTGTAACTAATAGATTAGTAACTCCTGGAATTACAGGCAACAAGAATTAGTGAAATTTCCTTCCACATAACAGCATATTTGGCATAAGTTGAAGAAAGATAAGGAAACTTTTTTGGTCTACCCAGTTTCATTTATAGATTAGCATCAGAAAGCAGTAACCTTATTTGCATAATATTAAAGAATTATTATTTTTTTATTTCTGTTCATTAAATTCAAACCAACAGACTCAACATTC
Source organism: Hymenopus coronatus (assembly GCA_030762935.1). Classification (NCBI taxonomy): domain Eukaryota; kingdom Metazoa; phylum Arthropoda; class Insecta; order Mantodea; family Hymenopodidae; genus Hymenopus; species Hymenopus coronatus. Next base: position 77,105,487 of record CM060890.1, read on the forward strand.
CCACTCCTGAAAAATGTCAATTTCAAACAAGACTGAATTTCTTATCTGATTTGATTTGCTTTGCCTGTGAACTTTTCTACTATAGAAGAATTCTCTTTCCAGCAAATAGTCTTAAACCTTTTTTTTTTTTTTTTTTATGCTAGTATAGCTATTGTAAATGATATCACAATTGTCAAATGAATATTCTAATTACAACAATTTATATTCTATGTGCAGGTTTTTTAGCCACTATGCTCTCCAAATAGTTTTTAGTTCAGAATTAAATAGTTTTCTTCCATCTATGTCCATACTTGACTATAAAGGTAGTGCTCAGCAGGTTGTGTCATTGTACTATAAAATGTTTCATTGCATTTAAACATAGTACCCCATTTTCAATACCCTGTACTTGAAACTGCTTTCTAATACATGCTCTATTCAATAGTATTACCTATTGTTATAAAAATTAGTATTATAGTGTGTCCCATTCATTCTTGGTCTCTGTTGTTTGTGTATACAAATAAAACCAAGGTAAAATAGTTTAATAAAATTTGCACATTTAGAGGTTCATTCATGTTTATATCTTTTAGGTAAAATGATAATGGCATTGAATGTGTAGATAATTGCCATCAGATTAAAATTTCAAAATGAGCAACATTTCATCAGCAATTGATCTATTTTCTGATCATATGTTCCTGAAATATAATATTAAAATGTGTTCCAGTGTTCTGATAAATTTTAATTCCCTCATAGTATTAATTTTCAGAGAACTAATTAAAAGAGAGACAAACATAAGATGAAGTTTTGATTTACAATAATGATTAGAAAAAATAAATGGTAATGTAGTAACATGCAATGCACATAGGTTTATCTCTCACTCTTTCTTCCCCTCTCCATTTTTATTTTGTTCTTTACTTAACTTTCTTTCTTGTATAATTTCCTATTCTCATTTCAAGATTAAAATTTGTATAGATAAGTCAAATTCAATTTTAAACTTTGAAAAGGTGTTTTAGAAATCCATTAGGAAGTCGTATTTTCTATTAAATTCTCACACTATTAATTACTCTCTCACTCATACCTCCAAACTCTAGGGAGGCTGGGAAATACTCATAGTTAAAGAAATAACTTCCCATTCCATAGCCAGTACCTCTGGATTTGGAAGCTAGCACAGACCACAGAGACAGTTCAGCCATTAGTGAAAATTTACGAGTTTGTTACATTTAAAATAAAGTAGTTTTAAAATGAGCAGAACTGTTGCTATCTTCAATAAAACTTGTCAAATTATAACAACAATAGTCTAACAAAGTAGGGCATTTTTGGTTATTTTCAAAACTAAATAGATGGAAAAATAAAATTCTGAAAATCCAAATTTTCAATGCCCTCCAATGGATACTAGTCACTAAGGTTCACAACCCTGGTTTAATTTCACACAAATTTAGGGTTTGTAATGCTCTTTTCTTTAGAAGCACTTGGTTGTTGCATTTTTACTTTTTTATCGCATACTATGTACATATTTAAAGAGAAAAAATTTGACACCAAGCTTTCATCAGAAATACACGTTTTAGGGTCCCCTGATTCAAAAAAATCATTTTTAGAAGAAGGTGAACACGATAACTCAAAAATGAAGAGTTCGTAAAATACCAAACTTGGTATTAAAGTGCAGTATCTTCCAAGGATACGATATGAAGATTTTGAGGAAAATCCCCCACCCCAAACTATCATTTGCATGGAAAAATGTTAGAAAAGTTTGATTTTCTCAAAAATGACTAACGATTTTGATTAAAATACTGTATATTAAAGACATTTACATGACAAATTAAATGTATATCTTGAATTTTCTGGGAATAGCCACAGACCTCTTTATTCTGGGTAACTTTTGCTTGATTTTGCATAACTAGTAAACTGTAAGAGATAGACAAAAATTTACTACACCAAAATATGTAAATCTCTTTAAAACAGACAATTTATGTCATATACATTTTTTTTTCATGGAGTTGACAATTTTTTTACATATTCCATGTTATTAGTTTGTTTTAAAATACTTAAAACTTTCACACACAGGAATTTGTCAACTCCTGGCAATGCAAAGAAACTGATTTCATCCCCATGGCAACCAGCTTTTTAAAAGATTTGACTATCATTTTATCCTAGTGTATTCCCTAATTCCCCTTCTACTTACAAGGAAGCAAGTAATAAGACAATTTCTGCTAATGTTTATCTCAATTAGCATGAAATAGATAAAAGCATGGTTCTGTTTGACTTTGGAAGCTCATGATGTTTATTTCATGTAGGGGGGGCTTCCCGAGTTTCCATGATGATTTAATGTTACATGTCTGATGTTCAAATGTATATTTGAAGAACTTAGAAATATTATTCTAACTGCTCTTGTTATTACTTGAAATAATATTTCAATATAGTCCTAATTTTGCTGTTTCACTTCTATTTCCTGTATTAATATTTCACTATATAGTGTGAACTTCTCTCGTAGTTTCATCTTGCTTATTCTATAGCAAATATGGGAATGTAGTGGCAACCCCAACCCCTTGTTTTATGATGTTAAGAGATGGGATGCTCAAATGAATTTGGAGAGAGAAGAAAGAGAAAACAAATAAAAATCATAATTAACTTATTCATTCACAGATGATATAGAAAATTCCTCCATTCTGTAGAAGGCACAGGTTCACATGTTGTTTAACACCAACCAAGATTTCTTTTGCTACTATATTAGAGTAATTTATTGTTGCCAATTTCAGTTTCTCTGTTGTTTTTTAATTAATTATATACACAATTGGCTTTGCAAGACCACAAAAGAAATAACAAGGATCTACTATTTCTTGTAGTGTCACGAAGAGAACCATCTCACAAAATTTGTTTATCGAATTGTAAACATTTTTGGAAATTGGAATTTGAAAACTACACTAAGTTTTTGTTTCACTTTTTCTATACATTTACCACCTTCTCTAAAAACATTTTCCACTAAAAGTGCACGCTGTTCTCAGAAAAATATTTTCAAATGAATTGAAAATATATTTGCAGAGAGAGTCTGACACTATTATTCACAATCCTTGTTAATGGGGGAGGGTGCTTTTGTTACAAAATGCATCTGATGTGTCCTTGATAGGCACTAAAGCATAGCTACTAACAGTTTTGGAAGTGGTCTGAACCTCTGTACATTAAAAGATGACATTGTATTGATGTTTATTTGCAACGTGCATTTGAGAAAGTGTTAATTTTTTACAGTATAATTTGCTCTATTGCCATCTTTTATTAAAATTATATCATTTTCTTAGCCAATACAATTGTGTGACTGATGTCCAACACCATATCAATATTATTTTTCTTTCTTCCAATTAGGTCTCTTTACTTTCCTGGGTGGTTTCTTCTGCATCTCTGATAAGGATAAAAATTTCATTCATGAATGATTTAGTAGGCAATTCTGAAATGGGGTTTACATTTTTCAGTTTAAGAGACACCACATTTTAACTTGCCAAACAAAGTGAAGCATCTGAAGATATAGAAAGAATACAATGGATTTATGATACCACAGCATAATGATTTCATAATCCATTTTCCAATATTGTTGCTGGTATAAAGTATGTTTCAGCTAAAACTGCCTTTGTTTGAGAGCTTCCTACACAAGAACATTGCTGAACATGACAAAGCAATATCATTATTTAAGTCATAGTACCTATTAAATTAAGCACTTAGTCAAAAGTAAAGAAACTGAATCTTAAAGGAGTAATTTAAGATATATAAATAAATATAAGATAAATAATAAAATGGAGAAATTATGAACAGTAGAATGTTACTAATTAAATACAAATGAGGCATGTTGTATAGGATCACAAATACTGGCTGCATCTGTACAATAAACTTCCAGATATGTAGAGAATATTGATTCCCAGCAATAATTTGAACAGGTCTATATAAATTCTTGTAATGTTGAAGTTTTACACCAAGAAATATTGCATTTAAGAAACCTCAGCAATACATGCTGACCTACCATGGCATGTACAAGCAACTCTTCAATTGGAATTGAGAGATAAGGTCGGAAATTTGTAGTCCTCCTGACTAGGTCAAAGTGACCTGCTGACCAACAGTCCTCCATTCAAACTGGGAGTTGCGAATGAGTAATGTAACTGCCAAAACTGGTGCTCATTCCAAAACAGTTAACATTAAAGCTCAAATGAACATATTTCCCAGCCAAAAACTCATCAATAAAGCAGTCATTTTTAGTGATTCAAAATCTGCATTACAAGCCATTTGTACCAGTGTATGCACAACAAAAAGAACACTGAAATCTACCAAAGTATTAAACACTTACAATCTTTTCACAAATTGATAGTTTTACATGGATTCCCTCATGCTGTGGAGTCCTTTTTAATAAAAAGGCAGATGCTTTAGCAAAAAAAGGCACAACGATCCACCAAATTAAAAAATCATTATTGTTTCACTCATCAAACTAATGATACAGAAAACCAACAAAAAACATATGACAGTTTAAATCAAGCAAGAATAAATAAACAATGGAAAACCTTGTTGAACAATGCAACAATAATTCCAGAAAGTCCACAATCAAAAGCTGTTGTTCTATTTCAATTACATACATGATTGCTTGGCTGCCCATCTACATAAACTAAATATTCTTCCAACTTCAAATTTGTGTACATTGTAGAAAAGAGGATTCTACAATGAATATGACTCATGTTATGAAATGTCAAAATTTAACAGCTACAGATCTCTCATTGCACTACTGGGAAGCAAGAAGGCAAATGAAAGAATTCCAATATGCTGAGCATTAGCAACCAACCATATTGCAGTTAATCACATCAATCATTTTTAATCTACTGTAAACTTGTATTTCTAGGGATCTGTTTAAGACTAACAAGTAATTTATATGTAGTAACTAATCTCCAATTTATACCCATTCCTTTATATTTGTCATCTGTGTATTCGTAAATTGCTGTGTTCACAGTTAATAATGCAGTTACAGTATGCAATCAATATATAAAGCTTTAAAGAATAATCATTGTATTAGCAATTCATTTATCAGAATATTTTTCCCGGTATATTTTCCTGAGCACTTCAACCTGTCTCCTAAGATTTGAGGGGAGAGAATATAAATGTGATTTCCTATCCTGTTTTGAGTGGCACAAAAGTTCCCATTTGCTTGGCACAAACTATATTTAATCTAATACTACTGTAAACTCAGAGTAGTTCACATTAAAATATTTTGTGATAGACAAATAGTGATCTGATACACTTAAATAGATAAACTGTAAGTGTTTTTTTAGTGCATTATGTTGTACTTTTGTACTTTAAAATAATTGACCACCACAGAAGTACCCATGACAGGAAATATATGTAAGAAGCTATTCTATTCATCAGGATGTATTATAATCCTTATATATATATATATATATATATATATATATATATAATTTAGTTTTATAGTGTTGCAAGTTACTGCATGTTGAAATGATATTTACTCTCACACTGTACAAAAGGAAAACTTAAAATTGACAAATCTAAATAAGAGAAATACTTGACTTGTATTGTGCAATAATTAAATAATGCATACTCTATTTGGTAAGTAATCCCCAAAGCACAATTGTTTCCAGTATAAGAAGTTTCTCTCTTGATAAAGTACCATTGCCGCATGCAGTAGACTGCATTCCTCTTTTCCATTTTATGGTAGCTCAACCTAGATTATATTTTATGCCTGCTGTAGCTGTAGACCTGTGCATTGATACTTCCCACCATGCAACCTTTTTTTCTTCTCATTAGCTACATTATAGCATGGTTTGAAGCTTTATTCACAGTGAGAGTGATATTAAAGCATAATAAACTATTTTTCAAAAGCATACAGTTTTTTAATATAAAAGGAAAAAATATGCCATGCCTTCGTTTTATGCCAAGACTATCCTTATATGCATATCAGCTGAGACAGCAGGTGTTGGTAGCACAGGACATATCAAGGGTAACTATCATCTGTAAGCTGTCTCAGTCATTACTTTGTCTTCATGTTGTGAAGTGTTTTGAGAATATGTGCTGTGTGATTTACTGACAAATGTTATTCTCTTATTAGTCCACAGAAATGCCTGCCAGTAAACAGGACATTTTTGTGTGGATACGTGAAAACTGAATCAAGTAAACAGGTGCAATTTTTTTGGTTATTCAGCTCCATTAGAAACATGGTGAGATATTTGATTAGTAAATTTAGAACAATGGGATTGTTAAATGCTAAACCAAAGAAGCAAAAACATGTTCTAATAGAGGAAAAGCTAGACAAAATTGGTTGTGCATTCGAATGCTCAGCTAAGAAGTCTCTAAGTCATGTTGCACAGCAAGTGGATGTTTCACAAACCTCTGTTCATTCAATTGCTAACTAAAGGAACTTATTCATATGAACGGTAATTTCAGCAATATGAAAAATTCTTTGCACAGATGGTTACCACTTTTTAACACTTATAACAGAGTTAATAGGTACTATATGTGTTACTAACACTTGTGAGCAAATAATGTAGGAGTTATGGAATGAAAAATAACTGTGCGCAGAGCATACTTCGCACAATCTGTGGCCTTGGCATAAAACAAAGGCCCTGTATTACTTTAGAGTTTGAAACCATCAAGAAAATTAGTTGCAAATGCCAATGCTTGGGATATTACTATTGGATGCAATGTAAGTATTCTTATAAATGAGGTTGACAACCCTATTTGTATATCTGCTTATTCTGTGATGTAAATATGTGCTCCTGTTCTAGTACACCTGTGTGATAACCTGAATGATAAAAATAATCCATGTCATGAATTAGGATAGCACTCAAGTTTGAAATATTTGATTCTACATTTTATCTGTAAGTTTCCTTAATTACAAAATAATGGTAATTGGTTTTTTCTCTATTTAAATGCATTCATATTATAATTGGATTAAGATACATATAGTGCATGCTTCTTTCTTTTCTTAATTTAACTTAATTTTATTGGCTATGTTAATACAGATATGTTCCAGATGTTTTAACATATATAAATATTTTACAATATTTAAGGTCACTAACGTTAATATGATTGATGCTGGTGTGGCACCAAAGCTAATCTTACTTGACCTCAGCACAAAATTAGGTAAACAATTTCATGGCCTAACTGGGAATGGGACAGTATCACTATTTCTTGAAACCATTACCTATTTGGTACGTTATTAACACATGTAAGGGCAATAGTGTGTTCATTGAATATTATGGTAATACTTTTAACTTTAAGCATATAAAGAATGTAAAGATAACAAATTTGCTAACTCTGCAACGGTTGCTGTTTTGCATTCTCCAATTTGAATTTTTTTTTTTTTTTTTTTTTTTTGTAATACGAGGGTGGTCCAAAAAGTAACCTCCGTTTGGAAATAAAAATTAAACTGTTTGAGATATAAAATTGTTATTATATATGAAAAATACAACATTTTTTCTATTTTTCTACACATTCTCCGAACAAATTCAAGCACTTGTCATACCTTTTAACAGTCTTTGAAATACCCTCTGTATAAAACTCTGCCGCCTGTGAACGTAGCCAACTCGTCACGGCGTGCTGAAGTTCTTCGTTATTGCCGAAACGCCGAGGTGCAAGCCACTGTTTCATGTATGGGAACAGATGAAAATCACTGGGAGCTAAGTCCGGGCTGTAGGGGGGGATGGTCAAAAACGTCCCATTTGAAGCTGGCCAAAAGTTCATTTGTTCTTCGAGCTGTGTGCGGGCGAGCGTTGTCATGCAGAAACACAACACCACCACGACGCTTGTTTTGGATTGCCCTTCTTGGTCTTTTCAACGTTTCACAGTAGGCTTCAGAATTGACAGTCGTGCCACGTACCATAAATTCAATGAGTAAGAATGCCCTTAGCATCCCAAAAAACCATAGCCATGACTTTCCTCGCAGACAAAGTTTGACAGGCTTTCTTTGGCTTGCTTGGTGAAGTGGCATGTTCCCATTGCATTGACTGCCGTTTTGTCTCAGCATTCATGTAGGCCACCCAAGTTTCATTGCCAGTAACAATTTTGTTCAAAAATGCTTCTCCTTCAGTGGCATGCCAAGAAAGAAAGTCAATAGCAGAACTCATTCTTTTGGTTTTGTGGTTGTCAGTCAGCAGTTTTGGTACCCAACGAGCACAAAACTTGCGATAGTCTAGGTGTTTGGTCACTATCTCGTGCAAAAGACTTCGAGTAATTTCGGGAAAATGATCGGAAAGTTTCGTTATCGTGAACTGACGGTTCTCACGAACTTTTCCATCCACTTTGACCACCAGGTCATCATTGACAAGAGTAGGCCTACCACTCCTGTATTCTTCATGAATATTAGTTCTTCCATTTTTAAAAAATCGTACCCATTGACGCACAACACCATCACTCATAATGTTAGGACCATATACTGCACACAATTCACAATGAATTTTGGCTGCTGAGTGATGTTTTGCGAAAAGAAATCTTATAACACCGCGCACTTCACACTTGGCGGGATTTTCTATTGCGGTGCTCATGTGTTGAGGTTATATCTCTCAAACACGCAACGGTACAATGCTCTTCTTTAGGCAGCTAGAAGCATACTGACCACTGTGCACCTTGATGTGTAAAAAATGGCGCTACCCCCACCACTTCCTGTGCTACGCACAAACAGCATTTTCTTTCTGGATCGCCCTCGTAAAACTACAAATTATATAGCCCTTGTTGTGAAGATGATGATAATGCATATTTCTTTATCTACATTCTCATTAATTACATTTTGGGCCAAATGTGAACCTTTCATTATGTTACCTAATGTGGCACATTGAAGTTGCAGAACTGTATACTTGCTCCTTGTATTAACAGATTTGCTTATCCTTTTCATAGTTACTACATCAAATTCTGACAGCATCATAAACCCAATTGCTGTTTTTAAATATTATTCTGAAGCTTATCCAACACACCATTGAAGCAAACTGGTCATGCAATACACAATGTAGCCTAAACTTATGAGTGCAACTGTATAGTCAGAAACATAATACATGTACTGTAGTCCTCTAACAAGAAAACGTAGTGTAGTGGTAGCGTGTCTACCTCACATTCAACAGGTTGCGAGTTCGAATCTCACTTAGGGTGAGTCGCCCAAATAAGGTTTTTTTTGGGAGGGAGGGGATTTTCCCTTATCCTGAGAAGATGGATGTTGAGTAACTTTTTAAGCTCCATGGATCATTTGAGCATCATTTCATCAATTTCATTCATCGTCTGATATGACTAACCAGGTTAAAGGATGTTAAGCCTCAAGAAAGAAAAAATATACGTGTTCTGCTCTCTGGAGGGGTAAGGGAGTACCTTACTTTATAGCAGCTCAGGACAGTGTCATAAATAGACCTACTATGTTCATTAAATACATCATGCAACATTAGTATCCCAGCATGTATTTGGTGTATTCAGCATTGCTAGTACATGAGCACATATTTTCTAAGAATTAGTAAGCTATAATCTTTTACAGATAAAGATTGAGTTGTTGATGCAAGCTCATAACTTCCAAACACATTCTCCTGTGAGGAAAACAGTACTAAAGGAAAGAGAAATGTTTTCAAATGCTGAATTTGCTAATGTGTGAAGTTCTGATCATTTCTGCCGGATTCATCAATTTTGATCACCAGAGAAATGAGAACAAGTTGTTTACCAAATCAAGTGACTGCAATAGCAATAGACAAACTCAATATCACTCATGGCTCAGTTAATGATGCAGATTACATTATATCTTAACTCTTCCCCAGGGTTAAGGCACTTGAGGCACTTTTTACTTTCTCTGCCTATACTTAGTGGGCAGAGAAGGTATTGCATTCCACCCAAGAATTGATACAGAGATTTCACCAGGAAATAAGTGTTTTGGGGCCCCCTGAATCACAAAAAAAAAATCTAGAAATTCTGTGTGCGTGCTCATAAACTCAGCTAAATATAAAACTTGGTATTTAAATACAGTGTCTTCTAAGGATACAACACAAAGATTATCAAGAAAATCCTCCATCCTTTATGTGGATCGTGTTTTATTTTCTCAAAGATGGTTATGATGATTTTGATTAAAACACCATATATTAAAGATATTTACATAATAAATAAACTATATATCTTCAATTTTCTGGGAATAGCCTGTGAAGACTGAAGTAGGTCTGTTCAAGCTTCAAAATCTTACATGATGTGAGTTTAAACCATTGTAAGCCAGGCTGGTTTCTCTCTTTAATTTTATTAAATATCTTAGTACGGGAGGACCAGGTATTTAAAATAATTCTATTAATTTAGACTATTTTGGCAGAAGTAAGTGTAACAGATTTAGAATCACTTCACTTGAAAGGAATTATGCATAATCTTGTATAACTGATAAATGTTCAAGCAATAGACAAAAATGGCTACACAAAAAGTAATCTATTTAACATGTATAATTTATTCCAAATAATCTTTTTTGTGAAATAAGCTATCCATTATTAATGGTTAGAATTTGTCAATATGTTGTTCTTATTTTAAAATGCTGCTAATTTTTTATTTGTCTGATTGCATGGAAAGAGTATGTAATTTTATGGCTAGCACATAGTAATACCAAAATTTCTCAATATACATGATTTTTAGATTCCTTGAATCAAAAAAAGACATTTTTAAGAAAAGGTGTATGCACATACATCCAATTTTTTGTTTGTTTTTGTTTTCTTCTCTTTTCTTCTATCTGTGAAGCATAATTCAAAAGAAATATCAGTTAAATATCAAACTTAATATTTAAATTCCAAAGATTGACATGAAGATTTTCACCAAACTACCTGTTTACTCATCCTGGATATGCTATGATACAAAGTCTGGTTGCATCTTGAATGCTACTGATGTAAAGATGAGAGTAATCCACTGAAGAATAAGATATTTTAATATTTCAATTCTACTTACAAATGCATTTTTTGAAAAACAATTTTAGTTTTTAAATTTCATTGTCCTTTTTTGTAAACACTTTTATATAAATTTTCTGTCAGCAACAAACACAACTGCATTTTTGTGTTTAAAAAAGGCCTATTTCTTCCTGCAAATACCATTTTTTTTTTTTTCTTCTTTCTTTTTAGTTTTTGCTGCACAATGCTGACTCATCCACAACCTTCATCTGAAACTGAAGCTTTGCCTCATGTCTCCATTCAACCTGAACCTCATCTGTTTGCACCAGCAGCCTTCTTTGCTTTATATGCTCTGCTTTGGACCTTTAGTGTACACTCAAATGTAACTCCCCACTTTAGGGAAGATAATGATTTAGAGAATGACAAAATGATCATTAAATTTGGATCTTGTGCAAGAAAAAGAGAACTCAATACATCTTGCCATTTTATTTAAACTAGCATGAAAGATTAAACAACACAGAAAGTCATCTCAGCATCCTTTGCAGGTGTCCCACCGTAATTATTTGCATGAGTAGTGCAAAAATATATATTTTAATGGCATAACACAAGCTATTTATCTCAGTATTACTTCTTTGCTTTACTTCATTTCATGCCATTTCATTCTCTTTCTGGTATCACCATTTTTCAGCAACAGTTATTTCCTTTTTCTTGACACGCTCCCTATCTCGGACTTCAATTACGGAGATCAGCTTTCATTTGTTTATTTATTCATTTAGTATGACATAATATTGCAATATTGTTAAGAAAATTATATCTGATATTGTTTGGCACAACCGTTCTGGTTTCATGACAATGGTTGCATAAATTCTTTGCTGCTGTAAAATGGCCCACTTTGTTTCATTCATCTCAGTGAATTAAGTGCTTATTTAGCCAAACAATATATATTTAACCATTTTATAATAGGAAAGGATGTTATTTGAAAGAAATAGATTGTCAGATCAATTCAGTGATACCAAAATAGGGGGAATCCATATCAAAAACTATTTCATCCACAATTGGAGTTACTGCATTTTGTTTCAAAGTTCCTTATTTATAGTCATGTGTCAGATAATTGATTAGTTTATAATGTATGTGATCCCGCCTCAGAAAAGGGCTCTAAATTTTAAAAAAATATATATATAATTTTTCTATTTTTCTTTGAGTTAAAAAAAATGATTCTTCTGTTTTTCTTTGATTCTACTTCAGAATTAAATTTCATGCATTAAAAATAAAGTTTGTCCTAAATAAAATACTTTACATATTATAACAATTGAAAGTTAATGTTAAGAGCTTGGCCTTTTTTGGGAAAATGGTTTCAAAGTTAGCTAATTTTGAACACAAAATATCTTAAGACATTTTAGATATTTTTGTTGAATTTGTTCCATAAGTGCAGTAGTTATTATACATTCTTCACAAAAAAATACTTTTATTAATACGTTAATTGCTGTATTTATTTTTAAATGGATGCGTTGCAATATAGTGTGTGAGTATTAACTTAGAAATGTTGCCTGTATTTGACAAAAAATGCAATTTCACCCTAATAATAATAACAGTTCAGCTGCAACTCCTTATTAAACTGATATACTTTAGGTTGTCTTTTATTTTCTTTTATTCTTTCGCATATTATAACTTGGTCCTAGTTTGTCTATATTGTCAAATTATGGCCCTTTGCAGACCCTCTACTTTCCTTTTTTTCCAATTTATTCTGGTAATTAAAAGGACAGGAATGTGGTAGCCAATATGCCACTGTACAAAGGTCATACCACAATACTTGTATCCTGCTACTTCCATTTCCAAATCTTGTTGGAGGCATGATAATGGTTTCCTCTCTGCTGCACCATATTGCATGATGCAGGTAGTCCTCTGTGCCTTGTGAATTACTTGCTGTGCTTATGGCGCACAGCCAACCTGGAACATCCTGATCTGCAAGATAAATGCTTGAAAAATTGTTCCATGACACATCTCATGACAGGAAGAAGAGAAATACAGGAGGCTGATGTGATTTAAATGTTTAAAATCAGGAACCTATATGAATAGTGTTTCCCTTATATTATGAGAAACAATTGACCGGTGATAGCACTTCAGGAAATGAATGACAAAAGTATGAAAAATTCAAACCAATAACAATAGGTTTCTTGGAAATAGCTGATTTTAAAAAATAAGTTAATTAAAATAAGTAGTGAGTTTCAAAGAGATGTACATTTTTTGTGTACTAAGTTATTATTGTTATCTAGAAGAATCTGATACAATATATGCAAATTGAGCATATTATTTTAAATTTATGTTGCATTCCAAGTTCCTTGTAAATGAGGGGGATTTCACATACTATTCCCAGAAAATTAAATATAGTAATTTTATTTGATATGTAAGTATCTAAAAACTATGGTATTTTAACAAAAATCATTACAACCATTTTTGAGGAAATAAAAACAACCAACAAATTTTCCATGTAAAGCAGGGATGTGCAGACTTTGCTTGCTATAACAGCCACTGCCAATATGCTAGCAGTAGCCTTCTGACTGGTAATAACACCCCAGTCATAGAAGGCTAACCTTTTAAGCATTCTTACTTCCTCTATCATTTACATAATAGCTAGAGAAGTTGCGTTCCTCCCAAAAATTTGATACAAAGATTTCACCGGAAATACATATTTGACCCTCTGTGCAACTGCCGGTCTTGCAGAGATCCTGGTGAATGAATGACAGAGCAGTAGATAAGGTCATTAAATTTTTATCAAAAATGACTTACAATAAGGATTTAGTTTTATTTGTCCTGAAGGATGCTAATGAAGCAATAGATATGGTTTTTAAATTTTTACCACAAGTGACTTTTGAAATGAGGATTTAGTTTTAGTTTTTTTTATCCATTGTCCAACAATTTTATAGATTCATCTATCTCTGATTTTTGCTGTGAATAGTTTATTTGCTCTAGACTTTATATCTAACTTTGGCTCTAATTTTATTTTGTATTTTTTTTAATATTGATTTTTATTTTGTTTTTTTGTTTGTTTTTTGTTTTTTTTTCCACAGTTTGTTTTATAAAGTGTTAATGACCCAGCAGTTGAACAAACAACAATTATCATCACCATCATCATCACTGGAAATGACATGTTTTTGAAAATTACATGCTTTGAGACTTTCAAATCTAGAAAAAATATTTTTAGAAAAGGATCCACATGCGTATGTGCACATGAGCATATCTCAAAACAAAAAGTCAGATAAATACGTTGTTTAAATTTAAATTTTGTAAATACACAAAGAAGCTTCTGACAGTAATGTGATAAATATTCAATGAAAAGAATTTGAGTTGGTTTTTATAACACAAAACATCACTTGATAATTACTGGGACCAGTTTTAGGGAATCCAAAAAGAAAAGGCATTTTTGGAAAAAGGTTTATGTGTGTGTCCACATGTGTGTTAACAGCATAACTCGAAAACTAAAGTCACAGAAATACCAAATTTCAAGTTATCTAACAAGGATGTAGTGTAAAGATTTCCAGATAAATCTAACCTTTACAGAGAAATATTTTTAAAAGTCGCAGGAATACCATATCTCATACTAAGAGTACAAATCAAATATTTTAAATAAATCCCCTCAACTAAAACTACCTTTTACATTGAAAAAATGTTTTTTATGGAAACAGCACACCCAATTTATATTAAATTATGACCTATAGAAGACAACAAGATTTCTTTAAATGAACTTTTTTTCAGTTCTAATAATTTTGTACAACATAGAAAGGTACACAATAGGGGAAATTCTACTGAAGGAAAAATATAGAGCTTGGCAAAATATACATTTATGTTATGTAAGTTTTTAATGTGAGTTTTATAAAGTTTCTATTTGGAAAACAATAAAAATTGTATTAAGAAAACGGCAGACCTCTGTAACCATATTTATGTAATTTCATAGCATTTACTTTTCCAAGATACTCACTTTCGTTAGTTTAAATGTTAGTGAATGTTTGCAGAATGTATATCTGAAGCATCACAGCATTTCTTAGGCTTCAAGTTAAGATTTACCTCAATACCTTATGTCCCTACTAAATATATTAGAAGCAATGTATAACAATCCTTGATGCTGAAAGCTGCATATCCTTCATTCACTGTCTTTCAATTCCATGATTTAACCTTAGAGTTATTTTGGTTATCTATGGATATACAGATTTTAAAACAGAATATATAGATTTCTAGACAAAACGCCTAGATCTGAGAAAGGCATGGAAAGTTTGCTGAAAGTAGATAATTATCCATGCCCCCACCGGAAACAAACCTGGGACCTAAAGTTAATGCTAGCAACAGGCATTGTCACCTTTAGTGTAACATTAAGGTTGGTTATCAAATAGCATCATTTTCAACTGACATATTGGAAACAGCCATGTGTAATAGATTGGTTTCTTTTTTGGAAAAATTTGTGTTTATGATAAGCAGAATGGTTTTCAGAAAACAAGAGCATAACCTTCCTTAAAGAAACACTTGAAGGAGTTGATGCAGGTAAATCCATTCTTGGTCTCTTCATGGACCTAAGGCATTTGATCTAGTGGATCATACTATCTTGTTGTCTAAATTAGAAGCTTATGGTATATGTGGAGTAGCCCATAAGTGGATGACGTCTTATCTCAGTAATCATAAACCAGTTACAATCATACGAAATGATAACGATCAATATGTTAGTTCTAATACTAAAATGATAAAAGGTGGGGTTCCCGAGGGCTCTAATCTTGGATCTCTATTGTTTTAGTGTACATAAATAATTTGCCAATCAATGTACCTCATGGGGAAACCATACTATATGCGATGATACAAGCTGTATACTTAGGGGTGAAAACTGCGCACAATTGCAACAGCAGGCTAATTGTGTTATGGCAAACTTGATGCAATGGCCTTAAACAGTGATAAATCCCAATGCATGAGCTTTGCATTATCTAGTAGAGGTAATGTCATCATTAAACCAGTAATCAACTATAATGATAAAATAATTCGGCATGTATCTAACTTAAAATTTTTAGGAATAACTATTGATAAACTCCTGAATTGGAAGCCACACATACAATGCATTACATCTAAAATTAATAGAGCACACAATGTAATATCAATGCTAAAATGTCTATGCAATCCTCAAACAATAAAAATGATATATTTTTCCTATGTAAAGTCAGTACTTCTTATGGCATAATCCTTTGGGGAAATTCAACTGATGTAAATAAACTGTTAATAGCTCAAAAGAAAATAATTAGAAAATATATAACTATAAGAAAACTGAACACTGCAAAACACATTTCGTACAAAACAATATACTTACCCTACCTTGTTTGTTTATATTAGAAACAGTTTGCTTCATAAATAACAACATCCATCACTTTAATTCAAACAACACCATACATGAGCATGCCACTAGAAATCAGAATAATCTTCACTTGCAAGCTGCCAGAACATCAAAAAAGATTAACTCCTACTACATACAGGAATCCTGATATATAATTTAATCTCAAAAAAAAATGCATATTTACAGCAGGGCAAACCGGCCACCTGCCCAGGGTGGCAAAATTACTGGAAAGCTGCACAGAAAAGAATGAAAATGCGTTGCTCTCTCTTACACAGCTGTGCAAGATGTTAAAAGGTAACTGTCTAGAGAGTATTTACCCAAACTTAAACATAGCTCTACAAATATACTTGAGCTTTCCTGCTTCCAACTGCTCAACTGAGAGATCATTTTCTGCTCTAAGATGTATAAATAATTATTTAAGAACAAGTGAAGGATCGTCTTGGTGTCCATACAATTGAATCTGACTTAACAGTGAATCTGACTATGATGAACTCATAAACTTGTTTGAAAATGACAGGGCAAGGAGGAAGCCTCTTGTTATTTAAGCATTATATGTTTTGACATCTAATATGGGGTGATGCCTCTTTAGTGTATGTTCTTTCTATTAAGATGTTTCTACTTAAATTTTAATAAACTCACTTACGGTGTTTGCCACTCATACTTAAGTATCCAAACTAGTGAAACCATTCTCTATGTTGTGAAAATTTAAGTAATATATGTATTGCAAGTTGGTGGGGCAGCCAGGGGCATCAGAGGTCCTAAATTTGGGCCTACACACACACACCCACATGCACGCACACACACACAGTCTTTAAAAAGCATCATGTTTGTGATAAAAACATTAAATTTATATTTTTCTTCTTTTTCTGTATGATGCTTCACTCAGTTGACGCCAGAAAAGTCTGCTTACAAGGTAATAAGCCAGTAGATTAAATTCATTTCCAGGATTTATTACTATGATTTAAGAGAGATGGAAGCTGAGACATATAAATAAGGTTAGCATTATTTTATCTGCTCTTGGCAGGTAAAATATCAAGTACAAGAATAATGTAATTGGAGCAAATTGACCTGTCCGAACACAATAATGCAGTCTGGCTCCACATTAATCCAACCAGATGCAAGCTCAGGCAAGCAGACAATGCAACCGATTAGCAATTTATTTTATTTAAATATGCATCTTATGTGAATTGTCTTGGCAGTTTAATATGACATTCTGGGCTCCTGGCTGGATAGTTATAATGCCAGTTTCTAGTTCTTGAGGAGTCTTATTTGGCCAAATTTGTTGATATAATCCTTACAATAGCAAGTGTTGCTAAAGATCACCATTAGTACATGTAACCGCCAAGAAATTTAGTTACCGGCTGCCTGTGATTATTATAATTAACTTCTTTTCTCCTTACAGCCTTCTCCTATTTTATTGAAGTTGTTATAGTGTTTCATGTTCAGTCTATTTTGTCCACATCCAAATAGCTCTCCAGAGAATTTGGAACAATCCAGTTCTAAATTACTTTGTACAGGAATTTATAATTAAAATGTTTAAAAATCTGCTTTGTTACATTCGTATGACTTTCTCTATTTATTCGGCAACAAATTCATCTTACAAAGGCTTATTCTTCTATCATTCTAGGCTTATTCTATATTGTTAATTGAGATAAACATTAGCAGAAATTGTTTTATTTATTTTCTTATAAGTAGAAAGGAAATAAGGTAATATACTAGGCTAAAACGATAGTCAAATCTTTTAAAAGCTGTCACTATTCGGTTTTCTTTGCTTGGCCAGGAGTAAAACAAAAGAGATGTGAAATGATTAAGGGCTTCCCATTTGAAAAAAGTAGAGTATTTTAACATTAAAGCCAATAACCTGGAATATAATGGGAAAAAAAAGTACAGGATATAAAAAATGAAATGGCATTTTATTTATGGACACTCTTTAACTGCTGTGGTTCTCAGCATCCCATTCTGTACTGGGCATGAAAGACCACTTAATTTTGCTCAGAGACATGGGACCAACGACTTTACTTCCCTTCCGAAGGAAGCCATGCTAAGGATTTTTATGCCCAAAAAACCTCTGCCGGGTTTGAACCTGCAACCTTGGGTATATGAAGTTAGCATGGTAACCGTTACACCATGGAGGGCGACTATGGGATATAAGGAGATATACTGTTTTGTGTAGTAAGATTTTGTCTATCTCTTATGGTTTACCAGTTATACAAAAGTCATCCAGATTGAAGAGAACATCAAAGCCTATTCCTAGAAAATTCAAGATATACATTTCATTTGTCATGTAAATATCTTTAATATATGGTATTGTAATCAAAATCATTAGAGCCATGTTTGGGGAATTCAACATTTTCGAAACATTTTCCATGTAAAGAGTGGTTGGGGTAGGACATTTTCTTGAAAATCTTCATGTCACATCCTTGAAAGATGCTGAACTTCAATATCAAGTTTAGTATTTACCAAACCATTCGTTTTTAGTTATGTTGTTCACAGACACATGAGCACACATACACGTGTACCTTTTTCTAAGAGTGCTTTTTTTTTGGATTCAGGAGATCTTAAAATGTGTTTTTCCGGTGAAATCTTGGTATTGAACTTTTGGGTGCATGCTAGAGAAAGTGAAAATTGAATGCTTATTACTGTTTCATTATTTATATAATTTTAATTAATATGTTTAATAACAATTGTTATTTGAATCTAATAAAATGCTCCCCCAGATAGGTATACAGTATTATTAATATAAAATGTTTCTTGTAGTATGAACCTGGTATTTAATTACCATTGATGTGGTAAGAAACGATCCTCTTTGTACTGCCATGGAGCTTTAAATTTTGTCAATTCCAGATCTTTATCACAATGCCTAAAAATAAATTAATAATTATTCACAGTCAAGTCAATAATACAATGAATAACTGAAACTGTATGATATGTTTAAGGCATATAAATTCTGGACAAGCATTTGGTTTCATCTCATCATTTGCTATTTGTTAATAACGCTATTAGCACAGCTGCTTGGGTTTATTTCCAGGAAGAAGATTTGATTCATGATTTGTTCCATAATGCACTAGTGGTGATGACAGATGCCACTAAGAATGAAGAAAAACAGATTGCTAATGTTTTACATCATTCAACACATATCTTTCCTCAGACTGCAATTGTCTTGTTGACTTTGGTGCTTGTTTCCTTCAACTTCCTATGTATTTTGCCCATACAATTTCATTTTCATCCATTGCAAAAAGCAGCACAAAGTAACATTCTTACTTAACACTGATCAAGTCATTAGTTTAACCATCATAACTAATGACTTTCAGGGTAACCACCTTGAGAAAAATGGAAATAATACAAAATACATATAAAATGGAAATAATACATGCAATCACAAACATAGACATAATACCATTTGCAGCAACCATCACTTTTTACATGCCAATTGCACCAGGACAAAATATGATTTCATGAGAACAGGGTTCACAGCATGAAAGAGAAACCTTGCAAATTCATGTAAAACTTGATTTTTTCCAGTGGCGGACATATAAGATTTGCAATGATACTCCTCGTATGTTAAAGGTATCTATATGATAAATAAGAGGTGTGTCTTGAATTTTCTGGTAATAGTGTGTGAGACCTCAATTGGAATTTTGTATAATCTTGAATTAATGGTAAACCTTTATCAATAGACAAAAATGTGCTATGTAAAAAAATGTAGATCTCTTTAAAACACACAGTTTATGCCAAACATTTTTTTTTTTTTTTTTTTTTTTTTTTTTTTTTTTTTTTTTTTTTTTTTTTTACTTTTTTTTGGTGGCATAAGCCATTTCTGAAATGTCTGTTAATAATGCTTCTAATTGTCATTCTTTTCTTTTTAAAGCTCTGTCGATTTGCATCTGTCTCTTGCTACTGCATGGAAACAGTAAGGATTTTAAGACCAGCTAGAACCCCCAGAATTCCTAAACAAACAACTATCGTTCTTTATTGCCTTTGTACCGATAATGAAATTGCTAATGTACTGTTGTCCTCTGACGAGAATATGTTTGCCGGGAGTTCTGCTCTCTGGAGAAGTAAGGGGCATGGTTCCTCATAGTAGTTCAGGATGATGTCATAAATATATCTATCATATCTACTCATGCAACATTAGTATCCCAATGCTCTTGGTGTATTTACATTACTAGCACATGAGTGCATGTTTTCTAAGAGCTACAGTATCCTTGATATATTAGAAGTTTCTTGGATAATGCTCAAGTTGCTGATGTAAATACATACCTTCCAGGCACATTCTCCTGAGAGGAACACAGTACCTATTTCTATTTATCTCAATTAAAATAAAATAAACAAGACAGAGAAATAACTCATAAAATGGTTTGCATAGCCACAGAGGGTAGAAAAAGCCATGTGAATGTGACACATCAGATTTACCACTATAAACAGGTTTCAAATAAGCAGGAAGGATGGATGGATTTTCCCCCCTCATTAAATAAATTCCCTGCCTCTTTAAAGAAGAGTTACTTCCCTGCTAGTGAAGTTTTATTTTCTTCTTAATATTTAAATATTTTTAAAGAGAGCATTACTAGCACATATAAAAAAAAGAATTTCATCATATCAAAGCAAAATGTTATGTAAATTTGGTGAATGGATTATTCTTAATATTTACACCTAGTAGAATAGATACTACTTCATTGTTCTTAAGTATCGGTCTGAATGGTACTGCTGCTGCTGATACTACTAGTAATTGTTACCTGAAGTAATTATCGTAAAAGAATGTATATTATAATGTTATAACTTTCCCTAATAAGGGGCAGCTGAATATACAATTATGTTTTAAACCAGATAATAGAATCACAACATTATATATGATATATATGAATTACATTTTGTATAGAGTCATTAATGCAGCATGGAGTTATACTGCTCTACACACTGGACTGTTGACGTCAAACATTTGTGCCAAAGCAATCTGCCAGAGGCCAGTTTCAAACATCTGCATATCACTGATGTAAAGGATCCAAAATCGTGTAGTATCATTGGAAGATGCTAAATTAGCCTGACATTTCATTAGACTTATTTTTAGGCAGCCTCAAAATGATATTTATGGCAAAATACTGACATGGAATTTTAGGCTGATATAAACTACAGTAAAACCCTGTGATTACGCTCCTGATCATAACTCTATCCTGATTATTGTGGTCTTGTATTTGTATTTATATAGTTGTACAATCCATGGCCATCCTGTATTATTAATGCATAATTTTACCCAATTTATCCCCTCCAAATCCCACTATTAGCACTGTTTTAAGTTGAAAATGAATTAAAAATTGTGTATAATTTAAAATTTTTTAAATGTTTTAAAAGTATGATAAAATATTTTACTGCACTCAGTGATGAGGCTCAAATGCTGTACCTAGAAAACCCCTATGGTCAGCACTATTGGGTGCATAACAGTACCTCTTCTTGAAAGGAATTTACACTTTCAAAAAGCTCCCTGTCAATGTGTTTTATTCCCTTTAGACTGCTTTGAATTATTTGCAAAGTTTAGCAAGTTGTTGTACAGAAGCATAAAATAGCAAGGTGTAAATGTAATAATTAATCAGAATGCCCAATCAACAAATAAAGATTTTATTCATAGGAAATGATCTCTTGTTCTTCATTTTGAACTGTACTGCACCCAAATATTCAGAAATAATATATATATATTTATTGTGCTATATTCTCCATTAAATTATGTAAAAATTACTTTTCATACCTAATGATTCAAATGCCAAGTGTTATGCTATCCCAATTATTATGTGTTTAGGACACAGTTCCTTGAACAATGTAATTACAGGGTTTATTGCACTACCTCTACTGGTAGATAATACTAAACAAGTACGTGCAAAGGAATCTAGAACTACTTGATATCCCTTTCAAAGACTCAAGAAAAAAACAATAAAATCCTCAGACAGGCTCTTTGACCAATCAGGAATGAAACTTGGCCCCACAACATGAGAGGCAAGAATCTTAATTGCCTTTAAATACTTGTGACCATGCAGAAAAACATTTTATTATTCAACCGGTTTGGGTAGGTATCCAAATAAAATTTATAAGTTACATTTATATGATGTTTCTCTATAGCCCTATTGTTAATTTAGATGTAGCATCTGTAAACTAATCTTGCAAAAGCTTGATTTTCTGTCTCTTCATGTTGATCAAGATAAAGTTTCATTACATATTTTGCTTTAGGGGCAAAAGGGGATGCAGAAGACTGAAGGAACAGTGAAATGTTTAAAAATAGGTTGCTGTATGCTGCCCATGAAATTTCTGGCTATAACATTGCATGAAGCAACTGTATGGCGACAGCATTTTAAAAAAAATTGATGTGTTACATTATCACAACTTCTTCTGCTCTGCTACTTCTACAACCTATATTTACCAAAGATTGTTCTTCTATCTCTCATGCTAATTGAGAGAAACAATTTCAGAAATGGTTTCATTATTAATTTTCTTGTTCGCTAAAGCCATAGTCAAATATTTTAAAAATCTGATTGTTCCATATACAAACTATTCTTACAAGAGATTATTCTTTTATCTACATCATGCTAACTGAGATAAACATTAGCAGAATTACTTTTATTACTTCTGTATAGGAAGAAGGGAAATAAGTGAATACATTAGACTAATTCATTATTCAAATCTTTTAAAAGCTGGTCACTATATGAAACAATTGGGGTTATATTTAAAATTGAAACCAATAACAAGGAATAGCTCGAAAATGGTCAACTATACAAGAAAACCATGTATGACATAAATTATGTGTTTTAACTAGATCTACATTTTTGGTGCAGAAGGTTTTTGCCTATCTCTTACAGTTTAACTGTTATGCAAAATTCTTCAAAACTCATGCAAAATAAAGAGGTCTTCAGAAGCTATTCTCAGGAAATTCAAAACATACATTTTGTTTGTGATGTAAATATGTTTAATCAGAATTGTTGGAACCATTTTTGTTGAGATAAACAAAATTTTCAAAAAAAGTTCCATGTAAAGGATAGTTTATGGCGGGGGGATTTTCTTGAAAATCTTTGTGTTTGGTATTTAGCAGGTTTTTTGATTTTTGAGCTATCTATCCATGCACACATGGACCTTTCTCTAAAAATGTTTTTTTCGCCTCATGGAACCTCAAAACATATATTTCCAGAGAAATATTGGCATTAAATTTTTGAGTGGAATACTATACCTTCTCTGTAAGAATAAATGAATGCCTTTTAATGGAATATAAATCTAAATGAAACATTGTATCATTATTTGATACTGTTGTTCATTATATGTGAAAATTATTCATAATTATTATAATGGTAATGCTCCTCTCTTTTGTATATATTGAAAGGTACACAGGGGTAACAACAGTATTATTAGAACCAGTTGAAAAATTCAGTGCCACAGTATGTCTCACTTCAGAGAACTATCTTAATGGCAACTTACCATCGTAAGTACTTAGTATCCGGATAATATTAACTATGTTCTTGCCAAAATAGCCTATATGTTGGCGAGAACATAGTTAATATTACCTGGATACTAAGTACTTACAATGGTAAGTTGCCATTAAGGTAGTTCTCTGAAGTGAGACATACTGGCTGGTTGAGCCGGGTAAAACATATATAATCAGTTGGAAGATTGAATGCCATACTGGCAAGTTCTCACTGTAGCTCATTTGTTAGAGCAACTGCACGGAGAGAGCAGGAGAACCGTGTTCAAATCCCAGCTGTGGCATTGAATTTTTCAACTGGTTCTAATAATACTAACTATTCATAATTATTTATGTATGCTTAAATCTAATTTTCTGTAATTAAAATTCTGAACTCAATTTGGAAATTGGAGTCAGGGCATCATATGGACATTCTGCACTGAGGTCTCCACAACCCTAACTATGCCATTGCCCAGAATGTTATCTTATTTTATCTCCCTTTCATAGATATTAAAATTATTGTATGGAGCTTCAACCAATATTTTTATTTTGTATAAATTACATTTATCATCAAATTTTGCGTATTGCTACTACAGACTTAGTAACTATAAGTCCATTTAGTATGTAAGGCATGGGATGCAGATGCAAGCATTTCTAGACTTCAAGTTTTTAAGCCCTTAAAGAAACACTTTTAGGCATCTAAAATGCAATACAGAGCCATTAAAGAAGAGATTTTATGCATCTAATTTGTAATTTTGTCTGTTTGAATTGATTATAAAAATGTATTAATGAATAAGTATTAGGATATATTGTAACAAAAAGGATAAAATGCTAAGTTAGTCTTGAATTACATATTAAGTGAATTCATTAGCTTTACTGCTCTGTAGGTAAATCAACATTAATTTAATTATTATGCAGTTAATTTATATCTAAAATTAACACTACACACTGAGCAAAATAATGAAACAAGTGATAAGATGTTGATAAGCAATATTGTTATGCATTTAATCCATTAAAAATATATATATACTTCCACAACATTTTTGAGAAGAATACATACTCACTCACACACACATGCATGCGCACTCACACACACATGCATGCACACACGCACCTGCACATGCGTGCATGCACAATGCACAGGAAGTATGTACTCATCAAAAATGTTGCAGAATTTAATCAGTGAATAATTTAATTACTTATTTCACTTTATCCAATTAGAGGCTTCCAGAATGATAAAATTCAAAAACATTAAACTGAAACTGTTCTTTCACACAAGTTTTGTGTAGATACCAAGTTAGAAATTTGGCTCAGGCTTGAAAACTTAGTAGCATGTTTATATTCAAAACAAATCTTGGTTTTTAGGCAATAGAGTCTCACAGGAAATGAAGTGACTGTACATAATAATTCACTGCTTATAAAAGTGAAATTATAAAGTTTTGGTGCCTCAGAAAAACAGATTTACATTTAAACCAATGTAGCAAATAAAACCCTTTGCACAGCGTATAACTGATGATAGTTTTCTGAACCATATAGTACATAACCAACATGCAATTCAAAACTTAACTGCAAGGAATGAATTGCTGCACAAATTATCATCTTTACTGATATTACAGAAGTGAGTTTGTATATGTCTGCTAGATACCCACATTCCTTTAGATGGGCCATGCAGTTGATCTTTGCATTTTTATCTTTTAATTTCAGCTTAATAATGTGTTTGCACACAATTGAAAATAGAATAATCAGTGTTTCAAAGGCAAATACAGACATGAACATGAACATAAATTAAAGTATCTAAATATAAAGATCAGTATAATACATAAGATAAGAGTAATACTGACATTAATATAACATTTAAAGGAATATGGGATGTAATAATATATAAACAGAGTGATAGCTCTTGTTATAAAATCATCAAATTTTTATACCATAGTATAGGACTCAGTGGATAAGAGCAAAGTATACATTATTATACTTATATAATAAAATGTTATTATATAATATTTTTGTTGAATGGGGGAAATAATTTCTTAAAGATCTCAAAAACAAATGCCTAACTTTTTAATAACTATATTTTCAGTTTGTCAGTATGACTATTAAAAGTTAATGTTCAGTCCTAATAAGTTTACATCATCTATACTTTTAATAATTATTATGCATTATTAAATTAGGAGGAGGAGTGTTTATATTCCTGGAACCAAAGTAACAGGCACTTCATATCTCAATATGAAGGAATGAAGGTGCATGCAGAATAGCAACCTGGAAATGGTTATTTTCCAACAGGATAAATCTCCCATGTGCATTATTCTGCAGCATGCCATATTTCCACTTAAAGAATGCCTAAGGGATTACAACAACTATGGGTTCCATAATCTATTACCCTTAACCATTTTATGTTGATATATATAGTAATAAATATTCAGCTTTATTAGCTCACAGGTTAGTTTCAAGTTTCATCATTTATTCTATACATGTACATTTTTATTAAGAACGTTTTTAATCTCCTTTGAAATGAGCTACCAATTAATATGTTTAATTAATTTAGTAGCATGTTATACATTTTGCCCATTGTGAGGGGATGCTTCTCTATCAGCTGCAATAATCATCTAAAGGGATGTATTCAGTAACAGAAATCAACACACCTGCAATTCTAGGAAAAGTGTTTTGTGTGGCAATGTATTACTGGGGTATGTAATGTTGCTAATGTGGAATATGACTGAGAAATAACTGTAACAGATTATGTATTAAGTTATGTAATTAGTTTCATTCTAACACCCAGTTTTACCAAAAAGACCTGAAACTTCATGATCATGTCCAGGTTATTTCTGTGTTCTACCCCTTGTACATAAATGAAACAGGGTGCAGGTTATGTTAACCATTTCTCAAGTGTTAACATGCTTTTTGTTTTAAATGGCACATCGTATATGAAATTAATGTATTATCATTCTGCTCAAAAGGTCAAATTATGAGAAGTGGAAGTAAAATATGTTGAATTTATTATAGAATAGAATTAACATTCATTAAAACAACATGTACTGCTGTGGTAATGTTCTCCACTTAGCAGAATATTGTTATGGTACGCTCTCTATAAATTGATTTATTAATAACTGTAGCCAAATGAAATTCTGAACTGCTAGTAGTGTAAGGCTGACGAGAATGCATTAAAGTGAAACATTCTTTCCTATAATATAAAAGAATACCATTTTTGTAGTAGTCTCTTTAATACTCTTAAATTTCATTTGTAATATGGCAATAAAACATAAAACAGATAAATAATAATGTTTGAAAGTTGTTTAAATGTTGAACGAGAGATCTTAACAAATTGTGTGGAGGTTTTTTGAAGCACAAAACAAAGTATAAGGAGGCAACATGTGGATCTTTGTCAGATATTTATTCAGAGAAATGAAAGGAATCTTGCAATGCAGTATTAGGTGAATAAATACATTTCACCATAACAAAAAGAGACAATAACTAATATTTGGGCTTCCATTAGATAAATATATTTGTAACCATTTAATTCTTTTATAACTTTACAAAATTAATAGTGACTGTAGACTGATAATTTGTAATATTATTGAGCAGAAGGCTATTATCACTGAGCATATTGATAATTTTACATTTAATTAAATTTATGGTGTGAGATTTGAAACATGGGTTTAACAAAGCTTGTAGAGTATACTGTAACAAATTCTTAATGAATAAAATACTGCATATGGAATGTGCAAAAATGTAAAAAATTCTTTTGTGTCTTGCGATCAGTTCTGGTATCCCAAACACCATAAACACATGTAGGAAAAATTTAGCCTTTATTAACAGAAAAACCAATTGGCAGGGGGGGGGGGGGAGATTGAAAAGCAGCCTAGAAATAAAACACTTTTGTGGCTTACACAATAATTAGCAAGTGTTGTACAGCTTATTTTTATTACTCTGTGTATTCCATACTCAAATTATTTAGAAAATGATGAGAGAACAAATTGACTGCACTTCACGACCTAACTAAATGAAATAATGACTTACAAAAGAGACATTTTATTCAGATTGGTCTCATAAAATTGGGATATACCCAAATTTCAGCTACAAGATATTTTTCAACCACTTAGTAAATATATTGGATCTTTTTATTTCATAGAATTATGTGTAAAATTTTAGCCGTCAGACAAGTGTTGATATCGCTGATTTTTTGCATTCCAAAATAGATGTCCATAAGACTGATCTAGAATGCAGGTTATTTGTTTGTTCATGTTGAACTTGCATTCTTTGACTGTTGAAGTACAAGTGCATTAAAAATGTATTCTTACACAAAATGTTTTATCCTTTTATTTTCAATAATTAGAAATTAACTAGTAGTTTAAAAAGTTTATTTTCCAATAGCAGATTTTTAGAAAAATATGCAGTATAAGAACATTTCATTCAATAGAATAAAGCAAGAAATGTACACATCTTTCAACACTTTAATTTAAGAAGTTTTATTTCTCATATAGCAATAATATACTAGTCACAATTATCATTTTTAGAGTGCTATACTTATATTATCTTTATCTGTTAATTAGAGTAATGGAAGTTCTGCATTTGGCAAGTTTTAAATGTACATACTATGGTAGTCTGGTAACATTCTTCTGATGGTGCTTGCCTGGGTTTAAATCCCAATTATGTCTACTTACTTTGGTTTTTATACAGGGTTTATTCATGATTCTCAGGACAAATGTAGATAGATATGGCTCTTTAACTTCAAACTCATTTGCACGTTTCATTCATACATTTTTCAATTGTATTATATGGCCTGAGCACTAAAGAATATTAGTTTGAACTGCACATATTTACATTACTTCCTGACCTAGCCATGACATCTGATTAAAACTAAGCAGCACCAAAGAAATGAATCAATAATTTCAAGCTAGAGCAAGCCTATAATGTAACTAATAAAACCCAAAATGCTACGAAACAGTGATTTAATGATGATTCACTGATCTTCCTTGAAAACATCTGTTTTCATTTCATGCAATATTTTTAAAAACCTTTTGTGTATTAACAAAATAAATAAGTTAAATTTATTTCAAAAATAGAAGTTATAAAAATGCATTAAGATATGTGAAAAAGATTAACTGTACTCTTTATGTCCTGTTGTGGTGTACGAGGAATACCATTAAGAGACTTTGTCAACTAGCGAGTTGGGAGACAGTTTGCCTTTTTCTTCAATGAATAGTAATATTTACTTCAATGGGTTCTGTTTTGTTTTGCTTTCAGCAAAAAGAAGTTGTAACCTCATAGCAAATAAAATGATCAAAGAAGAGATACATCAAAAGAATCTCTGTTTATATTTAATTGCATAATACTTTTGATATTTAGCTCCTGAACTCTTTCATTTTACTAATATGCAGCCATTTTAATATTAATATTTAATATAAATCAAGGAATTCTATAGAGCATGGCACAGACTCACTCGCTCCCTCTCACACACCATGAATAATTTTCATGGCCATTGTATACAAATTTGAGTACTGAAAGGAGTCTGTCACGATTTTACAGATTGAGCTGCAATTTTTATACTCAAAATACATTGAAAATAAAATGACCTGTATTTCAGCTTCTATTCATCAGAAAAAAATTAAAAGCTTTAAGCTGTAACGGCTGTCTTCCACTCAATTATCAGCTGCCTGGTAATATGTCGGGTACAATAAACTTTGCGCACACTGAGGCTACAACATTTGCACACAAGACTGCATGATAGGTAACTTACAACCAAGAGTTAATTTAGTGCAGAGAATGTCAAGCTTGTTTATTTCCAGTAATGGGTGGCTCCAAGAAGAAAAACTGCTCATTACTGTTAAGTTCCCTCAAGCTGTTTAATATTATTTTCTCTAAACATACTATGTACATAGTGTATAGAGAAAGTATTGTATGCATCCAAAAATTCGAAACCAAGATTTCACAGTAATACATGTTTTGCATCCCACTGAATCCAAAAAAAAAAGTATTTTTAGAAAAAGGTCTCGGTGTGTGTGTGTATGTGTGTGTGTGTGGACAGCATAGCTCAAAAACGAAAAGATCATTAAATACCAAACTTGATATTTAAGTTTAGTATCTTCCAAGGATGTGACACAAAGATTTTCAATAAAATCTCCCCACCCCCACATGAAAAAATTTCAAAAATTTTGATTTTCTCAAAAATGGCTCTAACAACTTTTATTAAAATCACTTATATTTAAGATATTTACATGACAAATAAAATGTATATCTTGAATTCTCTGGGAATAGTCTTTAAGGCCATCTTTATTATGGATGATTTTTATTGAATTTTGCATAAATGGTAAACCGTAAGAGATAGACAAAAACTTACTACACAACACACAATTTATGTTGTATATATATATATTTTTCCTTCGATATATTCCTTGTTAATGATTTCAATTTTAAAATACTTAAACTTTTCTCATATGGGAACTTATCAACGCTTGGCCATGCAAAGGAACAGATTTCAATTCCATAGCATCAACAATTTAAAACATGTGATTGTCAGTTTAGCTTAGTGTATTCCCTCACTTCCCTCCTACTTATAAAGGAACTAAGTAATAGGCTGTTTCCGCTAATGTTTTAGCATTAAATAGAAGAATAAGCTTATTAGCAATAATTTGTTAGTGATGTAGAGAAAGTCATGTCAATGGAGCACATCAGATTTTTTTAAATACCAACATAGGTATGCAAAAAATTAAATAGGAATTAGCAAATCATTCTAATCTGTAAATAATTTTTTCTTGTCACATTTAGGCCTATGAGAGAAAACTCAGACATGGGTATTTTTATTACTTTCTGTACACGTACTATTTACTTAGTGTATAGAGAAGGTATTGTAACACACCCAAAAATTTGATATCAAGATTTCACCAGAAATAAATGTTTTGAGACCCCCTGAATCAAAAACAAAACATTTTTAGAAAAATGTCCATGTGTGTGTCTGTGGGCAGCATAGCTTAAAAACGAAGTCTGTTAAAAACCAAACTTGGTATTTAGGTTTGGTATCTTCCAAGGACACGACACAAAGATTTTGAAGAAAATCCCCTACCCCAAACTACCCTATACATGGAATTATTTTCGAAAATTTTGATTTTCTCAAAAATGGCTGACGATTTTAATTAAAATATTGTATATTAAAGATATTTACCTGACAAAATGTATATCTTGAATTTTCTGGGAATGAAGACATTATTCTGGACAAATTTTACAGAATTTTGCATAACCGCTACACCGTAAGAGATGGACTAAACCTTATAGAGCACGTTAAAACACACAATTTATGTTATGTACATTTTTTTTTTCGTGAAGTTGATCGTTTTTGAGATATTCCTTGTTATCGGTTCCATCTTTGAAAAACTTATACTTCTCTCATACAGGAATTTGTCAACTCCTTTCCATACTAACACAGGATCTTCAGTAACATAGCAATCAGCTTTTGACTATCAATTTAACCTATGATACTCCCTTATTTCACTTCTACTTACAAGGAAGCAAATAATAATGCTAATTTTTTTTTACTTTCTCTACACGTACTATGTACATAGTGTATAGAAAAGGTATTGTAATGCACCCAAAAATTTCATACCGAGATTTCACCAGAAATACATGTTTTGAGACTCCCTGAATAACAAAAAACATTTTTAGAAAAATGTCCGTGTGTGTCTGTCTGTGGGCAACATAACTCAAAAACGAAAAGTTCGTTCAAAATCAAACTTGGTATTTAGGTTTGGTATCTTCCAAGGATACAACACAAAGATTTTCAAGAAAAATCCCCCCACACCCAACTGCCCTTTACATGGAACTCTTTTTTTTTTTTTGAAAACGTTGATTTTCTCAAAAATGGCTCTAACGATTTTTATTAAAATATTGTACATTAAAGATATTTACCTGACAAATAAAATGTATATCTTTAATTGTCTTAGAATAGCCTCCGAAGACTACTTTATTCTGGATGAATTTTACAAATTTTGCATAACTGGTAAACCGTAAGAGATGATAAAAGCTTACCACACAAAAGTTATAGAGCACATTAAAACACACAATTTATGTTATATAATTTTTTTTTCGTGGAGTTAATCGTCTTGGAGATATTCCTTGTTATGGGTTTCAGCTTTAAAAAACTTATACTTTTCTCATACAGGGGTCTGTCAACTCCTGTCCATACAAAAAAAGGAACTTCAGTCACATAGCAACCAGCTTTTGACTATCACTTTAACTTATGGCACTCCCTTATTTTCCTTATTTCCCTTCTACTTACAAGGAGGCATGTAATAAGACTATTTCAAATATTTTCTCGATAAGCATGAAGTAAATAGAAGCATAAGCTTTTTAACAATATGTTCATGTGAATCGAACAAGTGAGATTTTTTTTATCTACTTTTACTGCAAAAAATCCCCCCCTCCCTAAATCTATAACATCAATGAGACAATAGCCCCTTGTGAACCTGTTAGAATGGATAAGTGCTATGTAGTGTAGTGCTTCCATCATCAACTGTGATTCCTCCACTCACTTTTCTGACATATATCACTACTGTTGAATGTATTTTCAGAGGAAAAACTTGTTTGAGAAAAACACTCATTAAGAGTACATCTGTCTTGCCTAGTAAATTTTTGAAAGAGTATAAAATGGCTCTGCAATTCTAAATCAGAAATAAAATTGTGCAGCAGTAGGAACTCCTTGTCAGAGTACAAAATAGTTTTAGGGAAAGGAAAAAAAGTGAAATGTATTGTGGCATGGCTTTCTATAAGAACCTTTTCCAAACATTATAGTGGAAGTTTTACTGAGAATATTTGAACATTTTATTGCTTGAAATATTGATCTATCTACAACAGTTAATTTAATATGCAGAGTATTTAAAAAGCATTTTTGCACATATTTTTACAGTTACTTAAATGATTTATACAAAGATGAAATAGAAAACATGCGGCAATATAAATTCACATATTTTACCAGGTGCAAAATACAGGTATACTTCATAGTCTTTTTATTATGTTTATTAATCGTATTTTATGAATAAGCTCATTACAATACATTGCTTAACAAAATATATCTTTAATTCTCTGAAGTGTTGGTACATGTTTAATAACATAATACTCTAATAATATACAAATTTATGACATAATATAGTATGTGTCAACATACATCACTTAACAAGACATATACATGCATTTATATAGATATCAATTACATGGCATCCATCCTAAACTTAAACAGAGCTTTAAATACAGTTTATAAACAAGTTACAAAAGACATGTATTCCACTCATACTCTTTTTGTTTACCTTTGCCTCTTTCTGCCTGCAATCCTACAATACAAATTTAAGAGAAACAGTTTTGATAGTGCATACATGTTATTGTTACAAAATTTTTTACATTACAAATACTTTTTCAAGTTTCTTGTATGGATAAATTTCCTTTGTCTTTGGGCAGACTATTTGGCCATTGTTCTCAATAGCCATTTGTTCCAAGGCCTGTAAGAGAAAATACATAGGCAATTATAAGCATTTCATTCTAACATCTTCATCATTAAAGAAGGAAAAATATTATTTGTTTTTATTATAAAACCATCTTCATGTGGAGTAAGGTCTAATAATGAAATCATCATTACTAC
This sequence comes from Hymenopus coronatus, assembly GCA_030762935.1. Classification (NCBI taxonomy): domain Eukaryota; kingdom Metazoa; phylum Arthropoda; class Insecta; order Mantodea; family Hymenopodidae; genus Hymenopus; species Hymenopus coronatus. The sequence goes on from CM060890.1 coordinate 77,138,741, forward strand.
TCCACAACTACCCCAGCATTAAAATTATGGATGTATTATTTCTAGACTGGTAGTACAAAATTTTAAGAATTTCTCAGCTCTGTTTTGGTCTTTTAAGTTCAATAAAACTCAACTTGCAAAACAAATCTACTCAGTTCACCATAGAGACCAAACAGGAAGCTTGCCTACCATTCCTGCACATTAAAATAATAAGAACAGAAAAACATAACATTTGGATTACATATAAAATCCCCAAATACAGATAACTACATAAAGTTTAATAGCTACAATCCCACAACACACACATATGCAGTCCTGAACAGTTTAATGTAAAGATTAGTACACATTCCCGGAATAGTGAATACCAAAAAGAATACCAACAGATTACTCCAAATAGCTACCAACAACGGCTTCCAAAAAAGTGCAATACACAAATACAAAAAACTGAACCGTACAGCACACACAACCACCCTACAGAAACTCCATGACCAACCTCAGTTCAGAAAATCCACATATCGTCCTTGGGCACACAAAAAACTTCAGAAAATCTTCAAGAATTATAACATCACCTTGGCTCAAAAAAAAAAAAAAAAAACTACAGCATTCAGAAACTGCTATGCAAAAAATTAAAAGATCCTATCCCAGCAAACAAAAAAATTGGGAATTTATGAAATTAAATGTTCAGACCCTAATCTAGCATATATAGGAAAAATGAAAAGAAGTTTGGAAACCAGATTATACAAACAAAAATCAGCAGTTGCCTATTATTTCTGGGCATTAGGGCACGAAATCACACTTAATATACAACTGTTAAAACCAGCGTATAAACCCACAGAACTAGATGTCTGGGAGAAGATCATGAAGAAAAAGAGCCATATCATGAATTTTGATTTACCACCTTACAAAATTCTCGATCCAGCACCAGATGCTTCCTCAAGTGATACACCACCACCCTCAATGTTGACACCAACCAAGCAAGATTTAGTTGGAATTAAGGGGTGAAAATGGGAACAAGTGTTCCCAGAACTGGTCCCAGTAAGTAATTACCAAGTGATGTGTATATTACAAAAACCAACTCAAATTCTTTTGATTTAATAAACAATGTATTTTTTACCCTATTTTATACACCATCCCTGACCAGTCTTTGGTGAGCTATTTTCTTCATTTAAATCCATTTTTAAGACAATCTTTTCACTTAATTGAACATTTTAGGATTTTTAGAGTTGTTTATCAAGGCAATAATACAGGTTCTCAACCTGTAGATCCCAAATATGCTAGATTTACAGCCCCTTTTCTTTCTCTCACCCTTTCCACTTCTACAAATTGCCTTTGAATCTTGTCTCCTGAGCAGGTGTATATTTTGACCACATGACTCATCTCTATCACATATCTCATCTTCTTTTCCATGACAGTACAATTAAGATGGGTTGGTACCTGGTTTTGTACACATTACATACATAGATTTACTGGGGTAGGGATTGACTTTTGATGAAAGTCTCTCAAGTTGTGTAGCATTTTGTGTGCAAAAAAAGAAGGTGAATGTGTTTATTCCCTCCTCTCACTCTCTATCTAAGAATGTATCTTTCTAATAATTGAGAGAATTCTTTTCTAAACTAGACTTCATGATGTCCAGCAAAGTTATTAATTGTATTTATTGGAACATGGATAATCTTCAAGGAAATGTTAGGAAGAAAAATGCTGCTGTTTAAAGAATTTGCCACTTGCATTACATACTAAGGGTTCGTAATTCCTGGATCTACATTTCGGGTCCTTTACATTACTGCCTAATTAGTTTATTATTTTATATGCAAAGAAAATCCTCAACCCTCTAACAACAATTCTCAATGGAACCATACATGAAATAATTCAAGTTTTACTATACATTCATACTCAGTGTCACCTTAAATTTCCTTATTAATACAAAATTGTACTTATGCACCACTTTAAGACAGTTATTAAAATCTTAAGTATACAAATGCCATTACTACAAAGTATTTAAAACATGTGGAATCATATACTTTAAGATAACTGGCAAATAAAGCAGAATTTTCACATTACGAGTATGATTGGCATAATATAAATTAAAAATATGTTACAAACTCTGCAATTATGACAAAATATAAAAATATTTACCTGTTCTCCATATACATATCCATTAGGCAACATCATGGGCTGATTATGTTCATTCAGTGGTAACCCAGATATAGCACACACAAGTCTTGATTGTGAACAATGAGCAAATGGCAGTGGCTGAGCCAGTTCATTTAATGAATCTTGACAAACAGGACAACTTGGGTTGCGGCTATCTCGGGAATTGCTATAACACTGAGTGTTACTGGTTAAGGAAAATAATTGACGAAAGAAACATAAAGCAACTCTGGCAAAATTTAAGTTAATGTAAATGGAAAATTGCAAATTGACTGCCTCTGTAGTCAAGTTGTGAGTTGACTTTTCATCCTGACTGTTCCAGGTTTGATTTCTGATTGGGGTGGAGAATTTTTCTTTAATCAAATTATTCCTTATCCCCATAGAGTCTGAAAGTATGCATGTAAGAGTGACTGTGTGTGTGTTTAATGATATAAAATAATTAACCTAACCATAACTTAACATGCAAGTTATTTCACGAGCCCCCTATATGATCATGAAAGATAAAGGGGGCTATACAAATGAAACAATAAAAATATTGCAAATAATAATACTGTTCAAACAGGCACACAAATAAACAAATTTTTCCGTAAAATTTTTCACAAATTTTAATACAATTTGACACTTATGAGCGACTATTGTGTTTCAGAGTCGAACTAAATTAACATTCTTGCATATCTTTTATTACTGAAAATACCATATGTGAAAAAATACTATATAACAGAACTTGTAAAGTGATACACATGGGTGTACTGTGGCCTGATTGTTGTCTCAATATATGCTTGGTGACTTGCAAAACAACAACATACTTTCCTGAAAAATCAAAAATGAATGTCATTTTCCTAAATGCTTTCCTTATAAATAGCCTAAAACAAAATCTGTTACTGAGCTAGAAACAACTGAAGTATTAAATTCTTGACCTTTTTTGATAGCTTCTCAAGATGATGTTCTACTGCAGTTTCCAAAGTTTGCAAATCTGTTCTAACCAAATTAAACCATCTTACATATAACATGTTGTCTCTTCTGATTTAAATTGTTTTAGTAAATAACTAACTAAAACACTGCCAGGACAAATGAACATTCTAAAAATCAACAGTGCTATGATGGAAGATTGCAAACTATTTGGGTTAATGTATCTTTATACTAGTTAAACTAGTAGGTTTTGAAATTAAAGTTTAAAAATTATGAAGTCTTCCATTCACAAAGTTTTCTAGCTGTTCCACAAACTTTTCTTACAAGAGATTATTCTTTTATATTCATCATGCTAATCAAAATAAGCATTACCAGGATCAGTCTTATCACTTGCTTTCTTGTAAGCAGAAGGGAAACAAGTGAACACATTAGGCTAATGCAATATTTCCGTTTAATAAGAGGTCTGTTACTCTCAGGTTTTTCTGTATATACATTTTTTTCATGGAGTTGACCGTTTTGAGATATTCTTTGTTATTGTTTTCAATTTTAAAATATTTATACTTTTCTCATATGGGAACTTGTCAACTCCTGGTCATGCAGGAAACTGAATTCAATTCCAGAGCAACTGCATTTTAAAACATTTGACTGTAGATTTAGCCTAGCGTATTCCCTTATTTCCCTCCTACTTACAAGGAACTAAGTAATAGGACCATTTCTGCTAATGTTTATCTCAATCAGCATGAATTAGATAGAAGAATAAGTTTATTAACAATAATTTGTTAATGAGATGTAGATAAAATCATGTGAATGGAGCACATCAAATTTTTTCACTACAAAACAAGGGTAAAGAATTTTTCAGGGAGGAATCTAGTTCCTTTTTTATTTCAATTGGCATTAAACCTGTTAAGCAAACCCAAATTCAGTTTTTCATTCATTGTGAAACATTTCTTGTGTATAAACTTATTTAAAAATATAGGCAAATATCAGTGAACAACTGATATAGGAAGCAAATAAGTCAAGGTAAAGAAGCATATCTAAATTATGAAATAAATGTAAAGTTCACATTTATTACTGAAGAATTTTTAATTTACTTTGTATGACCTTTTTAAGTATAAATTTTGCCTATGGCAATTCATGGTAGAAAGATTCAATGGTAGTTAAATTTATTGATAGTAAATCATTCCATTAATATATTTCTAAAAACAAACTTCTTTGGTATTGTAGTTGTAGTTTTATCACTTATTTGCTTCTCTCATTTTGTGATGTGCTTTAGTATAGTCCTATTATTCAATTTGTCCTTAAGTGTAAAGCCATGAAAAGGATATGGTGTTTTCAAGGCAGAGAGACCTGCCTGCAGAGCCACTGTGAACACAGACTGCGAAGCCAACTGAAACAATCTGTAATTTTCCTGGCGGAACTGCTCAACTAGGCGATCCCAACGGCTTTCATCCAGCAGCTCTTTGTATGGTGAAAGCTCTAGAACAATGGAAAAATATATTAATATAAGCTAAACTGTTTACATAAGGTAATTTTAATCACAATAACGAATTTCCTTTATTCAATGAAATGAATTTTTCCTTTTATCATAGATAGAATGTTCTAACTTGCATAATAATGATGATGTGGATATGTTTTGTTACATCACTGGTAAAAAGTTCCTGAAATTTAGTAAAAAACTGTCTTTCATGCTACATTATATTATCATGAATTCTGTTAGGATTTTAAATGGTTTCTAACTTTAAAAATGGTAATATGAGCATCAGTAAATGTCAATATGAGCCATATGCAGGAAAGCTAGCCATGGAACTCTCCAACCAACAAGAAGTATTTTCTCAACATGCTTTCATAGTCACCATGATCTGTACAACATTGCTTCCTTTGAAACCAAGCCTATAAGTATCCATCCTCTTCTAATATGTTCATGAACTCTTGCTGATGAGCTTCTATAGATTCTTTGCATTGCTAAACCAGGACCCTGAAAGATTTTCTTTCACTTTTGGGAGTAAACAGTCAATGCAACAGAATTTCCCTAAAAACTCAATTGTTCAGACTGCAGTATGCTTTGGTTTTACTTGGTGGAACGTCCAAAGTTTCAGCTTTAATTATTTCCTACACATTTACTTTTAATACTTCTAATACTTATCATAAAATATAAGTCGACAGCAATATTTGTAAAGAGCAGCAATTGCATGTTTGCTTTTCTGGAATAAAAGGATAACATTCACCAACTAGAGCTGCAAATGTGCTTGACTTTAAGGAAATCTGTTACAAATTATAAGATATATTCACAATTCAGGGAGCAAATCTAACATTAGGACATCTAAGATATTACCAGTTACAAGATTTTAGTGTAAATTTGTCCAAAGGATGAATATATTAGAATTAAAAAAATCTTACTTCATCTTAAAATCATTACAGAAATAAGTAAACTGAATATAAGGAAGAACAAATCCCACTTAAAATTATTCTGGTGCTGGTATCAATCCTGACTTACCTTTAGTACTCTCTAATTCATACTCATAAACCTCCAAACAAATCCCAAAAGATCTTGGTACACAAAACAATAATTGCCACCATTCAACTCTAAAAGAAAAGTTTATTTCCATTAAGCATAAGTCTAAATGGAATTTTAAAAAATTTGCATGTAAATTAGAAACTAAATTTGAAAAAATCTCTAAATGAACAACACAGATGAATTAAGCAATCATTTGTGTGAAATAATTTTAAAAACAGCTAAGAAGAGGAATGATTAAAAACTGCAAACCTTTCTGAAATCCACAACTAGAAAAGATGAAAAAATAAAAAGAGCTAGCTGAATCATGGCTGAAAAATCTAAAGCTCTTAAAGATGTACAAAACTGTAGAATACTGAGTGAAAAGGAATTCAGAAAAGGAATTAAAAACACTAAAGGTAAGATTTTAACATTTTTCTACAAAAATTCATCATAGAAATGATGCTTAGAAAGTATATACATTCATTTATAATATACAAAACAAGAAAGACATTCAAAATAATTTTATTTATAATAAAATAATTGCAGATGATTAAATAGCTAACAGAACAATAAAAGCAATACTAGCAAATGATTTAATAATGCTAAAAAAGAACAAGAAGTGTTAAAGAAAAATATTGCAGAGTACATAAAATCAACAACTAAACTTGCAGAATTGAGCATCAGAGTTAATAACTTAAACTCTGAAAAAAAAATCTAAATGACTTGTCATGGAATACAATCAGATGAGTGGAAAAAAAGCAATAATAATACCTACTTTGAATCAAATGTTTTGTTACAAAAACCAACTCAAATTACTTTCATTTAATATTAATAACATCACTGTCACAAGCTTCTTTGCATATATGCAAAATTATAAAAAAAAAGTTTATTTAGTTTGCATGAACCACACAGCCACACATACTTTTCGTAATTTTTAGATTAAAATATCTTTTGTAAAGGTTCTTACTTTTTTCCTTCTCACATTGAAAAGGCAGAAGTGCTGGTGTTAGTCTACCCTGTTTGAGAACTGCCAGCTTATCCTTGTATTTAAACTGTGAGAATTATTTGTTCAATTTTGTTTAATTACATATTGTTCATCCATTTTGAAGTTCTAGCACTGACAACTGTCTTGGTACACTATATACTATGAACTGAATAATATTAATATATACTAACAGTAACACTCATAACTATTAGGACCGTAACAGTAGTTAATCTACAATAACTACAATTAAAAACACAACCTGCTCTTTCATATACACAATACGTGCTAGCACAATTCCAAACATGAAAACAAGTCGGGCATGTCTGTACAATATTATTTGGGGATGTCCATATGTGTGTGTGTGTGTGTGTGTGGAGATTTGATTTTCCGAAGCCTGCCTTGCATTCCTCCTCCTGAACCCCTCTCTGAGCATTACATTGTGTAGGACTGCAGCTTCAAGAATCTGCATTGATAGTATAGAGAATGAAACAATTCCAGCCACAACATACTAATTTTCCATAAAGGCAACTAGCTGGCATTGCAATTATTAATATTACTTATTAATTTACTTTAGACAGGGCCTTTGGTGATAGCTTTGATAGCCCTCTATATATGCCACTAACTTTATAAATAATATGCTCTGATATTTGCCTTTTGTACAATAGTTGTTGAAATATATCCCTTTATGAAATGATATCAAAAACTCTTCCCCAGCAAATTTAACTACTTAAAGATACATTTTAAAGGCAAATTATATTTATAATTCTATTTGTTAAGTCGAATACAAGAATTCATAAATCTGAACTTTAAATCTACATATAAAGCTAATTGAAAGGTTTTCTTCTCTATTTAAGTTGAACCAGCTTCCATCTCTCAAAAGATTGTGTGTCTGCTCCTATCACACACTTTAGTTTTAACTTCTTCTGCATGTAGTTGTGCACATTCTGTACACTGAATTATTTGTAGAATTTACTTGGTTATTTTTCAGACTACAATATAATTCACTTTTCCTTTTCATTTTGCTATCAAGTTTTCATAATTCAAACACAACTGTTGATTTATTCTATGCCTTTTTCAATACTTTGTAGGAAAAAATATATACATAAATCATTATCATCACTTTAGATCCCTGATAAACATATTAATGAAATGATGCTATATACAAAAGTTATACTCGTACTTTATTCATCTTCAACATATATGAGAATGCTTTTGATGGTACACTAACCTGTATTAGTGGGGAATGCAAGAAGTGCCATGCAATGCTGAACATCCTGAAGTTGGTCATCCTCAAAGCTTGAGAAAAATTTCCTTGCATGCCTGTAACAGAAGAATTTAATCGTTGCTAATATATGAAGTGCATATGCACAAGCATAACATTTCTGTTTCAATTAGCAACAGATGCTTCATTTCTTTTTATATAAATTAAAAGCAAAACATTTTCATATTGTTCAAGTAGCATTAGCCATCATTTTCATTGTGATCGCACATGTTGGCATCGTTAAAGCAGGCATTTAGGATCACCACATGCTCAGTTAAGATGAACAATGAGTTTTCATTTGCATATGTGCATGAAGAAGGAAAATCAATATTCGTAAAGTTGAAAAACATTTCAAATCAAAAACTGCTAGAGAACTTGGAATGCCTACCTCAACTCTTAGCGGCATCTGAAAAAATTTTAAGTGTGGAATCAATGGTTTGTACAAAAAACACAAGAAAATTAGACGTTTACCCTATGAAGAGGTGAAGAAATATTAATGGAGTAAGATCTACTGGCTTACCTGTTAATGGTGGCTATCTAAAGGAAAAGGCACTAGTATTGATTTAAGGCTAAATTTTACAGTATCAAACATATGGTTGAACAGATTTAGAATGCCAAATTGAATCTTCAATCAGGTGATATGTGGTAAAAGTGACAAAGTATGAGGTCACTGAAAATTTTGCGAATGTGCAACAATGAGTACTGATTAGCTCATGGCAGGTCTTTCTAGTTTAGACTGAGTAACCAGTGCAACTCTGGTGTGCATTCCAACCATTTGTAGCACCAGCACTTGTGTATGTGCATGCACATGTTGTTAGTCATGCAGATCTCAAACAAGTGCATTTCCATTCAATGATTTTCTACGAGTTTTATAGTATGCTTAGGGGTTAAGATAATGCTTTTAAAGTGTACTTAAGGTATTTAGAGATCTTTGCCCTGCACAATCCACATTATTTGATAGTTTGCAAAGTTAAGAAGAAGAAAAAGAAGAAAATATTCTCTTGAAGATGATTAGGATGGCCGATTCAACAAAAATGATGAAAATTTGATGAAAGCAGAACACATGTTAAGCAAAAATCATTTTTGCATATATCATCATATTCAAAAAGCCCTGAATATTGGATCAGTAGCAAAGAACAACTTCCTTAAACTAAAACTTCACCTTAGAGGCTCTGCAGTCATTGGAACCTCCATCACCTCACAAATAAGCAAAAACAGGCACGAGTGCAATAGTACCAGGAAATGACAGAAATATTTGAAGGGGGAAGTTCCAAAAACATATTTTAACGTTCTGACAAGTAACAAAAGCTGGATATATCAATATATCCAGAAACTAAGAGATAGCCATCAGTCGTTTTCTTAGATGCGGGGCTCCCAACAAAAGTGAGGTGTGCAAGAAATGTTGGCAAGAAGATCTATTCACTGTTCCAAACTAGCAGACATATTGTGACAATTTTGTTTGAGGGGATAAAAGACTGTTACTGCCAAATAGTACCTCACAAAATATCTGCCACAAGCCTTCAATGAACTGAGAATAAATCATTATACGGTTGTGCACATCTGTTTGTATGTTTGCCATATGCTACATACTAATTCTATGTATTTGAGGCTTTTTTGGAAAGTCTGATTGCATTATGTTGATGAAGTTGTCGTTGGGAGAAATGCATTTTAAGCAATTGGATGACACATATGCTTGTATTTATACATATAGGATAGAAGGCTGTTGAACTGATCATTTTGTTACCAGATAACAAAATGCATAGTTATTTTCCTTAACACAACTTAAAGTTACAAGTTGATTCTAACAGAATTAGCATGTAGCTCCTTAATCTTGATGAAGAAAAATTAACAATACCTTAACATTAAGCAAAATGTAGCACTAAAAACTGAATTAATTGAACCTTAGTATCTTACCTTACAGCATCCATGCGCCTATCAGCTCTTACAAGTTCAACAAACTCCTGAATTCTTAAATTGAACTCCATTGTGGATTTCAATTTACGCAGTTTGGAACGATTATCATGGCACCAAGCAAGGCATTTGGAAGTCTCACGACGAGCAAGTGAATGTTCCACTTCCCGTGAAACAAGAAACACATCTATTTGGGGAAAAAAAAAAGTGTGTCAAAAGCTCATGATTGGTACTTGACAATAAGTATGCAATACACAGTGTTTATCAGTATCAGACAGAACCTAGTACTGGAGAAATTAATCAAAATCCTACATGCTGTAATAAAATATGATGAAGCCATCACTATCTCAAGAGCAAAAATTATTCACAAGCTGTGAAGCAAAGAAGTTTTTTTGCTAGTATTGCAATTTATTTTTAAAACACTTCACTGTTCTCACTTATGTCATGGAATGATGCAACCATTCAGGCTACTTACTGGTTTTGCAACAAAGAAAATAATCTAATATATTTAAACATGTTTAATATATTTAAACATGTCATGCAAGAAAAAGCTTAGAAGATTTCAAAAATCTAATGAATATTAATATTTATTAATTAAGAAATTAATATATCTATAACAAATAAAACATTTAAAAGGAGGCAACAGGTGCTAAAGTAGACAAATAATGGTACAAGAGTTAAAAACAAAGTAGGTCACTTGAGAATGGAGAAATGGATAGGGCACTCATTTCTAGTGAATCAAATTCATGAATTAATTCTGTAAAATGAATGACTGTTCAACAAATCCCATCTGATAGCTCTCATAAAATGCAAATTTCATGTTCCCTACAGTTACTGTGCTTGCTTTTATTCTCAGACGTACATATTTTTAAGAATAATGTAGACTGTGTTACAGATTCAAGTCACTATTGTGCAGAAACTAAGTTGCACAAAAGAAAATATAGGAGTTTGACTGAAATAAGCACAAAAATTGAACCAATTATAAATAATGGCCTGAATGTATAAACTATAATTAAATAAATGTCTTCTCACGTTATTTAAAATACACATTAATGGAAGGGGTTTTAGTGCCTCTGATGAATAATTTACATACTGTTTCAAGGTTCTAGAACCTATTTTAATATTTGTGCTGCTTGTATTTTTCCTTTTTTGTCTTGTCTACTCCAAAAAACAAAGTCTTGAATATCAGGGGTTAGTTTGGTTCATAAACCTTATAATTATTTGTAGGATTGAGAGATTTCTAGAAAAGGATTGTTTATTTTAGTAACTAAGCAGCAGAGCCCAAGTACTATGTAGTCCACTTGTTATTCGTTTTGTAAAAAGAGAACACTTTTTCTAACTATGCCATCATTCTTTTTCTCATGTATTACAAAAGCAATGTGCATGAAAAATTGTAACCTACTATTAATGCAAATATTCATTAATCTAAACAGTATCATAATTGCTGCTTATTTAACTTATTTTAAAGCTTCAAATTAAACATTATTATAGTTACTATTATTTATTATCTGTTGTATCACAAGAGCCCAACAGCACAGTTAAATCTGATTGGTCATTAAATTTCTAGTAGGCATTATTGCTATCATTTCACATCTAAGGCTATCAGCATTTGTTAATGGAACTTGTTTTAATAGCTTTGGTTATAAATTTTTTAAATAAAATTTACCACTGAGCCCTTGATGTCATATACTGTATGTAGCATGTAATTAAATGTGGCATTACAGGCTTCTATTTAGAAGCACTAAAAGAGAATAGCATCATACCCAAACTTTTAACTATAAGAATATTACGCAATGATTCTCTACAATCAAACAGTTGCTTTTAGTTCAATTAAGCATTTTTAAAATGCTTAATTGATCATGTTAGTGTAAAGTTGGAATATTGATATTTTGGAATAGTAAAACACCTAAGATTAGTTAATTAGTTTTTTTTCACCTCCATATCTCTATTTGTTTCTAAATTTAAATGATACAAACAATGATTTGTATGTGTGCATGTGATTTATCACTCTTTTCTGTTAATCAATAATTACATTTATTATGTTGCCAATACAAGGTTCATTCTACCAGCTATAAGATGAAGTTCTCTTTAATTAGTAATTTCTATTATATTTTACTGACATTATTTATAACATTAAACCATGCAAGAAGTTGAGGGATATAAGAAAAACAGTGGTTACCTATGTTTGTTAGATCACGAAGATCGGAGCGATGTGCTAAACGTGTTGCAGTACCATAATAGCCACGCCGTAGAAAGTACTCCACCAACATGCGGTCCAGCCTTCTCCGGCGCCATTGATTTACAGCACCTGTTGAAGAGGCCCCTCCAATACCAGAACCTGCATGCTCACGGAGATGTTCCAGGCGACGCTTGCAAACATAGGCTGCCTCCAGTTCTTCTGAAATACTTTCCTGTGCCTTTAAATAAAGACAAACAGTAATAATTCAATTTATTTTCATCATTTTAAGTGCATTTAAAGCACATGTCAGTATAACCTATTTATATTTTTATATAATATACAAAGGTGTTACATAGCTTTTCCATATTTTAATTCTTTCTAAAATAATTTTGAGTGAAGCATTTTTTTTTATGGTTTTAATCATTTTTGTTATGTGGTTCATGTTCTTTATTTCATTTGGTAGTTTGCTGAAATTCCCTTCCTACAATTCAATTCTGATTATTCAATATCCTCCTTGGTATTGTTCTGTATAGAAGTAATCGTTACTTATCAAACCATAAGAATGTATAGTACAATTCTTTTGATGTCTTTTGCATATAATATACTTTTACTTCTGAATATATGTCTTAAACAAGCTTTTGCACATTTTCTGGTGGCTTTTTTCTGCAATTTGAAAACATTTTCCATTTCCCTTTATGTAAGGTCATCTGATGTGCGAACATATAAGCTCATAATAAACCTGTATCATTGTTTTGATATCCCTTGTCTTACTGTACCTTTTATTAATTTGTTTGATAATGTGTGCTACATGAGATTTACCAGTTGAAATGTTATCAATGATCATTCCAAGAAAGTTTGCACTATTTATTTCATCTATACTTAAATTTTTATTGTTAATTTTATGTTATACGAATTTCAATTTGTTATTTAAAAAAATATGCATATCGTCTTTTTACTTTCTCTACACATACTATGTACATAGTGTATAGAGAAAGCATTGTAATGCACCCAAAATTTTGATACCAAGATTTTACCAGAAATACATGTTTTGGGTCCCCCTGAATCCAGAAAAAGCATTTTTGGAAAAAGGTCCATGTGTATGTGTGCATCTGTGTGAGTGTGGACAGCATAGCTCAAAAACGAAAAGACTGTTAAATACCAAAATTGGTATTTAAGTTTGGTGTCTCCCAAGGATGCGACACAAAGATTTTCAAGAAAATCCACCTATTTTATATAGAACTTTTTTCAAAAATTTTAATTTTCTCAATTGGCTCTTAATGATTTTAATTAAACATTGTATATTAAATATATTTAAATGACAAATGAAATGTATATGACTACTTTATTCTGGATGAATTTTGCATAACTGTTAAACCGTAAGAGATGGACAAAAACTTACCACACAAAAATGTAGAGCATGTTAAAACACACAGTTTATGTTATATACATTTTTTTCGTGGAGTTGATCATTTTTGAGATATTCCTTGTTTTTAGTTTCAGTTTTGAAAAACTTATACTTTTCTCATACAAGAAATTGTCAACTTCTGCCCACACAGATAATGGAACTTCAGTCACATAGCAACTAGCTTTTGATTATCACGTTAACCTATAGTACTCCCTTATTTCGTTTCCACTTACAAGGAAGCAAGTAATAAGTGATGAAATAAATGTAAGCATAAGCTTTTTAACAATAATTTGTTGTAGAGATGTAGAGAAAGTCACATGAATGGAACACATCAGATTTTACATTTATTACCATATCTAAGTTGGAGTAGAATTCCTTTATGATATTTAAAATTAAGTTTGCCCTATTTTCTGTATCTTTAGTTGTGTGTCATGCCCAAGATTGTGGGTTCAAACCCGGCGTAGGACGATGGATTTTTTCGGGCGTAAAAAGCTTCCTTCGGAAAGGTAGTAAAGCCGTTGGTCCCGCGTCATAGATTTACGGCAGGTAAAAGAACCTCAAGCCTGATTGAGAGGCATCTGAGCAAAATTAAGAGGTATTTAACACCCAATTTAGAATGGGATGCTGAGAACCACAGTAGTTAAAGAACGTCCATAAATAACATGCCATTTCCATTTTTACCCAATTGCTATGCCTTCCTTTGATTCTATCAATTCGAGTATTTTACATAAGTATATTAAAAACAAGAAGAGTCCTAATTTTGAGCCTTGCAGAACTCTTTGGTGTACAGTTTTGAAATCTCATTCTATTTACTCTGTACACCATTTGCATTCAGATTATTTATTTCATATTGCGTTCAGTTTTCTAAATATGTTAATACCCAACACATAGTCTATATCCAATTAACAAAATATATACACACAGGCATTATGTTATTTATGTTATGCTCACACACACACCCACATAAATTAGAAATGGTTCAATATCATAAAACTGTGAATTTGATTAAGTTTAATAAACAGATGTATAATAGATTGGTTTATCATTGGAACTGGGGCGGAATCATGGGACAGACCACAACGTGACCATGGCGACTAGGCAGCATGATACCGTGATGGCTTGCCTGTGACTTTCAATGGAGGTAAAGGGAAACAACATCCAGAACCTGGTAAGCAGTGGGGAAGAATCTTGATCAGGAATAAATCTGCATGCCCCACCAGGAATCAAACCCAGGTACCTCACACCAGAGGCAGGAGTACTACCATTGCACTACAGAGATGGTCTTGCCAGTAACCTGTTGGCAAGCTGCAATATGCAGTAAGAGTTTTTGAATAAAATCTGGAGAGGTCTAAATGCTACTTGTGGCATTCACAAAAGCAAAATAAGTACACCAGGCTGTAAAGTTGCAATAATTCTAGTTCAACTTATTTCATCCAAGAAAATATCTATGCATTGTGGATTTGTCAAACACAATTTATTTGCAATTCTTAGTTAAAAGCACCACACTTAAATTCCTCCAGATTATAAAATGCATTTACCGTTAAAGAATTCTTTATTGCTTTCATTGTTAGATAAGTATGTTTTATTAGTTTTATTTCTTCAGATAACTTATAAAGTTCTTTTCTCATGTTTTTTACCAGTGTCTGCTTAATGTGACTCTAATGTGATCTGAATTAATCATTTTTTGGTTAATTTTCTTGTAAAACAGTCTGATTATTTATATACAGGGAACAGTCAACATACCAAATTGTTTAAACATTAATTTACATGGGTGTCTATTTACCTTGCTGTTTATTCTAGCTGCTTGTTTGCAATTTAAAAATCTTTTCATCCTCTGTTGCAATAATATATATCCCCACAATATTATCCCATATTTTATATGAATATGTAAAAGCAAAAGTACATATATTTAATTGTTTCATCATCCATAGTTTTCCTGTCTCATTATAAATAGGCCAGTAATTTTTATGTGTTTTAAGTATGGCTTCCAATTTAACTGTTTATATAACTCCTAAAAATGTGTAAATTAGATCTCTGGTATATCTTCTCCCTCTATTTGCAGTTGTATACTATTTTAACTATAATTTTTAATTCAAAATTTTTCAAGGCATTCTTTTTAGTATTTAATATGATGTCCAAATTTATATAGTGTTTCATTTTTTTCATTACCTCTTTAGCTTTTAATTGTACCTCAGCAGTGTCTTACCTTTAATTGCTACTATCATGTTATCTCCATATCCAACTGAGTTTATATTGATGAAATCAAAATATGGTCTTGAATAGTGGGCAAACTATAAAGATGAAAAGTGGTTAATACAAGATAAATTCACACTATTAGTGAGTGTATTTGGGAATAAAGTTAAGCAGTGAAAGACACAAAAGAACAAATTCACATTATTAGTGAATGTATTTGGGGATAAAGTTAAGTAGTAATGGAATTTGGAAAAAGCACAGGTTAAGGGTAGAATTGCTATGACAGCAATTTAGAGATATTTTTATATTCAAAGTGATTTATGAGTGGCTTGAAAGAATTGATTCTGTCTTGGCTTAGTCACATATTTATTGAAAGCAATTATTTTTGGAATTAAGAATGGCTGACATATCATGGATTTAATATTTCTGTAAGTTAATATTGGGAGTTTCGAACAATACTGTTAACATTTAAGTCTTGGTCGAGTTAGAAAAAGTAATTGCAATTAATGATGGAACCCATATTGAAATATTTGTTCTCAGTTTAAGAGCTACCTGATAAACACATGTGTAAACATGCCTCAGATGACAAGAAAAAAAAAATCTGATGTATTCCATACACATGTTTTTCTCTACATTACATTATTGTTATAAAGCTTATTCTTCTGGTTACTTCTGTTAATCAAAAAAAATTAGAAGGGTCATTACTTGCTTCCTTGTAAGTAGAAGTGAAATAAGGGATTACTATAGGCTAAATCAACAGACAGATCTTTTAAAAGCTGGTTGCTATGTGATTGAAGTACCTTTGTTTGTAAGGACAGGAGCTAACAAATTCCTGTATAAGAAATTATAAGTATTTTAAAGCTGAAACTAATAACAAGGAATATCTCAAAAAAATTGTAGATAACTTCACGAAAAAAATGTATATAACATAACGTCTGTGTTTTAATGAGATCTACATTTTTTGTTGGGTAAGTTTTTGCCTATCTCTTACTGTTTACCAGTTATACAAAATTCCACAAAATTCATACAGAATAAACATGTTGTTAGAAGCTATTCCCAGAAAATTGAAGATATACATTTTATTTACCATGTAAATATCTTAAATGAAAGAGATTTTAATCAAAATCGTTAGAGCCATTTTGAGAAATCAAAATTTTCAAAATTTTTACATGTAAAGAGTAGAGGGGGTGGGAGGATTTTCTTGAATCCCTGGAAGATACCGAACTTAAATACCAAAATGGACACTTTTCTAAAAATGCTTTTTTTTATTCTCAAAACATGTATTTCTGGTGAAATCTCGGTATCAAATTTTTGGGTGCAATACAATTACCTTCTCTATATACTATGTATATAGTATGTGTAGAAAAAATTAAAAATCTAATGTGTTCTACAAACAATTCTTACAAAAGATTACTCTTCTATCTACATGTTAATTGAGATAAACATTAGCAGAAATGGTTTTATTACTTCCTTAAAGTAGAAAGGAAATAAGGTATTACACTGTCTAAAGAGAGTTAAATCTTTTAAAAGCTGAGGGTATGTGAAGAAATTGAAATTTGGTTTTCTTTGCATGGCCAGAAGTAAAACAAGAGAGATATGAAACAAATCACAAGTTCTCATTTGAGAAAAGTATTATGTTATTAGATTTTGTCTATCACTTATGGTTTACCAGTTATGCAAAAATCCTTCAGAATGATGAGGGCTTTAGAGGCTATTCCCAGAAAATTCAGGATATCAATTTTATTCGCCATGAGTAAATCTTTAATACATGGAATTTTATTCAAAAGTATTAGAGCCATTTTTGACAAAATCAAAATGTTTATAAAAATGTTCCATGCAAAGGACAGTTTGGAGTGGAGAAGATTTTCTTGAAAATCTTTGTGTCACATCCTTGAAGGAAGCTGAATTTAAATATAAAGTTTGACATGAGCAGCTTTTGGGGTGAATAGAAAGAAGGGGGTCTTCACCTTTTTTGTGCACAAAAATTAAAGAATAATGAAATTGATATCTAGTTGAAAATTCTCAGCCTTACTATTTTAGAGACTGAGCAGATGTAATAATTTTTTTCCACAGTGTGCATTGCTTCACTTGTTTATATACCTTGTGAGCAATAGGGTGATTGACACCTTGCAAGTCTGCTAGACATAGTGACCAGTACACGAGGAAGTGAATGCTCGCTCTATCTCTCTACACTTGCTTGCTATTGAATTTGGAGCAGTATGATGCAAACACTGACTCTTCCTCTTGTTTATATTGCTATGGCAACATGATGCCAACCATTTCTGCTTGCATTGTTAAACTTCTAAGGGAAATATTCCACACGGGTGCAGTCTTCAAGGCATAATTAACTTGTAGTTTATAGTTTAAAGTCCAATGGAAAAAAAAAGATTGATCTTGATTTGCACTTTCCCTTATACAAAAGGCCCATTATTACTAGTGAATTGTGTGTTGACATTAAAAGTTATGTATCTTATTCTGTTTTTTAATTAATTTACTCAATAATCCTAATCCTAATCACTATCTGCTTAGAGCTGGTCAAGTATGAATGTTTTAAGGTGTCATTAGTTGAAGGTCATTATAGATTTCAATGACAATTAAGACACATTTTGACACATCACATGGAAAGTTCCAGGTCCATATCTGTTTCTAACTCTAAATACACATTTCTTTTAATGATCATAAATTGGCAACTTTTTAATGCGCATTATCTTATCAGGACTGATGAACTTTGTGCTTTTTCTTTGTTTATTAGATCATGTCCCTCCCATTAAAAGCCACTGTGAAGTTCTTGGAGGAATATGAATGCTTCACTGATGTGTTACATTTTTATTTTTTAAATTCCACCTCAGTAATAATAAATTATCTAAAGCTATGTGGTTTCTTGGAAAGAACCATGTTCACTTAATAGTACCAAATACCATTCAGTACCAATACAGGTACTTAGCTAAAAAATATGGAGACACAGAACACTAGCGCAGCAGCCTGGAACTGGGTAGAAAATATAGGGAATTAGTTATAAGATTTGTTTTAAGTAATGACAACCTTGAAGAATGAAGGTGTGTGCAGTATTTTATTGCCAGAACTATAACTGACAAAGAAATGTGTTTCTTTCTTTTCATTTCCTTGAGCTAAAGATGTTAAGTGCTTAAATTTAAATGTAATGAGTCACCTTTTTTACACTTTTTGCTCCAACTTTGCCAAAAGATAGGTAGAGTCAGACTGAAAAATCCAATCCTGATCTCTAGCCCGTTGCTCTGCCACTGAGCTACCATGGCAACACGTCTGCACAGCATTGAATTTCTCAACTGACTCACATGTTTCCCGGTAAACCACAAGGAGATCTCAATTATTTTGAGAAACCAGTTGTTCACACAAACTCAATTGCATCTTTAAGGTAATTTGCAATTCTTTTCCAATTAAAGTTAATGAAATGCAATAAATAAAATTACAGCTGTTCAAATCAATAGTTGTATATCATTATAGATAAATTATGCATTTTTTTGTATTGCCTGTCTTAATTTAGAGGTAATTTCAAAATTTAAGTTACAAATGCTTTTGTTTGTACATTCTGTCACCTTCCAAAACAAATATGGAACGAAGGTCTAAGAACATTTCATTCAGAAATAGTTTCAGGCTGACAAGGTGTAGAATAAAAAATAATATCTAAAAGTCTCAGCTCTTAAACATGGTTTTTACAGCAAACAAGTTAAATTTAAGCTATTCTAAGCCTTGAAAAATTCTATAGGTCAAATTGGCTTTTCTTGAAATACACCTTGATAGCTCTTGATATTCATATTTTTTTCAGCACAAAACAATTGTGTCAGAGTCAGATTTCATTTGGCAGCACAGTAAAACATATGAATGATCATACACTGCAATTCAAACCATATCTTTTAATTTTTGGAGCTGATACTCCCTGCACTAATATAAACTTAATTGAAACCTAATATAACATTTATATTGTGTGGCTTATAAAGGTTACCTTAATCCAAACTTGAGTATAAAGGCTTGCATATTTGTGACCAGCATTAAAAGGAAAATGCATAAATTGGGGTGTATATACTCCCTTTTTAATAAAAATCCAGTCTTGTATCAGAGAATCATTTCCATTACAGCTGACGTGCGCATTCAGACTGCTACTCCAGATCGTGATTTTGTTGTGTGTTGCCAGCCACTTCCATATTAATTCGTACTGAATGGTAATTGGTAGTATGTAATTCAAGCATTCTTTCTCATCACTGTTAGTGTACTGCACCAGTAATTTGAGATATTTGTTTTCTTGTCACATTGGCTTTCTGGTCTTTGGGCTTTACAAAAATTACAAAGTCTCCTGGCAGTATTTTGTTGTATTGAAATGCTACTAGAAACTAGAATTACCTCACTTATATAAGGATAGGAGGCATGAGTTTTGACATCTGAGTTAAGTGGCATAATGAATGCACCAGTTACAGTATCACACTCTTAATGGAAATGTATGCTGCTGCTTTATTTTCAAATTTTAATTTCTCCTCCACTGTTTTATTCCATGCCTTTAATACACAATCATAACTTTAAAGCCAGAAATTTTGCAGAGATCTTTCACTACTTACTCTTGTGAGAGTAAAATAAAATCTCACTTAAATTCACATGACTTTCTCTACTCTCTATTGTTTATTAGCAGGTATTCAAAATATTCTTGCTGGAGTTTATATTCTAACTACTTTACTTTAATTGAGAAAAAGCTTTGTAGAAATAGTTACAGTACACATTTTACATTAAATAAAAAGAGAATAGCAATAGTCAAAGTTTTATAACAACTGAACTTTATTTATACTGGTCTTAAAATTCCATATTCTTTCCATGCAATCATGATAAAACTGAACATTGAAAGGTTTTTAAAGAATGATCAACTAATGAACAATTCAGACCATTAATAATGGATATCTCAGAAATAGTTTATGGCACAAAAATATTATTTAAAATAAATTGTGTGTTGTGCAGTATATTTTTGCCAGTTGGTTAATATTTGCCAATTAAATATTATACAAAGTCCTTTCCAAATGAGAGGTTTTTGATGCTACTCCCAGTAAATTTGAGATATGCATTTATCTGCCATATTTGCAAATATCTTTAATATATGGTATTTTAATCAAATCATTAGAGCCATTTTGAGATGGTCAAAAACGCTTCCATAAAAAGAGTTTGGGGTGGGGAGATTCTTTTTAAATCTGTCTCTCACATCTTTGAATACTGAGCCTAAATATCACATTTCATGTTTAATCATTTTTTCGTTTTTGAATTATGCTGTTCACCTACACATATACACACAATTTTGTTTTCTAAAAATGCTCTTTATGGATTCAAGGAGTCTCAAAATGCGTATTTCTAGCAAATCTTGATACTGAATTTTTGGGTGGAATCTAATGCTTCCTTTTCTTACCTATGTCATAGGGGAAAAAGCAAAAATCCTTAAGTGACAAATTAGAAGTCACTAGCTTAGACCACACTACAGGCATGTAGGAATGTCAGCCAATAAGTTTAAACATAACCAGAATGCTAACTATAGCAGACAGCTATGGTTAGAAAAGTATGTGCATACGGATAGCGGGTTTTGCATTAAAATAAAATTCTGTTGTGATACATACAGTCACATGATATTATCTGCAGCTCACAAATTAATTTTTTATTATATATATATATATATATTACATACAGTATTCACTTAAGTGATTCTTCTAGATGCATTGTTATTCACAATATACTATTTGCCTTATTATTATTTTAAATTAAACAATGTGTGTTTGAAAGGTAGAGTTAGGTGGAAAAATTCAATGACATACCCAGAATCAGAACTAAATATTTTCCAGTTTCCATCCTGTTGCGCTAACCAACTGAGCTATTATGGCAACATACCAGTGCAATATTAAAGTGCACATTTGACTTACAATTTTCCCAGTAATCATAAATCAAAATAACATGAGACCTACACCCCAAAAGTAAAGTCCTAAGTACTTTAAGTTTTGGGCTTAATGGGTAATTTATTAACTCAATCAATGATAATGAACTGCTCTTTCACACAAGGCTGTGTATTGTAGGATAAGGGTTGAAAGGTATACATTTTAGGACAATACTTATTTTGGAGGAGTAAGTACATATAATATAGCATTTGTATAATATTTGGATAAGTTATTATGGGTGATGTGAAATTTAAATTTAAAAGTCAAAATAGAAATACATACATACATACATACATTTTTGTGTGCTTGACTGGAGAAGAGACCACTG
Organism: Hymenopus coronatus; assembly: GCA_030762935.1. Lineage (NCBI taxonomy): Eukaryota > Metazoa > Arthropoda > Insecta > Mantodea > Hymenopodidae > Hymenopus > Hymenopus coronatus. Next base: position 77,160,469 of record CM060890.1, read on the forward strand.
GCTTCTGGTAGGTATTCTGTGGTGTTTGTTTAAATTTACATTATTGGTGAAGTGATTTACTTCCATAACTGATTCAAAATTCATTAAATGCATTTGCTACACAATTAAAATCTTTTCCCAAGTATCCAGCTCTTATAAGATTCAGAAATCTAATGTTTGATGTGATTGACTGGTAGTCTAGAATTGGTGTGAAATTGCAGATTTAGCAGTCTGTTTAGGTCTCAAGTGTTTCTTTAATTTGTTTCCAAGTTTATTTTAAATTTTCCTATACACATTATATCACATTTTAAGCAATTAATTTCATGAACTGCTCTTGTGTTTTGAGGTATTGGATCCTTCAAAGCTGCAGAGCAATTTTTCTAAACACTATTATTTTGTGGAGCAATGCAGATGTTATATATTTTTTTAAGATATTGTGGAATTTGAAGCATATTTTAATTTTTTGCTGGGCAAGTTTTTCAGTATCCATAATGTGTTTCTGTTTTTTGAATGTTGCTATTTTTTTTTTATTTGTTGGATAAAACTGTTGTTTATTACTAAGTTGATTATGTATCTTTATTACTAAGTTGATTATGTATCATTATTCTTATTGTATTCTTTTTTTCTTAATGGAGTGTGCATAAATCTACAAAATTGTGAAGGACCTGTCTGGTTTCAGTGGAACCAGGCTGAAACTACTGTTTTTAAGCAGTTTTTAGAATCTACAAATTTCTGTAAATGCAAAAATTGATCTTGTTTTGGGATTTCATTACTTTTAAATCTAGAATAGTAATATGCCTTCATTATCAATGTTCAAGGTAAATTGTAAAGCTCTATTCTGCAAACTGGGTAAGATAATCTTGGATGAACTTTCCTTGGTACTATCACAAAAACATTATCTATATATCAGTGCCAAATGTTTATGTGGGTTTCTAAGTTGCTCATGAAAAAATCAGTAAGGAATGGCGAAAATGGATTACACATGGCTAAGTCTGTTGATATTACCTGTTATTGAATGTGGTGCAAAGGTCTGAGAGATTCATTAAGTTATCTTGTGGAGAGTAGTTGTGTGAGAGCTATTTCTTAAGTTGGTATAGGAGTTTGCCTATCAGGATACTTGTTACATCTATGGGTAAAATGCTAGCCTCTGGGCTCAAACTTGGCTCAGGGCAATAGTTTTCTGTTTTTGGGTGTAAAAGTCTTAGCTTGGCTTCCCTCAGAAGGGAAGTAAAGCTGTCAGGTCTGTCATAAATTTACGGCACTAAAGAACCTCAAGCCTGATAAAGAGGCCTCTGAGCAAAATTAAGCAGTCTTTCATGCCCAATATAGAATGGGATGCTGAGAACTGCAGCAGTTAAAGAGCATTAAAGGGCTCAGTTTAATTTATCAGGATACTTAGAAAGAGGGCTGTGACCTCAAAAGAATTGTCACCACCTTATCTGCTATGGAAGTACTTCATTCCACCACTAGATACCAACACTACACAATGGACACCACACCAGGAGTCAGTCTTTTCTAAGGATGAGAGCAGATATCTTTGAAACAGTCTGGCACACAAAAATGTAAGTGATGTGTTTTTATTCCAACTCAAAGTTACTCTTAAATAATATAGCATCTTTTCACTATTAAAGTAATTATGTAAATAAATCTGAAGATAAATAATGTTCAGTAAAATACTAATATTATATGCTATAATCTTAAAATTTGTAGTGCTTAATCTTTATTAACAAAGTAACTTAAAATGTGTAGTGTTTAATCCTCATTAACAATGTAACTTTATTAAAGACATAATTATGTATATAGGTTAATAAAAGGGGAATAGCAAAGAGAAAAAAAGGTACAGCAACTATTGTAGTAGACAAGAAAAGGAAACATTAGCATGGATGAGAACAGGGTCAATCACTTGAGAGGACCAAGAGACAGAAAAAACTGAAAAATATGTGGAGACAGCAAAAGTACACTTAAAGACAGAATGTGAAAAACTAACAAAAGCAAAAATATGAGATAAAAGATGGAAAAATAGTTGCAATTAATATTTTGATAGGAAAAGAAGAAGAAGAAAAAAAAAAGAAGACAAACAGAGTTTTTTAAGGAAAGCAAGGTAGAAATCCTTTAGAAAGGGAGGTAAGAAAGGAAGAATACAAATGAAAGAGGGGGCATGAATGACTAAAGGCAGCTAAGGTTAGCAAACACAGCTAAATAGCCAGGGCTGAGCAAACTGAGCAGTAAATGGAGAACAGAGCTAGTTGGACAATTTGTACATATTTTAAGTCACAATTAAGGATGAAAAAAATATTGTATAAAATAGATGTACAAGTAAAATTCAAATAAAATGTTTTTCAAGCATAATTCTAGCTACTGACTGGCAGAATATTTTGCCTTCTCCAAAATATGGCTGATCTGCCAAAGGATAATATTACAACTTACGCTTTGTATTTTCATGCCCCACTGTCTTTTTCTTAATATTGGTTTGCTTATTGTATTCAATAGTGCTAATAGCTTTAACTGTTGTCTCTTTAACTGTGTTAATGAAATGTTGTACCTTGTTGTCCAGTTTAACAACATGTACAAATAGTTCTTCACCTGTTCTCCTACAAGGCCAAATTATATTGCAATTGGTTTAGCTTTCCTTGTGTACCAATTGTAACAAGTGTTTCATAAATGTGGTATCTGAACCTCTTCATTTCACATTGATGTAACCCTTTATAACCTGGTGTTAAGTACTTGACACAATAGTGTTTTATTAAGGTTTTATATATTTTAATGACTTTTTTTTATTAATTCTATATTGTACTGGCCTTCGACAACAAGTTACTGGTATTTATAGCTGTTTTGTACTGCAGAAATATCAATTTTTTTAATAAAATTGTAGGTGTCTTTTAAATAAAAAGAAGCAAAATCAATGTTTGATTTGAACTTGCAACATATGCTGCATCTGACTTTGAACATTTGGATTTGAACTCACATTTGCCTTTCAAATAGATAGCCAGTCCATTATCTCTTGCCTTAATGCCCACAGCCTTTCAAACCACTTCAGTTGTGGTGCCTTTGGAAGAGGTATAAAAGGCAGTTTATGAATTAGAGGAAAAGCAGCATTTATTATAAAATAATACTGGCAACAAAGTGATAAGTGATACCATTGTTAATGGTTTGTTTTTGTGCCAATCATTCAGAGAAATTTTAGTGGCTGGATGGAATCAAAGACTGGTTATCTGAAGGTGGAAACTTTATGGAGGAGAAAAAGAACTATTGCAATCTAAGAGAATGAGCCACTATTTATACACACCTGGACTTTTTCTCATGATGCTACAAATTGCTTCTAATTATAAAGCCAATTAACAAATAAAACAAAATTAAACTAAAAACCTGTGCACGTGGTACACCTTCCATTCACTACTGCTGTATAATCAAGTAAATTATGATTGGCAGTGATTGTGTTTGTTCTGTAGATCACACCCAGAGCAGAGATATAGAATATGTCACTTTATACATTCCATCATTAAACATTCACACGTAAAAATATGTAAGTAAAGTAAATTTTTGTACGAGCCTTAAAAATATAGCCAATTTAAGACTGATATGAAAGAAAACTTCTGTCTCCCACATTCATCACATCTAAATGATAAAAGAAAATGCTTACTTACGTGCACAAAATTCAATTTTATTTATGGATGCTCTTTAACTGTGTGGTTCTTAGTGTCCCATTATATATTGGGTATGAAAACTTTAATTTTGCTCAAGGCCTCTTTATCAGGCTTGAGGTTCTTTTATGTGCCGTAAATATAAAACAATGGACCACCAGCTTTATTTCCTTCCCAAAAGGGAGCTATGCTAAGGATTTTACGCCTGAAAAAATCCATCACCTTCCCTGGTTGACATTGGGGCATGCTACCTCTAGACCAAGGTGGATGACAACTGCATGCACGCACACACACACATTAATCCACAACTAAATGATAAAAGAATATGCCTCTCTCTTTCTTGCTTACTTGCACACACACAAGCACCCGAATACATGTACAAGTTTCAGCTATATTGTTTCAGTTTACAAAAGGGATATGTAATTGAAAAAAAAAAAAAAAATACCCAAATGCAAACATAACTGTTCCATTCGTCTGATATTACCAACCAGGTTAATGAACGTTAAACTACAAAACTGTTCCACCTTATGATAAGAAAGGTGCTATTTCAAGCAAACTTAAAACTTCCTACAATGTCATTGTTCAAAGTTATGATAAGTAAAGTACTACTGCAAGCAAGCAAACAAAAGCTTAATGCAAAAATAGTGTTCCATGAACAATAAGTAAAAGACTATGCAAGCAAACCATAATTGTCGTGCAAATATCACTGATCTAACATACATTTACTGCATTTCACTTGAGAGTTTCTGCTTTACTTATCGCAGAGATGACTGGGATTTTAGATAGGCTGATTCCTCAACCTATGCTTTGTCATCTTTCTGTATTTATGACTTTGGCTGCAATTCTGCACTCCTCTTCTTCTAAAACAGTATCCATCGGCTATGCCTTGCTGCTTAGGGCCCTCAACATTAAGCTACATTTAAGTGGGCACCAAAGAGCATAACAAGTAAAATAGTTTGCCTTCGCCTATTTTAAAAGCAGCCATTGACTGTCAATCCATAAATACCTGTATAAGACTTTGTTGCATAGGTATTCTGTAACAGAAAACCTATCTTTTGTTTTCTGGATGACAGTAATTTTAAGTTGTTTGGGAGTACATTATATACTGTAGCACTCTTACAGTACACTCCTTTTTGACAATAGACAGCAGGCCTGGTATGTTTAAGTTCATTCTTATAATATTAATGTGGTGTACACTCATACTTTTGGTAAAAATATGATAGAACCAGGTAAGCAAGATAAACAAAATAAATCCTATTTAAAAAGATAATAACTGAACTGTCCCATAACCTGAACCAGATAGCAACATTTTAGATAGCTTAATCACACTGCATACATATATTGGATTTCAAATTTATGGTATGTAGCTTTTCACAATCCAATAAATTAAGTAATTGAGCAGAGTAATCAAGCTTTAAATTTGTACAGCTAATGAACAAAATGTTTTCAAAACTTACTTTTCTTTTAAGGACTTGAAGACGTTCAACCATACCACCCAGTAGACGACTGATATCTGATGCTCCAACAGTGTCTTCATGCAACCCTCGCTCAATTTCCAGAGCTGCAGCCTGAACATGTGACACCTCACGGTCCAACTGCTTTTGGGCTGCTCTGAACTTTTTATTCAGCAGTTCATATGGAACCTGATAAAAAACATTTGCCATGTACCTATAAAAGCTACTTGAATCTATTAAAAGTATTGTTTACATATGGACAGGGTGGTGTTATGCACTCGTGCTAGGCTAAATATATTTAGAAATTATAAAAAAAAAAAACGTATATGACTTGGGCTTAATTGCAATGGTTACTGCCTCTTACTGAAAATGCATACGCAGGTTAATTGCAAATGACAACGATAAGCTTTCAAAGTAAGCATTCAGCTTTATCGCTGTAAAACCTTTTTTCTTCTGTTTTTTTCTCCCTACCATATTTGGGGGAGGGGGGCTATCAGAATCCTTTTCTATTTTCTCTTAAGAAATATTTCGTCTCGGGTACAAAAGCTGATTCACAATATAATTCACACTTCAAAGAAATATATAATACCTTCAGAGTTGGATGTTCTAAGGATTTAACATCAGCCATTACTCCAGAATCCGTTTTACACTACAAATTGCTAACACACTGATTAAAAATGTCTAATCCACATCCACCCTCATCATTATCTCACAGCTGATTCAATGATTATAATATCTCAAGATTTCCAAAGGTATCGACTGTAGTTTGTCACTTATAATGAAAGATGACGCTGACGTATATATATTTTTTTTCTTTCTTTTTACATTTCCTGTTTCCCTTTCCAGGCACTGATCTTTAAAGGGGTCACTGGATGTGCATTATTTGAGCAAGACGTGGAAATAAAATGCCACAGGGATACTCTTTCGTCACTGGATAAATATAGCTCACGAGATTTTGGATAAGATACTGGTATGAGTAACATTACACATAATGAAGAGAGAGTTTAAATCGAACAGTTTTGAATTTCTTGCAGTTATTTTTGTAAAGTTTTAACAATTCCATGCCATAAAATATTCATGTATGAGAAATCAAATTTAATAATGAAGATTATAAATATTATAATTAGTTAAATATATTAGAAAAGCCATTGTGTTTAATTTATTTTGAATTTAGTATTCTCATTCAAAACAGGCCGAGGCGCGGCTGGAGAGGTCCCAGGTTGGAAGCCCCCTTATTAAAAAAATTAATAAAAAGAATAGCAAAATCTTATTGCGCCTTAATCTTCTCCTTCTGCACTTATGATAGAGCAAGTGGGGGAATGAATGGCGAAAACAAAACAAAAAAACACAAAGCCGCTTCGTCCTACACAAATCCCACATACTGTTCTCTGCGGTCAACTGAGTTGTAATGCCGCTTCTTTAATAAATGAATTTAGAATCACCTTTGGGTTCTTCTTCATTTAGGATAAGATTCTGTCATTTCTCTGGTCACACTTCAGCTTGAGAGTTATTGTGTTATCTGTATCGTTTAGAGCCAACCCAATACACCTGCATCCCTTAAAAAGCAGTGCAGTCTTGCAATGAGTATGGATGATAATTCTTCTAGTTCTATGAACATTTTCTCAAAAGCTTTGTAACTCCTTCCTGCATAATCTGCAGTCTAAGTTGCCATGAAACACTCCAATTATGTTAAGATACTTTTTCACGGGAGCATATCCTGTGAGAAAAGCAGTAGCAGCTGAAGGCTGAGAACAATAGCAGTCTCTCATCTCTTTCCTTGCATGGTCCTTTAATAAATAGTTTCCCATGTCTGTTTCCTGGGTGTTTACGCCAGGTCTTATGAGGTTCTCTTTTGGACCAGCACCGAGGTGTTCTAGAGCCGGCTCTGGTCCAATACAAGTGTGTTCTCGCTTACAAGTTCGTCAGCTTTTTCTTTATCCTCTATGCCTTTATGGCCCGGTACCCAGATGAGCTGAACCTCATTCTGTTCTGCCAGGTCTTTTGGCATTTTGGGCAATTTTGAACCAGAACTGATGTAACCTTATGACTACTAAGAACCTTAAGTGCATCCTGGCTATCTGAATGTACAAAAATGTGTTTACTAATTTATCTTCTCCTTATATTTTCATGAATGCATTGAATAATAGCGTAGCTTTCTGTTTCACACACAGTAGCATATTTACCCAAGGAAAAGGGTCCTTTACACCTTGGCCTTATGCCATATACTCCAGAAACAGTTCCTGAATCATCCTTTGAACTGTCCATAAACCACATCAAGGTTTTGTCAGGCTTTTCCAGAGTTTTATTCTTCCAACGCTCGGGATAAATAAATATACGAAGTATGGGTGACAAAACTCCACCCTTGGACACACTCTTATGACCTTAGCAGCAAGCTGCTTTCCATGAGGCTTGTATGGACTATTCTGCCTTTCAGCAGAGATTGAATTTACCTGACCAGGTTTCGTCAATGCCATGCTTCCTTGCACCAATAGTTATGGCATTAAAGGGGGCATTGCAGGAGGCACCTCGTTTTCCTGTATGGTCTTTTCCAGTCTATGTATAGTGTGGAAAAGGGCAGCTTCTATTTATCTGTATGTATGATAGCTATGCTGATTCTGATGCAGAGGACATATCTCCAAGCATCTTCTTTTATATGCCTAACTAATCCTTTCTCAAGAGTTTTGAGAATTACAGATATTAGGCCTTGGCCAAACTGACAGGTTTCCCTCATATAAGTACCCTAAGATGCCTCCAGCTCATTGGTAAGTATCCTAAGGCCATACTTGCTCTTAGGATTCTTATCAAAATGTTTTATTGTTCTTCAAATCCCCTCTGAAGCTTGATGGCCATTATTCCATCTCTTCCTGTGGATTTGTATGGCTGGAATGAGAAACTTGCCCATTTTAATTTGTCATAGTTGATGACTTCCTTGGCGATTTCCCAATCCGCCCTGGATATTTTCTTGCTAGATAGCTCCAGTCCCAGAGTGTTCCATCCTGCTTCGGTTTCATCAATTATAATTGATCCAGCGAAGTGCACACGAAGTTCTTCCATCGTTCCCTTCTATGCTGTTGTGCGAGGTACATTCAGAAAGTAATTTCCGTTTGGTAATAAAATTAAATTGTGTACAGATACAGAATAATTATTTATTGCACAAAATTCTATAACTCTTAAACTACTTTTCCACATAACTGCCGAAATTTTGCAGGCATTTGTCATAGCGTGGCACAAGTTTTTGTATACCTTCTTCATAGAAGTTTGCCGCCTGTGTATTCAAAAAGTTGGAAACATTTTCTTTCAGCTCTTCGTCATTGTTGACGTGTTGACCGCCAAGGAAAGACTTGAGATGTAAGAACAGATGAAAGGTGCTAGGAGCGAGGTCAGGGCTGTACGGAGGATGGTCAAACACGTCCCAGCCAAATCCCTGTAGGAGTCTTTTTGTCACATTTGCAGTGTGTGGTCATGCGTTGTCGTGCACTTCACTACGTCCTTCATTGAACTGTCGGACCCATCTTCTCACCATTTAATCACTCATCGCATTTTGTCCGTAAACTTCGCAAATTTGCCGATAAATTTCAATGGTTTCACTTTCCTAGCATTCAGAAAACGAATCACAGATCTGATTTCACAAGCGGCGGGATTTTCAATCAACACCGACATTGTAAACAAGCACAACAAAGCGTATGTGGCTGACAGCGATCTCAAAATGGCGCACGTTTCTTCTCCTTGATACAAAGCGTCTACCGCGCATGTGCGGAACTGCGATCGCAGCACTGCAGCGGAGATAAATTGAAACGGAACTTACTCTCTGGACGTACCTCGCATATTCCGCATTCTCAACTAGATATTGCTGGTGAAGATTTGTGAATCTTTCCTAAGAACCTGCAGGAGTCTATCACATTCTGGAGCCCTTTCTATCTCCTCACATTGCTTTCTCCAGGAGTCTTTCTTGGTCCTCCTCAAAGCTTCATTAAATTCTGTCGAAAGCCTGCTATAAGCAGTCCATTGTGCTGTGCTTTTTACAACGTTAAAGTTTTACGAAGCTGCTTCCTTTTACCAGCAAGGTCTTTATTTCACCAAGGTACATTCCTGATAGATTGCTTTGTTTTCAGTGGACAGTTATCGTTTTAAGGTGAAATTACCGCATCCTTCAAATGCTCTGCAGCAATTTCCAAATCCATGAAGTTAGGAATATTATCGTCCATCTTACTCACATTACTTGCTAGGTCTTCCCCGTAGGATTCCCAGTAAGTTCTTTGGGGATCCCAACCGATTTTGGATTCATCCTCAGATACATACCAATTTTTGACAAAGTTCCCCACAAAAGTGTTAGATATAGATATGTAGATAACTTTCTGCCTTCTTGTATTACGAAGGTAGGTCTGTTACCTATATTTAGTATTTCAAAATTATTCGATAGAATGAAATTGTATACAGACTCATCTCTATCATTTGTGTCTGTGCTTCCACACACAACGTGGTGGGAATTAGCGTTACAACCAGCTATCAACTGCAGTCCTTCAGAGTTGTAAGTGTCTGCCAGCTGTTCCAGCTCCCTCGTAAAAGGTAGATTGGGGCCATCATAGGGGAGGTAGACCGATCCGAGTATGAACTCCCTCGGCCCACTTACCCCCATTAATTTTATCTTCACTGCTGTTAAGTCCCCGAAACAAAGGTCAATTAGCGGCGGTATATTTCTGTCATTTTTTACTAAAATGCAGATTCTAGGAGTTCTTCTCGGTTCTATCATACACTAATTTCCCGCCATCCTCCTCCAGGCCTTATATTTCCGCTTTATAAGAACAGTGTTCCTGTATGGATGACACATTACAGGACTTCATCTTCACACAGAGTGCAGCAGAAGCAGTTCTACTGTGATGAAGATTTACTTGCAGTGCCCTCATCACCAGTATCTCTGTCCTTAAGGGATTTGAGGGATACCCATCCAAGTCCCCAATAAACCTTAAGATTGGCTTTTAGAGTGCTTTGTATGAGCATGGATCGATTGAGAAGACCAACATTTGTCTTTATCGACCACTTTCCTACTCATAACCTATCATTTCTCCGTTTTCAGCTCGGGATTTTATTTTCCAAGTCTCTTGGCAACATGTTTTGCATCAGAGTTATCTGGTATCCAAACTTGGATCTGTTTGGGAGGTCCTTGGAGTTGATTACTTTCAACTTCGTCCCCTCCCAAAGGTCAAGCCCACTAACTGTCTGGTTAAGCAATCATTGGTAAGTTCATTTGCACAGGTTATCCACAGACTCCCTGCACAAATTTCGTACGGATAAATTGTTGAGAACTGCCTTTAGGAACCTCATCCACAGTTTTAATCAGTTTAGACTTAATCAAATCAGCTTGTTACTAATTCAGTTTTGTATCAGAATGTAGATGACTTATGCTCGCTATCCTGGCTCCATCTGTATCATCACGAAAAGATACAGGCTGTTCCGACTTGGAACTCCTGCCCTACAGATTTTGGAATGTTGAAGTCTGAGTGGGGCTTTTTAACACACTTACTAGGTACAGCACTTTGTTTTCCTGGAGCAGTCCTCCTGACAGGTTTCTCAACCGTCCAGTTCCCCGCTCTCATCTTTTTCTCTCGTAGAAGTTCCTTCCTCTGTGCACTTGAAGGTCTTTTGGTTTGTAGTGCTGACATTCCTGTAGCCAAATTCTCAACGGATGTTTCGGAGATTTTTTAGTTCTGTCAAGTCTGCTTCAAGAGCTCCTTAATCAGTTAGTTACTTTTGAAAAGTTTTTTTCTTGGTTGCTTGTATCCATTTTGGCCCCACGAGTATGAGGGAAACACAGTTGAACCTGGCGACACATCTTTCGTGTGCCTCTTCGGCTCGGATATGCATTGCACCTTGGGTTGGGGACTTGGTTCGCGGTCTCCTGTTCAATATTTGGAGACATGCCTACATAGTAGCAAGGTGAGAGACGAATCACCACATAGGCCCCCGGCTATTCACCACCTGCAGGCGCGCCCGGTACTGGCTCAAGGTTGGACTTTAAGGGCTTGTGTGTCATGAAGACTACGGCAGTGACTCTCCGCCCTCGGACCTTGCGATCAATTAATTTTTATTATTTGATTTTATTCAAGTTGTTTAAAAATGGATCCCTATATATAAACATCCCTTAATCTTGCTGCGCTGTTGAGTAAAGCATTAATTCTATATACAATTTAGTCGCCCTCCGTGGTGTAGTAGTTGCCATGCTAACTTCCTATACTCAAGGCCGCGGGTTCAAACTCGGCTGAGGATGATGGATTTTTCCGGGTGTAAAAATCCTTAGCATGGCTTCCTTCGGAAGGGAAGTAAAGCCGTCGTAGATTTACGGCACGTAAAGGAACCTCAAGCCTGATAGAGAGCAACACTAAGCAGTCTTTCACGCCCAATTAAGAATGGGGCGGTAAGAACCAGAGTAGTTAAAGAGCGTCTATAAATAATATGCCATTTACATTTTTACTTTCCCTAGCCCCATATGTACAATGTACATAGGGATAGAGAAGTATTGTATTCCACCCAAAAATTCGATACCGAGATTTAACCGGAAATACATGTTTTAGGACCCCCTGTATAAAAAAAAGCATTTTCAGAAAAAGGTCCGTGTGTGTGTCCGTGTGCCTGTGAACACGATAACTCAAAAACGAAAAGTAGCTAAAATACCAAACTTGGTATTTAAGTTTAGTATCTTCCAGGGATGCGACACGAAGATTTTGAGAAAAATCCCCCCACTCCAAACTACCCTTTGCATGGAACTTTTTTTCGAAAATTTTGATTTTCTTAAAAATAGCTCTAACGATTTTGATTAAAATATCATATATTAAAGATATTTACCTAACAATAAAATGTATATCTTGAATTTTCTCGGAACAGCTTCTGAAGACCTGTTTATTCTGAATGAATTTTGCTTAATTTGGTATAACTGGTAAACCGTAAGAGTAAATTTGGTATAAATAGTAAACCGAGACAAAAAACTTAGGTGTTGTTAAAATACACAACTTATGTCATATACATTTTTCTCGTGGAGCTTACCGTTTTCGAGGTATTCATTGTTATTAGTTTCAGTTGTGAAATACTTATACTCTTCTCAGACGGGAGTGTCCGTTTTTCTTTTGCTCTACTCCTGGCCAAGAAAAGAAGCGATTTGTAATGACAATAGCATAACGAAAGCTTTTAAAACATTTGACTATCGATTTAGCCTAGTGTATTCCCTATTTTCTTCCCACTTATAGGGAACCAAGTAATAAGAACATTGTGCTGAATACCTCGATTAACAAGGTGCAGAAAGAAGAATAATCTTATGTAAAACGTTTGTAAAACGGCTAGAGAAAGTCATGTGAGTGTAACACATCACATTTTTTACTTTCTCCATACGCACTATGTACAAGGTGTATAGAGAAAGTTTTGCACTCCACCAAAAATTCGATACCGAGATTTCACCGGAAATATATGATTTAGGGTCCCCAATATCCAAAAAAAGCATTTTCAAAAAAGGTCCGTGTGTGTGTGTGTGTGTGTGTGTGTGTCCATGTGTCCGTGTGTCCATGTGTCCGTGTGTCTTTGAACACGATAACTCAAAAACGAAAAGTCGGTAAAATACCAAACTTGGTATTTAAGTTTAGTATCTTCCAGGGATGCGACACGAAGATTTTGAGAAAAATCCCCCCACCCCAACTACCCTTTACATAGAACTTTTTCGAAAATTTTTATTTTCTCAAAAATGGCTCTAACGATTTTGATTAAAATTTCGGATATTAAACATATTTACCTGACAAATGAAATGTATATCTTGAATTTTCTGGGAATAGCCTCTGAAGAGTAGTTTATTCTGGATGAATTTTACTAAACTTTGTATGACTGCTAAACCGTAAGAGATGGACGAAAACTTACTTCACAAAAAATGTAGAGCACGTTAAAACACACAATTTATGTTATATACATTTTTTTCGTGGAGTTCGTCGTTTTTGTGACATCCCTTATTTTTGGTTTCTGCTATGAAAAACGTATACCTTTATCATACAGGAACTTGTCAACTCCTATCCATATAAACAAAGGAACTTCATTGACATAGAAACCAGCTTTTGACTATCACTTTAACCTACGGTTGTCCCTTATTTCGCTTCTACTTACAAGGAAGCGAGTAATAAGACTATTTCTGCTAATTTTTTCTGATTAGCATAAAGTAAATAGAAGTATAAGCTTTTTAAGAATTATTTGTTGCAGGGATATGGAGAAAGTCATGTGAATGGTACACATCAGATTTTTCTATATATAATTAACAATAGATTCATACATTTAACAAACTTTTTCATTTGATCATTTGATTTTAATGTGTAATTATTTTATGAAGAAACATATTTAGTTTTCTCTTGGTTATACGGCCGTTTATGCATTAAATAAACTTTTGAACCATAGAAGCTGTACTTTAGTTTTCCGATGTTCCACCAGAGGATATGGCAATCTCCTCTGTAAATAAGTGTGCCATTAACTTTTAAGATAGCAATAACATTAATAAAACTCTGATGTGTTTAATTCCCATTGTTTCTCTACATCTCTGTAACAATTTATTGTTAAAACGCGTTCTTTAATCTACTTGAAGCTAATCGAGTTTGTAGTTAGTAGAATTGGTCTTATTACTTGCTTCCTTGTAACTGAAAGGGAAATAAGGGAATACATTAACCTAAAGTGAAAGTCAAATCTTTCAAAGGCTGGTTACCATGTGGTTGAAATCCGTTTCTTTGCAGTAAAAGCAGTATCAAATGAAGTGTGTAGACAGTGACATCGTGAATAGTTAAGTTCAGCAATACGTTGTATTGTATGCCGAGTGTGAGACGTTGGTACTACAGGTGTAACGTTGTGTTACATTGAGTGTCTTAGTAGTAATAAATTACGTTTATTAGAGACTAAATCTCGTTTGTTAAATTGGTATCAGTGAGATCTAAAACACCAAGATGGAGGAAATTCTTAAACAGTTATTGAAGAAGATGGACAAGATAAGAAGTGAAATAACAAGAGTGAATTCGGCAGTGGGGAAGATTGGAAGTGAAATAACGGCAGTAACCTCCGCAATGGGCAATTTGGAAAGTGAAATAACAACAGTGAATTCGGCAGTCGAGAAGATGGAAGTGAAAGTGCAATTGGGAATAGAGAAAATGAAGACGAAGAGCTATCCACAAAACTTGACGAACGACCGGCATGGAAGAGCTCGGTAGGAAAGTTAAAGAACAATGGTTAACGCCCTAGAGAGCTTCGGGGAAGGCCTTAACGTGCCAAAAAAAAAAAAAAAAGCTGACGACAGCGCAAAAGAACTGAACTCAATTAAAGAAGAAATGCTTAACGGAAGGCTTGGACCTGAGAATCGAGATGACTGAATCTGACACAACATCTAAGCACGTCAAGCCACCGAAATACAACGGAAAGTCGATTTTTTTAAGTCTTCCGCCGATAATTCGCTGCATCTCAACACATAATGTTTGGTGGGCAGAGGAGGACCAGCATGGTAAATAGCCAGCCTGAAGGGACGGACAAGAGAATTTTTAATGCAATTCCACGTGGATGTCATCCGGAGAAATCGGAAAGTCCCTCGAAAACAGCTTCAGGAATCATCACTTGGCAGCCTATCGAACAAATAATGAACAAAGCTCTGGTGGATCTTCCGCCCAGCTGTATCTCCAGGAAGCCGTCTAATCTTTTGCTGACAGGGTACAAGACCTGAGGCACGACAGCGTGTGAAGCTCGAAGATTTCAAGACCATATCGACATAGGTAGTCAAGTGGCGGGTGCCTCTCAAGATAACAGTTAAGGGATTGTTACGATTTGTAGATATCAAACACAGAAACTTTTATTTCATAACAAGACAGCATGCTCAGACACAGTGGCAAAGCGTGGTCTAGTTTCTTCTTCTTCTGCTTCTTCGTTTTCTTCTTCTTCTTAGGGACAAATTCTTTTTCCAATGTAGCGGCTACTCACCGCGGCGAACGGGACTATACATGGTATATACTTTCAGAGCATAAGTTACATTTATTAATTATTTGTAAATTTGTAATACTCCGTATTTAAGCAGCAGTATACAATTACATTTATAATATGCTTTAAAATGTTGTCAGTCGGTTAAAATTAATTGCTAAAATATACCTTAAAGGGTAGCCAGTTAGGTAGAGCTACAAAATGTTTGTAATGAAATGTAGGACACTAGTAGTTTATAATACATGACAATGCACAGAAATGAAAGATATCCATTAAAATGTTTAAGATAAAAAATTAAATTCTAATGTCAAACTATTACTCGAACATGTCTAAATAGGTGTTGTATTTCCTTAAGTGTTCGTAATAAAGCGTAATAGCAATTGTAAAGTGCTTATACTCGTATGAACAATATATTTAATACCAATCATCTGCTTCAAAATGTTTTCTTGATATTCTACACCACTTAAATGCTTAAAGTTATATTTTACTGACGGTGTCAGACAATGTTCTGGCGTGTCTATTGTGCTGATATCGGCAAAAAGAAATCTCTCGTTGTACGCAGGAATAACAAAGTAGTTCACCATTTTCGATAAGTGTTCTAATTGTCTAGATACTACTCAAATTTGAAACTTAAAATGTTTAAATTTCTCAAAGTGTAAATTGTTCCCAAGTTTTCAGAAACCCTCCGCCCCGGAATCTGAGAGAAGGGAAAAACTGTGGCGTAAATCCGGGATTTTTCGGACAAACTTTTATGTTTGTATTAGGGACGTGCTAATTCCCAAAGAAATTTCTACATGGAAAATGCATTAAGAGTAGTACGCGAAGAGTAATAACTTGAGGCAATAAAGAAATGTAATTGATAGCTTTTCATTTAAACATATCTTGGGTAGAAGCTGTGTTTTCTGATGATTCGCTGCTGTTCAGTCACCTTTAAGGTTATTCACATGTTTCCAGATTTTGAAGACTTTTCTCTCGTAGAATGAGCCATTGGCATTGCTGAAAAGATGTTTGAAGTCCCATTGGCGTTCTTGTTTTCGCTCTCAGATTGTTGAAAATGAACCATATTTCCCATATTTTAATTATAATAGTGTTATTTGGATATATTTCCTTTTTGAACTATGACGCGAAACATCGTATTAACATTTGAAAGTATATCTAATTATCAGCGTTGTAGCGTGAAATAAAAGAAGGGAACGTTATAATTTAGTTCCCTAATGCTAGAATTAAACATTGAGGGCGGACATAAGGAAACCCTAGCTGATGTTTCTAATCTTCTATAATTTTGCAGTTTTTAAATTTAAAACTTGCATATTATGTATACATTTTCTTAAATTCTATGTTATTACAGTTTATAAATTACCTGCTCTTTTAATCCAATGGAACTTTCAGTGGCTTCTCCGTATCCCTGTCGTCTGTTACGTCAAGAGACAATAACTCGTCTTTGCTGCATTTTTTTAAAAAAAAAAAAAAAACCTGTAGACTCTAAAAATAGTACTTCGACCATGGCTATGCAATACCTGCCTCTTAGATTCGCCACTAAATTCACCACTAAAAGTCATTGCACTTGTTCTATTCCTGACTAAACAGCAACTGAAAACTGACTCGAACTCTATGGACTGTGGTTAAATAAACACGAGACTTAAACATAAACATGCTATAGCTGACGTTCCATGCTACAACTAACAAGACTGTGTTCTCTCTCTGTCCTTCGACTTTAACAGCTTGTTAAGCTGTTAGCAAAACATACATGCATATACACATACAAATAATAATAGTCATTACAATGCTCATTTTATTCTGATTATGATATAATACATGGGTATGTTTATTCATGTGCATTATGAAAACTATTTGAGCTAAAAATCTGTAGTTTTTACGGTTCTTCTTCCTCGTGATCTTTTGTGTGTGCAAAATTTGAATATTTTATCTTAGCACAAGTAGTATTTATGAGAGACAGAATCACTTAGCGCATTACTCCTCAGTTAAGCGTGAATGCAATATGTCAACACAATAGCATTCCGGTTGGCTGCGGCCTGGTGGCGCTCAAGAACAAGCCTCACTGTAGTCACCTCATGCACCAAATCTATATCATTTGCTACTAAATACTCCGATTTTGTAGTGATATACTTTTGCTCTCTGCGTAAATAAAAAAGCTCATGTCAAACTGAATTAAAATAATCAAGATACTGCTTTTAGTTTGAAAAGTTTTTCCCATGAAGTTTTTGTTATGTTATGTGTGTGTGTGTGTGTGTGTGGTATATGTTTTCTCACCAATTCATAAATGGAGTCATAGAAAACAAAACCGGGCTTGTAGCCCGTGGTCCACTGGGCTTCTCCTCTTGTTCCCCAAGAAAACACGTGCACCAATCAAACACAAGACGGACGCAGGGGACCACAATCCGGACCAATCAGGTCATGCGAGGGCGGTACCTCCCACAGTATATAAAATCAACTACTAAGGGTTATTTCCAGACACGACGCGGAGTTCGCTTCGAGATCTCAACGAGGCGACACCTACCAGGGAAGCTCCAGTTGAAGAAGAAGTCCGCTACAAAGAAGTAGCCACCGCTGGAACGGCTCGGCATTGCCGTGGTTTTAACCAAAGCCTTCGGCTCGGCATTGTCGCGGTTCTAGCAACCAAAGCCTAAAGTTCTCAGAGCATTGCACTACCGCACCTTAGACGGGTAGGGGAATAAGGTTACAGCAAGCAGTCGCAAGACTAGCTTAAGCGCCTCTCCGAGGTCCAACCCTCTATTTCCCCGTGCTTTTTAGCGCTCGCTAACTGTTCTTTCTCTTCTACTATATTTTTCCCTCTTTATAATCTTTAAACTTCTCTCTTCATCACCTTAAAGCCTATTAATATTTGCTATTTTCTTCTAGCTATGGCAAAGACAGGTAGGACTACTTCGACCATCAAACCTCTATCTCCCACCATGACCATTAGGACCAAGTCCAAATCCTCTGCTCCTTCCCGTCCTTCTCCACCGGCTTCTAAGCCTAAAACCACTACTCCTTCTTCTTCTTCGTCTTCTTCTCCAAAATCCACTTCGAACCCAAAAACCTTACCTCCTAACGCACCCCCTCCAACCTCTGAACCTGACACCATCACTCCTTCTAGCCCAACACCCCACGATAAACCTAATGAAACCTCTCCTGTGACTCCCTCCCCAGCCGGACCCAACCCATCAACCCCCCTCAACCTCAACACCCACGACACCACCCTCCGCTATGCAGGTAGAGAGGTCAAACTTGGCGCCAATATTTATTAGCAGAAACCAGGCCGCGAAATTCCACCAACTAATTAAACAGCTTAACAAACTCCCTCTAACTCACAAACTTCTTGCTGAACAGACGCGTGTCTCCGGTGACTTTGCCATAAAGTCGCTCTGTCTCAATGATTACCAATTGATTGTGAAATATCTGAAAGACAACGGCGTACAGCATTATCTAATAGCACACCCCGAAGAAAGAACTGCACGTTTTGTGATTAAGGGGCTGTACGCCGAGCTCACCGGGGAAGAGGTAATAGAAGACCTGGCTATGTGCGGTTTCAAGGCCATTAGGGCCGTACAGATGCGAAGGCGCAACAGAGATAGGACCCCCCCTGTCCATGTTCTTGATAAAATTGCAGGATATACTAGAGAATAGGAAAATTCTGGACCTCAGATATTTGGCGTACCTTAGAGTCAGGGTAGAAGCTTATAGGTCGATCGCAGAGCCCAAGCAGTGCTCACGATGCCAGCAGCTCTGGCACGTGAAGCTAGAATGTAGGTCCCCAACCCCGATCTGCGCAGTGTACAGGACCCCATTACTCAGGTACATGCATAGTTCCACCTATGGAACGTACATGCGTTTTATGTGGCGCTAAGGGCCATGGAGCAACTTGGCGCGGTTGCTCCACATATAACGTAGCATGTGGAAAATCCACGCGAGAGCAGCCTCCTAGACCCCCAAGAGTAGGAAGGACGCCAGCTGCCCCCGAGGCTGCTTCACATACAAGCTCAGAGTGGTTCACCAGGAATAGCAAAGCCCGAAAACGCGCAGCCCCCATAGAGAACCACTCTGCGGTTGGGGAACCTCAGCCACGCGCTGAGGTGGAACCAATCAGGGAAGAGCGACTCCCCGTAAACAACCACAAAAACAGAAAGCAGGTCCCTTAAAACAGGCTGCTGGGCCTCCCCCAGCAGCAAAGTCGCTCGCCGAATCGCTAAACCCAGTAGAGGAAGCAGAAGCCTTCTGCGTGGTATCGGCACAACTCATAAGCACATTGGGCGTGCCAGTAAATAAAACATCAATGCATAAAACACAAATACTACTGGTAAGGCAGAGCTCTGCGGTTAGAGGTATGGCGAATAGCATCACAGTCCTCAACCTTACCCACGTCCTGTTACACCTGGTAGATTTGCTCGATAAACACGTTCATGGCTAATTTAGACACATTGAGAACAATCACATGGAATTGCAACGGCATACGCAAAAAGGTTAAGGATTTAACGGATCTATTACAAACACACTCAATTCACATTGCATTATTAACGGAAACCCATTTAAAACACAAAGACCGTCTGTACATCCCCGGATACCGTGTATACAGAAATGATCGAGACCGTAGGGGAGGGGGGACTGCGGTAGCCATTCACACAAGCGTAGAACACAACCAGATTAATTCCCCAATTTTGACTCACGCTGAAGCAACACCAATAAAATTTTTTATTCGAAACACTGAAATTGTCATAGTGTCAGTATACAACCACCCAGGGGAGGTAGACACAGATGACATTGACAAAATCATGCAACTAGGGTATAGAGTAATTGCAGCAGGAGATTACAATTGTAAACACCAAATTTGGAACTGCGCAAATACTAATGCACAAGGAACTAAGTTACTTAACCACATAAATAACACAACTTATCTAATCACAGGCCCAGACGAGCCAACATTCGTACCACATATGTCCAATCATACACCAGACATTCTGGACATTGCACTATTAAATAATATCCTCTTTGACCTGGATGTAAACGTATTGCAGGAGCTGACATCAGACCATCTACCGGTACTCTTGACAGTCAATGCTCCCTTCAGGCCAAAACCAGAACCCTTAAGATACAACTTCAATAAGGTGGACTGGGAAGAGTTCAAGGTTACGGTAGATCTCTGCCTACCAGAACTCCAAATTAACACGAAAGAAGAACAGGACGAAGCGATCCAAAAACTAGAACTGGCCATAAACACAACTATTAATACATGCGTACCCTTAAAAAGACAATTCACGATTAATGCCAGATATCCCCAAGATGTAAAAGAGATGCAAAAAGCTCAAAATAAAGCCAGGCGCAAATAGCAGAGAACTAGAAATCTAATACATCGAACAGAATATTATCATGCGCGCGAACTAGCAATTAACAAGGCCAGGATCTACATTAGAAATCAATGGAAAGACACACTCGAAAGTCTCAACCCCCAACAAAACACAGTATGGCGAATTACGAAATGCTTAACGCGCACACGCACAAATATACCGCCACTACAAATTAATAACACCGTAGCAGAGACCCCCCAGGCTAAGGCTGAAGCGTTTGCGGTCACTTTAGAGGAGGTATTCTCTCCCAATCCCGCGGACGGGCAAGACGATTTCATTCAAGAAGTCGAAGATGAAGCCCAAATCTTAGGTCAGAGAAGAACACACAAGAAATTGCGAAAAACAAATGCGGGAGAAATAAGCTGGATTATAAAACACCTGCCAGCAAGAAAAGCACCAGGCCCAGACAAGATACCAAATGTGGTACTAAAGAATTTACCCAAAAGGGCAGTAACATTGCTTGCCAAAATATTCAACTACACGCTCGAACATGGCAGGTTTCCACCTGCATGGAAAGAGGCAAAAATCCTACTTTTCCCAAAAGTAAACAAAAAGCTAGCACTACCAATCAACTACAGGTCGATCAGCCTATTAAATACGATGAGCAAGGTATTAGAAAAAGTGATACTGAAGCGAATAAATTCACACCTGCACAAACAAAATATACTTATACCCGAACAGTTCGGATTTCGAGCTCACCATTCTACTACACTACAACTGTTAAGAATGACGGAGCAAATCACCAAAGGGTTCAACACAAACAAATCGACAGGTGCCCTCTATTTAGATATTGAACGTGACTTCGATAAACTATGGCATGCAGGGCTACTCAGAAAACTGAAAGTCTACGAAATTCCTGACACTGCTATAGCCCTAATTAGGGACTACCTCTATGAACGACGATTTCACACCTCAGTAGAGGACGCAGTCTCAAGCTCCAAACAAATCCGAGCAGGAGTTCCACAAGGAAGTATAGTGGGACCAACATTGTTCAATTTATACATAAACCACATGCTAGAATTGGTAAGGACCAACAAGTACATATACGCAGATGACACTGCTATAACCACACAATCCACTCAGCCACGAATAATACACTTACGCCTACAAAATGCTTTAGACTCACTTGAACCATGGTTCAAGAAGTGGAGAATTAAAGTAAACGCGAAGAAGACACAGGCTATAGTCTTCACTAAAAGAATACAGCACCGTAAAGGCAGAAACTTGCTGCAACCACTTAACTACCAAGCGAAATTATCGAATGGAAAGACCAAGTGACCTACTTAGGACTTGTCATGGACCAAGGCCTAATCTGGAGTAGGCATATAGCTAAGGTCAGAGCCAAGGCTAATGGTCAACTAAACAGACTATATCCCATCATCAATCTCAACAGCCAATTAAAATTAAACATGGGAATTACCCTATATAAAACGCTAATAAGAACGATCATTTCGTACGCATCCCCTGTATGGGGCTACGCTGCAAAAACGCACATACATAAATTACAAACACTCCAGAATAGAATAATTAGAATAATTGCCAAACAACCCCCAGTAGCGCCGGTTTATCTCCTTCATGAGGAGCTAAAACTGCATTCAATTGAGCAGTTCATAAAAAGCCAAAGTTACAACCTGTATAAGCGTAAAGCAAGAAACAACAATGAACTTATACAAGAACTAGGCACCTATGAAGCAGAAAATAACAAACACAAGAGACCGCTCTCTCTATTTGACAGAACCCTCGGCCTGGGGGAACCCGATTTAAATATACAAGAATATCTAGAATCGCTAGTAAGAATTCCATAATAAAATTACCCATGAATGTGTCTACGACATTAGTTTGGTGGCCCTTGAAGTCCTTACTTTCTGAGTCAAGGCGGATCCGGGGGTTTGAGGGACCCCCACTCTACAGCGACCTAGCAGACCACTAACGGACCTTCTCTGGTATTAAGATAATAGAATGTAAGTAATAAGAATAAGTGTTTTATTACAGATAAAGCAGCATTGGGCATGGCCATCACTTGGATGGGTGACCACTAAGGCCATGAGAAACCAATGATGTCTCTTCTAAATGACTACGCCCTATCTAGTTAAAGGGTTGAACACAACTAATAACTAATGACTTCGCCAGACAGGGCAGCAGTAGTTGTAAAAATATAACTAGCTTAGAATTTATACCAAAATGAAATATCTAAATGACTATGTCCTTATGTTACAGGGCTGCAGACATACGAAATATACCAACGACTTTACCCGAAAGGGCAGAAAATGTTATACTGACTACGTCCTTTTGTTACAGGGCTTCAGATATATACACATGCAATATGTACTTATTCCTCACCACAAATCTTCCAAGGGCGCAATCAGGGCTCCGGTCATGTTTGCGTCCTGGCCCTCACTCTCTCCTGGCTATGGCCTTTGGCTAGCCATAACACACGCTCCTTGAATCCGCAGGTGCAACAAGCGGTACTGCAGCATTCCTACACCCGAATTCTCTCCGGTGGAGTGGCTTTTAGTGGGTATTTTCCAGTTTAGGGCGACCCCCACACTTGGCAGAGCTATCCCCTCTGTCGCCTGTAGATTGGGTTTTTCCACTCCACTCGAAAAAAACAAAAAAAAAAGTTATTTCCGTCGGACTTCGCTTCGAGATGCCGAAGAGGAAACACCAACGCAGACCAGCAGCTTCTACAGCAGCCACCGCTTCTCCGGCATCCGCTCGCCGGCATCTCCGCCACCTGCCGTTACACCGGTAGTGAGCGCTGCACCTTCGCCGCGCTCACCATCACCACCGACGCCGACCGCCGCTGCTTCACCGGCAGCCAACAATACTTCATCGCCGCCACCGCTGAGCTCCACGCCGACGCCACCCCGGTACAGTGCCGTGGTTAGGGGGGTCCCTCGGGATCTCTCCACCCGATACCTCCTCGCCGCTGCACAATCTAGATGGCCTTCATGTTCGAGGGCCAATAGAATTATCTGTGACCGGGGCCCGACACCACTAGTTAGGGTGGAGATACAGGACAGATCAGACCTGGAGGCCGCCTTGGCGTTATGGTTGCACTTATTAAGGCGACTTCTGCACGTTGAGGCAAGCAGACAGAAAAGACACCGGCCCTTCCGTCGCTGCTGTGCCTACGGGCACAGCCAAGAAGCCTGCCGAAGTGCCACTACTGTGGCACCAACGCATTCACTTCGGAGTGCACTAGGCACGTCCTCCGCCGCCGTCGCTGGTTTTGTGCCACCTGTGGTGGTACGCGACATTTCACCGGGTAAGCCCAGTGCCCCAGCTACCCAAAGTGCAGGCACTCATCACCTAAACCAGCCCGGACACCATCATCTACACAGTCATCTCCGCAGACTGAACAACCACCACCTACCAATCTGCAGAAGGAAATCCAGGGCCTGTGAGGCAATTCAGGACCTCCACATGGAGGTCTTGATGCTTACGGCTAAGCTGACGGCCTTGGAGGACAGGCTTCAGGAGCAGGACACCACCACTTCACATCCAGATGTTCACCAAATAATAGCAACAGCAGTCACCGACATCCGACTCATCTTCAGGGAGGAGGTGAGAGCTCTACTGGAGAAGTCGACACCTCAAACTTCACGGTTCAACATCCAAAGTAGACGCCAAGGGCCAAGGCGCGTAGACGTCCCAGGATATGACGACTGGCTCAACAGAGTCAACCAGCACTAACTCCATCCTTCACCCTAGAATTCCTTCATTCCTCTCCCCGAATACTCCGCGGTGGCAGTCTGGGCCTTGGTCAAGTCTGTCTCCCGGTCCTCATTTGACCCCTGACTGCACCCTGCAGTCAGTTAAATTATCACCTTGGATCCGCGGGTGCAATCATGCGGTACCGCCTCTCCTTACTTCCTTCCAATACCGGTGGAGGGGTTTTTTAGTCGGTATGCCCACATGGGAGACCCCGACAGTCCGGGCTTGCCCGGGTCAGTCCTTAAGTTGGATTTTTCCCCTCCACTCGAAAAAAAGTTATTTCCAAAATAAAAGATAAAACCAACAGAGGATTCACCACAGCCACCACCTTCCTCGATATACAAAATGCATTCGATCGCTGCTGGACAGAAAGTTTATTATACAAAATGAACATAATGACACTCCCTAAAAGAATAGTAACAAATAGAAGAGCAAAAATTAAAATCAACGGCAAACTATCAGCACCTATACAACTTCAAGCAGGAACACCTCAAGGCAGCGCCATATCTACACCTCCGAATACCTCAACCAATACATGCAAACATCCAATTAGCACAATACGTTGGCGACTCTGTATACTGGAGCTCTGTTGGGAAATACCAAGATGCTAAGAATTAATTAGAAAAGCAAAATGGGCAAATAAATGGAAAATTAAAATCAACCCAACAAAATCACAAGCCATAATAATCAGGATCAGTAACAAAGAAAAGCATAAAAAGTATACATCAAATACGGAAAACAACCTATACCAGTTAAATCAAAAATAAAATACCTTGGAGTCACCCTGAGTGACAAACTTTCCACCACAACACACTACCAACAAAAAATTAAAGAAGCCAAAACTGCAACATCATGCCTCTAATTCGTATCCAAAATTGGTAAAGAAGGACTTATACCTACAACATTAATACAGATATATAAAACCATAATAAAACCCATCCTGACATATGCAGCAATAGCACTCTTCCCGATAACATCAAAATCAATAATAGCAAGACTAGTAAATTTGAACGCAAATGCCTACGAATAGCCATGAAACTACCTCCTTGGTCTCCAAACAATGAAATCTACGACACAGCAAAAACAGATCTTATCGAAAACACCATCAAAAAGATGATAACCAAATACCTTGATAATGCAACCGATCGACCATATCGACAACAAATTAGCGAAAAAGCAAATGAATACAAAGAAAAACCACTACATAGAAGAAAACTCAATGATCCGCAATCAAGACCGTAATTCAATCTTACAACAAAGAAAAACAAGAACTACAAGCCTACATTCAGCAATTCCAAATTTAACCACGATTCCTAAAAACACCCAACATAAACCCAACCTAAACAACACCACATCCCCCCATATTAATAATAATAATAATAATAATAATAATAATAATAATAATAATAAAAAAGCTCCTTGCCTTGCCATAACTAAACATAAGCAATAAGCGAAGCAACGCACTGCCAAATAAACTAAAAAAAAAAAATGGCTGTAGAGGGCAAATTTAAGCCCTAAAACCACCATGGGAGTGACATAAACTCCCTAAACTCCCATGGTGCTTGTTACTTACAACGTATCAGTCGCTATTGAGAGGCCACGGAGATGTATACGCCATTGAAGATGCTTGCCGCAGACGTTGGGGAACAAGGGGAGAAGGCCTGTGGACCACGGCCTACAAGTCCGGTTTTGTTTTCTATAAGTGATTCTAACACCGGCCGTGAAAGCCTTTCAATTTTAACACAAAATTAGTCATCATTTAACAGTAAATATGTCAAATGCGTTTACAGCAAACGATTTGAGTCATCGATATTAATCGTTAATGACGTACCTATACTTTGTGTTATTAGGTATAAATATGTTCAGATTACAACCTAAAATAGAATTGATGTGTTTTCTTAGCTTCCGGAGATGGCCGCGTTATCTTGCATGGGAATGCATCCATTTAATATAGAATTATTTGTTGCAACATAAAAGTCTTAGGCGTATTAAAATATATACACATTTATTTTAATTAAGTGGAGGCCACGTACACATATCTGCAAATTCTATGATACGACATTTCGTTTTTAACCCTTTCCCTGGTGGCAGGCTCTTTAAATCTTAAATCATTTAAACAGATGAAATAACACAACTTGCAACACTGAATATGCGAGATTCCGCGCATTACACCGCAGTCTTGCTATCAGCGAGACTCAGGAGTCTTGTGAGAATCGAGACTCCTGTGCGCTCGCTGGTCAACCTCTCTATGCGTTCAGCTATATCTACTGGCTGCGAGAGGCGAGCTAAGCGGCAGCGAGAAACGAAAGAGAATGACCGGCTCTAGAGACAGGTATTTCGATAAGGTTGCACATGTGTAACACATAGACTGTGATTTGACGATTCAATGAACAACTTGCGCAGGAGTGGTTGAAAAGCCACTAGTACAGGTACACAGGTGTAGGTGTTTGTTGAACAGCGTTTACCATTTATATATGTTTAATGTGCAAGCTCAGGGGCTGACACTTAATAGCTACAGCTGTAGATTTACTGCATATAAAAATTCCTGCGGGACAGAATTCCGGCACACTGACAGCGCTGATATAACCCTTACAATTGATGGTTAACACACAAATTCTTTTTTTTTATCTTTAGAGGCCGATTATAGTTTTTTTTTAAAACAAAGCTAACCAATAAGGTTAGTTGTTTAAAAAAAATGAATTAAATGTGTATCTACTAAAATGACAAATAGCTCAGACTCTTAGTTTCCTCCTGTCGTTGAAGCTGGATAAAGTATTCATCATTAGATTAGATTAGAAAGCATTCTGTTAGGTTCGTTTAGGCCAGGAAGATACTGAACATAGAACTT
Organism: Hymenopus coronatus; assembly: GCA_030762935.1. NCBI lineage: Eukaryota > Metazoa > Arthropoda > Insecta > Mantodea > Hymenopodidae > Hymenopus > Hymenopus coronatus. The sequence continues at coordinate 77,187,443 of CM060890.1, forward strand.
GTCAAGACATATACATATGTTTATATACTACGGAAAAAAAACAAATAAACAATGAACAAAGCTCTTGCTTAAAGCTTGGGTTACAAAAACAGCAGAATAGACATATAATCACTCCATTTGTATTTGAGGCTTCTACTATACTTAATGTGCTCTATAAAAGCACATGAACTTCCCTTTTTTTTCAATCACATAAAAACAAAGAGTATCAAAAATTAGTGTTAAAATGTATAAATAAATATAATTTCATTATATGTAACACTGATGTAATGTTAGATGATATTTTTCTAATTATCGACATAATAGTTACCACTGGTAATTATATAAAACTAAAATATGATTATTGTATTATGTACTCTTCATAAATGTCAACAAATTACAATACGTATTTACAAATATGTTATAGAATTTCCAATGCAAAAATTCACAATTATGCACTAGACTGTAAAATATCTAAGCATTAGGCTTCACAGACCTTGTGTTATTACTAAATACTAAAAAAATTCATTTGACACTCCGTACAAATCAAAGTATACATCAATTTAATTTGAATATAAAACACACACACTAATATACACAAAATACAATACATTATAATACTTATGTATAGCGATTTAGCGATCATATGATAATTCATGGATTAGTTAGGGTTAAATTTTCAGGTTTTTACACTTTTTTACTCTTATGTAAGAGCACAAAAACAAGGGTCTAATTCAGGAAAATAAAACATACAGATCTAAATATCCGTGAAAAATAACATTAATTGAAACAAATGGATGTACTACGTTGTGTATAAAAAGAGCAAATTCTTTTTATAATTTGTTATACTCTAAGTGTAATTTCCGAAATATTTTCATTTGTAATTTTCAGCTACAGAAACTAAGGCCAGTAATTTTGTAAATTTACAATTTGACTTCTATGTATGGCTCTACTTTAGTACTAAAAAGAGATGCGTCGAGTTAAATTAAATTAGCATTTTTTTCAGATAACTTGTAAAAGTTTGCTAAAACCAGACCTGTTCTCCAAAGGTGAACATACAATTTTTTCTTTCTCTAGCTCCGTATGTACAATGTAGATATTGATAGAGAAGTATTGTATTCCACCCAAAAATTCAATACCAAGATTCCACCGGAAATATGTTTTAGGATCCTGTGTATAAAAAAAAAGAATTTCCAGAAAAATGTCCGTGTGTGTCCGTGTGTCTGTGAACACGATAACTCAAAAACGAAAAATAGCTAAAATACCAAACTTAGTTTTTAAGTTTAGTATCTTCCAGGGATGCGACATGGAGATTTTGAGAAAAATCCCCTCACCCCAAACTACACTTTACATGAAACTTTTTTCGAAAATTTTGATTTTCTTAAAAATGGCCCTAACGATTTTGATTAAAATATCGTATATTAAAGACATTTACCTGACAAATAAAATGTATATCTTGAATTTTCTGGGAATAACTTCTAAAGACCTGTTTATTCTGGATGAATTTTGCCTAATTTGGCATAACTAGTTAGCCGTAAAAGATAGATAGACAAAAAGTCACTATACAAAAAATGTAGGTCTTGTTAAAATACATAAGTTGTCATATACATTTTTGTCGTGGAGCTTACCATTTTCGTGGTATTCATTGTTATTAGTTTCAATTGTGAAGTACTTATACTTTTCTCAGAGTGTCCGTTTTTTTTTTCTTCTACTCCTGGCTAAGAAAAGTAATGACAATGCATAACGACAGCTTTTAAAACATTTGACTATGGGTTTATACTAGGTTATTGTCTTATTTTCTTCTTACATTATAAGGAACTAACTAATAAGAACATTGTGCTAATGAGTACCTCGATTAGCAAGTTGCAGAAAGAAGAATAATCTTATGTAAGAAGTTTGTAGAAAAGCTAGAGAAAGTCATGTGAGTGTAACACATAAGATTTTTTCTTTTGTATTCAGCGGATGCGCTGTGCCAAATTGCTTGGTGGTCGCTCTCTGTTAGACTATTTTCCCCTTCCAGTTGTGTATGCGAGCTCACTGGTTACACGGACTCTGCTTTGCGTTTGTTGCAGTGCTGCAGTTGGTTCGGCACCTATTGAAACTAAAAGTTATAGTTTGACACATACTTGTTTAGATGTCGCAAGAGTAGTTTATGTTAGCCCAGTCAAAAGTTCTTGTCTCGAACAATGGTGGCAATAGGAAATATATAGATACTGTCAAAGGGTTGGGATCTCGTGAATTCTCGTTTGTTGATTCTGGCACGAGAATTTGCGAGACAGGACACCATTTTCATGAAGTGGGGAGAGTGATATCTTCCCTCGCGTTTGGTGTATTTTCTTTTCAATTTGATGTGTTCGAAACTTAAATAGTATATTTTGTGGAGTTATATTGAAAAAGTTAAAACTGAATGTGGTAGTGAACTATTTATATAGTGTGAGTGTTAGTAATACAGTGACTTAAATTTTGGTAAAGGAAACTTAGACGTTGGAAGTACAAAGCAGCGTGGCCAGTCTTTGTTTCTGTCAAGTTACAAGGTAAGAGTAGTAATTTTGGATCAATACCTACAGGAGAAACTTTCCAGGTGACCCATTTCCACTTCTATATATGAAACATGCAATATGGTATAAACTTTGGATCATAAAAGTTATTCTGAAGTTCGATGTTTACGCAAGAGTCGGCGTTTACGCTTGGCCACTGGTCGTTCGGAGTCTAAGGAAGTGGCTAGTTTAAAATGCGAACCATGTTTTGCCCGCCGGCCTTACCAAGTACAATGAAGTTAGTTGTATCGTTTGATTGTGTTTTTAACGCATTGAAATTGGTTACATGAACAAGAAATATGTATTCGAGAAAGAAATATGAAAGGGTTCATTTTAATCTACCCGGAAGCTATTTGTGTTGCAGAAATTACCATCGGCATTATTTAGGCAAAATTTTTTGTCTTATTTATATTTGTTACATTTTCAATAAAAAGTATCTTAATGCATAGAGGTATTAAATGTTTCAGTATTAGTCAATATTGAGACTTACGTTGTAGACCTACATTTTTAGTTCAACTTTGTGCTAACAGTAAACATTGACAAAAAAGAAATTGGTGTAATGAAAAACTTCCTCTTGATTATGTGAGTGATACCCATAACTTGCGCCAAATATGACTAATGCACCAAGAAGGATAAAAAAAAATAAATACTACTACTGGAACAGGTAAGATGTTTCTTTAGGTCATTATTGAAACTAGGTAAATAGTTATTGTGAAGGAGTTGTTGACAAGATGACTTTGGTAGTCATTACTCGTGGTTAACTGTAAAATGCTGCGTTTGAAACCTAATTAAATTACCGGTTATCTATAGTTCGCCAAATTATGGATAAAGTTTCAGTGCAGGGTTATGGGCTGTTTCTCATTTTAATACAATAAAAGGCGTACCCAGTAATATGTGTTCTCGTATATAATTGTTATTGGCATTCTATAGCAAACAATTGTATTTTCATGTGTAGAGGGTAATTCCCACAAAACTTTTTTTTCTGTTTCAGAGCAATTTTTATCTTGAAGATATTGCAAAGCTGGTACACAAATCATTTGGCATTGTTGTAGATGTTTATAAGGCTATTAAAACAAACACAACATTGCAATGGTTTATTGATGTAATGTGTTGAGTTGATGCATACTCCCTGGCAATTGTGTTCTTCACGTTTGATATTTACAAAGTCAGGATATACTTTTAGAGATAAATTTCTTGGAAAGTGGCCTGCATTAACTAGCCTAACTTACAGGTTTGCTTATTCCAATGAGAACTGAATTGTTGTACAAAGAGAAATTACCTATATGACTATATTTTGACCAAACTGCAATGTGGTATATATATATGAATGCATTTACCTAAACCTAATTCATAATATTGCTCTACTGATCTACAGCATTTATTTATTTATTTTTATTACTCAGTCACAATTAAATTTATAAGCATTAGATAGGATTTCAAATTAAAAAAAAATCACTGTAAATAGCTATCATGCAGGAATTTGCACATAGATGCTGCTTTTATGAAATAGGAAGAAAATGATTCTAGATGTGTAATGTTTTATATATTGTATATTATAAAATTAATCAGGTTTGGACAATGTGTGTGCTGCAAATTGTACAGCTCACGTTTGCTTCACTTATAAAATTATGTTAAGATGCGTTAGGTCATTCTTAGCTCTGCACCCCCCCCCTTCTCTCTCTTTCTCTCTCTCTCTCTCTCACCCTGAAAATTAGAAGAGTGGCCTGTGCCAGTGCAATACAATTGTACAATAATCAAATAGTTTCTTCTCTAAAACTTCTGTCCTTGTTGCCTTCCTTCAGTGGCCAATGTGCTTTTCTGTCTATGAACAGAGAATTAAGATTTGCTGGTGTGCAGAAAATGCAGCTGGAGTTATTACTCAAAAAAGGAGCGGTTCTTTAGTGTTTTACATGGTGTAATGACTACATTTAACTCATCTGCATGTCAAAGTTACAGAAAATATTAACTGAAAATGGTGAAAGGTAATATATTGCATAAAGATAGTGTGAAATGTAAACAATATTGCAAGTGACAGTGTGTAACATTTTATTGTAGTTTGTGGCAATGGATCAAACAATGTATTTGGGATCAGCTGATTATTGGTTCATGAACTGCAATTGATTTTGTTAAGTGTTTAAACCATTGTACACGCGAGTGAGAGGGTAGGTTTCTATTTCTGTCAGTAACTAAAACCAAAAACTTTAATGTTTGTATGATTTTAGTGAGGTTTTTAATCTTTTCTCCTTAGTAAAAGCATAGCATATTCATGAAACAATTCCAAAATAAAATGATTAATCACAAAGTGAAAATATCTGATTGCAATTAAATGCTCCTATTTTAATTCTTCAATGCAACTTGTATTATTACAATAGTTTATTACCTTTAATTATGAAATTTACGGTGTTCTTGAAATAAATTTATCTTTAGTTTATTCTCAATTAAAGTTCATTTTTTATGTTGAAGCAAATTTGATCCTAGTACTACAAAGTTTAAAAAAAAATAGATTAAGGCTTCATTTTTATTTCATTTATCAGAAATTTGTATCATCTTATAAAACTTAAATTAGCATAAAAATGTACAGCCTTTCTCCCACTCTTGACATCATTTTGACATGCATTCCTGGCAGTTGTCACATATGCCATCTGCTGAAGTTTGCATCATATGAATAATAAATACTATAGGGCAGTAGTGCTGCCTACATATTGGAACCTAAACTGCAAAGCATATCCCAAACCCTTGTGGAGGACGATGGATTTTTTCGGGTGTAAAAATCCTTAGCATGGCTTCCTTCGGAAGGGCAGTAAGGCCAATGGTCCCATGTCGTAGATTTACGGCACGTAAAAGAACCTGAAGCCTGATAGAGAGGCCTCTGAGCAAAATTAAGCAGTCTTTCATGCCCACTTTAGAATGGGACGCTGAGAACCACAGTAGTTAAAGAGCGTCCATAAATAACATGCCATTTATATCCCAATGTTAAAGCTGCAGTCATTTTATTTTTTATAAAATGAAACACCTTGTTTACTTTGGGAGGGTGGGTTACGAAGAATTTAAATTATTAATTGGAAAAAAAAAATTAATAAAGGATCCACATCCACGAGCTCCTGAGTTAACCACTCAAAACCATTTAACTCCTGACTCAAATAATAAGGTAATTTAATGATTATTTAATTTTCTTAATTTTTAAAATGCAGCAAAGATGGGAGCAACTCCAAATGTGCAGATTTTTATGTATAAGGCCACCTATAATGCAAAACTCGGACAGTGTTGAGGGTTATTACACTTAATAAAACCCAGAAGATCATAATATACCTCCAGTCACATTATAATAGAACTATCCCAATATTTCGAGTTATTTAACCGTTAGAGAATATTAGTTGTAATTTGTATTATTTGCATGCCCAATTATTGTTTGTTATACTATAATAATTTTGAGGCTACGAAAGATGCAGCAGAATCAGGATTGTCAGATAGGGCAATATTTTACCTTTTGGGTTTCTCAGAAGGGAATTTTATGACCAAATTTAGAATTGTAACTTACAATTTGGTAATTTTGCTTAAACTTATTTGAATGCATTGTTGGTTTGTTAATTTGAGTTTCTAGCTGTTAATGTCCTAAGAAATAAACGAATTATGCTGCCAGTGTGCACGCGCGCACACACACATCCTTTGTTTCTTCTCTTTGCAAAACCAACAGAATTGTATTGGAAGCCTGAGTTTATGTTGCCAGCAATTGACATGTTAAAATTGCACCAATCCTGCATTCTTCCATTTTACAATCCCAAGTAAAATTTTATCAGAAATAAGAGTATCTGTCATGGTGTTGTGTTATTGCTAAAATGGGGAAGTGGGATAGGAAAGTAAGAAAGCATTATTTAAATGCAAGGAGGCATACAATTTCAAAAACGATTGGCCACTAGTACATAATAATGTGAAACTACCTAAAGAGGCAAGATGTTTGCAATGTACAGCTGGATTAATTGCTACTCTCCATTTCCTTACTGCAGATTCTATTTTGGGCGAGTTCCAGTTGAAAGCAATGAGGGACAGGAAAAGTTTGCACACATGAGTACTGATAACATGTCAGTTGCAGATTTAAAATTATTAACAGTGCCATGGAATTAATGGTTTTAAGTTCAAAAGCGCTATACATCGACTTAGAACAGTCATTAAAATCATAGTTATTTAGTAGTAGAGTCAAACAGCTCCTGTTCTCTGTATTCTGGATTTTTTTTGTAGGCGTGAACTCACGAGGTACAGTTTTGACATTGCCATCTCTGTGATGTAGTGTAAATCTGTTTATTATCTATTTCTGGTCACTATTAATACTCGTATTCTTCCCTTTCCTGCACTATTTCTTTCAGTTCTGCCCATTGAGCTTATCTTGTTTCACTTAATCAAGCCAACCTGTTCTCACTTTCCTGATCCTTCTATTTATCCCAGTGAACTCTTTGCCCCTATTATGATAAAAGCACATTTAGTTTATGAGCTTTGCATTATGCAAATCTAAGGGAGATGCATGTGAATCCTTCTTTACTGTATTAAACATTGTAAACATATATCAATTTAAAGTTGTGCTACAGAGGCATTCAAATATGGCAATGTAGATAAATGAATATGGGACAGGGAGCAGAATGAGCAAATATCATTTGTCAGGAGTAGTGTATAAAAATTATTGGGGCAAATGTCTTAAAAAGAAAAATCTAGGTTGCTCATTTTAATTCTGCTTTTTATTTCTTAGTCTTTAACATGATTACATCCCCCCCCCCCCCCTATAGCAACCACATATGTTTTAAGCTTATGATTGCAACACATAAAATAGAGAATCAATTATGTGAATTGAGAATTTCAGAACCAACATTCTGGTCAATCAGTTAATGCTAACCTTAAAAGTGTTAGTACCATTGAACCCTATTTAACCAAATAAAGGGGATAGAGCAGTTCTGTGTGACAGATTGTTTCTTTGGATAATCGATAATTTATCAATCAATTGGAAAGCAATTTTTAAAAGTGAAAGGAAGATAAATTCATTCCAAATGCGTACAATAATATTTATACATTATTAAAATATGCATTGCTGTATTTATGCAGACTATTCAATTTCTTTTTCTGAACTTTCTTCTTGTACATGTGAGCACTATATCACATCACATTGGATAAGCATCATATATTTTCTGTTGTTCTACAGCATGCAAAGCAACCTTAAAAACAAAAAGTTGTGCAGCTAACTAGCAATATATGGTGAATTATTTTTGGAATGTGGGCTGGGTGTGAGTATTAATTGCATACAATGCTAAGTGCATGTATTACAATGAGATTGTTACAAAAGAACATTCCCAATTGTGATAGCCTAGCAGGCACTTTTTTTTTTTATTATTCATTCTTTCTTACTCTTTTACTGTGTCTAGCATTGTAGGTAGAGAATATATTGCATTCTACTTAATAATTAAATACCAAGATTTCACTTGAAGTACAAGTTTTGGAATCCCCTGAATAAAAATAAACATTTGTAGAAATGCGTCCTTGTGAATGTCTGTGAACAGTAACACTAAAAACTAAAACTCGTTAAATCCCAAACTTTTTAACTTTTCAACGAAACCCTGCTTTCTTCGGTTGGAATGCAATTCCTTCTCTATGTACTATATACTAAGTAAAATAGTGTTAATTGCAAGATAAATGTTAATTCAATTGGTTGTATGAACAAGAGGGATACAGGAAACCGAAGTAACATGTTTAAAAGTGATCACTGTGTGCTGGTCTAGAAATTTTGTATTCTTTTTGACTTAACGAGAAACAACTGAATGCACTTCAGATATGATAGAACTTTTGAGGAAATTCATTCAGTAATGGTTATCAAGAGTGACTGATGGACAAGAGTCTTCCTCCGTGGTGTAATGGTTACCATGCTGACTTCATATACCCAAGGTTGCCGGTTCAAACCCGGCAGAGGACGATGGATTTTTTTGGGCGTAAAAATCCTTAGCATGGCTTCCTTTGGAAGGGAAGTAAAGCTGTTGGTCCCATGTCCTAGAATTCCGGCACGTAAAAGAACCTCAAGCCTGATAGAGAGGCCTCTGAGCAAAATTAAGCGGTTTTTCATGCCCAATGTAGAATGGGACACTGAGAACCACAGCAGTTAAAGTGTGTCCATAAATAACACGCCATTTTATTTTGATGTACAAGTAAGGTATTTGATATAAATTGCATATTTTAATTAGATTTACAATTTTATGTTGTACGTTTTGTCTATTTGTTATGGTTTTTTACAGTTGTTAAAATTCCTTAGGAATGATTTCTTCTCAGGTACATACATAGATATTTTGTTTAAAAATCCTATTTTAGAGGCATAAGAGGATTCGGGAGGAGGGGGCTAAATCCTGTATTTCCTGCCAAAATTTGTCATGCAGTATTTTGGTGAAATGCAATGCTTCTTCTGCTTCCTAAGTATGAGGTGGAGTAAATAAAAATCTGAAATATGTTGTGTTCATCTACAACTCATTTTCTAGTAGCCAAGTCCCCCAATACTATCAGTGATAATAGTTGAATTATCAACAGTAGAGTAGTGTTGATCATGCTCCATACAGTAGAGTGTGAGGTTTGCAAGCATGTGCAGAATTTTCTCCAAATCACAGCAGAGAGAAATTCATGTTTTTGATATACAGAATCACCATTTTGTATCTTGGTTAATAACTTATAGATAATGTGATTGTTGGGAAATTATTAGATCTGGTATTGCTCACATGTGCTTGAATGTGTTTTTCTTTCTTTTTCTATTGCAACAATTGTTTTCTATATGACTTAATTTATTGTTTGCTCACAGTACAAATATTTAAGGGCAATGCCAGCTGTAGTATGCAAACCTGCAAATACTAGAGAGAAAGGATTCTCAATCCTTTGCAGCGGATTTGGAAACCCCTAGAATTATTTTAGCTTCCTGGTTATTAGATTGCATAATATGTCTTGACAAATAAGGGATAATATAGTAAGAGCTAAAACAATATATGTGAGCTAGTTTTAAAAGTTTTCATGAGCCTTTTTTGGTCTATGAATTTGTATGAAGCACCTCCTGAAAACAAACTATAACTGCTACCTCGAGCCATTTGAGCTAGAGGTACTAATGTGGTATGAAAATCTTAAGTAAAATATTTAGCATTTTAGAAAACGCTAAATACTTAAGCTGTCTTACAGTTGTGATGCTGGCATTTTGAATGATGCAGTAGGTGGTAACTGCCTCTATGTTTAGTAATTGACCTTGCTCTGCTAAGTCCAGCTCATGCAAGTATAAAGGGTAACATCAATTGCAGTTCAATCTAATGTTAGGTGTGGTGCTTATTTGGGGATAACATCCTGAGTAAGGACTATTTGTGCAGGCTTTCTTGGGTGTTAGACTTCCTAGTCTTCATTTGGTAGTTTTGCACAATTTTGGAAGAAGAGTAAGGTGATCACTTTGAGACATGAAGTAAGCTATACACTCTGACATATAGTGGATTCAATTCTACGGTTTCATTCTGTCTGTAGATTTCAGAATTGACACATGCATATATGCTATTTAGTGTTTAACAATTCAGCCAATTCGTGGTATATTAGATAACCTATCCACCATAATGGCTCAGGGCTTCAAAGAAAGAAACAGTGCATACGTAGTAAAACTGATTGTATTTATTATGTGTAGTTGTTATGGTGTATACCAGAACAGTCTGCTTAGTTTTACTGGAGTGGAGTCAAACATGCACACTCAGCTTTTAAAAGAAGTTTACAGCAGTGGTGTGATTGATATTTGACGGAGATTGAGTCAGTTTGTAACATTAAAAATCACCTAAAAATTACTTACTGGGACCAGTGTTGGGAATACCTGCTTTTCCCATTTGCAACCAATGAGAGGGTGATGGTTGTGGGGATGCATCACTTGTGAAGGTCTATTAACAAAAAATTTGTTTTTTGGTAATAAATCCAAATTCATAATATGGTGGTTCTTCTTTTTCATGTTGTGCATTTTTTCCCTAGATATCTCATTCTGGGTGTTGTTAAACAGGTTTTAATATTTCTTATTAAGTGTAATTTTATGTACTGATGACCAGAAGTGTTGGACAATTACTGATTTTTACAGTTTCAAGTAAGTAGCTCATAATGGATGGTGAATGGAATTGGTGAAATTATGCTCGAATGAGCCTGGGGGTTAAGGATTAAGGAAAACTCCACAAAAGGCCGTATCTGGGTAACCACCCTAACTGAGATTCAAAACTTGAGACCCCTTAAACATGACCCCACACACTACAGAGGAGGACTTGCTAATTTACCTGTTTGTATTTTAGGTGATGCATGTTTCCAGATTTATTTTAAGATACATCTTAGGATTTTTTCACAAATTTCCACTTGCGTGATTTATGGAATAGAATCCTTCAATTTTTTGCATAGTAGTTTTTGGATGCATTAGTTTTTCTGAAGCTAAGGTGATGTATTTCTTAAGATATTTTGAAATTTGAAGTATGCCCAATGGTGATATGGTTGGTTATCATGTTTCTGCAAGGTTGTTTGTTTTTGTGTTTCATGTTTTTGTGTATGTGAATACCCTTCTGCATTTTTGTGGAAGTTGTTGGTAGTTGAATTCTGAGAATATCAACATACACTCCAAACAACTGCCAACAATGACTTCAGAAAAATCTTTCATATAAAGGATGGTTTTTCTGAAAATCAGTGTCGTTCCTTGAAAGATAATGAACCTAAATAACAAGGTTTAGTATTTAACTGACTTTTCATTTCTGAGTTGTGCTGTTCTTCTCTCACATAGACACACAGATTTTTTTTTTTTAAAGTGCTTTTTTTTTTTTTTTTTTTTTTTTATTTATGTCCTCAAGAAATGTTTTTCTGGAAACCTGTGTATCAAACTTTTAGTTGGAATGTAGTACTTTCTCTACCTACTATGCACTTGATGTGTTTTAGAGAAAGTAAAACCTGAAACAAGCAAAACAAACAACAATCCTGCAGGACCACTGTGACGACCTCTTTTCAGAAAATTCATAAATCATCTTTGGTCATAAAACAAATTTCAGAAAATCTTCAATAAATACAACTTCACCTTAGCTTCAAAAATGACTACAGTTATAAAAACTATTGTGCAAAAAATTTTAAGAACCTATTCCAGTAAACATAAAACCAGGAATATATGAAATGAAATGCTCAAACTGTAGCATGGTGTGCATAGGAAGAATAAAAAAAAAAAATGGAAGCCGGACTAAAAGTTGTGTACATCACCTAAAATACAATTAAAAATAAACATTTGTCCACCACATCTGGTCATAATGGGATAAAAATATGTCTAATATGAAACTGTTAAAACCAGCTGAATTAGACTAACTTCTGTGGAAAAATCTGCTTAAATAAAAAAGAGCCATAGTATGTACTTTGATTTACCACTGCATAACACTCTTTAGAAGTTCATAGAGCTGGCACCGCAAGCCTCCACATGCATCCCCACAACCACCACCCTCATCATTGGCACCAAGTAAAAGGAGATTTGTTGAAATGGCAATAACTGTGTTACGGAAATGGTTCCAATAAGTAATTTTAAATAATGTAAAGTGTTAACAGCTGACTTAACTCCTGCCATTGAATCATTTTTGTTGTTAGAAACATTTAAACAGGTTGGGTATCAAATAAAAAGAAATATCGACAGTCATGTTGCAATTGATGAAATTATTGTACACTTATGCTCATCTCTGGTTCTTCTTAATAATGTAAAAAAATCCATTTACTAGATTTTTATTGCAAATGCTTCTGGTTAACCCCTATACATTCAGTCTTGGCTATTCCTCATTGCTAAGGAAACATCCCATATTTCCACTAAAGAATGTCTTACTTCATTAACTCCCCTCCCAACAGTTTTTCATGAAAATGTTGCCTAGTTTTCACATAATACTGAAACTCTTGACATACATAATAAAACAAGAGTTGAAATTGCTGAAATTCCTCACTCCCAGGCTACCAAGTTAGATGTTTCAGAGAAATCTGTCCATCTAGAAGATGTTAATTATAATATGTAAAATATAGTTTTATTGATTTTTACATCTCTCTTATTTATAGTAGGGGAAGTATTGTTTTCCAAAAATTTGACTTCAGGATTTCACCATAAATATGTTTTGAGGCCCCTGAATCGCGAAAAAGTATTTTAAAAAAAATCTCTGTATTATGTATGCATGCCTGAACAGCATAACTCAAAAAACAGCATAAATACTAAACTTGATATTTTAAGTTCTACAACTTACAAGGATGCAATACAAAGCTTTCAAGAAATTCCCCCATCGCAAACAACGCATTTACATGGAAAAGTTGTCAAAAAATTTTATTTTCTCAAAGAGGGTCATTAATGATTTTGATTAAAGTACCATGTTTTAGATATTTTCATGGTAAATGTATACCATGAATTTTCTGGGAATAGCCTCTGAAGTCCTAATCATTCTGGACGACTTCTGCATAAATGTTAAACTATAATGGGAAATAATGCTTTGGCTAAACTCCACTCTCTGATAATTGTTGTAAGTTTTGTATGGATTACATTTGTATCATCTAAACTGTAGTTCAGAAAAAACAGCATCTATAACAATTCTTCTGTTTAATACTTGCAGTGGTTATAATTACTGTAAACTCTAGGAAGTAGACAAAACACAAACACAAAATATGTAGATATTGTTAAATCGCGCAATTTACATCAAATGTGTGGAGGATGTGCTACCACAAGACTACATGGGAAAAATCAGGAAGTGCGTGTTTGGTAGTGTATTGTACTTTTGTCTGAAAAGCCTGTGCGAATAATGTGAAAAGGCCCATGATCATCTTTAGAAGAGAATTTAATTATCTACATTTACATGAATTTCTCTACAAATTATTGTTGCAAAAGATTTTTGTTTACATCGTGGTAATCAAGACAAGCGTTAGCAGAAATGGTTGTAGTTGCTTCAAAGTAGAAGCAGAAACAACTAAAGTGTTAGTCAAATCTTTTAAAAAGCTGGTCGCTATGTGAGGCAACTGAATTTTGGTTTTCTTTGCATGGTCAGGGGTAATACAAAAGAGAGAGGAAATGAAAAGTGACGTCCCGTTTGACTATGTCAGAAACTGATAACTCGACCGAAAAAAAAATAGTTTTTTTTTCTTTTTTTTTTTTTTTCTTTTTTTTTTCTTTTCTCCCACTGTTTAATAGTTCGCAAAATTCATCTATAATGAAGATGTCTTCAAAGGCTATTCCCAGAAAATTCAAGATATACATTTTATTTGCCATATGTTAATCACACAGATCAAAAATAAAAGACCGGCAAATACCAAACTTGAAAAAAATAATCCCCCCTCACCTCAAACATGGAAATATTTTTGAAATGTTTGTCTTTCTCAAAAATGGATCCTAACGGTTTTGATTAAAATATCATATGTTAAAGTTATTTACATCACCAATAAAATGTATACCTTGAATTTTCTGTTATCTGTGAATAGCTTCTGAAGACCTGTTCATTCAGGATGAATATTGCTGAATTTTTCATAACGGGTAAAGAAAGACTTGTTACACAAATAATTTAATATCGTTAAAACATAATTTGTCATATACCTTTTTATTGTAGAATTGACCGTTTCCGAGATATTTGTTGTTATTGGTTTCAATTTTAAACTATGTATCTTCTCTTTCGTTTCATCTCTCTTTTTGGTTTTCTGGAAATACAAAGTCACCGAACCAACTGTTCACATATCGACCGGCTTTTAAAAGATTTGACTATTGCTTTAACCTAGTGTATTGCCTTATTTCTCTTCTGCTTACAATTAAAAGGAAGCAAGTAATAACACAATTTCTGCTATTCTTTATCTCGATTAACAGGCAGTAGATAAATTAATAATCTTTTGTGAGTAGTTTGTTAGCAGAATAGGTAGGGAAAGTGACGTGAATGGAACACATCAGACTTATTTATTTTTTAATTGTAGCTTAACGTCCGTTTACTGGTTGGTCATATTCGATGATGAATGAAATTAGTGAAAAGATGTTCAAATTATCTCGGTGTCCATGGGGCTTGGTTACTCAACAATTGTCTCTGGATAATGGAAACTCCCGAAAGAAACCTTAACCGGGTAGCTCATCCTAAGCGAGATTCGAACTCACGAATGTGAGGTAGACACATTACTCCCACACTATCCAGACGGGCAGATATATTATTATTATTATTATTATTATTATCATTATTACTACTACTACTATTATTATTTTAGGGGAGGATTCAGGGAACCTCAAAGCATTTCCGGTGAAATCTCGACATCAAATTTTTGGGTGCAATACAATACCTTTTCTACCTACTACGTATATGTATGGTATGTGTAGAGAAAATAAAAATGCCATCGAGAATATCTCGTTTAATAAAACTCACCATACCCAGATCAAATCACGAATTTTGAACAATCAGCTCTACATGTAACTGGAATCCAGTTGCTGGATAGAAAGGTCTTAGTTTGGTATTTATGAATTAGCAAGGATATGTTTTCAATATTTTAGGTTTGCGTATATACGAGGCTTACTGTAAGTCATGTGGTGTGCGTTGATCAATGAGCCTTGATGCAGTTTCAGTTGTGGGAGTTACAGCACTTTTGTTACATTGTATATTCGCTGAGGTCGAAAGAAACCTTCGCATTCTTGATTGATGATTTACAAAACGCTTTTCGCCAAGTATTTTGTTTATTTGAGATGTGCCGTAGTTTACTTTTTTACTTTCTCTATACGTACTATGTACATAGTGTATAGAGAAGGTATTGCATTGTACCCAAAAATTCGATACCGAGATTTCACTGGAAATATATGTTTTGAGACCTCCTGAATATAAAAAAAACATTTTCAGAAAAATGTCCGTGTGTGTGTGTGTGGGGGGGGGCAGCATAGCTCAAAAACAAAAACTGCGTTAAAAACCAAATTTGGTATTTAGGTTTCGTATCTTCCAAGGTGGCGACACGAAGATTTTCAAGAAAATTCCCCCACCCCAAACTATCCTTTACATGGAACTTTTTTTCGAAAATTTTGATTTTCTCTGAAATGGCTCTCTCGATTTTGATTAATATATCGATTTTTAAAGATATTTACATGGCAAATAAAATGTATATCTTGAATTTTCTGGGAATAGCCTCTGAAGACTACTTTATTCTGGATGAATTTTGCGGAATTTTGCATAACTGCTAAACCATAAGAGATGGACAGAAACTTACCACACAAAAAATGTAAAACACACTTTATGTTATATACATTTTTTTCGTAGATTTGGTGTTTTTTTTTTTTTTTTTTAGATATTCCTTGTTTTTGGTTTCAGCTTTAAAAACCATACTTTTCTCATACAGGAATTTGTAAACTCCTGTTCATTCAAACAAAGGAACTTCAGTCACATAGCAACCAGCTTTTGACTATCATTTTAACCTGCAGTACTTCCTTATTTCGCTTCTACTTACAAGGAAGCAAGTATTAAGACTATTTCTGCTAATTTTTTCTCGATTAGCATGAATAAAATAGAAGCATGGGCTTTTTAATAATATTTTTTGCAGAAATGTAGAGAAAGTCATGTGAATGGAACACATCAGATTGTTTTTATTACTGTCTTAACTTATTGCATACAATACATTACAGTTGTGAGCACTTTGAAACAAACAAATAACATGAAACATATGTCCGAGGTTTGTACTGCTAGAGGTAATGAATGGTTTGGCGTCTGCATCACGAATATACGTTTTCTTCTACTTATACCAGAGTCTCGAAATGTATAGGCATTTTAAATTCTTGATAAAAAAAAATATTTTGAAAACAGAAGCTTAAAATAACTCGACGCTACCTAGTAGACAATGTTTTTCAATTCAAGAAAGAAATCCTTACAGGTATGAAGTCGCACTCTTTTAGTTTTTACCACAGGAATCCATTGATTTTCCATCAGAATTTCTTTTTATTTTTATTATTATTAGTATTACTATTATCATCTCATTATTATTACTCGTTGGGTTTTGGTGCTCTACAGTGGAAATAACGTCAGGCTAAATGTGAGTCCACATTCAGGCATGGACACAAACCTTCTAGAGGCGGTGGAAAAGTATTCTAGGTAGTTGTAAACGCAGATTCTGAATCCGTTAGATAACAATTTGCATGTTCTTCCGAGGTTTATTCGTCACAGTAGGAGTTAAAATGCTGCTGTATCAGTGGAAATAAGTAGAAGAAGCTTTCTGTGTCCAGCTCATGGCCACAAGATAACTGCTGGATTGCATTGCTGGGTAATTTTGACATATTAATCCAAGTTTTGCAGGAAAAGCTTGTGAAACGCTAGAGTAAGCAGCACGGCATTAAACATGTTAGTGTATACATCTCTAAATGAAATTGTCATATTCTTCATTTACTCAACCTTCTGCAGAATCTCGAAACCAGGTACAAATGCATCTGAGCGTTAAAACTCGCCGACACAGACATGTGCAGACACGGCTCGTTGATCTGATGTCTCGAGAAATAAAGAAAGAAACAAACAAATTTGATGTGTTTCATTCACGTGCCTTTCTCTATCTGTTCTGCAAACAAACTATTCTTACAAAAGATTATTCTTTTATGTGCATAATGCTAATGAGGATAGACATTACTAGAAATTTATCTTGTCGATTGCTTGGCTTCTTATAAGTAGAAGGGAAATAAGACAGTTTACTAGGCTAAAGCGACGGTCAAATCTTTTAAAAGCTGTCACTGTGCGATCATCATTGAAAATCGGTGTTCTTTCCACGCCACGAGTAAAACGAGAAATGAGACGGATGGAGGCTTCTCGTTTGAGAACAATTTTAGGTATTTTAAAATTGAAACAAATAGCACGAAATATCTCAAATGGTTGGCCACCCCCCCAACAAAAAAAAAGTTTGATATAAATAGTTTTGTTTTAACCAGATTTAGTTTTTTTTTTTTTTTTTTTTTTTTTTAGAGTAAGTTGTTGAATCTCTTACGGTTTACAGTTATGCAAAAGCAATTCAGAATGAATGGGATTTCAGGGGCTATTCCCAAGAAATTCAGAAGATACATTTTATTTACCATTTAAACATTTTAATATACGACATTTTAATCATTTTAATATACGACATTTTAATCAAAGTCGTTAGAGCCATGTTTTAGAAAATCGAACATTTCGTAGATGTCCCATGTAAAGGATAGTTTGGGTTGGAGGATTTTTCTGAAACACTTCGTGTCGTCCTTGGAAGATACTTAACTGAAATACCATGTTTGGTATTCAACCGACTTTTCGCTTTTGATTTATGGTGCCCAAAAACTCACACACTCTCCTTTTTCAATTGTTTTATACGGTCCCTCAAAACATGTATTTCCGATGAAATCTCGCCATCGAATTTGTGGGTGGAATACAATACCTTCCTTGCCTACTAGTATGTGTACTGTTCAATCGTGTTAAAGAAAATAATAGAAAGGAAGTGTATTTTACGCCATTCTACAACCCTATCCAATTTTCCACTATTTTATGGTGTATTTTGAGTATGTTATCCTTTCTACAAAATTAAAGCAGTAAAAATATCTCGCACTCCTAACGCAATACTGAGCATTACTGCATCTAGTCATAGTTACCGGGTGCGTACCCCTGAAAAGCAATAAGCTCGCCTGTGTGAGGAAGTGTGTCTTGAGTTCGAATCTCGGTTGAGTTAACGGATACATTTTTTTCCGGCGTTTTCCCTTATCCTAAGAACACGAATGTAGGGTAACTGTAACTCTAGGGCTCCGGGCTCATTTTACCCATTTCACTCGTTCATCGTCGGATATGGTCTACCAAGTTAATGGACGTTAAAGCTAAAGAAAAGAAAACGTAGTAAGTAGCGCAATCTACATTCACACCAGGACCTGTTTAGAGATTTTTTTTATAATTATTTTAGGGTGCAACTCCCTTCCCTCCAAAACCTTGGTACGTTTTATTTATATAAATTCATATCAAACCATAGGCTTAAATTTCATTAGATAACAGCAGCTGATTTATATGGAAAAGATTCATGGTACTGTTAAATTTAGATGCTACCGTCCCCCCGAAGCCTATGGTACATTTTATTTATATAAATTCATATCAAACCAGAAGCGTAAATTTCGTTAGATAACAGTAGCTCATTTCCATGGAAAAGGTTCATGGTACAGTTACGATGAGCTGTGTATGGTGTTGTTAAATTTAAATCTAGTTCAAGATCCCCAGCCCCAAAATTATTTTCTGGGTACAGGCAAGAAGTAGTTATGAAACGCTAATTCTAATTACTCGATTTACTCAAAGAATTGGGAAGCTCCAAACCGCATTGAAATACTAACCTCTGCTTAATGTACAAGTCCTTGCAAAAATTAATTATAGTAAGATTGGAAGAAATTAAAATTTCCTCAAATAAGTATGCAAAATCTTTGTCAACACTTACTTGCTTGTCTTTGGAATAGTTCTGCCAGAATCCGTCTTTGAGATAATCACTTTCTGATGTTAAATGGAAGGATCATCATTTTACTAAAGTCCACGTTGTTAATCATCTCCAATTCCACAAATCTAAGATAAGCAACATTGTCTCCCACATGACTTCGTTTGAGACGATGTGTCTGATTTTCTACTTGTATCCGGAAGGACCGAGAAAATCAATAGCAGCGAGCGTTCGCACGTATGTTAAACTTAGCAAGCTCCACGTGTTCTAGTTTTCTATCGTACTCACATTAGAATTGTGAATTTCTTGTCGAAAAACGAAATGCAAAAGGAGCGTTCTGAAGAGCTGCTCGGGCACTTTCGATTTTATACTGCAGTGCTACTCTTCAGAATTTTCTCAGATATTTACTTCTCAATAATCCCTTTTGAATTTGCCTGTATAATAATTGAACGCATTTCGTGTTTTTATAAGTTGAAGCTCCTTATATCTTAACAGGACGCATTTTAACAATCCTACATTTTCTTTATTATATTTTAAATATGCTTGTAAGTCAAATGCGTTTTATTTTTCTCCAACACATACTTTACTGTGTAGAAGCTGTATTACATTTCACCCAAAAATTTAATATAGAGACCACCAGAAAATTCAGTTTTAGAACATGGTGTGTGTCGCTGTCAGTAGCATAACCCAGAACCGCATAAGCTTAAGGATTTATCGGCGAAAAAAAAATATGCGTCATTTGGAGAAATTGTGCTGGGTTTTACCATCAGAAAGACGAAGATCCGTATTTGAAACCTTTGCAAGACATTTAAGCTTTCAGTTTGATTCTATCATTTCCAATTTAGTTACACAACATGCCTGAAGAATAATTTATTACCATTAAAAATTAAGTTTCACATAAAAAATTTCAACTTTACAATTATGTCCAAATTAATAATTCCTCCAAACTTTCATTTTAAGTTTCAGAAACTGCTCTAAATTGCGGCAGCGAATGCTAACGTCGTGAATCCAACAGGCTAACACAGTGCCACTGAAACTTCTCTTGGATGACAGTTTATTAAAATTATGTTGATTTGCCCCGCTAGAATGAAGGCCTGCGCCTACAATTTTCTTCAGATTTAATACAAGGATAATTTCAAGATCTGACCCAGGCGTTGGCTTTTAAAGTTTTGCATTTGAGCAGGGTAAGCAGAGGAAGAAGAAGAATATAATTTCACAGAATTTTGTGACGATAGATAAGAATGATTGGTAGAAAGCCACTCTTAATTTGTACTGGTCCGTATCAAATGCCCTGCGGTGTCCTAAGTATTTGAAATTTATAAAAGAGAAGGTAAATACAAAATAAATTAAATAATAATGCATTTGGTTATGTTATGTCTTGTTTTCGTTGCAACATTGTAATTAGTTTTTCTGCTTATAGCATCTGCGGAGAACAAAACTTCATGCTCGAAAATATGTTCTGTTTTTCCGTTTAAAGACTTTGGTAAAGTATAAATTATTGATGTCGTTAAAGCATACCAGACTATAATACTATTAAATTAGATATAAAAATGTTTCATTGCGCTGTTCCAATTAATTTAAGTGAAACAAGTACATGGTTAAAATTAAAACAAAAACTATAAAATTGTGGCAATAAATAATTGCGATAGATTGCATTTTTTATAATCTCATTTAAGATGGATGTTTCATTATCTAAATGGCGTATGTGTATATAACTGCTTCAGTTTAATATGTCAGGATTCAGTTAAGTGAGAATTTAATTGCAAGCACCTGTGTGGATAATATAGGCGAAGAATAGGAAATAAAATTTATGGTACTTCAAAGAAATAAATATAACAGCTGCAAAAATAGTTGAAAT
The DNA here is from genome assembly GCA_030762935.1 of Hymenopus coronatus. Taxonomy (NCBI): domain Eukaryota; kingdom Metazoa; phylum Arthropoda; class Insecta; order Mantodea; family Hymenopodidae; genus Hymenopus; species Hymenopus coronatus. The sequence goes on from CM060890.1 coordinate 77,208,230, forward strand.
GGATAAAGACCAAATATGTTCATTACATTATTTTGTGCTTTACAATGCAAATACAAGCTAAAACCCTTTAATATGTTCCAAAAAATAAACTCGACTGTTAAGGGTGGAGCTTTTTGGTAAAAATGTGGAAATGAGCAGGTTGGGAATATTTAAATATATCGTCAAACGGCTACAATACATGTTATTTGAACTATGAAAATGAATCCGAGGCTTAGCTTAGTCAACTCGGCATGTTTTCTCAGAATAAAGACATGTTTGGGGAGTTTTCTAACCGGTATTGTATTTGCAACTTCTGGATTATGAGGCGAACGCGCCATCACACCATTCGAGATGATCACAATTTGCACTTTTATTGGACGTAATAACGGTTTGTTCCATTTTCTCGAAATTTGTGTCCTAAAAGAAAATAGTGTCGCTAACCAGGGATACTGTAAATGAAATATTTGTTGAGTTTACAAGGTTGTAACTCGTCTTTTTTTACATGTTGCATTTAATTTTTGATCTATTATTTGCATGACAAATAATTGGATGTGAGCGTCTGCGACCAAAATCAATCGTGCACAAAGTTCCGATAGAACAAGAAAAACTGATTCTCCTTCTCCCTCAAAAACATAGTTTGAGTTTTATGCAAAGAGCTAAGGGAAGGGGAGTGTAACCGGTTCCTGTATGGTTCCGTAGTTAAACCAATTCCTTGCAGCATTCGCGGCCTATAATAGTGCAGATTTTTATTTATTTACTACTCTCCAAAAGCTTTAGCCCTAATTTTCAAAAACATGCTAAGGCTTTAGTTTATAACATTATAACAAATATTCAGAATTAATATATAAATTATTAGACAAGTAAATAAATCTACAATAATTACATCACAATGTTTTAAAATTATATTAATAAATTGATTAAACTTATAAAAGCAACATTTTCTTTTGAAGATCTGGGTTATTGGTGTGAAAGACATTTGGCAGAAGTTAAGATGTTCAATTCTAAATATATTGGACAGTCAAAAAGTGAATGTTTGACTTTTGACAAGAATTTAAACAGGAACATAATGCTTCATCTGAATTGTTTTAAAACGTGATTAGATACACATTTAACACAGCTAATCTAACGTTAGTTAATATAAGAAGGAACTACCTGTTTTGCCAGTGTTTATTTCAGATGCTTTTCGCACACATAAATTCATGTAAGCTTTAATAAAATTGTTTTTGCAACTTCATACCTGATTTGTATCAAATATGGAATCAACTTTTTTCCAGCATGATTGATGTTTTTTTTTACCTGATTTCGTAAAAGTTTACTGTTGACCTCGGAGAAAAGATGTGTAGTGCTTTTACTCACGATCTACAAAAGCGTGAAATAAATTCTTTTAGGTGCGTAGAAGGGCGCATCAAATCATGAACTTGAAATGAGTAACAATATTTAAGTTCAGTTCAATTAAACCTATGAACTGGAGTCAACACATTCACACAAAGTGCAAAAAGATAGGTTTAAGCTGCACTCCATGAATTTCATATTTTAACAGTAAGCAAAATACTATTTTTAATCCCAAATGAAGACAAGTAATTCCTCATCTGAAGTATTTTGTTTTCTCTCATTGCAATGGGGGGGGGCAATGGAAAAATGTTTTATAATACAATTACAACATTTTGTAAAAAAAACAAAGAAGTTTAACATTATTTTAAGTAGCGTTAATACCTTGGGCTTTATTTTCTCAGTTGGAATAGAAATCCCTCATTTATTTATACTCAGTAATAAAATGCCGTTAGTAGATAAAGGGGGACATCACATCTTTACCCAGCCATCTAAATCGATTTAAGTGAAATTGTAGCATAACACGTTTATCCAGTTGCCCCTTTAATTGTTAATAAAATTGCAGAGATAACTATATGGTACAGTGGTCAGTGTATTAATTACTTTTATGGAGTACCGGGCTCGATTTCTGGTATTGTTATTAGAGATCTTCCTCATTCGGCAGGACCAAAAGGTGAGAATGCGAATGAATTTAATACCAGCTTGAACATATTGCCAGCAACAAAGGACTCGTTCTCAACAAGGTACCCCTCCCAAGAGAAGATCATGTAATGCCGACACGATTGCATTTAGCAAGGGGGCTACAAAGGAAGACCAAGCCCATCCTTCACTATTGGCCGTTGTCAGTCTGTTGTCGAGTTTTGCTAAAGGCAATCCAAGATAGAATAGCAATGGAATAGCGAAAGCGGCAACAATCGTAAGTGTTCATCCCAGAGGTACCTTCCTCACTATGATTAATGGAGTGAAGGAAGGCTAAAGCAAGGCTTTCTACTTGTAAAGCCAACAGCTAATAGTAAAGACAAAGCCACCGACTACAGCAGGAATTAAACGTAGAAATAGTTGTCGGGGAATTGGGGGAGGAAATTCCTCGTATATCCATGCTGTTTTTCAGGGGTGTGCGCTAACTTTAGCGCTAACTTTAGCGCTGTATACTAAAACGATCATATCTTTCGTATCAGAATGTGTTAGGGGTATCGTGTTTAGAGACAGATAGATCAGATTCCTTACAGTGGCGGCGGACATAAGTAAACAGTTATATATATAGATCCTGCGTTTATACTAAAGACAACTGTCGCCTTTATGTCCATTATTTGTTTCAGATGCTCACAATGCATATACACAAACTTATTTAAATTCAAAGCGTTGGTTAGAAGCTAAAGATCAACATACTAATAGGTGTTGCTTTTGACGCAGACATAAGTGTTCACAAACGGGGGGTAAAATGTAAATGGAACATCACAGTGAGTCTAAGTTCCAAACTGCGTGTCGCCGAGTAGGCAAATACGCAAGTGAAATGGGTAGAAAAGGGGAGGAAACAACTCCAGAAGAAAGGAAGATAATGGTAAGTTTACATGATGAGGCTGAAATTCCAAATATCGTTAAACGGAGCCATTATATAGGAAGAAAAGGCTGCAATTTGTAAATGAACATGTGATCTAGATTCTGGTACAGAGTAATTTTCTCTGACGAGAGAAGGTTCTATCTTTTATGTCACGATGAATGTATTTTGATTTGGAGAAAACGAAATACCGAGCTGGAACCTGCTAATGTGGAGTGTACAGTGTACTGTAAAACAGTACGGTGGTGGTCTCATGACCTGGGGGTGCATGACTGCTTCAGGTGTGGGTCAAATGGCATTTATTGATGGAACTATGGATCAATATGCGTATCTGGATACTTTAAAGAGAAGTTAAAAGGTCAGAGCCGAAAAATTAGGTTTGAATACTGACTGCTATTTCCAACAGGACAATGATCGTTAACATTGAGTATACAATGCACGTACGTGCTTGGATCCTGTTTTAGACTCCCCACACCCCAAACACGCCACCTGAGTCCTCAGACATGAACCCTATTGATCATTTGTGGGACGAATTGGAGAGAATAATCAGCAAGCATCATCTTTCTAGTAAAACACGCCGAAGGAAGTAATAGTTCAAGAACGTGAGAATATTGAAGCTGTAACAAGAAAGAAGTAAAATGCATGTTTATGCATAGAGTTTCAAACAGAAATACACAGGGAATCTTTTGTGTTACATTTGGTCGCTTGTTTACATAAATACTATAGTTATAAGCCAACATTAAATGAATTTCCTAATGTGTGAATCCTTATGTGTGTACCAATATTGTAACAGTCAATGTATGTGAGCTAAGCTTAAGCATGAACGTAAGAGATTGAATCGCTGTGGTCACCTGCCCTCTTGGACTATCCTTTACATGAAACTTTTACTTTTGATTCTACAAAATGTCATAAGGGGAGATACAGCCTCCTAACTTTGTGTATTTATTTTAGTATACTCCGATTAGTTTTCACGTCATTAATTTATTAAGTTATATTGTTTGATATAAAATTCTCCTTGCAGAACAGTTTTCATATTTGATACACATATTTGTTAAGTATATTGTTATTGTACAAATAATTTGGTCTGTAGTTTGCTGTTCAATGAAAGCTCTGCATGCAAGCATTTTATTCTGTTTTGCGGTTTTTGTTTTAATAAAGCATAGTTTTTAAAAATTACTGCGGCATACATATGTACTCAACTAATTCTCAAAATAACAGACCGATTATAAGAGGCCCTAAAGATTATATTCTAAATATCGTAGTAACCTGGACAACAATGCTTCAAGTGGGACTTTTATACGAAGTAAAATCCCGTTTTGAGAAAGTGGGAAAACGAGGAAGCATCCACCATTAGAAATGTCGTATTGTCTCATGTTTAAATGACCATTCAGACCCAAGGTATAAAAGTAGACAGAAAAATAATAAAAACTAAACAAACAAAAGAATCCCAAACCTCGGATTTTCGGTTGATTGTCTCCTTAACAAATTGGAGTTAACTATTTCCGAGATATTCGAAAATATTCCTCGTTATGGTTTGAATTTTCCAATTTAAACCTTTCCTAGATGTTTTTTTCTTTTGTTAATGAAATAGAACGGAATTTCAAAGGCATCGCATAGCGACCACTTTTTAAATCTTTGACTATGGCCAACTTTATTAGCTTATTCCTCTCGTATAATAAAACAATTTCGATTAGTGTTATCTCGATTAACGTGAAGTAGATCGAAGGCTAAGCTTTTATAAGAATATTCTGTAATAAAATAGGTAGAGAATGTCTTGTGAATAAACACATTCGATGTTTTACTTGGGACATTGCAGATACTCACTTTTAACGCATTACTCGAAAAATTAGCAGAGTGTGAGACACCTCGCTAGTGTGCTTGCTCCTGAGATCATGAGCTGGTGGACAGACAGTATTGTCGTGTGTCGAATTAACGCGACAGACTTGGAGTCTGTTTTACTATGTTTACAACTATGTAAATTAGATTTGTAAAAATTGTTTCAAATTGAAAGTTTGTAATGTTGAATGGGTTTTTTGTTTTTATAATTAATAGCGGTTTGTGTCACAATTATCTCTCAAGTAAGCATATTATCTACAGATGGGCTCAACGCTTGCAAATGAAACTGTATTTATTATTTTAGAAAAAAAAAAGTAGATAATTTTGTATGGTAGTTTAACGTCCTTTAATTTGTTTGGTCATATCGCACGCTGAATGAAATTGGAGAAATATTCTCAAATGAACCCGAGGTTCATGGAGGTTAAAGTTACTTGACATTCATCTTCTCAGGATGCGGGAAAATCCGAAAAAAAACAAACAAACAAACCCTTATCCGGGTAACTAACCGAGATTTGAAGTCGGGGCCTCTTGAATGCGTCAGGCACACTACCCCTATACTACAAAGGCGGACTTGGAATAATTCGTCAGGGCAGAAAATGTTATTCAGCACATTACATTCCTTTTGCTCACCTTGTCAAGACAGTGGCCAATAAACTACATGCTTATCACAATTGTAATTGCGCCTTATCGCTATTTGACATTTTAATCGTAAATTATAACGCCCAAGTATATCATGTCTCAGTTTAAAGGAACACACAACACTTATCGAACGTGCTAAAAATATAGTGTTACACGAAATCTTAAGTTGTTTTGTTATTGTGGGTTAGCAACTCTTCGAAACAGGAATACGGCAAAATGCGCATATTTCTGTTTACAAGTTATTTGGATTTGTAAAGTTACTCAAAATTTACAAGTTAACAAGCTTGTTTTGTGAAACAGTTTATAAACCTTTGTTAATGTGTAAATTTTAAAATTTGAGAAACAAGGTACAGAAAATCGTTTATGTACTGCTCCAGCAAGCGAGTGAGTGCAAAATTGTGGGCTGCTATTTTGGAACTATCACAGTGCCTATGATTTTTTCCCCCTCACCTGTAGTTAATAGTATCCCTGAGCATGAGGTAGAATAAAGAAGCAGAAAATTGCTTTAAATGTACAGGTTATCTTCCTCTATTTTCAATTTCTCTCTCAGTTTCTGACATGTTAACAGTCTTCATTCATGAGTAATAGTAATGGAATATCATTTAACTTACTCATTTCATAATTTTGGATATAGCATGCCAGAAGAACTGACGTGCTTCCACACTTCTGCAATGTAGTATTAAAAAGGAAAGGAATGGTATAGAACTTTTGTGACCCCTCTCTGGAAACCCCAATTTTGGGAAAGCATTTATGATGCCACTCACCCTCTTATGTAGTATATCAAGTTTCATAACTAAAGCTATGGCCAGTTTCGCATGAAGACATCATGCACATACATTTTAAAACCTATTTAACATTTGCGCGAGGCTCATGATACACAATAGTATCAGTCCCCCACCTCCCTAATGAAATGCACTTCTGTTAGTTTAAATTGCATAAATGCATAAAAAATATTTTTTTGTACTGTATCCAATTAGCTTCATCTTGAAAAGATCGTGTAATAGAACTTTGATACGGTTTAAATATTTTTCAAACGATCTAGATTTATTTGCGATTAATCGTTAATTCAGTGTCACGGACAGGAACGAAATTTCCCTTGTTTAAAATGGGAAACTATAAATGGGTGTTGTTAAAATCACTTTCCAAGTATTTATGATGGTATTCGTTACGTTGTAATCTGCTCGCAAAATACTGCAACGGCCTGCTCTAAAAAGCACATCTATCCAGGCGAAGTTTAGTTGCAGAACCAAGTTTCTGAATAAGAGTATGGCAGGTTCTTTAATTTTACTGTGCGTGTCTGCAATCTCATAGCAAAGTTGCCTGCTTGAGGGAGCTTTCAGGTTCCCTCCCTCCATAGTTACGAAAAGCGTCCAAGTAGGTAAGCTCATTGGCACTTTATTGATTTGCTTCTGTCATCGTGCAACTTCAATGTTATAAAGAAAGCCGTAGGTCAGAAATGCGTGTGGTTTAAGAATGATATGCCAGCTGATCTTAAACTTTGGGATGCTTCGGAAAGTGGGAATGGGGCTTCTATAAATGATATGACAATTGCTGTACGTGTAAGATTATAATTTTATGATAGTTAAGCTCAAACACCAAGGCCAACCAAGGCTACCACACCATTTACACAACCAAATGAGCGCACCGCTAATTTAATACTGGAATTAAGTTCTAACGTACTTGCCCAGTTTTTCATCACCTAAGTCTTGCTAATTGCTTATGCTTTTAAACGTTGTATATCTAAACCCTTGTGTATACAGAAAATGATTACTTTTTCTACACGTACTACGTACGTGGTGTATGGAAAAGGTATTGTACTTCACCCAAAATTTCGATACCGGCATTTCCTCGGAAATATATGTTTTGATGTCCCCTGTGTTATCCAAAAACAAATTAGAAATAGGTCCATGTAAATGTTCCCTTGCACAAAATAGCTCAAAAACTAAAAAACTGTAAAATACGAAACCTAGTATCTAAGTTTATCTTCCAAGGGTGCGACACAAATATTTTCAAGAAAATTCTCCCATCTCAATCTACACTTTACATGGAAACATTTTTAAAATTTACCTTTTTCTCAAAAATGGCTATAACGATTTTGATCAAAATACCGTATCTTAATTAATATTTACTTTGCAAATAATATGTATATCGTGAATGTGTTGGGATTGGCTTCTGAAGACCTGGTCGTTCTGGATGGATTTTGCATAACTAGTAAACTGTAAGAAATAGACGAAAACTTAATACAAAAAATGTAGATATCGTTAAAACACGTAATTTATGTCATGTGTATTTTTATGCCATATGCATTTTTGTTGTATAGTTGACTGTTTCCAAGGCATTCCCTATTATTGCCTTCAAGTTTAAATTGCTCAATTTTCTCAAACGGGACTATGTTCTACTAAACAGTCCAGTTTTGCGGTAGCAGCTATTGTGTATGTTTCGACCATGTGACATACGGTTACTGCCTCCTTGGTATAAACATTAGACTCGTAGAATGAGAGCCTACAATCGTAAGGAGTTGCAGCCAAGGTTAGCTACACTTCAAAACGCTTGCCAACCACATGTACTTCATCAAGGTCACAAAAATGTCATTAGCGCTTAAAATCCGCTGGTATTTTGGATGAGGCATAGATTAATAAATTGTTTAAATTTAAAATTATATATAAAATTGCCAATCACTTCAAGGTCACAATGTTATTAGTTCCCAGAATCTGTTGGCGTTTTGAATTATGCATTGGTCACCAAATTGTTTAATACTAAAATGACGTAAAATCCTTAGTATAGTGTCCTTAGAAGGGGAAGTAAAGTCGTTGGTCCCGTGTCATAGATTTAGGGCATATAAAAGAACCTTAAACATAAGGCCTCTGAGCAAAATTGATCGGTCTTCACACCCAATATAGAATTGAACGCTGAGAACCACAGCAGTTAAATAGCTTCCATAAGTAAGACTCAATTCAGTTTAACACCAACATTTCGTTGTAAAACAAATCGAAAAATCACTAACACATATAAACCCAATAACATCCCTCTAAACACGGTAAATTATAATGGTAAAAGCTTTGGTGTTTGTCTCTTCCATAACTTTTTCTTCTTTGTTCCTGTTCTTGTTGAGCAATGGGTCGATTAAATTCTGCCAGTTATTATTGATTTTATTTTACATACGCTGTATCTTTTATACATAAGTCGCAATTCATCGCAAGTTTCATTTAGTTTATGTGAGGGCAAGGAAAAATGACAAGTTGTAATATTTATACAAATATACATACATACATACATTCTTGAAAAGTTTTGTTCACTCCATTTCAGCCCGACGGTCTTTCACGCCCAGTATAGAATGGGACGCTGAGAACCACAGCAGTTAAAGAGCATCCATAAATAAAACTCCATTTTTTTTCATTTCAAGAGAGAGAGAGAAAGAGAGAGAGAGAGAGAGAGAGAGAGAGAGAGAGAGGGGGGGGTCCGTGTGGGGGGGGAGCAGCAAGCTCAAAAACGAAAAGTACGTTAAATAAAAAACTTGGTATTTGAGTTTAGTATCTTCCAAAGATGCGACACAAAGATTTTCAGGAAAAAATCCTCCACCCCCTACTACCCTGTACATGGAAAAATTTACGAAAATTTTGTTTTTGTTAAAATTGACTAACGATTTTGTTTAAAATATCGTATATTGGCATTTACATGACCCATAAATTGTATACCATGAATTTTCTGGGAATAGCCTCTGAAGACATTTTTATTCTGAATGAATTTTGCATAAATAGTAAACTGTAAGAATAGACAGAAACTTACCACACAAAAACACACAATTAATGTTACATACATTTTTTCTTGGAGTTGGCCGTTTTTGAGATATTCCTTGTTATTGCTTCAGTTTTAAAACATTAATACTTTTCCAATGCGGGAATTTGTCAACTCCTGGCTGTACAAATGAACTTCAATCACATAACAACAAGCGTTTAAAATATTTTACAATTTTTTAGACAGTGGTACTCCTTTATTCCCTTCTATTTACAAGGAAGCAAGTACTAAGGTCATTTCTGATAATTTTTTCTCGATTAGCATGAAGTAAATAGAAGAATAGGCTTTTTAACAATTTGTTGCAGAGATGTAGAGAAAGTCGGTGAATGGAACACAACAGATTTTTCGAATTGTAAAGCTTCAGAGTGCCTAAAAATCTAAATTCTCTGCGTCTCACCTTGTATTTATAGGATATTGAAGATCCTTGGCGTATGTGACAGGTTCATAAGATCCGCTTTACAGCTTTCTCAATTTAGCTCCTAGTTGTCTGGAGTACGCCTAGTGACTCGCGTTATAATTACTTGTACCGAAAGTGGTTTCCAGTTGCAAAACCGCAATAAAGAGGAGATACGCACCTGATGCATTGAAATACTATCTTCTGGTACAAAAGATTTGTCCAAGAGTGAGAAACCCACACGTTAGAAGTATATTTCAATAGAGTACGACATGAAGCAGCTTAGCGCATGGGTCCCCGCCCTTGACACTCCGCCATTTTATCGATCTCTTCGCTTCACTTCTGGGACGACGACATTGTTTCTCTCGCCACCAGTTAAAGCAGGCTATGAGGGCAAAGGACACAGCGCTCGACTTCGGAAGCAATTGTTTGTTTATGCTTAGAGCATGGCCGCATGAAAGAAGTTTTTCTAATGCACAAGAATGCGGTTTCCTACATCGTGGTCATGCTGGATGAGAGCATAATGCTTTAAAACTGAGGGCTAATTAGTTGATTCCTGGGAAAACGAATCCTCTTCCCAAGTGAACAGAAATTGAATCCAACTTCTCTTTTTCTGTTAGACACCCTACCATTTCGTGTATTTTTATAAACCATAATGTAGGCATCAGACAGTAATTTTTATGGAAATTAAAGATACCACTCTAATTGGAACCTTGCTGTTTTTGTTTTTTGTTTATTTTTTTCTATTTAATTTGTACTTAAACTTCAATGGTCATATCGGGAGATTTGCGTTAGAAATAACTGTTACTGTTTTCTCGCTGAACTGTTGGGCTTATGTTAATTTTTTTTTCCACACAAGCCGTGTGATGGACAGGAGTTGAATAGAGTCCGACCAAAGAATTCGATAGACATTGACGGGATTTGAATCACGGATCTTCCGGTCTCTAGCCGATTGCTCTAACCATTGAACTACAATGTTAACTTGCCGACACGGCATCCAATTTTTGGTTTGTTAATTATTTCAGTAGTACACAATTAAACTCGCACATATTCACTCACATGTATGCTTCCGGACACTGGGGATAGGAAATTATTTTAGTTAAATAAATAAATCTATCGCCCGCCCCAACTGGAATCGAACCTGAAACCTCGGCTGAGAAACAAGAACACTGACCACTTGACCGCAGAGATGTTTATTACGAGAATTTTTGAGTTTCAGCATATATCCATTTAAGTATCCCCAATTCATGTTACCTAAATAAGCAACTCTCAAACACATTTTTAAAAGTATCGTGCAAATGATTTAGAACATACAATAAATGGGGGGGGGGGAAACTACGAAAAAACAAAGTGTTTTAAAGTCTGCTTCATGAGCACCTTCACGTAAAGTTTAAGCATGGTTTGTTGAAGTATAGAAAAGTAAATATGTGTTATTTATGGACGCTCTTTAACTACTGTGGTTCTCAGCGTCCCATTCTATACTGGGCGTGAAAAACCGCTTAATTTTGCTCAGAGGCCTCTCTATCAGGCTTGAGATTCTTTTACGAGCCGTAAATCTACGACACGGGACCAACGGCTTTACTTCCCTTCCGAAGGAACCCATGCTAAGGATTTTTACGCCCGAAAAAATCCATCGTCCTCCGCCGGGTTTGAACCCGCGACCTTGGGTATATGAAGTTAGCATGGTAACCATTACACCACGGAGGGCGACTGAAGTATAGAAGCTCCACGGGGTGAAATGGTGCCAAAAATGCTACAAAGTTGTAACTGGAAAGTTTCGCTGTGTTTCAGACATTTTTACGGGTGGCGAGACGAGGATATAAGTTTGTTTTGAAAACAAAACACCAGTCCTGCATTTGGGATTTACCTGACGACCAATACGACATGGAGTACGCCAAGGAAAATTGTTGCCTCTTTTTTCTCAAGAAGTCACGTGGGAACCATAGTGTTCGAAAATCCAAATACTGTAACTTCAAAATGGTGCTTTCCAAAATTGTTAGAAAATCCAACGATGCCGTCCAGACAGGAACCTACAGCATTTTGTTGCACCGTGACAATACATAAGCTCACGCCGCTGATGTAACAAAAATTCTACAAGGACATGAGGCAAAACTGACTCATTCACTCCATAGTCCCGATCCGCACCATGTGATTTCTTCTTCCCGACTGTAAAGAACCAATTTCCAGGTCGTAGATTTTCAAGCCCTGAAGAAGCAGTTGCTACACACCAAGAGTTATCTGCAGTGCCGAAACTGTGGTGTGGACGTAGCGAGGATGGAGCACCTCTACATACAGTACCAGGAGAATACTTAAGAAACAGGGGTAAACAAAACGTTTCTGAGTATTATTAAGATTTGCCTCAATGCTTATCTAGTGACCCTAAATATATTTAATTTCTGTGCTGAGTAACTGTTTAGTTTGCTGTTATTTGCACTTAATCAAGCGTCTATTAATAGTTTATTTTGCTTTATGATTTCAAATACTTATTCTTTTAAATAGCTAGTCAATCTGAACTTGTGTATAACTTCTTCAATAATGTTTTGATAACTTGATATACTTTGGATGTACCTACATATGCATTATTTCCCCCATTTAAAAGTTTGTGTCGTGCTGTTGTCAGAATATATGTTGCAAATTTGGAAGCATGTTCTATGCTCCAGATGTAAGCGTTCGTCATAAAGAACTTTTTATTTTTTACCATTTAAGATTTTTTCAAATCGTGTACTATCTCATCTATAATCAAGTTAGATAAAATTGAATTGAAGGAATTAACTCATCCAGCGTTCCACACCATCAGTTAATTTTACATCTTTAGTTTTTGTATACATATTTACATCTCAGTATATATATTTACTGCTAGCCCTGTTAGTTTAGATTAGGTACCTTCTTTGATTCCTGATTCTTAAAACACTGTCGCACGGTATTAAATGCTTTAGTTAAATCCACAAAGCTGATAATCTCTGTTATGTTTTAAAATTATTTTACAGAATCTAGATACTCACAAACTTCTAAACCAGCATAATACTGAAGGCAATTCAGACATATCGCGTTTTATTTTCCAGATAATCACGAAAATGTAGAAACCGTTAATCGCTGGAATAATAGGATGAAATCAGTTTAGATGAGTGTATTCAAAGTTTTGCTTCCCTTTATAGTAATTATTTATTTATATGTTGATTTATTTACCTATATGTATTGAGCACGCGGATACTTAGAAATCTGGTTGTCATTCTGCTTTTATAACTTCAAAATTTTTTGAAGGTAAACGTACGCAAATGGTATGTCACAGCAATAACTGTTAATTTTCATGATAATTGTTAAAATGCTACAAAGTTTTATGAAAACAAAGATACCGATTAATATATATATATATAATGCATAGTAAATGGTTTTTGGAAGGCAGCAATATAGTGCTGGTGCTGGCGTGAAAAGGAACGGAAAGGTGATGAAGACTGCGGGACAGGGAATAACGGAAAAAAATATGATTCAGATCGGCGCTTTCCACTAGATCGAAAGGAGGTGCTGGGGTGTCGAGATGAAGACATTGGGGGTAGCATGCATGACTAAGTGCATCCGGATCTGATGACATGTCGGCGTGCTGTTGTGTGGAACACCGATATTCTTAGTATTATTAACTTTTCTCAAGGGATAAAATATACCAGTTAATTAGAGTAGGCACGGTGTCGCTATTTTCTGTTTATTAGCAGGTGGTGTTATCAAAGTTGGTGAGATTGACTATAAAGTGAACGCCAAAAGTTGAACTTCAGTTCCATCAGGGTCGAGATAACTTCTCGCAAACACGTACCAGTAGGGAATGTGACTATATTTCCCTGGAAATATCAGGGCTTCACCAAAGGATAACAGGATTGTTTCTTTTATATCACTACTATCTTAGCACAAAAAGATCAGTTTTGGAGTTATCATATACTGACTAAACACCACAGAATTTGTTATGAATATTACACGATCATAAATTAAAATACTTATAAAGAAACTAAACTACATATCTTAAAATTGGAGAATTTGTTTTTGTTTTAAGGATTAAAAATAATGTCAAACTGTAATATAAATATCCTTGGGATTGCTGAAGTACATAGCTAATTATATTTGAGTACAGTGAAATAAGCTGCCCGCTGAGTCAGAGTGTCAGGTTAACAGGATGGAAGGAAATTCAAAAGTACTTGCCGGAGAGTAGAGCAGCCCTTAAAAGAAGCAGGACATTTAAGTTTATTTAACGAAGCAAATGACAGATCAACTGACAATGAGTGTTGAACTGAAGTAACTCAAATGGCATTGCCCTGGGTCAGAATCAAGCAGTAATTAGAGTGCAGAAAACCATCTGAACCAAGGAAATGAGGTTGTATGATCCGAAGAAAAATCTTTATTTAACGATGGTACACACATTGTATTGAAGAAACCATGCCTTCATATGGGGTGAGGATGGCGTGCGCATCTGTCTCGCATTTAAGAGATCCCGAATTTGAATCTTGGAGCTCGGAAAAGGGTTTCTCCTATATCCTAGGAACAAGAGTATTGCGCAACTTTAAGCCCTATGGACACCGGGCTCATTTGAAAGTCATTTCACACATTTCACTCATCGTCCGATATACCGATTAGGTTAAAGGATGTTAAACTCTGTAAGGAACTGGGCGAAAAGAATGACCAGAATAACAAGTTTAACATTTAGATTAGTAATTTTAGTTTTGGCTTGTTCGCATGAATTTAATAGTGTTCATATTTGTTAGTAAAACATTTACAATTAGTTCTGATATTATTGTACTGGGCCATAGTCTGTCTTACGGCACTTGCCATAAACTTGATGAAATCAGGATGTATTGTTAAACTCCAAATACCACCAAGCTACCTGGGGGGGGGGATCTGTAATTATTCGATTTTTAACCCTTGGGTGAATCTCTTTCGTTGCTTAACTGAAAATAGCGCGTGTTGCTTATCGGAAAATATCCAGTCCCTGAACTGGGCCTTGAAGCCACATACCCTTGCCCGCATTTGCTATTAAGGAATGCAAGATCCCAGTTTAGTTATGATTGCCGATGTTAATTTTTTTTCCCATTCAGTTTCTAGGACAGGAGTTGGTTAGGTAGAGTCAGACTGAAAAAAATCAATGCCAATAGTCGGGGATTTGAACCACAGATCTCCCGTCTCTAGCCGGTTGCTCTAAACACTGAGCTACAATGGCAACATGCCGACATGACATTAAATTCCTCAACTGACTCATGTTTCCAGATAAACTAGAAGGTGATCTCAAATTATTTTGAGATGACATTCCCCAATGACAGCTTACAATGTCATGTAAGTTCTGAGCTTCATAGTTTGGCCAACTATTAGGTTAATTAAGTTAATTATTTTTTCCACACAAGCCATGTGTATGACGGGAGTTGGATAGGAGGAGTCTAGTCTAAGGCTGCTGATTTCTTCTTTTTAGGGGATCAAGGTAGTTGGTGCGTTCGTCCATTATTTTTTAATAGTGGTGTCTTATGGGCAGGTTAGACATACTTTGCGAAGAAGTGAAGATGACATACAACAGCACGTTTCACTGTATAGATTTTGTCGAGACTTGTCTGTAAAATGAAAGTCGCTTACGCAATCCCACGCTACGGTAGAGCAATGACAATAGCGAGCGAGCCACTCGAGGTAAAAGTGCCCGCTCGTCCCACTGACTTGACTGGCCTTGTACTGTTTAGGTTACTTAACTGTACAGTAATGTCGAAAAGAAAGTGCTTCTCTACTATCTGCTTGCAGAACATTGATCTCTCTAGCGCGGCTGCGTACACTTACTAATTGTCAGTGGCTGACGTATACTACATGGTGACCATTTTCTGCACAAATATGGGATATTCTATCTCAACAAAACTGCTATATTTACTTTCTGTAATAAGTATTGAAATTATAACATTGAGTCACATATTTCATTATTTTTTCTCTCTTCGTCCTTATTTGTAGAACTTATACCCCAAGCCAGCGCCTGGGTCAGACCCTATTGAGCAGAGGCTCTAGAAGCCAGGATGGATGATCAGCCAGAAGCCTGGGTTAAAAGTGAGGAAGTGAATGATATAAAATGGCGGTGAAATTGATGACAGAAAAGTTGATTTATGCAACTTGGTGGAATAAATGACGTGTATACCTGAGAATTCCGGAGAAAACCCCGCCAATTTGGTTAGTTTTAGGTTGTGTTCTTGAGAACTATATGGACACTGTGTACGATAAGAGCCTCGGGTCGCGCCTCGTTGGACTGTGTTTCTAAGACGACGACGCAATTGATGTTTACATTCTGTTATATTGGACGAGTACAGTAGTTTACGCCACACCAACATGGATAGGGATGGAGTCCTCCACAGTTGACCATGTCTACTTACACACAGGGAACAAATCCGTATCTAGAGTCACGTAAGAACTGAACAATAATATCAAAAACTGAATGATCCTCTGGTATGACGATTTCTACATTACTGTTGCGGGGCCAATAATATGTATTTTTTGCATAGAGTGGATTTATTTGGTAAATATTCTGTTTCGTAACCAAATTAGAAGGGCAACCCGTGGATAGAAAGGAATTGCGCACTACAGAAATAAGAAGGTATCTTTCAAAGCTGCTAAATTATACAGATTACCTTTAGAATGCTTTTAAATGAAATAAAAGTAGTAGCTATAGATTTAACAGAAAAAGCATAACACTTTAAGTACTGAATAATATCTGTCCTTACACCATTAACAAGACAAACTTCTAAAACCGCACTTTGCGCGATCAGTATGTTTTGACTTTTCTTTAAAATGGAAGCTTTCTTTGATTATTTAAAACATACTTTTTATCACAGCTGTAAAATATAAGCACAAGGCATCATAATCCAGGGGGATTCATATCTTGGGGGCATTTGACTGTACAATTGAAAACATTTGGGTTTTCATAGATTTTTACTGTTTTCCACTGGGTTACACTTATACCTGTTTACGAATGAAAATATTGTACCGTTATGTTTTAAAAAATTATGTAACTCGGAAAAAACTCTTGATGTGTTCCATTCACATAACTTTTATCTATTCGCAAACTATTCTTACAAAAGATTGTTCTTTTATCTACGTAATGGGAATCAAGATAAACATTGGAAGAAACGGTCATTACTTAGTTCCCTATAAGTAAAAAGGGAATACACTAGGCTAAAATGGCAGCCAAATCTTTTAAAATTTGTTGCTTTACGTTTGACACTGAAATTAGGTTCTCTTTCCAAGGCCAGAAATAAACAAAAATAACTTTCCATTTGAGAAAAGTTTAAGCAGCTCAAAATTGAAACCAATAACAAGGAATATTTCGGAAACGGTTAACCCTTAAAAATAATAAATAAATAAAACGTGTATATAAACTCCGAGGCATTTTTGAGAAAATCAAACTTTTAGAAAAATGTTCCATGTATTTTGAGGTGAGGGGATTTTCCTGAAAATCTTCGTATCGCATCCTAGGAAGATATTTTAAATACCTACCGAGTTTGGTATTTAACCGACTTTTCGTTTTTAGTTGTGCTGCCCACACAACCTTTTTCTAAAAATGGTTAATTTAATCAGGAGTCCTCAAAACATGTCTTTCTGGTAAAATCTCGGTATTTAATTTTTGGGTGGAATACATAATCCTTCTCTACGGCGTACATTGTATATAATTATGTGATACAGTAATATGCAGTAAATTTTAAGTGACTGATTTTAATTTATCTACACGTACTATGTATATAGTAGGTAGACAAGGTATTGTATTCCACCCAAAAATTCGGTACCAAGATTTCATTGGAAATACACGTTTTAGAATACCTTGAATCAAAAAAAAAAAAAAAAAAAAAAGATACAGTTTTGGATAAAGGACCGCGTGTGCCTGTGAACAGCATAACTGAAAACCGAAAAGTCCGTTAAATACCAAACTTGCTATTTTTATGTACAACACCCCCTCCTCCCAGGGTGTGACACAAAGCTTTTCAAAAATATCTCACCCCGTCTTTTATATAGGAAATCTTGATTTTTTTAAAAACATGGTTGACGATTTTGATTATAATACCATATTTTAAAGATATTTACGTGGCAAATAAAATGCATATCTTGATTTTTTTTTAATAACCTCTGAAGCCCACTTCATTCTGGGGGATTTCATATAGCTGGTAAACCATACGAGATAGACAGTATCTAATTAAAAACATATATCGTTCAAACACACAATTATGCCATACTTTTTTGTGGGGTTGTTTGCTTCAATTTTGAAATACTTACTTTTTTCAAACTGAATGGCATCATTTGTTTCATATCTCGTATTACCCATGGCCATGCAAAATAAAAACAGCATAGCGACTCTTTCAAAAGACTTGACCATTATGTTATCCTCGTCACTAGTATACCTCCTTATTTTCCTTCTTGGAGTAGTTAGACCATTTCTGCTAATGTTTATCTCGATCAATATGGAGATAGAAGAATAAGCTTTGGTTAGAATAATTTGTAGCCAAATAGGTAGAGAAAGTCATGTGGATAGAAAGCATAAGCTTTTTACAGTTTACGTTGCAAGTTTTGGGATATTCATGGGACGCATATTGAAATAGCACATTTTTTCGGATCTGTAAAGTAAAAAATTTAATGAACTGTCTGTAATTCCGGTTTCGCAATGTAAATATATTTTCCTGCAGACATGAATAGCTCTTGAGCTTATTAAATCCTTCTTCTGTTTTCGACAAATCTTCCTCGATTTCTCATTCCATCATTTTTTCCCAGAAATTCCCTGAAACTAAGTGCGAGATGGTCTGCTTTGTTTTTTCTTGGTGTTGCCCATTCTTTTCTCTTCTTTCATCCGCCTTCTTCTCTTATAAGATGCTGTAATATATTATTATTTAACTCGTCTAATAAGTAGCACAGTTGCATTGTATGTACTGCCAAATGTCATCGGAATGATTCTGCTCACTCGATCAATTTAGTTGGTTACAGAGTGTTATTCATTAACCCTAAAAAAAAAAAAAAAAACAGAGAACACAAATTTAATTGGAGGATGTTTTTATTGGAACATGTTTTACTAATTAGTATATGAGTTATAGTCTCAGACATGAACGAAGGCGGTGTATAGCAGTTTCAAGAAAGATAAATGGCAACACTGTATTTTTACATTAATTACTGCACACTACTCAACTTTTACTTTATTATCAGTCGCTGAATTCTCCTACAGATTCCAAATTCAGAATGAGGTTGTGTGTGTTTGTGTGTCGTTAATTTGACGTTTTTATATTAAACGGCAAGTTCACAGAAGTAGACCCTGAAACAGACTACCGCTGAACCACACGATTATGACGTCACAGATGTTGCTTGTGCAACCGCCTTCGTTTTTTTAAGGAAAAACTAGTTTAAAATTTAGGCGTCTGTATTTCAAAGTACACATTCAATTAAAAAAAGCAGCAAACGATTCTGAAGAACTTTATCCTGACTTAAACTTTATTGTTTAAAAGTGACTTCCCAGCAATCATTGCAGTTGACTCTTTCGGGCCATTCCATGTGAAATCAACTCCTTTAAATAAACGTTTTACGTCGCCATTTTAGATTTTGCTTAAATTTGGTATATTCATAGCGGGTGATGAAATCGAGGAAAATGCCTAAATTCAATTTTTTTTATCTCTGAAATTTAAAACATGTAAAATAAATAATAAATAATAATAAAAAAAATCTGATGTGTTCCATTCACATGCCTTTCTCTACTTCTGTGTAACAAATTATTGTTAATTAGCTTATTCTTCTATTTACTTCATGCTAATCGAGAAAAAATTAGCAGAAATACTCATTACTTGCTTCCTTATAATTAGAAGCGAAATATGGGAGTATCATAGGTTAAAGTGAATTCAAATGCTGGTTACTAGGTGACTGAAATTCCTTTGTTTTTATGGACACGAGTTGACAAATTCCTGTATGAGAAAAGTACAAGTTTTTTAAACCTGAAACCAAAAACAAAGAATATCTCAAAAACGACCAACTCCTCGAAAAAAAAAATATATAACATAAATTGTGTGTTTTAATGTGCTCTACATTTTTTATGTGGTAAGTTTTTGTCCATTTCTTACTGTTTAGCAGTTATGCAAAATTTCGTAAAATTCATCCAGAATAACGTAGTCTTCAGTGGCTATTCCCAGAAAATTCAAGATATACATATTATTTGTCAGGTAAATATCTTTAATATTCGATATTTTAATCAAAATTGTTAGAGCCATTTTTGAGGAAATCAAAATGTTCGAAAAAACTTCCATTAAAAGGTAGTTGGGGTGGGGGGATTTTCTTGAAAATCTCCGTGTCGCATCCTTGGAAGGTACTAAACTTAAATACTAAGTTTGGTATTTAACGGTCTTCGTTTTTGAGCTATTTTGTCCACACACACGCGCACGCACACACACACGGGCACGCACACGGACCTTTTTCCAAAACATGCTTTTTTTGGATTTAGGGGTACCCAAAACATGTATTTCCGGTGAAATCTCGGTATCGAATTTTGGGTGCATTACAACACATTCTCTATGCATATAGTACGTGTAGAGAAAGTAAAAACTGTCCGAAAAGCCTGAACGGTCTTTTAAAATTGCTCAGGGGCTGTTCTAATTTAGCTAGAGAGCTGGATAAGATGTATTTTTCAACATTTTTATGCTCTTTCCAGTGATACACAACATTAACATAGGTTCTAATTAAGAAATATATTCAAAATACAGATTGAAGTTTTAATTTAACTTTTTTCTAAAAAAAACTTTATTTAAAATTTCCAAAAGTACTTAGTACTGTTGTAAATCATGACAAAATATAAACATGGGATGATGATGGGTTCATTGTTAAAAAATTATTCCTGACTTTTTTTTTTCCACAAATAGCACGATTTTGACCAAATTATCTTTTTACAAATTGGAATTTAATTAAAATATTCAGTAATGTAACTAAAACTGCTACCTTATCTTTGATGCTACCTCCTGGTGCCCTGTATTGCATGTACATCAACATTCAAATTACTTTATCCTCAGAACCTATTAAACCTAATGCTACGAATTTGGCAGGCTTCAAAAGAACTTCTCACGCAGCATTTTTGTTGCTGGTTTGGCCAACACTTGTGTTATTAGGCCGGAGTTTCTTATTCCTTATCCATATTCATAATGCATGAACTTAATAGCCAAACAATGAGGAGAAATATGTAAACCTTATTTAAGGAAGTTAACGACAGGCTAAACGCAAATGTAATTTTGAATAAACATAACATCGGGTCAACCTTTGATATAGCAGATGAATGCGAGTATTTCACTGGCGGCTTATTAACCATACTAATGTTATGAAACATTGTGGTTTAAATGGCGGCGGACGGCGGGCCATATTTGTCCTGCGAAGAAATTTAGAATATTAAAATGTGCTTTATTGTGTTATCCGGCTGGCTTCAATTTGATTCTTGGTTGGTCCAAGTTGCAGAATATTTCATTGTCCCCCCCCCCCTTTGAACTTTAGCTTGTCAGCAAACCGAACGACATTTTGTTCTAGGGACCCCTAGCACAATTTCAGCCTTTTCGTTCATTCATTCGCCAAAATGACTCACTCGGTTAAAACGACGTTGCTTAATCATCAAACCAAGCAAGGCGTATTACATTTTGATGCCTAGTTGGACCTAAACGACCAAAGAACTCTATCCCTCCCAGAAAAAAAGATTACATTTGACAGCGTTATTTAATTCGTTTATGGTGTAAGAAACAACAATAGCAATAATGTATACTAACTTCTTAAAACGTTTCCATAGTTATTTCTTGCAGTAGAGTTGAAATTATCTGTAATCTATAAATAAAGGAATAAAATCACTTAGCGAAACTGATACCAGATTATACCTTATTTCTTATAACCTTGTTCCGTTGTTTTGTATCCTTCCGCACACAATTCCTCTTTCCTGATTGGGTGTGTACATCTTTGAATGGCGATGTATAAACCGTATGCAGTGCAAGCAAGGTCAGGCGATAAAACTACATAAACACTCAGATATTTGTGCTTTCGATTTTCGAAAGGTGGATTTAAAGCAAGGAATGCTCCAATGTATATTTGCTGTTAAACATTTTCACGTGATTTTAGAGGCATTAACTTCTGTCACATTACACATTTAATTCATGCGGTTATGAAAATATAAATTTAACAATTCTCTTCGGTTATATTAACCGAATATATTCCGTTTATTAGATAAATATTCATGTTAACTACAGAGACACTTTTTACCACATAACTTATACCAACCCAGCAACATATGAGGGGTGATAGTTACGGATCAGTTAAGAGATATGTGGAACCAATTTTAGAATGTTAGCATGTTGACGCTCTTATTGCATAATGGTCCTTACTGATTCAGAAGTACAAACGATTAAGTACTCTCTCATATCATTGGTTCTGTTGTCTCCAATGCATGTTTACCAGATTTGAAGATTTTGTTATATACCAAACATCCAGCGCTTTATTTTTTCCCTTCAAACATTTTCTACTGTTATTTCAAATGGTTTGATTTACCTATATTGAATGCGTAGATGTTGAACATCATTGGTTGTAATTTATGTATATTAACCGTGTAACTTCATTTTATTGTACTATGCGCATTTGTGGGTGCACTATGTATGAGAGAAAATGTGGCAACCTCGTGTATTTCAAGACGGGCTGAATTTCTCTTGTACAGAACCGGATTTTCCCTCATAGATTTTTCATTTTGCGAACTCAACACCGCCGCAGTCGCGACAGCATTTTTTCCCCCCCTCCTTTCTTTCGACCCTCGCTGCTTGTGCATTGCACTGCGGCTGAGGGACAGCATATGTGTGCTGACCCAGATGTTTGCGGCCAATCCTGGATTGTCTGATGGAACTACATACATAGTTACCTAGTACCAAAACATCGAATACGTATTATTTCAAATTTCCGTGTCTCTAAGAGAATTATTTAATCGTCAATACTGGCTCATTACCGCTTTGCAAAAAGCAATTTCGGAAACCTTTCCGAAAGTATGGTATATCATTCTTTTGTTTTTGTATTTACAGAGCCCGAGCGCTTTGCGACTATGTTACCAAAAATCCTTCAAAAGATGCAAGACTATCATTTTACTTTTTCTACTCGTACTATGCCTATAATGTATGGAGGAAGTATTGTATTCCACCCAAAAATTCGATACCGTCATTTCACCGGAAGTAGGTGTTTTGAGGTCCTCTGAGTTCCGAAAAAAAAACAATTTTAGAAAAAGGTCACTGTGTGTCTGTGGACAGCATAGCGCAAAAACTAAAATACCATTAAATATCAAACTTGGTATTTCGGTTTGGTAACATACAAAGGAAGAAGGATGCGACTCGAAGATTTTCAAGAAAATTTCTCCCACCCCAAACTACCCTTTTCATGAATAAATGTTTCCAAATTTAGTTTTTCTCAAAAATGGCTCTTATGATTTTGATTACAATACTGAATATTAAAGCTAGTTACATCACAAATAAAATATATATCTTGAATTTTTTGGAAATAGCTTCTGAAGACCTGTTCATTCTGGATGAATTTTGCATAACTAGTAAACCGCAAGAGATACACAAGAACTAACAACACAAAACATGTGGATCTCGTTAAAGCACAACATTTTCATACATTTTTGTTGCAGAGTTGACCGTTGCCAAGATATTCTTGTTATTGGTTTCAATTTTAAACTATGCATCAAACTGGTCAGCTTTCGTTTAATCTCTCTTTTGTTTTTATGGAAATGCAAGATGAATCGAACTTCAATTATTCACATATCGATCGACTTTTTAAGAATTTGACTATCGCTTTAACCTGCATATTCCCTTATTTCCCTTCTCCTTATAAGGAACTAAGTAGTAAGACCAATTGTGTTAATGCTTATCTCATCTAACATCATGTAGATAGCAGAATAATGTTTTCTAAGAATAGTTAGTTTGTTTGCAGAACAGGTAGAAAAAGTCATGTGAATGCAACAAATCAGATGTTAATGTTGTAATTTGTATTGTATTGTTTGTATTATATATATTTTAATTTTATGCCAATTTTACTTTTGTATTATCGTGAGAATGGTTTACTTGCCAAAGTTAGACCTCGGTACCAGTGGAGGGAGGTATTCCTAACTTGCTGGTCCGGTTTACCTGCTGAAGTACGTGTAAGAAAAAGACATAAAATGCGACATTGTTGTATTTAGCTGTTTGACTCTTTCTTCCAGTACTTTTGCTGTAAGATAAATCTTATCGGCAAGATGAGATACAGGTGGGGGAGGGGGTATCAGATATCAATGATATCGGGGCCGCCTGACTTTGGACTTAAGAATAGACTAGAAATTCTTAAGCAGTTGCCTAGCAAACCAATATCACTTCAAAGAACGTAAAAACAGCAGCGGCCAAGGGTCACTTGACAGGCAGTTAAAATCGACCTGAGTGCTGTCTGCGAAACGCCAAAGGACTACGAGGGATGGGGTATGTTTTACTATCTGCGATTTCCCTGTTTATAAACCCCGTAATAGTTCAACTTTATTTCCTTTCGTCCTATTTTACACTTAGAAATTCCTGTCTGCTTATAACACTGAATACCAAGGACCAACGACCACCAAGGACCTGTAACGATCAGCGTTATGTTCGAGTAACTCAAAAAACCCAAGTCGGGCCCCGCAGATGTTAACGCCTAGTCCTTTATTTATGTTATTCTCTTAATTTGTACTTTCTTTGCCGCTTATGAAAGTATTATGTTCCATTCAAAAATTCAATTTTAGATTTGACGAGAAATACATGTTTTAAGGTTCCCTGAATCCAAATAGAAGCAATTTACAAGGTCTAAGTGTCTGCTCAAAAACGAAAGGTTAATTACATATCAAACTTAATTTAATTTAATGCCTTTCAAGGATGCGACACAAGATTTTCAAGATGATTTGCCTTTACATGGAAAACATTTCTCTGTTCTGTTTTCTTAAAAATTACTCTTAACGGTTTTGATTAAAATACCGCTTGTAAGATTCTAAACTTTGTGTTGCTGACAAGGTTTTCTGTTTTCAAAGCCGTAAAAATCGGAAATTTAATCGATAGTAGTATGAACGACATTGGACAGTTTTCTTTAATGCTCTCGGCCTCATTGCCAGCTTTCTGTGTGGTTGCTCTAAGCAGTTATTCCATGAGGCGCGCGCTACCAATATAAATGCGAGATAATGAAAGTTGTTTACTCTTTTAACTAGCCAAGTAACTTTCAAGTATAACGTATTGAATATATTGCTGGTTCTATGCAATTTCCTATTCATAGGAATTGAAACGTAATGTGCATATAATGCGAATTATATATTTAATGTAAACTTCAAATATACTTGTTTAATATTGGAGGTACATATTAAAAAGAGGAAGAGAAAATGATGCTCAATTCACATACCTTTCTCTCCCTATTCTGTAACGTACTATTCTTACAAAAGCTTATTCTTCCATCTATTTCATGATTACCACTTTTTTGTAAGTGGAAGGGGAATAAAGGAATCATTATGCTAAAGCGAAAGTCAAATCTTTTGTAAGCTGATAGCTGTGTGATAGAATTTGGGTTCCTTTGCATTACCAGGAGTAAAACAAAAGAGAGGGTAAAAACGTTTTACGTTTGAGAAATTGTTTTAAGTATTTTAAAATTGTAGGAGTACAGGGATATAAGGAGTATCTCGGAAAATGTTTAAACAAAAAAAGAGTATTACATAAATAATGTGCTTTAGCGACATCCCCATTTTTGTGTAATAAGTTTTTATCTCTTACGGTTTACAAGTTATGCAAAGTCATTCAGAGTGAAGAGGTCTTCCAAGGCCATTCCCAGAAAACTCAAGATAAACATTTTATTTTACAATATCTTAAACATACGGTATTTTAATCAAAATGTTTACGAGCCAATTTTAAAAAAATAAACTTTTAAAAAAATGTTGCATGTGGCGAAATTACTTGAATTTTTTTTTATCTAAACAAAGTTTTGTCTAGATTTACGTGGATTCAAAACATATGTTTGCAGTGAAATCTCTGTAGTTTTTTATGGAATACTATACTTTCTCTATGTGCATTGTACATAATGGTAGGGAAAGTAATGTTTTCAGCAATACTTTTGTTGTACTGCAAGAGGAGCGAATTAAGTATCAATTATGTATACTTGAACTGCCGGCAATACCACAGCCAGTGGCACAAAATAACTTAAAGCTGCACAGGTCACTGAACATGAAGTGAAACACCACATTGCTATCTTAGCCCACTGTGATATGAGGATAGTTGCTGCCTCTGTTTGGAATTCTGGGTGTCAGGTTGATTGACATGAGGGTTTCCTCCTTCAAACCTTACGAGGGATATGGGAAATTTAGCTGGGTGGGCCTCTTTGCTATTTCTTGCGATTTTCCTATACATTTAATCTTGTGGTTCGAGAAATCCGAGTTCCTTCCACGTTGTCATGAGGTTTTCATGTCGCTGAGAGGTATATTGCGGTGTACGCTCAGTGTTGTGACTGCTTGGGAACCAACTAAAGAGCTGCTTCGTTGAGAAGTAGCGATTTCTGATCTCTCCAACCGTACTTCCGCTGTCCGGAGACTAGCATATTGACCACATGCTCCTGCCATGAAGTTCTGAATGATGAACATTTTTCAGCTATGCAATCAATAACTGGTACGGTGGTTCAGATTCTGACCTTTTCTAGTGTGTCATTCATACATAGGTCTTGGCCTCTGTGGGATGTTAGGTCATGGAGTTCACAATATTTTTACCTCCCTCAAAAATAATGTAATTGCCGATTGCACAAAGTTGATTTGGGTGGCCCAGTTGTTTAGGTGATGATTTTCTGATCCTAAGGTCGTGGGTTCAAAACAAGTGTGCTTAAAAGCAACATTCCCATGTCAGATTTACTGCCATTTAAAAGAATAGCGAGACGAAATCCAGGTGCACTGGCGGCGCTGATATGCTCCTGGCAATTAAAGTGTTATTAATAAACGAAAAACTTTTAACTTTTTCTATTTCGTACATAGTACGTACGTAGAAGAGGTACTAAGGACAGCACGCGCGCGCGTCTGAGAACATGATAGCTCAAAAACGAAGAAACTGTTAAATACCAAACTTGATATTTTTAAGCCCAGCATCTTCCAAGGTTGAGATACGCAGATTTCCAAGAAGATTCCCCGCTCTCAAATATCCTTTTACGTGGAACATTTTTCGAATATTTTGGTTTTGCCGAACTGGTTCTAACAATTTTGATTAAAATGCCATGTATTAACAATACTTACACAACAAATAAATTATATATTTTGACTTTTCTAGGAATAGCCTCTTAAGACCTCTTCGTTCTAAATGCCTTTTGGGTAATAGGTGAACCATAAGAGATAAAAAGTTACTGCACACGAATTGCGGATCTCATTAAACACCCCAGTGTATGCACATATATTTATATAGGGTTAGTAAAAATGTTAATGGCGTGTTATTTATGGACGCTCTTGAACTGCTGTGGTTCTCAGCGTCCCATGATTTCTCAGGTATTCCAGGATATTGGTTTCAATTTTAAAATACGATGCTTTTCTCAAGCAGGAAATCGTCCCAACTTATTTTCGTGCTAGGGTAAAGAATTTAAATTAATGAGTCTTCTTCAAACTGCTATACGAAAAATTCATGTCAGTCACCGCTAAACGTGCGATGAGCCAAACGCACCGCTACGATCACCGCAGCGAAAGAAGTTTGAAGCCCGAGAGGCGCCAGAGTAGTTTTTGAAACACATGCCCTTATATTAACCTTAGTCCGGCGTACATCAGAATATCCTGCCATTGTACCTATTTTCTGATTGCCAAATTTTACAGTTCATATTAACATCTTAGACACTTTTCATTCTCTTTCGTAGCAACTGATGTAATTTCTGAAAAGCATTACGTCTCACTAATGGGTTGCCTACAGCAGAATTATAACTTATGCAGGTTTACATTGTTTGATTTTAACATATGAAATTATTAATTGCATTTATTTTACTATGTCACCATTATTTTATAAAATAATTATTAAAGGAATATGACCATAATTCCGTTATCAAGCTTAAATTTACTCGATATTCATCTTTTCGGATACGGAAAAACTTGTGGAGAAGGGAACTTATCTGGGAAACTCACTCTAACCGAGATTCGAGCTCGGGACCTCTTGAATGTGAGGCTCCACGCTACCCCACACTACAGATGTGGTTTATAATGTATTTGCAAAATCTTTGAATCTTTAGCTTGAATAATTG
Organism: Hymenopus coronatus; assembly: GCA_030762935.1. Taxonomy (NCBI): domain Eukaryota; kingdom Metazoa; phylum Arthropoda; class Insecta; order Mantodea; family Hymenopodidae; genus Hymenopus; species Hymenopus coronatus. Next base: position 77,236,012 of record CM060890.1, read on the forward strand.
CTGTGCTTGAAATTATGCAGATTTTTAAAGCTAGCTCTGTGCTTTAATTTTGTAACTGTAAGTTGTAATTGTTAGTGCAAGGTCATTTATTGTAAGTAGTTTGTGCTTTATTTTTCAAGCATATACACAATTTGCGAGCTGTAGAACAAAGATGTAGGAAAATGCAATTTATGGTTTTTACACGGCCTTCAAGAACATGCATACAAATATTAGTAAAATGGGGATGCAAGTAACTTTGAATATCAGAAAATATATAGTGTGTCATGGCATATGTGCGGATGGAGTGGGTATTTAAAAGCTTCAAACTTAAATAAGTTTAGGACAGAATGAGGGACAGGATTCTGCAATATATGTTATATAATTTTAAAAATGGAGAATTTAATGGCTTTCAGTCCATACTCAAAAGTGATTTAACATTAACTGCGGAAGATGTGATAATCTTCCTGGAAACTGTTGGTAAATTCACGGTTGGCAAATGCTTAGATAAGTCACCAGCAGATCCGCCCGATTTTAGTTTTTAAAAAATCTGAGGGAATGTATAATATAATAATAAATCCTTGGATGTTAAACTACAGATGCATACAAAAGTATTCGGACAGACGTAATATATATCTTTGAACCAGAATAATTCTTTTTTAAAAAGACCACGTATTTTTCTTTTATGATCTCGTTTTGTCCCCTTCACCCCAATTCAGCAAATGTGTTCTTCTTTGACAAGATAGAATCATTTCTTTACTGTTCGATGGAATTGTGCTTGGACATAAGTATTCCGACGCACCCCAATATGATGGCATAAACGATGTAAACAGTAGCTGTTAGTCTATACTGTACTTGTAATCTTATACTCATACAACATAGTATAGTTGCCGCATTTAAACCACAATGGGACGCAAAGGCCTGGAAACTGCGATTTAGGCAAGAAACATCGTTAACCTTTAAAACCAAGGAAAAACGCTTGCAGAAATAGGTCTTGCTGTTAAAGAAGCCGTAAAACGGTGTTCAGCGTCGTGAAACTATAAATAAAGGAAAACGGTCATCAGCAGTGCAAGACAAGGGCGTCCAGGCAAGCTTAGCCCTAGGGATAGGAAGACAATTATCAGAATGGTACAGGAAGGTCCTCGAATTCCAGCGTGCGAAATTACAGCCATTTAAAGGAAACCCTAGGAAAAACGATCCATGTCCGAACAGAATGCTGAATTGTGCTGGTTGTAATGCCAGAGTACCTAGGTGATAACCACACGTCAGTAAAGCAAATCAGAAAAGGCGAAAGGAATTTGAAGGAAAAGATGAAGAGTTGTGGAACAGGGTATTGTGGTCGGATGAAAATAGATTCAATATGTACCACAGTAATGGCTGATTAAGTATGGCGACAGAGGAATAAAGAAGGGGATGTTAAGAACAAGCAAGCTACAGTCAAACACGGGGGAACTAGTGTTTTGATTTGGGGATGTATGGCTTCATCAGGTGTGGGGAAGCTTGTAATAATTGATGGGATCATGGGCAATTATGTCTTTTTGATCACATTGAAACAAAATGTAAGTGCTGAGAAGCTATGTTTAGGTAGGAGTATCTTCAGCAAGATAATGATCCCAAACACACGGCACCTATAGTCAAACTTTGGATGTATATAATGTCCCTTATATTCTGAACACCCCATCTCAGCCCCCTGGCATAAATCCTATTGAAAATATCTGGAATAAATTACGAAGAGGTTGAACAATCTGTTAATCATAAAGATCATCTGAAACAAATAATTCTGGTACCAATTAAGTTCTGACTTCACCAGGAAGCGTATAAACTCCATACCTAAAAGATTAAAGGTCATCACACAAAGAAAAGGACAAATAAGTAAATATTAATTTTGTATACTTGTGTGTCTAAATACTTTGTCACAAAGGAAAAATTAATTTATATTTTTATTAATTTTCAAAATGAATTATAGTCCATTAAATATGTATATATTTGTGTTCCTCAATAAGATATAGCTGTGTTAAATAATTGAAATGTCTAATTTATGATATTACCGGAGTAAAAATAAATGTTTAGTTGAATTATTGGTGTCTACTTATGTATATCCCAGTACATAACGTAATATTTATATCTTTCAAATTTGTTTGCGTTGATTGTTGACTACTTGAAAGCATGCCGTTTTAATATGCAACTCAGCTGGAGAGAGACATGTTTGCCGATGCTTGCCAATTTCACGTTTAACTATAGGAATGATAATAATTACTGGCGCCTGGTGTTGGTTTTGGATCGGACTGTTACAGGTGCAAGGACCGTAGCTGGTAGAGATGGAAGAGGGTATGTGAAGATGACCTTGAGGGAGAGGTTGGGCGGGATATCTTGTATGAAGCTCCGCCATCCGCTTGCCGGTCGTTCTCTTTGTGCGTGCTTCACTGTTAATGCTGACTGACATGGGCTTCAATAACGATATTGCTTGTTCACAGCATTGTGATTTCCCTTCGCATTTGGATGGGAAAAACATTCTGTTGGCATCGGCTGTGCAGATGAGGGCCATGGCATCAGCTGTTAATTATCTTATTAGAAAATTCCCTTTTAGTCGCACTTTATCATCATCAGAACTTAAATCAGCAATTATTTCAGCAGGTATTTAGAGTATGTGGTCATGAACTTCCTTGTCATTGCCAAAAGCCTCGCGTCAGCGTGGCCTATATCTGGACCAAGTCCAAGGTCACATGTTAGAAAAGCCAACGAGAACTTTTCATAAAGTACTGCTACTTGTGACAGTAATTCGAGAGCCATTGAACTGAATGCACATTTGAGGGATTTCGTGCTATTTTTAACTTTACATTTTTAATCGTTTAGTTTTTCACACTAGGTGGCTCTCACCTGATCATATTAAGTGCCAAAGCCACAAAAGTGATGAAGTCAATTTTTTGGATTGTTTCTTGTGAATAATTCTTTGTGTTCACAAGTTGCTTATCTTCAGTCTTGTGATAATAAAAGGGTTATCGTAGGTTTTTTTAAGCAAAACTTGATTTATTTATGATATTTTCTCCAAAAAGGGCATACAAGTAAGCTTGTATAACAATACATTATTGGTTTAAACCAAAGTTATATTTCCTGGAATATTTCTGGCTATTTTTAGTTTAAATGACAGCTCCTGCTTTAAACAGGTTGACTGTCGAACCGAGCAGCATTAGTACTTTCAGTTCATGCCAAGAGTAGAAATTATTGCTCGTTATACAGTGGAAAAATCCTATCAGTGAGAACAAATTGAGGTATTAAATGGAACATTAATATATTTGAGCAGTTGTACCTATGCGTAGATTGATGAGTATTACGCTCTTAATTGATTTTTAATGCTACATAACCTATGTGTGGCTGTGTGTGTGTGAGAGAGAGATAGAGAGAGAATTTATGAACTTTTTGTAATAGTATGATGTCAGGAATGTGCCCGTACATTTATATACATACGGGGTGAATTGATTGTTGCAGTAATGCAGGGTGTGGGTTTGTTTAATACCTATGTAAAATTAAATAGGTACTAATACTTCCAAGCTAGTAGCTATGCAGTGAAAGCTCATGTAGTGCTTTTCTACGCATTTTTTATTTTTTTTTATTTTTTGCATGGATTACAGTTGAGCAGTACTCTATGAGAAGGTTTTTGTATAAACGGAAGTAAAAATTTTAAATGCGAGAAAGCGAGAATTAAAATATTACAAACACTGTTGTAAACCTTAAGTAATTGTGAAGCTATAGGTATTGCAGAATATTCAATTCAATTTTTTTTAGAAACTCTTCTTTTGGACGGCTGCCCCAAATTACTTGGGAACTTGCTCAATGTCAACAAAACTGGAAGAATATCCACATTTTTGGCAAGCAATTGAATGTAGGATGTGAAATACACAGAGTAGAAAAATAACATTGTATTTAGATTTAGGGTACGACACACTCTTCCTCCCTCTCTCTCTATGAGTTTTGAAGAAAAATATTACGCTTGTACAATCTTAATAAGAGTTAAATGAATCAGAACGCAATATTAAAAAATCATCTGTAATAATAACGTTGGTTGGTCTGACCAGTAATGTTTTCATATCATAATACACTTTGTTAATAATTTGTAGGGAATAATGATCCACGATGAAACAAATTTAATGATGTAAAGAGTTAATAAAGGTTATCATATTACCGCATTTTTCTGAATACAAGATGACTCCCATTTTCAGAACTTAATTTTGGAGTTTAGCATATCATCTACATAAATGTTTAAAAGACATAAAAAAGAATTTTTAAATTAGATTTGTGAACAGACTAATGTACACTTAAGGTGATTAAGATCCTTATTTATTTATTTTTTGTACTTAATTTGAATTTGCGTGGAAATTCACGTTTTGAGCGGTTGCCTGAGAGGGGAGTACGATAGTGCAACGTGAGGCGGCGGTGACGGTAGCGTTACTGTAACGACGACTATGATGGATATGATTTTGTATTTAGACAACACAATATAACGCATCGTAAATGTGTTTACTAATTTGAATTTACGCAGAAATTCACATAGCAAACGAGAGAGAGGAGAAGGGAGAACGAAGTGTACGGTATATACGATGATAAAACGCGACGGCGGCTGGTGGTGGCAGCGTAGTTGTAACGGCGACTATTTATAATGCTATTTTCCTGTGAAGACAGCATACTTAATATAATATATCGTAAAACGTTATACCTAGTTCGAATTTGTGCCTAAATTCACATTGTGGTATATGTGCGCCCGAGGAGGGGAGATGCTCTTTCTGCTTGACTGTTGACTTCCAATGCAGAATTACCTGCAACCACCGATGTGAAAGGAATCTAGGAGAATGATCTTTTTCCAATGATAATGTTCATAGGCTCCATAACTGCTAATTTCGTCGCGAAATGCAACGCTCAAAATCTGCTGCACGCGCAACTTTTTCCCTGTATGGTTGTCTGAAAACATATACCTCGAATGCAAGACGATCCCCTCGTTCTGAAGATTGTTTTGGGGGGGGGGGACTAAAAACATCGTCTTGTATTCGGATAAATGCGGTATTATAATCTCGCTGCTTTTGGATTATCTTCCTTTCTTAATGTTCTTAAATATGTTCTCATGAATGCATCTATAAAATCAAGAGGTTTCAGTTTCTGATGAACAAGAATGCGAAATGTGTACCTACAAACACAAATAAGCGATTTTCGGTTTTTTTTTTTTTTTTTTTTTTTTTTTTTTTTTTTTTAATTTGCACCTATTATCTTATTAAAGAGTGAGGAGCGACTGATTTAAATATTGTATTAAAGCTTTTAGAAGACGAAGTCATTGGAGCATAAATCCAAACGTTTGAATATAAATGATGGTAACTTTTAAAAGTGCCACATAACATACACAAAAGCATCCTGTCCTCCACGATTATTCATAAAATTAGCTTCTCTTGCGCTAGTTAAATATTTATATGTGAGTAAGTGCACATACAAAAATACTTGTTCTGATGAGGTCCCAAGAAAGATGGAGCTGCTTTTTAGGAACCTTATTTGTTTCTGTTATTAATTTCAGCCACGCCATTCTCATTCATATTCCCGAATTAACGCTACCACTATACTTTGAATCAGCTTTTAAATCAACTCCAGACCGAGTTGAACATTGCACCATTGTGAACATTTACCCTGACCTATTAACTTGCAGGAACAGTAAACGGAAATGTTATTAAAAGCAGCCGATAAAACTATAGGCGTTTTCAGACACGTAAGGAAGTTTGGCATTGTGCGGTCACAAATACTCTGATTCTACAGACATTTTTTTGTTTAGTGACAAGTCAAGTTTTGATTGATGGTTGCAGAATGTAGTTGCTTTTAGGTTTCAATTATCATTTCGGGACCTAATTCCCATTCTGCTTAGGAATTATATGATAATCTAGTATTTTCCTGGTTTAATTGATAGTACAGCTCACTATTTGAAGCCGGTTTCCTTTTTACCTCAATTATTTGTTTCATTTCTGTCCCTGCGGTGTGTGACGCTACTGCAGTGACTAGCAATTTTATTGCTCGTGAAAATGGCCAACATGTCATATCAGTTTGTGAACGAAATGCGAGAAATCGAATGAAAACGCGAAAATTTCACTGAATCGAAGGCGCGGCGCGATAATTCCGAATTATAAGACTCTCTGGATGAGAATAGCTGTGAATGGCGAATGCCCGGCTAAACAGGTTCATGATATTATGGTGGCTTGGCGCCAACATATACCCGCGCTCTCCTCTTCTATGATAATCTTTGTTCTCCTGGCGTTACGTCATACACTCGCCAAACTGGATCAGTCTGCACATTGGAGGGAATGAAAGAAAGGAGAGAGGGAGGAAAAAAAAAAAACAAACAAAACAAAACAACAGAAATTGGTGCCGCCCATGTCCTGTATCTGTGCACTGCTACTCTAAATTACACTTTATGCCATTCCAATTTCTTTCTGCCGTCGAAGTCGAAAACTATTAGGTAGCAGTTACACGCGCACTTAGAGCTTTGCTGTCATTTCTTTAGCCAGCTTTTAAAATATTCAGCGGTGTTGACAAAAACTGCCCAATGGCTAACAATGAGTTTTGGGGTTTCTCAAATGTAAATAGTTTAATTTCATAATCTGTTGTTAAATTAAATGCAAATAGATAGTGATAATTTGATAAAAAATTGACGTAAACATGACAACTTATGACTTAACACGTAAACGTATATTCCCAATGAAAGACGTAACGTAAGCATTAGCCAATCAAGAAGACAATCAAATTAAGATCAACTCACGCTGAGTTAAAATTATAGCTTCTGCACAGACACCAAATAGCCTTTATGCTTATGCAAACTGAAGTAATTAATTTACTTGCTGTAGTATATTTAAAAAGTCATCTTTTCGGTGCAGACGATGGTGGATTGATACTCTAAATCAAAGAAAAAGTGCCAAGGGAATTTCCGTAATCTATTACATAAAATTCGTAAATTCTAAATAGTTGCAATGTGGATGGACTGGTTTGTTACATACCAAAATGAACAAAAGCTAACTGACCGGTTAAAGGAAAACTCTTAACAAAGTACCATCTGCAATAATAGATATTCCAATGATTCGTTCACCGTTATCTTACACATAGCAAGTCAACAGCTGATGTGAGATGGCAAAATAGTCATTTGATGAGACTCGTTCTCTGATTGTTTAGTTTGTTTGACGTAGACGTAAATTTAAAATCTCGGATCTTAAAAGTTTCGATTTAGCGTTCTGTTCCATGTTTTTGTTCACAATAGTCCTAGTGAAAGCTTCCATTACAATATATAGCATATAGCTACTAAGTTTACGTTATTTTTACGGTTCATTTTCATTGTGATTATGACCATGTTTACAGCATCGTAACTTTAACGTTGGGTTTTAAGTCGTTTTATTTTCCTTTAAAAAAAAAAAACACCCACACACAAACTCTCACATACATACTTCCAGACTCTGTGGGGGATAGGGAATAATTCTGGCTAAAGAAAAAAATCCCCACCCCAGCCGAGAATCGAACCTGGAACCTCCATTCGACCGCGGAGATAGTCTAGACAAATACTTGTTTGACATCAGTTGGGTCATGGTTTTTAAGTAATGCGGAATTGTTTACAATAAAGAACATATCAACTAAAACCACGTTTTAATTCTAAGTTTAGATATTAGCCGATGAAAAGATAGTTATTGTTTGCTTCTTAGCTGTATTTCTCTACACATACTATGTATATAGTACATAGAAAAGGTATTGTGTTGCACCCAAAAATTCGATTTAGAGATTAAACAAAACATTTAGAAAAGGCCTCCGGGTGTGTGTGTGTTTGTGTGTGAACAGCATAGCTCAAAAATGAAAAGACCGTTACATACCAAATTTGATATTTAAGTTTAATATCTTCCAAGGATGCGACACGAAGATTTTCAAGAAAATCCCTCTACTGCAAGCTACCCTTTCATGGAAACTTTTTTGAAAATTTTGTTTTTGTAAAAAATGACAACCATTTTGATTAAAATGACGTATATTAAATATGTTTACTGTAAATGAAGTGTATCTTGAATTTTATGGAAATAGCCTCTGAAGCTTAATTTTTCATAACTGTTACAAACCGTAAGATATATGCAAAAACTTGTACACAAAAATGCAGATCTCATTAATGCACACAATTTGTGTCACATACTTCGTTTTCGTGGAGTACACCATTTCCGAGATATTCCTTGTTAATAGTTTTAGCTTTAAAATACTTAAAACTTTTCTCATACGGGAATTTGTCAACTTCCGGTAGTGTAAAGAAACGCATTTCAATCGCATAGCAACCAGGTTTTAAAACATTTGACTAGGTATCGGTTTAGCCTAGTGTATACCCATATTTATCAGGAAACCAGTAAGACCATTTCTGCTAATGTTTATCTCAATTAGTATGAAGTAGATAGAAGAATAAGCTTTTTAACAATGTGTTACGGATATGTAGAGAAAGTCAGGTGAATGGAACAGATAAGATTTTTATGATCTTGTTCTATCTCTGTGGTCAGACGAATATTTATTGGAGTAACTGTATATATTTTGTCATGAAATATCTAATATTTTAATCAACATCGTGAGCCTTTTTTGAGTTTTCTAAAATATTTCATGTAAACAATAGCCTGGGGTGGGAGGTTTCTTGAAAATCTTCGAGCTGCATCCTTGGGTATTGTTGTACTTAAATATCTTGCTTGCACTTTAAAAATGAATGTAAATAGAATATTTTTTAAAAAATCGCATATAAGTTCATCCACTAAATATTATACTTAATATTTGTTAAAGGATATCAGAAATAAGTGGCATATTTATTGGAATTCAGCTAACATAATTTCAGATCCTAAGACTGCTGTGTTGCAATGTGCTGTTGTATTACGTTACAATGAATAGCTGATGTATTATCTTTCACGCAAAAATTCAGTACCGAGATTTCACTGGATATTCATGTTTTGGGGCTCCTTGTACCCCCAAAAATTTTTAGGAAAAGACTATGAACGAAATGTCTTAAATATAAAACTTGATATTTAAATTCAGGACCTTTTAAGAATGCGACAGGAAGAGCTTATAGAAAATACCCCATTCCAGACCACCCTTTACGTGGAAAAATTTTGAATATTTTTTTATTTCCTCAAAAATTGTTGAGGATTTTTTAAAAAAAGATTACATATATTTAAACTGTTTTCATGATAAATAATGTGCAGGGTTCGGCAGAGAAACGGGCAATTTTATGTAATGTGTTTTCTCTAACAACTCAATGAATCGACTGCTTCTGCAGTGAAAAGTTTATACAAAACAATAGTTATGAGGCCGCTAGATCCCAATGTCACAATTTTAATTTAGAATCCCAACCCATCTGCTCATTCCATAAAAATCTAGGTTAACAACTTTGAGGAAACTGCTTCGGCACTGAAGAAGCCTCCTGGTAGCAGAAGGACCAGCGTTCACCTGAAAATGTTATTGTGCTAAGAATGCTGTGAACGAAAGTTCAGTGCGCTCGGCGGTGAGACATTCTGCTCCAATGAACTTAAGAAGAATATTGCATTTAGATCTCAATTTTCATTCTGCAGACTTCAGGTAGTACACCTACCTACTTGTGATTTTTTCTCACAAATGAATTTTGAGAAAAGATGTTAAATCACATGAATAGATTTATTGACATTATTGATATCTGACCAATCCCATTTTTATCTGCCTGATTTTATAAACAAATAGCATTTCAGACATTGGTATCAAAACGATCCTCAGTTACACGAGAAAGCATTGCACAGTGAGAAAAAGGAACTAACCGTTTGGGATAATTGGCATTTTTACTTTCTCTGTACGAACTATGTACATAGTGTATAGAGAAGGTATTGTAATGTACCCAAAAATTCGATACGGAGATTTCACTGGAAATACATAATTTGAGACTCCCTGAATCAAAAAAAAAAAAAAAAAGCATTTTTAGAAAAATGACCGTGTGTGTGTGTGTCTGTGGGCAGCATAGCGCAAAAAGGAAAGGACCGTTAAAGCCCAAACTTTGTATTTAGGTTTGGTATCTTCCAAGGATGCGACACGAAGATTTTCAAGAAAATCCCCCCACCCCAAACTACCCTTTACATGGAAAAAATTTCGGAATGTTTTATGTTCTTTAAAATGACTCTAACGATTTTGATTAAAATATTGTATATTAAAGATATTTACCTGACAAATAAAATGTATATCTTGGAATTTTCTGGGAATAGCCTTAGAAGACTACTTCATTCTGGATGAATTTTACGGAATTGTGCATAACCGTAAGAGATGGACAAAAACTTACTCTACAGAAAATGTAGATCGCAACAAAACACACAATTTATGTAATATACATTTTTTTCGTGGAGTTGGTCATTTTTAAGATATTCTTGGTTTTTCATTTCTGCTTTGAAAAACACTTTTCTCATACAGGAATTTGTTAACTCCTGTCCATACAAACAAAGAGAACTTCAGTTACATAGAAACCAGCTTTTGGCTATCATTTTAACCTATGGTACTCCCTCATTTCGTTTCTACTTGCAAGGAAGCAAATAATAAGATTATTTGTGCTAATGTTTCTCGATTAGCATGAAGTAAATAAAAGCATAAGCTTTTTAACTACAATTTGTTGCAGAGATGTAGAGAAAGTCATGTGAATGGAACACATCAGATTTTTTTCTGTGACATCAGCCACATAGATGAACATTGAAATCTTGCTTGCTAATGAAATTAAACGGTTTCCTGGTTTCAACAAGATGGAGCTATTTGTCACACTCGGGGGCTTCCATGAATGCCATAAGTAGAGTTTTCCCAAATCAAATCATCTCATCTCCATTAAAGGTGATATTATTTGGCCAGGAAGATTACCAGATTACTGTGTGATTTTCTCTTATGTGGATACTTGAAGAGTGTTGTCTGTAAAGATCGCCCGCAAAATTTGAAAGACCAAAGGTTAATATTTGTTATGAAATCGCCAATGTTTTTTTTTTTTTGGGGGGGGTATCAGGGCAGAGAGAATGACTTAAGCACAGCAACACAACACACTAAACTTCGGGATTCGAACCCGCGACCCTTCGCGGCAGAGCGTCAACAGTAATGTTCCATGCATGCACAACCTGCGGACAGATGTTTGTTGGGTTTCTGCGTGTGAATGATCGTAAACTTGAAGTATGTTATTTTCAAGAAATAATTGTCATACTATATTGGTTAAGAACCACTTAAATAGAATAAGCATAATTTTAAATCGCGTGTTCTTCTGCAGAACCATATAATTTTGGGATTTTTTGGGAATGTCCATTGAAGACTCATTAGCTGCTCTTCTGCAGAAGCACCCTACCATTCCATTCACTGCTCCTAGAGATCCAAACAGTATTGTCCTCCGGCAAGACGTTCTTGCTCTTATAGTATATTGGAAACGAAAACACAGATGAAGCGGCCAAAGAAGCTACCAAACATCTGTGTAGCCTACCAGACTTCAAGACTCCTCGCCGTGACTACAGCAACTTTGTTCAAGGAGTGATTACCCAAAGTGGAAACATGAATGGTCTACTCTGTCCAACAGTAAATTGTATTAGGTACACACACTCGCTGATTCCAGCTTCTCATACAAATCTTTTTACCGTAAGGACTAGACTATGCTGACTCGTCTGCATATTGGACATGTTACTCACACATTCATCTTCTGTTTCGTGACAATCAACCCATGTGCAATAATTACAACTCTTAGCTAACAGTGAAACTCTCATTAAGAACTTCAGTCGCTATGGTGAGCAGCGAACAATATGTAAAGTGCGAAACGAACTCCCGACTCTCCAACAATGTCCTTAACTTCTTACAAACAACTGTATAATAAAATGTAATTTAGTTCTTGCTTCGATATACATAGAACAGCAATGTTAAATTAAACGCTAATCATTATCATGTTTAAATATTATTAGAACACTCTTATTTAACTTATTTTTATGATATGATTGTTCAAGTTTACTCTGAATGTATTCCTAATGAGAAGTCGTGATATAATCTTGTAGTTACAGCGACTTTAAATTAGTAAATTTAAAACATTTTATCACTTTAAAGCACACAATTTATATCAAATACGATTTTCTACGACTTTAACCATTTTCGAAATGGGGGGGGGGGGAATGGAAATAACGTGTTATTTATGGACTCTCTTTAATTGCTGTGGTTTTCAGCGTCTCATTCATAATGGGCGTGAAATACCGTTTAATTTTGCTCAGAGGCCTCTCTATCAGCCTCGAGGTTCTTTTACGTGCCGTAAATCTACAACACGGGACCAACGGCTTTACTTCCCTTCCGAAGGAAGCTAGGCTAAGGATTTTTACACCCGAAAAGATCCATCGTCCTCCGCCAGGTTTGAACCCACGACCTTGGGTATATGAAGTTAGCATGGTAATCATTACACCACGGAGGGCGACTATTTTCGAGATGGTTTTTGTTACTAGTGCCTACTTGTACTTTTCAGAAGAAAAATCCATATTCGTTTTTACTTTTCTACCTATCCCCCTTAGTAAGTAAAAAAAGTGCTGTATTACATCAAAAATTAGGATCGAGATTTTTTGTGAATACTCGTTTTGAAATTACGTGTATAAGTTAAAAGCCTTGAGGAAGTAGACCTGCATGTGTGTGTGACCAGAATAACCCTAAAATGAAAATTCGGATAAACACCAAGCTTGGTAGTTGATTTCGGTATTTTCCAGTGCACGACACGAATATTTTAAATAAAATTCTACACCAAACTACCCTTTACATGAACCATTTTTTGAAATGTTTTATTTTTTAAAAATAGCTCGATTTTTCATTAAAATAACACCTTAACGACAATTACACGAAAATAAATTATACATAATGAATTTTCTGGAAATAGCTTTGAAGTGCTCTTTATTCTAAATACTTATTACAGTTAGTAAACCGTAGAAAGTAGATAAACTCTTATTACATAAAAAGTGTAGATCCCGATAAACTGCCTGATATGCTAAATAATTTTTATTAGTTAAACCATTTCCAAGGTACTCTATTACTGCTTTTAAAATGTTCACTACTTAAATTTCTCAAATTGAAAATTATCCCAGGCCATTTTGCAGCCATTAATAATAATCCGTTCTTAAAAATAATTGACTATTAGTTAAAGCTGCTGTTAATACAATTTTTCTTCCTCTCTCTCTTTCTTTCTCTCCACACAAGTCGTGTGTAAGACACGAGTTGGATAGTTCGAATTTTTCAGTCTAACTGTACCTATAAAACTGCTGTGTTCCTTTAATCCCTTTTACCTACAAGAAATTAGGTACAATTGTTTTTCTCGATTAACGTGTGCAGATAGCCTTTATAACACTAGTTGTTGAATGAGTAGAGGTGATGTTTGTCTATATTAACAAGAAACGGATAAAAGAGCTTGTGTGCGCTTGCACTGATAACTGAATAGTAATAGCAGAAAATTAAATGTAACAAAACCAATAAACTATGTGAAGTATTTTCAAGAACATCTTAAGATAGGCGGGATCGAGATGCACGGCAAATAAATGGGGTTTATAACCAATGAAGTTAAAGCAGCCAAGCCCAGAGCGGCGGGTTTCCTACAGAAGCAGTAATTAATGGAAATAGGGAACAATGTTGAAATATCTCCGAACTTCAAAAGGATCCCTCGCTGCATCTTCCCCCTTGTTCATAGACCGCAAATCCAACTACCTGAGTCAGGTTTTTCTAACACCCTCCCTTTGTAAACCTTTAATATGCCATTAATAGTAGTATCGGGCCTACCTTAATAAATGAATGCATCGCGTTTATTGCTGCTGAAAAACAGGAAATAAAAACCAGCATTTTTATTTTAGTGGTGCCTACATACAACAAAGCTGAAGCTACAGAGATTGACAAACTCCTGGCATTTTTGAGCTATCATACAGATTTGTACGTTCATTTAAAAAAAAAAAAAAAAAAAAGGCTGTTCGCATCCAATATACGCTGAAACAGTGGATTCCGCTTAGGAATACAAATGGTTAAAATAAAAATGTAGTCTTTTTGTTACATACTGTAAAACGGATGTTTTCCCCCTCTTGAACATGCCTTGAAACAGTTCAACAGAGAAAACTCAGCTTGGCAAATATAGGAATGACCCGAAAAGTTGGTACTTGGCAATATAGTCTTAAAACCTGGATTTTCAGGTGTTCCTCTCTGAATATTGATTAAAGTTGCTGCAAGCATGAGCTTACAGCAAATTACCTTAAATTAAAAATGCATTGTTCTTTTTAGTGCTGCAATATTCTTATATGCATTTATTAATACATCCTAAGTAATAGTGTGAAAACTGAACTTTGGGAAAGGAAAATTTGCAGCACACAGAAACGTTTCCTAGTATTTATATCGCAGAAAAAATAATAGCGGAAAAATATTTCTTAAAACGTTTATTATGTGATATTAATTTTGCAGTAGCATGTGTTTGTTCACTGGCGTCAGCGGTGTCTATTATTTAACATGGTTTATGGCTATGTAATCCTGGCATCAGCTGATCAGAGCCGAAGGGAAAGATGGCTGGCTAACGTAGCTTTCCCTGCATCGTGCGCACTTTGTCCCCCCTCCCCTCCTACTTTGTCCTCCAGACCCTCCCTCCCAACTCGACCTTCCTCTCGCCATTACTGCAAACGTCTGTCGTTGGTATGTTTTTCTATAGTAAGCATTTTCCTACTGCCTGCCCGTCTGCCTGCGAGGTCTATAATAAGATAAAGTGTATATAGCTTCACTCCTGCTATGTGCAACCATTATAATCACTACTCAGCTGTTTTGCGAGCAGAAAAGCTGACTCCGCCATCCTCCCCTACTACGAACGCATGCGATGAAAATCAAGAGAGGTTCCGTGATAGTATTTACCAGTGAGGTCAGCAAATGTTGTATAGGAAGATGATTTAAATATTTTTTCTCCAAGTAATATTTCTCTTTCTTCGTTTTAATCAACTTCTCTATAGTGAACTACTTAAGCACAGTTTGTCAAACTACGGTCATCGGGCCGAACCCGGTCCGCGAGCTGCTTTTTGTTTGGCTGCTTAGAAACTCCAAGTATAAGAACAAATAAACGTGCCCTGCACTTGGTTTATGTATTCACGGAGTTTGAAGATTTATACATAATCTGAGCGTGCATAATGGTCTAATGAATAACAGAAACACAGGTACTAGTTAATATGGTTCATTTTACAAGCTGCCGAGTGCACAGTTTTCACGAAGGCCAATATCAGTGTTTGCGTCAATGTATACTGTGTGAAAGGACATTTTCAGAACTTGAATATGTCAAATCAAAATATATGTAAGTCTGCCATAACTGTTGAACACCATAGTCAGTTTTGATAAGCAGCTTAAAATTAGAACCACAGAAGGAAGAAAAAAAAAAAGAGGCTGTTGCATTCTTCGCAGTGATAATGAACTACCCATTGATGTAAAAAATACTTCATATAACAGGTGTGTGTATTTATTTATGAGTTAAGTTATCATGAAACTGTGACTGAAAGACTGTTTTTAGATGTTAGCGAAATATACAGCATTTGAAAAAATATCATTAGTGCAACTCTTGTCTGTGAATTTATGGTTCCTGTCTTGAACTTAATGTGGCTTAGTCCGCGATTCATTCTCTGACGGCATGGCCCCGGCTATAACGTTTGGCAACCCCTGCTGTAAAATATTGAAAGAAACTGGAGTCGGTGGGAACATCTAATTTTGATAAGGAGTGTAGATTCATTACTTCTAATACTAGCAGTATTGCTTTATTACCTGCGCACTATTCTAATTGAGAAAGTATATTACTTTGTGGTATCAACTGCTTAACATTTTGTTACTGAAAGGCCAGGGAATATATTTAATGTACACGCAAAAATTTGCATCCTATGTAATGGCACCTAAACAAATAATCTGAGAAACCGAATACAGGATCCAAACTTATACTTGGACGTTCCAAAGGATATATACGCCCAAATACATTGCACAAAGGTAAAGAACACGGGTGGGGTAGAATCACACCCTTAATTTTGTACAGCTGAATTGCTCTACACCCCCCCCCCTACAGCCCATAAGTAGCCAACCTTCGAACTCCGTATCGTATTTTACTGGTACCGTCAGAATTTTCTCCTGCTAGGTCCAGTAGCAGCCTGAATAGGCCCTTGGAAATCAATTGAAATATGGAGAATTGATGTATCCTGAATAAGCATTCTAGGGACTGGATATGCCTCCCCTATGTCGCTGTCCGTGACCAAGTGTGGGTGGAAGTTGTGCTCTTAAACATTCTAATTTCTTGAAATTAAATGCTTGAGGTTCTTTTGCGTGCCGTAAGTATACGACACAGAACCAATGGCTTTACTTCCCTTTGGAAGGAAGCGTACTAAGGAATTTTACGCCCGAAAAAAAAAAAAAAATCCATCGCCCGTTTTCGGGTTTGAACTCGCGACCTTGGAACCCTGAGGCTAGCATGTAACCTCTAGACCACGGAGAACAACGAATAGTCACGAGGAAAATGATGTGCCAGTTATATATAATTGTGCGATTTCTTTCCTTCGAATTCGCATTCGAGAATTTAGCGCCTTTTGTTAATGACAAGATAAAAAATACATTTTGTTCCAATGCAGTGGTTTGCATTGGAGGTTTAACCAGATTATTTACGACGCTAAATTATCAAAACGTATGCATTCGAATTCAGCAACTGTAGATGAAGTGTGAAGTTATTTTAATCTGGTTTGGTTTCAGTATTGGTTTCTGGCCCAAAGTTTATCACAGAATTATTAGTGGCGGTTCTATGTAGGCCGATGATTATTGTGTGTCAGAATTTCACGATTTTGTCAATTCACTATGATTTATTTTCGTATCTACTCTACGATTTGTTCAAAAGGTTATATCTATACTTGTTTTTAATCCTAATAATTTTTGCTGCAAATGGTTGCAATACACATTTTGCAGCAGTTAAACAATATACTGCGCTGTTATGAGTTATTTTGTGTTTGATTTAAATACATTTACATGAACCTCATACGATTCGAGGAAGAAGAAGAACGAGGAGGAGGAGGAGGAGGATACTGGTTTATATTATTCAAGAACATTTAAATTTTTAACGGTCCACCTTGGTGTTGTGCAGGTAGTGTGTCTCATTCAAGAAGACCGAGTTCGAATTTCAGGTTGAATTGGATATAATTTTGTCTCCTGGATGTTTCCATCACCAGAGAGGAATTCTAGGTAACCTATTAAATTATTTTGTAAGGAATGCATAAATTATTTTGTTTCTAATTACTTATCTATATTTGTCCTGCATTTTTTTTATTTTTGTATTTAATTTTATGAATATTGATAACTTATATAACAGGATTGTAATTTGAAGTTATCATTATGATTTTCTAGTATGTACAAGAATAGGTGTGTATACAGTAAAATTAGACGGATATTCTATGTGCATGATATCCTTGTGCGCATTTGAGTATTCATTTCAAACATTCACTTTCCAATTTGGTCTACCAGGTTAAACGATGTTAAACTCAAGAATTTAACGAGCGGCAGCAATATTTGGGAAATGATTAAATGCTAGGGACTCTTAATTTTTTCCCTAGAAGTAAATGACCAGATTGGACTGGGATAATTCATGAAAATCTTGGCCTTGGATCCTTCAGCTTAAGCTCACATTTGAGATTGATTCGGCGTATGAATTATGCTCACATACACCCAAACCAAAAATGACTTTATTCAGAGGCTCTCAGAAATAAACTTCACAGTGAACATCCTACGAGCTTTTTAAATAATAATAATAATAATAATAGAAAACAATACCTCTTCTTACAAGTAAAAGGTAAGTGGCAGAGAAAGACAAAACAGTTATGAGCGTTTCTGTAAAATATATTTCATTATGTACGTTTACATTTTACAAGAGGTGCAAATTAATTACCTATATCATTTATCTATGATATACATAAACTGTGTTCCATTTTTAGGAAGGGAGAAGCTTTCTCCGGAAATGCACTTTTTTACAAAAATTTAAATAAAAAGTAACTACGCGGGTATAGAGTTTGAAACCTGCAATATTCACTGTGATAGTGTGCGTTGGCAGAGTCTAATCGCCGAGGAGCTGTGATAACCAGAGCGTACACGCAAAGTAAGCACACCAGAAATTCACATCGTTTGCATTGTTGTCTATTAACCGTTCGACAAGATGAGTTGAATAACTTATGTAGTTCGAGGTTCAAGAATTGTTTATTGGTAAACAAATGTTTCGAAACCGATAATTATCCGATTTGAGTTATTAATTTAGAATTAGCTAATTGCAAGTATCCTTTGACCGAAGAAAATGTGTTATTTTAACAATGGATGATTGTATTCGTTTTTCCTCAGTTTAAGGATCTTTCACTAGTATTAAATAGCGGTGGATGTGTTTTAAAATTTTCAGCAATACATTTTTGAAATGAAACTGCAATATAGAAGAATCCCATCAATGTTACGGATGATAAAGAAAGGGAATACTGACTGCAGCGCCGTCTTGCGTAGTACGATAACGTGAATAATTCACATAATTATTACATTTTGATGAAAGGTTATTTATGATGCAACTCTTGCGTAACGGACCCAAAGCAGTAGTTTTGCTTTGTAAGCCAAGGCACAGTGCCGAGCTGGACGATTTATTGCGGCATCAGTAACAAGATTTTTGTTCTGTTTTAACACACAGTTGTTAATAGTTGTACATTATATGATCAAAATCCGGATTTTGGCAATTTCTTAACTCTTTCTTAATATTTAATATATCAAGAGCGTTAATTTTTGTTACGCATCGTATTAATCAGATCAACTATGGCGTCGTATTGGTATTCGATCAATTATTATTAACAAATCATTACTGAAAACCAAATCTATTCCAGCCCTTTATCACAGCGCATAGAGAGTACCATCTGGATATACAGGTGAATTTAAGTTGAGACTGTACAATATCTCCAAAACTAAGCCTTGTAAAAAGAAATGTCTTGAATTAAAGTTGCTTGATAGGTTAGGGGAAAGTAAATGCCATTAATTTTTTTAAAATGGAAACCCACCTTTTTACTTTCTCTTCACGTACTATGTACATATTGTATAGAGAAGATATTACACTCCAACCAAAAATTCGATACCGAGATTTCACCGGAAATATATGTTTTAGGGTCCCCTGTATCCAAAAAATAAGCATTTTCAGAAAAAGGTCCGTGTGAGTGTGTCCGTGAACACGACAACTCAAAAACGAAAAGTCGGTAAAATGACTCAACTTTATTTAAGTTTAGTATCTTCCAGGGATGCGACTCGGAAGATTTTGAGAAAAATCCCCCCGCCCCAAACTGCCCTTTACATGGAACTTTTTTCGAAAATTTTGATTTTCTCAAAAATGGCTCTTAACGATTTTGATTAAAATATCGTATATTAAAGATATACCTGGCAAACAAAATGTATATTTTGAATTTTCTGGGAGTAGCCTCTGAAGACTACTTTATTCTGGATGAATTTTACGGAATTTTACATAACTGCTAAACCGTAAGATATGGACAAAAAGTTACAAAACATGTTGAGCACGTTAAAATAAACAATTTATGTTATATACATTTTTTTCGTGGAGCTGATAGTTTTTGAGATATTCTCTGTGTTTGGTTTCAACTTTAAAAAATTTAACTTTTCTCATGCAGGACTTAGTTAACTTCTGTCCATACAAACGAACTTCAATCACATTGCAACCAGCTTATGACTATCACCTTAATCTATGGTACGCCCTTAGTTCGTTTCTACTTACAAGGAAGCAAGTGATACGACTATTCCTGCTATTTTTTTCGATTAGCATGAGGTAAATAAAGTCAGAAGCTTTTTAACAGTAATTTGTTGCACATATGTAGAGAAAGTCATGTGAATAAAACACATCAGATATTTTATGTTGTTTTCTCATGCATAAAAATGAAGCATCTTTGCAGTTGCTCATACACCAAAGTAAATAACGAAACTTCTGAATGGATATGTACGAAGAATGTAATGAGATTCTGTACATTCTCAACTTAAATGGCCCACCCATGTCACAGTAATGTGAACTAAAATGCGTATTACTGAAAAGAGAAATGAAGATGAACAAGTTAATTTTACAATACGGTGCTATTTAACTCGAAGGTAAACGTTCCAGATAGCTGTCTAAAGAACTAATTAAGAACTGCAGTAGAATTGCTAATACATACATCTTTATGAAAGTGGTGTTAAAGGAAAGTCTTTCTTGGTGAGGACATGTATTAGAACATCCTATGGGATTAACGTGTAAATGCAGTTTTATACGTGCAACGGAATGCACGGTTAGTTGTCTTTCAGTGAGGTGACGTCTTGGAGTAGAATAATGGTGATTTACCCATTGGCAATCCAGTAGATTGCTGCTGGATGCTACTCTCCGATATTAACGATGTTCTGAGGTGTTGACATGTAACCAAATCAATGTTCACATACCACCATTTGCTCATAATGCGTTTCTGGGTTAACAATTTAACATTTCCCCAAACGCAAAACGTAGTGCAGAAACTAAGTCATACTTATGGTGTATGTTTCAATGACGTGGACTTTCTCAAATGATTATTTCGAATAACAGGTTGTATTATTTTCTTAACTTGGCTTTATTCAGATATTTTGAATTATTAGAAAATCTCAATTAACAAATTCCATGTGAAATTATTATGGTTAACAGTTTTATAACAACTTTTTACACTTTGTTAATCCTGACGATCTTCTAATTTTATGCCGATGCCGATTCTTCTTGAATACCGATAACATTTTTATATTGGTTTCATAAAATTATAATTTATTTACTGAAATATGATAGCACAATAAAATAATTAAAATATACGATTACATAATACACAAATATTAACTGAGTTTAACAAAAATTCCTTTTCATAATAATTGCATTTTGCATCCTGCTTGATACGTTAAATAAGTTCACATTCAGCCGAGATAAAATGTAGTACATTTTTTTCGGTGACTATTAGACTATTAAAATGTTGGTAAAATATATCGGAGGGAGGTGAGAGAAAGAAAGAGAGTGAAGGGAGAAATTAAGATGCTGCAAATAATAAATGTCCAGTCATTCAACAAGAGAAGAGGGTCGAAACTGCATAATAATTGGAGCTAGGAATTTTAAATGCTACACTGTAATCTTTTTGGCTATTAAAATGTCCAAAACAGTCTCCCAAAATAAAAACGAGAAAAACTCATTTGGTTGCACATTTGTTTTCCAATTCCAACACGTTTTACACCTTGTTTCATTTTAACCCTCCTGTTTTTGTCCTAGAATTTTGCTCCTTTGCCATTTTTTTCTATAAAATTAAACATTTTAAATGTAAAATAAATGTATAAATGTGATAAATCTCCTGCTTGGTGGATAAAAGCGAAAGCTAGAGAAGAGCTTCGCTTAAAAAAAAAGAAGAAAAAAAAAACGATGTTAAAGATATTGCAACAAACATTTCTTTAGTAATGTTTAATACTCGCTGTTACTACATAAGGCTCCGCAGATGGGCCTATTATTACATGAAATTATATTTGGAAAAGGACATTTGGGAAGAAAACGTTCAGGTCCAAATTTAGGTACCTTTTCGGTATTATGCTATCTATGAGGACTAAGGAAAACCTGGAGAAAACTTGTCAGTTATTTGAACTGCAGACCTCCCGAATGTGATCCTCACACTTTACCACGGAGCCATTTGGCTCGGTGCATCAAACAAAAACCAGCGTTAACGTCTACAAACGGGTAATTGTTGACATGAAAGTTCCTTTTCTATGTACAATTGTTTACTTAGTGATCAGAAGTGCAACCTAAATGAAAAAGGAAGGGGAAAGAAAGAAAAAAAAAAGTAATATTCAAGTTATGTATTACAAGTTTTCTAGTCCCGAGCTCGGATCTCGGTTAGGCTGTTACCCGGATTTTTTTTTTCTGGGGTGTTCCCTTATTCTGTAAGGGCAAATGTCGGGTAACGTTTAAACTGCATGTACCCCGGGCTCATTTGCGCATCGCTTCACCGATTTCATTCATCGTCGGATATGACCTGCTAGGTTATTGATGGAAGAACACTCTAGCTAAATCCAGTCCCATCTTGCATACCGTCTGCAGGAAGGGTTGAGATTATGGAGTACGTACTATGCGAGCACTTTCTTGGCGCTCGGTTCCCTTAGGTTTCACGTAATTTCGGAAGCAGAGCAAGAGCAACATGGGGAATGAAGTACGCTTTATACCCCGATATCTAGTTGCTTCATAGCTAGGTTTTCATTCTATCTGCAAACTCCAAAGTTCATGCACGTGCACATTTGATGTGTTTCGTTGAACAATTCAGCTAGTTCTTGGTAAATTAGATTACCTGCTCACCTTAATGTCTGAGGGCCTCAAAGAGAGAAAAACTTTCTTTGGTTAACAACACTGCGGAAAGACAGCCAAGCAGTTCTCTCTTCTTCTCCCCGGCTCTCACTTCGCCCAAAAGTACTCGCATAGTAGGGCGTCCAGACCTAATGGTGGCAGGCACAACCCGTTGCGGTTCTTAGTGTTTATCAATCTAAATCTTGCATCGAGATTAGCAATTCGTTATCAGTATTTTAAAAAAATTCGCTTCCACAAAAAATGTAATTGCTGTTGCCTTCAATCTTTAAAATCTTATTTTGGCTAAATGATTTTTCTCTTGCTTATGTTAGCTGTTATGATCTGCAATGTAAAATGAATGTTGTTCCAAGAATTTTTAGACGTTTCATTATTATTTCAGGAGTATTTAATTATAATTCAAAGTTTAACAGTAATGTTCTTTATTTACTCAGCTTTTCTTTAAAGGCCTGTCTCATTCATGAATCTAATATGCATTAGTAGTAAAGCAAAATAAATATGACTGGCGGCATTTTTGAAATAGTATTTTATTTGAATATTTTTCAAAGGTGAAGTTCTCAATATCTTCATTTTGTAGTGTTACTAAAACAGTTTACATTTTACGGCTTTTGTAAAGTAACATGCTTTCGATTTTTTTAAGCATGGCTAGGCCACAAGCTTGTAATACAAACTGTTGATCAAAGACACATTTATGGCCAACCCGCACAACCGATTCGGTAAAATCGGTAGAAAGGAAACTATCCAGTCTTATTTTGCTATATTAGTAGTAAAGAATTTAGGGCCTCGAAAATTATGTCAGAGAAGTCCAAGCTTACTATGGCAATGATAATGTTGCCGTCTACGAGGGACGATCTCAAAGTTCTCGGTCAGATAAAAAAAAAACAAAAAAAAAAACCCACAGGAGTTATGAGATTTTTATGTTTTATTTTGTTTAATTTTCATCTAATCACCATGTAAAACAGTGTATTTGATCAAACAAGTTTCCACTTTTTAGTGCGTCATCAAAATAAGATTTGTGTAAACAAACATGGGTTTCAAACTCTTCGTTTGATATCAATCTTGGTCCATTTAATCATTCTTTCAAGTTTCGGAACAAAAAATAATCTCTCTCTAGGAGCCAAATCCGGCGAATATGGTGGATAAGGAAGCGGTCGTGCTATTTTGCAGCAAATTCTCATATGTACTAATTGAAGACACATTGTCGTGATGAAAGAATTTTGTATCCTAGATTGGAAGTTGATCCTTTAATTGGTCTGTAGTTGGCGTTAACTCCCCGATGATAGCTCCGGCTATTGGAAAGTAGTTTATGAACATCACAGCATGAGCATTCCTGAATACTGCAGTCAATGACTTTTTCTGCAACAGGAATAATTTTTGGCATTATTAGGTGCACGTGTACATACTGCTCCTCAGTCTCTGACGATGTTTCATAGCCACCATTATGAAACATCGGAGAAACGCACTTGAATTGCGTTTAAGTAAATATTTACCATGTTATTAGAATGCGTTTTCGGACTATTAATAAATGCGGTATCTGTCAAACGGAGAGATTTCCCAAATTCAGTACTCCCTGTTAAAATAAGTGGGCACGACCTACCGAATTGCAATATCATTCAGTTCTTGCCTTCAGGCTCGCCTCGGTGGTGAGTGGCTCACATTCAAGGAGTCGCGAGTTGGAATCTCGCTAAGGGTGAGTTACCGGATAAGGCTTTCAGTCGGCGATCACTCGCTGAGGCGTTGCGAACTTCAGTCACAATCTCGTCGATCGTAGCGCTTTTGGTGCGCCGGGAACGCTCATCTTGAATGCGCGTACGACCAAGATTCTACTTTTTAGCCATCGGAAAAAGGGGAAAATGCTGCAGTGTTCCTGCCAAGGAAATTCTTCACAGCTCGTATTTCAGTTCTATCCATTTTATTGGGGAAAAAAAAAGTGGTTCACCGATCGTTACAAACACGTGATTACATGCGGCTTAAACTTTACAGCGCGCCAATTTAAGGTAATAGTTAACTATATCATTCATTGTATTCTGGCCATTTTATGTCATCTTTGAGCTAGCATTTTATGTCATCTTTGAAAACTTCTCTCAAGCGAAAACTATCGACGTGTTTATTTTCTCCGCTGCGAATAAAATAGAAGTAGTAAGTATAGTATTCCACCCAGAAATTCGATACCGAGATTTCACCCAAGTCATTTTAATACCAAAATTGATAGTTCAACTCAGTATTTTTCTTAGAGACGAGGCGAAAATTTTCCAGAAATTCACCCACAAACTACACTTCTTTACACAGATTTTTTCGAAATATTCGATTTCATCAACTGTTGTTTTAACGATTTGGATTAAAATACCATATATAAAAGATGTGCACTTGAACAATAACATTATACAGGGTGTTTAAAAAAGAATATACGTGTTACAAAGTATTATTTTGTCCAAACTATCGAACACTGCGCCTCGGCTCGGCTAATGGTGAAACTAACACATAGTCTAGTTTATATTAACAGCCGCTAGATGTTAGTTGTCTTCTGTTTTCTTGCTAACCGTCATATGTTTAAAATGGCTACTCCGCAGCAGTGCAAAGACGTTTCAGGTTGAGGTACCACAGTGATCCTCCAAATGGGTGGAACATTTGCAGATAGTATCGACAGTTTGTAGATACAGAATGTGTATGTAAAGGAAAGACTCCTGGCCCCCCTCGTGTTCCTGAAGAAAAAGTTGCAAGAATTCAAACTGCTTTCCAACGTAGACCTTCAAAATCAACTCGTCGTGCCAGTCGGGAGTTAAAACTGCCTATAACAACAATTTGGCGTGTTTTGAGACTTCGGTTGGTTATGAAGCCGTACAAGTTACAGCTGTTACAAGCTCTGCGTCCTGATGACAAACGAAAACGTGAGGCATTTTGTAACGAGATTCTTGTAGCTATTGACAATGATAACACTTTCGCACAGCGCATCGTGTTTAGTGATGAAGCGACTTTTCATGTTAGTGGTCAGGTAAACAAACACAATGTTCGAATTTGGGGCTACAGAACCCACATGCAGCCATTGAACATGTACGAGATTCCCCCAAGATAAATGTGTTTTGTGCGATATCCCGAACATCTGTTTACGGCCCATTCTTCTTTGATGGAAACACGGTAAACAATCAGCAGTATCTCGTCAAAACTGGTTGTTTCTTAGATTGCACGAAAACAACTTCATTTTTCAACAAGACGGGGCACCCCCGCACTGGAGTCGCCGAGTGAGTGAATATATGATTGAAACTCTACAGAAACGTTGGATTGGTAGTCCAGGAGCTGACGACTTAGCATGTCTCAGCTGGGCTCCACGGTCACCGGATTTGACACCCTGTGACTACTTCCTTTGGGGTTTCGTTAAAGACAACGTTTATGCACCACTACTCCCACAGAACCTGGAAGAGTTGAAGAACCGGATCCGTACATCAGTGACGGAGGACATGCTTGCCCGAGTATGGGCGAAATTTCGAGTATCGATGTGATATTGTTCATGTCGCTGTTGGAGGACATATTGAACATCTACAATCTGAACTTGAGAGGTTCGTACATATATGTATAAAGTTTCATATTCGTATGTCTTAAAGTTTAATAAATATA
Organism: Hymenopus coronatus; assembly: GCA_030762935.1. Classification (NCBI taxonomy): domain Eukaryota; kingdom Metazoa; phylum Arthropoda; class Insecta; order Mantodea; family Hymenopodidae; genus Hymenopus; species Hymenopus coronatus. The sequence continues at coordinate 77,261,993 of CM060890.1, forward strand.
TGCATTCGAAATGCGTATATTCTTTTTGAAACATCCTGTCTATAACTTTCGAGAAATAACCTGTGAAGTCCTATTTATTCGGAAGGAATTTTGTATAATCTTGTATAACTAGAATATGTTAAAGCTAAAGCGTTAGAATCCCTTTCGATAAACAGTTCTTTCTTGCGATCGCTCGCAAAGTGTACCATTTTAAGTCCAGGATATAGCATCCAGTTCTTAAAAAAATGACTCGCTATCCCCTTCGTGTCTATAACGAAATGTACAATGTATCTATTTCTGCAAAGGCATATACCAAAAAATATAATTTAATATTAACTTTCTTAACAGTTCTTTGCATACCCCCTAATAAACTATAGAGTAGAGAGTGATTTGAATGTATCACATCAGATGTTTTACTTTTTCTACCACCTGCATAGTAAATAGAGAAGGTATTTTATTCCACCCGAAAATTCGATACCGATATTTCACAGCAAATTCATTTTTGAGGCCTCTAAAAAAATATAATTTTAGGTAAAAGGTTTGTTGTGTGTGTGTGTGAGATAGAGAGAGAGAAAAAATCTGATGTGTTACACTCACATGACTTTCTCTAGCCGTTCTACAAACTTCTTACATAAGATTATTCTTTCTGCACCTTGTTAATCGAGGTATTCAGCACAATGTTCTTATTACTTAGTTCCTTATAAGTAGGAAGAAAATAAGGGAATACACTAGGCTAAATCGATAGTCAAATGTTTTAAAAGCTGTCGTTATGCGATTGTCATTATAAATCGCTTATTTTCTTGGCCAGGAGTAGATCAAAAGAAAAACGGACACTCCCGTCTGAGAAAAGTATAAGTACTTAACAACTGAAACTAATAACAATGAATACATCGAAAACGGTAAGCTCCACGAGAAAAATGTATATGACGTAAGTTGTGTATTTTAACAAGGCCTACATTTTTTGTACAGTTAGTTTTTGTCTATCTCTTACGGTTTACTAGTTATGCCAAATTAAGCAAAATCCAACCAGAATAAACAGGTCTTTAGAAGCTATTCCCAAAAAATTCAAGATATATATTTTATTTATCGGGTAAATATCTTTAATATACGATATTTTAATCAAAATCGTTAGCCATTTTTAAGAAAATAAAAATGTTCGAAAAAAGTTCCATGTAAAGGGTAGTTTGGCGTGGGGGGATTTTTCTCAAAATCTTCGTGTCGCATCCCTGGAAGATACTAAACTAAAATACCAAGTTTGGTATTTTAGCTAGTTTTCGTTTTTGAGTTATCGTGTTCACAGACACACACACACACACACACGGACCTTTTTCTGGAAATGATTTTTTGGATTCAGGGGGGCCTAAAACATGTATTTCCGATGAAATCTCGACATCGAATTTTTGGGTGGAATGCAATACTTCTCTATTCCTATGTACATTGTACATACGGGGCAAGAGAAAGTAAAAATCGGATAAATGATAAATCTTCCAAATATTTGACGCGATGAGTTTCAAGAAAATCCCCATCCAACTACCCTTTACATGGAACATTTTCAAAATTATTTATTCAAAATTGTTTATGTCGGCCAAGTAACATAGCTCAATAAAACTTGAATCATATATAGAATTGCTACAGCATGCTACAATAGGCAACTAAACGAAATATGCATAGAGACGAACTGTAATGACATTTTATTCATAGAAAACAAGCTTCACTTGTCACCATGTTAAATGATCGTCTAGATTTATAAAAATCTGATGTGTACCATTCACATGACTTTCTCCATATCCCTGCAACAAATAATTCTTAAAAAGCTTATACTTCTATTTACTTTATGCTAATCAGAAAAAAATAGCAGAAATAGTCTTATTACTCGCTTCCTTGTAAGTAGAAGCGAAATAAGGGACAACCATAGGTTAAAGTGATAGTCAAAAGCTGGTTGCTATGTCAATGAAGTTCCTTTGTTTATATGGATAGGAATTGACAAGTTCCTGTATGAGAAAAGTATACGGTTTTCAGAGCAGAAACCAAAAATAAGGAATGTCACAAAAACGACGAACTCCACGAAAAAAATGTAGATAACATAAATTGTGTGTTTTAATGTGCTCTACATTTTTTGTGTAGTAAGTTTTTGTCCTACGGTTTAGGAGTTATTCAAAATTTAGTAAAATTCATCCAGAATAAACTACTCTTCAGAGGCTATTCCCAGAAAATTCAAGATATACATTTTATTTGTCAGATAAATATGTTTAATATTCGAAATTGTAATCAAAATCGTTAGAGCCATTTTTGAGAAAATCAAAATTTTCGAAAAAAGTTCCATGTAAAGGGTAGTTGGGGGTGGGGGATTGTTCTCAAAATCTTCGTGTCGCATCCCTGGAAGATACTAAACTTAAATACCAAGTTTGGTATTTTACCGACTTTCCGTTTTTGAGTTATCGTGTTCACAGACACACGGACACACACACACACACACACACACACACACACACACACCTTTTTGTGAAAATGCTTTTTTTGGATATTAGGGACCCTAAAACATATATTTCCGGTGAAATCTCGGTATCGAATTTTTGGTGGAGTGCAATACTTTCTCTATATACACTATGTACATAGTGCGTATGGAGAAAGTAAAAATAGAGACACGTGCTTAAAAGGGCGTATGAACACAGTAATGCATGCTCTGCATTATGTTACCATGCTAACCACAAGGTTGGTAAGGACTTTTTGTGGTAGGGCGTTCCATTCCATGCGTTGGTCGTGCATGTGAGAATGCGCATTGCATCCCTTATGTGTTCAATTGAATTTAAATCTGGGAAACGGGCAGACCGAATATCCTCTCGTTCCAAAATATCCTCACCTGCATTGCTCGATGAAGTCGTGCATTGTCACCCATAAAAATTACGTCAAGGCCAACTGCACCCTTGACGCACATCGGGAAGGAGTCGTTGACAAGTTGCGTACCGCGTTCAAAGATTTGGAGATTGGTATGCCACTGCAGCATTATACCTCCCCCACACCATAACAATTAGATCACAAAGACGATGTTCAAGGGTGTACCTGGATGCATTATCTGCTTCCACCTCCCACTGGATGAGGGTACGCCGAGAATCACTACTCAGACTGAATCTGCTCTCATCTTAGAAAGACACACGACCTCATTCCTCGTTTGATCAATTTGATGTTCTTGGGACCATCAGAAACAATGCCACCGGTGTGCGGGTGTCAATGGAACACAACATACAGGTCGTCAGGAAAAGAGATCACCTCTATGCAGTCGCCGTGCCACTATGTAGTGTGAGATTGCGTGCCAGTAGTCCTATTAAATGTGGTTGCATTGCATTCGCTGTTTGACGTGGATCCCTTCTTGCCTGTTGCACAATGCAACGGTCACCTGCTGCAGTAGTTGATGGTCGACCGCCTCTTCTCCTTCGGACAGTAGTGCCTGAAGTTTAGAAGGCTCCCCATACCGTGAAAGAGTGTGAGTAATACCGAACTCCTGGGCAAACACTCGCCACACTTTGCCCTTTCTGTTTTCCGATGATTCTTCCTCGTGTGAAATCATCCAAATGTCTACGGGCCACGTTGTAAAGGAACACTACTACAGTACACCGTAACAGCTCGCTGATTGCCACCCCGCTATCTTGTCCTGTTTTTTCAACTGCACCATGTTGCGGGATGAGGCCCATTTGGCGCTACAGTCTCGCTGCACCTACGCCATGCGACGTCGAGCTTTCTAGGTGCGTGTGAGAGACCTCAGCAAACCTGATCCCGCACTTTCATTCATTTGCACCAAGTATTCATATGTTATGCTAATTTACCCTGCCTAGATTTTGCACACCAGAGTACCATGACAAATAAAATGTTTGTCTTAAATGCTCTTAGAATTGTATATCGAGACTTTTCAATTTGAAGTCTTGTATAACTGGTAATGTTAAGACAGGCATCGCACATTTTGGTCTCGCGAGACAGCGCCTGGCTTGTGACGCAACTTCCACGTCACAACATCCCTCTCCGCTCAACCACTCCCTTTGTTTAGGCAACGATATCAGTGGTGACTCACTCTGTAACTGAACAGTGTGTGATTTACGGCAGAAATGTTTTCAAAACCACAGAAAATGGCTTAATGGGAGGAGAAATATTTTTTCAGCAGTCACAATGAGAATGTGAGATGTTTATTGTGCTTCAAAGTATTAATGGGCATCACCAGCAGTAGTATGCAACGACATTATGTAAAATGTCACAAAGATGCTACAATATCAGGTAACTTTAATACTGAGTTGATATATAAATTAAAGTAGTTCATATTGTGGCGTAATAAGAGACATTAGGGACTTCCTATTCAAATTAAGTTATAATAAATTGATTTTCCTATATAACTATAATTATATATAAGTTCACGGAGTCGCTTATTATGGCGATTTTGTTTGTTTTTATAGGGCAGGAACGGGCAGCAGCTTTACTATACCTAAAGGAAGCACACACCAGCAAATGTGACGAGACATGATATTCAAACTGCGACTGTGATTCAAAAGCTTGCAAGCTAGCACATAGTCGGAAAATCGGTAAAGCAAAGAAACCCTTTACAGATGGATAGTTTATAAAGTTTTGTCTACGTGATGTTTTTAAAATAATATGTCCTGAACCAGCAGATATTTTTCAAATCATACATTTATCTTCTAACACCGTCAAGAATAGAGCGATAAAATTGCAGAAGTAATGTGAAAACTATATTCAAAACTATATTTAATGAGTTTGTAAACTACACTTTGGCACTGAATGAGACAACAGACATAACGGACAGGGCTCAATTACTAAGTTTCATTACTGGTGTAAACGAGAATATTTCTGTGCACGGATATATTTTGAATCTTGTAACCTTTAAGGAGCAAACAACAGGACAAGAATTGCTCCAAGTATTGAAAGATACAGCAGGAAAAAAGAATCTAAGACTTGAAAAGGCTGGTTGGTATCAATGGCAACAGACGGTGATACTGCAAGGATTGGGGAAAATAAAGGTCTGGTAGGAGAACTAAAGCAGTTATTTAAAAAGGTTACAAATGCCAGAAAATGTACGTTTTTTTTTTTTTTTTTTTTTTCTCTCGTTGTGTTATCCATCAGGAGGTACTATGTGGAAAGATTGTGAATGCAAAACAGATCATGGATGTCGTTAAAGAATATTAACAAAATCAGTTCTTCTCTGAAGCATCGAAAGTTTTACAATCTGCTGAAAGGAGTGGAACATGAAGACATTCCCTATTACACAGAAGTCAGATGGCTGAGTAGAGGTAAATGCTCTGGTGTTTTTTTTTTTTTTTTTTATTCTTGCGCAGTTCCATTGCCTTGTGCATAAAGAAGCAGGTGTGTTAAATACATGTCATGTATATTTAACCATCTTTATCGGTGGCGGCGACAGCGGCGGAGGCGGTGGGTGTGCTGATAACGGTGGATCATTGAAGTTGATTTCCAAACTTACATTTTTGTAAAAAGTAAGCTTAATAAATGTGTTGCTTTAGGTGTATTCAAACATATTAACTCTTCTAAATATCCGCATCTCCGATCATTTTCTACCATAATCGCAACAGTGTACAGTTCTACGCACATCTGTGAACAGTTTTTCTCTGAATTGAACACATTTATGTTGTGAACACGCCGGCCTTCATGCACAATTAACACTGAATTCCTATAAGTCAACCCCAAATTTGGAGAGTGTCGTCACTGTCACAGTGAAAAAAGGGAGTGGGTGGAAATAAAGCACTACAGATAAAATGTAATACCCTAAGAAGGTTCATTCTTTTGTTATTTATTTGTAATGCACACTTTTAAGCACACTTTTAAGCAGTATGTGTAAGGTAGTGAAGATCACACACCACTGCCGTCTCGCTAACTGCGCCCACCCCTGCGTGCCGGGTAGTATCTGTATTGCGTTATGCATTTGTGACGTTTTGCGACCTCTGAATTGAGAGGTTCAGAATTGTCATATTGTCAAAATTTAGGGTTTCATTTCTTCTTCAGAATTCAAGGATTAAAATTACAATATTATACTACCATTATAATACTTTACATTTGCAATATGAGTATATATATATATATATATATATATATATATATATATATATATATATAATTTTCAGTTTTTGACACGTGTTACAAAAAAAAAAAAAGGACAGTAAAGTGACACTAAAAGTTTTTTTGGTAGTGTTTAACGCCCGCTTTAACTACTTAGGCACCGCAGGCGGAAAAAAGTGTCACATTAAAACGTTCATATCTTTTTTCCCGTGAATGATGTCGAAACGAAATATTCGATGTTTTTTAGGGATGTTTATTCCTCTTCAGGAAATTTCTGCATTGGCCACTCTGCTTCAGTATGTCTGCCAGTTTGATTTTTTTTTTTTTTTTAATTAGCACTTCGTTTTGTCTTGCCTTTTTATTTTTTTATTTTTTTGTTTTGTGGTGAAAAGGGACAGTTTTACTTTACGCATAGAAGTATAAGAATATTGAAGAAACGGAAAAATATTGGAAAGCAGTAAGAAATAACAAAAACAAATAGATGTGATAGTCCTAGCCTCAAGACAAATTATATGTACATAGTCCTTCTCACTAAAAATAAATCCTGCACTAGAACTTTATGAAGAAATAAAAATGAAATTAGTATCTCTTTATTACAAGCTGCACTAGCGAGTTTGTTGCAAAAAATGTCAGGGTCTAGTTACCATGTCTGTGAAAAAATGTGTTGGTTTAGCAAGTGAATTGACAGTTGCACAAACTGTGAAAATAAACATACATTCATGACTTCAGAATTAGAAGAATTTAATGGTGAAGGGATGACAACGATGTTGCATGATATTAATCTACGTTTAATGTATGGACAGGGAGCGATAAGTAAAGGACAGACTGCAGGAGATATTCTGTGCGGTATCATGAATCTACCGAAACCTCCAGCAACATTCTCCATGTATGTAAAAGTATTTAAAGAAATTGAAAGAAAGGGGCGGCAGGAAAGCTAGACGAGTCAACCAACATAGCAAAGAGGAAGTTACAAGTCTTGTATGAAGATGAGGATCCAGATAGCCCAACATATGGTGCAGAGATGCATTAAGCTATGATTACAAACTGTTTTCTTTTTTATAGCTAATTTCTCATAGTAAGCCACAAAAAGGCGTTTTGAAATTGTTGTGTTTTCTTATAAATCATATAAAGTAGAGAGTTGAAAATGTTACTACTTAATGTTGAATATATTATTATTATTATTATTATTATTATTATTATTATTTATTATTTTAAAGAAGAATTTGTCTTGAATCTATTTTGATTTTAAGACATTTTTTAAATATAGCACTTAAATTAAAATATGAAATTAATTTTTTTATGTGAGCAAAAAAGAAAAAAAAATAGATAAATAAATTACATATAACCACATGTGTTTGTATCATATACTAATTCGGAGCTCTCATATTTTAAGAATCAACACGTTGCTCTTAATGTACAGATCACTAGTCGCTTAAAATTAAAACAATTTTACAACAGTAGGCAGCAAACACAATAATATGATTAGATTATGTTGAAATACAGTATCTAACTCTAGCAAATTCGGGCATCAATTACCTGATATTTATGAACAACTTGTGTTAGGTTTTAAACAAACACAACGGCTTGGAAGATTCACTTTGAAAACAAGGCTCACAGTGGATAAAAGATCCAGCTAATAGGTCAGCTTTTTAGTTACTTGTTGATTACGCAGGGTAACGAGTACCTAAATCGGTTTTTTGGATAACACGTGCACACAAAAAAACATACGTAGTAACGAGCCAAGCCTTTGTTGTGCTACAAGTAAATTCTTCCGGGCGTACAAAATAGTCCTTAAATAATTTTTTATCTAAGGACCATTATTTCAGACGACGACAAAATACGTTTTTTGTGGTGATTCTGTACTTCCTAGGATATATATTGATGGCCTAAAATAAGCAATAGTGTCCTCACCTGTGAGTGAAGTGCTGTGAACTGTTGGACTAGAATTCTCATTTCCAAGATAGGTCAAGGACCTGAGAATGTTGGAAACTGCGACCTTCAGTTTTCGTGCGGGTCATTTGCGGATATTCAGTAGCTCGCAGTAGTAGTAAGGAACCCCAGGTGCTTTAATACCTTTTATAGTATGTATTGAAACAATTAGAAATATTATCCGTCCCTTGCTTTTCAGTCATCTGATGTTTATTCTTCAGATAAGTTAGAAATTAAGGTTAATGAAATCATTAGCAGAAGTAGATTCAGTTACAATATGTATATATCAATTAAAAGAGTTATTGATAGTACAAATATAAACATTAAAACAATAAATCGATTTAATGTAACATCCCCCATTATATAATCCTCACTATATAAAATTACTGATGAAGAAATTAATATTACAAAACTTATAAATAATAATGATATTCAATTCAATAATAAAATTTTAACAATAGATGAAGGTCCTAATCTAACTAATTCTCATTCAATAAAATAAATTATAGTACTTTTCTACATCTCGCATAAGTTACTTTCTCTTGCCTTAATGCTCACTCACATTATGGAATAGCACAGTGGTAAATGTGCTTAGAGATTCTGAAATTATTAACAGCTTTATATATCTCCTCGCAGCTTTATTTTAAGAATGAAAAATACATCAAGCTCTAGAAAGTTTTCCAACGAAAGAGTAGATATATTTTAGCATTGTCATGTCTTTCCTGTGAGGTATTACTGCTTTACGAGGATACTAGATTTTAATATCTTCCTAAACAGTTTCGGGCACGGCGGAATCCGCAACATTACTCGTCACATGCTTGCGATGAATTTAATCCAATCTACATTTATGTGCGCGCTACTCTTGTTTTTTTATGTAATTCGTCCCATAATTTATGGGAAGCTGTACGTACCTACAGTTTTCTTGTGGCAAAATTTCCAGAACCATTGGACACACCTCTTAAGAGTCGAAGAGATGGTGTGGGGCGCAGGCATATTGTTGCTCAAGTACTTAAAATGTTTTTCTTCACGAAAGTGAGTTAGAGAACCGCTATCATCGCCTTCCCTATCCTTGATTTTATTTATTGGAGAAAGTTAAAAGTATATGGGGGCACTGATAATTCTGCCAGCAAGGAAATTCAAGACGATTGCGTCGAGTTCTCTGATCTGGGAATAACAAACTAGTCTCTGTTCTCCCAGGTTCGAACCCGGCAGAGGGCGATGAATTGTTTTTCGGGCGTAAAAATCCCTAGCTGGGCCTCCTTCGGAAAGAGAAGTAAAGCCATTGATCCGTATTGTAGATTTAAGGCACGTAAAAGTACCTCACTCCTGATAAACAGGCATCTGAGCAAAATTAAGCAGTCTTTCACGCTCAATACAGAATGAAACGCCGAGAACCACAGCAGTTAAAAGAGCTTCAATAAATAAAAAGTCAATTTTCACGACGATTGGTTTTCATATGTAGTTCTATACGAATATTTGCGGTCACCGGCGACAGGCGCATATATGAAGTAAGGTTAGTGCAGTGTTAGAAGCCGTGATGAGGCTTTGAGCTAATAATTCCGAGAATTTTGAAGTACTAATGGATATCATGAAACTAAGAATTCTTTCATACATATTGGAAATACTTAAATTGTGAACATTAGGAAATGCGATATAGTGTTCAGGGGATGTTGATATTTCCTATAGATGATGAAAACTATTAAGAATTCGCCTTGGCTGAACAAGGTGCATAATAAATATGAGTTCACATCTTTCAGAAGCTGCGACTGAAGCACAGTACGTTAACGGATGCAGAATTGCTTTTTGACGTGGTCAGCAGAAAAAGAAGTATGTTGAAATAGAATGAAATGGGGACATGTTTAAAAACTCTTGCCTGTATCTTTGACTCGAGGCATGAGCTTAGCAATTTGCTGGAGGACATCCATAATGAAGGTTGTTCTTACACGTGCTTCTAATTTAGTTTGGGAACAAAAACATTTGCGCATATACGGGGAAATGCATTTGTTGACTATTGCAGTTCTAAATTAGGCACGTTCTTCTTCTCTCTTGAAATGTATCCCGCTTGGGTATCGTTGAAGGTCACTTTCGTTCCGTAATATAGCTTTGTACAACTGTTCATTTTGGATATAAATCTCATTTGGGTTAAAGATCATGTATGTTCCATAACATACCTAAAATCAGCGAGACCTGGCATTATTAATATTAAAAGTTACTGTCATCCTAGTACGAAATATTGCTAGAATATTAATATAAAGTACTTAAATGAATCTAGGATGCTGTTAATTTTCCTCACCTGATAAGTATACAACATTGCAGCAAATAAGATGCCTGTGCTTTCAAGTATTTCTGTATGAGAATACCGGGTGTTACATCAATGCAATGATATGCCACAATCCCTGGTCTGCAGAATTAACGTCTCCACCTATTATTCAAATGAGCGCTTCTATGTGGCTAACTTTCGAACTGCCAGTAATGCTTTTAAGTTGCAGTTAGCGCTTATAATTTTACTTTCTCTAGTGCGTATGTACAATGTGCATAGTGAATAGAGAAGGGATTGTATTCCACCTAAAATTTGGTACCGAGATTTTATCGGAAATACATGTTTTGAGACCCTCGAATAAAATAAATCAGTTTTAGAAAAATGTCCGAACGTGTGTTTGTGGACAGCATAGCTCAAAAACGAAAAGTTGGTTGAGTACCAAACTTGGTATTTAAATTCAGTGTCTTCCAAGGATGCGATATGAAGATTTTTAAAGAAAATCCCTCACCCCCAACTACCCTTTACATGAAACATCTTTCGAACATTTTGGTTTTCTCAGAAAAAGGCTCTAAACGATTTTTATAATACCATATGTTTAAGACGTTTTCATGACAAACCAAATGTATATCTTGAATTTTCTGAGAATTTGCTCCGAAGACCTCTTCAATCTGGATGACTTTTTTAATGTTTGTGTAACTGTCAAATCGTAAGAGATTGTAGTTCTTGCTAAAGCACACAATTTGTTATATACATTCTGATTATTGGTTTCAGTTTTAAGCAACTTAAACTTTTCTCAAACGGGAAGACCTCTTTCCTCTCGTCTCTCTTGTTTATTCCTGACAAGCAAAGAGAACGGAATTTCAATGTTTCACATAGCGACCGGTTTCTAAAGGATTTGACTATCGCTTTAGCCATGCATTCCCTTATTTCCTTTCTACACTCTTACAAGGAAGCAAGTATTAAAACAAATTCTGCTTATGTTTACATCGATTATCATAGTGTAGATAAAAGATTAATCCTTTTGGAGGGAAAAAAAAAAGATTTGGTTGCATAATAGCTAGAGAAAGTCATATGAATGGAACACATCCAATTTTTATTTAAGGAAAAAACGCTGGCTTTCGCTGATAAGCATTGCAAGGCATTGTCTTCTAAAAGTGAAGAGAGAGAAAAATAACAAGAGACTTGCTGTATTCACCATTATTTGTTAAAATATTTTCCCAAATGATAAGAGGCGAATGGGTGTAGGCTGACCTTGAAATTCCATACTGTATCCATGACATTTCATGAAACAACTTAGTGTAGACAGCAGTTAAAAATTAAGAGTTAAAAATTCAAACCAATAATAACAAATATCTTGGGAGTGGTTGATACCACAAAAAGTTGTTTGAAATAAATTTTGTAAAGCGATGCATATTTAGTTTAGAGGTCAATATTATATTTTTAACTATTGTGGTTTACTTTATCATACAAAATGTTTTCTGAAGAGGATTTCTCAGGCATATTCGTAGAAAATGCATGCTGTATGATATACACTTTTATTTAATACCTTAGATGTATAACCTTCTAATAAGCTTTGAGATACTAAATTCGAAAAGTTTCCATGCAAAGGGTAGTATAGGGTGGGAGTATTTTGTTTGCAATCTTCGTTTTGCAAGCTTGATATTTTACCGATATTGCGCTACTGAGTAATACTCTTAATACAGATGTTTCTGTGTGATGCTTTTTATTTATTTTATGGACCTCAAAACATGATATCTCAAATGTCGAATTTTTGGGTGGAGTGTAATACTTCCGTTTCTATTTGGAACGTGAAACAAAAGTAATTTGTAGTCTGTTCTTGAATTCTATTCTTCAAGGCTTGTAATTAGGATGCTTTTAAATATTGATTCTTCTATTAACAGTAACTTGAGCGACACCCAATTCAGTGGTAACATTTACTGTTACTACGTGTCCAAAGTCTCGGTTACCTTCTCAGCTATCCAGATGCGAATAGGATAGATATCCTTCAGACGGGTACACGTTTCTTGATACACCTTTGTTCTAACATTTTTATGGCTCTCTATAATCCAGATGCAATTTAGCTGGCAGGTGCACAAGTTGAAACGAAAATGGCAACGACCACCTGGTCTCCTAGTTCGAAATTGCAGCTTTAGGTTATTCTGAATTTAATTAAAAAAAGAAAGTGGTTGGAGTAATATGAACATGGGTGCTTTTTACGCGCTTTGAAAGCCTCATTATTGCTTTGAGTACAGGATAATCCATCTGTAATAAACGAAACAGAACTTTTGATAGTACTGAAAGGCTTCCTTGTTTTTCTGAGTGTTATTAGTATGTAAACATTTATTAATTATAAATATTTAACATCTTAAAACGAATAAGCTATTTTTTTGATCATTAAAGCTTTTACTATCCTGTAACAATAATAAACAGATTGGGGTCTACAGTGCAATGAGGAAGTTAAAGGTGGCATGAGATGAAAAATACGAGTTTGCTGTCGCTTATTTGTGTGTTCTGTTTCATCTGGGTAAAATCGTCCCTGTTTAGTCGTATTTACAAATAGATTCAACCCGAGGTCCATATTTACAAGTATGGAACTCGGGTTGAATCTACTAATAAACAAAAAGTTTGTGGAAAAATGTGCATTTCTCAAAACATAAGCAAACGGTAAGAATACCGTATTATCAACTCTTAGCAGCAAGGTTAGAAAAGTAAGGAAATCAATTAACGAATCAATTCCTTTTTGTTCGCTCTATGCGCATTGCTCATATTAGCGTCCCACTAAATAATGAATTGCAATAATTGATATGGATCGTGCCAGCGGAGGGACGAAAAGAATTGCGTGACTTGTACACGAAGGTGTAGAGCACGTTCTGTGTAGGTGATTGACTAATGGTAGTGGTAGACGGCGTTTTAAACGCGTTGCTGTGTTCAAGTATTACTTTTTGTCAACATCGAGTTTTGCCTAGTAACTTGGAAATATCTTAAAGAGTTTTATTCATCGCTGTACAGAACGTTATTTATTTAATATAGTAAAGTTAGTTACCATTCAGGACGTGCAAGTGATATTTAAAAAACTAAACATCGTTATTGTTTAGATATTTCAATTCATAGAACGAAACTCTCAAAAAAGTCTATACACGGAACCGTCAATCGGAAGGAAACATTTCTAGGGCGGTTTAGCACGGGACATCGGGAACAGATGTATGCACATTATGAAGGAAAATACCATTTTACCCGAAAATCTTACACGACTAACACTACTCGCATATGTATCTCCTTTTGTTTTTATTTTTTGTTTTGTTATAAATTTCATTTATATAGCCCCCTTTAATATCTGTGGTTATATCGGGGCTTTGACTTAAGAAACTACTCGTTGACTGCTGGTTCTTGAACGTTGAATTCTAATTCTTTTCTTTTCTTTATACACACGCCGCACATTCACTATAACTTACATACTTCTACTCTATGGGGAATAGAGAATGATTCCGGGTAAAGAAAAATTCCCAACCGGTAATTGAACCCGGAACCTTCGAGTGAAACGTCAGCTTACTGATCAATCTATCACTAAGCCAGTTGCATGTGTTTAGTGATTGCTCGGGCAGCTGTGGTTTAGAATGTGAATATCAGCTATATCTTCACACTGCCCACATAGTTTTTGTGAAAATTAAGTATTCGCGCATTTTACAGCATATCTCTCAGAAGCAGAAGTCTTTGCATTCCCAAAAATTGCTTATTTAGGGATCGTTCAATTCTCACTCCTTCACCTCTGCCCTTATGCTGTAAAAGTACAAAGTCAGTTTCGTTAATACTTAGCTAAACATGTGTTCACTAGTGAGGGTGAGGTGAATGAATTATCTGCTTCTCATCTGTCTTTATCACGCATTTATGCTTCTTAGCAGGTTTCTGTGAACTACATGTGGAATAACACGTTTACTCACGGATAAAATAGAATTAGCTACACCTAAAGGGGGTACAGTGTACTAGGAGTTACTAAAGTAAAACTTTTTTCATTACTATGGGATAATGTTTATTTGTTAGGTTCTATTCATAGGCGGCAACTCCTCTGTAAATGCGCGCCTGCTACATGTATTGGAAATGTTACTTATATTGTATCTTAAGTTGAACTCTGGTTTATTATTAGCAGATGTACAAACTTCGCATTCGGACCATTTAGTCAACAACTTACACACTAATTATATATCATTATATTAATATTTACATTAGTAATAGTTGATATTAACTTTATGCCAGCTTTAATCATTGCAGTTAATTAGTTAACTAGAATTATTTTGCAACTTTCGGTGTTAGCATTTTCTGTTTGATGAGGTTTTATTTTTAAAGGAAAACCAAGAAATTTTAATTAGTTTAGATAGGTAGGCCGATATCTAAAATGTAACTGTAAGTTGTTCTTCATACTATTTGGGTACAGTAACTCGCAACGTTTAGTAACAGAATGCTTTATAAATTATTAAAAAATTTCCATATCTCCGATTCATTGCTAAATTTAACATTCAAAGTGCATCCAAGTAATGTTGGTTATAGATAATCAACGATTATATATATATATATATATATATATATATATATATATATATATATATGAAAAGAAGAGCTTTGATGATCAAATTTATTGCAATTGCCTATTTCAGTTTTATATATATATGTGTGTGTGTGTGTGTGTGTAAGTAGAAGCGACTTAAGGGAATACTCTAGGCTGAAGCGACAATCAAATATTTTGGAAGCCTGTTTGTATGTGAAACAATTGAAATTCGGTTATCTTTGCTTATCAGGAGTAATCAAAACAGAGATGAAAAGAAAGGTGACTTCCTGTCTCAGAAAAATTTAAGCAGTACAATTGAAACCAATAACAAAGTGTGTTTTAACAATGTCTACTTTTTGTGTAGTAAGTTTTTGTTATCTCTTACGGTTTACCAGTTACGTGTTGTACAAAAGTCATCCAGAATGAAGAGTCTTCAGAGACTATTCCCAAAAAATTCAAGTTACACATTTCGTTTGCCAGAAGAAATCAAAATTTTAATCAAAATCGTTTTAGCCATTTTTGAGAAAATAAAAAATATATCGAAAAATGTTCCATGTAGTTGGAGAATTTGATAAAAATGTTCATGTCGCACCCTTGGAAGCTACTGAACTTAAATACCAAATTCGATGTTAACCGATTTTTCGTTTTTGAGTTATGCTGTACAGAAGCGCGCGCGAACTTCATTTTTTTTCCTAAAATGATTTTTCCACCTTTTTTCAGAGTGCTCTAAAACACACATTTCCGGTGAAATCTCGATATCGAATTTTGGGTGGAATACAATACCTTCTCCATCTACTAATGCATGCTAGTGAAAGTAAAAGTCCTAAAGATCAATCCTATCATCTGAAACATAAACTACACGCGCGCACAAGTTTTTCCATTTTTGTTTTTTGCACGGGATCGGACAGATATTAGGCATAGAACCGATTGGTACGCCATTCGGTTGGCACAGTCAATATTTTTATTATAATTAATCTGGGAAGAACA
The DNA here is from genome assembly GCA_030762935.1 of Hymenopus coronatus. Lineage (NCBI taxonomy): Eukaryota > Metazoa > Arthropoda > Insecta > Mantodea > Hymenopodidae > Hymenopus > Hymenopus coronatus. The sequence goes on from CM060890.1 coordinate 77,277,757, forward strand.
TTTGGTTTGAAAAAAACCTGTGATTCCAGGTACCTAGATGGACCAGTAAAGTTAGTTTCGTTGGATTCCAATTGTAATGGACAGCCAAAATGATTTCGACTTGGCATTTTGTGATTGACGTTCATTTCGATCAATCTTTCATACTTTGCCCCTGGTGTGTGTCTAAGCAAATTAGATCATGTTGTTTTATGCACCACAGTTACCGCTACTCTTGAGTTACCGGCAAACTGTTCTTTGCTGTTGTTTTGTTTAAATAAGCACATTGAAGAATTACGAATCCCACTCCAGATTGGTTTGGGAATTGGCTATTAATGGATGATTAAATTTTATGCAACGTCGCTTTCAAATTATTTGTGTAAACACATTAGTGGGTTATCTCTATTGACACGTGTATAGGTATTGGTTCCATTGCTGTCCTACTCTTGTCTTTACCCAGGGTAACACTTGTCATTTGGAATGGTGTAATGGGAAATTGATAACGGAATTGTTCGTGAAGTTAACTGTGTCTGTGTATCTTAAAGCACACTTCAACTTTAGAAGACTGTACCATTTAAATTGGGCACATTGTTGCCACGTGTACGATCGCACACTTTGAACTTGGCGCTCTGCTGTGACAAGTCTAGCAATTCAATGTCAAGTGTGTGTAAAAAAAATTCAATGCTACCTAAAAGGGAAATAGCTGCGCTGTCATTTAATGCTATTGTAAGATATTTATTTTTTTTTTACCTGTACTTTATCTCTTTTTATAGCTGTGTTTCAAAATATGTTATAATAGACATACAAATATATCAAATATTGATCTAAAATGATAGAGGTTTTAATTTTAGGTCATCACCATTGTTTGCTCTGACAAAATTACAATGGGTGGAGTGTTTTAAAACAGCAAAGAATGAACGGTGCGCCTCACTGTATTTAGCACTATTTCATTACATTCCTTAAGCTATTAATAGCATGCTTTTGTTTCTCCTACCCTTATTCCTTTCTATTTAATGAGTCTTTACATGTCCT